>OV884058.1:43746426-45126491 GCA_930367215.1 Pollenia angustigena | reverse complement strand
TTTTGTTTTTGTTTAAAATCCCATACAAATTCCTTTCATAAGTGCACTTTCTAAACCTGCACATTTAAGAAAAATGCACAACATTTTTGATATATTAAAATCATTTTCATAAAAAAAATTCCAGTTACCTGCACTTTGATTTAACTGCCCAAAATACATATTTTCTGTAATTATTCTTCAAAACTCTTACTTACGTGCATTTTGTATACCTGTATATTTATCATACTTTTGGGCATGTTTAAAATATTTTCATCATCCAACATCAAAGTTAATTGCACACAAAAAGTATGGTGGCCACATTTTCACATGAATATCCAATTTAAGCTGTTTTTAAAAAAAAATCTCAAACAAGTCAAGCTGGCATCATTGTAATTTATTGGTTTTGCTTGCATGTACCTACAATAACTCTTATATATCGAGCCCTAACCGCGAAAATAACGTAAGCGCCAAAAACAAAATTTTACAGGAGAGAGTTTTTTTATTTTATTTCATATACATTTTGTATGAAATTTGTCGCTTACGATAAAATTGTTCTTGCTATGAAATCGTCACGGTGTTGCCAATAAAGTCATTTATAAAAAAAAACGAAAATCGAAAATGATGTCGGTTACGTTGTTTTCGCGGTTAGGGCTCGATATGGTTTATGGCTATAGCAACTTTACCGCGATTATATGAAAGGAATAGCAAATCTTTGGCCTGGAATAAAATAAAGCTATGGTAGCTTGCAGCACTGTTCTTAAAGTTCTACTACAGCGCAGGGTTTAAAACAGAGATCTGCAAAACACCGCACATGTGCGAATGCTCTCACACAAATAAAGAGAGCATGAGAAAATAGTTTGTATTTTTACTCGAAAACACTGAACAAACAAAAACAATTACGCTCAAAAATAAATAACCGAGAGAAACAAGAAATGTAAATGTATGTGTTTGGCGGACTCTGGTTTAAAAGCACCCATCAGCTGGCTGCTTTTTATTTTTGCTTTTGCCACTGCTTTTGAAATTTTTAATTTTTTTTCCAATAGCCAATGTTTTGTTTTTCGTTTGTGCAAAGAAGCAAATCTCCTATTTTGAATAGTTTTATTTTCTGACAACTGCTTTTTTTACCAGCCAGCGACAAAAATGGACAACCACATAAAAAGCAAAAGCTAAAAAAAATTATTTCGCCTTTTGCTTTTTTACTTTTTCCTGAAAGAAGAGCTAGTTAAAAAAGACAAACCAAAAAAAAAAAATCTAAAATTCAAAGAACAAAAATTCTTCTCTGGCTGGTAATAACAAAAAGCCGATTCAATAATATGAAAAGCAGCTGAAGTGTGTGCTAAAAGCAGTCTGAGCAGAGCTATTAGCTCTGTAAAAAGGCAGATTATAACGAAAAAATACTGATCAGTCTACATTGTACACTGTACAAGCAACATGGTTTTTTTTCATGGTGGTGAGGAGAAATAAATGTTTGCCTCTCTTCAGTAATGTTGTAGTAATGTTGTTGTTGCTCGACAGTTTGCATGACTATAGCACGAAATGTGTGTGTGTGTATTTTGGGGTTTTTAAATATTTTTAGTAAAGGCAACCAGCCAAAGTGTCTGTTGGATTTTCTATTGTATAGAAACAAAAACCAATTCTTGTTGTATTTGTTTTGCATGAAAAATATCGCTTGTCGTCATCGATCATGTGCCTTTCAGCAACCTTTGCGCTGCTTTTATCTCCTATTTTGCGGCTATTAGCATGCAGTGATTTTTGATTTGGCGGCTGTTTGACAGAATCTTTTTGTTTCATTCTCTTTCCTACATATTTTTTCCTACAACAGAAAAGTTATTGCCGTTGCTTTTTGAGTTCCATCAAATAAGAAATTTTTGCTATTGTTAAAAAAGCAATAGTTGGAAAAAGCCAGTGTCCGTTAAAAGGTTACTTTTCAAAAAAAGTGTGTTTATTTTGCTGCTGCTTTTCAAAAGTGTCGGCTTTTTTAGCAGTGGAAATTGTCGGCTTTTTTTTTAATAGGAAAAAGGCAAAATTTGGCTGCTTTTGCTAATCTGGCGATAGCATTTTAAACCCTGCTACAGCGACAATTCTGTTCCCCACTTTATTGTTACCAATTTGGCTGTCTCGTTCATTATAACGATGCATCACAAATGACGTCAGGTTGTTTGAACGTCATTGTAATGATCAATTTATTAATAAAAACGTTTTTATTCTTCTTTTAAACACTTTGCTTTAGCTGCATTTTATGCAGGAAACCATAATTGCGTAGGAGATTGTGCTGCTAAGTCAAAACTACTGTTTTTCAAAAGAATGCGTGCTTTTAATAGACGGACAGCCAGACGGACAGACATGACTAAATCGACTTACAGCCGTATTCATAATGAAAATTTGGCATAAAGTTAGCAAAAAGTTTATTCATAATACACCAACTAAACTCTGGCTAACGATTTGCTAAACTCTTGTTAACGAGCTGTCAAACGTTTGCCAACTTGTGAAAAACAGCCGTTTAGTGTCAAACAATTTTGTTGTTTTTTTTTTAATTAACTGTCTTTTACTTAATTTATTTTAATATAAAAAACTTTTAAAAATTTTTATACATAGTATGTAAAGGGAAAAACAAAAAAAAAGGAAAAAAAATACAAATTCAGCGATGATTAATGCAAAGCGTGTTGCATTTTCGAGTAATACGATATGGCATCATAAAAATTCAGAATTGATTTATTAAAAGTTGGCAGATGGAGAAAAGTTCGTTATGAATTAACTCTGCGCCAACACGCTGCTAAGCTTAATCGGCATTCTAGTTAGCAGCTCGTTGTACGTAGTGTACAAACTGTGGCTAACTTTTTGTTATGAATACGGCTGTTAGAATTTGTGCAGTCTTAGATGAATATTAAAAAAGTTTCACATTGAATGACAAACTAAAGGTACGGTCACATATGGCAAACATTTGTCAAAAAATATCAAATATTTGTTTGCCCTAATCTGACCACAAAATATTTTTGAGGGGCAAACAGAAAAACAGCTGATTGTGGGCAAACAAAATTATTTGCTAGCAAACAAAAATGCTCCTAATGTGACCATGTAACGTCAAATATTTTCCTTGTTTTTAGGCAAATAAATATTTGTTCTTACAAAAATTTTGTAAGAACAAACAGCGGCAAATAAAAAGCTTTAAAATAAAAATTATTGAATAAAATTGAAAAAATTAACAAAATTAAATAAGTTTTTAATGACGAAAAAACTTATTTATGTATGTAAACATTTTTCCTGTGTTCTCTTTTTAGCAAAAAGTTGCGCGGTAAATAGAATTCAAGATGTTACAAAATACATTTTTCTTAAGTAAATGGGTAATTTCTATGAGCCTATGTTACGAATTATGAATTGCAAGCATGCCGTATCTATATAAACTAGGATCGCCCGGTGGCCGAAATTCGACCACTTCACATTTACTTTTGAGAGAACCTGTGCGTTGTTCAAGAAAATCGTACACATTTTAAGAGAACGGCTAAATTTCATTACTATCAGCTGCCATATTCTTTATTTCGCTTAGCTAATGCTAAATCTCGATCGCTAAAATTCCTTAGAGAAAACAAAATTAAAAATTTTTAGCGATGACACTAAAAGCTAAAATTGCGGCAAATTAAATTTGTATTGCATTGCCAAATTTAGCAATGCACGTTGCTGAATTACATTTGTAGCCAAAAATTGCTAAATCAACTTTATAGATTTTTAGCGATAGAGATTTAGCTTTAGCGAATTACGGAATACGGCTGCAGGTGTGTTTTTGGAATCCGCATAATTCAGAAATTGGTGTTCTGAAATCCGCATGTTTTTGTGCATTGATGATGTTTTCTTTGATAGTGCCCTGTAAAACAGGTGACTACGATTTATATATGTATAGGGCTATCTTAATAATGGCGACGATTGCCGAAACAAAGATATGCGAAAATTGCAAAAATAGCGATAAATTTTAATATTTCAAACAAGCCATAAAATTGATTAAAAGTCCTTTAAATTATAAGGAATTGCAAAAATTTGATAAAAATTGTTAAATTAGCAGAAAATCACGAAAAATTGCAAACTTGGAAGCAAACCCAAAAAGGTATCGGTTAAAAAACAAAATGTCGGAAAAACAAAAAATTTTAAAAATAGCGAAAATGCGCGAAAATATTTAATATATTTGGAATAAGACTTAAAGTTGATTAAAAGTCCCTAACACTACAAGGAATGGCAAAAATTCTGTAAAAATTGCAAAATCAGTGGAAATTTGCAAAAATTCGCGATATTCGCAAAATTCTGTTTTTGCTTCAAATGTTCTCAAATATAAGAATAAAAGTCGATTTGGTTTACTTTCACTAACCCCTTACTACTCTAATTGAAAGCGAATAAAAACATGTGGTGGTGTATTGCAGAACACAAAAAATGCTGAATTAATCCACTTTCGAGTGAATTCGGATTCTAGAACACACCCGATTATCTCAAAAATTGCGACATGTACTTTGCGAATAAGGTTAACATGGACAGCTAACCAGACGGGTGAACATTGTTATATCGATTAAGAAAAGGACGCTGACGAAAAATAAAAATTTTGGTGGCAAGTTCACTCAAGTTCTTTTAAGCAGTTTGGATTGAAATTTAGCACTTTTGGTTCAGTAGGAAAAGCGTTATAGACTAAAATGTGAAACAACCTCCCGAAAAATCGATATTTCTGTAACAAAAACTAACGTAAATTGGTGGCGGAATGCACCTTTTATCGTTAAATTTTGCACAAACTCAATTTATATGCCTAGAAATCATACAACTAAATTTCGTGAAGATCGGTCTATAATTTACAATAGATCCACTGTCTAAAAACACTTTATTGCTTGCGTAACTAAACCGTAACGAATATTGCTTTAGTTCGTATTATAGTTTAATTTAGTTGTATTAGACTGGAAATTACTTCGCCTAATTGCATTTATCCATTTATTTGTTATGTAAATCCTTTTTTACTTTTAAAACTGCTGTTCTCGCTCTTCTATACCATAAAACCATAAAAGTTTCAATATTTTGCATCAAAATGATAATTTTTAGTTTCAATAAAAAGTAATTTTATTTATTTAATTTTTATTTTTGACAATTTGTTCAAATATTTATTTTAAGGCAAATATTTTTATATGTGAACACAGGGCAAACATGTTTTCCCATTTTTTATTTGAAGCTATTTAATATCAGTTTGAACAAACAAAAATGGGCAAATAAATGTGCGTAGTGTGACCAGCAAATAAAATTTTTATTTTTTTAAACAAATTTTTTAAAAATGCCGGCAAACAAAATTTGACAATTGTTTGCCATATGTGACCGTACCTTAAGTAAACCCTCACTAGCGGTTATTCTGTAAAAATTTCAAGTCGATATTTGATATACATATACTGATACTGGATCTAAAAATTCTGCTGATCTTAGTCCTTGTCCATCGGGTTCTGGAGTGGTAACTAATGCTGGCAATTTTACCGTTCCTAAGCCATTAATTGTTGTGCCACCAAAACGTACAATTTTTTTTTTTCCCGTTTGGCTTGCGATACAACCGTAGAAGATATTGATTATTACATTAAAACAAAACTCGGTTCTAATATTGATATTGTTATAAACAAATTTTCGTACTCTCAACCCAAAAGTATAACATCGTTTAAAATTGCTGTTGCTGCTTGTGTCTTTGATCAGATTGTTAATACCTGTTTTTGGCCTGCTAATATCATTGTTCGTGAATACATCTTTAAAGATAATCCGAGATCTACAAATATTGTTCGTTTGCAACCTAGAAAACCGTTTGCTTCAAACAACTAATTGGCTCTAAGAATCGTTTAAATTTTAAAGGGTGGTTAAATTGTAAGGGCCGATGTTGAATGTGAACCACACCTAAACGCCAAGTTTTTTTCCGAATTTTATTTGACATTTCTCTATTTCAGACTTACTCAATTTGATGGAGAGATACACAATCCAACAACGTGTTAAAGTTATCCAGACTTATTATGAAAATGGGCGTTCAAATCAAAATGCATATCGTGCACTTCGTGATTCAGTGATAAGGCACATTTTCACCTCAGTGGATTCGTCAATAAGCAAAATTGCCGCATTTGGGCGAATGAGAATCCAAGAGTGATTGTCGAAAAACCAATGCACCCACAAAGAGTGACTGTTTGGTGCGGTTTATGGGCTGGCGGCATCATCGGGCCGTATTTTTTCCAAAATGAGGCCGGTCAGGCAGTTACTGTGAATGGTGTTCGCTATCGTGAGATGATAACGAACTTTTTATGGCCCGAATTGGAAGATATGGATGTGGACGATATGTGGTTTCAGCAGGATGGTGCCACTTGCCACACAGCTAACGAAACAATGGCTCTTTTGCGCAACAAATTCAATGGCCGTGTTATCTCACGTAATGGCGATGTCAATTGGCCGCCAAGATCATGTGATTTGACACCGTTGGACTTTTTTCTTTGGGGTTATTTGAAAGAAAAGGTGTACGTCGATAAGCCAGCAACAATTCAAGAGCTAAAGGATGAGATAATTCGGCACATTAACGGCATAGAACCTCCATTATGCCTCAGGGTCATCGAACATTTGGACCATCGGATGGAGGTGTGCCGCCGTGGTCGCGGCGCCCATTTGGCCGATATTTTGTTCCATACATAATTGAGTAATACCAATATATCATAATAAAATAAAATTACAATAATTTCCTAAATAGTTTGTGTTTTATTCAAAATCAACATCGGCCCTTGAAATTTAACCACCATATATTTATCAAAATGTTCCTGGATTAAATACCAAATTGTCTACTCTCTTGGTTAATAGTTATGACTTCACCTACGATGTAATTATCTTCACTGAAACCTGGCTAAAAGATGATATTTATAATACCAAAATTCTGTCTAATAAATACCAAATATTCAGGTATACTAGAAATGCACGTAGATGTGGTGGATTTATGATTGCTGTCTCTTGTTTATATCCATCTGAAGTTGCAGTTACTGATACCCTTGGTATTGGATGTTGCTGTTGTGGTTAAATTGAAAAATAAAAAAATCTACTTCACCTGTTCTTACGTTCCTCCGGATTCTGATAGTGCTATTTATTTAAAACATGTTCAAGCCATTAATTCTGTTATGCTTAATGTTTATAATGATGACTCTATATTTGTTGTTGTTGGTGATTTCAACTTGCCCTCAATATCTTGGATGAAAACGTCTGAAACACCTTATTTAATTCCAGTCAAAAAAAAAAACTGTCACGATGACTACTTGAATGAAATTCTTGGTTTATCTCTGTTTCAATTGAATAACGTATTCAATGACTTTGGTAAACTACTTGATTTGGTGTTCGTAAATAATGTGGATGATTGTATTATTACTCGCTCAGAACCTATAACGTTGCCTGAAGATCGTTATCACCCCACTATTGAAGTGAGTTTTTCAATTCCATCAGAAGTCAAATTAAAACCATTTAAGGTCGATAAAGTTTTTTGTTTCTAACGGACTAATTACAACTTTTTAAACCAATTTATAAGAAATACGTGCTGGAGCAACGTCCTACCTTCTCAATTAAACAACAGCTCGGACATTGATGTGATGGTTTCTATCATATATATATATTATTTCTAAAGCACTTTTTTTTTGTCGGTTGCAAATATCTCCCATACCACCGCATCATATTTAATGAATGATATCTCATTTTAAAGCTAATTTCTAACACTAATGACGAAAAATAATTAGAAATTGAAAAATTAATATTCTCATTGATAAAAATTACGGTGCGAAATAGTCGCACGGGTCATCTAGTATTTTATAAAAAAATTTACGCCTTTTTTGATATTTGCATACCTAAACAATTTGTTTATACTCCAGTTGGACCGCCATCGAGCTCTAAACAGCTTACTAGGCTAAAAAATCTAAAGAATAAAAATTTAAAAAAATTCAAAAAATCTGGATCATTTATTGATTATGGAAAATACTCTGTTAGTCGTTCAGAATTTAATCTGCTGAATCATGCTTTATATAACCAATATATAAATAAGATGAAAAACAATTTCGTTCGTGACCCAAAATAGTTCTTTGCATTTGTCAACTCTAAAAGAAAATCTAATGGTTTATTAGTTTCTTGGTCTTGGAGTCTTACTGGATCCTAAATTAAACTTTGTTTCCCATATAACATTAATTGTAAATAAAGCTCGAGGCGTTGTTGGCTTTATTAAGCGCTGGGCTAAAGAATTCACCGATCCATACATAACGAAGCAACTTTACGTATCATTCGTTAGACCAATCTTAGAATATGCGTCAATCATTTGGGATCCATTTTACAACATTCACAATTCTCGTATTGAATTGGTCCAAAAACAGTTTTTATTATTCTGTTTACGTTATCTTCATTGGAGTTACTCGACAAAGTTTCTTTCCTATGCTAGTAGACTGGCATTAATAAAATTACCAACGCTCAAAAGTCGTCGTACAATGTTAAATGTTTCTTTTATGGTTAATCTTATTAATGGTAATGTTTGTTGTGATTTTTTGTTAGAGTCTCTTAAATTTAATATACCTAGTCGCAATACGCGTCATTATAATCTGCTTTGTGTTAAATTTTATAGAGAAAATTATGCTTTTACTGATCCTTTTTCAAGGTTATGTAGACAATTTAATTCTCTGTCACAATTTGTTGATTTTTCTTTATGTTTAAATTCCATAAAGCATAGAATTATTGTTTTTCTTAATTCGTAAATTTTTATGTACATATATTCTGTAAGGTGTAGTATATTTTAAAATGCATATGTATTGTTATTCATTATTTTAAATCAATATTGTTATTAGTCAGTAAGGATAATATCCATTGATTAAATAAATAAATAAGTAACTTAATAATTAAGTAACATATGTTAAGATGACTGGTACTTATTTTCGGACATTTAATTTTTTTTTATTTTCAAAAATATTAGAAAAATTTTTTATGTCGAAACATTTTTGAGTCGGAGTCGCGAGTTTGTACTAGGTATATCGACCACAATAGTATGTGAATATTTAAATCATTTTCAGCCAATTATGGTACAAACAAATTTTATACGAATCGGTTCATATCACACAGAGTGGGAGCTGCTGAGGCCTTCGACTTTGGACCACATTTAACTAAAGAACAATAAAAAATTATTTCTCTTAAATCACTATTTTTAAATTTCTAAAAAAAATATTGGTGTTATAATAAAACATATATAAAAAAAAATACAAATTAATCAAGCTCGAGGCCAGTGTTTTTTGTAAATAAATATTCCTTTTTATTTGCTTTCAATATTTCGATCTTCTTTGAAGATCATCATCAGGGATTTCTTTTCCTTAAATTCAAGAACAAAAAAATACAATCATTACAAAGGTCGAATAAGAACAACTTTGATATATAAAAATATTTTTTTTTTTTTGCCGATGACTGACACATATTCCATATAAAACCTGCTCTTAATTAATTCCAATTTCCGGTTGAGTATGCAGAAGATTAGGCTTAACCGTATGTAGTGTTTCACTTGTTTGTATTAATATTATTATACAAAGGCTATAGGCATACATGTTTGTATTCCGATACCATAATCGTTTGAAGTTTTTTTCTAATTCTTCTGAATATGTTCCCATTTACTGGACTAACTAAAAGTACCAATTTAATTACAAAAATTTTATTAGGAAGTAAAAGAATCGCATTTAAGCATGACAAATTTCCAGGTCATAATGAAGGTGTTCAAGAATTTGTGCTTTTAACGTTTTTCATTTTTCTTCATGTACATTTTTACAAGTTTTTTGATAGAAAATTCTCAGTTTATGATAATTTATATAAAAAATTTCTGCCGCAAAGAATAAACTGCAAAGCAAAACGTTTATGTTTCAAAAGAGAAAAGTTCAAATGTTTTCTTAGGAAATTATACTTTATTTAATTAACTTCGTTATACAAAGAACAAAAAAGAATAAAAAGCAGAACCTAAGGATAAAAAAACATAAACACTAAGGCCGAGTTTTTGAGATGTGGGTTAAGTTTAACGTAGTCTGAAACTTGAATTTTTCCGGCGAAATGTGATTTTTCTTATTATTTGGTTAAATCAAACTTTTGTATACAAACTTGGTAATGGCGGCACAAATCTGTTTTCAGTTTAACTTAGTCTAGTTTAACTAAGATCCCAGCTTTAATTAATTAATTAGTTTTGCTTACAAAACATTTTTTTCAATTCTTTTACTTTGTGATCATTTTCAGAGCATACAAGATACGTAAGGTTACAAAAGAATGCAATTATCTTTACATTTTTCTTTATAACTTTGTCCTCATGACTTTTTATTGCTTCGGCCCGTTTTAATAATAATGATAATAAATCAATCCCGGAGTATCTTAAAATAAGTACAAAATTCTAAAACTAAGTAAAAAAGATTACACTCTTCGTTGGTAGTGCCACTCTGAGAGTAAAATTGCAAAATGAGCGTTTTAAACTCATTTAATTTATCAAAGTTTGTTGTGTGTAGAACCAACTAAAACAATAGAACACGACGAAAACACATTATTTTCATGCTTGAAAATAAAACTTAGTTTATATTTTCAGTTGTATATGTATATTTAATAAAAAAACATATCGGAAATGATGCTGGCGTTTTATAATTGAAATTCTGTGAGGTGTAAAATGGGCAAGTAAATCAATCATAAAAAATTCTCCTTCCTTTTTCACTTTTGGTTTATTTCAAGTACGAATTCGTGGTTGAATCAACTTTATAATACTTGAATCAAGCTCATTTTAAGGCTGATTAATTCTTAGTTTTACTTAAATCAATCTCATTTTCGGATTATTTTAAGAACGAATTCGGGATTAAATCAACTTTATATCAAGCAGTAAATGTTTTTTAATTAAAACAATCTTATTTTTGGATTATTTCAAGTACGAATTCGGGATTAAATATGGTTAAGTTAGGTATTTCGTCATTGCAAATCCCTACATGAATCAATCTTTCAGAACTTTATTAAAGAAAATCCGAATTCACCGTATTATTAATACCGCTTCGGACAGATTTGAGTACGGATGGGTTGATTTTTCTTTTGAGTGTACCAAAAAATCTTTACCTTAAGTGAAATACATAAAACTAAAAATCAATAATATTTAAATGTGTTTTTCTCAGTCTGTCTAATTGGTAACCATTGTTTATCTTGATCACATTATTTTGTAAATTAAATTTAAAGAGTAGAAAAACTCTTATAAACACACAAATCTTTAGAAAAACTCATAGGTATGTGTTTGTACACTACACAGCAGTCAACAAATATATTGCCTGCACTTAGGCGCAATCAATTTAACTGTTAAGCTACACTTTAAAGGAGTTAGAACTTTTAAAAACCATTGAAAGTTTAAAAAATAATAGAAGAAGCAATAAAATGAAAGTGAAATTGGGAAAAGTTTCATTTCCGGTATCAACTTTAACCCCTTTACTAGCCAACTTGCTTCTTGTGTTGTTTTTAGTCTTCTTTTTTCTCTCAAAAATAATTTACTTCTATGAGTTTTATGTTGTTGTTGATGCTCTTGGTTTTCGTTTGGATTTGTTTGATTCATGCTGTACCATATAATAGTCATTGTGTTTGTCTCTTCATTGCCAACGAAAGATTTGCTCAATGGTTTTCAATTCAATTACAACAAAATGATACTTAAGGCTGTGAGCTGGAATATAAATAAAAAAAGTATAACTATATATATGTACATGACTAAGTTTGTATGTGTATTGTATATGACTATCCTACTAAACCAAAAATTACCACTTTTGAGTTTTGTATGTTTGATTTTGATTTTAATTTAACTGTATGGTGTTAAAGTTGCTGTTAATGTTTTTTCTTGTATATATAGTTGCTGTGCTCCTATTCTGTTTGGTGTTGCACTTCGAGGCTATGTTTTGATTTTTCATGAATTTCAATGACATTCCCTGCCTTTATGCCTTCCTCCTGTCTGCTGCCGACTGACTGAATGAATGAATGGTGCTTGTATCCCAAGCCCAACAGGAAATATAAAAAGTACTGATACATTCTTTGCCTTTGCTTGAAGTACAAACCATTTCAAGTTAAACTATTCAATGACATGTCAGCACATCGCGATGCATCGTAACCTAAAGACATTACACCAATTTTTTTTTTTTTAATAAAGGCCCAATCCAATTAATTTTCGTTTTACTATTTGTGGCAAAAATTTCCTAATGGAATATAGTTGCCTATTTTTTGTGCCCTGCCTTATTACAGGAATATTGTACACATCCATATAAACAAACAAACATACTCCCCTGCAAATAAAATTGGACCACCTGATCCATTTTGATAAAATGGACTACTCCATGGACTGGTCCAATGTAATGCAAGCATGAACCATGTCATTGTTAAGTGTTTGTAGTGAGACGACATGTCTTCGTTTTTTAACGACATGCTTTCGTTTTTAAACGACTTCAAATCTAATCCTCTTGAGCAGGGATGATAAATGAGAAAACCAATATTGTACCAACGAACTTTTAAAATCGTACTTTTTCAGCCCCAATAGTACTAAATAATTTTTTTTTATAATTTTGTTCATTTCAATTCATTTGTACATGTAAAGTATAGAAAGCAAAAAGTACATGATCATTAATTATACATACATAATAATAGGGTGGGTAAAATTTTTTTTGCGTCAAAAGCACATCGCGATTCTTGTTCTATAAGTCATTCCAAGAAACTTTGCCAAAGAAACCATAGGTCAAAAATGAATTTTGAGCCCCGGATTTTTCAAAATATGTAGTTAGTTTTCCAAAATATTTAAGAATAGAGGCAAACAGATTGTAGTTGGTCTAACCAGACCTGTATCATGCGGTTTTTAGTGTCGAGCAATCCATTTATTTTTGATTGGCGCCAGACAGCGCTTTCATACACTTTTTAGAATTTATCGTCTTTTTGTGGAAAATTGGCGAATATTTCTCAAAATGCAATCTCGAATTTTAAATGAAAATATAATTTTTAAGCATTCTAACAATATGTGCATACGAGCATCTTCGGATTGCATTTCCAAATTTATTTTGTTTACAATTTTCAATATGTTCTGCAGAAACAGGAAAGGCGTAGAAAGTTCGAATATTATAAAATTTTATTTAAAATCTCCTTCAAAATAATACGGAGTAAAATAATAATGGAGTGGGCTCCAACTGTTACAAAATTCTGTTAATTACTTCTTGACGTGACACCCTTCTTGTTGACGAATATTTGAAAATATTTTGAATTCGTTCCAAAATAATCTTGAATTGAGAGGAAGTCGTCTTTTCTACTATGTAGAACTCTTGCAGAAGTGGTCTCTTATATCTTTTAAAAACTTGTCAAATACCAAATTTAGAATGCGGCATAAGCAATCGTTCAATGAACAAGTGCAAAAATCTATTCACAATAACGGAGTTCAGTGTTTGGTGCAAATGGTCTTGCAAAAGAGCAAATGCAAAAAATCATAGCTGTTTTTTTAAATCCAACAACAAAAAATAGAGCTTCCCTTAGATTTCTAAAAAAGCAAGACTATTTGCTCCAAACACTAAACTCCGCTTATATTCATTGGACAGTAAATACGAGTTGCAATTATAAATATGTAGGTTTGAAAAATTTGGAAATAGTACCAAATGAGTCACAGGCGTACCAGCGTACTTTTTAGTTTGGAATTGTACCAAAAAAAGTACAATTGTACCAACTTTATCAACCCTGCTCTTGAGTATACCATGGAGTACCCTGCGGGAAATTTGTGTCAATTGTTCCAACAGAACTGGTCCTGGGACTTGTGAAAATAGAATAAGTACCAAAAGAAAGAACTCATGACCGGTGAAAGGAGAACCAATCACTTAACTGGTATATGAAGAACAAAAAGGTAGAGAAAGTATTGAACTTATTAAAACGCTTTTTGTATCCAAATATCGAAATTAATATAACAAGCAATTTTTATGAATGTCTGTTTTATTAAGCTAGAGGTTTTCTTTTTTAATAAAGAGTACAGTACTTTTCGCTTATAGTCGACTACTATAGTTGCACAACTTTTGTGAACTATAAGCGTATTTGGACTATAACCGATTTTTTTATAAGCCATTTTATGGATAATAAGTGAAACCTAGTGTAATCCACATTTTGGACTATATAAATATTATTTTCTTTAATAAATCCACTCTTTTTAAACAAAAGAAAAGTTTATTTAAAATATAACCAAATATTGATTTATTTTAAATAAATAGTTAAAACAAAAATCTTTTTTATTAATTAATTCAAATGCTTTAAAAGATTTCAATAAAAACAAATGCGTATGAGATTCTTTTTAATTCTTTGGATGACGAAATCAAACATAACATAAATATCAATTTCATAGGATCTTTACATGGGGTCTTAACCTGACAATTTTTTGTTATACCAAACGTCAAAGTCTATATAAAAAAAACTCTAATATTTTTATTAGCGTTTTTTTTATGAAGTTGGACGTTTATTTAACAAAAAATTGTCAGACGAAGACACCATGTCATGAAACATAAATTGCGAAATTTGGCATTTATAATAGTTGCCAGAAAGGTAAATTAAAACATGTTGCCAGTTGATTTAAAATATATAAAAAACAGTGTGGACTATAAGCGAACATTTTTGCATGAAGAATTATATGCTAAAAAAATGTAGCTTTTAAACGAAAATGGACTAAAAGCGAAATGGACCTTAGAACAAATAATTTGTATGAAATTCGAAAAAATGTGCATGTGAATATGACAGTTTTGGCGTATATCCGTTTTTGGTCTTTAAGCGGAATGAACTATAAGCGAAAAGTACTGTATAATTTTTGAAATAATGCCTAGGACAAGCATTGTAGAAATTAACACGTTCAGTGAGAATAGATGTGTGACTTGTCAAGTGATGCCTGTTAGGTGTCAATTGACCCCCTCCAATGACAACCCCATGTAAAAGTGATAGGTCCCATTCATATAAAGTGTTAGAACTAGAACCGGTCACTACCGCCAAAGAACCTATCACGGGACTAGTTCGGTGTCAGTTTGCTTCACTCTAGGGTAGTTTTAAAACTTCTCCTTAGTGGTCCAAAGGTGGGTTATATGGTCCTCTCCAAGGACATCGTAATGTTAAATAGACCAGGTTTTTTCCATACGTTTGGGTTACTTTTGGACTAGTCCTGGTCCCTTGTGGACTACTCTTTACACGCGTGTTTGGACTGGTCATATTATTTGCAGGGTCACTATACACACATACAGATATACACGTAGAGATCGACTTTAGTACAATTATCGCCACTGATTGCATTTGCATTTTAAATGAATTGAATTGGATTTGTGTATTTTCATTCTTTTTTTGTTATTAGATTTTCCACATTTTGCTTTCTAATTGTGGGTGTTTGTGGTTTTAATACGTTTTACTCCTTGTTTTTCTGGTTATATCCTTCGTGTAATTTAGTAAAGATTTGCTCTGTACTTGTTGTTTATGAATTTACAACCAGTAAAAGCAAAAAACAGCGATGGAAATTTAAAAAAAACCGCAACTAATCATAATATGAAACAACTGTAATCATATAAGTGGAAACTTAAGATAACAAGTGTATGTATATTGTAATTAAAATGGGATTACAACAACTGTTTTCGTAATTCGTCTTTGAATTTTGAGGGAGCACTTAGTACTATTGGTTACATAAGTAAGTAGAGGAGTATAATGTATAACTTAAGAAAACTACGATACATTTCGATGATTTATTATTCACGTAGTTTCTATAGCCTTTTATGGACTAAACGCATCTTCTTCAAATGTCGTAGCAAAAACTTCAATTCTATTGATATAAGAAAGTGATGTGTTTACTTTAGAAACAAAATTTAATAATTAGTATTGTGATTTTTTATTGAACTGCTTATGAGTTTTAATCCATATTTTTATATTTGAATCAGGGCCCTTATTACGGCGTTCAATTTTGATCGAAAGTCCCAGTTAAGTTGTATTGGTGTTTCGACCGATATCGAATGCCGCAATTTTTCCCCAGGCTTAAGTTCTTCCAATTTAATTTTCATTAAATTATTTTTATCAAGAAAGGAATTTTGCAACATGGGGGATTGAAAACTCGTACATGTCGATTTGACATGTTTCGATAGTAACCACACTATATCTCCTAACAAATTTTTACCTGTTTACCATCACCGCCACTGAATACGGCTGTCATTCAATAGTCAAACATCAATTTTTAAACCAAATTGTATTTTAACTTGGTAGATTAAAATTGATTTAAGTTAATCGCAATTTTTATGCCAACAAACCCAGGTTTTGATAAGACTGATTGATATTTCGAATAATTCAAAATTAATAATTAATGTATTTTCATCACTTTTAGTACAGTTAGACGTTTAACTCTGTGAAAATAAGGAAACGGTCTATTTTTTTAGTTATGTAAAGAGTGGTAAAATTTTAAGGGCCGATGTTGATTTTGAATAAAACACAAATTATTTAGGAAATTATTTTCATCTCTTTTTATTATGATAATACTAGTACGGTTTAATTATGTATGGAACAAAATGTCGGCCAAATGACCGCCGCGACCTCGGCGGCACACCACCATCCGATGGTCCAAATTTTCGATTACGCTGAGCCATAATTGAGGTTCTATGCCGTTAATATGCCAAATTATATTATCCTTTAGCTCTTGAATTGTTGCTGTCTAATCGACGTACACCTTTTCTTTCAAATAACCCCAAAGAACGAAGTCCAACGGTGTCAAATCACATGATCTTAGCGGCCAATTGACATCGCAACACGTGAGATAACACGGCCATTGAATTTGTCGTTCAAAAGAGCCATTGTTTCGTTAGCTGTGCGGCAAGTTGCACCGTCCTGTTAAAACCATATATCATCCACATCCATATCTTCAAATTCGGGCAATAAAAAATTCGTTATCATCTCACGATAGCGAACACCATTCACAGTAACTGCCTGACCGGCCTAATTTTTGAAAAAAAACACGGCCCGATGATGTCGCCAGCCCATAAACCGCACCAAACAGTCAATTTTTGTGGGTGCATTGGTTTTTCGTCAATCACTCTTGGGTTATCATTCGCCCAAATGCGGCAATTCTGCTTATGGACGAATCCACTGAGTTGAAATTGTGCCTCATCGCTGAAGATGATTTTCTTCAAAAATTGATCATCCACTGTTGCCATTTCTTGCCACCATTCTGACCATTGAGGACGTTTGGAGTAATATTTTCTGCAGTACGACCATGGACTGGTTAAATTGACCGAAAAAATCACGAAGTGCACGATATTCATTTTGATTTGAACGCCCATTTTCATTATAAGGCTAAATAACTAAATAACGCGTTGTTCGATTGTGTATCTTTCCATGGTTCAAAGTGAGTTAGTCTGAAATGGAGAAATGTCAAATGAAATGCAGAAAAAAACTTGATGCTTAGGTGTGGCCCACATTCAACATCGCCCCGTAAAATTTAACCACCCTTTAAAAAAGCAATTTCAAACTTTATAAAATCTAAAAAAGCATTTTTTTAAATCTGTTATTACACATACAAAAAAATTTTCAAAAAAAATTTTGGAAATTCCTAAAAAATCATACAACATAATTGAATCTTTGCCCATGGATACTCTTAAATATGAATATTACAAAATTGTCATAAAATTAAGTTGGCTTTATTTTAGAATTTTATAAAACCGCCATAATTGGCTTAAATTTGGCCCTTATAGCGCGTAGGTTGCTCCTACACGGGTCAAATCTATGACCAAACCCACTTTATTTTTCATCTTCATCATTGGTTTCTAACATACCCTATCCGCTATCTCCCTTTCTTCCGGGTGCTCCCGTACAAATTTTTTAATACAGGCTAAAAATATATTTAAGAAAAATATTTAATAATTGCCTAGGAGTTTCAGTTTGTTTTTTTACCTTAAGATTTTCTCAAACATAGTTGCCCTTTATCACCACTCCTTAAGGGGGGCCCTTACAAATATGAGGTTTGATGAAATTCTTAAGTTTAATTAAAATTTTTTATCTTTTGTGAATAATATCAAAAGTTGTAGACAGAACCGCCCCTGATAGAATCCCTACTGATCTGCAAGAATTAAATTTTCTAATTAAATATAAAAATGTTTCTGCTGCATTTATCGAATTATTTCCTAAGCAAAGTTTAATCGTTTCTTACGAGCTTTGTTTTTCTGACATTAGGGTGGTACATTATGGTGGTACTTGCAGAGAGCTATTGGATAAATACTAGAACTTAATACTTAAGGTCAATGGCCCCTAAGGGCAAAACATGCTTTAAGAATCTGTAAATGACTGAGATATAACAAAAAATTTATAAAGGTGACCGCTATTGTCGGCAAAAAATAAATTTCTTTTCGAAACCTCCTTGCAAAAATACTTTATATTAAAGGGGGTTCGCTGCACTTTGTTTTCCTTGCAAGGTGGTACGCTCTAGTGTGCATATATGTTTGAATACAACAGAAATTTTTAGACTTACTAATACATACAACAGGAACAGTTGGTAGGTATTTTGCAGTTGGTGTTAATCACAGTTGTGTTTCAAAACCTGTGTTGAATTACTTTCAAATACACATTCATACGAAAACAATCCATTTGAGTAGGTGCCCTGTAGTAAATAAAATAGTCAGTTGCAAAAAATACTAACTATAAATTAACTTTTTTTTAAATGACTACAAATTGGTTTAAATCTCATGCAGATATCAACCAAAAAGGCACACGTAAAACTCAAATAAAATCAAAATATGTTCATATGTACATATATTTTTTTTACAAAAATTATTTAAAATTTAAATAATTTATTTTTAACTGACAATACTTTTAATTAATTACAAATAGGTTGAAAAATAAGTAGTTAGTAGTCAGTTAAAAAGTCATGCAAAGATGGAAAATTGACTACTGCCTATGACATGCCCATGTTAAAATAATGAGTCGTCGACAAGGAAAAAAGTCACTTAATCAACTAGATGTGGTTATAAAAAAACCAGTTTGAAGTTAGTTATAAATGTGTTTGACTTCCTACAGGGTGGGCTTGTGTGTTAATACAAACATTTACACTTGAAAGTGTAGGTTTATAAGAAAACGTATTTATCCTTTAACCTTTACGATTGTTGCTTTCTCTCTTGGTTTGTTTGTATGTTCGTTTGTATCCTTTGCATATGAAAATGTAAATGTATTTATGTGTTATTATGAATTTATAAATATTTTTCATAAGTTTTCCAAGTTTCTTTTGATTGGTATTTTATTCTTTGTATGTCTATGTTAAAAGCACAGTAGGACATTTTCTTTTCATAAATACTGGAAATTTTTATACATGTTTGCTATTTGTTATTTTACGTTTTCCAATAAGACGTAGATGCTGGCCTTTAGCAATAAAACTGTCAGGAATATTAAAAGAATTTAATTTGTATAGAAATCAAGTAGCTGAATCACAACCAATATGAAAATTATTATACTTTAAGCTTCTTAAGCCTTAAAATGGAAATTGTATGTTAATGTGGCTAATTTAAAAAATACCGTAAAATTATGACAAAGAAAAATTATTTCGTTTGGTGACATTATAATAGCTTAAAGTATAAAGAAAATTTACAAAATTTAAAATACATTTAAAAAATTATACTGAAAGACAAATATTTTTTTATTGTTTCACCATAACCTAAGTCGCAATATTTAAAGTAATTTTTTAAACCTCAGATTGAGGTAAAATGAGCGTTAACAGGTTTCAGCTCGTATATACAGTTTGACTAATTTTTAAGGCTAGTTTACACTATCTTACAAGTTTTACGTATTCCATAAAACATTGTGATATAGAAATCTAAAGAGTTTGGAAGCGACTGTCAAAAAATCTAATGTAACTTTACAGCTTGTAGTCCCACTATCACACATGAATAGTCTTTTATTAAAATCCAACCCTGATCAAATTAAAAGAATTATGGCATAGAACAATTAAACAAAAACGATGAAGTCGTACGGGATGTAGATTTTTTTTCGTAATACTTGTCATTTTCATAACACAAGTATTAATATAGAGTACAATAGTGTAAACTAACTAGCCTTTATCAGCATCTGTTTTTTCGACTTTTAGCGATACATACCCCTTCATAATCACTGTGAATCGATGGTATAACAAATTTAATTGTGACCATGAGGGTTCTTTAAAATCATATTGACACATCAGTATGACGAGCATCGATAAGACATTGCATGGCCATTTAGCTGTCAAAGGGATTTCTTCGCGTTGAATTTTGCATTATAAAACAAACAAACGTTACGTAGAAAAATACAATCGCGTTGCATCAAAAGCTGTGTATAATATCTGCGCGGGTGATGAATTTTGGCTTTTTGCATATGTGACCAAAAAACATCATACGAAAGTTGATTCCAGCATATGCAGAATAGTCATGAAGTACATAATGTACTTTAAAAAACAAAAAAGCACTTTTCGATAATAATTCACTGTCTTTCGTTTATTAGGCTTAAGATATAATATTAAGGTAATTCACAAAGTCATATTGCTTGTATAAGATTTAATTGAATATATAGAAAATACAATAAATATGATACAACAGAACAGTTTGTGAATTGCCCAATTAAATTATATAAATAAATTTAAAACCGCGAACAATAAATAAAAAAAAAACAAAGAAGGCAAAACTGTCTTACAATTTTGTATACCCACCACTAAAGAGAATAATTTTGACGTTACTAAAGGAAAATATTTTCGGTACATATTTGTAGGAATGAGCAAAAAATATCGATATATCAAAATATCGATATTTTTAAAAGAAATAATCGATATATATCGCCGATATTTAAAATACCGATGTATCGATACATCGATTTTAAAATACGACTATCGAATTCGATATTTTTTAAAGCCAGTCTTCATTAAAAACTCAAAATTTTAGCCGATTTTCACACAAAATGTTTTTTTAAGAATCGGCATCACTGCATGCACCATATTTTTTTTTAAACTAATATGAAGATCAAGGCGAATTCACTAGAAGGTAGGTTCAAGTCAACATATGGTGTTTTTTCGGTGTTTGACTTGCCAAAGTTTCTATACAAATCATGGTGTAATAAGCAGGTGGCATCGTTATGGCAACAAATACAACATTACAGCAAAAATGGAAATTATATCACCGTTTACGTCAAAAACTACTTTAAACAAAAATCAAAGCGTGCAGCTGAACGTGATAAAATAAATACATTTTTAGCCAATTTTTATTTAATTATGGTCAATCCTATTTATTATAATTTAAAATTATCAAAAACTTTAATAAAATACAATAATCACAGCACAAAACGTGGACCTTTTGTAATCATAAACAAAACTTTGGAATTAGATTAGACAAACAGTGCAAAAGCACAAAATCGTCATCTGCCACCTTTATTATTTCACCATGATACAAACTAGTTTTTTATGTAAACAAACCTATTTTTTACAAGCAATATTTTTGACAACCCGACCACAGAAGCAGTGTTGTTGTAGAGTTGACCTCACATTCTAGTCAATTCGGCTTGTATGAAGATCTAAAATGATTGGCATTTATAAGAAGAAGAATAAAGAAAAAAGCGGGGTTTTCACAATGCAAATTTCTAATTTAAACAGTTAAGTCAAGCGAACTTGAAAAGATTTATTTTATGCGGTTTTTGGAACAATATATATGCCTAATTTATTTGGAATAATAATAAGATTCGTGCATATATACATACATACATATTAATTTTTTTAATTTGGTAATAGTTTGAGCAAAATACGTTCGATATATCGATACATCGATATTTTTGAATCGATCCATGTATGTAGATGGAATTCTACAGGGTATTTACCTGATGACTGAGTAAACACCGGCTTAATACCAGGTATATTCCTTTTTTGGGAATTTATTTGGATATTTATAAAATTAAATTTAATTTTAAATTACATCTCGTTTTTTAAGAACGTCATTAAATATCAAAAAGCGTGATAAATTGTACTTAACCTAGAATAAACCGGAAAATATTGATTTAAAATTGTTAAAAATGTATGTGTTTCTTAAGCTACGGTCACACTTGGCAAATATTTGATGAAAAAATACGTGACCAACAGGCAAACTAAAATTTAATTTCCTGTAATTAGAATATTTATTTTGACTATGATACCGCATCTTACATAAAACAGTATTTCAATATGAGTAGCAGTATAATTAGCTGTATTTTGTGATATTAAGACCCAATGTTAAATCTCACTTATTGTTAACAAAAATAGTGGTTATGCTTATTTGGTCAAATGTTTAATAATACAGCTAATATTGATTAAATTAAACAATACATTTTTATTTTCCCTTTGGGTAAATACCAGTGTATTTACCAATTCTAACCTATTTAGCGGGTATTTACCAATTGTATATTTACTATATCCATGTCAAAAGAAGGCATCTTGGAAAGTTACATATTTGGTTACAGAATGGTTTCACATTAAAGATAACCAAAATATTTCTTCCTCCACCTATAAAAATTTTCTCTCTAAAACTGTTTTTTAACACGAAATTTGCAAACATAATCTAACGTACTGTGACGAGAAAACGCAGTGCTGGTTCAGACATGTTAGGTTTAGCTATTTATTAGAATGTTTAAAAAATTTTGAATCAATGACAAAAAGGAACCTTTTGTAACTTTATATTTTGAATGAAAAATATCACTGAACCAATGGAAAAAGAATTAATTAATTTTGCTTAAAACTCTATGTGAAATAAGTGCAGCTTACATTATTTAGCAGTTTTAAAAAAATGTTGCCAGAAACATTTCGAAAATTTTTCACAAAATGAACAAAGTACAACTCTATCAGCATTATTTCATAGATATTCCGCACAAGTTTTTTTCATATGCGTTTTGACAGCATTTCACGTAAAATGTTGAACAAAGTACCAGGCTTAAAATAGTAAATTTTAATGTTTCAGAAAATCAATGAAAAATATTGATAACGGTAAAGAAATAGTGATTTTTACTAAATATTAGTAATAGGGTGAAAAACAAAAAACGAGAAAGACCACACAATTCTCATATTCTTATTCTTTCAATTTGTTAATCATAATACACAAAATTTACGTAAAATGGAAATAAATGCTCATGAAGTTCATCGCGGGCTGGAAAATTAATTTAACGCTATTTACTTAAAAGTAAGCTTTATAAGTAGAACAAAACATTTTGTAACAAGAATATAAAACCGAAATGCAACTAATATACCGTGATGATTTGTAACAAGAATAGTTTAAAAAAAAATAATAAAATTCAGAAAAACTCAAAACGCACATTGAAAAAATTGCTGAAAAAATAACCATAAATAAATAACCACAACTTTTATTAAACCAATAAAAGACTGCCATACAAATTACGAAATTTAGTAATTAATTAAATGCATTTATGTCATTGCACAAATTAAAAATTGTATTGAAATTCTATATTTTTTTTTAATCGATTTTATTAAACATTTCGTCAACTTATGAATAATGGAACATTCTTAAAATGTAATTTTTCATTGGATTAATGTGCAAATTTATTTTACAGTGGACCTGATGGTATTCCTAGCTATGTCTATGTCTATAAAGCATGGCTACTTCCCGAAATTATGGAAAAAATCTTTTATTATTCCACTATTTAAATCAGGGAATAAATCGAATTTAGTGAACTACAGAGGTATTGCCAAATTAAGTGTCATTCCCAAACCTTTTGAACAATATCTTACTGAATATTTAATTAAACAAGTATTTCATACTCACGCCTTTCAAACATGGTTTTCGTAAGGGATGTTCAACTATGACTTATTTACTAGAATTGACAACAATAATTAACAATGGCTTTAAAACGGATGTTATACCGACGTTATCTACACTAATTTTAGTAAGGCTTTTGACAGAGTTCACCATGAACTTCTATAAGCTGTATTTGATGGGATTTACGAATTGCTGTTTGAATTGGATAAAATCTTATCTTTTACGTCGTGAACAGCGTGTGTGTTTTGATAATACATGATCTAAACATATTATACTCAACTCTGAAGTGCGATTCTCTATTCAATTTTAGCATAATTTAAATTGTTAAAAATATTTAACAGCAAAGTTAACAAATAGAAACTGGGAATTATTTCCTTCCGCAGGTAACTTTATATTATATTCAACATTTTTCATTATTCGAATTTATTCTATGAGCTAAATTTCAGTTATGTATTTTATAAAGCTTTTTTGTAATAGTTCTTTTCCTACAATTTTTCAGAAATGACTTTATACACTACCAGACTCTTACATTGTATTTTCTTTTTACATTTTACCTTAGCCTTCCGTTGGAAAGCAATGAGGTATTTTGAATGTACAGAAAAATTTACAATTATTAGACACCAGCAGAATGTAATGCATTTTCTGGCCCGCTACGGCCGTCGTCAGCATTCTTTGTGTCTCACTGGATAGTGTTACTTTATAAATTGAATGTATTTAACTCAACTATTTTAACAAATAGAAACTGGGAATTATTTCCTTCCGAAGGTAACTTTATATTATATTCAACATTTTTAATTTTTCGAATTTATTCTATGAGCTAAATTTCAGTTATGTATTTTATAAAGCTTTTTTGTAATAGTTCTATTCCTACAATTTTTCAGAAATGACTTTATACACTACCAGACTATTATATTGTATTTTCTATTTACATTTTACCTTAGCCTTCCGTTGGAAAGCAATGAGGTATATTGAATGTACAGAAAAATTTACAATTATTAGACACCAGCAGAATGTAATGCATTTTCTGGCCCGCTACGGCCGTCGTCAGCATTCTTTGTGTCTCACTGGATAGTGTTACTTTATAAATTGAATGTATTTAACTCAACTATTTTAACAAATAGAAACTGGGAATTATTTCCTTCCGAAGGTAAACGTAAATTTTATTCAGTTACTTTTTTAACAATAACGTTTACTGCTAAGTTCTATCTTAACGTCAGGTATTTAAGTTATCTTAACGGCAAAATAATTTTCATTGTTTATTTTTAAATTCGTAGTTATTAAAAAAAAAACAAACAAACAAAAAATTTGGCGAATAAAAGCCTCATTAACATTTTTAAAATTCACGTTATTTACATAAATTTTGCAAAAATAATATTAAACAATTTGGTTTTTTTTTGCGAATTTACCAAAAAGCATTAAAAATATTACATTTTAGATGCAGCTTATGGAAATCACTAAAAGTGTTTTCTTTTCTACACAAAAAATAAGTGGTAGACTTTCCAATCATGCCGCTGTTAGCTAATTTTTGCAAATTTCCAATAATTTAGCAATTTTTACCGAATTTTTGCTATTCCTTATAGTTTAAGTGACTTCAAATAAATTTTATGGTTTGGTTGAAGTATTAAAAAATTTCGCGAATTTTCGCTGTTTTTGGTTCTTTTTTTTTTTTTTTTTTTTTTTTGTTATTTTCCGACATTTTGTTTTTTAACCGATTTAATGATTTCAAATAAATTTTTTTACTTCTCTCCAAGTTTGCAATTATTCGCGAATTATAGCCACGTTCGCGGTAGAAGCTTTTTATTCCTGTAAGTTTTCTGATTCTTTACAGCTTGAACGATTTTTAATAAATAGTAGACTTTGCCATCATTTCGCTGTTAACAAATATTTGCGAATTTCCCCTAATTTAGCAATTTTTACCGGATTTTTGCCATTCCTTATAGTTTAAGTGAATTTAAATAAATTTTATGGTTTGTTCGAAATATTAAAAAATTTCGCGAATTTTCGCTATTTTTGCAAAAAAATTTTATATATTCCGACAACTTGTTTTTTAAGCGATTTCAAATTAATTTTAAGGTTTTTTTTCCAAGTTTGCAATTTTTCGCGAATTTTATCCATGTTCGCGTTATAAGCGATTTTTTCCTGTGGTTCTTTAGAGCTTTAACGATTTTTAATAAATACCCGCTGTTTGCAAATTTTTGCGAATTTCCGCTAGTTTAACAATTTTTACCGAATTTTTGCAATTCCTTATAGTTTTAGCGACTTTTAATCAATTTTATGGCTTTTTTGAAATGTTAAAAATTTTCGATATTTTTGCAAATTTTCCGATTTTTTGCAATTTTCGCTAGACTATCAAATCCTAAATGGGGTTTTGTTAGTTTCGAAAGTAATTTAAGTCGTTCCACACGATAAGTAGTTTGCAGTGTTCGTTAAATATACAGTTATAACTTGGGATCCATATTACAACGTTCATAGTGATCGTATTGAGTCTGTCCAAAAACAATTTCTGCTATTCATATTACGGAGCACTTACCCAAATCCATCTATATATCTTCCTCCATATAGAACCAGGTTATTGAAGATTCATTTACCAACTTTAAAAAGCCACCAAACAATGCTGAATATCATATTTGTTATCAATCTAATTAAAGGCAATATTTACTCGGAGTTCCTGTTAAACAGTTTATTTTTTAATGTTCCCCAACGCCCTACACGTTATTACAAGCCGTTATCAATTGAATACTTTCAACATAATTATGCAAATACCAACCCTTTTCGTCGAATATGTGTAAACTTTAATGATCTGTACAGTACTATTAATATGATACTATCAAACAGAATTAAGTTTTATATTTAAATAGATGATGTTAAATTTGTTTGTTAAATTTTGTAATTTTTGTCTGAAAGGAGGTAATCCATAGGCTAAATAAATAAAAAAAATAAATAAATAAGAAAACTATTTAAGTCTATCTGTAGCCTATTTGGCTTATAGTGGATAACTCTAATGTAGATACTTCATTTATGTGGCAGAAATTGCCATCTGGGCCTGGATGGGAACGCTTATTTTTTTATGGGGAGCCTGGTTGGGACTACTTTTAATATGTAAGGAGTTTTATGACTACAACAAGGTTATTCTGTTGTAAACTAGCATAATTCTAGCATAATTTCTTGACAAAAATTGCCTCGCCCACTATACAAAACATTTAGTTTCTCTTAGCTTTTTCACTCTAAACACCTTGTAAGGAATCCATGAAATGTAAGTAGGGTCTGTCGATGTTAGCTAGGCAGGCCCAGGCCATTTCATTCCATTTAAAAGTATTTAAAGCTTCGTTTTGAAAATTAACCCACATACACGCAGAGAAAAAACATGTATATATATGGTCACCTCCAACAAAACAATTTTTAAAGAAAATTTAAATGATATTATGTTTAATTTAATAATATTCTTGTCAGCGACAACCATATTATGGTTAAATTTGTTGTCCATCAAGAAGCCACAACCATATTATGGTTGCCTCCGAACATGTTATGGTTAACAATAACTCAAATATATATTTAAAACTTTCAAAAGATTTTGTTATTCGTGCTTAATTCCCAGTTTTTATTCTTGACAAAAACACTTGAAATTTATTGTTGATGGGATAAGCTATTCCTATGCGCATTTCACTGGTTGCTTAGGCCAGATCATCAGGAAACCTCATCCATAAAGATTTTAGAAAAACTAAAGATATTAAACCAAATAAAACTGTTAAACGTATAAGAATTATAGCAACAGTTCTACTTGTAATAATATCAAAGTTTAAACAAAACACATCAACAATAAACAACAGTGGGTTTATCTCATCTTAATTAAGCACGAATAACAAAATCTTTTGAAATTAAAATTTTGTATTCCCAAAAATTGAAATTACTTTTTGATATATTTAAAACTTATAATAACATGATTGGTTTTCAGCCATAGCATGTTGCTCTTGGAAAAGAAAATATTATTGTCATATTGCACCTTAACATGTTTAGAAGCAACCATAATATGGTTGTGATTTCGTGATGGAGGACGAATTTAACCATAACATGGTTGCTGGTGACAATAATATGCTTAAATTAAAAAAAAAATATGTTAAAAATTTTCTTTAAAAATACTATTGTTGGAGGTGACCATATTGAAACATGTTCTTTGCAAGTATAAGACTTATTCCATTTTTATTTCATACAAATAAAAACGTTTTGCATCTTACTTTTAGAAAAAATTTTTTGCTTTTATAATCTTTCATTCCACTGTATTAAAGTAAAAAGAATGCCAACTTGTGTTAAGGTAACAATAGAAAAAAGTCTAAAAACTTTAAATAGTACGGCACTAGGTACAAGAATAATACCCACCTGAATATACTTTAAAAGCTTAACTCACACAAATGCATATCGGTGTGTGTACATAAAAATTTACATAAATGCTTATGAGTATAAATACGTACATATACCTTTTAAGTACTTTTAACTTAACTTTTTTTTAAGAACTTTGGAAACGATTCATATACAGTTTTCTATACATACATGGATATAGCTCAGTGATAAAGGTTGTTGTTTTATCGCTGTCTAGTCATGTACAAATGTACACTCACAATATTATTACAGTAACGGACTGTAGTTTATTTAAGAAATATTCCGTTCAGTCATTTTTAAATAAATAAACATTTAAAATTCCAAGCAAATTTATTTTTAACTGATTCTAACAGTTATTCAAAAAACTAAGTACATATTAATACTGATTTTCAGTTGCAGTTAATATGGTCCGTTGATTGAGTTAAATTCTTCTTTATGTTAAATAAAATAAAAATGTAATTTAAAGCAACGAAAAGTTCATTTAATTTTTACTGTCAAAAATTAAACCGCGAATTCCGTAACAACAAATGTATATTCAGTTATCTTAAATAAATTAATTGTCAACAAATTAACACCATATTCAGTAAAAACAATTAAATATTCAGTTATTTTATATAATTTTACTACCAAAAATTAATTTTTACTTATCTATAAAAAATTAATTGCTTGTTTTGTGTAAGCAATTCCCATTTTCTATTTGTTAAAATAATTTAGTTAAATACATCAAATTTTAAAAGTAAAATAATTGCGAAGCCATACGGTCTTGCTGCTGGTGTCTTATAATTGAGAGTTCTTCTGTTAACAACGTGGTCAGTACAACAAAAGTAAAACAAACGTGTGTTACAGGGTAAGTAGATAAAAATATTCTCCCTCTCTCGCTTATAAGAAAAACAAGCGGACAGGTGTCTGTCTGGTATTTTTTAGAAATTTGGCTCTATTGTGGAGTAAACGAAAATTTAATGAAATAACTGAATATTTTATTGTTTTTACTGAATATGGGGTCAATTTTTGGACAGTAAAATTTTAAAAAATAACTGAATATTTAATTGTTTTTACTGAATATGGTGTTGAATTTTTGACAGTAAAATTTTACAAAATAACTGAATATTTATTTGATTTTATGGAATATGGTGTTGAATTTTTGACAGTAAAAATTAAATGAACTTTTTGTTAAAAATAATTGAAGTTTCGTTTATTTTATATTAAAATTTCAGTTAATTTTACGTACAGAATATTGTGAGTGTAGGTAAAGCGTGTTTTTTAAGGCGTATAGAAATTCGATAACTGTAAAAATAGCTGTCATTCAAAATTCAAAGTTTTGCACCCGAACAAGTTTAGAAATCGTAGAAATTTATTTTTAAATTCGCGGTCTGTTCACTAAACTAATTGAACACTTTGTCAAGTTCACGTTACGCATAATCGCGCATCTGGACAGCTAATTCACTCTTTTGGATAATATTCTTCCAAATCCAGCCCATACCGTAAGTACAGACGGTGCCATCGACGATGTAGACGTGAGTGTGGCAGAGGGCTCGAATTTATCAATCCGACACCTCAGCTCGGTCTCTGCCCATTCACTACTTGAAAAACTTTGAGGGGAGATTTTGGCGTACATCCGTAAAAAATCCAACTGGTGAATGGGCTGTGAATCAACTGGGTGTTGAAGCAGATTTTTATCGTCGAATCACTTCAGCAAAAATGGTAATTTCATGGCTTAAGCCTATGTAAACAAGCAGAATTGTCGGTTTAAAACAAAAGTTTAATGCCTCTAAAAGACACCTTTTATTTAAATGCATACGTGCTTGTTGTACTCGAAGCCACATATAAAAAGTTATATAATTTTCATTGAATAATATCTTTTTTATTACATACTCCTTCATCTCTGCATGTATAATGTATATTTTTGTAGGTTTTTTTTTAAAGTAATATACGAGGCCTTTTATTAAGTTATTTCATTCTTATCAAAAATTTGTTTTTGATTTTAACAGCGTTAATTTGGTAAAAAGAATTTGTATGTTTGAGCTCTAGCTCCAAATTCGACAAGAAATCTATATAAGTTGTACGCCCCAAAATCACTTTTGCAGACAAAATTCTTGCGAAAATGCTTGCAGTTAAACTTAACTATTGAGATAATATCTTTGGGCAATCATGGATTGTCTATTGTTAGTTTAGATAAGGTTCCATTGGAATAATTAAGCACATTGGCGTAATTAAACACAGTTCATGTGGGTCCATTAATTAGTTCCCGTTATGCTACAATACCGCACCGTCTCCCAAGTGTCCTATGTTACCTGTCTGCTAATATTCTGACTCAGCCACCCAGTCGATTCAATAAAGGAATGGATCCTGCGGCCGTTTTCTGCAATTCGCCTAACTAATACTAAATTTTGATCGCTAAAATGCTTTAGAGAATACAAAATTTTAAAATTTTAGCGATGACATTATAAGCTAAAATTGAGGCGTTTTAAATTTGTATGGCATTGCCAAACTCAGCAATGCACGTTACAGAATTGCATTCGTATCCAAAAATCGCTAAATAAACTTTATATATATTTAGCGATAGATATTTAACTTGTGCGAATTTCAGAATACGGCTGCTGTTTAAATCAATATTAGAGAGACAAGTATTGTCTCGAAGGGGTTTTCGACCAAACAGTATAAGTCTTCCCATTAAAAAAAAATTTGGGTTTTTTGAAGCACTACAGAGAAAAAGCGCATAATCAAGCGCTTCAATTAGAGAGCTCTTAAAAAGCAGTAAATGATAAAGAATAAAACATGCAAAAAGCTGATATTTTAGTTCTGACGACGAAGGAAGCGAAAAAAATAAAAATATATTATGGTTTACGAAAATGATTGCAAAAAGGCATTTAAACAAGTAAAAGCAAAACATTAATGAATATGTTTATATAGTAAGCCCTAAAAAAAGCACCTTAGGAGCGCTTTGTTTGCATGTTAAAAGTAATAGTCCTCCAAACCGGGAACACCCCACACAAAAATCAGGCATCCCATCAGCAGGTTTGAAGCGATTTGAGGTATGAATTCATACAAAAAACCTGCTCCTTTTGGAGCACGTGTTTTACTGGGTTATATCTCCTAATGCCGGGCAATAAAAAAAAGATATTCCGTTGACACTTCCTCCCCTCGTCACCGAAACTTCTACATAGGTCATTGTAAGAGAGCGTGCCTCCCAATCAGCCAGTGGCCAGTTATAACCGCAAAAAGGCTTCTGAGAAGATGACTGGGTAGCTGTAATGCGAGCATAGTAGTCCTTTTTGCATCTATAATGAGTCAGATTTTCCTGGTTTCTTAACAGGTGTTTCATCAAGCCTTGGGAGTGAAACACGTATATCATATGTGGAACAAATTCTCTAGGGTTCTGATGGCCGCCTTGCTATCGGTAATAATGTGAATATTCCAAGCCGGATTACACTATTGTAATTGTCTCAGTTTCGTTAATCAGTTGTTGTTCCTGCTAATGAGATGATTGGTCTGCTGTAGCAGCTCCTAGCGATGGGGCTGCTATCTATCGTTGCCTCGAAACAACGCCCTCTATCTATTTTGGTTTAGTGGTGCGGAACCTTGCTAGTATTTTAATCCTACCTTTTTCCCAGGGAGTGGTGGTTGCCATAAATGTATCTTCTTTTCCATGCGAAGGGAAGGTCAGAGCGCTTCTTGGATGGATTGTTTGGAGGGCGATTGAAGCCACTTAATTTTTAAAACTCGTCCTCTGCCAGGGATCGAACCTGGCATTATTTAGATAGCTTCATCTATATGAAATTTTTTTGTCTTTTAGTGATTATAGGGAGGGGGTTTCATAAAACCAATCAAAACAAATTTTGTATGAGAGCTTTGTAAAATTATGTAATGTTAAATAAAATTGTGCATACAAATGATTTGTCCTTGTAACAATAAGAATTTATGTACCAAATTTCATAAAATTATCTCCAAAATTGCGAAATGTTATTTGCGCACAAGTTTTACAAGGTCAGCCAGCAGTTAGATCGATCAGAAAATGTGAAAAAAATAATTCTAAGTCGACCGGTATACCAAAAGTCTAGGACCAATTTTCTTAGGTGTTATACACATCAGCACAAGCTCATTATACCCTATTCTCTAATGTGGTGTGGGTATTAAAAGAATGCAAATTTTATGTTATGATTGCACTAAAAAGTTGGAGCCATACAAATACTGCAGATGCCTCAATGGCTCTCAAAAGGGACATATTTGGCAAACCATCCTCCAACTAAGAATCCTCGTTTAATATGAAATCTTAATAATAATAATTATAAATAAAAAAGTTTAACACAATTTGAAATTCAAAGTTCAAGCCACCCGTTAAAAGATCACGGAATAAAAGTTTGATTAGTATAATTTCGATGTCACTCCAAATTTCTTTATATCATGCAAATCGACGAAGTATTTTATGTGTGAGTGAAAATAATAAATATTTTATTATTCGCTTGCTAAATTTAATGCAAATTATTATTTTTAAGCAACTTGTTAAACTCATCCTCGTAGTTTTGATTACTTTTGTTTACGTATGTACGCATTAAGGTTGTTTTTGCTAAGCCCTTTTAAACAAACTCTAAGGGAAAATGAGGGAAACAGAACGCTGCGGTAATGATTTTAGTGTGTGGTTAATTTTGTTGTTCTTGTGTTGTTTGTGTCGTAAAGCAAAGTTAAATAGAATAAACTTCGAAATAAAATAAGAAATAGCATTAAAACAGTGCAATTGTTGTTTCCTCATATTCCATTTAATTTATTTATTTAATAATGTATTTGATTAAGGAAATGTAAAATTTTTTTAAGTTACAGCCACAATGATGGAGTTTGTTTTTAATACTTTTTTTTTGCGTTTTACCCTATTTTGCTTGTTTTGTTTTTATTACAACCAAATCGAAATTTTTGAGAGGTGTTAATTTTATTCATTATTTTTATTATTATTATTATATTTCTGGGAAACAATTTCAGTCTGTGGATTTTATTTAGAAAATAAAAATATATTTGGTACAATGCACACTGGGCTGGATCGCCAAATTTTTGGCATAAAGTCGAAATTTTCATGAAAATATTTGTTAATTTTAACTATAGTTTCTTAAAGTTCATACCCTAGGTACAACATTTCAGTAAATAAAAGTTATTTGATGGAAGCCCTGAACTTTTACAAGGGGTACAAAGTCCAATCTATATGTCATGTGTTTGTTTTCCTAAAAAAGCAGAAAAAGTTAGCTCAGCTTTATAATAACCGAAAGCGACTGCCGGTAAACAAAAAAAAAATTTGATAAGTATGGAAAATAACGATAAATGTATGTATATTATTAAAAACTAATAGCAATTGCTTTTTATTTGTTAAATGTTTTTGTGAATTGTTTTTTGTGAAGTCCTAAGAAAGAGAAAAAAATTAACCAAAACACCAGTTTATAGTGGAGTAAAAACTAACTTTCGCCCAATTTTGGCCAAAATTTAATTATGCTAAAATATACTTGAAAGTGTACATTATAACGTGTTATTAACAATGTTTGCCCAAATTTGCCCGTTTTCCATAAATTTGTGGATTTTTAGGTACATCAATATGTGGCTAGACAACTATCGAAATGAATATGCAATTTAAACTGGATTTTTGAACAGCTAAACTCTAAAACTCTAAAAAAAAGTTGACGTATAATATGTTCTTCATATGACTTTAATAGATTGCAAAGTCTTAAACATTTTAACTGGCAAAAAATCTTGTCAGTTATGTCCTATCTGTGGGGCCATTCGCCATTTCATGTGAATTTCCAATCAATGCTATTAAGCTTAAACAATTCTGTGAGAAAACATTTCGTTTATATATGCTCAAATACCCGTGGTATCCGTATACTTTACATAAAATCTTGATTCATGGATTTCAAATAATATCATCATCAGTAATGCCAATAGGTTGTCTTGGCGAAAACGCATCAGAAGCACGCAACAAATTTTATGAACAAGACAGGAGATCGCATGCTCGTCAGAATTCGCGGGTTAATAATTTGCTCGATGTGTTTCACAGATCAGTTGACTCTTCAGATCCTATTCTTTCGAGCATTTCGCTCAAGAAAAGGTCAGCTCAACTTAAAAAAAGGTGTTGCCCAAAGATGTTGTTGAACTTTAAGAAGCACCAAATTTTGAAATTGAAAAAAATTAACCTGAGAATAAAGAGAGCGACTCTGATTCTGAAACTGATTCCGAATGCGAAAATGTAATTAATAATTCATTAGAATTAAACGTAGAGGATGACTAATTTTTTTATTTTAACGCATATATTGTAGTTAGCTATATATGTATATTTAAGGATTCAGGGCTTTTTAAGCCCATAACCATGATAACTATATTATATATCACTTTAATAAAACTTTTGCAATTTAATAATATTACTTTCTCAAATAAAAACACATTATTATTCGAAATTTCAACTTAAATTTTTCGTAATTTAGGAATTAAAGGTCCAAAATGGCCCGATTTTGACCAGCTTTGGCCTGGTGTGAAATAGGTATGTACTCCTGATCTCAAGAAGCCCTTAAATTTTGTACAAAACAATATTTTAAGCAAAATTTGGGTATATTAAGTAGTTTTAACGCACGTTTTGGCACCATATGGGAGGAAGGCGTGGTCGGATTGGACCAAAATTTTGCACAGATGCTACACATACTATAATTATCATATGTACCAAGTTTCAATTCTGTAACTCTATGTTTAGACTTTATGCCAAAAATTTGGCGATCCAGCCCAGTGTGCAATGGTTTGAATGCTGGCTATATAAAACAACGGGATAAGTTTAAATATCTCTTTTAATATTAACCAATTATTGAATTAAGTTGTAGAAGTCCATCACCGCAAGCAAAATTATTTTTCCTTTAATTTTTAAACTGTCAAAACGTGTAAACTTTATGACAGTATTTTTTATAACGTTTTTAGGCGTACTAAACTGTTTTCCGGGAGTAGGCTTTTTATGGGGCCTATGGATAATTATGAACCAATCTTTCCAAAATTTCCAGTCATATAAGACTCGCTCGGGGTCTGCTTCAGTTCGAAGGTCACCAGAGGCTAAAAAGAACCGATACTTTGAGCCTAACTAGAAGACATTTTTAAAATTTGAATACAGCAGTTAGTGGTTACACTGGTAACAACTAATAAACAACAAGTAGAATTAAGATTTGAATACATATTGTAAATTTCGATAAGAAAGATTCAATAATAAAAATAAATTTAAATTAAAAAAAAAAAAAATATAAGACGAAGTGGTGCAAAATATTCTGTCATTCCGTGAATTTTTTAGAGTGGTTGGTCCACATTTTGATTCATAGTTATGATATTATTGAACCGAATGTCAGTGTGTTTTTAACATACGGACAGTCGGACGGTCATGTCTAAATCGACTAAGAATTACTCAAGGAGCCAAAATATATATACTTTATGGGGTCCTCTAGTGGTAAATGAGGGTATTAAAACAATTTTTATTATTTGAGTAAAAAAAAAAGAATTGTGTTCGAGATGGTTTACAATGCTTAAAGCCTGCTGTTAGGTCTAGAAAAACTTTAGAATCTTAGGTATAGGATCATTTTGGTCCATATTGGTTTTTTTTTAGTAAGTGCACAATTTTTTTTTACTTTTTTTAATATTTTGCAAGCAAATAGAGTTAATTTTCATATCTACTAGTCTTTCTTCAGTGTTTGAATGATTTCTTTTCTAAAAGAATGGAAAATCGGCTATGAAACTGCAATGATAATGTTGACATTCTAAATAAAATCTTCTCTGATATTTCAACTTGTAATAGCGTGGACTGGATATTGAATATGAAATCACCAAAAGAAATTATTCTTATTCAGAAAATGAAGAATATGATATGATATAAAAATATCATATCCCCACAATCGGGGCCAACACGATTTGCCGTTTCCAGATGCCATAATACATTGCATTCGTTTTTATTTTTTTTTTTTCACCCAACACCAGGAAAAATTAAGAATAACTGAAATACAAACAAGTATTGCAAGGTAAAATTCGACAAGAAATGGAGAGATCTAGAAACTTCTAATTTGCATGCATACATTTCTGTAATAATTCTTGCAGGAGCTTAGCAACAAATTTATATTCAAGTTCAACGGAAGATAATTTGCGCATCATTTAATGAGAAAATTTTATTATTTTATATCAATAAATCGGTAAACAAGAACAGACCAAAATGGTCCTAAAAACCTTAGATTCGTAATTTTTCATTTTTCTAATTTCCTTTACATTATTCATAATTAAACATTTTGCAGAAGTAATAAAATACAAACACACCACAGTAGCTTAAGTTTTAGGTTGACATATTCAACAGTTCCGTAAATAAAGCGAAAAGAAAATAAAAAATTACCAAAATGGTCCAAACCAAACAGCAGGGTTAAGAGCTTCGAAGCTTCTACAAATATTTTTCAAAATCTTTAAGCAATTGTAAGAAAAGGAAAATTTATTATATATTGGACGTCAATACAAATTTTTTAAGCATACCTTGAGGCACCCGTAGGCATTCGAGGGATAATTGCCGTGATTCATCTGCATCTTAATAGTTAATCTTTATTTCATACTAAAGTTTTTGACCATCAAAAAAATCTTTTTATTTCGTCTTTTCTTGAACAGCGATCAAAATATTGATATAATTTACCGGAATTTTGATTCTACATATGTATGTTTGGAGCAAAATATTTATTCGCCTTTAAGAACTGAAACGGGAAACGCTTTAGCACTTGATGCAATAAAGTTTCAGACTTATAATCATACGTTTTTGTCAAAGCGAAATGATTTTATGCCCATTATTAAGTAACAGACTTATCAAACATTTCTGTGTATTTTAAAAATTTGTTTTGCCCTCAACACTAGAATGAAAGTACACTCAAAAGAAAAATCAATCCATCCGTACTTAAATCAATCCAAAGCGGTATTAATAGTTTGGTGAGTACGGATTTCTTGAATAAAGTACAAAAATATTGATTCATGTACGGATTTTCAATCGCAAAATACTTAATTATCAATATTCAGTCCCGACCCAGCAAAAACTTGGTAATGACCTGCCATTACTGAACAACTTACTTTTCAATGACTACTTCATACCATCTGCATTACATAGAAGAAGTTTGGTAATGGCTGACATATAATCTGATACCTAAGTACTTGTGTATGAGTTGATTAACGAAATTTATAATTCATTCGTAATAAAATGCATCTACGGTTAAAGTTTTTCCAAATCTAATACAAATTGATTTTAAATATTTGTTCTTACAATTTGTTTTTTTTATTATAAATAAAAAACAATTTGTAATAAATTTGAATATGAAAAATTATGCTGTACTGAAATTTTATAGTCATGACATGTTAGTTGTAATTTTGGTGACATCGGAGTAATAAGTTATTTAAGTCCCTATTTGTAAGCGAATGTGGTAATGACTTATTTATCTCCCTATTTGTAAGCGAATGTGGTAATGACTTATTTAACTCCCTATTTGTAAGCGAGGGTGGTAAGTAGTTGCCTCCAATAATTTAATCTCATATTTACACTCTTAATTGAGTAAAAACATCGTTTTTTTATGCAAAAACTACACTGCCCCCGTAGACTAGCTGGTAGTGAGCTAGTCTATCAGCACCGAGGTTGCGCGATCGAATCCCGCCAGAGACAGAAAAAAAAATAAAAAATAAAACAAAGTAAAATAATATAAGAAAAAATAGAAAAAAAAAGCATAAAGTAAAGTAAAATAAAATAAGAAAAAATAGAAAAAAAATAATTAAAAAAAAAAAAATAAAAAAAAAAATTTTTAAAGTTATGACATGTTAGTTGTAATTTTGGTGACATCGGAGTAATAACTTATTTATGTCCCTATTTGTAAGCGAATGTGGTAATGACTTATTTTACTCCCTATTTGTTAGCGAGGGTGGTAAGTACTTGCCTCCAATGACATCACCGTGTTAAAATAATGAGTTAAAATGCCAATGTATAAGTAGTGAAGAGTCGTTATATTAGCTTTTTAACTCATTACTTTGCAATGTAAGTTTTTGCTGGGGATTTCATACTCGAAATAATTCGAAAATGAAATTGATTTAAGTAAAACTCAGATTGAATCAATCTCAAAATGCGCTTTATTCAAGTATTATAAAGCGGATTTTATCCCGAATAAGAAAGAAAATGATATTATGATTGATTTACTTACCCCTATTACACCTTACAGAATGATAAAACACTAACAGCATGCCCAATATGGATTCACTTTAGAAATTTTATGTACATATTTTACCAAAAATAAAAACTAAATGGGTAGCAAGAGTTCAGATTTACTTTTTAACCCTTCGTAGTACATATGAGTCTGGTCAGACCCTTTTTCAATATTTATAGGAAGTCAAAACATCGGAGGGTTAAACACAACTAAAAGATTAAACTTTTTTTACTTGATTTAAGAATTTGGTACTTATTTCAAGAAATTCCGGGATTGATTTTCCAAAGTAATCCCATTTAGGATTGTTTTGCGTGCGTTTTAGTGTTATTCTTACTAGAATTATTGAGAACGACTCGTACTTAAAGTAATCATAAAAACTTGATTTATCCCGATTGTTTTTCTTTCTGTGTAAAAGACCCCAAAAATAGCAAAACTGCTCCAAATCGATTTTTGTCTGTCCCCTTTTCCAAAGTAAAGTCACCAATTTAAGGATAAATCTCCTTATCTGACAACGCTAGTTTGCTGTATTGAAAAGCTTTAATAAAAACAAAAACAAAAACAAAAACAAAGTAGTTGCTTATAAAACTCCAACCAAAAACTTTCGGAAAAATTAGCATTAATTTTACTGTAATAACATTAAACAATAACGTTAAAAGAAAAACAAAAATATAAATATAATTCAATAAAACTAATTTGTAAATAATTTACATATTCCAGACAATGTTTAAGCATTCTTATAGCATTATAGAATTGCAGAGGGTTTTTTAAAAATAAAAAATTTTAAGAATTTTTTTTTTTTTTTGCATACCCAATAAACAATTTGCAGTCAATGTCTGAACCTTTTTAGGTCCAACATTTATTTAAAAACATTTTATCGATTTTAATTCGACTTTTTTGCACAATTTTTTTTTTAGTTGCAAGATAAATTAACGGCTTGCCTGAACGTTGGTCTAAAAAAGGAATTTGCTTTAAATACTCAAAGTTTTCTTATAGAAGAGTTTGTTATCTGAATCATTTTAAAAAAACCTTTTTGCCGACATGTCTGCATATAAACGGAAGGTAAGTTTTATTCGTTTGCTTTTGTTTTATAAAAAAAGAAACACTAAAAGCACAGTTTTGTCGGCGAAAAATTGAACAAAATTCTGAAATCTGCAGACAATCGGAAAAGATTATTAATTTATTCCATTTTTTTTACTAAAAGAACCAGAAAGTCTAACTATTTTCTAATGTTTTATCTCGATTTTTGATAGGCAACAACAAACCGACTTTTACAATATTTTTTTAACTTTGTATGGAACTCTATCGGACAAAATTTGAAAAGTTATCCAAATTTCCATTTTTGGCAAGAGATAGGACGCCGAATTGGCAAGTTGTGTAGGCTGTCGTTATTAACTCCAACAATTGTCGACAACAAATGTTAACGGGGTAAGTACAAATAAGAATGATAATTTGTGGTGCTTGTGCTTGAAATATTTTCTTTATTATATGTTGCAGAGATGGAAAATTGCTTTTCTGATTTTGTATCAAGTGATATATTCGGCTATGCCGAATCTTGTATTCTCTTCACCATGGTGCGATAAGTACAGAAAATTGTGTTACCATCCTTTAGATATCAATAAATCTATTTTGTGCAACGCCCACTTCTCAAATCCCACCCACATTTTGTCGGATGTTATGTATTGCTAACCAAGATTCTTCTAATATAAAAAGTTTGATTCCTACCGTTTTGGTAAGTTTTTGCTTATATCTAAGCCCTTAACCCATTAGTGCAATGTTGCGGTATTCAATTAATCGATGTTTTCATTAATCGATTAATCGTGCGAATAATTATTCGAGCTAAAAATTTAATCGAATAATAATCGAACAATTTAATATTATTCGGTTAATCGAAAAATTTTAAATTTGTCTAGCTTAGAAGTTTAACCTTCATAAGGTCTTCAAATCTAGTAACGTTAACGATCTTCGGGTCAGATCTGACCGAATTAGAAAATTTTATATAAAACTCCATCTTTTCAATTAAGTATGTTTTTAAAGTTGATAATTTATTTCTAGATTTATTCAGTATATTGAAGCAGTATTTATTGTTAACATTAATTGCAAATACAAAAGTACATGCAGTATTAGTAGCAAATTTAAATAATTTTAAAAATTTCTACAATGAATAAAGTTTTTATTAAACCATATAAATTTGATTATTAATTATTGCATTGTTTGAACAAGGTTATTGTTTTAGAGTGCAGTTTGCATACACTTTTTTACAGATGCAATACACATCTTGTGTTGTGTTATCTGTTTTGGGTCATAATTGGCAAGGACTTATTTTTAACGTTTTTTGACTGGTTAGCATATTTTTTCCTTGGTCTTGGTTGAGGATGACGGCTGCTGATCAGCTATTATGTGTAGTTTATTTGCATTTTTTTTTCGCGAAAATAAAGCTTTGGGTAATGTTTTTCGCTTCCTGGTGTAGGAAGTGGCAAGTTGAAAAACTAAATTTTTTAAAAATCTAGACATTTGGCAAAACAGGTTTCATTCCAGCCAAGTTTTGGTGATGGTAATGATACAAAATGATACATTGAATGATATAATACATATTTAGTATCTTACTAAATACTACTTAAAGGAGAACTGTATACGGTTGTATATTTGAGGCATAGCTCATCAACCCATATATTTCACAGCTCTCTGCGTGTATTCTTGTTTTAATGCCAACTTCAGTCTAATCAATACCAAATACAAATTTACCTTTCATATTAGAACACTTCAAAATAATGCATATCACAGAAGGTGGACAAAATAATTAACAACTGGATATATCTAGCAAAAATTTAAGAATTTCCCTACAGGTCGAATATGACCTGAAGACCTTATGTTAGTGCAAAAAATTTTATAAACATTTTTTTCGTCAATATTTTTTGAAAACTTAACGCAGTAGTTGACAATTGCAAAAATAATAAAAGTCATAAAATATCAAAAATATCAACCGCTAAAAAATGGCGAAAAATGATCTAAAAAATCGCTAAAAATTTTTAAATAAAAACACATTAAAATTCAATAACAAAACAGAAATAATTCATTTACGATAAAATTGCGAGCTAAGATCAATTTGATAAATAAAAATAATCGTAAATTAATATTAAAATAAATTTATATTAAAAAATTAAATTATTGTTCATCTCATAGGAATCACTCATTAGTTCCAAATAATCATAAGCTTTAAATAATTTGATCTACAATAAAAAACAAGTAAGAAAGAATAGTCTGTTAAACCCGACTTTATGATACTCTACACCACATTAGAACCATTGTACCAAATTTTATCATATAATCTCTAAACTGCGACCTGTACTTTGCGCACAAGGTTTACATGGACAGCCAGACAGCAGGACAAACATCGTTAATTCGACTCAGAAAGTGATTCTGAGTTAATCGGTATACGTAAAGGTGAGCTAAGGACCAATATTTTAAGGTGTTACAGACATCAGCACAAACGCATAGTACCCTCTCCACTATTGTGGTGGTGGTATAAGTATTGTATTGTTATGGTAAAAATATTAACCTAATTGATAAAATCAAATTAACGGATGCTTAATGTAACCTATTTCTCAAATTACTTTTAACGTCATACGGAAATCTTATTAATAGTACTTTTAACGATGTTTACTTGGCTAAACACCTTCTCTACTTCAGCATTATACCATGGAAGTGAGAGCAACTTTATAGTCAATTCTGAAAATTTTAAAACAATTTTGTTACCGCCTACAACCCTTTATTGAAATATTTGCAACCAGAATGAAACAGCGATGTTTGTGTTAATCCATTTTATAAATTTAATAGTGAAATACTGGTCCTTTATTTTGAAAGATGTTTTAGCGTCGTAAAGTTGTGATTTAAATGATAATTTTTATTTTATTATAAAAATTTATAAAACTAAAATAAACATTTTGAACAATTAAATCGCCTTTATTTAATTGTTCAAAATGTTTATTTTAGTTTTAAAAATTTTTTAATAAAATAAAAATTATTCTTTTAAAAGAAATACGGCAAAAAATTGTCTGGCTAAACAAGTTGAAAAATGGCTAATGGCTAAACTAATTTTTTAATGGCTAAACAGGGTGAAAAATTGCTAAATATAGCCACTAAATGGCTAAATTGGCAACACTGGTCAGATTTTACCCGAAGACATTATGAAGGTTAAAAATAAGACAAAAAAATTATATTTTTTAACATAAAGATTTTATTAAAAAGTTACAGCAATTTAACAAAGGGTACTTCATGTAGTAAAAGAGGAAAACTTTTTAAATAATCTTTCAAAAACAGTATACTGTTTAAATGCTTATATTTCAAACGATATCTTTCTTTTGTTTGATTAAACTTGATTTAAAAAAGATTCTTTCTCTTATTGTTGACGTTGGAGAGATTGAAAGTAAAGCGTTATAAAGCACATCCAATTTCTCAGTTCCTTTTCTTGTCTTTTCTAAAAATTGGTAGCCTTCCATTATACCACTTGAATCTCTTTTTAATTTTTTAATACTTCTAACAGCCTTGTTAAGGTCTGGTAGAAGGTTGTTTTTTCATTCGTCTCAAAAACATCCTCTTCTTGATCTAAATCAGTGATAACCACTCCATAGACTCGCGAGCCAGTCAATAATCGTATTTTTCACACAGACACGGTCGGCAATTCACATGTATATTATAACTTTGTTCGTTTCAAAACATCAGACTATCATCAGTCTCTGCGGCCGCACACAAGCACATAATATTTTTGTATGCGTGCGTTCGGGGCTTTCTTAGTTCGGGGCTTGGTTATCACTGATCTAAATCATTGTAGTAAAAGTCGCGGATTGTTTTTTTACATAAAAAAACCTAATACTGTGAAAAATAAAATTTCCGATTAATCGACATAAATTATTCGAATTATTCGTTAATCGAAATTGCCCAAAATTATTCGATTAATCGAACATCGAAATTGCCCAAAATTATTCGATTAATCGAACATCGGTTAATCGTTTGAATCGAAAATAAGCAAAAAGTTTTATCTAAAATAAATTAAAAGAAATTTTAAATAGGTTTTTGTAAACTTTTCCCTCCAAACTTTGTATTTGTATATACAATTTTTATAATTTAAGTTAGTTTATTAAGAAGAAAAAGAAATAACCTTGAACTCTTTGTATATAGACATAGAAGAAATAATGTAAATAATATTAAGCAAAATAAATGAAAAAAATAAGCAAAAATTATTCGGTTAACCGAACAGCGTTTTCTTTTCTACAAAAAAATTTTACATTTTATTTAAAAATGCAATTTAGTGTCTGTTTTTTAAAAATTTTGCTTCCGAAAAGGGTAAGTTTTTTAAAATAAAACAAGTCACCCGTTTCGGGATCAAAATTTTTAAGAAACAGACAGCAAATTGCATTTTTTTAAATAAAATGTCACATTTTTTTGTAGAAAAGAAAACACCACTAAATTCCACTATTGAAGGGTATAAAATTTGCCAAAAAGTAAACAAAATATCAGGATATTTTTAAAACAAGTAGATATGAATAAAACGTGTCGATATTTACTATATTCTTATACCCTCGTGTTGATCAAGTGCGATTTATTTTATCGAAAACCATGATGAGTGACTTTTGGGTTTTTTGGGTATCGGAAAACTCACTGTCAATCGGGTAGTACTCTATTGTGCCATCATTCCCATCCCTGATTTATTGTATTACAATTCTACATACATTTTACTACTTTAAGTCTTTGTGTCTTGATAAAAACCGCTCTTTTTGTAAGCATGTCTGTCTGTGTCTGTGGTTATTCTTATGTTGGTCGGACTGCTTAATGCGTATCACAATTTTAGCTTTTACACAAGAATGCATAAAATGTTAGTAAAATGTGTGTGTGTTTTTCCCATCTTGGGGTTAAACAGGCCGCAATTAATTGGAATTTTTTAACGCATTATAAAATAAGTCAGTAAATCATGAAAGAATCCAAGCAGGGATTATGATAATTGTAATTAGTAGTAAGTGAGGAATTATTTCAACGAAAATTAAAAAGGTTTTTAAGTTTCGAAGATTAACATTTTTAAAACTGTTTTACATCAAAATAACTGAAGCATTGAGCTAAGCACCGCTTCTTGTTGAACATTTTATTATAATAAAGGTTAATGAATAAGAAGCACTTTTTTACTTTTTGGGAAAGCGGGTAAAAAAAAATTAAATTTTCGCTCCAAGGTAAACAAGATAATTTGATATTTTTAAAGAGAAGTATCTTAAGAGTCTTTTTTGTAGCTTAATGATTTTAACCTTTCAGTGTAACCTTTTTATTTATTAAGAAGACAAACATATGCAGAAACTAAAAACCTGAAATAAAAACATTTAAAAAAAAATTTTTAAGAAACGCTTTTCTTAAAAAAGAAAATTCCTCGGAATAGACAATTTAAGACAAAGACATAATATTCGGAGCTTTTGTAAAAAGATTACCACAGGTGACGCATCTTTAATATCTAAAAAGGGAATAATGGAGAAAATATTGAACGCCCCTTTTGTATTTTACTAAGTCTGGGATCACACTATGAAAGTTTTCTTTCAGAAAGTCTAAGTTTATGGGTGAGAGAGGAGAGAAAAAAGCATGTTCTCTTCCCCTCTCACCAATAAACTCGGACTTTCTGAAAGAAAACTTTCATAGTGTGAACCCAGACTTAGTGTCATATCAATTGAGTAACCTGTACTTTTACCATTAAGAAGATGCCAGGCAAAAATAAGATGAGTCTAGTTTGCCCCGTACATAAGAAAGGCGACCCCAATTGAACAAATTATAGTGGTATATCCCTCCTTAGTAGAGTATAAGAAATCTTCTTCAGCATTTTAGTGAACGGCTCAAACCATACTCGGAAAAGACACCAGAAGTACAATGTTCACAAAGAATAACCAAATCTAGGGTATTTGGATGATATTAACATAAATGGCAGGATGAGAGACAGCATAGCCGAACTATTCCACAAGATCAAAGATGAAGCATACGAAATTGGACTTTTCTCAAGCTCTAACCAAACACGATTGAAAACGATTGGACAAAATGTACTAGTCGTGTAAATATAAATTTAAAAGAGTCGATAAGTTTGCATATCATGGTGCTAACGTTTACTTTTAAATGATGCATGAGGGAAGGTGCGTAGAATGATTACAAAAACGAAGCGCTGTCTGTTAATGTGCAAGACTCAGCTGCTCTCGAGCAATGTTAATAATACGGCAAATGAAAATAACCACCGATAGGACTCTGATAATACGGGTACATTGTTGCCGGGGATGCACTATCCTTTTCAGTTCATCCGAGAGATATGATGCTCCTCTTAGGGGTCGTAGTAAGACCATTTTGAATTACTTTAGCCTTTTAATGCTATATCCGCTGGGGAAAACATGTGTATGCATATCTGGTCTACGGTAAACATCCAAAATAGCAGCGCTCTTGATGTCTTTTGATTTCTTGAGTCCGGGGTGCTTACCAGAGTACCTTGTTATCTGATGCCACGGGAGACAGTAGCCCCCAGTATACATGCACACCGGACTGACTATGGGCTGGGGCCCTCGACGACAAACTCTATTTTGTAAAGGAGTGTTTTTCGTTAGGAAAAAATTTGGTTTTACGGGTTGAGTATTTTTCTTGCAAAAAGGTTCCTTTGGCTTTAAGATAAATTCTGTAATAAATGTATGTATTTTGTAGTGAGTGATGATACGGCTGCTGCTGAAAATTATGTAGTCTTTCTTAGTGGAGAGCAGGGTCGAGACTGTCAATTGTCCCCCGACGGTAGCGTGGCCCAAAATACAAAAGTATCGAATATTCGCGCTCCACAACGCTGATCCTATTCGAATAGCGCTTAAAAATGTTTAGTCCAAATTTGAGCACAATCGGTCAATATTTAGAGGTTGCGATAGTTAAATAATTTTTCGGGGTTAGATAGACTTACACGGTCAATAGATCCAATAAAGTCGTTTTAAAAAACCGATTTTATTTTTATTGGTTTAGTTGTATTTTGTTTTTTTTGCGAAACTTAACATCGTGCGATAAATCTGACTCACAGTCAGAAATTTCAACATAATCCTTCTAAAATAAGTAAATTATTAAGGTAGAGGGATGAATATATTTGAATTTTAACAAATGTAAATCTAGTAAAGATCAAAGAAAAGTGTGAAAAAGTATATCCAATACATAAACAAGTACAATCATGATAAGCCGAAAGTATTTAATAGGTATAAGATGTGAAACATAAAAGCCGCCATTCATCGCGACCTCTAAATTTTGTCCTTTTGATCCAATTTTTGGTATATACATATATTAAGGTAAAAGAAACAAAATCAAGCTTATGGAGAAAGTATGGGTCTAAACATTCACTTTTCCATACAAGCGTGGGCCAGCCTACCCGACGGTGTCGACTTGGGATCGGAAAATGGATTAAAGCTTTACGCTGGGTCTCCACGTAGCAATTTTTATTGCTAAGTACAGGCAATAACGTCGGCAGAACAATGACAGAACAATGGAGCAATGATTGCTGATTATATTGCTGGAGAACACATGTTATTGCTTTGCCATAAATTTGCAATTTTCACCTCGAGTAGTTGTATAAAGTTTTGTGGCTGTATTTATAACAAATGTTTTATGTTGTGTTTTGAAGTGATTGTTAAATTTTCTTTTTTAAATTAATTAATTAAATTAATTGTAATTGTCGTAGCTGTGTTTTGTATTGCTTTTTTGTTTATTTGCGTATGAAAAAAACCTAAAACTTGTATTGTTCTATTGAGCAAATAAAAATATACAAAAAAAATTCGTCGTTTGCTTTTGTTGATATTGACGTTTATTTAAAAATAGAATATATAAAATCTTTTTCTGCATTTTGTTGAAGTATTTTTTCACTTGCTTTTTTAATAAATAAACTCACTAATAAATAACCAACCGTACAGAGAAATGAAATTTCAGATAAATTACAACTGATTTGACAGCAGATTGCTAAGCAATAAGAAGAGCAATCATTGCGCAATGGATTGCCACTCATGGCAATATGCGGTCTATACGTCGCAAATTTTATGGAGCAATCAAATTTGACGTTTGCCGCAATAAATATTGCTACGTGGAGACCCGGGGTTAGGGACTGGAAATATGTTGGTGGACTGTAAGTTGCATTGAATGTAGGGTTTTTTGATAGTGTGTAGGACTTGAATTATGGAGTTATAAAGAGTCGAGAGTCCGGTAAAGCGTTGGTGGTGATAAAGACTTGGTACTCTGTTAGCAGATATTAAGGAAGATTTATTTTCTATTTGTGTCCTTGAGATGATCGGTAAATTAAGCTAAAATTTAAAGCAGATAATAGGTTAAAGTATTGAAAGCTGCATTGGTAATGCCAGGCGGGTTGGATGATGGCCATTGCTTGGATTTTAGAGTAAAGAAAAGTTCAGAGTATGCGTTGGATGCGTATTAGATTGGATAGGGTGACTACTCCTTATAGAATGCTTCCATAGATTAGCATAGAATTATGCTAATTGACAAAGAGGGGATGACGTGGTTGAAACTAAATTTTTCTGAGTTGCAATTAGAGAAACCAAATTTGGTTGAAACTAAATTTTATCTGAGTTGCAATGAGAGCTTGTGGAGAGTTCCAGTTGTGAGGATGGTTCACATGTGTGCTGCTGCTATTAGAAAAATGCTACTGGCTATTCCATAAGTAGTGGACGTTAGACAAGGGGTCGAGTTTATAATTGCTATCTGTGTGTGTGCTACTTAAATCATATATACATTAATTGTCACCAAGTGTCTTGGACCCATAAAGAGATGATGCCATGTGGGAGGTGCAGGTAAGATTGGTCAAAGTGTGTCCTTAAAATTAAATTGAGTGACAGAGTTTTTGTCTGTCCGATTAACAATTATTTATAAATTTTGATAAAATGATAAGTTCTATGCGATAAAAGTTGCATTTTCTTATAAATCATACTATAGCTGAGTGATATCAGCATGCATTTTTTTTTGTGATAGCGTGGCATTGACAATTGTTTTTGCAGACATTTTTTTCATGTCGGATAAAATTCTGTCAGTTTTTCGGGCGAATGAATCGTAGGATTGTATAGGACCCCGGCCTTGAACGACTACTGAAAACTTCACTGCATGGTCCTAGACTGCTATAGCAGTGTTTTATGGCCAATTTATCATCATCATGTCGGTAAAGTAAATTTAGTATAAATTTTTCAAAATGAAATAAAACGAGTAAAGAATATTAAAAATGAATTTAATAAATTCACCAAAACAAGTTGAGCATTTAATATTGAAACCATTTCTCCACAGTTTTTTTTTTTTAATTTGTGCAATAAGAATCGCAATCACGTACATTTTCCATTGATTGGACTAGTCACTAGTGTTCCTCAAATGTCTCGATTGTGTATGGCAAAACTTTAATAAAATTTACTGCCAATCTATTAAATTTTATTCAAACTTAAGTCAAATATAATTTTTAACATATTTTTTTTATATAAGTTTGAGTATAAATAAATAAATTTTGTATTCATAAAAAGTACTTAAATAACAAAATATTTTTCTTTGTAAGCAAAAATGTTCCTTTTTGTGAAATATTTTTTTTCTTCTTTTAAACTAGGGATAAAGAAAAATAAATAAAATTAACTAATTTTCTATTTGCATGTGTGTTGTAAATTTTTGCCATTTTTATGTGAATTTGTATTTGTGCCAGTATAAATACAATTGTGAACGGAACTTTGTAATTTTAATTTTTTTTAAAAGGATTTTTTTTGGGTTTTTAAAATTTTATGTAAATTTTTTTAAGTTTTTTCCTAAATTTTATTTGATCATTTGAAATGTAAAATGTGACTGTGGGGGGTATAAGTAACATTAGTTTGACGGTACATAAAACTAGTATTTACTATGTGAATAAATGTATGTATGTGTGAAGATTTTTTGCTCCAATCTTGTGATTCAAATGAAGGAATTCAATTAAATAAATAAAAAAAAGAAATATTGTGTTAAGTTCTAAACACTATATCAGCAAAAACATGAAAGGTAAAAAGTTTGCCTTATTTAATTTGTTATATGTATATGGGCATTTCCATCATGTCGAACGTGACCATCGTACACATTTAAAGTTAAAAAAAAGTCTAAATAAAACGTATATTTATTTTGGCCATAGATTCAAGTTATAGCTTTTAATTAGCCCTATAATTGGCGCTATTGTTCATTTTGATAAATTGTTTCGTTTTCAAGAAAATTGCAAAGAACAAGGCATTTGCACGTGACGAAAACAGAAGTGGTTTTTGTGGCCATTTTTTCGAATGCCGATTTCAGCGAAACCTGAGGCAATATTTGAATCCAAAAAATTGTAGAATGTTATGCACCAGAGATCAGCAATGAGTAGTGAAAAAGTGAGTAGAGCTAAATCATGACTCATAAATTCTTGTACTTATACGCACTCATACTTATTCCAATGTTATTCAAACTCATATTCACTCAAAAGTTTCATTTTATTCATCGTACTCATACTTAGCAACATTTGAAGTGTTTGATTTATAATCTACTCAACTCAATGTGTATAGGCGAAGCAAAATGCGAGGCTGCCAGATTTGTCCCCGAAATAGCAAAGTGACGATTTGGCAATTACAGTTTACTAAAGTTACATGTATGAAGTGGACGATTTTTCGGCAAATTTATCTGGCAGCGCTGATTATTAAGTTGTGTGTTTTATCTGTTGTGTTAAAACGGTAAATGGATGAGCTAAATGATTTGAATCATTGTGAGTATTGTAAGTATTTTCTTGAAATTATAAATCCAGCTGACGTCATTTATGAGTATGCGTATAATGTCGACGTCGCTCTCATAAATATTTCTCTTGTGAGTATGAGTGAATCAGAGTAGTTTAGTTTAAATGATTTCTACGCACTTATACTTAGAATTGCATGAGTCAGTATGAGTAGCGAAAAAACGATTCATTGCTGATCTCTGTTATGCACTCATATCTCTTAAATATGGCAGTAATTTTAAATAAAAATAATGTATACTTTTTTTTTTTATTTAGCTTTAATCGCTGTCGCACGTGATCTGTCGCACATGACATTTTTTTCCATCATGATATATACGTTGATTAGACCGGGTCGACCTCCATACAAAAAAAAGTTGTGCCAGTCACCCCCTAGAATGAAAGATTAGTCAATGAAGTTTCTAAAAGAGGAAACATTTTTTTTGCCACGCCCCAAAATACAGCCCTTTTGGTTTTTTATATTTAGCGCTGCCATTTAAAGTCCGATCTCATCATATTGCATATCGTTTTTCATGGCTTGATAGTGGCTTAATTTTTGTCTTTATGTATAGATTTTATTATGCCCACTTTTATTACACGCCTACAAATTAAGCCCCTTTTTTTCTTTTTCACACACATACTATATTAAATCAGGTAGAAGCCAATACAAGCAATAATATTTTCATCAGTCACGCCCTAAAATAAAAAGCATATTTATTAAGTTTGAAAACTTTATTTATTTATTTATTTATTCATTTCAGTCTATGGAAAACAAAGTTCCTTACAGACTATGCAACTAACCTAACATAGAAAAATATATTATAAAGTAAAAAAAAAAAAGTTAATAATTGGAATATATACATATATAAAAAATTTTATAAAATACTCAAAAGAAATAACTTAAAATTATCTTTTGATGTGCAAAATTCAATATGCGATTTAGATTTTTTTTGAAGGCATATATTTAATTTATTAATATAATTAAATGCTCTCGTTAAAGTGCCATTAAGAGCATAATTAGTACGATGAACTGGAACTTTAAATGTGTCAATTATCCTCAAGTTTCGAGCTGGTATATTGAATGGTATTAAAGACAATAATTCAGGACGCCCTAAATTACAGACCATTTTGTTTTATATACATCTCATCGTATCGTTTATCATTGTTGATGGCTAGAATATGGCTTTTTTTTTTAATTTAGTGCTTTTTTTTGCTCATCTAGATTTAAATGATTGAAATGTATATAAACATAAATAAATCATTTAAATGCCCATATTAAAATATGGGACAAAGATTCTAAAATGTCATTACCAGAATTTTGTTATTCCTAAAGAATCCACTAAAGAAACATGACATAAAAGCAAACAGTTGGACTCTGTGTTAGTCTGTAATATACTTCTACAACAATAAGTCTGTGGGGAATTTTTTTTTTTAACTATTTGCAGTTCAATTGAAATTTTCGATATTTTTAACTCGTCATTTGTTTACATTTGTCCTTGAAGTTGTGCAAAGAAAGGTCAACGAAATCAAAAAGACAAAAAAGAAAACATAAAAACCAAAATGTTCTTTGTTATACAAAAAGAATTATTGAAAGAAGTAGGAAAAATAGAAGTGAGGGAGAAGTTTCCCTGAATCTCCCCATGTCCGGGGACCCAATTAAGGGTAACCAATAAATGTCTCGCTATCTCCTCCAGAGACATCCGGTATTCTTGGACAATTCTCGATGTGATGAACACATTCTCCAGGAACCTGATAGCCACCTTGATATGGGTAAAAATGTGAATATCCCTTCCAGATATTTCACAGTACCGGATGCGTCTCGCGGCTGTGTGTATGACCATTATATCGGCCTTAATGACAACACAGTGGTCCGGCAGCCTTATGGGAACGCTTCAGTTTAGCAACTCGGAGTATATGCCAGAACCGACACCATACAGTGTTTTAGACCCGTCCGTGAATATTCGAATCGCATTCACGGGAATTTGTAGGTCATCATTGTGGACCACAATATCCAAAATGCTCACCGTGAAGCCCGAATCAAAGATTGGCTCGGGTGTGACATAATCAACATCCATGTGCCAATTTATTTTGTTCAGAGTTCTAGCATGTCCGATATTGTAATCTTTCCATGCTCCAGTGGCCCTTAGTCTTACAGCCGCGTTCGCAGCTAGCCTTTTTGCCAAGATCGTTAACAATGCCTTAGAAGGGGTTGTTCTAGTGGCACCTGTTACCGATATTGCCACCATTCTCCTTGTGAATTCCCTATTAAATATTCGTGATCTAAAGTTTTTAAAATTTGTGTAGCATTTAAGATTGCCTTTTAAAAATTATCACGCATTTCAAGGCTCCAGGGTACTTTGAACATCTATGTTAATTTGTTGTTTTTATGAAGGAGTATAGAGTTTTTATTCGTTATTTTTGGTTTTGGTAAAGTTTAAGTAAAAAGTTGAAATATATGTGGAAGTTTTTTGACTGCTTTATAAGAGTGTTAGACCAAGAAGAACCTTACAACAGTCTTATGCCATAGAGAGTTTAAACATCAATGCGAACAAAATTTGTACAACACTCGTGCAATTATATTTTCATGTATGAATGAATGAATCTTGGTCTCGAGCTCAATTTTAGTTAAGTTTTTTGTTATGTGGGTGTGTGTGTTTTTTTTCCAATTTTATGTGTTTTTTTTTATTAAACAACCACATCCTTTTAAATATAAAGTGTGATAGTGTGATAGTGTGAGTGGCTTTGTTACTCTATTGATATTAGTTTGTTGGCTTGTAAAGATTAAATGGTTATGTAGTAGTTTTTGTGGCAAAAGTTGCAGTATTTAAAGCTAATTTAATTTAATTTTTTTTTTTGCTTTCTCGTGGTTGCAGTTTTATTTTTGCCAATTTGCTGGGTTATTAAGGACCCATAGCAAAAACAACAACCGGATGTTTGTATTCAGTTTTGTTGAGCTTTAAGGAAACTAATTCTTCATGCACAAAAAGCAAAAATTGTATTTTCTGGTTTTTTGTTAAACTTTTAGAAAATTTATTAGAATATCTAGTGAAATATAAAAATGGAAATTGTTCTGTCTTTAAGAACCATTTAGATGTTTTATTTCAAAATAAGCTGCGCAATGTAAAATCATATTTTTAAAAGTAAAATAAATTAACGCTTACTTTTTATCAGTATAACGCAAAAGGCCCAAAAATTTAATATCGACTTTTTTATTAATTCTGATGTATTGTTGCATCAAAACAAATGTCCACCATTATCTGCAAAAAGATTATATGATAAACGCTTAAAGACAGTTTGCATAGTTTATACTTTTGTCAATTGAAGCACAGCCGCGAATAACGTTGTAAACGCCACATTTTGCAAAAACTGTTTTTTTGACTGAATTTTTGTGCGACTTTTCGAAAACTCCCAACTCTGTATTTAGTTAAATTAGGCTGGATGATCCAGATTGTAATAAAATAAATTTAAACAAAATTTAGTCCAAATACTAATAAAAAAAAGATGGGTAATGACAAAGACGGAAGGATGCTTGTATGGGGACCATGTGAAATTATGGACCAATTCTCTCCATTTTCAAAAGGCTTGGTCCTTGTGACAATTCGAATCTGCGTACTTAATTGTGTCAAAGTATGGCTTAAATTGTGGCCTTTACATTGCACACAAGGCTTACAAGTATAGTCAGCCAGCCGGACGGACGGACGGACGGAAGTCGTTAGATCGACTCACACAGAGATTCTGGGCGGATCGTTATCATAAGAGGACCAATATTTTACGGTGCAACTTAATTAAACACAAACGCATAATACCCTCTCTCCACCATTGTGGAGTGGGTATAAGAATGTTTGAAAAACGAAAAATTTTAAATTCCGTTAAAATTGATTTGATTTATCGCAAAAGTCATTTGCGTTAATTAGTTAAAACAAATTCAACGTTACCGGCTGTAACTTGCAGCACAACTAGTTTCTCACATTTTTGGTCATATGTTTTGTTTCAAGGTGACAAGCAATTGATTGTGCAGTAAAATTGATATGAAAAGTACTCATATCATAGCAATTGTTCTACACAATCAATTGCCTGTTACCTGGCAACAGCACATTAATTTGTCTTAAACTTGATAATAGTTTGGCTTAACAAAAATACCTAATTAATTCTGTCATAGCTTAACAAGATGGAAAATCGCTAAGTGGCTAAATTGAAAACAGTGGATGTAGCGTCCAACTAAGTAGGCTCGTCATAAATTGTTTAATTTGAATTTGGATGTATCGTTAGGACACAACAATTTGCTTAATGCTTATACGGAACGACAAACTTTATTTAATCTTATTTACCACTTGGTTATAAAATTATAAAACAAATTAAAAAGAAAAAAGAAAGATTTATGAAATGTGTAAACTATTTGTTATGATGCACTAAAATGCTCAAGTATGCAAAGAAACGAACAACTTTTATATTTGTTCACTAAGAAAATAAACCACAAGTTTATACATATCGCACACTAAATCATAAACAGCCAACACTCAAACGTTATTAAAATAATTGTTGTTTTTTTCATAAACCAGTTCATAAATCAAATCTATAGCGACCATGAAAATTTCATTTGGATCAGTGTCTTCTTTAACTTTTCTTCATTCATATTTGAGTCGTTCAGTGGATAAAGGGAATGAGTCCAAAAATTTGAAATGGAGAAAAACGACTGAACAGTTGACGTTGACTTCAAAACTAGTTGTTACAACAAAACTCAAAACTAAAATTCCAAACTTAATTATTAGGGCTCGTTTACGATTTGTAAATATATAATGTTAGTATGTAAGTGTTTGTGTTTACAAAACCTGTTAATATGATACAAATACGTTTTTATTGATAAGAGTTTCAGTGGAAAAAGGGAATAAGTCCACTAAATTTTTTGTTGTTAAAATCGATAGGGGGGGGGGGGGGGGGGGGGTGCTTTAAAACCTTGTGAGATAAGGCCATGATGGATTAATTGCTCAATTTAATGGGAGATAAAGCCATAATGACCTTAATGCCCAATCATTGAGAGGTAAGGTCATATTTAAAGTTTTGCGAAATGAGATTTAGAGCCATATTTTTTTCGCAAATGAGAGATAAAGCCATATATTTTCAGAAAATTGTAATGAATGGTGTAAACATTCTGTAAAAGGGAAAATAATTGAAAAATATTTTTTTTATTCTTGTGACGCACGCAGGAAAACTTTATTCAGCGAAGCCACCTACCCCTAAGCACAACCGCGGACCGCCACGCAGAAAAACTTTAGTATGCGAAGCCAGATTTCAATACTTAACTTTAGTGCCTCCGGAACTGAAATGAGAGATAAAGCAATTTTCTAATATTGCTAATGTGCTCTAAGGCCATGATGGCTTTATCTCCCATTCAAATGAAAAAAGGCTTAATCTCCCTATTGAATGAGAGATAAAGCCATAATGGCCTTATCTCACATGGTATTAAAGCACCCCCCGCTTCGAACACAATTATCTATTTTTTAGGGTGGTGGTTCCACATTTTGATACATAGCTCTGATCCTACTAAACCGATTTTGCTGGATTTCAATCCCAAACTGCTTAGGATAACTACAAGCAATTTGACACCAAGACTGTTAATTTTTTTTTGAGTTTTTCGAAAGTGAGCGTGTTTTTAACAGACGGTCAGACGAACAGACAGACGGACAGACGAACAGACAGATGGACATGGCTAAATCGACTTAGAATTACTCCTGGACCCAGAATATATATACTGTGTGGGGTCTGAGATGAATAATAAAAAAGTTTCACACGGAATGACAAACTTAGTATACGGTCATCACAACTAATTATGGTGGAGGGTATAAAAAACATTTAATTGTAAAAAAAATTTCCACAATTTAAAAGCTAAAAACAAATTAAAGTTAAGAGTGAGAAAGTTTATGTCAAACTGCACAGAGTGTTTTGCATGTAGGTGTTAAATTTCAGGAAGTAGGTATGCTAGTGTGCAATGCTGTCATTAACTCATTTCACTACAGTATTATTGCAAGGCTATGTACAATCAATTAAATGGGTTTATAAGCTATATTCATATTGACAACCGACTTCAGCAATTTCATCCAACCAGCTGCCGTATTCTGTAAGTTGCTTAGCTAAACCTAAATCACGATCGCCTAAATTCCTTAAAGAAAACAAAATTTAAAATTTTTAGCGATGACACTAAAAGCTAAAATTGCGGCAAATTAAATTTATTTTGCATTGCCAACTTTTGCAATTCACGTTGCTGAATTACATTTGTAGCCAAAAATTGCTAAATCAACTTTATTTTTAGCGATAGAGATTTAGCTGCATAACATGCTTCTCTCATATTATGGCGACATTAGGTTTGTATTATACGCAAATCTGAAAATAAGCTCATAGCTTTTTAAGGTTGGTAATATATATAAGTATTGCAACACAGTGCTGGTGATTTTCCTGTGTAAAAACAGTCTTTGGGTAATGGGAACTAACACTAAACGTGTCACGTGACAGTTCTAAGGTGGTAGGGACCGGTTATAGTTCAAACACTTTACATGTAGGGAATTTGAAACACTGGCTGGCACCTTTTTGACATTTTTTAATAGGTCACTACAATACCCTAATGTACACATTCAATACTAGCTAATATAATGCGTAAAGCAGATATCGCCTCGAGCTCACATAATTAACTAACCCTTCATATAAGGCAGGCGCGGATTCAGGAATTTCCTTATTTCCCCTCCCCCCTAAATTATAAAAATATGTTTTACTTATTTCGATAATACAAGAATTCCCAATAATAATATTTTTTTTAAACGTACAAAATATTTGGAGATCCCAGCAAGTTTTTTTTTTTTTTGTTTTTTCTTATTGAATCTCTAACGAAATTTTCAATAAGTATCCAAATCTTAACCCTAATAATTATTTATTAGATATTTCCAATGAAACATCTTGTTAACCGTATTCGAATATTTATTATTCTTTATTCAATCCCAGCAGGTGCCATCTATATCCAAAGACTAAACGTTTGAACTGATAATACGTGCGATTGAATTGTTAAAAAGCCTTAGTACTTGCATTATCTATGTACATATATATTTATGTGTTATATGAATCAAAATTCTATTCGATAATTTTTGACGAAAGCACGGATTTGTCGGGAAAAAGCCAGATTTCCTTATATTTAAGATATTTCAACATACAACAAAAAGTTGGTAGGGAAGAATTTATTGGCTTTGTTGAAAACGCATTTGAAAAGCCTTCAAAGGATATGGATGACGTTGACGTGTCTATTCATGCGAAGGAACTATCATCAATAGTTGTTAAAGCTTTGAGAAATTTTGGTCTTGACCCAAAAAATTGTGTAGGAGTTGAAACAGATGGGTGTTTTCTCTGACTCTGATGTAGCTGCTAAAAAATTCTGGAAACCGCGGCTAATGCGAAACAAACGCCTCGCTATTCCCATAAATCAAACAACTCAATTTCTAAAAGCAATAAAGTGCCATTAATACAAAAAGTTGTTACATTTGCTAAAGAAATGACAAAATTTTTTAAATATAATCATCCCAAGCGAAACGCAGTTTTAGCAAAGTATTTGGGAGCCAAGCTCTCTGCATTATGCGAGACAAGATGTGCGCACGCAAAGAAAAAACATGGTTGTGGTAAACATATTCTAAGAGCAACATATTATGATAAGAATTATGATTGTAGTCACCATATTAAGATTATTATTGAATCATATTATGACTAAATATACTCATACTATTACATCATAATATTTTTCCCTTAATCATATTATTATTCTGTTAATCATACTAAGTTAAGAAGTAATCAAATTATTGTCATGTTAATCATAATAAGCTAAACATATTAATCATATTATTGTCATGTTAATCATAATAAGCTAAGAAGTAATCATATTATGATCATGTTAATCATAATAAATTTAGAAGCAATCATATTATGATACAGCACCTTTAATAGCTGTCATAAAAATACAAAATAAATTAAAATATTTTTGCAACTATTTTTTATTTTGAGGCTTTTTAAAAATGTTAATCAAATAGCGGAGTTCAATATTAGGCGTGCAAAAGAGCAAATGAAAAATCTGTGGTTTTCATGGGCAACCGCGGATGTCCATTTTTTCGATTTTAAGATGTTGATGCCATATTGCCTAATTTTGAACACTCTTTACCTTTTTTTTTTTAAAGATGGATCAATTCCGATTTCTTAACGTAATGACAAAGTTAAAAAGTGCAATACCTAGCCAATAGTTTGGAATGGTTTTTCGGCTTGCCTGAAAAATTTGTTTTAAGACATACGCGGTTGCCCATGAAAACCACAGAAATATCGTAGCACTTTTATAAAATATGAAGAAATCTCTGTGTGTTTTGTTGTTGGATTTTACAAAAAAACTATGATATTTTGCATTTGCTCTATTAAATCACTAATACTTGAATGAACTCGGCTAATATTTTAATTTTTTTATTTCTTTAAACTTATTTTTTTTATGGAATTTTATATTTTAATTAATTAACAGCTCACAAATAAAAAAAACGACACAACTGCTTCAAAATTATTTTACAAATGGCGCTAACATAATATGATTAGAGTTAAAATATTTTGATTGCATCTTTAACATAATATGATACATGTATAGAAAGTTATCATGTTATGGCTATTAAATATCATGATATGGTTGTGAGAAATATAATATGTTTAGAAAGTTATCATAATTTAGTTGTTAGAAAAATTATTATTTTTCGGTGAACAATACTCAAATTCATAATTGCGATAAACATTGATATGTTTACAGTAACTATAATATTGTTGATAATAAATAAAAATAACAATTATTTGTGTACGACAGCAATATATTGTTACATTAAACATCGTGTTGTTGCCGTAACCATGCCCAACCATATTTTTTCTCTGCGTGCGGACCGTCACGACTCAATTTTAACTTTGCAACTAGTGTACACCGTATAGTAAAAGCTTTGGAAGAAATATCTGAGTGGAAAGGTATTATCTCTACCTTTATATTAAGGAACTTACTTAGTACTTTTGAATTTATTTGCGAAATATACATATTAAGTGTGATACCTATTGTAACACAGTCGCTTAGTATCATTTTACAAAAGCAAGATATAGATCTTATATTTCTGTGGCATTTTGACAAAACAACTTAATTCAAATTTAAAAAGTTAAAAAAATGTTGTAAATCATACGAATTTTCATTCAAAACCCATTTTGGTTTACGTTTTCAAAATTTTGTATAATAAACGAAATTTTTTCATTAATTTTTGTTTATTTTATTATTTGATAAAGATGATTTTTCAACCGAATTTTTTTTTTAAACTTTTTTGCTATCTTATCTCGACTTAAGACGTTTTTGTTAAAATGACACAGATTTTATTTAACCTTTTTGTTAAGTTTTTCTTTTATATATAATATACACATATTGTTTTTAATAAACATTTAACAACAAATTTTTTACTTGTTTGTATCATACAAAATTCCCCCCCCCCCTAAGGCTCAAGCTGGATCCGCGCCTGATATAAGGTAATGGAAAAAGAGAGAAATAAAGTCCTGTCACATGACCAGTTTTGGGTAAATTACTTTTTCTCTGGGAGCAACTACACTTTAAACATATTCTCACTAGTAATATATCGTATTTTTAGCTATTACAATAAGTTTCTTTTTATTATAACATTGTGTTTACTGGTCACAGTACTAGTGCTTTAAGGACAATTGACACAAGCTTTCCACTAAAAAAAAAACAGCTTAAGGAGCATAATAATAAAATGATTTAGAAAATGACAATTATCGGATACAATCGATTAAAAACATAGAAAAAACACTTAAACACACAAAATGATTTGAATAAAATGCCAATTTATATTCAAATTAAATATAAAATTATATCCAGAAATACCAACAAACAAAATATTAGGTACATTAAACACGAAAACAGTTGAATTAACAAAAGCCCACACATACATATATTCTCTGTTACACATCCCAGCTTAAATAATGAGATTGTTGTTGTTTTCGTCGCTAGGAAACATGACAAAGAGAGGATTCAATTTAACAGCAATTACCAGAGTTATATAAATGAACTATTAAAATAAAATTGTAAAACGGTTTGATATCATTGTAGTCTATTAATGAATATGTGGTGGTGTGTGCGTGTGAATGATTTTGCACAAAGGCTTTATAACCATGTAAATGCCACAATTTGTGGTGGTAGGGATAAATGAATAACAGAGTGGTAGAAATGAAATATGTATAAATTGCATAAACAAATATATTCGAATATAAAATTGTATGCATTAATTTAAAAAAAAAACACACAACAACCAACAGAAAAATTAAATGAAATCAATTTTAATTTCAGGGACTGTTAAAGAGAAAGCCGCTGAGCAACCTAAAAATGATGACGATTAAAAATAATTGCCGTTAATACAATATGAAAGCTGTGGTGTAAAAACGAGTAATAAATAACAAAACAACAAATTATATTTTAAATACAACAAATGATAATGTAATTAATACTTGTTATCGAAAGGAATGTTGTCTTCTTTTTAACATCTCTGGATATTTAAAAAAATTTAATATTCCTGCCTGTTTTTACAAAATGAAAACCAGTGAGTGGGTTAAAAATCATATTAAGAACAAAAACAAATTTTCTTTTTCCATTGTTGTTTTCAATATAATTTCACTTGTTTTCATTTTCTAAAAACAGGCAGTTAATGTACATTTTAATTTGAATAGGTAGAGAGTTATTTTGCTGTTTTAAGAAAATGAAAACAAAGTTTCTTGTGAGAAACAATTTTGAACCCAGCAGTAAAATACGAAAATTTGTTCTTGTTTTCTATATAATTTCTCGCTCGGAGTTTTGTTTTCATTTTCTTAAAACAGGCAGATTATAGAAGAAATTGCTTTCTTTTTTAGATATTTTTGTAAAAATGGGATATAAATTTATAGGTAGAAAACAGGGACGGAAGACTTACCGGGAAGACAGTTCTCTTTTTGATTTTGTATAATTTAATGAAGACTTTGTAATTAAAACAATTTTGCCAGACTATACAAGAAATATTTACACTACATGAGCTTACGTGTTACAATCGTCTTTCCAGAGGATCATTTGAGAGATGCGTAGAGTAGCACCAGTTAAAGTATTGAAAAAAGACCCATTTTCAATGCCAAAATTTACAATACAATGAAAATGCTGTTAAAATTTATTTGCTAATAAAATTTGTGCTCATCAGTACTTAAGAATGGCGAAGATCCACTCTTATCTAAGTGATTTTAATCAGATACAATTTTATTAATTCATACTTCTGCAAAAAATGGTTTACATTACAAAAGTAGTTGTGTAGCTTGTGCGGTTAATAGATTTGATGCGAATAAGTGTTTACGCACAACTATAGAGTTTTTCTTTTCTAGGGAAAGCGGGGAAAAAAACATTTCCCGGGAATTTTCGCTTAATATAAAACGGTGCAAAATATAATTTATTTGATATTTTAAACAAGTTTATTAATGCATTAAACGATAGTAAAATGGGGGAAAAAATCTGTTCTTTATATCGTCACCTTAAATGCAAACGGACGTAACTTCACAAAAACTAACTATGTATATCGTCGCAGGAATTAAAGAAAGCTGCAACATCAAAAATACGTTTTTTGCATCATTTTTATCAGAAAAAAATAGCGCGTCGATTTGTCCCGGTCCCATATTTGTATGATGAAAAAAATTCACTTACGCAAAAAAAAAAAAAAAAAATCGTTTGCTGTAAGCCACAGAATCACCGGGAATAATAGACTTGAGAGGAAATGTTCAGAAAGCGAGAAAAAATAAAAAATTTTAAAATCATGTTCCTTAGTTGTATAGTTTTTGTGATATGATTTTTTTTCTACTTTCTTGCATACAGGTTTTTGGCTCTGGTGAACATTTTATGTTTTGTCAGTTACAGCGTTCTTTAATTCCTGCGACGATATGTGCATGCTCATTTTTAGATCCCTGCGATCAAAAATGGCGACTTTATGTAAGAAATTCAATCGCCAAGAACACCTTGTTGTTATTGATTTTGTAATGTTTTCCCTCTCATGTCGGTTTGCATTTAAGATGACGATATGCAAACCCAACAGCCTTGTTATAAAACTAAAAAAGTTAAATACTTTAAAAAAAAAAATATTTTTTTTTGAAAACTTGATTTTACAGAATCGTTTTCCAGCCTATTTCTAATTTTAATCAAGAAGAGTCTTGTCGGTGATAAAACTCGTTCCGGTTTAACGGAAGTATACATTTATAGGCTAAAGAACACTATAAGCCCATTTTAAATAAAAATTCCGCGGGAGTTTTCTCCCATCCCAGGAAATTATCACTCAGTTTTTTACCCATCTTCCTTAAAAAACTTGCGAATCCTTTTCTTAAAATATTGTTTTCGTTACATCGAATAAGGGTTTTCCTTAATTTTAACTGCATTAAAATCTCCTGAACTATTTATTTTTCACTTTGATCATCATCTATTACAAACAATTATTTACTGTATTTTCAGAATCAAGTCCAAAAAATCTGCTGGCTGGAATCATCAATTTATACTTGAGTCAGTGGAAACGTCTTTTTTCGTTTTTATAAAAAAAACTGGGTCCTTAAACCAATTTAAAATTTTGTCCATTTTTACTCCTCTTCTTTCACTAGATCGAAATTTAAGAGCTTTAAATAGGACACGTTGCCTTACTTATCGGATTTGAGTTTACATATATTTCGCGACATAACCTATTTACGATTCTATAATCCCAGGAATTCCCGCACAAATTTTCCGGGATTAGTGTCCCTGGAAATGCCGTATGAAAAACACTACGCACAACATAAACTAGAGATCTAACCGCATTTTCAGAGTCATTCAAAACTGCAAACGCTGACTCATTCAAATGAATTCTACACTCAGTCGCATGTTTTGAATGCAATGTGTTTTCGCATTGTTGTGTATTGCGTTTTTATAATATCATATAAAAACAGATATCTGAACATGTATAAATATAGATTTAAATTAAGCCTATATGCAACAACCACAATGACAATTAAAAAAAAAAAAAAAATAAAACGGCAGACAGAAAAAATAGGAAAACAACTGCAACATTTTTGCCAATATTTCGAAATTGTCATCAATTTTGTCTTGCTGTTAAATAGTTTACAAACTAACCATATGGCAAACAATTCCATGAATACAAAGTACTTTGTATTGTATTGTCGAATATTTGCAAACATTTTTGTTGATGTTGATAATACCATTTAATAGCAGGGACCGTAAATAACAGTAATCCAGAAAATTTAAGCTCAAAATATCTCCATGTTATAGTCAGCGGATATCTATACTCTCACAAACCGACAGATTCGTATTGAAGTGCTTTTGCAGACATTCGAAAAACTGCCTCAACTCCACAGTTATTTGCTTAAGAAAAGTGCGAAACTGATCGCTAATTCCGTACGGAATTAAATGTTTTTTTTATTTGTTTTTGTTTTTTTTTAAATGCATATGAGAGCCTTTTCGTTAATTTTTGACCGTAGCTTAAGCTTGCTTATGCATATTCTGGTTGGGCCTAAAGATTTATTTTCCAACGAATAAAAAAAATAAAAAATCGGATGAAACTCTGAAAAAGAGAGCTTTATATCGTTATCATAAAAGAAAACTCGTTTGAGGAAATTTGTGTCAATTGGTCCAACAGACCGGTCCTAAAAAATACTACATTGTAGTAAATAACACTAAACACGTTCATTGAGAATAGATCTGTGACTGGTCAAATGCTGTCAAAAGTCTTATTCATATAAACTTTAGAACAAGAACCGGTCTCTACCACACAAGACCTATCACGGGAGGGGGTGGGTGCTTTAATACCATGTTAATTAAGGCCATGATGGCTGTATCTCTCATTCAATAGGGAGATAAAGCCTTTTTTATTTTTTTTTATTTGAATGGGAGATAAAGCCATCATGGCCTTAGCTCACATTAGCAATATTAGAAAATGGCTTTATCTCTCATTTCAGTTCCGGAGACACTAAAGTTAAGTATTGAAATCTGGCTTCGCACACTAAAGTTTTTCTTCGTGCTTAGGGGTTTTTTCTCCTCCAGTAGGAAGCGGCAGGTGGCTTCGCTGAATGAAGTTTTCCTGCGTGCGTCACAAGAATAAAAAAATGATTTTCTATGATAACTAAGGATTTCCCCTTTTACAGAATGTTTACAGCATTCATGACAATTTTCTGAAAAAATATGGCTTTATCTCTCATTTGCGAAAAAAAAGATGGCTTTATCTCTCTCAATGATTGGGCAATAAGGCCATTATGACTTTATCTCCCATTCAATTGAGCAATAATGCCATCATGGCCTTAAATACCATGGTTTTAAAGCCCCTGCCCCTCACGGGACCACTTTGGTGTCAATTCGCTTCCCTCTACGAGAGTTTTATTTTTTCCGCCTAAAATTAAACTCCTTTCCGCGCTAATAAATAAAATTCTGTAAAAGAGTTTTATTGTTTTCGCCTTAAACTGAACTCATTTTTTTCATTTCTTCCTAATTTAATGACGATTTATTCCATTGCAATGCAATATTACACAACTTTACAAATTGTAATGATTTGAACAACGACAAGCTTCGGGAGTCAATTTACATTAAATGAGTTTTCTAAAATGACAGGAAAAAATCAAGCTTCTCAAATGAGTTTTATCTTTTGAAGGCTCAGTTAAACTTTTTTTTTAATAGATTTTTTTCGACCTTTTATTCCTCAACTGAGTTTAATTTAATGAAAAAGAAAAACCCCACAAATGAGCTTTATTTTATGACGGCAAAAAAAAAATACTTTTTTTTAATTCGGCATTAATTGTTTACGTTACAAAATAACTGTTTACGATGGATTTATTTGATTTTGAGTTACAAAATAACTGCTATAAAAGATTTTTTTTTTTAATTTTACTTATAACTGCACAGAAATAATTAAAAATTGTCTCTAAACACCAAATTCGTTGAATCATGCAAATCAAATAAATGGGTTTGTGGGTTTTGCACCTTTTACCAAAATGATAATATTGACTACTATAAATTGTAACGGCATTCGTTATAAAAAATATTTCAGTTTTTTAAGAGGTTTATTAAACAAATAAATAAAATGAAATATTTTTCATGTTCAGTCAAAGTACAAAAACTGCCATTTATTCAACTTCTTCATTTGTCTTTGGCAAAAAGCAGGCGATTTTACTTGGGATTCATTATTTATAACAGTCGATGTCAAACCAACTCAAAAAGCAAAAAGTTGTACACAAATTTTCGTGTTTTGTTCGACAGTTTTTGGTTTCGACTGCAGTTTTATAAACCGTGCTTAAAAATTTAATTTTTCGAATATTTTTTTTTTTCAATAATATATATTTTTAATTTTAATTAAAAAAAACAAAAAAATTATCAAATAACTTTGCCGTTTCAAACAATGTGTTGATTGATTTTGATAATTTCCAACAATAATTTCATTTAATTTAATTGAATCAAAATTATATTTTTAATTTAATTTTAATTTAATTTAATTAAATTTAAATACTTTTCAAATAATATTTTTAATTGATAAAAAACTACCAATAATTTTTTCTGTGTGTTACGGCCCCTGCTTTCCCTCTAATCTATCCCCTGTTTCACTCTCTTTCTCTCTATACTCAATGGAGAATTGTTCAGTTTATTATATTTTTAACGCATTTGATTTTATTTTGGCCATTATGCCGCCATAAACTCAACCATTAACATAATACTCAGATGCATACAACCACATTGGAACTTATAAGAGGGCAATCGAGAAATGGCTTTTGAATCTTGGTAAATGAGCTAAGATCTTAAAGTTTAATTACATTAAGTAATGTATCTCTAATAAAATTAATAAAAAAAAAAAAAATCACAAATTTATACAGAGAGATGATGCAGAAGTCATATCAATTATTTTCTAGAAAAGTATTTTTCAGACTTTTTTTATATAAAAACATATCGCAAAAAAGGCGAAAACAAACGTCAAGTTAAAAGATACAAATATACACATACATGTGGACCTTTAGATTGCAGGCCTGATGTTTCACTGATAGTTTCATACATTTGAATGTTGCATCTATAAAACCTGCAATAATATTGTTTAACAGTTAACATTATGACATCTTGGCAAATTGCTTGTAGCACACATAAAAAGTAAAAACATAATTAATTGAACTACAAAGAAGAATGTTTTTTTAATTGGTCGAAATCTTTAACACACTTCTTTGTTACATTTTTAAGAATAATATCATCAATAGAGATAAAAGGCGAATTGATTTTGGTACAGAGAAAATCTCACTGACTTTATGAAGTATTTTAGATCTTTTACCAAGAGCTTTAATTCTTTGCTTTTAATGGATTTCTGCCTAAAATAATTTTTGTTTATGTCTAATAGCTTTGGTAGGACAAAATTCAAAGCTGATAGAAACAAATTCAAGGAAATTAACTTCCCCTTTATACTCTTTACTTTACTGCGCTATAGTATACTTATTGATTAGTAGGGATGAGATTTTCATGCATTAAAAAATCGAAAATATGCGCATAAAATATGCACTTAAAAATCCAATATATGCACTAAAAAAATACAAAATTATGCACTAAAAACTTAAAAAAATACCATAAAAAAATCGTTTTTTAATTTCACTAAAAACAAAAATATATAAAATTCCGTCTATTGTTATTCAAATATCTTTAGAAACTTAAATAACTAATTAAAATTTTTGTTTGTTTAAATAAATAAGTACTGTTTTATTAAAAGTAAAACTTTGTCTTCTACTTGAAGAATAAAAATGCATTTTGGAAAAATTGGTTTGCAAATCCCACTTTGTTTCCAGATCAGATCAAAAATATTTGAAATTAGTTTTTTTTTAAGTCTTTATTTTTTTCAACACTTTTTGGATTTGTTTTTTTTTTTAATTTGACGGGCTATTTCCTTCCACATTAGTAATTAGTAATTGTTTCACCAATATATCCGTTATTTGGAAATACAAATGCTAATTGACTTCTGGTGTTATTTAAATTGAATATTTCTTTTCCTTTTTTGTTATTGTTATTGCACAATCATAGGTTCTTCAAACATTCTTAAATAACTCGAATTTTTTTTAATAGAATTCTGAAGCATCTAGCCAGGCCCCAATTTTGCTACTACTGGCTGCGGTGGAAGGTGAATCAAGGGATACATTTCATTAAAAATTGCAAAATAATCGAATTGGCTTCTAAATGCTCTGCAACGAAGTATAACCCATATGCCAAGCAAGTAATTTTTAACCCATTGGAAGTCTTAATGATGTAATATGCTGAATCGGTTTAAAATAGAAGCATCTTTTGTCGAAATATTGAAAATCTTGTATTTATAAAGCAAAGCTCCAAAAGAATTAATTGATTATTAAAAATTTTTTGGAAAGTTTTTTTTTGTGTATTTAAAATTTTTGTTTTTTAGAACTTTTTTATAATATGGAAAATAAAAGATCGCTCAAAAATGTCAAAATATGCAAAAATATGCATTTAAAACCTAAATATGCAAATATATGCACTTTCACCAAAATATGCAAAAACAAATCGATGCCATTTTAACGCAAATTTAATGATTCGGAAAGATAATTGGTCGACAAAAAACATGCATTTGCATGGAAATCGCATCCCTATTGATTAGGAATCCGATACAGAAATTTTAAAAATTAAGCACGATTGCAGTCACTATCTCCATTCCTTCTCAGAATAAATGTCTGAGTTTTTTAAAATATGCCAGTCCATTAAAAGTCTTGGGGTCAAGCTTTGTTGAATACAACTTAACAAAAGGCCATTCATTGCCTGTTCAAAGTGATCAATTTGTGTATATTATACTATTTAATTCATAGGTAAAACTGTCATTATCGGTACAACATTAAAAAAAAACCACTAAAATACACATTAATTATTAAAATGGCTTGTTTTTGTTGGAAATCAGCATAATTGAATAAAACTTCTGTTTTATTTTTTATATAAAACTTCTCTCAAAACTTGTGCCGCATTTTATAAATCATATACTTCAATACTCTGACTATCGACCTTGAACAAATGCTTTCTAAAGGACTCCAATTGTCTTTATAAACCAAAGTGATATTAGATATCATATGGCTCCTTTATTGCACACATAGATATCTCAAAAAATCTAAAATTTGAAGTTGCTTATAAGCAAAAGTGTTCTTTCATATCTTCTTTACATTTAAAAAAAAATCGGTGTTATATCTCAAAGTTAACCGATGTTTTTTTTACGTGTCTTTTTTTGAAGATACATCTTAGGAAAATAGGGACAACAGAGCGCTGCTTTTTATACACACAACATGAATGTCAAAACAAATTCTGAGCTAGGGAAGTTTAGAATCAGTTGTTCGTTCTGTGAGGCAATTTATTCTTTTATTTAAAACTAGTATGGGCCAGCAGTCGACACAATCGACTGCAATCTAGAAATATAGACTTTGCTTAGTGTATACCAGCCAGCCAAACGGACTTGATTGATTGGTACACTGAGGGGGAGGGGGGGGGGTCCAGAACTAATATTTTAATCTGATACATACTTCATTACAACCGCATAATATCCTCTCTATCTATGGTAGTGTGGGTATTAAAACAGAATGATTGAAATAATTTTTAATTTTCTTCTTGGAAAATTTGTTTTTCTATCCACACCAACAAAGGTAGAATGTTTATTATTCGTTTATGCTGAACAAAAATGATGTTAATTATAAATTCTATAAATTGGTCCAAAATTACACATACCCTCCTATAAAAATCTTTCTGGAATATAAGTTTGTGCAAATAGTGAGAATCGGACCATAATTGCACATAGCCCTCATACAAAACTCTCTCCGGTATAAAGTTTTGTACCGTCTAATAATGTTGTTATTTAGATTGAATTCGACCAACATTTATTGTATTGCAACTCTATTCATCTTATCAGATTTTCTTGAAATCGGTCCAGCTTTTAATGAAGTAAAAATTTCGAAAATAAAGTGTGATTGAGTTCAAGCCACACTTAAAAGAAACATCTAATATGTCAGTGTCATCAAGCGATTTGTTGAAGACCGATTACATATTCCGTAATATTGTGGAATGTTTTCTTCAAAGCCTATCAACCCCATTCGTCTAGTTACCACCGCGAGGCATTTTTTAAGAATTTTAGATTTTTGTAAATCTGTATAAAACTTTATCACTTTTAATTTAAAGTTATATCATTTCATGCAATTATAAATTTATTCAATAAATACTTTACTTAAATCTAAGCTAATTAACACCAAACACTTATTAATTTAATGTAACACCAAAACATACCCAATAAAAAATTTCATCATTTTGCGAAGCACTAAAGGTACATTTAAAAAAATAAGCGCACAATTATGCGCTACGCAATAAGACATACAGAAATGCAGTAAAGTAAGTGAAAGAACTCTCAACAACTTTTATTAAAAAAAAAAAAAACATTTAAAGTGCTACGGCATTCCCTTACCACGAAGCAGGTTTGTAAGGGAGAACACTAAAAAATAACTGTATCACAACATTCAGTGTGTAAAGCTGATCGTTACATCCAACAATTTTTATGTGCGCTGAATAATGCGCTTTATGTGTCAAAAATGTATTGCTTCAAAGTGGGAACTCACCATATAAAATTCATGTCTTCCGTAAGCGCAATGGTAAGCGAAACTTTTATGTTTCTCCCTTACAAACCTGCTTCGTTGGAAGCTCCATTTTTTATTGGGATACATATTATAGAAATCAACGGTAACATTTAAAATGATTCCTATGCAAAAATCAACGGCAACATTTAAAAAAAAAACAATTCTTCCAAAAAGAAAACAAAACAGTTAAAATTGTTCGCCTCTTTTTTTTCGTATTTTCTACTGTTCTCCAATTTAAGGAATAGGAAAGAAATCGAATGTTGTTGTTCTTATTGTTTGTTTACATTTTTTTGCTCACACGTATGTGAGTATTTTCTATGTTTAGTAACACTTTCTAACGCCTATAACTCCTTAAATACTAAACCGATTTTGATAAAATTAACTTTGTCCTCTTCTACTAAAAAATATCTTTCTAATGATGTATCATTTGTTAAAATCCAATGAATAGTATAGTCGTAAAAGGGAGCAAAAAAATCAAAATGCCTATTAATATACTTATATGATGATGATATCAATGGGTCTTGAAAAATTATGCAAGCGTTTAAACTACGAAACTATGCTTTTTTGCATCGAGTATTTACTAAAATATGAAAAAGTGTATATCCATTTAATACAAAAGTCTGCAAAATTTAAATATAGATATGATAAATATGTAGTGCTTATTGTGGGCTTCTGTTTAATCACTTAGGGATTACTTTTACAGGACATTTTTGGCTGTGCCGAATCTAACATAGCCTAAGGCATAGAGCCGGTTGTTTCCCAGTTCATATAGCATATGCGCTAGCGGTCCAAAGTCCTTATTACGGCAGCATATTTTTATAGACGCTAGGTGAAATAAACAGTCGTTTAAGCAGATTTTTGGAACCGAACAGATCGTATATCGGCTAAGACAGCTGAGAAAGTCAAACTGTTGACATTTCTGTACAGTGAGGCTCGGCAAGCCTCATTTATCATTAAACTTTAGAATAATGCTTCCCAAATTATGGAAATTTATTTTGAAAAAATATGTAAATCGGATTGCGAAGTTCATAGAGCTTTTTGTCCATTTAACGGAGTTCATTTCTGGTTAAATGGCTACGTCATAAGCAAAAATTGGAGCAAAGAAAATCTTCAAGCGATTATTGAGTTACCAATACTTTTATTAAAATTCACTGTTTGGTGTATTATACGCGTTCTTCTGTAATTAGTAAGGATCGCTCATGCGCTATCAAGCCATGCTGAATGAATTTCAATGACATTTGGTTCTAACACGACGAGTCAACTTGCCATACAGATTTATTGCAAAATTATAATCGATCTATTAAAAAATTATACAAATACATAAAATTGATAAAAACAAAAAGGATAATGAAAACAACAATACGTGACAAAATTTCAAGAAGATCGTGACCAAATGAATCTGACAGCTAGTCTTTATGTTAAATTTTCCGCTGAATCCGAAAATGAAGTCAGAATTGTCAAAAGTGAATCATTATGAATCGCTTATTAATCTTGTAACAAAGCGCGAACTTTTGTCCCCTTTAACTCTGTCATTTCTTGCCCAATCTTCACTAGCAAGCCATGGTTATTTTAGAGATTTTATAACTTTTCACTTAAATACATAATCCGTTTAAAATTTTTGGAGATATTTGCATTTCAGTCACAAATAACGGTTCTTTTGGAATATTTAAAAAACTGTTCTACTTTTGCAATTCTGACTTCATATTGGGATTCAGCGGAAAATTTTACATAAAGATTAGGCGTCAAATTCATTAGGTCCAAAAACTGTCACGTAGTGTAATCAATTGTTTTTTTTTTTAATTTGAGCCAACACTCAGGGGATGCTTCCTATTAATGCAATGCATTGTGTTGGTATAACAAAAATAGGTTATGAGGAGAAGGAAAGACGGAGTAGTGTTTGTGGACGTTAAATTTGAATTTTTCCAAATTGTAGCCGACTGGAAAGGCTCCAGCCGGGGGCTTATTCCACATACGGCTAGTTGGACCGAAAAACAAATTTTCTATGTAATGCGTTGTGCGATACACGACAGTCGACAACGAACGGATTTGATCTGCTGGAAAGGCGAGTATTACGGCAGGTACCCGCATATCAGGGATGAGTTCGCCGATCTCAGCTAAACACTTTCCATGGTAATATCGATAAAACAATGGTGCACAACCCACATTCCGGCGATGTTTAAATAAGTCAATAAAGCTGGATACCTGACTGTCATTGATGAGCTCTAACGCACTCCTTTCCACCCGATCCTGAAGCTTCAAGATAGACCTTGAAGCAATTGTATTCCATTTTTGGTCGGTTATACGCGGAATAAATAGTGAGGAGATAAGACGGAGTGAAGTAATTCTTGCACCGTTTGAGGAAACCAAGACACTTGAATTCATATTTCTGCACTTGAAAAGCATATCGGTTCCAACGAACACATTGAATTTTCATCCCTAGAAGATCAAGAGTTCTTGATTCTTCAATACAACCCATGGATACATATGACTCCAAGCCGCATGTTGACCCACAGGAGTTCGTCGCAAGGTCATGATTGAGTGTGTTGTTTTAACTCATAGTTTTAACCTCGGTAAGCTGTTGTCATCTGCGATGATAGGATAGGATTGGAAGTTAGACCCAGGAGGTCGTTAAGAAAAATAAGAAAACGTGAAGGAGAAAGAACAGTGAAAACTCATCTCATTAGAACCCATCTATAACAACACGTATGAGCTTCTTTAAAGTACAGCATATGAATAAAACTAAACAAAAAAGCGGTGCATAAATAAACAAAAACGAATTTTTAATTTGCTGGAAGTGCCCATTGTAGCTTAGAAGATAAAACCATTGGACAAATCTTTATATCTGGTCCATGAACCAAATTTTTTAGGTTATTGCTAATAGCGTCCGTAAATATATATTGCATCCACCTTATATTTTTTCTGGACCTCAATTTCCGCTCAGATCTAAGATTTAACGTTGTTAATTGATTTGACTTTTCAAAAATATAATTTTTTAAGTTTACGGCTATTTAATACAAAAATCTAAAATCTTTTTAATAAAAATAAAGTTAAGTGGATTTTCTAGGGATTTCTTTACATACATGTGTATTTTCGTGAGAATTTTTTTTGATGCTTGTATCTTTAAAGATACGGTGGGCATTTAAGAGTTTAATTCAAACATATAACTGTTACCGACAACCATAAAATGTTTAAATTAGTCCTCCGCCAAGAAGTTACAATCAAATTATGATTGCTTTTAAGCGAGATATTGTTTAAAGTGACAATAATTTATTTTACAATTAACAAAAGTATTTTTGGCTCTGTGAAATATGTAAGCCCCAGGTGCAATAAGTCCTAGTGCAATAACGCCCAATGAAATAAATCCCAAAATAAATAAAATAAGTCCCAAACTGGAAAATATAAATAAATCCCAAAAAATTGAAATAATTTCCAAGTCTAAAATGAAACAAACCCCAACTTTTGGGAGTTGTTTCATTATGAAATACCTTCTAAAGACATTAATGAAATAAATTCCAAAAACAGTCCATCGAAGAAAAAATGAAATAAGGCCAAAAAAAATAAAAGAACTCCCAAAGAAATATATTATATATGCAGAAAAGCTTTAGTTAGCGAAGCCGGTGTTTGTTATACCATAGAGTATAAAATCCTTGCGTCCGGCCGTAGGCCGGCTATGCAGAGAAGCTTTAGTTAGCGAAGCCGGTGTTTGCTTAAGTTAGCGAAGCCGATGTTTGTTATACCATAGAGGAGGTAAGTAATCCTTGTACCCGGCGTGTTTAAACTGCAGGCAGTTGCCATTGCAGGAGGTCAGGATATAATAGTTCTTCAGCCGGTTGCAAGGATTTTCTTCTTCACTCTCCCCCTTTTCACGTTTTTAACTCACATCCTTTACCTTTTCAAAATATTCCAAATGTATGAGTAGCAACTGCTTTAACTATCTATAAATACAGTTTAAAATGTTAAAAAAATTTTAAGAAATTGCAAATAATTCAAAATGAAATAACTCCCACAGCAAATAACACCGAAAACCAAAATAAAATGAAATAACTTCCACTTTAATTTTTTCGGGGACTTATTTCATTTGGATTTTATTTCATTATGAAATAACTCCCATTAAAAAAATGAAATAACTTCCAAAAAAAAAAAAATTAAATAAAACCGAGAGGGCTTGGAGCTTTTTCATAATGAAATCACTCCCACATTTGTACGAAAAATTGTTGGGTCTAATTTAATTTTTTTCTTGGGACTTATTGCACCTGGGAGTTATTGCACGGAGCCGTATTTTTCTCTTTTCTAAGAGCATCATGCTTTGGTTGAAAAACAACCATGCTATTTTAAGTCCTTATCACATTGAAATTATTCTGAGACATGCCTGTGACTTACCTGAATGTTATTACAAGCCATTGATGGTTATAAAGCTCAAAGCGCAACAGTGGTATTTACTAGTACTCTATCTGCTGTAGGGTTCCAAATACGTTTTAAAATGCCATCAAATTTTTTTAATGTTTGTTTATTATATCCTTCCATTTCGTGTTTATAACCAGTTGAGGGTCATTTCAACAACGCTGTGCGATTGTCAATCGTCAATTGCCGTAATTGTGACATAAAATAATACATATCTGTCCATTTTCACAACATCCGTAATTTTATAATGAAGTGCACACTTAAATATAAATGAAGTTTAAAAAAGTAGTATTTTTTTTTTTGCATTTCACTCGATTTCAAACATTTGCATCGATATCTGCAAGTTTATATTTGTTCAGTAACATACTTTGTTAAAACATTTTGTATGTATAAAAAATAAAATTAATTTTCATTTTATAGCTTTATTAAACGCTTTAAAACAATGTACGATGAATAAATGGGATTTTGTTAATGTTTTTTTTTCTTTGCTTTTGTTAAATTACGATTCATCACTTTACGAGAATAACACAAAGCAGAAAGTATAGTCGATCAAGTCTGACTAAATTATACCCTACACCAGAGTATTAAGAGGCAAATTTTCGAGAGTGTACCCCATGGCCTATCATGGACCTCTAAAACAAAATTATGTTATAACAAACATTAGTCTTCTCGAGACAAAAACTTTGTTTAAAAAAGGCGACCCCTACGATCGGCAATAAAAACAATTTTGAAACCGCCTTACAAAAATACTTTGTATTTGGGGGTGTAAGGGAATGTTTTGATGTACGGTCTAGTGCCTTGCTTGTTACAACTCGGCTCCAGCACATTTATTCAATAGAGTTAAGAAAAAAGATTTCTTTTTGTACTAAGCTACATAAATGGTTGAATATTCTAATGAAATTTTCATGGCTAGTTAGAAATCGGCCAAACATAACTTCTATAACTTTTGTTTTTACCGGGGACTCCTTGTGTGATATCATATATTGTCATACGAAATAGTGGGAAATTACATATCTCGTAATAAAAGGGGATTACCTAAAATAAGCAAATATAAAAGCTACAATGGTAGGTAGTCAAAACCGAACTTTAAAATTAAAGTACGAATGGGTCAGTTTTTCTTTATGAGTGGAAGCCTTAAGATAAATATTAAATATTTTCATTTATTGAATAAACAAGTTATTTAAAATTTTTGTGTTAAGTATCAAAGCAATTTCCCACATGTAAATTGACATTGCATTTAGGGCAAGTATAGGCAGTATGCTTCTTCCATATTTTGCATCGGCGATAGCAGCGCTTGCACAAACATACATGTGCATACCGTTTACATTGGGCAATGATACTGGGTGACTTATGAACTCTTCTTCATTTTCGTTTTCTGCATCGGACGAAGATATTTTGTTGTTTATTGAATTGGCGGATAGGTTAGTTTCTTCAGTAATCATGCAATGCAATTTCCATTCATTAACACATGCGCTGTCCAAGCAAGCAACCCAAAGAGGCCACATCCACTTCTTGCCTCTTAATTGAATCCGATATTTAGCTATAGCATTATCATGTAAGTGGCCGGCAGGAGTAGCAAGTAAATTTCAGTTTTTACGCTAAAATTCATTTGAATTGTTGGCTTTTTAAAGCAATAATTTTTTTTTTATTTTATTTTTATTTTATATAAACCGTAACAATCGGTTTAACAATGGCCTATTTTAAGTCTATTTTTGTGCTCCCACAGGGGTCCTTAAAAGAGGGAATGTGAGCGGAAAGCCAACAAGCCAAACTTAATTATTAATAATAAAAATTAGTTTAATTTCACTACCTAATTTTTTAAATTATTTAATGAAAAATGGCAAAAGTTTGTGGTCGAGCGGTCGAGCTGGTACAAAATGGGTTAAGAAAAAGGGGGAAAAAATTCCGCGAAAAAAGAACGAAAAATTATATATAACAGAGTTGTATTGTTTTTAATTGAAAAAGCATAGAAAATATCGTTTTATGGTACAACATTTTAGATCGCGAATATTGCGAGTGCGAGCGCCAACTTTGAAAAATTTCAAGCACCATTGAATTCAACGTACTTAAATTATCTTGACTGGAAGGGTGTCCAGCTTGGTAATAAAAAGTGTTAAATTCGTGTACAGTGTAATTTTTTTGTTTTATTTTTTTTATTGAATTTGAGTTAAATTGTTCAGATTCGCTCCTTTATTATAACAGAATTATAACTGCTGTATTCAAATTTTAAAAATGTCTTCTAGTTAGTTTTTAGTCTCTGGTGACCTTCGAACTGAAGCAGACTCCGAGCGAGGTAGTTAGGGTGAGCCATTAGTTTATCTATGTCGCTCATTGAATATTTTTTAATTTCCTCCTGAATAGTTGGGATGTTAAGATCTCTGTGGATTATATCATTACGTATATACCACGGGGCGCAGACAATTTGTCGTAATATTCTAGACTGTCTTCTTTGAAGCTTTTGGATGTTAGATGCTTATGCAGTACCCCATAATTGGATGCCATATGTCCATATTGGTTTTATGACGGACTTGTATAAAAGAATTTTGTTGTCTAAAGACAAGTTTGAGTTTCGACCGAGAAGCCAATGTAGTTGAGCAGCTGTAAGTTTCATAGCCGTTATTTTCGCTTCAATATTGCGTGATCACGTTAATCATCTATCTATATAAATTCCCTAGTATTTTACATAATTTTCTACCGCTGATGTTATTTATTTTGACTGCTGGGCACGTTTGTCTTCAGAGAGAGAAAGTTAAGTGAGCACATTTAGCCGGATAAACCTTTACTTTCCATTTGTCCAACCAGGCCTCTAGTTCGTTGATGTGATACTGTAGATTTTGCGATGCGACTTTTGGGTCATGGTTAACGCTAATAAATGCTGTGTCGTACGCAAATGTAGAGGTATGCGTGCTCAGGTTTGTTGGCATATCCGCTGTGTATATTATATATAATGGCGGGAACGACTGTTTTGCCATTGTCTTCTTAACTTCCTTTTTTCTCTGATAAGGGTCTCTATATCTGTCGATGCATTGTAAGGAGCACGTTAAATTGTCCGCTTAATTGGGGTTGCATTTCTTGCTGCAGAATCCAAGGCTTCTGTAAATCGGTCGACAGCTATTTGGATGTCAGATGAATTTTTTAGGGGAATGCACTGTGATAGATGAGAGCTCACATACATTTTATACTTTAACTAATTTGTGTTTCTGTTTGGATAGGAAATAGAGTTTGCAGCTGCGGCGTCAGAGTTGCCTTTAAAATGAGGAGTGAAGGTGAATGATCAGAAGATAGATCATAGGAGGAACTAACTATTACCAAATCGCGCTTGATGTTTTTAATTACAGCAAAGTCAATAAGGTCTGGTAGCTTGTTGAAGTCGGTTGGGCAATAGGTAGGCTCACCACTCGATTCGATATCAAAATTATTTGTATTTACGGTATTGTATAGCTAATTACCTCTAGATTAAATAATTCTGGAGCCCCAATATGTATGTTAAGCGTTGTAATCGCCAGCAGCAATGTATTTCTGGCCCAATGTGGAGAAGAAGTTTAGAAATTTATCGTAAACAATTTTGTGACAATAAACGGATGACAACGTAAGTTTGAAATAAGTAAGATTTATAGATGTGGCTTGGATACAATCTTCTTCGAACTCCGGCAATAGTAAGTGTCTGATGTGTTTGTGCACAATTATGGCTGTGCCAGCACAAGCCCGTCCGCTGGGATGTTTTGTGTCAAACGTAAGGTATCCCTTTACCCTAAAGCAGTTTTTATGAGTAAAGTGTATTTCAGAGACAAGAAGTACGCCGATTTCTGGGTGCATAGGGGGTGGGAGTGAGTATATTTTTGAACTAAAGCGGGGTTTTTTTAAATGCAAGAAGACTTTACAACCCCTATAGTTTGCCGTGTGATTTTCGCCACAGTTGCTGCATGTCTTTATATTCAGGTCAGCTTTAGAACGATTATATTCGGCGGTTTTACAAGCGTCGCCACAAATCACACATACGTGAGGCAATTTACAATATGATTTTGTATGCCCATATTCCTGACAGTTTGTGCATTGGGAGGGACCCTTTCGTTTTAATGGCTCCTCAACAGTTATTCTTCTGTTGAGTAGGTAACGCAAGTTGTATATGGAATGAACTGAATTTTTGGTTTTGAGAACCGATGAAACAGAACTATACATGCCTTTTATGACAATAATCAAACCCTTAGCACTTTTTAATTGATATGTTTTTTAATTTGTAGGAAAGCCATTTTGACCTTTGACGGATTTTTTTGATAATATATTTTTGTAATTATTAGTATTGTGGTAAATTTATTGAACTCTTTATATGTTTTAATCCGAATTTTGATATTTAATCAGGCTAAAATTATTTTTATGAAGAAAGGAATTTTAAAACATGAAATAAAATAAAATTTATGGATAATTTTTCATTATTGACTGCACTGGTAATCGAATCGCCACTTCTCTTCAGTTATAGTTTTTTATGTTTTAATACTCAAATAAATAAATGGTATGAAAATCTAAAAAAATTAAAGGACATCTAAAGCATTCCTGAAGTTTTGCTTAAGATTATACTATATGTTGCAAAATTTGGCAAGGATAAGTAAATATTTTGTGATGAACTGTGATGGATGATACGCATAAAGTTTACAAAAATCTTTTTATTGTAATTTTCAATGTGTAAACATAATATTGTTCCCATTTTTTCATATGCTTTAAAATTGACTGCATACCAATTAAAATAATTTTCTAAACTTCGAAAATTTAATATTGAATATCCCATGTCTATCCTTGTTCTACTTGCAAAATAAAAATGCGTTGCAAAATTAATAGTAATGTTATCATGTGCCAGTGTGCGTGACCATTATTTACGCACCACTGTGCTTAATGTTAGTATTTAATTTTTATTGTTCATTTTTCGTACAGACTCACGCCCAAACGTGCAAACCCAAAAAGTACATAACAATATTTGTGTACATGGGTGCGTATGTGTGTCAATTATACGTATACGCATTAGTCTTTATTGCGCTCATGAAGTTTTAGTTGCTGTTTAGTCATTCATGTTAACAATATATAACAAATAAAATCACTCGCTTTTTATGAATTCTCAGCTATTGGTGTGAGTTAATACGAAGTAAGTCTAAAAATGATTTAAAAATTTCTGAGAATTTCAAGTTTTTTTCCATTTTTTGGAAACATGCTTGTATTAGAAAATGAGCTAATTATAAGAATATTTGCTACTAAAGTTTTCTATTCGAAGAAATACTTACCGTTTGAAGAACGTTTTTTAAAGTCTTCTATTTTTAGAAAATCTTAATTAACTATAATTTGCTATTTTTAACTAAATTTTAAGCAAATTTGCTAGTTATACAAAACGAGGAATTAACACCAGGTGGCGTAGCTGTTTGTGTGTGTGGTTTGTGTCTTTGGTAAAGTAAAACGCATTTCGAAGGGCAAAAATCAATCACATATTACACCAATACCATTTAAATATCAATTCATATTTAAAAACAGATTTTCATAGAATTTAATTTTTTTTTTTTTTTGATATTTTATTTTAAATTGATATTTAAATAGAATTGGTGAAATAGGCCATTAACCATTAATTAAATTAATCTAAAAGTGCATCTGAAGAAAATCGATTGTGTACGAAAGTTAAACTTAATTTAATGTCATCGAAAGATTATTTCATGGGCTCAAAAGTGTTAATTTTAAAAAGTTAAAAAAAAAAAAATTTAGTTTATTACTCCACGAAGATTTTTGTAGAGCTTTAAAAATTATTCGCAATCATTCAATCAGCAATTTTAGTACGTGTTAAAAAAGAAGTTATTTAATTGTAAAGTTATTGTGATGAATAGCGGATCCATTACAACAACCCAGTAAAAACCTCGCCTACAAAATAATGTGTTGAGGAATCAGAAATACATAAATGTACTATTTACAATGCTACTGAAAGAACCAATGAATTTTACAAGGAATGTCCAAAAATGAACGCATTCAAAAGTAAGTCATTATATTTTTGCCTACATACATCCAGAAAAAAGTTGTTATAGAAGAAGTCATAAAAGAAAGGAGTCCATTTTCAACTGTGATACTGACATTAGGAAAAGTTTAACTGTGATATTTTTTTATTAATTATACATTTATATTTTTGTTTTATTTGTGTGTTTAATTGTACTGTGTGTATTGTTTAAAACCACATTTAAATTAGAAATTATAATGTAAATACAAATTCAAGATTTTATATTTCAATAAAAATAATCCCTGAAGAAGTAGGAAAACAGCCTACGAAACGTCGGAGGAAAATATGAAATAAATCTTTTATTTACATATAGAAAATAATTAGACCTTGAAAGCCTGTTTGGTAATCCCAAAAAACATTAAGAAAGCTACTTCATATTAAGTAATAGAAGTTATTCATTTTGTAAATGTAAGCGAAGTTTTTACTAAGAATTTAATGCGCAGGGAGCTGTACGTAACGCCTGGCTACGCCTTGAAATCAACACCAAAGCCTATGTAATACTCTATTATCAGCTGCTAAAATGGCGCAAAACGATCTTAAGAAGTAAATATAAAAAAGCCTCAATCTGTAGAGTGTCTGACGCCCTAAAGCTTGGCAGTTTGGAATCGCATTTCACAGAAAAAAAGTGTTTTACACTTTATTTTTTATTAAGTCTAAATTACTGCTTTTTGTTAAAAGTGTTGTCAATATGGGGGCACTAAATCGACATAAATTTTCCGACGCCATGAAATGAGTACCCAAGGAATAAGTCACCAAAAACAAAACAAAATAATTCCCCAATTTTTGGGGAATTAAGCACCTAATTTTTGGGGACTTATTTTAAGTCTGTAATGAAAATTGTGTATGGAAGCCCCCTTAAGGAAAAGAGACAGCGGGCAATTATGCTAGAAATATACATTTGCCCCATATACGGATATCCAAGGAGCTGCAAGAGCCAAATTTAAGAATTTCGTTAAACTGCCATATTAGTATGGGTTCCTCCCTAAGGGGTGGACAAATGTGCCAAGTATGTTTTCAGAAAATGTTTAGGACCAAAACTATTGAGGTCAGTCACACATTTTGTCCTCCTTGGGGTTATTCCTAGGAAGCTATGGGTCATTTTCTTCAACATATGTAGATAAGAGCGACTCAAAAAAAAGGGATTTTGTTACCCCTCTACAAATAAAGCTTGATATGTTTTATGATGATTTCCAAAATATTTTGGTACTAGCGTTGACCATCCGTGAGCTGGACCATTCTTAAAGAAGTATGTTTTTCAGTTTTTCGAATTTTTTTTGTACCTTGCTCCAAGATGACATAAATAAAATTTGGTATCATCGAAAAGAGTTTTGAAGCAGCTTCCAATGGTATATAAAACTTGCGACCTACTTATTGAGATATTTAACTAAATACATATTTTCGTTTCGGGGTTTCATACAAATTCTACGTATGTTGAAATAATAATCTGCTTTCCAAATTTAAGTAATCGACCAGGTCATATTGCAAACAAAATGGAATCGAGCAAACTTTATACAAAGATAGAATCGCGAAAAGATTTTTTATAAATTTTATGTTTTATATTGTATGTAATTGTTTTTTTTACATTTTGATAAATTGAAAAATGAAAGAATTTGATACCCATATATATGAAAAATGATAAAATATATCGCGATTTTCGCGTTTTATGTGGAAAGATACAAAGAAAAACATAAATTAACATTAGTTTAAAACAGATTCAATTTGAAAAGTAGAACATTATTTCCACATACGTAGAATTTGTATGAAAACCCGAAATGAAAGTATGCATTTAGTTAAATATCCCAATTAGTAGGTCGCAAGTGGTCAATTTTTATATACCATTGGACGCTGTTTCAAGAACTCTTTTCGATGATACCAAATTTTATTTCATTTTTGTTCAGCTCCATACAAGTTGAGTCGGTCTTATGTATATGCAAAATATAATATCAGAAAAAAAGTGTTAAATTGTGTACTTAAAGCATGTGTTACGTTACTGCCTTTCAATAACGTTTTGGTTTATTTCCTTTATAATAAACCGTTTCGAGTTCTTTTATTGCAATTCAAATAAAACAAATAAACACAACACTTTTGCTACTGTTTACAATTTACACAACTTTATTTAGTACTTAGTTACTTTAACAACCGTAATTATAGCTCTTATTTACAACCAACTATAAATTTCTCAGCGTGATTCGTTAATGACAAAGTTAGAACTTAGAATGAATCATGCCATCTCTTGCGATCCTATTTATACTCGGGCAAATGACCATAGAACGTTCGAGTTCTAAAGTCTAGATGGCTCTATAAAGTTCTAATAACGGCTATTTCGTTAATTAAGCTTATTCAGCTATTACTATCTATATGGCTGAATTAATTGAGTTATTAGGCATCATAAACTAAGGAATATTTTTAGGCGTTGCCATAGATTGAGATAACTTAATAAAGAACATTCTAGTTTACAGTGGGTTGAAGTACAATTATGCACAACAATTTTAACATTACATCTGTGCATTGATTTTTACACTCGAAATGTGCATAACTTATACAATAACAATTTTAACTAATAAAATAACTAACAAATACTTAATAACTAATCAATACAAGATAACACATAAATTAATCTAATTCTTAACCAATAATTACAAATAATTCTTAACTAAAGTTACTTTCGTAACACATGAAACCCGTTGAATTCCTCATATTAATATATCAGAACAAACGTTAGGAAGATAACCTTACCTATTTTAAGTCATAACCCTTGTGCGGAAAGTAAAGTAATATTATTAAATATTGTGCTACAGTTATAATGTATTTTGTTGGAAAAAGCTGTGTGAATTTGTTTTTAGTTTTTCATTTATACCACAATCCATTCATTCGCAGCATCAATATTGTCTTTAGAAAGCAATTTTGGATTTACAGATGTTATACGAAGTATCGTATGTATGTCCACCTGTCTTGGAAGGTATAAATAATACAAACTTTTTTTTTGTCAATTTAACCGAAATATTAATTGTAAAGAATAATCAAGCTTTTTCTTTTCAATGCCAAGCTTTTTGCTGATTTCGATCTGGCAAGCTTAGTGTACTTGCATATTTGACCTTATTATATTTTACAAATATGCATTAAAGTATAACCTTCTGCTACTATTTTTTTTTGATATGTGAACATAGTTTTTCATTCAAATACATATTTGCTACAAATTTAGACTTCTTAGTTAGTTTACAATCCCGAGCACATAAAGGTAAATGTTATTGCACATTGAAAAACTAAGCAAAAAGTACTTCTGCTGCAAATTCTTAAAAAAGCTTACAAAATAATCGAAATTTTGTCCATGGGTACTTTTAAACATGGAGATTACAAAGGTGCCATAAAGTCAAATCTTGCTTAAGTCGACTTAAGCACTTTTTCTTTTCTGCAAAAAAAAAGCCAAACCAAAATTTTTTGAGAGCGGGACTAAGTATATTTAACACTCACTGTAACCATATTATAATTAAATTCGTTCTCTACATGACAAAATATTGCACTTAAAAGGTATACAAAAATGGCAACTATTTCTAATTAAACAATTAAAATGCATACATTTTTGTACAATAAATAACGGCAATATGCCAGTTCAAAAACAAAAAGTTCTTGTGTATGTGTGTGTTGTTGGTTCTTAGAAATTATTTAATTATATTTCCATTCTTATATATCATGCAAATTATTTATAAATATAGTACTTTTAAATAAAATACTGAATTTATGCAAAGATAAACATAAACAACTTTGATTAAAATACAAGAGGGCACAATAAAATTGTCATAAAATCTAACTAACCTTATATAACTACACGTGCACATACATATGTAGAAAAACATATAGGAGTATGTTTATGCATATTTATACTTAACAAAAAGTACATATCTGTGGCATTTTGACAAAACATCTTCAGTCCAGATAAGATAGCAAAAAAGTTTTTGAAAAAAATCTCGGTGAAAAAAGCATTTTTGTTAAAAATTACAATAAACCAAATTTAAGAAAAAATTTCGTTTACAATACAAAATTTAAAAAACGAAAACAAACATGTTTTTTGACTTAAAATTCGTATGATTAACAACATTTTTTTAAACTTTTTAAAAGTTGACTTAAGATGTTTTGTCAAAATGCCACAGATATGTAGATACCAGTGCTGGCCCTTGTCAAATTAGCGACTCTGTACAAGATTTGTTCTTTCCACCCTCTATAAAAATATCGTTTTTAGAACGTTTAAATCTAGTTTTGACAATTCATTTATGTCAAATTTGCCATTTTACATAGCCTACATTTTATTTTACTACCCCTCCTGAAGAATAGTAAAGTTTCGTGATATTAACCCTGTTCAAAAGCCAACTAGAAATATCCAGTCGTTTACAGAAGCCACCGCGAGGAGGTGGAACAAGGACACTTGATGCCAACCTGATGGACTGCATAGCTCATCAGACTAACATCTTAGGCTCCCGCAAGTGACTGTATAGTAAGATTTATAAATATCACTCGGTTTTTTGAGTGCTTTTCATATAAATTGTACAACACGTTCAATCACTTGCATTATGGAAACCGCACAAAAAGTAAATATTAAGTAGGTACAATGTTCATAAATATTTATTAGTTTTATTGGTATGACTACAAAACCTTAAAAATGTTCAAACCCTGCAAACAAATGGAAGATATACCCTAAGGCAATAGTTTAGCAATATACCCAAATTGTCCTCTAAAAGAAAATAATCAAAGTAATTTTTTATTTTCTTCCTTTTCTAATTTTCGAGAAACTTACGCAATATAAACAGAAAAAAAATTAAATTATAATACAAACTTATGTATGTACGTCATAAATTAATATTTATCAGATTATAAAATCTGAGAAATTAGGTCTCACAATATTAAGCAAAAGTAAATATTTAATTGAATCTGTTAAATATTAATCTGTTTCCTTTTCCATTTAGTCAGGATATTTCTCAACCCTGGAAGCAATTTCAAAAAGTGGTAGGTTTTTTCTTCAAAAATATGGGGGAAACTAACAGGCGTATTCATAACAAAAAGTTAGCCACAGTTTGTACTCTACGAACAACGAGCTGCTAACTTGAATGCCGATTAACCCTCCGATGAGTGACAGTTTTGAACTTCACGGCCGTGTGAAAAGGTCCCTACAGACCTTTTTTGTAAATCATGTTTTTTTCATATACAAATTTTGTTTTTTTATATATTTTTGTTTTTTGTTTTTATTGTTTATAACTAAATTCTACATACAAATATGAAGACGTGAACTTTATTGCTTTCAGGGAAAGGCACAATATTCTAATTTTATACTACTAGCAATAAACCATTTCTTAGAATTTTTTGTTCTTAGTATTTTTTTCTTAGTATTTTTTGTTCTTAGCATTTTTGTTCTTAGAATTTTTTCTTGGAATTTTTTGTTTTTATCATCATCCCTAATGTCTTTGAATTTAGGTCTTTGTTTTCAGAACAAGTAAATTATGTGTTGAAACAATAAAAAAAAGTATAATGATGCCCAAAAACATGCATTTATTAGTGAAATTCAGTACAAGGTCCATACGGACCTGCGTGACCATTATTTACGCACCACTGTGCTTAATGTTAGTATTTAATTTTTATTGTTCATTTTTCGTACAGACTCACGCCCAAACGTGCAAACCCAAAAAGTACATAACAATATTTGTGTACATGGGTGCGTATGTGTGTCAATTATACGTATACGCATTAGTCTTTATTGCGCTCATGAAGTTTTAGTTGCTGTTTAGTCATTCATGTTAACAATATATAACAAATAAAATCACTCGCTTTTTATGAATTCTCAGCTATTGGTGTGAGTTAATACGAAGTAAGTCTAAAAATGATTTAAAAATTTCTGAGAATTTCAAGTTTTTTTCCATTTTTTGGAAACATGCTTGTATTAGAAAATGAGCTAATTATAAGAATATTTGCTACTAAAGTTTTCTATTCGAAGAAATACTTACCGTTTGAAGAACGTTTTTTAAAGTCTTCTATTTTTAGAAAATCTTAATTAACTATAATTTGCTATTTTTAACTAAATTTTAAGCAAATTTGCTAGTTATACAAAACGAGGAATTAACACCAGGTGGCGTAGCTGTTTGTGTGTGTGGTTTGTGTCTTTGGTAAAGTAAAACGCATTTCGAAGGGCAAAAATCAATCACATATTACACCAATACCATTTAAATATCAATTCATATTTAAAAACAGATTTTCATAGAATTTAATTTTTTTTTTTTTTTGATATTTTATTTTAAATTGATATTTAAATAGAATTGGTGAAATAGGCCATTAACCATTAATTAAATTAATCTAAAAGTGCATCTGAAGAAAATCGATTGTGTACGAAAGTTAAACTTAATTTAATGTCATCGAAAGATTATTTCATGGGCTCAAAAGTGTTAATTTTAAAAAGTTAAAAAAAAAAAAATTTAGTTTATTACTCCACGAAGATTTTTGTAGAGCTTTAAAAATTATTCGCAATCATTCAATCAGCAATTTTAGTACGTGTTAAAAAAGAAGTTATTTAATTGTAAAGTTATTGTGATGAATAGCGGATCCATTACAACAACCCAGTAAAAACCTCGCCTACAAAATAATGTGTTGAGGAATCAGAAATACATAAATGTACTATTTACAATGCTACTGAAAGAACCAATGAATTTTACAAGGAATGTCCAAAAATGAACGCATTCAAAAGTAAGTCATTATATTTTTGCCTACATACATCCAGAAAAAAGTTGTTATAGAAGAAGTCATAAAAGAAAGGAGTCCATTTTCAACTGTGATACTGACATTAGGAAAAGTTTAACTGTGATATTTTTTTATTAATTATACATTTATATTTTTGTTTTATTTGTGTGTTTAATTGTACTGTGTGTATTGTTTAAAACCACATTTAAATTAGAAATTATAATGTAAATACAAATTCAAGATTTTATATTTCAATAAAAATAATCCCTGAAGAAGTAGGAAAACAGCCTACGAAACGTCGGAGGAAAATATGAAATAAATCTTTTATTTACATATAGAAAATAATTAGACCTTGAAAGCCTGTTTGGTAATCCCAAAAAACATTAAGAAAGCTACTTCATATTAAGTAATAGAAGTTATTCATTTTGTAAATGTAAGCGAAGTTTTTACTAAGAATTTAATGCGCAGGGAGCTGTACGTAACGCCTGGCTACGCCTTGAAATCAACACCAAAGCCTATGTAATACTCTATTATCAGCTGCTAAAATGGCGCAAAACGATCTTAAGAAGTAAATATAAAAAAGCCTCAATCTGTAGAGTGTCTGACGCCCTAAAGCTTGGCAGTTTGGAATCGCATTTCACAGAAAAAAAGTGTTTTACACTTTATTTTTTATTAAGTCTAAATTACTGCTTTTTGTTAAAAGTGTTGTCAATATGGGGGCACTAAATCGACATAAATTTTCCGACGCCATGAAATGAGTACCCAAGGAATAAGTCACCAAAAACAAAACAAAATAATTCCCCAATTTTTGGGGAATTAAGCACCTAATTTTTGGGGACTTATTTTAAGTCTGTAATGAAAATTGTGTATGGAAGCCCCCTTAAGGAAAAGAGACAGCGGGCAATTATGCTAGAAATATACATTTGCCCCATATACGGATATCCAAGGAGCTGCAAGAGCCAAATTTAAGAATTTCGTTAAACTGCCATATTAGTATGGGTTCCTCCCTAAGGGGTGGACAAATGTGCCAAGTATGTTTTCAGAAAATGTTTAGGACCAAAACTATTGAGGTCAGTCACACATTTTGTCCTCCTTGGGGTTATTCCTAGGAAGCTATGGGTCATTTTCTTCAACATATGTAGATAAGAGCGACTCAAAAAAAAGGGATTTTGTTACCCCTCTACAAATAAAGCTTGATATGTTTTATGATGATTTCCAAAATATTTTGGTACTAGCGTTGACCATCCGTGAGCTGGACCATTCTTAAAGAAGTATGTTTTTCAGTTTTTCGAATTTTTTTTGTACCTTGCTCCAAGATGACATAAATAAAATTTGGTATCATCGAAAAGAGTTTTGAAGCAGCTTCCAATGGTATATAAAACTTGCGACCTACTTATTGAGATATTTAACTAAATACATATTTTCGTTTCGGGGTTTCATACAAATTCTACGTATGTTGAAATAATAATCTGCTTTCCAAATTTAAGTAATCGACCAGGTCATATTGCAAACAAAATGGAATCGAGCAAACTTTATACAAAGATAGAATCGCGAAAAGATTTTTTATAAATTTTATGTTTTATATTGTATGTAATTGTTTTTTTTACATTTTGATAAATTGAAAAATGAAAGAATTTGATACCCATATATATGAAAAATGATAAAATATATCGCGATTTTCGCGTTTTATGTGGAAAGATACAAAGAAAAACATAAATTAACATTAGTTTAAAACAGATTCAATTTGAAAAGTAGAACATTATTTCCACATACGTAGAATTTGTATGAAAACCCGAAATGAAAGTATGCATTTAGTTAAATATCCCAATTAGTAGGTCGCAAGTGGTCAATTTTTATATACCATTGGACGCTGTTTCAAGAACTCTTTTCGATGATACCAAATTTTATTTCATTTTTGTTCAGCTCCATACAAGTTGAGTCGGTCTTATGTATATGCAAAATATAATATCAGAAAAAAAGTGTTAAATTGTGTACTTAAAGCATGTGTTACGTTACTGCCTTTCAATAACGTTTTGGTTTATTTCCTTTATAATAAACCGTTTCGAGTTCTTTTATTGCAATTCAAATAAAACAAATAAACACAACACTTTTGCTACTGTTTACAATTTACACAACTTTATTTAGTACTTAGTTACTTTAACAACCGTAATTATAGCTCTTATTTACAACCAACTATAAATTTCTCAGCGTGATTCGTTAATGACAAAGTTAGAACTTAGAATGAATCATGCCATCTCTTGCGATCCTATTTATACTCGGGCAAATGACCATAGAACGTTCGAGTTCTAAAGTCTAGATGGCTCTATAAAGTTCTAATAACGGCTATTTCGTTAATTAAGCTTATTCAGCTATTACTATCTATATGGCTGAATTAATTGAGTTATTAGGCATCATAAACTAAGGAATATTTTTAGGCGTTGCCATAGATTGAGATAACTTAATAAAGAACATTCTAGTTTACAGTGGGTTGAAGTACAATTATGCACAACAATTTTAACATTACATCTGTGCATTGATTTTTACACTCGAAATGTGCATAACTTATACAATAACAATTTTAACTAATAAAATAACTAACAAATACTTAATAACTAATCAATACAAGATAACACATAAATTAATCTAATTCTTAACCAATAATTACAAATAATTCTTAACTAAAGTTACTTTCGTAACACATGAAACCCGTTGAATTCCTCATATTAATATATCAGAACAAACGTTAGGAAGATAACCTTACCTATTTTAAGTCATAACCCTTGTGCGGAAAGTAAAGTAATATTATTAAATATTGTGCTACAGTTATAATGTATTTTGTTGGAAAAAGCTGTGTGAATTTGTTTTTAGTTTTTCATTTATACCACAATCCATTCATTCGCAGCATCAATATTGTCTTTAGAAAGCAATTTTGGATTTACAGATGTTATACGAAGTATCGTATGTATGTCCACCTGTCTTGGAAGGTATAAATAATACAAACTTTTTTTTTGTCAATTTAACCGAAATATTAATTGTAAAGAATAATCAAGCTTTTTCTTTTCAATGCCAAGCTTTTTGCTGATTTCGATCTGGCAAGCTTAGTGTACTTGCATATTTGACCTTATTATATTTTACAAATATGCATTAAAGTATAACCTTCTGCTACTATTTTTTTTTGATATGTGAACATAGTTTTTCATTCAAATACATATTTGCTACAAATTTAGACTTCTTAGTTAGTTTACAATCCCGAGCACATAAAGGTAAATGTTATTGCACATTGAAAAACTAAGCAAAAAGTACTTCTGCTGCAAATTCTTAAAAAAGCTTACAAAATAATCGAAATTTTGTCCATGGGTACTTTTAAACATGGAGATTACAAAGGTGCCATAAAGTCAAATCTTGCTTAAGTCGACTTAAGCACTTTTTCTTTTCTGCAAAAAAAAAGCCAAACCAAAATTTTTTGAGAGCGGGACTAAGTATATTTAACACTCACTGTAACCATATTATAATTAAATTCGTTCTCTACATGACAAGATATTGCACTTAAAAGGTATACAAAAATGGCAACTATTTCTTATTAAACAATTAAAATGCATACAATTTTGTACAATAAATAACGGCAATATGCCAGTTCTAAAACAAAAAGTTCTTGTGTATGTGTGTGTTGTTGGTTCTTAGAAATTATTTAATTATATTTCCATTCTTATATTTCATGCAAATTATTTATAAATATAGTTCTTTTAAATAAAATACTGCATATATGCAAAGATAAACATAAACTACTTTGATTAAAATACAAGGGGGCACAATAAAATTGTCATAAAATCTAACAAACCTCATATAACTACACGTGCACATACATAGATAAACATATAGGAGTATATTTATACTTAACAAAAAGTACATATCTGTGGCATTTTGACAAAACATCTTCAGTCCAGATAAGATAGCAAAAAAGTTTTTGAAAAAAATCTCGGTGAAAAAAGCATTTTTGTTAAAAATTACAATAAACCAAATTTAAGAAAAAATTTCGTTTACAATACAAAATTTAAAAAACGAAAACAAACATGTTTTTTGACTTAAAATTCGTATGATTAACAACATTTTTTTAAACTTTTTAAAAGTTGACGTACGATGTTTTGTCAAAATGCCACAGATATGTAGATACCAGTGCTGGCCCTTGTCGAATTAGCGACTCTGTACAAGATTTGTTCTTTCCACCCTCTATAAAAATATCGTTTTTTAGAACGTTTAAATCTAGTTTTGACAATTCATTTATGTCAAATTTGCCATTTTACATACCCTACAATTTATTTTACTACCCCTCCTGAAGAATAGTAAAGTTTCGTGATATTAGTCCTGTTCAAAAGCCAACTAGAAATATTCAGTCGTTTACTGAAGCCACCGCGAGGAGGTGGAACAAGGACACTTGATGCCAGCCTGATGGACTGCATAGCTCATCAGACTAACATCTTAGGCTCCCACAAGTGACTGTATAGTAAGATTTATAAATATCACTCGGTTTTGTAAGTGCTTTTCATATAAATTGTACAACACGTTCAATCATTTGTATTATGGAAACCGCACAAAAAGTAAATATTAAGAGCCAGTTTTTGACATAAAGATCAGCGATTAAATTAGAACTAATCTTTGAAATTCGTTTTTGGGTAGTCGATTATTTCATTTTGTTTCCAACTTTAAACGCCCAAAGTTGGTGGTTTAAACTTGCGACAGAATTTTCAAAAGTACGAACAGCTTATAAAAGGAAATCTTTTTTTTTTTTTTTATTTAAAGATTTATTAAATATTCCACCTCGAAAGATAAAATATTGCTTGATTATTTTGCTTCTTTTTCGATTTCATTTATTTATAAATATATAATATTATATTACCCATTACAAAGTTCTTGCCTTTTCTTCTTCTTTTTCACGTTAAGAACAGTAATTTGATGACAATTTTTGGCATTTGTTTTAAACTGCCATACTTATACATAAAAGTATTGTCAATTCATATGGCAATGCTAAAAGCTTTAAATTTTCACTCAAAAACGCCAAAGAGGAATAAGGCTAGATTTATTTTATTATAAGATTAACAAATCTTACTATTGATTCTGGTTTAAACTCTAAGTAAGAAACCCGCTCTTAGTATGTACAATGTTCTTAAATATTTATTAGTTTTATTGGTATGACTACGAAACCTTAAAAATGTTCAAACCCTGCAAACAAATGGAAGATATACCCTAAGGCAATAGTTTAGCAATGTACCCAAATTGTCCTGCAAAAGTAATTTTTTATGTTCTTTCTTTTATAATTTTCGAGAAACTTACGCAATATAAACAGAAAAATTATAATTAAATTATAATACAAACTTATGTATGTACGTCATAAATAAATATTTATCAAATTATAAAATCTGAGAAATTAGGTCTCACAATATTAAGCAAAAGTAAATATTTAATTGAATCTGTTAAATATTAATCTGTTTCATTTTCAATTCAGTCAGGATATATCTCAATCCTGGAAGCAATTTCAAAAGGTCGTAGGTTTTTTCTTCAAAAATATGGGGGAAACTAACAGCCGTATTCATAACAAAAAGTTAGCCACAGTTTGTACACTACTAACAACGAGCTTGAATGCCGATTAACCCTACGATGAGTGACAGTTCTGAACTTCACGGCCGCGTGAAAAGGTCCCTACAGACCTTTTTTGTAAATCATGTTTTTTTCATATAAAAAATTTTTTTTTTATATTTTTTTGTTTTTTGTTTTTATTGTTTATAACTAAATTTTACATACAAATATGAAGACGTGAACTTTATTGCTTTCAGGGAAAGGCACAATATTCTAATTTTATACTACTAGCAATAAACCAGTTCTTAAAATTTTTTGTTCTTAGTATTTTTTGTTCTAAGTATTTTTGTTCTTAGAATTTTTTCTCAGAATTTTTTGTTTTTATCATCATCCCTAATGTCTTTGAGTTTAGGTCTTTGTGTTCAGAACAAGTAAATTATGTGTTGAAACCATAAAAGAAATTATAATGATGCCCAAAAACATGCATTTATTAGTGAAATTCAGTACAAGGTCCATACGGACCTATTCACACGTCCGCGTACTATTCTCACTAAAACCTCAATAACTCCTAAAGTAATGATCCGATCGGCTTGATTTTTTTTCCAGAAGATGCGCAAGAAAATACTCTTGGGGGAGGTTGTAGTGGCCGAAGTAGGAGTAATTTCAGTTTGAAAAGGCAAAAAGGTCCCTCATCGGAGGGTTAAGCTAAGCAGCTTGTTGGCACAGAGTTAATTCATAACGAACTTTTTTCCATCTGCCAACTTTTAATATATCAACTCTGAATTTTTATGATGCCACATTGTATTACTCAAAACTGCAACTCGTTTGCATTCAACATCGCTGGTTTGTAATTTTTCTGTGAATTTTTTTCTCCACATATGACAATTTGAAAGGTTTTTAAATTAAAATAAAAAAAAGATATAAAAATAAAATAAAATTAAACAGTAACTAGATGACCCGTGCGAATATTTCGCACCGTTAGTTGTCATTTTTGTAACATAAAATGAAAATAATTAATAGATATTTTAGTAACTTCAATACATTTTAAAATATAATTTTTATCAATGAAAATATAAATTTTTCAATTTCTAATTATTTTTCGTCATTAGTGTTAGAAATAAGCTTTAAAATGAGATATCATTCATTAAATTTGATGCGGTGGTATGGGAGATATTTGCAACCGGCAAAAAAAAAGTGCTTTAGAAATAATATATATGATAATTTAAATAAAACCAACCAAATAGTTTAACATTAAACAGCTGTTTTTCACAAGTCGGCAGCTCGTTAACAAGAGTTTTGCAAGTCGTTAGCCAGAGTTTGGTAAGTGTATTATAAATAAACTTTGTGCTTACTTCATGCCAAATTTTCATTATGAATACGGCAGTAAATATTTATTTGTATTATTTTATTTTATTTTAATTATAAATTATATTATTTATAAGTAAAATTAATAAGTTTACAATTACCAATTTAATTTTAAATAGAAAACTGTGCTTCTTTGTACATAAATAATGACAATTTTTTAAAATGCAAAATCTTCTTTTTATCTTCGCAATGATATTTTGGCGATATCTTCCTATTTTCTAATAAGTGTTTATCTGGCGATATTGCTTGTTAATCATCTAAAAGTATCGCTTTCGTATTGCTGAGAAGTATTGCCATCGAGAAACGTTTCTTCCCGAAGGAAGTATCTTCCGCAATACGAAATCGATTATTGTCGCAATAATATTTTTCATCCAGGCAATACGTTTGGCAATACATAAGTTTTATTTGCTGGGAATTTAATATTTTTTTTTTACTTCACTGAAGGAAACCTGAGTGCGAGTATCTCTAAGGCACCAGTTTTGTCGACTATATTGGTGACATTGTCAACGAAGTGTCTACACTACATTACATTTGCCACTATATTTGGCTTTAATATGAAAAAAATTTTATCAATAACAACTGAGAAGTACAATTCCTATAAAAGATGAAGATATAATAAAAAAAGATTGTTATGATTTCGTATTCTTACAAAAAGTGTAGACTACTTTTACTAAAATGTACTACCGATTCTCTGGTTCCAATGTCTACATATGTTCCCAAAGGAACTACCTAGTCAATACCTTCTGTAGTGCCAACGTCAGTAGTAGATTTCCAATGACACATGTCAAATGTCTATTGTAAATAACATTGCCTGGGGTATAATAAGTCACTAGTACTGGTGACTGTGTCAATAGTGAATCAGTACAGATTCACTTGTGACATTTCGTGCAGGGTTATTTCTTGTTTTTAATGTATGCATTTTACACAATATTAAAAACAAACAAACATTTATGAATATGTATAAGTTAATATTTAACACATACACAAACACATTCGCATACATTTATTGTTTTACCATATGAAAAATTTTTTTATGGTTTGTATTACATTTTACGGTTGCAATACATGTAAATACATAAAGAACGAATAATTTCACTAGAATACTGCAAACAAAAAATAGACACCTTGTAAAAATGTATTTGCAAAGCTTTTCCCCTTGTAAAATTTTGCTCAATTTTACGATTCCTTTAATTTTAAAACATATACTTTCTATTTCAAAGCATAAATAAATGTATAAAATATTATGTGAAAAACCGTAAAAATATTTATAGAAAATATTTGTATGTAAAGTTTGTAAAATATAGAAATTTGATTAATATTGTGTTTACTTTTTTAAACTGAGATGTATTGAAATTGTGAACTTGGTTAAACTAATGTTTGATGTAAGTTTTGCAAACGAATACTGCCCGTCAAATTGTATAAAAGGTTTATTATTCATGCCTAACCATGTTGTATGTGTTCTATTTTGTTGTTTTTTCTACCGTTAATTTAACTGCGGGTTTATTTTGTAAAACATAATTTAATATATTCAACACTCCCACTTCTGAAATTTAAATGTTTATTATAACCTCTAGTTTATTTTACGCAAATGAATTAGGGATAATCAGAGGCTGTTCATTTTAATTGTAATTGTGTTTGAGACTGACTCCAAGCGTGACTGTTATCTGTACCCAGCGATAGCACCATTTCTGTAAAGCACCAGAAAGAAAAGAAACAAAAAAAAAAAATAGTGGGTCAAGCCGGCCCATACACACCTCACTCCACAGTACTTACAGATAAATTATCGAAGTTATACCATTTTTGTGACCCATAGGCAATTATGGACACAAAAAAAACCAAATTATATTCTAAGTTTTCTTTTGTCAAATAAAGGGTGTCCAAAAATAAAAAAAAATAATTTTTTTGAGATATTCAAATATTTTTATTTTTGTTTACTACAAGTAGATTCCGTTTAAAAATAAAAAAATTTTGTGGGTCAAGTGAGCCCGTCTATTCGCTCAGCAGGATCCCAACCTTTTGCACACATTTTCAAACACGGTCTTCATGACATGTTTTGGTTGCTATCTGCTCGAAAATCCTGTTTTTAAGCAAATAAAGTCTAAAGGAGTCATATCGCACGATCTTTGTGACCTTTCGGATTATCTTCCTGTAGCGATTTCCACTTTATTTCCAAATTTGGACACCCTTAAGTATTTGTTATTGTAGTTTTTTAATAGGTTTTGTCCTTCTGAATATTAGAAAATATGCACCAAATATCATTTAACTATGCTCAAAATTGCAAGCTGCCTCTTGCGTACAAGGTTGACACAGACAACCGATTCTGAGTTGTTAAATATACTAAACTAGCTGACCCGACCAAATAGTTTAACATTAAACAGCTGTTTTTCACAAGTCGGCAGCTCGTTAACAAGAGTTTTGCAAGTCGTTAGCCAGAGTTTGGTAAGTGTATTATAAATAAACTTTGTGCTTACTTCATGCCAAATTTTCATTATGAATACGGCAGTAAATATTTATTTGTATTATTTTATTTTATTTTAATTATAAATTATATTATTTATAAGTAAAATTAATAAGTTTACAATTACCAATTTAATTTTAAATAGAAAACTGTGCTTCTTTGTACATAAATAATGACAATTTTTTAAAATGCAAAATCTTCTTTTTATCTTCGCAATGATATTTTGGCGATATCTTCCTATTTTCTAATAAGTGTTTATCTGGCGATATTGCTTGTTAATCATCTAAAAGTATCGCTTTCGTATTGCTGAGAAGTATTGCCATCGAGAAACGTTTCTTCCCGAAGGAAGTATCTTCCGCAATACGAAATCGATTATTGTCGCAATAATATTTTTCATCCAGGCAATACGTTTGGCAATACATAAGTTTTATTTGCTGGGAATTTAATATTTTTTTTTTACTTCACTGAAGGAAACCTGAGTGCGAGTATCTCTAAGGCACCAGTTTTGTCGACTATATTGGTGACATTGTCAACGAAGTGTCTACACTACATTACATTTGCCACTATATTTGGCTTTAATATGAAAAAAATTTTATCAATAACAACTGAGAAGTACAATTCCTATAAAAGATGAAGATATAATAAAAAAAGATTGTTATGATTTCGTATTCTTACAAAAAGTGTAGACTACTTTTACTAAAATGTACTACCGATTCTCTGGTTCCAATGTCTACATATGTTCCCAAAGGAACTACCTAGTCAATACCTTCTGTAGTGCCAACGTCAGTAGTAGATTTCCAATGACACATGTCAAATGTCTATTGTAAATAACATTGCCTGGGGTATAATAAGTCACTAGTACTGGTGACTGTGTCAATAGTGAATCAGTACAGATTCACTTGTGACATTTCGTGCAGGGTTATTTCTTGTTTTTAATGTATGCATTTTACACAATATTAAAAACAAACAAACATTTATGAATATGTATAAGTTAATATTTAACACATACACAAACACATTCGCATACATTTATTGTTTTACCATATGAAAAATTTTTTTATGGTTTGTATTACATTTTACGGTTGCAATACATGTAAATACATAAAGAACGAATAATTTCACTAGAATACTGCAAACAAAAAATAGACACCTTGTAAAAATGTATTTGCAAAGCTTTTCCCCTTGTAAAATTTTGCTCAATTTTACGATTCCTTTAATTTTAAAACATATATTTCTATTTCAAAGCATAAATAAATGTATAAAATATTATGTGAAAAACCGTAAAAATATTTATAGAAAATATTTGTATGTAAAGTTTGTAAAATATAGAAATTTGATTAATATTGTGTTTACTTTTTTAAACTGAGATGTATTGAAATTGTGAACTTGGTTAAACTAATGTTTGATGTAAGTTTTGCAAACGAATACTGCCCGTCAAATTGTATAAAAGGTTTATTATTCATGCCTAACCATGTTGTATGTGTTCTATTTTGTTGTTTTTTCTACCGTTAATTTAACTGCGGGTTTATTTTGTAAAACATAATTTAATATATTCAACACTCCCACTTCTGAAATTTAAATGTTTATTATAACCTCTAGTTTATTTTACGCAAATGAATTAGGGATAATCAGAGGCTGTTCATTTTAATTGTAATTGTGTTTGAGACTGACTCCAAGCGTGACTGTTATCTGTACCCAGCGATAGCACCATTTCTGTAAAGCACCAGAAAGAAAAGAAACAAAAAAAAAAAATAGTGGGTCAAGCCGGCCCATACACACCTCACTCCACAGTACTTACAGATAAATTATCGAAGTTATACCATTTTTGTGACCCATAGGCAATTATGGACACAAAAAAAACCAAATTATATTCTAAGTTTTCTTTTGTCAAATAAAGGGTGTCCAAAAATAAAAAAAAATAATTTTTTTGAGATATTCAAATATTTTTATTTTTGTTTACTACAAGTAGATTCCGTTTAAAAATAAAAAAATTTTGTGGGTCAAGTGAGCCCGTCTATTCGCTCAGCAGGATCCCAACCTTTTGCACACATTTTCAAACACGGTCTTCATGACATGTTTTGGTTGCTATCTGCTCGAAAATCCTGTTTTTAAGCAAATAAAGTCTAAAGGAGTCATATCGCACGATCTTTGTGACCTTTCGGATTATCTTCCTGTAGCGATTTCCACTTTATTTCCAAATTTGGACACCCTTAAGTATTTGTTATTGTAGTTTTTTAATAGGTTTTGTCCTTCTGAATATTAGAAAATATGCACCAAATATCATTTAACTATGCTCAAAATTGCAAGCTGCCTCTTGCGTACAAGGTTGACACAGACAACCGATTCTGAGTTGTTAAATATACTAAACTAGCTGACCCGACAGACGTTGTCCTGTCCAAATAAGGAGCAATGTTTGTGTTTGATTTTTAAAATCCGTTAAAAAGATTCAAGCATTTGAAAGAAAAATTAGTCAAATCTATGGAGCCGTTTTCTGATTTTAGGTAAATCGAAAAAAGTGGGCGTTAAAGTGGATGGGGCAAAATGTTCTTTCCGTTAAAACCTAAGTTAAACCATGGCGATGATTTTAAAGAAAAAATCGTCCAAATCGGTCAAGCCGTTCTCAAGTTATGCGCTCAATAGAAAAACTGGGCGTAAAAGTAGGCGTGGTAAATTTTTCTTTAGATGAAAACGTAAAACGGATTAAAACGAACATTTAAAAGAAAAATTAGTCAAATCAATGGAGCCGGTTTTTGATTTAAGGTAAATCGAAAAGAGTGGGCGGGGTAAATATTTCTTTTTGTAAAAACCTAAGTTGGACTATGGCAATTATTTTAAAGAAAAAATCGTCCAAATCGGTCAAGCCGTTCTCAAATTATGCGCTTAATAGCAAAAGTGGGCGTAAAAGTAGGCGTGGTACATTTTTCTTTCGATGAAAACGTAAAATGGATTGAAACGAGCATTTGAAAGAAAAATTTGTCAAATCGATGGAGCCGTTTTTTGATTTAAAGTCAATCGAAAAAAGTGGGCGTGGCAAAATTTTCTTTTCGTATAAATCGGAGTTGGACCATGTCGATCATTTATAGAAAAAAACCGCCCAAATTATATAGATGTTATTGGTGATGCAATATGAAAATTGGATTTTGCCACGCCTCTCCGTCAAAAATAAGACTTCACAGTGTCACCCGCCTGAATATTTTGAAGATTGCCAGAAAATTTCATCCAAATCGGCCCAGCCGTTTTGGAGTCCATACGTTACATATATGTATGAAGAAGATAGATAGATGGGTGGTTCGACACTTTACATTAAAAAAAAAAATAAATTGTCAACAAATTTTGTCTACTTTCTTACTTGATTTCTGTTAAAACACACATATGTATATCGTTAGCTAAAATGCAAAAAGGCGTAACATGCAAAAATATCATTTTGCAGGAGAAGCAAAAAACTTTATTAAATGATCACTATAATGTGGGGTGTCACAAAGCCATAGGACATAAATCCATAATGGCTTTATGTCTCAATCCAAACGGACATAAAGCCATAATTTTGATATGGCCTTAAGTCTCATATAAATTTTAGTGGAATGGGACATAAAGCCATTATGGTGTTACAGGCGCGGATTCAGGGGGGGGGGGGGGAAATAAGGAAATTTCCCCCTCGTAAATTATAAAAATATGTTTTGTTAATTTTGATAATACAAGAATTCCCAATAATAATATTTTTTTAATGTACAAAATTTTTGGAAATCCCAGCAAGGTTTTTTTGTTTTTTTTTTTATGGAAGTTCTAAAGAAATTTTCAATAATCCTAATAGTTATTTAATAGATATTTCAAATGAAAAATCTAGTTTACCGTATTCAAATACTTACTATTCTACATTCAATCCCAGCAGGTGCCACCTACATTCGAAGACTAAACGTTTGACTTGATAATGCGTGCGGTCGAATTATTAATAAGCCCTAGTAAATGCAATATTTATGTATGTATGTGTTATATGAATCAAAATTCTAATCGATAATTTTTGACGAAATCACGAATTTGTCAGGGAAAAGCCAGATTTCCTTATCTTTAAGATATTCCAACATGCAACAAAAAGTTTATAGGGAAGAATTTATTGGCTTGATTGTAATCGCATTTGAAGAGGCTTCAAATGATATTGTTGACGTTGATGCGCAATGATTTTCTCCTCTATGGTATAACAAAAACCGGCTTCGCTAAGTAAAGCTTCTCTGCGTAGTCGGCCTTCGTTCGGAAACAAGGAATATGTTAGAAGCTTAACTTAGCGAAACCGGTACTTGTTATACCATTAAGGAGAACAGATGGGTATCCTCTGATGTCAGCAGAAAATGGAAAATGAAACTTTAATCATGAGCCTTGAAGGGAACAGAAATAAAACAAAAGAATATTTCAAAGCGATTTTTGAAAAAGTTTAAGTTATTTGCGTTCAAATCGAGGTTCCAATCGAAAAGACAAGATTTGAACGAAATAATCACATCCCAAATGTTGAAGATTACTACCGAGTTGTTACATTCCTCTTATTGAATTTATTTTAGAAGATCTCAAAACACCTTTCCCAATAGTGAACATACCTAAACTTCTACCTCAAAGTGTAATCAAGTCATATATATAAAACTGTAAAAACCACAACTAGCTGATTATATTTGATAAAAGAGATAAACACCTACTAACATCTAAACTTGAGCATAATCTGTCAGATAACGTTGAAGATGCTTTAATAAACTGTGATGAAGATATCTACCCAAATCTAAGAAAAATATTTCAAATGTTCGTTTCAATGCTCGTCAGTAATGCTACGAGCGGGAGGTCATTTCCTACCCTTCGTCGAATAAAAATAAGACTCAGATCAACAATGACAGAAGACATACTGTGCTGTCTAAATTTGCCTCACAAGAAAATCAAAAATTGCTTATTTAAAAATAGTAATGTACAAGGTATATTTACACAAGGTAAACTCGTTGCTACAACAAGTACAACAAGACAAAAACAACACGCCAAATTGTTTTTGTATTTGGAACCATGGTGTCAAAAAAAAAACGCAACAATGTGCCTTTAAAATAAAAACACAAATTGAAAAAAAAACAACACGTGCAGTTCAGAATAATAAGCTGAAACAATTTTTAATATATTGTGCATTCTCAAGCATAAAAATAAAGTATTATTGCAAAAAATAATGCATTTAAATGTATTTTGTTTGCTTAGTAATCACAAGAATTAAAATTTCACAAAAATAAAATGTTTTTCACAATTTTACACTTTTTTAATTCAAATGGCGCGCACTAACCATAAGTATGTAAACAAACACAAGGAACCAACGGAACCAACATACATAACTTTTGACACTAGGGTTCCAAATGGGGTAAACAGCTGACAAACATATGGGCCAACGAGTTTACCTTGTGTAAATATACCTTGGTAATGTATATTGAACTGATCTTATATTTTTTTTAACCTTTTTGTTGAGTTTTTTTTAATATAATATACACATATTGTTTTTAATAAACAACAGTTTTTATTTTTTCGAATTTATTCTATGAGCTAAATTTCAGTTATGTATTTTATAAAGCTTTTTTGTAATAGTTCTATTCCTTCAATTTTTCAGAAATTACTTTATACACTACCAGACTATTATATTGTATTTTCTTTTTACATTTTACCTTAGCTTTCCTTTGGAAAGCAATGAGGTATATTTTATGTATTTAGCTCATAGAATAAATTCGAAAAAATAAAAAAATGTTGAATATAATATAAAGTAACCTTCGGAAGGAAATAATTCCCAGTTTCTGTTTTTAATAAACTTAAAAAAAAAAACAATAATGAAACTATGGTATCGTTTGACGTGATTTCACTATTCACGAACATCCCAATTCAGACGGCAATAAACACAATTATGAAAAAATGGAGTATTATTAAAAATCATACTAAGATGTCCAGCTCACAATTTTTAAGAATACTCTAAATGACAATAATTATTTTATGTTTGGTGAAAATATTTATACTCAAATCTTTGGTATGCCAATGGGGAACCCACTATCACCCACTATAGCGGATATCATACTTGACAACCTACTTGACGATGCAATTACTGAACTAGAAAATACAAATATTTACATTAAATATATCGCCAAATATGTAGACGACATTTTGGCGATAACTCGCATAGAAGACAAGGACACAATTCTGTCAATTCTTAACAAACAACACCCTAAAATAAAATTTACTACTGAGATTGAGAAAAACGGAGAAATCGCGTACTTAGACTCAAAATTATACGCAAAAATGATAAGATTCTGTTTGATTGGTACACTAAAGAAACATCTTTAGGAAGGTTAATGAATTACCACGCTACACAACATTTTTCATTTTTCGAATTTATTCTATTAGCTAAATTTCAGTTATGTATTTTATAAAGCTTTTTTGTAATAGTTCTATTCCTACAATTTTTCAGAAATGACTTTATACACTACCAGACTATTATATTGTATTTTCTATTTACATTTTACCTTAGCCTTCCGTTGGAAAGCAATGAGGTATATTGAATGTTCAGAAAAATTTACAATTATTAGACACCAGCAGAATGTAATGCATTTTCTGGCCCGCTCATAGAATAAATTCGAAAAATGAAAAATGTTGAATATAATATAAAGTTACCTTCGGAAGGAAATAATTCCCAGTTTCTATTTGTTAAAATAGTTGAGTTAAATACATTCAATTTATAAAGTAACACTATCCAGTGAGAAACAAAGAATGCTGACGACGGCCGTAGCGGGCCAGAAAATGCATTACATTCTGCTGGTGTCTAATAATTGTAAATTTTTCTGTACATTCAATATACCTCATTGCTTTCCAACGGAAGGCTAAGGTGAAATGTAAATAGAAAATACAATATAATAGTCTGGTAGTGTATAAAGTCATTTCTGAAAAATTGTAGGAATAGAGCACGCTACACAACCCAAAAATCAAATTATAAACACAGCAAAAAATTTTATTTCTAGGGTATACAACATAAGTGATACACAATTTCATAATAAAAACAAACACATTATAACAAACATTTTAAAAAACAATAGCTTCCCCACCAAACTCACATCTACATTGATAGACAATACGATTAAACAATTGGATAAGGACAAAAATAACCACAACAAATCTGCAAACATAGAAAAAGAAGAGAACAAATTTTACAGTGTAAAATACATACCTGGGTTAACCGATAATAATAATATACGGTCGTCAATAAAAACAAAAAACATCTGTTTTGCATACAAACCCAATTTGACATTAAGTACAATTTTTTCTAGAGTTAAGGCGCCAATTAATAAACAAAAAAAAGCAACATTGTATACGAATTACAATGTAAAGGAAATGACAAACAGCCATGCGAGCTAATTTATATAGAAACAACAAAACGTACACTGGAGACAAGAATGGGAGAACACAAGATGGACATAATGCGGAGAAAAGAGACAACAGCACTAGCACAACACATCCTACATACTGGTCACACAATTAGGTTCGATGATGTAAAAATTCTAGATAAAGAAAATAAAGAAAGAAAGAGGTACACAACTGAAAGCCTAACAGTGCTGATACACCTGCCAATTTTTTGTCATACCAAACGTCAAAGTCTATATAAAAAAAACTCGAAAATTTTTGTCAGCGTTTTTTTAATATGAAGTTTGACGTTTGGTATGACAAAAAATTGGCAGGTGTATCAGCACTGTAAGAATCCAACAACAAATTAATAGAACAATGAATTTGAAGGAAGACACGAACAAAATAAATGCGAGCTATATTGTTGCCATTACTTAAGATATATTTAAAGTTTAAAGTAATATGTATTTTTTAAATATTAAAATTAATTTTTATATTTGTATGATCCTGAGTACAACAAAAACTTTTTAATGTTATTAAATTTTCATTTTGTAAGTCTTTTATGTTTATGTGGTACATTATTGAATTTATTTTATTGTTTTTAAAATTTTTAAATAGACAATCCCTTGAAAAAGTCGACAAACAATCGACGAAACGTCGGGAACAAAATATTGTAATTAAAAATTGAATTTTATTTACATTGAAGAAATTTAGGCCCTATTAGCTTGACAAAAATAATATTCATAAATTCATCACTCTGGCCAAAGAAACAACTACAACAAAAAACAAATTTTTTACTTTTTTTATCATACAAAATTTCCCCCCCGTAAAGCTCAAGCTGGATCCGCGCCTGCTGGTGTTATGTCCCATTTGATGTGTTGCGTTACAAATGCTTATATGGTATAACAAAGACCTGCTTCGCTAACTAAAGCTTCGCTGTATAGCCGGCCTTCGGCCGGGCGCAAGGATTTTCTCCTCCATGGTATAACAAACACCGGCTTCGCTTACTAAAGCTTCTCTGTATAGCCGGCCTTCGGCCGGGCGCAAGGATTTTCTCCTCCATGGTATAACAAACACCGGCTTCGCTTACTAAAGCTTCTCTGTATAGCCGGCCTTTTGGCGGACGCAAGAATTTTCTCCTTTATGGTATAACAAGTACCGATTTCGCTAAGTAAAGCTTCTAAAATCTGTCTTGTTACCGAACGAAGGCCGTTTACGCAGAGAAGCTTTAGTTAGCGAAGCTGGTGTTTGTTATACCATAGAGGAGAAAATCATTGCGTCCGGCCGAAGGCCGGCTATGCAGAGAAGCACTTGTTAGCGTAGCTTTTTCGGGTTTTTTCCATATATGAACGACGTCCCCAAATTTAGGGGCTTAGTTCATTTTGGGTTTGGGGAGTTAATTCATTGGGGACTTAGTTCATACCGCCATTTTTGACATAAAACAGGGCGACATGAAACAACAAAGCATTTTCTACATGAAATAGGGTGAAATACAATCATTATCAAAAATATGGCTTTATGTCTCATTTTACGGAAAAAATGTATGGAGTTAAGTCCAATTATATTGAGACTTAATGGCATATGCCCTTATGTCTCAATGGAATGGGTCTTGACGCCATATGGCTTTATGTCCTATGGCTTTGTGACACCCCACCTAACTATAAACATGGCAAAAACATGCATTGATAAGTCGTCCATGGAATTATTTAAACCATTTTCATAGGAAACTGTTTTATTGTATTTTGTTGAAAAAAAAATGGGGTAGTTACGTAATTTTGCATTTATAAAATAAACACTCTTGTAGTTACGTCCCTTTGTTTTTTGTTATTAAAAGCGCAGTTTTTGATCGCAGAAGTGTAGAATATTGCGAAGACATGTAGTTCAACGGCATTCGTAATTATCCATCAAAACACGATTTTAAATTTTTTGTTAGTTACGCCTTTTTGCATATAAGCTAACGATATGCATGTTCCCACACCCAAAGCAAAAGGATTTTAAAATATGGTCGTCTCCAACCAAACAGTTTTTAAAGAAAATTTTAAACATATATGTATGCCTGTATTCATAAAAATTGTTTTATCTTAATAAAGATTTACAAAATATATTTTGTATGAACATTTTCCTTAATAAACATTTGTTATATTTAACAATCGCTTATGAAAACGGGGAAAATGTTTAATTTAAAAATTTTATTGTTACCTAAAACCATATTATGGTTAAACTAGTCCTACATTAAGAAGCCACATTCATACTATGGTTGCCTCCGATCACGTTATGTTTAATTATAACTAAAATATGTTAAGCACTTATAATAGTATGGTTGTTTTTCAACCAACTCATGTTGCTCTTGAAATAGAGGCAAATTTTGCGTCTTCATTTTAGAAATGACTCCCAGTTTTATGAAGGATATAATCTTTTTCTATGGAAGGGACCAAGCTGGATTTTAAGCTCAAACTCAAACAAGAACTAGTTACAATTTGGCAGAAAAATGTATCTTGTCTATTGAGTCGTTCGTAAAGGAGTGTAATTAAGGCAGACGAACATGAGTTATTCAACTAAGAGTTACTCAAAGATCCAGAATATATAACGTATAGAGTCTGAGATTAACATTTTATAAATTTCGCACGTAATAACAAACTTATTATTACTCTTTACGTCTAGTGGTGAAGGGTATTAAAAAAAATTGTATTGTTATTTTACCTGTACAGAATATAGTTTAAGACAAAATGCCAGACGCTTTAAAGCACTTATCAAACATTTTTACTATCAAAGGTTAAGTTTGAAGGTTGTTCAACTATGGTAGCTTCTTAAAGTGGCCCTTACAACAATTCCAAAAAAAAAATTGTACTTAGACGAGAGAATTTGTGACAAATTTGAAAAAAAATTAACGAAAGTAAAATTGATTGAAGTAAGTTGATTCTGTGGGTGTGCACTAAAAACAAAATTAACTATGATAATGAAATTGCCATACTAAAAATAGTACACAATTTGTTTTCATTGGGGTATTTGCAATCTGTGAGCCCTCTTACTTTTTGTTTACTCATGCATAGTTGTTCACATATGCGGATGCACGAATGACTATCTACAGAATTTTTATTTGAATATACTTATATTTATTTATGTTTTTTTATTGTTTTCTACCTTAACGCTGGATAATTTACGAGAATTGCTGTGTTCGCTTCACAAACTGTTTGTTGGCCTAAAGCAAAACGACATGTTGACATCTGTGTTTCTCTGTACATATGTGCGATGTTATGGACAACTGTCCCATAACGAATGTATACTTTGGCCTTGCCTTATGTTGGGAATTTTAATGTGCTTCCTTTTACTCCTTAACCATTTTGCTTTTCTTTTGATTTAAGAAACTCATTTTTGTGGCAATAAAATCTGTGTAAGGGGTTGTAAAAAGATACGATTTTCAGGTTGTTGTTTTTAGCTATTTTTTATTTATTTTAGGCCCTTTACGGCCTAAAAATAAAAACATCATAAAAATAAAAACTAACGTTTGTTTAGATTGTTTTATTTAAACTTTAATATGTATTTGTTTTTACATTAAACTAAATTGAATATTACTATGTTGCTAAAATGTTTTAAGGTATGGGATGTTTAATGATTAAGACTTTTAAAATAAAAAAGGGAGATTAATGCTGAACAAGAGTTACAAGCGGTTTTAAAAGATTTAAAATGTTAAAAGAAAAAAAAAAATTAATTTAAAACCGGTATTTTTTACCTAAATATTTGTCTGTAATTATATCGGGAGTATGTCTAATATGAGAACTTTGCTGAATTACAAGTAAAAAAACAGACCGATCCAAAGACCAAAATAATGCCATATCATCAGAAAAATGCTTTTTTGAATTACTGCTGAAATTAACAGAAAATTCGTTACCTTCTTGTCATCGAAATAATCATGTGGTTCTTGAAAAATCTAAAGAAAAAATTGAAATGACTAAATTTAACCTGGTTGCTATTTAAATGAGCCACCGGAATAAACGATTTTTTTGCAAAGTTGCGTGAAAACTTTCACTATTCAAAAGTTATTCGAAATTAAAAATTCCTAAAAGTATACTTAAGCGTATGATTAGTATTGCAACATGCAAATATTACTCATACGTAGAGATACATTCAATAACACTATGCTAGTTGAAAAAACAGACAAGCCGGGCACATGGCGTTTTAACATAATTCGGGGACGCTGAATCCAGTGGTGCCAGCGGTTTTTTCAGATTGGCTCTGATTTTCGAGATATACCGTTATTTCGAAAATGGAGGAGGTTGCACAACATAAATATATTCGCGTAACTCAAAAACGGTTTAGTTTATTGAAATTACTAAAAAAAATGAAATTCCGCAATAAAATTTCATTTCAGAAAAGCAAAACTCTTTTTCTAATATGAGTAGTCGTTATTGAAACATAATATTTTTTTTTTAAAAAAAATTAATTTTTTTATCAAAATTTCGAAATTTTTGTTTTTTAAAAATTCATAAAAAATTAATTGCAGACTTATAAAAACGAAGCTACAAACAAAACAAGCCATAAATGATACAAATCTGTTTGCAACTTTTGATTTTATTTACAAAAGTCGACAAATTTTAATTAATTTAAGAATTTCATAAAACGCAATATTTGTATGGGAGCCCCCTAAGGGATGGTGATAAAGGGAAAGTATAATTTGAGAAAATGTTATGAACAAAAAACTAATGGAGGCCAGTCATACATTTTATCATTCTAGGGGCAACTCCTGGGCATTTATGGGACTTTTTCTTCAATGTATTTCTAGTCTGCATTGAACATTTTGTATAGAAGCCCCCTTAAGGAATGGAGATAGCGGGTGGGTATGTTAGAAATAAATGATTGAGATAAAAAATAAAGTGTGGTTGGTCATACATTTGACCCATCTAGGGGCATCCTAGTTCCAAATAAAATAAGCTATAAGTGATTAAAGTCTGTCTACAACTTAAATTTTTTTCATAATAGATGAAATTTTTTTATTTTTTAAAATAACCAAACTTAAAAATTTTAAAACATTTATTTTTGTTGTTAATTAGTTAAAGTTAAAGTTTTTATTTAGAAATTTATTCTTCTTCCTCCTGCAGATTCCAACAAATATCCCCTAATAGCGAATCAAGTTGTTTGCCGCTATACCAGTGTTCGAGCCTGGCTGTTACTTGGTAAACTCTCTCGCCATGTTCATCAGACTCGGCTGGTGATTGTTCATTAAATTTTTCGGCATGGTAATGCAAAAAATGTATTTTCAATGACATTCTAGCGTTTAAGTTTTTAAATGCGGTTAGCATATTTTTGATTAAAATTCGCCAGTTTTTAGACAGATGATTTCCTAATACATTTTCTATTACTGATTTCACACAATTCCAGGCCAATAGCTCGATATCATTCAATGCAACCTCAAATTGATGGTCCTTCATAAGACGACGAATGTCCGGTCCATTAAGAATTCCTTTAAAATAAAAACATTATGATATGAAATATAAATCTAATTTAATAAAGTAGTTACAGTTTATACCTTCTTTTACTTTCATGCCGCTTAATCGTGGAAAAATTCGGCGCAATTCGGTAAAAGCAACACCATCTGGGCTCAATGCTTTTATAAAATTTTTAACAATACCCAGTTTGATGTGGAGTGGAGGGAGCAAAATCTTTTCCATCGGCACAAATGGTAATTCAATAACATTATTTCTATGCAATCTGCTTTCCTCACGTAAAGCCCAATCCCGTGTATTGTACTGGTCGCCATCGAAACGCGTATTCCATAAGCACATGAAGCACATATTTTTTAGTATAGCCCAATTGCATGCCTCTTAAAAGAGCTACCACTTTTAAATCTGCGCATATTTTCCACTTATGGTCTTCATATTTAATTAACTGTATTATTTTTTTCATTGATGCGTATGTCTCTTTAGTATTTGTGCTTAGTGCTATCGGAATAGGACTTTTTAAAGTAGTGGCATGTAGCAAAACTGCTTTTAAGCTAATTTTGGAAGAATCAATGAATAAGCGCCAATCCCCAGGATTATAATCATTTTGCATTGTTACATCCAAGCCACGGATGTCAGTACAATACGCGATAGAATTATTCTCAATTGATTTAAAAAAAGTCGTAAATCGTCTATGGCGATTGAAAGCCCTGTATAATTGTACACCTGGTGCTAAAATATTAGCTCGTTTTAGCTCTTTTGTTAAGAGAATGCTCTGTCTTTGAGATAATTTTAGACGCCGTACCATTATATCCAGACGATCTTGCGTGATTTCATTGTGACTGCATGGAACCGTGATGCATGACGGTTCATACATTGAAGTAGCTGGCCCACCCGCTTCAACCGAATGAATTATTGAGGGAATATGATCTGTTGGTATTTGGCTATCCGGAACAGGAATTTCATCAGAATGTGGCAGCGGAAATCGAGCATATGTTGTTGCAGTATAAGATATATATAAGTCATTTTTCTTCTGTTCATACCCGCTGTATAATTTTTGCACGCATAACACTCATCTTCAACATGAACTATGGGATCTCTCCAAATCATTGGAACACCAAATGGCATGGCGTCTCCATTTGTACCCCACTTGTTTAAATGGTAAATGAAGTGTGTACACACTATTGATGGTGTCCAACTCTTACCATATATAACACTTAAATAAAAATATGATTCATACAAGGTACTTGTTTCATTAGTGATTAACCGGCGACTTGTCATATTTCCCACACACATAACAAAAGTAATTAAACTTTTTACACGCCTCCATCTTAGATATTTCAATATAACTGATTAGATACAAGACTGTCAAAGGCTTTAAACTTCACTTATCACTTTCGCAAGCACTTTCCATATGACAGTGAAGGGGTTGAGGAACTCTTATTTATACTGTAATTGTTTTAATCAAAGTACCTGTCGAGACCTTCGTGACCATGTTTTGTAAAAAAAAAAACAAAGCCAGAACGATTAATATTTCTACCTGTTCCAGGTATAACAATAGAATATGTTATTTAAGTTTTTTACAAGACGCATTAGTGAGGTTTCGACTGCACAATAAAATACCGTTTTGTGTGGTTTTGTAAGCACAATAAAATACAAAGATGTAAGCATTTATGACTTTATTTCTTAATTCTAAGAATTTTTTAATCGGTAACTGCGGATTGTCCAAAATTCCTACCGCAAAGTGAAAGTGTGGTAATAATGCATGCATATTTCTTTGGAATACCATACATTTGAATATTTGTTCTTTTGTTTTGTATTGTAAATGGCACAAAAACCGCATTTAAAAAATTTTACGTCAAAATGTCATTGAAAATAAATTTTCTGCATTGGCACATTCTTCATATATATGTACATAATTTTGAATAAAGAATTTAAAACTTAAAAAAAAATTCTTGTGAAATTCTCCATATAAATTATATTCTTCATATAACTTCCTAGGAGTCACTCCTAGTGACTCCTAGGAAGTTAAAAATATGTTTCTGGAATGCAAACGGGTTATCCCAACATAAACACGAAGTTGCAAACTTTCTTCATAGGCATGAAATCGACGTACTTCTTGTCTCTGAAACACACTTTACTCATAAAAACTGCTTTAGGGTAAATGGTTACCTTACGTATGACACAAAACATCCCAGCGGACGAGCTTGTGGTGGCACAGCCATAATTGTGCACAAACACATCAGACACTTACCATTGCCAGAGTTCGAAGAAGATTGTATCCAGGCCACATCTATAAATCTGACTGATTTCAAACTAACGTTAACATCCGTTTATTGTCCACCGAGGCACAAAATTCTACACGATAAATTTCTCAACTTCTTCTCCACATTGGGCCAGAAATTCATTGCTGCTGGCGACTACAACGCTAAACATACATATTGGGGCTCCAGACTTATTAGTCCTAGAGGTAATCAGCTATATAATTCCGTAACTGCAAATAACTTTGATGTGGTATCGAGTGGTGAGCCTACCTATTGGCCAACCGACTTCAACAAGCTACCAGACCTTATTGACTTTGCTGTAATCAAAAACATCAAGCGCGATCAGGTACTAGTTAGTTCCTCCTATGATCTTTCGTCTGATCATTCACCTTCAATCCTCATTTTAAAATGTAACTCTGACGCCGCAGCTGCAAACTGGTTTTCCTATCCAAACAGAAACACAAATTGGTTAAAGTATAAAATGTATGTGAGCTCTCACCTATCACAGTGCATTCCCCTAAAAAATTCATCTGACATCCAAATAGCTGTCGACCGATTTACAGAAGTCTTGGATGCTGCAGCAAGAAATGCAACCCCAATCAAGCGGACAATTAAACGTGCTCCTTACAATACATCGACGGATATAGAGACCCTTATCAGAGAAAAAAGGAAGTTAAGAAGACAATGGCAAAACAGTCGTTCCCCAACCACTAAGGCCCAACTACAATTATGCCTGACAACTCTTCGCAACAAATTGAGACAGAACCACGAGTCTGCAATAGAAGGCTATCTAAACAGCCTAGATGCCACAAAAAACTCCAATTATAGCTTATGGAAGGCTGTACGGCATATGAAATGCCCTATAACCCAAGAATCTCCATTAAGACTGGAAAACCGCACTTGGGCGAAAAACACAGATGAAAAATTAAACGCTTTCGCGGGCCATCTTGAGAAAGTTTTCACGCCACATGATACACATACTTGTTCCTGTCGTCCAACCATTCCTGATAAGGTAAACCATCCATTAAAATTTAACATTACTCAAGTAAAATCTGCAATAGAAAAAGTGAATATTAGAAAATCTCCCGGACTTGACCGTATCACAGGGTCAATGATAAGAAACTTACCTTCGTCTGCTTCCAGAATCTTGCTGTTCATTTTTAACGCTATATTAAGAGTCGGATACTTCCCATCCTCATGGAAGAAGTCTATAATTGTTATGATTCCCAAGCCAGGAAAAGATGCTAGCCAGGTTGCGTCGTACAGACCGATAAGCTTATTATCAATCCTATCAAAGCTTTTCGAAAAAATATTCATTTTAAGTATAACTCCTCATCTAAATGAACACGACATCATCCCGGATCACCAGTTCGGATTCAGAGCGAAACATGGTACAATAGAGCAAGTGCATAGAATTGTCACCCTTATTAGATCGGCGTTTGAGAAAAAGCAATACTGCTCAGCCCTGTTTATAGACATTTCCCAAGCATTTGACAAAGTTTGGCATGATGGGCTACTCATCAAAATAACACGAATGCTTCCTCAAAACACTCACAAGCTTCTGGAGAGCTATCTAACAGGCAGAACATTCATAGTAAGGTCGCAAGATAAATATTCCCCCTCAAGAAAATTACTGCTGGTGTTCCCCAAGGCAGCATATTAGGACCGCTTCTATATATAATATACACAGCGGATATGCCAACAAACCTGAGCACGCATACCTCTACATTTGCAGACGACACAGCATTTATTAGCGTTAACCATGACCCAAAAGTCGCATCGCAAAATCTGCAGTCCCACATCAATGAACTAGAGGCATGGCTAGAAAAATGGAGAATAAAGGTTAACCCGGCTAAATGTGCTCACTTAACTTTCACGCTCAGAAGACAAACGTGCCCAGCAGTAAAAATAAATAACATCACTGTTCCGGTAGAAAACCATGTAAAGTACTTGGGAGTTCATATAGATAGACGTTTGACCTGGTCTCGTCATATCGAAGCGAAAATAACGGCTATGAAACTTAAAGCAGCTCAACTACATTGGCTTCTCGGTAGAAACTCAAACTTGTCTTTAGACAACAAAGTTCTTCTATACAAGTCCATCATAAAACCAATATGGACATATGGCATCCAATTATGGGGTACTGCATGCGCATCTAACATCCAAAAGCTTCAAAGAAGACAGTCTAGAATATTACGACAAATTGTCTGCGCCCCATGGTATATACGTAATGATATTATCCACAGAGATCTCAACGTCCCCACTATCCAGGAGGAAATTAAAAAATATTCAATAAGCTACATCGATAAACTAATGGTTCACCCTAACTACCTCGCTCGGGGTTTGCTTCAGTTCGAAGGTCACCAGAGGCTAAAAAGAACCGATACTTTGAGCCTTACTAGAAGACAGTCTTAAAAATTTGAATACAGCAGTTAGTGGTTACACAGGTAACAACTAATAAACAACAAGTAGAATTAAGATTTGAATACATATTGTAAATTTCGATAAGAAAGATTCAATAATAAAAATAAATTATTAAAAAAAAAAAAAAAAAAAAAAAACTCCTAGTGGGATAAAATGTATGACTGACCTCCATTAGTTTTTTGTTCTTAAGATTATCTCAAATTATACTTTCCCTTTATCACCATCCCTTAGGGGGCTCCCATACAAATATTGCGATATATGAAATTCTTAAATTAATTAAAATTTGTCGACTTTTGTGAATAAAATCAAAAGTAGCAAACAGATTTTAATCATTTATGGCTTGTTTTGTTTGTTGCTTCGTTTTTTATAAGTCTGCAAAAAGCCTAGCTGCATTTTTAATTTTTTATACATTTTTAAAAAACAAAAATTTGGAAATTTTGAAAAAAAATTAATTATTAAAAAAAAAAAATAAAATTATCAGCCATGTCACAGAGTACAATTCCGTTCGGAAACGGAATTCATTCCGTATTTTGGGGGTCTATGAAATAACTCCCACGAAATAAGTCCCACTTTTAAAAACGAAAAAAGTCCCACCAAAAATTGCTTAAAAAAATGAAATAACTCCCACGAAATAAGTCCCACTTTTGAAAGCGAAATAAGTCCCACCAAAATGAAATGATTTAAAAATTTTCTTAAAATGAAATAACTCCCACTCAAAATGAAAAAACTCCCCCTTGAATAATATATTTCTTAAATGAATTAAGTCCCACTTTCATAAACGAAATAAGTCCCACTTTTTCACTGTTTAATGCGATTTCAAATAAGAAGTATTTGGCTCTTCGAAAAAAACACGTCGAATAATATGAATAATCAAAGCAGAGGAATAATAAAGAAAAATCGTATGCAAGCTTGCAGAAGGCTTCTTAATGGAATGGATATTACGAATTTTGATAGAGTTCCAGAATTTATTATTAATTCTTTTTTCGGTCAAGGAACGTATAGAGAACGCCTACTAGTAACAACGTTTGGATTCGTAAATGGATTAAGTACAGATCAATTGTTCTTGTTATTAAGATGGAAACCGTTTCGGAAGGACCATCAGATTAAAATTATCGACCTTTATAAATGGCTTGAAGATCCAGTGCATGGTAGACGGTATTATAGTTTTAACGTGGCATTGGGATTAGTTGTATTTTGTGATGGTGATATTAGAAAACATGAAACACGAATTCCAATTTCCTACTAAAAATATAATAAAACACATACATACGTAATTACGTCAACAATTTTTTTAATATCCAAACTTAAAAATTTTAAAACATTTATTTTTGTTGTTAATTAGTTAAAGTTAAAGTTTTTATTTAGAAATTTATTCTTCTTCCTCCTGCAGATTCCAACAAATATCCCCTAATAGCGAATCAAGTTGTTTGCCGCTATACCAGTGTTCGAGCCTGGCTGTTACTTGGTAAACTCTCTCGCCATGTTCATCAGACTCGGCTGGTGATTGTTCATTAAATTTTTCGGCATGGTAATGCAAAAAATGTATTTTCAATGACATTCTAGCGTTTAAGTTTTTAAATGCGGTTAGCATATTTTTGATTAAAATTCGCCAGTTTTTAGACAGATGATTTCCTAATACATTTTCTATTACTGATTTCACACAATTCCAGGCCAATAGCTCGATATCATTCAATGCAACCTCAAATTGATGGTCCTTCATAAGACGACGAATGTCCGGTCCATTAAGAATTCCTTTAAAATAAAAACATTATGATATGAAATATAAATCTAATTTAATAAAGTAGTTACAGTTTATACCTTCTTTTACTTTCATGCCGCTTAATCGTGAAAAAATTCGGCGCAATTCGGTAAAAGCAACACCATCTGGGATCAATGCTTTTATAAAATTTTTAACAATACCCAGTTTGATGTGGAGTGGAGGGAGCAAAATCTTTTCCATCGGCACAAATGGTAATTCAATAACATTATTTCTATGCAATCTGCTTTCCTCACGTAAAGCCCAATCCCGTGTATTGTACTGGTCGCCATCGAAACGCGTATTCCATAAGCACATGAAGCACATATTTTTTAGTATAGCCCAATTGCATGCCTCTTAAAAGAGCTACCACTTTTAAATCTGCGCATATTTTCCACTTATGGTCTCCATATTTAATTAACTGTATTATTTTTTTCATTGATGCGTATGTCTCTTTAGTATTTGTGCTTAGTACTATCGGAATAGGACTTTTTAAAGTAGTGGCATGTAGCAAAACTGCTTTTAAGCTAATTTTGGAAGAATCAATGAATAAGCGCCAATCCCCAGGATTATAATCATTTTGCATTGTTACATCCAAGCCACGGATGTCAGTACAATACGCGATAGAATTATTCTCAATTGATTTAAAAAAAGTCGTAAATCGTCTATGGCGATTGAAAGCCCCGTATAATTGTACACCTGGTGCTAAAATATTAGCTCGTTTTAGCTCTTTTGTTAAGAGAATGCTCTGTCTTTGAGATAATTTTAGACGCCGTACCATTATATCCAGACGATCTTGCGTGATTTCATTGTGACTGCATGGAACCGTGATGCATGACGGTTCATACATTGAAGTAGCTGGCCCACCCGCTTCAACCGAATGAATTATTGAGGGAATATGTTCTGTTGGTATTTGGCTATCCATTTCTTTAAAGTTTTTTTATTATAGTAAGTATAAAGTAATTAATAACAAAAAAAGGAGAGCCATGAGAGACAAGGACGAAAAATTATAGTTGTCCCTTTTACGAAATGTCCAATATAAAACTTTTTGCATAAGAAAAAAATGAGAAATAAAGCCATAATGGCCTTATATTTCATGGCTCTATCGCACTTCTCCCTCCTAAATCTTCGGTTAGTAGTAAAAAATATAAATTTAGGGGTATGAAATAACTCCCACTTTACAAAACGAATTTATTCCCACTCAAAACGAAATAAGTCCCACTTAAAATAAAAAGGCGTAACGAAATAAGTCCCATCAATTGACGAAATAAGTCCCACTTTTAAAAACGAAATAACTCCTACTTTTAAAACAGCAATTTTTTGTGGAACTTATTTCGTTTTTAAAAGTGGGACTTATTTCGTGGGAGTTATTTCATAGACCCGTATTTTGGTGCTTCAGAAAATTTTCATGAACGATATGGGAGTTGTCTGTATCTGAAAGGCCATAAAACTATCAAAACACACTTTCCATCAACAAACAAATATGTTTTCTTCAATTCCGAACGGAATCATTCCGAACGGAAATGTACTCTGTGACATGGCGCTATGTTTCAATAACGACTACTCTTATTAGAAAAAGAGTCCACAACGGCCACGCCTTTTAATTTGGCTTATCATATGGTCAAAGTTATCTATGCGCTTTGCCATTTCTTGTGCGTTTGTGAATAGGAATTGTAACCAATGCTTCAACAACGCTCAAACGAAATAAAATTGATTCATGATTGGAGATCCTTCAGCTTTTCTGAGTATGCAGTGTAATTTCCAGGCATACACTATACAAGCATCCAAAGCATTAATAAGAAGGCCTCGGCTCTTTCGTATAAAATATAAGATACACATTCCACATTTCCTTCTATGACAACGCTTCTTCAGTAAAGGCATTCGTAGCCGAGTTGTTAAGTTCTCTCCTAAGACTGATGATATTGCCAGTTCGAATCCCAAAAAGAATTTTTTTTAATTTTTTTTATTTAATTTTTTTTATGTTCTAAAATACGATTTTAAGATTATAAAACGAATTTCAAACTTCAACTTTGGCAAAAGAGGAAACGGGCTTAGGTACATCTATAAATTTTTTGTTTTTTTATATTCTTCGGCATGACGAAATGAAAAGTTGGCGTGGCTCAATTAATATTTAGTTATACCTATCTAAAGAACGTTATTTATGTATATAACTTTTTATTCTTATCTCATCATGGTGAAGGGTATATAAGATTCGGCATAGCCGAATATAGCACTCTAACTTGTTTTTAATTAATGAATGCATGAGCAAGCAAACATTTTAAGCAACTCTTTTTACTAATTTTGCAGTTTTTACTTGGCAAATTGAACGACCACAGAACATGTTTTTTTTTAAATTTTTTGTTGGCTGTCTCTTTTTTCGTTAAAAACACATATCTGTAGTATTTCGATGAAACGTCTTAAGTGGAGATAAGATAACAAAAAAGTTTTAAAAAAACTCGATGAACAAAAATGTTTTTTGAATGAAAATTTGTAAGACTTACTATATTTTTTTTTAACTTTTTATCATTGACTTAAGATGTTTTGCCAAAATGCTATATTTTGTTTTTGTAAAACAGTTTTTTTATATTTATTTATTTATGTTGAGTTGGATTAAGACTATTTTTAATATTATGTACGAGGATCACAAACAGAGATCCGTTACTACGCCAGCACTATTATCGTTTGTGTTTTTTATATTTCTTACGTACCGAACAGTAAAAAACAATACACGTATAATGTTTGTTGTTGAACACTGATATAAAGGCTCATCCCGAGAATAACTTTAACACGATTAAAGCCTGTTAATGAAATTCAATAAGAACAAAATCTTACTTTTCTGAAATAAAGCTTTTTATGCAAATCGATAGGGGAAATAGTATTATTTAAATACTAGGCACAGTCATTTTTTTTCGGCTTAAATCTAGTTTACCGACGCAGCTCCAAATAAAAAAAAGGCACCCAGGTTGATAGAAAATTGAAAAATAAGAAGAAAAAACTAAATAAAAAATTTGCGCAAACGCTTAGTTATCGAGTTATGGACGTTTTTAATTTTCGTAGAAATATGTGATTTGGCTGAAGTGCAGTTTACGGGGCTACGGGAAAAAAATCAAAAAATATGCCACCAGATTCAGAATAAAAAAAGAAAATAACCAAAATTAAAATATAAGGGGCTTGTGGCCCGTCGGGCCCCAGGAACCAAAAAACTGCCCGGTCCACTTAGTGATATTTGTGGGTACTCTAATTAAAGGTAATTTGCTCACGATTGCAAACAAGTATTTTGTTCTTGTATGCGCATATTTTTTTTCTCTTAAGGTTAATTTAAGCATTTTTTATGTTCAAAAAAGTTTTAGTTAACAAAGCCGGTGTTTGTTATACCATACATGAGCCAATCCTTGCGTCCGGCCGAGGGCCAGCTATGCAGAGAAGCTTAAGTTAGCGAAGCCGGTGTGTATTATACCATAGAGGAGAAAATCCTTGGCAATGTAGAAAAGCTTAAGTCAGCGAAGCCGGTGTTTGTTATACCATAGAGGAGAAAATCTTTGCGTCCGGCCGAGTGCCAGCTAAGCGACGTTGGTGTTTGTTATTTAAAGCACAGCCGCGAATAACGTTGTAAACGCCACATTTTGCAAAAACTGTTTTTTGCAGATAACCGTTGGTCTTACTCTCTTACACAGTTTAAACATCAAATCAACCAAAACTATGCACCTTAACACCTTCAAAATGGCATACAAAGTGTCAGCCAGTGGAAGAACATTGCAAGTTACTAACAAAATGATGTAACCGAAATGGTTTTGCAGAGCGGACTAGTGTTTTAAAAGCATTTTGCATAAACGTTTCTATTATCATTATATTAATTAATAGGAAAAAAAATTTTAAAACAAACAATGCTGCCTGTCAACAAAACGTTTTTTGCTCTCCTGAAAAATTATTAATTTGTAACTTAAAACGTTATTCGCGGGTGTGTTTCATTTTATAAAATTTGTATTATACTTTTATTTAAATAAATTATACACAAAAAAACTGAAATCTGAGCTTAAGAGTTAAAAATTTTTAAGTAAATTCTATATATCCTAAAAGATCTAGTCAAATCCTTCAAAATGATACTAATTTTGGTCATATACCTTTAGAAATGTAGTGGACAAATTACATATTTCTATGAAAACTAAAAACGCCCACAACTCGAAAACTTAGCGTTTACGCCAATTTTTTTATTTAATTTTTTCTTATTTTTCAATTTTCTATCACCCTACGTACTTTGTTTTTTATTCGGAGCTGATTTGTTCCTTTTTTCTAATAAATCATTTTTATATACTTCAAATTAAAAAAGAGTTTCTTAATTCAGTTAATGAACAACAAATTATGACTTCCGTAACTTTCAGGTTATCATAATTTTACAATAACGTGTACTCGAGAAATAAATTTTAATAGTTTTGTAATTTAGTAGAATTAATACATGAGAACCCCTGCATATTTGCTTGCGTTTCTTTTCTATTACCGTTAAGTTGTTTGTCTATATTGCAGACATTTTTTTTATCAACTGCCATTGACTGACTCTCACTGTCTGAAAGATATCTTACTGTACAACAAACATTAATCTGAAAGAAAAAAAAAAAAAATAAAAAAAATTCTTAAACAAAAAGCAGCTGAAAACAAAATGAATAATATTAAGTGTTAACACGAATGTAGCAAATCTCTACAGTCTTGGCTTACATTAGTATTACCAACATGATACTTAAAATTACAATAAACGCAAGCACAGAGCCATATACGCTAACATTAGATATACAAAAGAACTTTTACACAGATACATGCATAAGTCTCTGGAGAATAGATTTACTTTTAAAACTTCAAATAGACATTTTTAAGTAACAAAAATCTAGTCTTAAATGTCGAAGAAGTGTGAAGTGAGAATAAACGTGCCTGAACTTATAGATATGTATATATCACTAAGTTTATTAAGAACATTCATTGTTTCTTGTGTTCTCGTTTCACACATACATATATAGCATTTACATATTCTTACATTTATTTTAAATTCGTTCAAGCTCTTTAATCTAACAAAATGTTGAACAAGATATCCTTAGCCGACTGTTTTGTACGCTTCGTGTTTTAACAAGCCCAGACTTTGTTAATGCAGTTACCGTATTTGCTGTACTTAATATTTATGTTTAGACTCCGCAAAATTCTTATTTACATACCAATGGGAACAAGTACTCGATTTCAACCAAATTTAACTTCAAGACTGGTTTTGTAGACAACGACAGAAATCAATTCAAAACTGTTTTTGAAAAGAACTAAGCTAAAATATTTTCCTAAACATATTTCGATTCCAAAGAAATTGTTAACGAGACTAATAAGCTTGTAATACACAATACAAAGCTAATGAAATAAATAACCGAAAGCCTGAAAATACTGAACAAGTTATGAGTTAGGGAATGGTTTTGCAGGAACTCCCGTGACAAATATTTCTAAAGTTTTCTGGAGTTTTTAGTTAGGAAATTTTGGGAGTTAGTGTCCAAAGACTTTGACTTAGGTAAGGTTAGATTGAAAATACAATACTATCATACATCATAATCTGAATATATACTTACACCTAGGCTTATATCGGGCCTGTTGTGTGGCCTCTTTACATGTTTACTTTGAGGAGTAAATAACCTAAGGTATATTTACACAAGGTAGACGAGTTAGCGGACAGACATAAACCCCAATTTTCAAATTCAAATTGTTATTGTTTTATTAAGATTTTTGTATGACGTGCTAAATTCCCAATTTTTTCATATTTGATAAATACACTGAAATTTATTGTTGAGGGAAAGCTAGCTTTCACTGGTTGCTAAGGCCAGATCATCAGGAAACCTTTTTTATCAACCTTGTGTTGATGTAACTTGGAATAACCTCTAAAGAGAAAATATCTTACGATGATTGAGGAACTCAGTCTCCTGAACGCATTTCTTCAAAATTTTGCAAACATCGCTCCGAAGATGTTTGCATATATCATATCCTCACCACATTCCTTGCATTTGTGAGATTCCACCCGCCCAAATTATTTCAAATTTGAACGTAGTCCTATCAGGCTACGTGGGAGACTTCTCGTTCATATGTAAATATTATTTGTGTTGAACTTAAGCTCACTAAAAATTATTTTATAACCATTATCACAGGTGGAAAGGGTAAATATAAGTTTGTGACTCCGTCTGCAATTTCTACAATATTGATGTCAGACCCTATAAAGTTTATATATTCTGAGTTCTTGTGAGTAACGAAGTTGATAAAACGATGCCCTTCTGTGCGTAAGTCGGTGTGTATGTTGAAATTGGCTTCCCGATGACCCCAGAACTTATGAGAATTATTTTTGTACATCTGGAGATTAGTCGCGGGGTAACAAAGCGCACCTGGTTAAATTAGTACACAACCTAATGTATAAATACCCAGTAACAACTTCGTTCACTTTTTCAAATTGAATAGCTTCGTTCACTCATTATTACTTATATAACAACTTCTATTACTACTTTTTTTCTGGATGTATGTAGGTATAAAATAACGACTTTTTTTTGAATGCATTCATTTTGGGACATCCCTTGTAAAATTCATTGATTCTTTCAGTAGAATTGTAGGTAGTGCTTTTATGTTTTTCTGATTACTCAACACATTATTTTGTAGGCAAAGTTTTTATTGGGATGTATTTACTTTTATAACTTTGTGTTCGTTTCGCACCATGGTGAATAGTATAAAACATTCTGCATAGCCAAATATAACACTCTTACTTGTTTTCGACTTGAGTCGACAATCACTTGAGTGAGACAAAGTATACTGAAAGTCCATATTATTGGGATATTTCCTTTTACAAAAATATTATTTGTACAATTTGTTTCCATACTTATTTTGCCATTTCGTATGAAACCTTTGCATTATTAATATCAGACCCAATAAATCTTCTATATATATAAAAGAGTTGCGTGAGTGACTGACTCAATCATCATCGCCCAGCCCAAACCGCTGACCCTAGAAACTTGAAATTTGGATTAGCGATTGGTTGGTCCTCAAATCGATCCACTAAGACAGGTTTTTTCGAAATTCGAATGTTTAGGAGGTAAAAAAGGTAAAAGCGGGAAAATTCGGTAACCTTATATCTCCAAAACTAAAAGAGATGCATAATAAATGTAATACTTATCGTTGTTCTTTAGAAAAATAAGCGGACAGTAGTCTGGTACTTGTTTGAAATTCGACCCTATTAGGGAGTAAACGGGTAAAATCTGAATTTTAGTACTTTTTTGCCACCCCATCTATCTTTTGAACCAATAAACATAGAAACAAACGTAATACCAATTTGGTACTTTTTCGAACTTCGAACATTGAAGGGGTGAAAATCATAGCTATTTTTGGTACTTTTTTTACAAAACATTTTCCTCCATTCATTGACATATTCGTACTAAATTATGGGCTGCCGCTACAATATTGAAATTTTAGATACTTTAATGGGGGAGAAATAAAGTAACCAAAAAAGGAAATACGGGAAATTTTATATTTTTCTTTACCTTTTTGTTTCTACTAAAGTAGCGGGTTAAATGCTAGAATTTAAACAAGTTTAAATCTAGAAAAATAAACTTTGGCATAAAAATATGTCCACAAAGAAAAATGAGACGCTAACGAAGTAGCGGGTATATGCTATTTGTATATATTCTGGCTCCTTTATTAATTTTAAGTCGATTAAGCTATGTCCGTCTGTCTGCCCGTGTGTCCGTCTGTTGAAAAAACACTTTTACTTTAAAAAAAAACTCAAAAAAGATTAATTGTCTCAATTTATTTCTAGATAACTAAACAGTTTGGCATTGAAATCCAGAAAATCGGTTCAGTGGGATAAGAGTAATGAGTCTAAATGTGGAGCCACCACCCTTAACAATTGATAATTTTGTTACAAAAACTAACATAAATGGTGGCATAATGCCACATAAAATTCATTTCGAACATCTAGAAATCATTATGTTTAATTCCGCGAAGATCGGTTCATAATTAACCAGAGGCCCCATATAAAAATCATAAGCATAAAATCATAACAAATGATGCTATTGTAATAAAAGGACTAAAAATCACACTGTTAAATTTCGTGAAGATCGATCCATAATTAACCATAGGTCCCATATAACGCCAGCTCACGAAAGTGAGTCCAGTTAGCCTAAATCAAAAATAAAAAAAAAAACTTCAATCAAATATGAAATTATACAGTTTTGAAGGACTAAAAATCACACTGTAAAATTTCGTGAATATCGGTCCATAATTAAACATAGGTCCCATATAAAGCAGGCTTCTAAGAACCAATTAAAAAGAGTGATCGGAAATAAACACTACATATCGCTCCTTAGTGTTCGGCTCGGTAGATTTGTGGAAAACACAAACGCTAATAGTTTTTGTGTAGCACATTATTAAAAAAATAACGTTTCCTGTTTGTCATCTTTCGAACACAAAAATAATACTGTTCTTATACAACTCAACAAAAAGAAGCGGACATTTAATTCCGTTCGGTTTTGTTAAACCGCAAATCAGTGCTAGAAATTCAACAAAACATTATACAGCGTTCGGCTCACACACCCAGGAACGATCTCTATTTTTTTATTTGTAGACAAACACAATCCTTTACACCGTTCGTAACTATTTTCAATTAAAAGAGCCGAACATTATTAGTTTTCTCTTCTTCGTTAAAAAGCAGAACAATTGTAGTGATACTGTAGACAAACATTATATTTAAATGTTCCATAGTGTTTCTTTTTTTTTACATTGATAAAGAAATTAACAAACAAAAAATTTTGGCAACGACCGCAGCACGCACAGCTTGTGTTTGTATTGCTGGCTTTTTTTTTCTTATGGATATTTTGTTTTTGTAAAAAATGTTTGGTATTTTGTGGCTGTAGGAAAAATCGCCCAAAGAAAAATGGCCCAAAAAAAATAAATGAAAAATCGCCCTAAAAAATTCCATATAAAATTGGGCCTGAATTCATATGAAAAGTGACCCAAAATTGTTGGGTTATTTTTCGTTACTATTGGGTGATTTTTCGTTTTTTTAAATTCATTATGAAAAATCACCCAAAAATATTATATGAAAAATAGCCCATTTTTTCGGGCATACTATTTGTCTAAATCATTCATTATTACTATAAGACGAATTCCTAAATGTTATTTATAAAAATAACGGGACATATTGCAAAAAGGTGGCATGTCATAACGTCCAGTGTCATAGTGTCCGTGGACAAACTCGAAAGCATAGCTTACAAACTTGTAAGCATAGCCGGTCTATAGCCGGGCGCAAGGATTTTCTCCTCTTTGATAAAAACAAGTACCGGCTTTGCTAACTAAAGCTTGTCTGCACAGCGGCCTTCGGCCGTGGGCAAGGATTTTCTCCTCTATGGTATAACAAAAACCGGCTTCGCTAACTAAATCTTTTCTGCCCAGCAGGCCTTCGGCCAGGCGCAAGGATTTTCTCCTCTATGGTATAACAAATACTGGCTTCGATAACTAAAGCTTATCTGCGAAGTTGTAAATTTGTATTTTATATTTGTATTTCTTATTTGAATTAAAAAATCATCTTAATGCAAAATAAAAAAAATATTATGCTTAGCTTCAACACCTTAAAACTTTATTGATATTTGTGCAATTAACCAACTGTCAGCTGATTCAGTGTCTACATTATTTTGAAAAAATATTTTATATTTTTTTTTTTGCACTGTATGTATACAAGAAAGCAAAAGTTTTGTATCCATTTTTTGCGAATTTTCTGTGTGCTTTCATGTTTTTTTTTTGTGTTGCTTTCTTACATTACCGCCAAAAAGACTTTTCAACTAAACCAAAGCATGCAAAAACAAGCATTCATGTCTATTTAAATTCATTGCCAAAAGCCAGAAACGCACATGCAGACACATTTTTTTTCTATACAGCATATACTACACACAATCCTTAGTTATTTAAGTAGCAACAACAAAATGGGAGTGTATACCAACATTTGTATACCCAGCACTTTCAATTTATCATTACACTGTTTCCAATAAGGCAAATTTTTAATCCAAATGAAAAACATTTAAATCAAAGTGACAAAAAGATATGTATATAACTATGATTTTACTTCCCACGATATGTTTCTAGTTGCTGCAGCTTTGATCAGCTGTGACAAAAAAATAGGAGTCGTGTTCATTTACATCAGATTGCATAAGTTCACTTATGCTGGAGAAGTACATCTGCAAGGTGTAGAGCCCATAACGGTCTGAACTTGCTTCAACGGGATTTGCTTTCACACATCTATTTAATTCACTCATGTGAAGGTAATGGATGAAGTGAAACGGCGAGATTCAGAGTAGAATATGCCACTATAATGGAAAATTCAACAAGTTAATGACCCAAAGCTTACCAGTAGATTAGCAAAGGAGTCTTTCTTCGACAAAAGGGCTGAGATAATGTCATGCCCCGTTCAGGCTCCTAAAAGTAACCCTTACTCTGGGAAGATGTGGAAACATATGTTGCAGAAATTAAAAGATTTAGGAAGCATACTTCAAGATACAAATTGTTGAAGCGAGGTTAGGACCGAATAGACTCAATTCTGGATGTAATGGCAATAGTTTTATTTAAATTTTTAGTTTTTACTTAGGGGGGATGGTTTCTGGCTTATTAACATACACTTCTTTTTTTAAATATCCCAACGATAGCTGTAAGCAGCTGTGAAATTCGGTGGCTGGTTTAAACTACCTTAATCCTGCGGTTTTGCTAGTCGATGTAGCCATTTATAAGGACATTTGTTTTATAGTTCATCAATCTATAAATTTTGTCAACACAATAAATTGTTGGTTGGGAAAAAACAAAGAAAAAATTATTTCTACAAAAGTTATAATGAATTCAAACCATATATGTAGCTGATTCTGCGCCATCCTGCATATTGCTAAAATCTTCCGCGGTGTACAAACAAGTACAGGAGATTTAGCCGTTGTCAAATTGCTTGCTCCAAAATAGCAACAGCACACAAATCTTTGCATTGCTTGATTTTTTTGCATCAAATAACCAAAGTGTGTTTCTAAATGCCTTCCTAATACATTGAAGAAGCCAAAAGCAGAACCAGAAAAAGTGAGAATAAATAATTTGCTTAGTCTTACTATGTGTATGTTCTCTTCCTAAGGAATCAGCTAAGCAACCACTTTAAAAGGATTCGCGAGTCAAATTTTGGGCGAGATTCGACAAGTGAGCGTGGCAAAAAGTTAAATCATTTATATTTTAAAAAAGTTATTTTTATAACTTTTTGTTAATTTCGCACCATAGTGAAGGGTATATAAGATTCTGCATAGCCCAATATGGCACTCTTGAAATTTTCAGTTTTTGTTAAACAAAATATGCCAATACTGCTATAGATTCTATTCAATTAAGTTCCAAAAATAGTCAAAGACTAAAGCCATAACAAAACTGTATTACCTCTGGATTACCAAAACGACATAAACATACCATACAAACCAATTCAATTTTGGTTTTTTAATTCGCCGTTACGGCTGTGGCATTATGTTTTTGTCACGTCTTATTTGAGCTTAATTGATAGGTTTAAATAGACTTATGTATTTTTGCATGGTATGACAGCTTTTTCTGGCCTTTATAAAAAAAAGGACTCCTGCACGGATTCTCAATATATCGAGCCCTATTTGCGAAGACATTGTTGGCTATAAAAATATAATTTTACAATTATACATACATACATTTTATAATTTTTTCTGATTTAGATCAGAGTCCGCCAAACACATACATTTACATTTCTTGTTTCTCTTGGTTGTTTATTTTTGAGCGTAATTGTTTTTGTTTGTTCAGTGTTTTCGAGTAAAAATACAAATTATTTTCTCATGCTCTCATTATTTGTGTGAGAGCATTCGCACATGTGCGGTGTTTTGCAGATCTCTGATTTAGATGGACTTTTTCTCCACAACGCACTGTGGCTGAAATTGCGATTTTAGCGGCAAAAATTCAATTTTTCAACTTTAAATTTTAAAAATTTTTTTGATGGTGTTCAATACCCAACATATTGGTTAGAAAACATCTGTTAATGTTAACATATTTTTTAGTACGTGTGAATACAAGTAAAGTGGCAAAATTTTTATAAAATTCTAAACTGTTTTTTTATAATATATTCTTGTAAAAAACTTTGTAAACATGAGTTGTAAAACTCGAGGTGAGTTTTTTTACTTTTTTTGTGGTTTTTTGTGTGTCCTCTTTCGTGAAATTCTGAAGAGTTTTGTCGTTTTTCGTGGAGTAAAATTAAAAATATCATGAAGTATCATTGGCACTATTCTTATGTGATTGTTTGTAGAAAACTAAAGTTTTATGTCATGGTAAAAGTGTATGCATTTGAATGCTAAGGAACGAATTTTTAATATTTTTGTAGAAACACTCAGGCTCAGAAATTCTGAAATATTTGAGTTTTGGCGGAGAAACAACATGAATGTTTCGAATTACATAAAAGGAAAGATTCCATACCAAATTGATAGTGAATTAAGTAAGTTAATATGTACTAAAGCTCTGAACTTATCTTTTTTTTTTTTTTTTTTTTTGTCATTATTTGTTTATTGAATCTTCATATATTAAATATGAACTAACAATAATTAATCAAATCTTAACCTAATACGTTATTTAATCTCCTGCCAGTGCCAGACAAAATTTTCTTCATCACGGGTTATGTTCACTTTTATAGGTGTTTATCGCTCATCTAATTGGATAAGTGCTGCAGTGTCTCTTCTTCTTAAGCGAGTGTGGCCGCCATGATTTAAAATATTTCGAGCTAGTGGATTTGGGTGTTGTTCAAGCCTTTTTAAATATTTTATTGCATATTTTGTAATCATAGATTTCACTAATGGCACATTGAGATCCTTATGAATGTTTGAGTTTTTAACATACCAGGGAGCGGCTGTGATTATTCGAAGAAGTTTATTTTGGCGCCTTTGAATTTTGTCGATATTCGAGGCCAAAATATATGATGCTGTAAGTAACGCGATGCTTCATAACGATTTTCGTGGACGCTTAGAAAAGCTGTATCGTCTGCAAATGTTGAAGTTTGTGTGTAGTTGCTTGTTGGCATGTCCGAAGTATAAATTAAGTATAATAGGGGGCCCAGGATGCTGCCTTGTGGGACTCCAGCGGCAATGGGCTGAGGTGAACTTAAGAAATTTCCTTCTTTAATAATAAATTGACGACCGACTAAGTAGCTTTCTAGCAGCTTGTGTGTGTTTGCTGGTAAATTTTGCTTCAATTTGTGTAATAAGCCTTCATGCCAGACTTTGTCAAAAGCTTGCGAAACATCGATGAAGAGTGCTGAGCAATATTTCTTTTCTTCAAATGCTTTTCTTATGACATTTACTATTCGATGAGTCTGCTCGATTGTGCTGTGTTTTCTTCTAAATCCGAACTGATGGTTTGGAATACATCTATTTTCACTTAAAATTGGTGTTAATTTTGAAACTAATAATTTCTCAAACAGCTTTGACATATTTGATAATAAGCTAATAGGTCTATAAGACTCAACTTTTGTATGATCTTTACCTGGCTTTGGTATCATGGTAACTAAGGAAACCTTCCATTTTTCAGGATAGTATTCAAGGCGTAAAATAGCATTAAAAATAAAAAGAATAATTTTCTTTGCTATGCGAGGTAGCTCCAAAAGCATTTTATTACTAATTTTATCAATACCAGGTGCCTTCTTACTGTTTAAGTCACAAATAGCCTTTTCGATTTCTCTTATCTCGAATCTGAGGGGAATAGCTGCTCTAGAATCAACAGGTGGTAACTCGACCGCAATATTGTGAGATATATTTGGTGTAAATACGTTTTTCAAATGATTTAAAAACAGGTTTCCTTTTTCATTATCATTTCTTGCCCAGCTACCATTCAAGTTTCTTAATGGTGGCTTAGATATAACTGGCCTTTTTAGATTTCTAGCTGCACGCCATAATGAGTAGTCAGATTGTGGAGTTGCATCAAGTTCCTTAAGATATTTTTCTAGAGAAGCCGTTTTCTGATTCTGTAGCAACTTTCTTAGCCTTTTTGTGCATTCTTTTAATAAAATCTTAAGTTGCGGGGATCTGTAAAGTTGCCACTCTCTTCGAACTCTCCTTTTTTCAGTCAAGAGCCGCTCGACATCTGAAGAACATATTTTATTATTTTTAGTTTTTTTGGGGGTAACGCTGGAGTGTTGAACAGCTAGTTTAAGATAACTGTCAAAGTTAACAAGAGAGAGATGCACATTCTCCGGTGTACTAAGCGGAATATTTTCTGTGCAATGGGCACTGAGAAATTTTTTATATTTTAACCAATTTATTTGTGTGGCTGGCGTCGCTAAGTAACCTGACGGAAATACAATTCTATTTGGGTTCGATATAGTAACAATTGTAGGTGTGTGGTCGGATGATAATTCTAAGGAAGCTTCAACATGAATCGTTTCTGTGGGGATGTTTTTAACCACGCCAAAGTCGATAACATCTGGAATTTTTTGCTGATCAGTAGGCCAATATGTTGGTTGCCCGCTCGCGACCACATTTAAAACCATTTTAGAGATTGTGTTAAACAAAACACGACCTTTTGGTGTTATAAGTCGTGACCCCCAGAAGGTATGTTTAGCGTTATAATCGCCAGCGGCCAGAAAACAGGGTCCTAATGATTTATAATATTTATAATATTGGCCTTCTGATATGGAAAATCTAGGTGGAGAGTATAAAGAAGAAATTACAATGTTTCGATTTAGCTCCTCAACACAAATAGTCGTTGCTTGCAGATAGTCTTCACGGTGATCACACATAATGTAGTGTTTGACTCGAGTTTTTATTAAGATGGCAGAACCTCCACAAGCTCTATCTCAAGGGTCCTTGGTATCATATAGTATATAACCATTGATTTTAAACGTATTTCTTGAGGTCAAATGAGTTTCAGAAATCATCATGACATCAATTTGTTTATTTTTAAGAAAGTATTCTAATTCATTTTTATGTTGGCGGATGCCGTTTGCGTTCCAAAAACAAATTTTTAAACAGTTCATGGTTTGCCTTGGTATGGCCAAATTCTTGGCAGTTTAAGCACTGAACAGGTCCATTTTTTTGTGCGGCTCTTCTATAGTTATTCTTCTGTAGAGAATATATTTTAAATTGTAAATAGGATGTGTTTCGTTTTTTTTTAAGTTTTACGTCACCGGGTTCAAACTCCACTCGAAAAAGTGGTTGGGGAATTTTTTCTCTATTTTTAATATTTACTACATGTTTTACCTTGAAGCCTTTTTCTTCTAGGAATGTTTTAACCTCTTCTGGGTCCACACATGAGTCAATACCCTTAATCACTACCTGTAGACCTTTTCTGCTTTTCAGTTGGTAGGTATAAAAGTTTTTTTAAGCGTTTCAAAGTTGTTCACTATTTTGCGAAAATCATTCTCATTATTGACTTGTATTTTTGTCTCGTTTATACTTCCACGCTTTATAGCCGCTACGTAAAACGAGTTTTCACCTATCACCGATATCAAACTCTTTATGAGCTCATTTGAATTTTGCTCCCTTAGATGTATCGGGGGAGGCTTGGATGGTTTAATGACGTTTGGTGATTCAGAGGATTCATCCTCCAGAATTGCAAAACGATTTTGAGTATTTCTTTTATCAAAAGATGGTACTTTTGAGGCCGAAGCAACTGCTGCAGAGGTAGGGCTGCGTCCCCGTTTAAGCACTGTTATGTACCTGTCCATACCAACTTGTACTGTAGGCTTTTGACAACTTTTTACAGGGGGGTTTTCCATTGCATTTGTGTTTAAGTTCATGGTATCATTGCCCACTAAATTTGTTTTTGACGTCACGGCAATACTTGCTGGCCTGGCAACACTTGTCACCAAATCTTGTTGTAGTTTTTTTAATGAGTCACTATCCACCGTTTGTGTAAATACCGAGGGTGAGAGGGAACGTGTTCGAGTAATTGGCTTAGCCGTTAGGTAGTTAATATTGTTTTGATATGTTTTATTTATTTCTACATTATTTTCGTTTGCCTGAACTAAAACGTAAACGTTTCTTTCATTTTGTCTTAGTGTTGTTTCACTGTTCGTACTCATGCAAAGAGTTGTTTTTGTTTCTCACCGTTTTGCTTTGCTTTAATATTTTGATTATTTATTGTATTTTACAACAACAAAAAAAACAAGAAATTTAAATTTAAATGTTTTTGTTCAGAATATGTATACACATGTATGAACATTCATACGTACATACATATATATTTTTACTGTTTTATTTTATTTAATTTTATCGTTTTAAATTGTTCACTATTATGTTAAGTAATTTAAATAACAAAATATATTATTTTTTTTTTAAGCGTCCATTCGCTGCTTATATTTATGTATTACAAAATCAAATGTGATTAATTAATAGTTCAAATCGTATGCGGGGCTAAAAATACACGTCTGTATCACAACAAAGCACAAACTGAACTTATCTAATTTTATTAAACTGAAATGGGATAAACAATCCAGAAACGAGAAAGCATTTAGAAAATATAATAAGGAATGTTTGGGTCGAGAAACAATTTTTGTTATACCGAAATAGATTAACGCTGTCGGGCGACCAAAAATTACTTATGATTATAGCTGCGAAAGAAATTAAAGGAGATTATCTTCCGAACTAGCTTCCCAGCAAGGAGACAATACGCAATTGCCTCTTTATCTACCAAAAAATCCCACGCAACTGATTTGAAATTTATCCTACAGCAAGTTGCTATATCTCCAAATCGGCCTTTCGAAGTATAGTTTCAAAATTTGGTAGACCACACAGCTAAAAAAATTCTTGCATATCAAGAGTTCACAACATACTTCAAGAGTGCAAAACATAATTGACATGTATCGTAGAGCTATGGAGTGCTCTGACCCATATATTTATAGTTTATGTGTGCAAGAACGTACAAATAGTAAAAAAACTTCCGTTTCCTCGAGAAGTCATTGATTTTTTTAAAATACTGGAATTACCACCAGAACAGTTCTTACCTTCAACATCTCAAGAAGCCTCCAGATGCAATTATAGTTCTGATTCTGATGTTAGCTTAGAGTTGTTGAATAATTATTCATTGGAGAATATGTATCCATTATTTTGTTATTTCATCATTACTTTGGAAAAAAGGGGCGTGGCCCACCCATTTGTCTCCAGTCGCACTTTTAATCATTAGAAGTCCGTACAACCATTTTTGTGCAGCTTGCTTGCCAGGAAGTACGTTTTGCCACAACTTTGAAAATAGGGGGCGTGGTACGCCCAATTTTTTCTCAACTCTTTTATTAATCATAAGAAGTCTACGCACTAAAGTCGGGAAGTAGTCTTTGCCGCAAAAATCGCGATTTCGGCCATAGTGCAACGGTACAAATTCAAAATTTGTTCTTAATTATAAAAAGAACTTATCACCTATTTACAAAAAAAAAAACAACAAAGTGTCGATAAATTATCGCTTGCGATATTGCGATTATACTGCTCGATATAAACGGCAATAAAATTAATAATTTAATTGCCGCATCTGCATACTTAAGGAAAAGCTGTATGCTTTTTTGCTGTCAGAAAATGGTGTAATTTCGATTTGTATGGCATTTAAACAGAGAACAAACACAAAAAGATGCTTAAACTTTAAAAATAATGCAAAAAAGGAAAATTAAAAAAAAAACACCACAATGTTTGCCGTATTTTTAAGTTACAAGGTTCTTATTTTTTTTTTTAATGTTTGTTATATTTTTAGCTTTTTCATTTGAGTTCAATTTTTTATTTCATTTATATATTTTTTTTGTAGTTTCCGTTAGTGGAACATAAATTTCAACAAATGAATGTAGAACGAACATTCAGCTTTAGTTTTTTTAAATCTGTGAAGTAAAGAAAAGAAATAGAAGAACATTTCAAGAGACTGTTAAACAGTTTAATGAATCGCTTTAAACGAGAGTATACAAATTACGTAAAATGTTTTTAAATCAGCATTTTTTTACAAACAAAGAGTAGGGCAATCACTCAAATAATAATTGTGTTTGAATTACTTTCATAAAATCCGTTATATCCATTATCCATTATAATTTTATATAATGGATAATTTAAGCTCAAGAATTTCAAGCTGGCTTTAGACCAGTGACGGGCACATTTGCAAATCCTATGTACGCGTGCATAGGAATAAAAATGCTGCTTGTGCGACGTCAACACATGTACACTATAAACTTCTTTGTGTGTCTGTGACAATGTACGTTCGGCTGTTGCTTTGTTGTTTTTTCGTCAACACAAGCATAAATGTGATGGTATGTGTGTGCCCTTCACTGCTTCAGACCTAACTATTCTACTATAGATAATATTTATAACTTAGCATCAATTGTGCACCTGAAATTTGAAGAAAAAAAGAAGGTTTATGCACTCTTTGTGGATTTCAGTGCAGCCTTTGACAAAGTTCCAAGAAAGTTATTGTTATACAAATTACATATGGGCATTTCCTGGGGTCACGAACATACGTTCGTACGCTTTTGATGTACAAATAGTATGGAAAACAAAACGTTTCCTAGCATTTTTTTTGCGATTCGATAGCATTTGGGTAGCTCTATGTTTAGTGCAAAAGATGGATTTAATCGAGTTTAAGTTTTCATAATAATAGTTAAAAACATGTGCTCTCGAACATACGCAAAATAGAAGCCAACTTTGGCTGACAGTAGTGAATTGTAAAAATCTGCGAAACGGAACGGAATATTCAAAAGTGATTAATTTATTTTAAAAGTGTATTAATGTAGGTCTTCTTTCAGTATTTACAAAAAAAAATATCTCTCTTTGTTTTTGTTTAATTGGCTTATGTACCGTTCGCGAATGTACGGGTCGCGGTTACCTCTTTACGCAGACGATATAGTCCTGCTGTCAGATAACATACATACAATGCAAAAAATGATAAATAAATTAGAAGCTTATTATACTGAGTGGAACATGGAAGTAAGTCTAGATAAATCTGATATGATGGTGTTTAGGCAAGGCTATCAACGCAAGAGAGATGGATTTACAAAGGACAGCAAATTAAAATCGTAAATAAGTTTTGTTACCTCGGCGTAATTCTCACACCCAAAATGTCACTGGTGACACATTTAGAGCAAATAAATATTTTGGCTAAACACAGTAAAAACTGTACTTGGCAACACTTTCTTGGTAAAAAACAATCTCAATAAAATCAAAATGGCATCTTTTCCAAGCTGTGTGTAGATCGGTACAGCTCAAGTTTGGGGATATTCCTTATTTCACCAGGTCGATATTTTAGAAAGGTATTTTATAAAAATAATATTAGGGTTTCCAGATTTCACGCCAAACTATGCCGTATCGCTAGAAACAAATGCGGCTGTAGGAAATATCGCCCAAAGAAAAATGGCCCAAAAAAATAAATGAAAAATCGCCCAAAAGAACATGAAAAATGACCCAAAAGGTTATATATGAAATTTTGCGCAAAAGAAACGAAAAAGAGGCCAAAATAAAAATGAAAAATGACCCAAAAAGAAAAAACTAATTTTTTCCCAAAAAAAAAATTAAAAATTATCCAATTTGCAAAACAGTGTTTATTATTCATATAAATTTAGTAACTTACAAATGTAAGAGAGAAACATGTTTTATTATGGTCACAACCAACAAAACTATTTTTAAAGAAACTTATTTTACCATAATGTGGTTGTCGATGACAATGATATGGTTAAATTAAACATTATATGGTCAACATTTTTTTAAAAATGGTTTTGTTGTTTTTTTTCTGGGTGCATATATTAAACATATAACGAAAACACTTTTGGGCGCAATGATTTTCTCCCCTATGTTGTAACAAATACCGGCAGCGCTTACTAAAGCGTCTCGCATAGCCGGCCTTCGGCCGTGCGCGAGGATTTTCTACTCTATGGTATAACCAAACCGGCTTCGCTAACTAAAGCTTCTCTGCATAGAGGAGAAAATCCTTGCGCCCGGCCTTAGGCCGGCTATGCTTTCAAGTTTGTAAGCTATGCTTTCGAGTTTGTCCACGGACACTATGACACTGGACGTTATGACATGGCACCGTTTTGCAATATGTCCCGTTATTTTTATAAATAACATTTAGGAATTCGTCGTATAGTAATAATGAATGATTTAGACAAATAGTATGCCTGAAAAAATGGGCTATTTTTCATATAATCTTTTTGGGTGATTTTTCATAATGAAAAATCACCAAATTTAAAAAACGAAAAATCACCCAATAGTAACGAAAAATAGCCCAACAATTTTGGGTCACTTTTCATATGAATTTAAGCCCAATTTTACATGGAATTTTTTTGGGCGATTTTTCATTTATTTTTTTGGGCCATTTTTCTTTGGGCGATTTTTCCTACAGCCAACAAATGCAGATGAAAAAATTGTCTATACTCTTAACCTGCATATGAACTATATATTCAGCACAATATTTAAATACAACGAAAGCAGATTAATATATGCTATCAATTTAGATTTTAAACAAAAGATGCTTTTGGGCAAAATATATTAACCAGCTGGGAGCAGACTTCTACATAACTTTGATGAAAATATTTCGGCGCAAGATTGGATTCGAAAAGGAACGTGAATTCTACAGAAATTAAAAAACAAAAGTCGTAGTGAAAATATAGAAGAAGCATTATCCAGTAGTACGCGTTTTTATAGATTTTTAAATCACGATATTGGAGAAAAATACTTAAAAGAGTTAGCGAATCTTAGCAAAGTATCGATTTTAATCGATGTTAATGATAACACTATGTGACAAAATTTCAACAAAGTCGTGACCTAATGAATCTGACAGCTAATTTTCCGTTGAATCCGAATATGAAGTCAGAATTGTCAAAAGTAGAACAGTTTTTGAGATATTCCAAAATAACCGTTATTTGTGTTTTTAAAAAAGATGATGTGACTGAAATTTAAATATCTTCAAAAATGTTAAACGTATTATGTAATTCCTTCTTTTTACTGAAAGGTAATAAAACTTCTAAAATAACCATGGATTGCTAGTGAAGATTGGTCAAGAAATGACAGAGTTACAGGGGACAAAAGTTCAAGCTTCATTGAAAATTTTATGAATTTTTTTAAATTTTGCTCTTTTTAAGTTATTTTTTTTAAACCAATGATTTAAAAATCCTAATGTATTATTAAATGCGACATTAGATTATTTTAATATGCACATTTTGCGCCCAACAAGACAAAAATTGTTACAAAAATGACAAAGCTACAGAAGATTCAGTAAATTAACCCACATAGAAATTCAATAGTTTTAAGCAATTTTTAATATGTATTTTTACTAAAAATTTAGCTTTTTATATTTATTTGTTGTGGGTTAATTCAATTAATCTTCTGTTATTTTGTCATTTTTGCACCGATCAGGATCCTATTGGGTACAAAATGTTCGTATTGAAATAGGCTAAAATTTTATTTTTTGGATATTTGCATTTCAGTCACAGCATCTTTTTTAAAAACACAAATAACGGTTATTTTGGAATATCTCAAAAACTGTTCTACAATTCTGACTTCATATTCGGATTCAGCGGAAAATTTTACATAAAGATTAGGCGTCAAATTCATTTGGTCAAAAATTTGTCATGTAGTGTAATTATCGCTAAAAGACGATGTGGGCTGCTGCCTTTGAACGCTAATAGCTTCAGAAACGACGACAACGAGATGTTTACTTTATGCAATATGAGAGAAGATGAAACACTACAGCACTTTATTGGAAAATGTCCGATATTAAACGAATTTCGGAAAACGACCATCGAAGAGAATGAGTTGATCGATATTTTAAATGGTAACTTACATGATGTCTGGAATAGAATCTACAATTATGTTACAAGGGCTTTGATGTATAGAAAATTATAAGTAGATGAGTTCGATTAATAAGAGAAAAAAAAATTTATAAGAAATAAAAATTATATATGACGGTTTATAGTCATTGTCAGTTAATTTTTTTTTTTAACTGTTAGAATTTTGTTAAAATTTTTAATGAACTCCAATGTTATAATGAAGGACAAAATAAAGATTATTACTATTATTTATTATTATTATTATACCCTTCACCTCAGGTGGAAAAGGGTATATATAAGTTTGTCATAACGTTTGTAATTTCCACAATATTGATTTTAGACCCCATAAAGTATATATATTCTAGACCTTATGAGGAGAGAACTTGATTTAACCATGTCCGTCTGTCCGTCTGACCGTCTGTCCGTCTTACATTTGATATGTGTTTTCCAGATAATCCAGACATGATAGCGGCTAGGTTGTTTTACATTTATGTTACATACAGTCCACCATTTCTTGCTATTGAAATTCAGCCAGATCGGTGCAGAAATGACGTAGATATGAGCAAAAAACCACGACTACCTCTTAATTTTTCCAAAAATCCCTTGTTGTTGTTGTATTTTTTTTTTTTTTTTTCTGTATATCTTGAGAACGGCAAGAGCCAAAGTTTCCAACTTAGGTACACACATTTATGTTGCCAATACAGCGGGATTGGAGAAGTGGGCGTGGTACCTCCCGTACAAAAAAAAATTAAAAATTTTATAAAAACCTAAATTTAAGGGCTGCCATATGTCCTATGGATATGACTTATAAATCAAAATATCGGAAATTTTTAGCAGAACATATTTTATAAAAAACTCGGGAAAATCGGTTCAGATACAAAAAAGTTATGACCAAAATTAAATTTTTTTTTTAAATACCCAACTTTCGGGAACCATAGATCTCCCCGAGTCCAAGTTTTATAATCCAACTAACTGGCAAATTTCTTCTTAAACACGTCGGTATATAAATCTGTCAAATCGGTTAAAAAAGTTTGTCATAACGTTTGTAATTTCCACAATATTGATTTTAGACCCCATAAAGTATATTATATTCTGGGACCTTATGAGGAGAGAACTTGATTTAACCATGTGATGTCCCTCTACCCCCCCCCCCCCCACCCTTTCAATTGCTTACATATACTAGCATAATGCCCAATATGATTTTCGTTATCACCCTTCTTTATTATTTCATCTATTTAACGAAAATATTTTTACAAATAGAAACTAGGAATTTTTGTGTTTTTTGCTACTTAAAAACTCGCCAAAAAAGATAAAAGAAAACAAACAAACACACATACATGGCGCAAACTATTTTGGTGAATATATTTCCCAACTTTGTGGTGAACAAAAACATCAGAAGTAATTACAACAAAACTTTGTTGAATTTTGTGAACAGTCAACGTGCCATATTTCATTTTAATGATATTCGATTAACGTTCCTTCATGGTTCAGTTGTCTAGGGGGTTTGTTAGAAACTGAGAGTTCCCGGTTCGATTCTTGGTTTTTTTAAAAAGAATTTTTTTTTTTTAATATTTTTATTTTTTTTATGTTCTAAAAAAGATTTAAAAAAAATATTTACCAGTTTTCGCTTTTTAAATTTTATTTATAATGAAGTTTGAGGTATTGCAAATATGTATGTATATGTAAAAATTATTTAGTTTTTGTCTAGTTGCTCTGTATTCTGCTCGCACAATGGTGAAGGGTATATAGAATTCGGCACAGCCGAATATAGCACTCTTACTTGTTATTGATTGTGTTTGATAAAAGTATGAAAGTTTTCTTTAATGATCAAAGATGTTTTTGGGAATACATAATTTTAAATTAATAATACACTGAAGATTATTATTGGAGGATAAGCTAGTTCCTATGCGCATTTCTCTGGTTGCTTAGGCCAGATCATCATTCTTTTGAATTCAAATAAATGAACACACCGAACGTTTCGGTTTCAACGAATAAAAACGTGATAACTTCAAATTAGAAAATCTATAAAAGGAGTTTGTCATAAATCGAAAATCGAATATTAACGATCTTAGAACAAGATACTAGAAAATTATTACCCAGCAATAATATTATAAAATATTTAAAAGAAAGCGTTCTAGTTATTTTATCTAATACAGTATAAATACAGAACATTTACTTAAATACAGAAAAATTAAAAATTTGTTCTAAAAAATAATCCACACAGAACAATGCTCTGAAATACAGTACTGTTCTCTATATAATTAAGAACGAATGGTCACCGCACGCAAAGAAAAAACATGGTTGTGGTAAACATATTCTAAGAGCAACATATTATGATAAGAATTATGATTGTAGTCAACATATTAAGGTTATTATTGAATCATATTATGACTAAATATACTCGTAATATGTCATCATAATATTTTTCCCTTAATCATATTATTATTCTGTTTATCATACTAAGCTAAGAAGTTATCAAATTATTGTCATGTTAATCATAATAAGCTAAGAAATTAATCACATTATTGTCATGTTAATCATAATAAGCTAAGAAGTAATCATATTATGATACAGCACCTTTCATAGCTGTCATAAAAATACAAAATAAATTAAAATATTTTTGCATCGATTTTTTATTTTGTGGCTTTTTACAATTTTTCTTAATTTTAATCAAATAGCGGAGTTCAATATAAGGCTTGCAAAAGAGCAAATTAAAAATCTGTGGTTTTCATGGGCAACCACGTGTGTCCATTTTTTCGATTTTAAGATGTTGATGAAATATCGTTGCACTTTTATAAAATATAACGAAATCTCTGTGTGTTTTGTTGTTGGATTTTACAAAAAAACTATGATATTTTGCATTTGCACTATTACATCACTAATACTTGAATGAACTCCGCTAATATTTTAATTTTTTAATTTCTTTAAACTTATTTTTTTTATGGAATTTTATCTTTTAATTGTTTAACCGCTCACAAATAAAAAAAAACGACACAACTGCTTCAAAATTATTTTACAAATGGCGCTAACATAATATGATTAGAGTAAAAATAGTTTGATTGCATCTTTAACATAATATGATAAATGTATAGAAAGTTATCATGTTATGGCTATTAAATATCATGATATGGATGTGAGAAATATTATAAATATGTTTAGAAAGTTATCATAATTAAGTTGTTAGAAAAATAATTATTTTTCGGTCAACAATACTCAAATTCATAATTGCGATAAACATTGATATGTTTACAGTAACTATAATATTGTTGATATTAAATAAAATTAACAATTATTTGTGTACGACAACAATATATTGTTACATTAAACATAGTGTTGTTGCCGTAACCATGCCCAACCATATTTTTTCTCTGCGTGCGTAACCACAGAATACACAGTACTGTCACGAGACGGACGATTTTGCGTTTTTTTTTGTCTCTTTCAAAGATAGCTGCCCTTTTGCATTTCTCTTTTCATCATATTCTATGCCGCAATTCAATGAACACAAATTTATTTAGTTAAGATTTATTTACAAAACTGTTGTAAAAATTAACTTTTAAGTTCACCACAACACGAGTAAATAATATTTAAGTAAGTAAATAACAATATAACACAAAACATTATTACTTAAAACATTTTTTTGCACAAAAAACAACGTTTGTTGAACTAATGCATTTGTTTAACGTGGTTTGTGTTTTGTTATTTTTGTTTTGATCACGCCATTTGTGTTGATTGTTGCGGCCTGTTTTTACACCTTGCCACTTCACTACCAAAAAAAGCTTTCTGTCTCTTTCTTCGAAAGCTGCCCTCGCAACTGATTTGGGCCTTTTTCACACGTCAATTTTTACAGTTCTGTGTATTCTGTGACCGTAACGACGTATTAGAGTTGTCAATAATTCACCTTTCAACTTTTTTCGAATAATTCATATAATTGTTCTTGTTTGTAAAAAATTTGTCGATTAATCGATGAGAACAACGAATAAAAAAAATTACTATTGGAAATCTTCGATTCCGTCCGCTATGACTTCTACTTTTTTTGATGCATACAATTTTTGATCTTAACTCCATATCGTTGTGTTCTTAAACGCATCGTGAAACCCTTAATTCCTTAATAATCCAATATTACTCTGGATTTTCGAAAGGCGTTGGCAGACTTACCATCTTCTGCATCTGATTTGGAAAAATCTAAAATTTGATACCCATATTGCCCTATTTAAAACCCCTATTTAAAACCCCATTGCATTTTTGTCAAAACGCGAACTAGCACGAATTTCAAAAAAGCTGAGACACGTATTTAATTAAATCGACTTAAGATTAAAATATGTTAATTCACCACTTTTATTACAAACAGCCCTGAACAAAAAATTCAAAAACCGTTTTTTTTTACAGAAAATCTTTAAAAAAGGACATGGATGATCGTCCTTGGACAAATTGTATATACACTTGGACGCGCCTTAAAAAAACCTTTCTTATGATAACCAATTGGTATATGTTGGTAAGGAAACAGATTCTGAAATTACACGCAAAGAAAAAACATGGTTGTAGTAAACATATTCTAAGAGCAACATATTATGATAAGATTCATGATTGTAGTCATCATATTAAGATTATTATTGAATCATATTATGACTAAATATACTCGTAATATTACAACATAATATTTCTCCCTTAATCATATTATTATTCTGTTAATAAGCTAAGAAATTAATCATATTATTGTCATGTTAATCATAATAAGCTAAAAAGTTATCATATCATCATCATGTTTATCATAATAAATTTAGAAGCAGTGATATTATGATACAGCTCCTTTAATAACTGTTCACATATAAAACAAACGACACAACTGATTCAAAATAATTTTACAAATGGCGCTACGATAATATTATTAGAGTAAAAATAGTTTGATTGCATCTTAAACATAATATGATAAATGTAAAGAAAGTTATCATGTTATGGCTATTAAATATTATGATATGGTTGTGGGTAATATAATAAGTTTTGAAAGTTATCATAATTTAGTTGTTAGAAAAATAAATATTTTTCGGTCAACAATACTCATATTTATAATTGCGATAAACATTGATATATTTACAGTAACTATAATATTGTTGATATTAAATAAAAATAACATTTATTTGTGTACGACAAAAATATATTTTTACAATAAACATTGTGTTGTTGCCGTAACCATGCCCAACCATATTTTTTCTCTGCGTGTAACAAAACATGCAAAAATAGATCCTTTATCAAACTGGTCCAGCTCACGAGAAGTCAAAGCTGGAGCCGAAATATTTAAAATGTCATCTTAGAAAATTCCAAGGTTTATTTTTAGTAGGGTACATCGAGCACGAATTTTGCTTTCATACAACTTGAGTCGCTCTAATATACATATATTTATTTCTAAATTGATCACACGAAATTGAAAAATCCACACATTTTTTGATGAGTTGCAAAACTCGGTTGTTGCAAAATTAAAAGTACGAGACGGCAAATGATTCCTACAGTTCTTTTAGCGCTTTATTAGCATGTCCTTGCTAAAATCATGGAAGAGGGCATGTATTGATACAATTAGTATTTTTATTCTCATCAGAGATCAGCAATGAGTAGTGAAAAAGTGAGTAGAGCTAAATCATGACTAATAAATTCTTGTACTTATACGCACTCATACTTATTCCAATGTGATTCAAACTCATATTCACTCAAAAGTTTCATTTTATTCATCGTACTCATACTTAACAACATTTGAAGTGTTTGATTTAGAATCTACTCAACTCAAATTGTATAGGCGAAGCAAAATGCGAGGCTGCCAGATTTGTCCCCGAAATAGCAAAGTGACGATTTGGCAATTACAGTTTACTAAAGTAACATGTATGAAGTAGACGATTTTTCGGCAAATTTATCTGGCAGCGCTGATTATTAAGTTGTGTGTTTTCTCTGTTGTGTTAAAACGGTAAATGGATGAGATAATGATTTGAATCATTGTGAGTATTGTAAGTATTTTCTTGAAATTATAAATCAAGCTGAGGTCATTTATGAGTATGCGTATAATGGTGACGTCGCACTCATAAATATTTCTCTTGTGAGTATGCGTGAATCAGAGTAGTTTAGTTTAAATGATTTCTACGCACTTATACTTACAATTGCATGAGTCGGTATGAGTAGCGAATAAACGATTCATTGCTGATCTCTGATTCTCATAAAGCGCGAAATGAACTGTTAGAATCAATTGTCATCTCGTGTTTTTAATTTTGTAACGAACAAATTTTGCAAGATTTGTTTTAAGAGAACATAAAATACATTTTGAAATACAATGATTAGTCAACACGGTCTTGATTACTAAACATTTAGATTAATTACAACCACGGCTATGACAACAATGTATTTTAACTTTCCTACATTTTGTTTAAAATCACTAAAAACGTATGAGAATAAATCAAATTCTACGTTTTTATTTAATTTATTTTTTAATAAAAAAAATATTGTTCGATTAATCCACATTTATTAATCGATTTATTCGTTTGAAAATCGTCGTTTTGTTTGATCGATTAATTTTCAATTAAAAAAAAACTATTTCTCTTTAATCGGATAAAGTTAAAAACAGAATAGAACTTTTCATATACCAATTAAAAATTTAATCAATTTTCATAAGCAATTCTAGTTTAAAATGTTTGAAATCTGACAGCTAACAACTTTAATTTGTTTGAACTTTTATATTTTCTATTTTAATTCAGCTTCCAAATAAATGTGCAACACTTTAATCCGTAAATTTACTTTACACTCAATACACAGAAACACACATTTGTTGGCCTGTATCTGCATATAAAAATACAATTCTAACAAAATTGTATGTTTCGTTTAGAAAATGTTTAAATTTATGATGCACATATTTGTATATTTGTACATGTATAGAAATTTTAGAGTACATTTCAAAGCAGTTACAAATTTTCGTGTTAGTAACTATTTTCCTTTTTTTTGGGAAAAATTATTAGAAAACAGAAATGAAAACCATTAATTTTTGTTTTTCTATCAATGAATACAATATACACATCCATGTTGTATGTCTGTATTAGTAAATGGACGAAAGTATACTTTTGTTATACATTTTGTAGCACATAACAGATTTAATCAGTATGAAATTTTTTACCAATTTCATGAATAAATCGAGTTGTTAAAAAAGACAGACAAACATTCAGACTTGTATTGATTTCATTGTAGAAGTACGTAATCAATGGAATTTGCCATGCAAATGTATGCAAATTAATTTGTATTGCGGTTTTTTCTAGAATTAAACCACGAAATACATTCATACAAATTAGAACAACAATAAGAAGAACAACAATAACAATGACTACTGCAACTACTAGTTAATACAACCCCAATTCTAAAGAATGAAAAGTACAAATGTATTATATTAAAATAAAATGCTGGTTAATTGAGTGGAGTGTCCTAAAAATTTTGATATAGAGAAAATAGGGAACAAATATCCCATTTGGTGCGAAACTAAGTGTTGAAACCGTCTGAAGCTTTATTCTAAACAACAAAGTTCTTGATGAAAAACTTTGTTTACATTAAAAAACAAATTTCTTTAAAATGTTTATCAAACTTGTAAAACAACTGTCGCACAAGCTGTAAGTAAATGCATTTTACATATTCGTATATTTTGCCAAGTATTGGATTCAATTCGTTTATTCATGGCACAAGTATGAATTGAGCATTTGTGGTTAAAATTTGTTCTCTACTACTTCGCGCCTTTTACTTTTGATTGTTGTGCTGCAACAGCACATTAAATTTAAGGACTTCAAAAGGAAGGAAGCGGTAAAAATATATAGACACTCCAATGTACATTAATGTACTGATTTGAGCATATATAGTAAGCAAAACTGCACGAGTTAATATGTATGGACAATATTATATGGAATTTGGTTAGTGATTCAAAGATATACATACTTACATATGTATAAAATTAAAGTGAAAGCAGTTTCTGGTAAAACGTTTTTATACATACATATATGGACATGCACATTTAAGTTAAGATAATCTGTGCTTGAACAGTGAATAACGAATCGTTTTTACAAACGAATACTCTTTACAGAGGTTGATAGGAGAGGTATGGTTACACGGAAGTGCTGTTGCTATCACTTGATGACCAAAAATGGCTACATTTACGAAAAAAAAAATTTTTTTTAAATAATTTATAAAAATTTTCATCTTAATTTGAATGTGTATTCTAATGGCCATTTTCTCATTAGGCGATTATCTTTTTTCCCAACGAAAATCTGCACATTAAAGAAATTTGGTTTTCTCAATGTCTCATTTCTTCATTTTTATCGCGAAGCTAACCGGCACTCATCTGCCAATTATTTATTTTCCTTTTATTTGCTGTACAGATAAATTCAATCAGCTGACTCCCAACTTTTACATGTATTTTGAGTGGCGTTGCCAGCTGAAAACAATGTTTTTTGTCGATGTATTGATAAACCCAAAATCGTTAACGGATGGTTTATCGGTCCAATAAATTTATGTTGACATTAAGTAACAGACAGTTTGTCGATACATTGAGAAAATGGCCATAAGTCAAATTACAAATTTAAAAGCTTTTATTCATTAATAGTCTTGTTCCTTCAATATTTTCCAGCAATATTTTCTATGCACTATAAGAATTTTTGTTTGTAGTGCATAGAAAATATTCCTGGAAAATATTGAAGGAATAAGACTACACTGTGCTACAAAATTCGTGTCATCGCCGCCAGCCTCAACACTTGCAACGCGAAATAAAAGAAAACTACTAGTAGAGAAAATCTGCCAAAGGGTTTTGAAAAGTTAGCTCTGGCTCCCGAAATATGGGCCCTTAAAGTTCTTGAATTTTTTGAAAAGGCGTTTGGTATAAGTCAAAACAAAATACTAAATGTACTTCTGACCTAAAAAATAACTTCAGATGTGTTCGGTAGAATCGTAAGGCGAGTTTTTTCTTAGAATTTATTAACCCCTTTTTCCTTTTTCCCAACTCTTACACAAAAGTATACTAAAACGGCACTTTTAAGGGTTAAATGTTCCACGAATATTTTTTGCATCAAATTTTACTAGGGTCTTCAAAAGTTCGTTCAATGTATCTAAAACGAATTCTCGAAATTTCGGGCATTGAAATTTTTGAATTTCTTGAAAAGGCGTTTGGTACAAGTCAAAAAATATACTTAATCTACTTCTGACCTAAAAGACTTTTTCAGATGTCTTCAGTAGAATTGTATGGCGATTCTTTTCATAGAATAAATTAACCCTCTAACACTAATTTTATGGGGTAATTTTTTCTTTTTTTTTAAGTTCTACACTAAAACGGCACGTTAGAGGGTTAAAATGTTCGACGAATATTTTCTGCATTAAATTTCACTATGGGTCTTCTAAGACAAAAAAATCGTGCAATGTATGTGAAACGGGTTTTCGAAATATTAAAAAAATTCAAGGCCCAGAATTAGGAATTCGAATTAATATGAAAATGTATATAGTAAATGCTACTTTTTTTATTAAAATAATTATTTGGACCGTCGATAAGTTCGATGTCTTTTTTGTTCATCTCATAGGATCCATTTGTGCCTATTTCGCTGCCGTCACACGTTAAAATTTAGCTTTCAAGTTTTTTACACTGATTGCTAGTCAATAGTTATCAGTAATTATGGAGGCAGAACATTTGTAAAGGAAAACAAAGAATTTGCTCAATAATATTGCAATCAGCTGTTTTTTGATTATTAATTGCAACACACAATTGGAAAGAGAGTTTTAATGCTAATTCGTATCAAATTTTAAAAGTATGAATGCATTTTATAGTAAAATAAAAAAACGACATACCCAATTCAACAAAAACAACAAAATCTAGATAATAATCTGAACAAACACCAATTCATGACAAAATTTGGTACTTGCAGATCCATTATTGGCCAATGGGTAAAAATGAATCTGCAAATACTGTGCTGTTGGGTTTCAGATGGTCGGGCTTGATTGATTGAACTTTCCTACTTGTTCAGAATAAACAATTTGAAATCGGATAATGAGTGAAACAAAAAAATTAGATTTTAAAATTTTTCATTGCTCCTGTCTAAGGCCAATTCTAATAATAGCATCTCACTAAAAGTCGTCGCAAAAAGAAATAATCAAACCGAATTTCCTCACCAAATAATCTCAATAATTATCGGCCTATAACGGATTATTCCGATTAGGTCGTCTCGCCCTTAAGAGTATACCTTTTTTTTGACATTTTTCAAGATTTTTTCATATAATTATTAAATTTATTTGAATGATGCTTTATTTTTTTTTCAATCAAAAAAATTAGAAAAAAGTGTAAATTTAAACACCGTTGGCGTGGCAATTGGCCAAATTAATATTTTGTGCATATTGTATCCATCTGCGCCTGGCCCGGCCCTGCCCTATTATGTATGTTCTGTGATAATAAACTCAAAAGGAAGAATTATTCAATTTGACAGCAAAATGTTCCTGCGATAGCCATAAAACTACATGCAGCTACAAGAAACTCCATTTAAAATACAAGTCGAGTTCGGTTTGTGCTTTGTTGTGATACAGACGTGTATTTTAGCCCCGCATACGATTTGAACTATTAATTAATCACATTTGATTTTGTAATATAAGCAGCGAATGGACGCTTAAAAAAAAAATAATATACGTATTTTGTTATTTAAATTATTTAACATAATAGTGAACAATTTAAAACGATTAAATTAAATAAAATAAAACAGTAAAAATAAATACGTATGTATGAATGTTCATACATGTGTATACATATTCTGAACAAAAAAACATTAAAATTTCTTGTTTTTTTTTTGTTGTTGTAAAATACAATAAATAATAAAAATATTAAAGCAAAGCAAAACGGTGAAAAACAAAAACAACTCTTTGCATGAGTACGAACAGTGAAACAACACTAAGACAAAATGAAAGAAACGTTTACGTTTTAGTTCAATCAAACGAAAATAATGCGGAAATAAATAAAACTAAACAAAATAATATAAACTATTTAACGGCTAAGCCAATTACTAGAACACGTTCCCTATCACCCTCGGTGTTTACAAAAACAGTGGATAGTGACTCATTAAAAAAACTACAACTAGATTTGGTGACAAGTGTTGCCAGGCCAGCAAGTATTGCCGTGACGTCAAAAACAAATTTAGTGGGAAATGAAACCATGAACTTAAACACAAATGCAATGGAAAACCCCCCTGTAAAAAGCTGCCAAAAGCCTACAATACAAGTTGGTATGGACAGGTACATAACAGTGCTTAAACGGGGACGCAGCCCTACCTCTGCAGCAGTTGCTTCGGCCTCAAAAGTACCATCTTTTGATAAAATAAATACACAAAATCGTTTTGCGATTCTGGAGGATGAATCCTCTGAAGCACCAAACGTCATTAAATCGTCTAAGCCACCCCCGATATACCTTAGAGAGCAAAACTCTAATGAGTTAATAAAAAGTTTAATTTCGGTGATAGGTGAAAATTCCTTTTATGTAGCTGCAATAAAGCGCGGTATCATTAACGAGACTAAAATACAGGTGAATCACGAGGATGATTTTCGAAAGGTAATTACAGTATTTGAGACTCTGAATAAAAACTTTTATACTTATCAACTGAAGAGCAGTAAAGGTCTTCAGGTAGTAATCAAGGGCATTGACTCATGCGTAGACCCAGAAGAGGTTAAAACATTCTTAGAAGAAAAAGGCTTCAAGGTAAAGCATGTAGTAAATATTAAAAAGAGAGAAAAAATTCCCCAACCACTCTTTCGAGTTGAGTTTGAACCCGGCGACGTAAAACTTAAAAAAAACGAAACACATCCTATTTACAATTTAAAATATATTCTCTACAGAAGAATAACTATAGAAGAGCCGCACAAAAGAAATGGTCCCGTTCAATGTTTAAACTGTCAAGAGTACGGTCATACTAAGGCATACTGCTATTTACCCCCTGTCTGCGTAGTATGTGGTGAACTACACGGTACAGTTTCTTGCGATAAGTCTAAAACCGACCCCAACGTAAAAAAATGTAGCAACTGTGGCGGTAATCACACTGCCAATTATAGAGGATGCCCTGTATATAATATCGTCAAGCAGACGGTTGGACCAAAAACAAATACCCCTCAAATGCAGGTTGCAAATCAAGTAAACACAAATGCAATTCAAGCCCCCCAGCCTAGTAATAACAGAACCTCTTACGCTAACGTCCTAAAATCAAACCATCAGCCAATGCAAGGTGCTTCGCCAAGTAATGATGAAACTCCGGTTTCTAATTTAAGTCGCTTAGAAAAAACCATGGAAACATTAGTGCAAACGGTAAATAATTTTACGAACACAATGGGTAATATGATGCAGGAAATGCTTAGAATGCAATCGATGTTATTGCAAGCTGTACTTAATAAACCATGAACTGTTTAAAAATTTGTTTTTGGAACGCAAACGGCATCCGCCAACATAAAAATGAATTAGAATACTTTCTTAAAAATAAACAAATTGATGTCATGATGATTTCTGAAACTCATTTGACCTCAAGAAATACGTTTAAAATAAATGGTTATATACTATATGATACCAAGGACCCTCGAGATAGAGCTTGTGGAGGTTCTGCCATTTTAATAAAAACCCGAGTGAAACACTACCTAATGTGTGATCATCGTGAAGATTATCTCCAAGCAACGAACATTTGCGTTGAGGAATTAAATAGAAACCTAGTAATTTCATCGTTATACTCCCCGCCTAGATTTTCAATATCGGAGGACCAATATTATAAATATTTTAAATCATTAGGACCGTGTTTCCTAGCCGCTGGCGATTATAACGCTAAACATACCTTCTGGGGGTCGCGACTTATAACACCAAAGGGTCGTGTTTTATTTAACACAATTTCTAAAATGGATTTAAATGTGGTAGCGAGCGGACAACCAACATATTGGCCCACTGATCATCAAAAAATTCGAGATGTCATCGATTTCGGCGTGGTTAAAAACATTCCCATAGAAACGATTCATGTTGAAGCCTCCCTAGATTTATCTTCCGACCACACACCTACAATTGTTACTATAATGAACCCCAATAGAATTGTACCTCCGACGACAGCTACGCAAATTAATTGGTTAAAATATAAAAAATATCTCAGTACCCATTGCACAGAAAATATTCCGCTCAGTACACCGGATTATGTAGATCGCTCTATTGACAATTTTGACAGTTTTCTGAAACTAGCTGTTCAACATTCCAATATTGTCCCCAAAAAAACAAAAACTATTAAAATATATTCCACAGATGTCGAGCATCTTTTGTCTGAAAAAAGGAGGGCTCGAAGAGATTGGCAATTGCACAGATCCCCTCAACTTAAGAACTTACTTAAAGAGTGTACAAAAAGACTTAGAAAGTTACTGCAGACTAAGAAAACGGCTTCTCTGGAAAAATATCTTGAGGAACTTGATGCAACCCCACAATCAAACTACTCATTATGGCGCGCAGCTAGAAATCTCAAAAGGCCAGTTGTCTCTAAACCACCATTAAGAAACTTGAATGGAAGTTGGGCAAGAAATGATGTTGAAAAAGGAAATCTGTATGTCAATCATTTAAAAAACGTATTTACCCCAAATATATCTCACGATATTGCGGTCGAGTTACCACCTGTTGCTGCTAGAGCAGCTGTTCCGCTAAGATTTGAGATAAGAGAAATCGAAAAGGCTATTTGTGATTTAAACCCCAAGAAGGCTCCTGGTTTTGATAAGATCAGCAACAAAATGCTTTTGGAGCTACCCAGCATAGCAAAGAAAATTAATTTTTAATGCTATTTTACGCCTTGAATACTATCCTCAAAAGTGGAAGGTCTCCTTAGTCACCATGATACCTAAACCTGGAAAGGATCACACAAAAGTTGAGTCATATAGGCCTATAAGCTTACTTTCTAATATATCAAAGCTGTTTGAGAAGCTGTTAGCGTCAAAATTAACCCCAATTTTAAATGAAAATAGATGTATTCCTAACCACCAATTCGGCTTTAGAAGAGAACACAGCACAATTGAGCAAACCCATCGTATAGTAAACGCAATAAGAAAAGCCTTTGAAGAAAAAAAATATTGCTCCGCTCTCTTCATCGATGTTTCTCAAGCTTTTGATAAAGTCTGGCATGAAGGCTTATTACATAAATTGAAGCTCAACTTACCAGTAAACACACACAAGCTGTTAGAAAGCTACTTAGTCGGTCGAAAATTTATTATTAAAGAAGGTGATTATTTAAGCTCTCCTCAGCAAATTGACGCTGGAGTCCCTCAGGGAAGCATCCTGGGCCCACATTTATACTTAATATATACCTCGGACATGCCAACAAACAACTACACACAAACTTCAACATTTGCTGATGATACAGCTTTTTTGAGCGTGCACGAAAACCGTCAAGAAGCATCTCGATACCTACAGGATCATATATTTCAACTCGAACTATGGTTAAAGCAATGGAGGATAGAGGTCAATGAGCAAAAATGCGTACATATAACATTCACCTTGCGTCGGGAATCATGCCCCCCTATTAAAATCAATAATCAAATAATACCTCAAAATTCGCATGTAAAATACCTCGGTATTCATCTAGATCGCCGTTTAACGTGGAAAAGCCATATAGAGGCAAAATTAACTCAAATGAAACTAAAAGCCATCCAAATTCATTGGCTTATTGGAAGAAACTCTGTCCTTAGTCTCGACTGCAAACTTCTTCTTTACAACTCCATCTTAAAGCCAATCTGGTGCTATGGTATTCAGTTATGGGGCACTGCCTCGGCCTCTAATATCGAAAAAATTCAAAGGCGCCAAAATAAACTACTTCGAATAATCACAGCTGCCCCTTGGTATGTTAAAAACTCAAATATTCACAAGGATCTTAATGTTCCATTAGTTAAAACTATGATTACGAAATATGCAGTAAAATACTTAAAAAGGCTCGAATCGCACCCAAACCCACTAGCACGAAATATTTTAAATGATAGCGGCCACACTCGCTTAAGAAGAAGAGACACTGCAGCACTTATCCAATTAGATGAGCGATAAACACTATAAAAGTGAACAGAACCCGCGATGAAGAAAATTTTTGTCTGGCACTGGCAGGACAAAAAATAACGTATTAGGTTAAGATTTGATTAATTATTGTTAGTTCATATTTAATATATGAAGATTCAATAAATAAATAATGAGAAAAAAAAAAAAAAAAAAAAAAAAAATACAAGTTGTCCCAGCCAGTCCCAGGTGGCAGTTTGTCCCACACAAATCAGGTGTCTACTTAAGAGCTAGATTATTATAGTCTACAAGAGAGTCCGCATTTTAAACATATTTATACTGCACATTTGACTTGAAAGGAGGCATTTTAAAAACTGATAAAAGTTGGGTTTTTCGCGATTATAAGGCTGGGTTCTTGAGATCTCAGTTTAACTAGGCTTAGTTAATCTAAAAACGCATTTGTGCCGCCATTACAATGTTTGTATACAAAATATTGACGGAACAGCTTAGTGTTGCTTAAATGTTGGTATTTAATGAAATAGTAAATAAATCAATTTTTGGCAGAAATATCCGAGCTTCAGGCTACGTTAAACTAAGATTAAACCTAATCCACATCTCAAAAACCCGACCTAAGTGACTTACATACCCTAAAACTATTTGTATTAAATTGGAATACTTTCCAGTTACAGTACTCGATATACATATACTTATGTATATAAAAATCTTTAATGTCTATGTTTAGGAGTAGGCGTGGTACTTACCCAATCCAGTGCACATTTGGACAGATGTTGTGTATGTGTAACTAAGCAATTTGTAACAATTTTATACAATTTTGCTCTTACTGTTCTCCAAATATACAAAAACTTATTTTTTGCCACGCCCATTTCATGAATCTCTAACTAATTGACAGTCGTTGTGCGTTGATAACCAAGCTATCTGTACCAAAGTTGGAATCTTTACATATTGCCATTCTGAAGATATTCAGAGTTTTATGTTGTGCCACGCCCACTTCTTATTCTCGCCCACTTTTTGTCAGACGTCATGCACTGACATCGAATCTTTTTCTACCAAATTTGGAATCTTTTACTGTTACGATTTTCCAGATATACAGAATTTGTATCGGAGGTGCCAGACTAAGTTATCCAAGATTTTGTCCGATGTTGTGCACTGATAACCAAGTAACTTATACCTAATTTGGCAACTCTGGCTTTTTCCGGTCTCCTGATATACTGTTATATCTTTGTATGGGATGTGCCACGCCCACGTTTCTGATCCAGCCCAATTTTTTGGAGGAGTTATCTATTGATAACCCAGCTTTGTGTACCAAATTGATTAATTTTTCTCTTGCGTTTTTTTAGATTATAATAATTCTATTTTCGTGCCACGCCCAGTCCTCCAAACTCGCCCATATTTTGTTGAATATAATCAATATGCTTGCACCTCATTTGGGAACTTTAGCCCTTGCGCTTCTTAAGATATACAGAAATCTATATGGTCCTTATACGGCCGGTGCCACGCCTGCTTGTTCAATTCGGCCCACTTTATTAGCTCCAAGTTATTTGCTTAAAATTTGATAACTTTTACTAACCGTTCTCGAGATATAAGTTTACTCATATGGTCTTTGTATGATTGGTGCCACGCCCACTTGAAAATTTTCAATTTCAAATATTAAGCGCCGGGTTATCAAGAAATAACTGTGAAAATTTTAGAAAACTCGTTTCAGTAGCTTAAGAGTCTATGAAAAACACGCAAACAAGCGAATTTTAAATTTTATATATCTGTGGCTTGGAGCTAAAAGGGCCAATGTCACTTTTTTGCTCTTTTGAGTTAATCATTGCATTGCATTTGTTTGCTTGCTCTGTTTCATTATTGCAAAACAGCTAAAGACATACTTAACCCAGAATAGCTGCATAAATAAAATGTTTTTTATAAAACCTTCAATTCCAATTTTCTCAAAACTGAATATTTTGACATTGGCCCTTTTAGCTCCAAGCCGCAGATATATAGATTCTATTCTGGAACCTTTCTTCTATTTTTAGCAAATGTTTCTTCTCTATTTTTCTGGGTCTCCGTTATATTTTAAGGTCATATCTCCTACAGATTTTTCTCGAAATCGGACCATAGATTTTTGAGCGTGCCGAAACTTTTGATACTTAAACTGTGTAGGTTTAAAAAAAAATACAAAAGAAATTCCATTTCTGTACTTTACTGTTAACTATTCTACTAAAAAGTTCTTTGGTACAGCAGGTCACATTTTATTTCCTTTTTCGGTAAAACAGTAAAAAAAGCGTCCAAAATGGAAAAAGTGAAATGTAAATTTATTCCTTCGTGTGGTTTGTTTTCAATGGGAAATTCGTTGTGGAAATTTTAAGTTGCAGTGTAATAAGCACTTTTGTTTAAAAGAATACAAATTTATTTTGTGGCAAAATTGAAATGTTTTTATTGCAAGTTTAAAGAGTCAAATTTTAGTTCAAAAGACAATAAGCGGAATTCACGCTTAATAGTACATTCAAATATACAAAGTGTGAGCGTCTTTATTTGTAGGTATTGTCGTCATGCCTTTGAAAAGTTTGACTATTAGGCACGTGTTGCCTTATCATCAAGATCCGTCAATTCTTAGAAAACTATGGCTACTGCCACACAAATTGATCCTACATTTTCAACAAGGATCTTCTCTGTTTAAGTGGTTATCAGCCGACTACAATAAAGACAAGAGATTTGAAAAAGAGATTTCTAGGCTTAGGCTTAGAACATGTTAAAAAAATTTCATAATTTACTGCTGCTACCTTCATATTTGCATAGCATTGTTTGTGGTCATAGCATAAATAAATAAATTAATAGTTACAAAATCTTTAGATTAAGTTTTAGTAAAACCAGTAAAAACAAAAGAAGTAGCAAATGAAGCAATATAAAATTGCATATAATGTAGAAATAGAAGTGAAGTTAAATTTGATTAAACGGATTTATATCAAACTTCTAATACGTAAAAATGAACACTATTGAGCCACAATAATTCACAACAACTTATTTGCGTTGAATAAACATTATGAAATTTTTTTGATAATTAACCCTTAAGTGTGCACCTTTGACGTTATCATATTTTTTCATTGAAATTTGTAATCCTTATGTCTGAAACTGCTTGAAAACTAATAACTTTTAAAAAAACTTAGTATTTCTGCAGCCGTACAGAGAAAATAATTTTTGAAATTTGCGCACCAAAGTACCCGGGTACCCGAAGGTGGTCTATATAAAAATGTAGCAATTGCAAGTATATATAAGTGGCTCTGCATAAACTAATGATATTGTTCATACAAAATATAAACGTTGACAATTTATTTTATCAAATAAAAAAGCAGAAACATAAATAAAACGAAAATTCAAAAAATAGTAAATATATAATTAGGCGTAAGTTCATGAAATTTAATTTTTATTAAATTATTTTTATGAAGAAAGGAATTTTACAACATGAAAATTAATCAAAATTGTTATTGATAATCTTTCATTCTTGACGTGGCTCGGGCTCGAACCCTGGCCGGCAGGTTACCATGACATGTTTCGATCGCAACCACTCGATCTCCTCAGATGGATTTTCCGTCTTACACTCGCAGCCATCGACGACTGCTGACGTCACTAGTCAAACATCAATCCTTAAACCAAATTGTATGTTTTTTCCTTTACTTCTGTACTTGGACTTCAAGAAAAATTCTTGACGAAAGTACGAAAAAACAGAAGTAAAGGAAAAAACATGTAAAATCAATTAAAATGGATAATCATTCAGGAAAGCAAATTTCGATCTACCAAATGTTAAAATACAATTTGGTTTAAGGATTGATGTTTGACTAGTGGCTGCGAGTGTAAGACGGCAAATCCATCTGAGGAGATCGAGTGGTTGCGATCGAAACATGTCATGGTAACCTGCCGGCCAGGGTTCGAGCCCGAGCCACGTCAAGAATGAAAGATTATCAATAACAATTTTGATTAATTTTCATGTTGTAAAATTCCTTTCTTCATAAAAATAATTTAATAAAACTTAAATTTCATGAACTTAAGCCTAATTAAAAATATAAAAAATTTGGATTAAAAACCATAAATAGTTCAACAAAATAACCACAATACTAATTAATAGTAAATATAGTTTTAGCGCAGACCTTTCGAGCAGTTTGAACAGATTGGACATAAATGGAATGATTTATTATAAAATATATGTAAGTATGTATGCATCTGTTGTCTGATGTTGGGTTTGTAAAGTTAGTGCTCCGTTATAACAAGTTAGAAATAGAACTGTCATTTCTTTTGGAATAAAAGGGCAACGCTGACGGCAAAAGTCATGTGCTGCTCTCTTATGCAGATGGTAAAGAAATTATTGAAAGACACAGGAGCGATTGCAACTGCAGAAAAATCAACGCATATAAAGACAATGTAAGTTCGATGTAGGAGAAGAATTTAATAACCAAAGATCCCCTGTAAATAAGGAAAATAGCATCAGGCCTGAAATAACACGAAGTATAGTGCCTGCAAATAAATGTTACTAAGCAAGCATTTTAAAAGAAAAACCATATCCTTGAAAAACATAATATGTGTAAGCCATTCTTGAGAGAAAAATAATTTGTAAAACTTATGGCCTCATGTGCGTTGACTGAAAGTAAAGCCGGCGAATGAATCATTTGCTATATGAGATAAACACCACTGTGAACAATACAACGATTGCGCTGGGACACAGCGGAATATTGAACGTGGATACTCGTAAATGAAAGACATTTGAGAACCTTTATGAAGAAAAGCGTAAACGGTGAAGATCTAAAAATTCCTGGTGAATCAAAGGGGAGACAAAGTACAAAAGATTTATACGCATGGAGAGCATATTTAAGATAGGCCGAAACCAACAAGAGGTTTACGTCTCATCTAAGTTATTGATTCAGTTTCTGCTATCAAACCCTTTTTATTTTACAGCTTTTAAACAAATGTTTTGTGCGAAACTGCTTGTTGTATACGTAACTTCCATATAATGGGTGATTTTTTAAGAGCTATTGGAAAGTTAAAAAAAAACACATAAAATTCAGAAAAATTCATGAAATCTTTATTTGAATCGATAGTACGGTCGATATAATTTAATGTTTGAAGATTATTTCATGCAAATGTTGACCGTGACTACGCCTCAAATGGTCCATCCGCTTAGTCCAATTTTGGCATACTCTTTCCTACATTTCGGCCGGTATCTCATGTATAAATGCTTCAATGTTGTCTTCTAATGCATCAATTGAAGCGGTCATGTTTGTGTAGATATGAGCTTTAACATAGCTCCACAAAAAATAGCCTAAAGGCGTTAAATCGCACGATCTAGGCGGCCAATTGACCGGTCCCGAACGTGAAATAAAATGTTCACCGAACTCGCCTCTCAATAAGTCCATTGTTTAGCGTGCTGTGTGGCATGTGGCACCGTTTTGTTTAAACCACATGTCATGCAAGTCAAGCTCTTGCATTTTGGACAAAAAAAAGTAGGATATCATCTCACGGTAGCGCTCACCATTCACAGTTACGCTACGATTCGCATCATCTTTGAAGAAGTACGGTCCAATAATGCCACCAGCCCATAAACCGCACCAAACTGTGACTTTTTCTGGATGCATTGGTAGCTCTTGCAATTCTTCTGGGTGATCTTCACTCCAAAAGCAACAATTCTGCTTATTAACGTACCGAAAAGCTGCTTCAGTGGGTCAATTAAACTGACCATAAACTGGAAGAAGCGCGCTATGAACTTTCTTAACAGAGCACTCATTTTGATAATAAAATTCAATAATTTGCAAGCGTTGTTCGTTTGTGAGACGATTCATGGTTTAATTATAGACCAAACTGAAGATGTTTGACAGTGAAACAAAACACGAAACGTCTGTCAGCTGTTTAAACCAGTGTTGCCAAAAAGATAATAGCTAAAAAAATCACCCGATAGGTACCCGGGTATCTTGGCTCGCGCACTTAAGGGTAAATTTATATTACTCTTATTAACACTTCAACTGCTTCTATTTTTCTTCTTAGACAATTGTTCAAGTAGAAAATAAACAATCCTACTGATAGCTTATCTCCTGTTATTACTGCCCCCTTTCGATTTTTCAAACGTTAAGTAAAATAATCCAACGAAATTTTCGAAAAGAAAAATTTTACGAAATTCTGAAACAAGGGAGATGGTTTCGTTTGTAATGCAGTGTAGGAAAAACTAAATTTTCAAAGATGTCACGTTAACCAATTTATCATTTATTATACCGCTATAAATAGTTTTTAAATAATTTATTTATATTTTGATGGTGATTATCACATTTGATTTTTAAATTATTGTATTACTTTCGGCATATCAAATATAATTTCCGCTTTAACTAGAAGTGACAAATTGAATTGGAAATTGACAATCTCTTTTTTATGATTGATTATTTGCCATAAATATTTTTATGACCAGCTCATCTTATTTTAATCGCATTTCCCCCCACCAAAAAATTGGGGAACACAATTATTTATTAAAGCAAGTCATAGAATGTTTGCTACATGTTGGTATATTTTATGTTCTTGATTTAGTAGTTTTCTATATATAAAAATAAAACTTGTAGGTATTTTACTACATCAACCGTACACACTCTAATGGAGCCAAAAGCTGCATCGGTTTGCTAAAAAAAGGAAAAAAATACGAAAGAGAATAAAACTAACACACGAAGAACGTTGTTGAAATTTTTATATTAAATTCTTTATTTCCTCACATTTATTTGAGGTTTTTCTTTTATCTATCCTTTTAAACTGTTGTCAGTTTTATTTTCTTCAATTTTATGTTTGTGGCCTAAATGTTCAAATCGACTAAATAATTTCACTTCGTTTTTTTTTCTTACCTGGTCTTCATTTATCTATTAGCTAACTAAATGTGGTTGGTCAGCATATATGTAGAATAAAGATGCATGACGTAAAATATTGTATAGAATTTTTCATTCGTCTTTTAATAGAATTTTTGGTCAAAAATAAATGGTTTTATTTATGTATGATGATTGTTCTTAATGTGGTCCAAAACACTTTTTGTGGATTACTTTACAACGTATCTAAAAATGTAAAAGGATACATTATTGTGAATATCTTAGTTAAACCTACGATATTGCATGGTGAATTGCATAACACTGCTTAGAATAAATGTTTAATATAAATTACCTCCAAATATGATATATATATTTAAACTGATAGCGTACCCCAAAATTAATGAACACGTAGATACATATATTTTTATATCCACACCACAATAGCGGAATGGGTATAACGTGTTTGTGCTGATGTTTTTTACTCAATAAAATATCGATCGAACGAATTGAAAAGTCCATTTAAACATGTCCGTCCGGCTGGAAAGCTGTCAATGTTGGCTGTAGGAAATATCGCCAAAAAAAAAATGAAAAATCGCCCAAAAAAATTGCATGTAAAATTGGGCCTGATTTCATATGAAAAATGGCCCAAAATTTTTGGGCTATTTTTCGTTATTGTTGGGTGATTTTTCGTTTTTTAAATTTGGGTGATTTTTCATATGAAAAATAGCCCATTTTTTGGGCCATTTTTCATTTTTAAAATTCTACCATAATCTTACATAGCAGAGAAAACCATGTTTTATTATGGTTGCAAACAACAACACTATTTTTCAAGAAACTAATTTAACCATAATATGATTGTCGGCGACAATGATTTGGTTAAATTAAACATAATATGGGTAGAATTTTTTTAAAAATGGTTTTGTAGCTTTTTCTCTGGGTGTATATATTAAATATATATATATATATATCGAAAATAAGGATTTTCTCTTCTATGGTATAACAAATACTGGCTTCGCTAACTAAAGCTTCTCTGTATAGCCGGCCTTCGGCCGGGCGCAAGGATTTTCTCCTCTATGGTATAACAATGACCGGCTTTGCTAACTAAAGCTTCTATGTATAGCCGGCCTTCGGCCGGGCGCAAGGATTTTCTCCTCTATGGTATAACAAAGACCGGCTTCGCTAACTAAAGCTTCTCTGCGTAGTCGGCCTTGTTCGTAAACAAGGCAGTTTTTTCGAAGCTTTACTTAGCGAAACCGGTTTTTGTTAGACCATAAAGGAGAAAATCCTTGCGCCCGGCCGAAGGCCGGCTATACATAGAAGCTTTAGTTAGCGAAGCCGGTCTTTGTTATACCATAGGGGAGAAAATCCTTGCGCCCGGCCGAAGGCCGGCTATACCGAGAAGCTTTAGTTAGCGAAGCCAGTATTTGTTATACCATACAAGATGAAATCCTTATTTTGGATATATATATATTTAATATATACACCCGGAGTAAAAGCTATAAAAATATTTTATCCATATTATATTTAATTTAACCAAATCATTGTCACCGATAACCATATTATGGTTAAATTAGTATCTTTAAAAAAATCACTTGAAATTTTAACGGTATTTTAAAAAATAATTTACACATTTTTGATTATAAGTTAAGTTGCGGACGTTATGACACTTTGCAAAGTGTCATAACGACCACGGACGTTATGACAATTCTTCGATGGACATTATGACACTTTTAAAAGTGTCATAAAGTCCAAGGTCACTACGACACTGGACGTTATGACATGTCACCTAAATTTATATGAATAATAAACAATTTTTTACAAATTGAGTAATTTTTTTTTTTTTTGGGAAAAATTCGTTTTTGCTTCTTGGGTCATTTTTCTTTTTGGGCCCTTTTTCGTTTTTTTGGGCAAAATTTCATATTTACCTTTTTGGGTCATTTTTCATGTTCGCTTGGGCGATTCTTCATTTGGGCGATTTTTCATTTTTTTTTTTTTGGGCCATTTTTCTTTGGGCGATATTTCCTACAGCCGTCAATGTTAACCTTGTGTGCAAAGTTCAGGTCGCAATTATGGAGATGTTTTGACTAAATCAAGCACTTAGGTGACAATCAGTCAATAACTTCACATAGCTCCCATACAAATACAGTGCAACTTCGACAATGCGGACACATATGGTTCTAGTCTTATATTATTGAAATAATCTTAGAGAATTAAAACATGAATTTACTCTTTTTGTAACTTTGTCACTTAAACATTTTTAGATAACGAATACCTCGCCTTGACCTTAATTTGCTTGGCCAGTCTGAGGTCGGTAAAACCCCGACCTTCCCCTACATCTTTACAAAAAAGAGTTTGGCCTATACTTTTAAAATTGCTGATGAACTGTCAAAAAAAAAAAAAAAAAAAAAAAAAAAGATTATAACTTTTGGGAATACAAAATTTTAATTTTAAAAGATTTTATTATTCGTGCTTAATTCCCAGTTTTTATTCTTGATAAAAACACTTGAAATTTATTTTTGATGGGTTGAGCTATTCCTATGCGCATTTCACTGGTTGCTTAGGCCAGATCATTAGGAAACTTCATCCATAAAGATTTTAGAAAAACTAAAGATATTAAACCAAATAAAACTGTTAAACGTATAAGACTTATAAGCAACAGTTCTACATGTAACAATATCAAAGTTTAAACAAAAACATCAACAATAAACAGTGAGTTTATCTCATCTTACATTTCCCACTACAATTGATTCCTAAGCAACCAGTGAAATGCGCATAGGAATAGCTCAACCCATCAAAAATAAATTTCAAGTGTTTTTATCAAGAATAAAAACTGGGAATTAAGCACGAATAATAAAATCTTTTAAAATTTCTGATGAACTTTTGTATTTCATTAAAAAGTTGTAGATTATGAAAATGATTTAAAACATTTGGGGGATTCATAAGGTGTCATAAAGTCATATGTCTTAAAATAATAACATGAAAAATACAACTGTTGTGAACAAAACCCCTCATAATTTAGTGTGCTATTTTGAATTTAAATCAGTTGATTTAAAAACAATTATAAAAAAATTATTATTTGCCTAAAATAAAATTTTTTTTTGTTAGACGGAAATCACAAAAAAATTTTATTTTGTTTTCTTACCAAACAGCAGTGTCCTAAGCCGATCTAATTTGACGCCGCCAGTGATTTGTTGCAAAAATTGCTAGCCGCAGGTTAAATACGGATGTTAGCCGGATTAAACTATGCCATCAACGGCGACGGCTACAAAAATTAACGCGGCACGTCTCAGCCGCTCAGCGCTGGTCTCTTCTGATTAATTGCGACAGCACAATAAACATAGCAAGCAAAGTTCTATTTATTTAAGACACTTCTTGTTTACAAGGCAACAACAATATTGTTAAACCATTGTAAAATATTAGAACATTATGACAAGATAACTTGATAGCACACCTTGTGAATACCCCAATTGTTTTGGTTCGAATAATTATAGGTTTTCGAAATAAATAGTTTTCTTTTCTCCTTATTTTTTTTTTTTAATGTCACAAATCGTTGACATAGAGTTTTTCGGCAACACTTTTTCCCCTCATCAATGATTTGTAAAATATCATACATTTTCTTTAAAGTTAAAAACATGGAACTTGCTACGAAATGTGACAAACACGCCTGCGAAGGAAGGAACCTAAACTGAAGTTACGGCTGTACAAAATGTGATTCAACTTGTGAGTAACAATACATGCGAGGTAAAAACGGTGAATTAACGTCATTTAGGTTTTTTTCTTGCATAAAGAAAATTTGTCCGGGTTGAAGAGGTAAACATTTTATATTGTCCGAAATGTAGAAGCGTCCGAATTATTGGCGCATGTTCGGACTATCGAAAGTTGCACTGAAAAGAAAAATCGAAAAAATTTGCCCAGCAGTATTTTTGAAATTCTTTATGAAAGCGACTCAAAATTTTGCTTATTCCGAGTGTTTTTCCTTTTGTGTTGGCGATATAAATATGTTATAACCTATTACCCTAGTTGTAACTCGGATCTTTCGAAACTTATTTTAACATAAAGACAGACAGACGTTTAATCATCTTATCTACTCATTAGGACCCAGAATATTTACACTTTGTAAGACCAAATATCCATACTGTAAAAAACGGAATAACAGACATACCATTTTTATATACCTCTTTTTATTATGTTAATATCTTTTCCACCTGTGGTAAAAATGAAAACTAGCAAGCAAAAACTTTTTTTGTGCCAATCAACTTTACGGATGTTGTTATGATGCAACAAATTATTTTATATCTTAAATGCTACAAAGTCACGTAACTAAAGTAAAAGTAATTTAATGTTAATGCGTTGATTAATGTTTATAGCAGAGATATAAAGTTAATCTACCAAATTTAATTATAAGTAGTCAAAATATTGTATTGGTGACTTTGTGATACAGACTTGGAAATACCAACGCCTTATTACACTGTGCAACAAAATTCGTGTCATCGCCGCCAGCCTCAAAACTTGCGACGCGAAATAAAAGCAGAGTAATAGTAGATCAAATTTGCCAAAGGGTTTTGAAAAGTAAGCTCGGGCTCCCGAAATATGGGCTCCTTAAATTTTTGAATTTTTTGAAAAGGCGTTTGGTATAAGTCTAAAAAAATATACTAAATGTACTTCTGAGTTAAAAAATAATTTCAGATGTCTTCAGTAGAATCGTAAGGCGATTCTTTTCTTAGAATTTATTAACCCTCTTACACTTATTTTAAGGGGTCCTTTTTCCCAACTCTTACACAAAAGTATACTAAAACGGCACTTTTAAGGGTAAAAATGTTCTACGAATATTTTTTGCATCAAATTTCACTAGGGGTCTTCAAACACGAAAAGTTCGTTCAATGTATCTAAAACGAATTCTCGAAATTTCGGGCATTGAAATTTTTTAATTTCTTGAAAAGGCGTTTGGTACAAGTCAAAAAAATATACTTAATGTACTTCTCACCTAAAAGACTATTTCAGATGTCGTCAGTAGAATAGTATGGCGATTCTTTTCATAGAATAAATTAACCCTCTAACACTCATTTTAAGGGGTTATTTTTGTCCTTTTTAACTTCTAGACTAAAACGACACGTTACAGGGTTAAAATGTTCGACGAATATTTTCTGCATTAAATTTCACTTGGGGTTTTAAGACCAAAAAATCGTGCAATGTATGAATAAGAAATCTGAAGTTATTTTTTTTAGCTCAGAAGTACATTTATTATATTTTTTTTGACTGATACCAAACGCCTTTTAAAAATATTCAAAAATTTTAGGGGTCCATATTTCGGGAGCCCGAGCTAACTTTTCAAACCCCTTTGGTAGATTTGCTCTACTAGCAGTCTACTTTCATTTCGCGTTGCAAGTGTTGAGGCTGTTTTTTTTGTTGCACAGTGTTATTAAGAAAAAAAACTTAGAAAACAAAAAAGAAAATAACGATTAAAAATTTGCTATAATTAAACTGGTCAGCAAAAAATCGTTTAAAATAAAAATAAATGGAATATAAAGATTTTAAGGCGCTAAAATTGTCCTGTTTGCAGTTATTTCTATCAAGTCTAGTTATTTTAAGGGCTGGACTAATACTGCGCTAAAAATTGGATATAACACTTACAAATGATTTGAAATAATATATCCTTTGAGCAACTCATATATATTTTTATATACATTTTTAACTGTTTCGAAGTTTTTCAGAAAATGGTGGCAATACATTATTTTTTCATGCCAAATCTATATATCTGTACATGCAGTATATCTTAAACTGCAACGCGTGTTGAATAAAGGCATATCAAGTTTGCCATTCCGCGTAAAATACAAAAACTATTTATATGTAACCTACGCATTGATTGTTTTCTATGGAAAAAGTTTGAATACAAGAATGTAATTTTAGGTGAAAGAATCTTTTCTAACTATATTTTAATAATATATTAATTAATCTACGTAAGAATTTGCTTGATAATAAATTTTTTCCAATTAATCGAATTCCTTCATCTAATTAATAAAGTTATGAGTGGTATGTAGTACAAAGTTGTAGAGAAATTTTAATTTTGTAAATTTTAGTTAAAATTAAAAAAAGTTTTACTAAAAACAAAACAAATTTTTAAGTACAACAAAAATGTGTGCTTCATTGTCTGTTTCATTTCGTTCAAATTTTATATCATATAACTTAAATAGATTGCACAAATATTTTTTAATATAAACTTTAACTTAAAACTTTTGCATTCACTTAGTTCAATTAGTCAGTGACGTGAAATTAAAAAATGTTCTTTCAGTTTTCCTATAAAACAAATTTCGTAAACAAGGAGATTTTAATTAAATTTATTTTTGTGCTTGTTTATTTCATTTCTTGTTTTAAAGTTTTAGATTTTGTTTTAAATAGAAAATATTTATAAGGTTGCCATATGACATAAAGTTGACTAAGTTCAAAGGTAGCAAATATTTAAATATATACATGTATCTTAAGTTTTTGTATATATATGGACTTTACAGCGAAAAGTCTACTTTTTGTATCGTAACGCCAGGAAGCAAATAAGCTTGTATTTAAGGCCTCTTAACACCAAAATACAAAAAAGCAAATTATATGTATTTTATAATTGCTTCATGGCGATATCTGGAAATACACATATTTAATAAGTCATCGTCTTATTAATTATAAGTTAAAATAAGTATCCAGCAGTGGGTAGCCGTCACGACGACGACTCACTTGGGTCCTTATAGCGGTCCCTTTGTGATACCCCTAGCCAGTGACAAGAGTAAGCCAGTATCCACCATACTATTCCCCAGAGGTCATTGCAGTCTCGAACCACCCCGATTCCCTGCAGAACAAGGATATCGATTTCAGTCCCGCATTGGACAAATCGTCCAGGCATGGCAATTCCGGTCTCCCAAAATGCCTAAACCTAATGCCCGCCAGAACGGGGCATTGGCAGAGAAAGTGAAACACCGTCTCCTCCTCCTCCTCATCATGACAACTCCTACAGCAGTCATTATACGCAAGACCCATCCTCCTAGCATGAGTCCCTATCACCCAGTGACCTGTGATTACCTATATCACTGTCCTTATTCGGTCCCTGCCGATACCGAGTAATACGCGCGTTCTCGCCGCGTCATAGAGTCCTGACCATCAAGCAGGTATGCTGCCCCTGCCATCTCCCCTGAACCCTTCTGTACGACTCCCGTCTGATGAGAGTCTTGCAGCGGGCCATTGAAGTGCTAATCAGGCCGTCGACGAACATGTCGTCCAAGGGACATCCCCGTTTGGCCAGACTGTCCGCAGTATGGTTACCCAGGCACCCACTGTGCCCTGGTACCCATGTCAGCGTTACACTGGAACGTTTTGCGATCTCATTTAGAGACATCCGGCATTCCACTGTTAACATACATAGATGTCGTAAAGACACCAGCCAGAGCTGCAATGGCAGCCTTGCTGTCCGTTAATATACATATATCTCTCGATATACGATAGTACTTCATCCAGTTTGCCGCCCGCTTTATGGCAGAGATTTCCGCCTGCAGCACACCACTGCCATCTGGCAGCCTAAAAGAGACCCTGATGTCCAATTCCTCGATGAAGAAACCTCCACCCACTCTATTGCCCATCCTGGAACCAGCGGTGTAGACCCGTAGGGTCGGTTCCGGAGATCGCGTATTATCGAGCAGCTCATCATAATTACCATGATGAACCGTGAACAAACCACCAGCAGTAAAACTGAAAATATTTTTATACATCTGGAAAATTTTTTGCAAATTGTAAATCTGGCAACACCATCACATTGTTTGTTTATAAGAAATTATCGATAACCGGCAACACCACTATAAATAAATAAACACACGTGCAAGTGAAACACATACGATATTAAACTGCTAATTTATTTTAAGTGCAAAATGAACCTTTTATACCACTTCTGGAATATGAATTCCTGGAATCCACGTTGGAGTACAGATAAGGTTTTGATTAACGTGAGCACCTGCCGTTCGGCCTTATCTCACAGTAGTCTCCACCTTGGTGAGTATCCAAATGCCACTGTATGAGAGAGAACTCATTTGCACACATGGGTGACAACTTTGAGTGTATAAATCCGCCAAAGTTTACACACTCGACCCTTGTTTGAGGACCGGAGCTATCTAACCTCCGCTGTCTTTATTTGAATTCTAGCAGCAGCAACAGCACCCACTAATTCCTCACAAACCGAACTTTTCGCGAAGGTGAAAAGTCAGACTTTGACGTGACGAGACCCTACCCGCGACTTTAGGCTTAAACCACAGCGACTACGTGCTCTTCTGATTAGCGTCCCTCCACAGGGAATAGACTTCCGCAACGACAATAAACCCGAAAGGCAGGATGCGTTTATCGCAATAAGCTCACTAAACGGAGACCTCAACCACAAGTTACACGTAGCACCTGCGGCTTAGGTCAGATCTCGAGTTTATCTGGTTTATCGAGTTTATCTGTTCCTCCGAATCAAACCTACTCTGTCTTTTGATAGTTTCATTGGCGCTATCAAGCAGCTTTCGTTAATTAAGGTCGTATAAGATTCTCAAGGAATGCCAGTACATCTTTAGTCAAGGGTATACCACGACCACTCTAAGCCAATTGTCACCTTTCGGATCACAGGGATGACCGCAACCTTATTGTGTTAACCTAACCGACTCCCCCTCTAATTCAACATACTAGACGGATAAGCAAAATAAGGTTGTTTATTCTTTCAAATCATTACTATACAAATATGCTATTTATTGCTGTAAGTTTTGTTTACTACACTTCATTAAAAGAGAAGTGTAATCATTAGAAACACATACGTCTCTGCTTGCCCACGTATGAGGTATAAGCCACAAACTTCTTTTTTTAAAGCCGAAGATTATTGATCTTGGTCAATAACCACTATATATTGATGTTAATTTCCCCAAAATATTTTTGTGTTGCTGGACCTGTGTGCTTACTCTGTTCCTAAGGCAACTGGAGATATCCAGCTGTTTCCAGAAGCCACCACGCGGAGGTAGAACAAAGGCATTTGATGCCGATCTTATCAGGCATCGACATCTTAGGCTCCCATCCAGGCTAAAACGGGACAAATTTTTTTTATTATTAAATTTGTTGTCTCCAATACTGAAGAGGGAGACAAATATAAGCCATTCTCTCAGGGTGCAACAGCAGCTGCAGGAACCACATGCCACGCAATAGATGACTTGCATGGTGTAAGCAAAGTTACTATGAGCAGAGTAGTAAAATGCGTAGTAACTGCCATTTATACCGCTTTGTTTGCAAAGTTTGTAAGCCACACTAGTTTTGTTAAGTTGATTTGCTATTACAAAACAGTAATTTTCAATCTTTTTAACACAAGTGGCAAACAACTTCAAACACAAACTACATATGTATGTATATTTTAATTGAGCCAAGTCAAATTACAATCCATTGAGCCTTCATACTTTAATAGGCCCATTCCATCAAAAATTCTGATAGTGCATAGAAAAATATTCCTGAAAAATATTGATGGAATGGGCCATAAATTCTTTATTATGGATTGTAATTTGACTTGGAATACACATTCGAATTAATATGAAAATTTATAATATACAGCCCTGTTCTGAAAATCACATTTTAAGAAAGTGATTTGAAATCACAAGAAAGCTGTTCTAGGCATATTATTTTGTGAATTCAAAACGTTCAGCTACGTAAACAACTTTTTGAAATCATTTTGTTATTTTTCCGACTATTGCAAGATGACCGTCATTACAAATTACTTAAAGAAAATATTCATACCACCTTTCATATTTTAGTTTGAATAAAAAAATTAGTTTGCATATATACTTATTTTAATGCTTGTGGACTATAATCTATTCCTAAATGAGATTTTAAATTTTTACCGCAAAACCTTTGAAAATATACCAGGACTATATCCTTGTCATTAACATTTTTATTCATAAAATAAAACAGTTTTTATTAAAAAAAAAAAAAATGGAACATTTTTTTCTAGTTTTCGTTATGCGTTTCTTGTAGGGAATATTCGATTAAATGACAGTGACTGGCGGCTGATTTTAAGCCGACTTTAGTCGATAAATTTTCGGCGGCGGCGGCTGTTAAAAATAATCGGCGGCGTGGCTCAGCCGGCTTAAGCCGTCAAGGCGCAGGTCTCTGGATAGAAGGGTCTAGTATTTATTATAAATCGTAAAAGCTATAAAGAATCAGAAAACTTACAGGAACAAATCGCTTCTATCATGTCGTGGCTAAAAATCGCAAAAATTGCAAAATTTTAAACACACCCTGAAACTAATTTGATGTATCTGATACACTATTTTATTTTATATGGTATACGCTGTTTTATTCAATAATTTTACGGTATTTTTATTAAAATGTTTGATTTCAAAAATATCAATTTGTAACATTATAAAACAGTGATTAATTCATAGTTTTGTTAACTCAGTGGCACTTATTCATTACTTTCCAATTTGGGTTATTATTAGGGTGTTCAATCGACTAATTATTGTTCGATTAATCGAACAATTTTAGACGATTAATTGTTCGAATAATTTAAAATTGCTTATTTCGATTAAAGGATTAATCGAAGAATTTACACCGATTAATCGAATGATAACAATATAAGTATAATATTTCTGTTAAATGTATTATTTTTATAAAGTTTTAAGTCGAATAAACCAACAAAATGTATGTGTCCCTTGGAATTAAAAAAAAAACAGTCACGTTTAGTGAGTAATTTAGGCCTTAATTATATAAAACGCAACGCCAAAGAATTACATTGAAAGCAAAAACAAAGTCATAAATATTTCGTAATTTTGTTGTTGCTTTCTACAGAAATTCATGTACCATTTTAAAATTTTCAACGCCACAAGTTATAAGGCGTTAATTACTTATTGGCGTTGCGTTGCGATTAACAAAATTAGGGCCTTAGCTTATATTTTTGTTAAATTTTTTCAACACAATTTAATAATTCATTTCACAAAAGAAAATCGACAAAGGTATGTTAACTCAAAGATTTATATAAATTTATCTGGTATATTCTAGAAATCGAGATGCAGTGAGATAGAAATCGAACTTGAATTTAAATTCAATTATTTACGAACTGAATGTAGTTTTTCGTGGTTTTAAGTGTTGTTCTTGCAAAATAAGAGATACCTAAAGAATGAAGTAGATAAAATGGAATATTTTCAGGAACTTTCAGTACAGGGTCGTTTTTTTAAAATTAGCTTTATTTTAAATCCACTTTATTTCGATTTCTAGAACAATCCCGTATATTTTAACAAAATAGTTCATGTGTTTCTCTAGAGGAAATTATTTAAAGAATCATGGCGGATAGAGGCATAGAGGATGGAATGCCCGTGAAAAGTAGCAAAAAATCCAAAGACTCTCTTAAAATTTAAGTGCCTGAAGTGAAGCAAAAATTTGGAGCTACATTGACAAGTTTTATTTGAACAAGAATGTTTATTTACTCAATAACTAATTTATAAAATTTCAAATTAAGAATTATTCGATTAATCGATTAATTTTAAAATTTTATTCGTTTAATCGAATAAGAAAAAATGCCAAATATCGATTAATCGTTTAATCGAACAAAAATAAAACCCGGATAATTGAACACCCTAGTTATTATAAATAAAAACTTATGACAAATTAAGGTATACATTGCGTAAATCAAAAAGAACTAGAAGTTCATTCGTCTTCTTTCTTTTCCTCTGCTACATCTGGCTCATCTAAACAATTTCGCTCCCCTCCACTTTGTATGTTAAAAAGAAAATGACTGCGAGCCACGAGGAATTACATTCTTCTTGCACAAATTTTGGAGATCATGCAGCTTTCGATCTTCGGAATGAAGCTTTTTCTCAAACAAGAAATTATACACTATTTCTTTCCAACGACATTTTGACCCACTTTTGGATGTAGATTCTACATTGTAGAATTTGACGAAATTTTGATCAGACATAAAATCAATGATGCACGCAAAGAAAAAACATGGTTGTGGTAAACATATTCTAAGCAATATGCTAAGAAATTAATTATATTATTGTCATGTTAATCATAATAAGCTAAGAAGTAATCATATTATCATCATGTTAATCATAATAAATTTAGAAGCAATCATAACAATTTTCATAACTGTCATAAAAATACAAAATTAATTAAAATTTGTTTGCATCGATTTTTATTTTGTGGCTTTTTTCAATTTTTCTTAATGTAAATCAAATATCAGAGTTCAATATAAGGCTTCCAAAAGAGCAAATGCAAGATCTGTGGTTTTATGGGCAACCGCGTATGTCCATTTTGCCGATTTTGAGATGTTGATGCCATATTGCCGCTCTTTACAAGTTTCATAAAATATTTGAAAAAAGATGGATCAATTCCGATTTTTTAACGTAATGACAAAGTTTAAACAGTGCAATACCCAGCCCATTTATCTTGAATGGTTTTCGGCTTTCCTCAAACATTTTTAAGACATACGCCGTTGCCCATGAAACCACAGAAATACCGTAACACTTTTATAAAATATGACGAAATCCCTGTGTGTTTTGTTGTTGGATTTTACAAAAAAAAACTACGATATTTTATATTTGCACTATTAAATCACTAATACCGAATGAACTCCGCTAATATTTTAATTTTTTAATTTCTTTAAAGTACTGCTTCTGTGATACTTAGTTTAATACAATTTAATTATACTGTGATATTTTTTACTTTTATTTATATTTTTGCATTTGTTTTGTTTAATTTAATTTATGTTTTATGTTGTGTTTATGTAAAACAGAATGTGTGTTAAATATTCAAAATGCAGAACTATTGCCGAAGGATTATATATCTAATAAAATATCCCTGATGATGTTGGGAATCTCCAACGAAACGTCGGAAAAATAAATTATGAAATAATCTTTTATTTGCATAGAATACATGACCTTAATAAGCCCGATTTAGAATTTTCTAAACAAATCAATAACATATTTTTTATAGTTTTACCGCTCACAAACGACACAACTGATTCAAAATTATTTTACAAATGGCGATAACATAATATTGTTAAGTAAAAATAGTTTGATTGCATCTTAAACATAATATGATAAATGTATAGAAAGTTATAATGTTATGGCTATTAAATATCATGATATGGCTGCGAGTAATATAATATGTTTTGAACGTAATCATAATTTAGTTGTTAGAAAAATAATTATTTTTCGGTCAACAATACTCAAATTTATAATTGCGATAAGCATTGATATGTTTACAGTATCTATAATATTGTTAATATTAAATAAATATAACAATTATTTGTGTATGACAACAAAATATTGTTACAATAAACATAGTGTTGCAGCCGTAACCATGCCCAACCATATTTTTTCTCTGCGTGTGGAGATTCTAAATATGCAATAAAAAAATAATAGCGTATGAGCACATGCGCTATTGTTTTATTAAGGGGACGATATAAGAGTTTGTTATTATAGAAATTGCAGTTTACAAGTGCAAAAGGCTACAAGTGTTGTGAAAATTTAGATGAAACACAACTCGTCAGCACTTTTAAGAATAAGACTTGTGATTGTTACTTGTAAACTTGTAGAATTGTATTTTAGTGAAATTGGCCCCTTGGCCCTGATTCGCAAACCTACAAGTAAAATACATAAAAAAAAGCAACAATTTTACAATTTTTGTTTCAAATATATTTTACTTGTAGTTTTGAGAAACAGGGCCCTGAAATTATTTTTTAGCTTATAAGTAAATTTGGTATATTTTTTTTGACTTATTCCAAACGCGTTCTCAAAAAATTCAAAAACTTCAGGGCCCGAAATTTCGAAATTTGGTCAACCAGCGGTCTAGTTTCATGTCTTATTGCAACTATCGGTGTATGCAAGTAGACTTCACCTCTATTTACTTTTCATGCGCCCATAGATGCATATTTCTTAGTTTTACAGATTGAATGAAAAACTTAGTAGACTCTCATTCACAACTTGGAATTTTTACCTTTTTATAACCTGCAGCCTGATTTTTAAAACTGCATGGCATGCAGATAACCAACATCGCAAATACAATTCACCTACACGGGTAAACAACCAAATAAACACATTTTGCAAATTAATTCCATTAAAAAATTTTAAAGTTTTCTTTCCCTTTCTAGTTCTAGTTGTTCAACAGTTGATATTTTATTTGTTATTGCTACACATTTACAGTCTTGCCACTGTTTCTTTTACTGGTGCATGGTGATGGTGTTGTTAAAAGCAGAAAGCAATGTAATACATTAACGATTTCCTGCCGGTTTTTCCATGCTCGAATGAAAAAAAAAACCGTTAAGATTACATTCGATGTCTCTACAAATTAAACTTTTAATCTAACAATTAAACAGAATTTCAGAAAAAGGGCAAACAAACAGAGTAGTAGTATAAAATGTTTAAACCTTCAATGGTTTTAGCTTGTGTAAGAAGCACTTTGTTTGGGTGGCAATCCCTAAAAAATATATACATATATATATAATGTTTTTTTCAATGTTAATAGCTTTTAAGTTGCTTTGCCTCGAATCATACCTTTTTTGCCGCTTCTGTTTCTAAGGGCTAATTTTACAAACACTTTTTCTAGCTAATTGTTTTTCGAAGGTATAATTACAGAAAATTATTCTGCATACGATGCAAATAAATTTCGTGCAAAAAATTAAAATCACAGTTGAGAAAGTCGGGGGTAAATTATAAAATCTAAGTCTGCGTGCTTAAATACGTACGATAAAAACTTTAAAACTGTGTAATTTTTAGAATATTTTTTAATTGCATAAATTAATATGTGCATGACTTAAAGCGCATTAAATTATGTAACCTTAAGATGTTATAAAATCTACTTATGCATAACTATGTGCGCATATACAACTTAGTACGTCCGTGGCTACAAGTACTGTATTCATACATACATACTTATGTACAAAGAATCATCTTTATGTGTGTTGGTACTTACTTATTTGAATGCATTTAGTACAATGTTGATAATTTAATGTAATTAAGTATTAGTGGTTGTTTTAGAAGACTTGTTTGGTTGCTGCGTTCGTTAGTTATTGTGGCTAACTACGAGGTTAAGCTCAGAAGTCTTTTGATAATATTAAAAATTTTTAATATTTTTAACTAGGCTTAAGTTCATCAAATTTAATTTTCATTAAATTATTTTTATGAAGAAAGGAATTTTACAACATGAAAATTAATTAAAATTTACTGATAATTTTTCATTCTTGACTTAATCTGGGCTCGAACCCAGGCGTTTTTACGGACAGGTTACCCTGACATGTTTCGATTGCAACCACTCAATCTCCTCAGAGGGCTTGCCGTTTAACACTCGCAGCCATCGACGACTGCTGACGTCATTAGTCAAACATCAATCCTTAAACCAAATTGTATTTAACCTTTGGTAGATCGAAATTTGCTTTGAATGATTATCTATTTTAATTTATTTTACATGTTCTTCCTTTACTTCTGTTTTTTCGTACTTTTGTCAAGAATTCTTCTTGAAGTTCAAAGTACATATTTTGTTTTGTTTTTTCATTTTTTTGTCTTTCTTTTTCTTGCTGACCTTTTCAGCACAACTTGAAGGACAAATGCAAACATAGAGCTCGTGCCTTAGCTTTAACAATAATTAGTATTGTGGTTATTTTGTTGAACTATTTATGGTTTTTAATCCAAATTTTTAATATTTTTAATTAGGCTTAAGTTCATTAAATTTAATTTTCATTAAATTATTTTTATGAAGAAAGGAATTTTACAACATGAAAATTAATTAAAATTTACTGATAATTTTTCATTCTTGACTTAATCTGGGCTCGAACCCAGGCGTTTTTACGGACAGGTTACCCTGACATGTTTCGATTGCAACCACTCAATCTCCTCAGAGGGCTTGCCGTTTAACACTCGCAGCCATCGACGACTGCTGACGTCATTAGTCAAACATCAATCCTTAAACCAAATTGTATTTAACCTTTGGTAGATCGAAATTTGCTTTGAATGATTATCTATTTTAATTTATTTTACATGTTCTTCCTTTACTTCTGTTTTTTCGTACTTTTGTCAAGAATTCTTCTTGAAGTTCAAAGTACATATTTTGTTTTGTTTTTTCATTTTTTTGTCTTTCTTTTTCTTGCTGACCTTTTCAGCACAACTTGAAGGACAAATGCAAACATAGAGCTCGTGCCTTAGCTTTAACAATAATTAGTATTGTGGTTATTTTGTTGAACTATTTATGGTTTTTAATCCAAATTTTTAATATTTTTAATTAGGCTTAAGTTCATTAAATTTAATTTTCATTAAATTATTTTTATGAAGAAAGGAATTTTACAACATGAAAATTAATTAAAATTTACTGATAATTTTTCATTCTTGACTTAATCTGGGCTCGAACCCAGGCGTTTTTACGGACAGGTTACCCTGACATGTTTCGATTGCAACCACTCAATCTCCTCAGAGGGCTTGCCGTTTAACACTCGCAGCCATCGACGACTGCTGACGTCATTAGTCAAACATCAATCCTTAAACCAAATTGTATTTAACCTTTGGTAGATCGAAATTTGCTTTGAATGATTATCTATTTTAATTTATTTTACATGTTCTTCCTTTACTTCTGTTTTTTCGTACTTTTGTCAAGAATTCTTCTTGAAGTTCAAAGTACATATTTTGTTTTGTTTTTTCATTTTTTTGTCTTTCTTTTTCTTACTGACCTTTTCAGCACAACTTGAAGGACAAATGCAAACATAGAGCTCGTGCCTTAGCTTTAACAATTATTAGTATTGTGGTTATTTTATTGAACTATTTATGGTTTTTAATCCAAATTTTTAATATTTTTAATTAGGCTTAAGTTCATTAAATTTAATTTGCATTAAATTATTTTTATGAAGAAAGGAATGCACTTTGAACTTCAAGAAGAATTCTTGACAAAAGTACGAAAAAACAGAAGTAAAGGAACAACATGTTAAAGTAAATTAAAAAAGATAATCATTCAAAGCAAATTTCGATCTACCAAAGGTTGAATACAATTTGGTTTAAGGATTGATGTTTGACTAATGACGTCAGCAGTCGTCGATGGCTGCGAGTGTTAAACGGCAAGCCCTCTGAGGAGATTGAGTGGTTGCAATCGAAACATGTCAGGGTAACCTGTCCGTAAACACCTGGGTTCGAGCCCAGATTGAGTCAAGAATGAAAAATTATCAATAAATTTTAATTAATTTTCATGTTGTAAAATTCCTTTCTTCATAAAAATAATTTAATGAAAATTAAATTTAATGAACTTAAGCCTAATTAAAAATATTAAAAATTTGAATTAAAAACCATAAATAGTTCAATAAAATAACCACAATACTAATAAATATTAAAAATTATATTTAATCCCAACCAATTTTAACCACCAAAGCAAAGAAAACATATTTTTTTTTTAATATGGTCACAGCTAACAAACCATTTTTAATGTTTATTTATTAAAAACCTTGTACTAAACTTTCTTCTGCAAACAAAAAGTGTTATGTGTTCAAACTGGTATTGTTCAGCTCCAATGTACTCTCCACTTGATGAAGTTAGTCGCATGAGGCAGCCTAGACCAACACACCCATATATAGTCAACTACTCTTAAAAGATGACGAGCATATTCCTGGAAAATTTATTTTAATCCGACTTGAGGATGCAAAATTCAGCAACATCTGTGGATTGCTTTTTAAACGCAACGAGGTTTACTTCAAGTTGCGTCGCAATGATAGTTGGGAATTGATGAGTTCGAAAAAGAGAACTAAAACTCTAAAAAATAATTTAGCCAAGAAACTTGTATCAATCTCGACTTAAAATCAATGAACTGAAATACAAATGCCTCCAAACATTAAATCAGTATATGCAAAAAGATTACCATACCTTTTATGACAATCTTTGCCACTAAAAACCTATTTATTTTATTATTCATTGTTCATTTTCTATATTTTCGTTATATTTTAAATAAAATGTTAATTAATTTACATACTGTTTTTAGCGTATTGCCATAAAAAAAACTTAAAACTGGTATGAACATATTTTGAAAAGACTCCTTTAAAAGGTGTTTCCTAAATATCAGGCACCGCTATGTAACAGATATTTTACCCTATTTTTTATTGTAGTATTTTGAAATAAATATCATAAAATGATAACATTAATCAATTATTTTGCTCTCCTGAAACCCTGACAACGTGCACTACTTGCAGGCTATACGACGCACAGTGGTATTTTTTTTTTGGCAAAAAGTCTATTTTTTACAGTTATTTTTTAGAAATCTTATGATGCAATTCTGTAGAGAAGTGTTTCATTAGTAGAAAACCATGATTTGTTTTCGAAAAAAATAAAATTTTGTATAAAAAAGAGTGTGGTAAAGTTATCTAAATATAATACAACGAAAACTGATGAAAATTTTACTACATTTCAGTTGTTTATACAATAAATATGGTTTAACTACGAATAGTTTTAGAGCATTCTTATTAAAATATAGTATTTTAAATTTAATAGGAAAGAAAAATTATTTAAATTACATATATAGTTTAAGAGATCTGAGCAAATCAAAATGACTCCAAAAAATTTAGCATTTGCAGTTTTCATTAGAAAAAAAATAAGTTAGCTCGGTCTACCTCCGTGCTAGTACTACTACTAAATTAAAGTTTGGAATGTTTTCTTTCATTTTATGTTAAAAAATTCTGCGACTTTTTGCGATCGCTGAACAAACTTATAAATTTTGTGATAAAACTCACGTATTTTTTGTGAATATTTACAATAAATTGCAATGCATATTTACAGTAAAAGCTTTTGTATACTTTTAGGCTTTTACTTTTACTTTTTAATAACTGATTGACAGCAATATCGAAAAAGTGCATAACAAAAAAAGAAAACCAAAACCATGTGATTATTTCAAATAATAATATATGCCAAAAAAAGTTTAAGAAAACTATTATAAATCTAACAAATTTTTAAAATGGGTTCCTTATGTGTTTCATATAGTGAATTGTGCAAGGAACTTATAAATTGCAATAATAATGTGGATTTATTAACTGATTTCATTTTGGGTTCTATGGGCGGTGGGTGGAGGGCGTGGCCAATTTTGATTAAACTTTATATTTTTCTTAATTGAGCCTAAATAAAGGCTCAGAGCAAAATTTCAAAAACTTTGGTCCAAAAAAAAATGTTGGGTTCTATGGGCGGTGGGTATTTTTCTTAACTGAGTTAACCAAATGCTCAGAGCACAATTTCAACATTCTACGAGCACTCCTTATATTTTTTGCCAAACATTGTATGGACAAATCCCTCTGTGCGACGCACAGTGGGTTTTAAATAAGCCACATCCATTGCTTGAAAATGGAATTAAAAATCATGTTTATAATTGTCTGCACCTTCATTAAAATCATAATCTTCATGTTATCATCATCAACATCGGTAATATTAAGCAGAATAAGCAAATCAAGTGCTGTTTGTGGTAAATTTAAATTATGTAGTTTTTTTATCCTAATGTTTGTTTTTGCTTGAAATTAAAGGTGGTACTGAAATTCTGTAACTTTTTAACGACAAAAAATTGTCGTTAAATAGTCAAAATTCGTTAGCTAACGAAAGTTGTCGTTAAGAGCTATTCTGTAATGAAATTTTAACAATTTTTATCGGCAAAAAATGTCGGTAGCTAACGACACAAAAAAAGTTCTTGTTAAATAATAACGACAACAAATGTACTGTTAAAAGATTAAAAATATAGAGTAAAGTAGCCAATTTTTAACACAAAAAAAGTAAGAAAGTATAATCGATCAAGTCCGACTCTACATTGCAGTATTTGGGCGATCATGTTTCCGCCAAAGAGTATGTTGTGAGGTTAATATTGACATAAGACATTTTTGTGCCAAATATTATCTAAGTATCTATGTACTACCATTATTAGTGTATTCGTATGGAAGCTGTGGTCAAAAATATGGACCGATTCTAAAAAAATTTGTTCTGGTGATTTATGTAGGTTGCGACAAAATATTTTTGGATCTTATTCAACTCAAATGTTTATAAAACAAGATGGCTATTAATAGGCACAAACCCCTATTCCGGAAAGAAGTTTTCATGTGGGCTATTAAAATTAAATACCTGCTTCTCACCATTATAAAATGGCTTCGACCTTGTGACAATAAACGCATATGTGCCAAATTTTATAAAATTATTTTAAAAATTGCGACCTGTAATTTGCGAACAAGGTTATCTTGGACAGACATCCTGATAGAAGGACGGGCTTCGTTTAATGGATTCTGATATTGATTCTGAGTCAATCGGTATACTAAAAGGCAGGCCTAGAACCTTTATTTAAATGTGTTACATACAATCGTACAAACACATAATATCCTCTTTACATACAGTAGTGTAGGTATAAAAATTAAGAGCTGAATGTTGAGCTAGAGTGGATCAGTTACCTAAAAATGTTTCCCTATGTATAAAAAGATTTAAAACCAACATATTTGTTTAGAAATATAATCAATATTTAAACGTTTTCATTCATGTTTTGTTCAAATAAATGCAATAAAGCAAATTTATTTTGTTTTTTTTATTAATTTTAAAAAGTTTTCACTTTGACGTTCTTATATTTTTACCGATATTTGTCGTCAATATTTCTTAACAAAAATATTTGTTTTTTTAAAATACAGAATAACAAATTCGTTAAAGTAACCGAGATTTCTCGTTAATAAACGATATCGGTAGTTAAATTCAAAAAGTTACAGAATTGAGGTACTGAAGTTATAAGAGACCGAATAAAAATGTCTTCATTTCATTATTTCATATCGAGCCATAACCGCGAAAATAACGTAAGCGACATCATTCCCAATTTGGGCTTTTTTTAATAAATAAGTTTATTGGCAACACTTGCATCATCTCCTAAAATTTCATGGACACATAAAGTAAAGTTACGATTTTATAGCAAGAACAATTTTATTGTAAGCGACAAATTTCATACAAAATTTATATAAAATAAAATAAAAAACTCTGTCCTTTAAAATTTGATTTTTGGCGCAAATCTTTGAGCATAGCTAAAGATTTGCGGTTTTATGGGTAAAGTCGTGAAATTTTTGAAGTGAATCTCGTGACTACAGGAAACAACAATAAGTATTATTTGCAATCTTTCTATCAATTCTACATTAATGTTTATAATTTTAGCAGAAACTTCTGCATTTCGGAAAAATAACAAAAACCAAACCTTCGGCCGTGAGCAAGGATTTTTCTTCTATGGTATAACAAAGACCGTCTACGCTAACTAAAGCTTCTAAAATCTGCCTTGTTTCCGAACAAAGGCCGACGTCGCAGAGAAGCTTTAGTTAGCGAAGCCAGTTTTTGTTATACCATAGAGGAAAAATCCTTGCTCCCGGCCGAAGGCCGGCTTTGCAGGGAAGCTTTAGATAGCGTAGCCGGTACTTGTTTTAGCAAAGAGGAAAAAATCCTTGCGCCCGGCCAAAGGCCGGCTATGCTTTCGAGTTTGTAAGCATGTTGTAGACATTATGACACTCTACAAAGTGACATAACGTCCACGGACTTTATGACACTTTTACACTGAACGTTATGACACCTTTTTGCAATATTTTGTTTTTACAAATAACATTTAGGAATTCGACGTTCTTATAATGATAATGAACGAGTTTAACAAATAGTATGTAAGATTTGGACGAAATTTTAAAAATGAAAAATGGCCCGAAAAAATTGGCTATTTTTCATACAATATTTTACAATATCACCAAATTAAAAAAACGAAAAATCACCCAATAATAACGAAAAATAGCCCAAAAATTGTGGGTCACTATTCATAAGAATTCTAGGCCAATTTTACATGGAATTTTTTTGGGTGATTTTTCCTACAGCCTTTTAATGTATATTTTTTTTTTTTTTTTTTTTTTTTGCTTTGAAAAATTATATCGAGTAAGTGATGTCCATTTTTTGCATTGCACATACGCAGAGTAGTCCAAATGCTCATCCTAGCAACAAATAGTCTTAATTCGCTCTTATATAGCCGTACCGACATAAAACTTTGTCACACAAAAAAATTGGGAAAATTCCATAAATGGGCGTGGCCGATTCCTTGTTGGATAAATTAAACATAAATGTGCTCGGTATTGTTAACTTATTGATTGTTAATACGTTTAATATGTATAAAATATGATAAACGCAAATATGCAAGCACACCCATGCATACACAAACGTGCGCAAGAAAGCAAAGAAAAAAAAAACTAAATGACGTGTTCGACATGCCCCATTCAAAAAAAATTTAAGTTCCGTTAAAGAAGTGATGTGAATTTACATACGTTTTATGTTGTATCTACATTTGTCGACTACCGGCCAGGAGTTGGTCATTTTGAAAATTAGGGTCTGAGGGGTGCTATAAATTATTTGTTCTTAACGTTTGAGTGGTCAAAACTGCTAGAAATTGATTTTTAGGAAGCTGCTGAAAATTTCGGACCCTGTTGTTGTGGAAATTTTTTTATTCAACTTTTTCTGCAAAAATGCTACAAATGTAGACTACCGAGCACATAAAAGTTAAACAAATGATATGGCTGTTTTTAAGTTATGTTATACTCATTTAGTCGAGATATTCTCAAGAATGTATGTTACAAAAATATATTTATTTTGTTGTAGGTTGGCTAATCTGCATGCATGCATTTGGTTGGGTACTAATGGCAAGTCGCCAGTTTATCTTAACCAACTTTTGAAACTCGCATGCTTATAAAAAAAACTCTCAAACAAGAAAAAGTCTGTTTTAATCTATTACGCTTTTGCGTTTGAATTTTTTATTTTTTGCCTGAGAGGTTTTCTATTAGCTTGCGAGCTTAAAAACTTTTCAAACTTGATTAGTTCAATTAGTTGCGACGGGCTAAATTTTTGGGATAGAAAATAATCCATTCAAACCTCATCTTAATTGCTTCGCCGTTTAAAAATTATTTCCAAAGGTAGAAGGGTTAAGCAGATTGTGCTCATTGTGCCTAACACATAGAGGTATTGGTCTTAGATCTTTAGTATACCGTTTCTCTCAGTATCACTTTCTAATGTGCTGTTTTCACAACATTAATGACTGAACGTGTAATAAACTTTATATGGAAAACACTCAAAAAACTGAGTGCTTTTCATATAAATAACACTACACATTCAGTCACTTGTGTTGTGAAAACAGCATATAAATTAATTAAATGATGTTCATCAGTTCGGTTGTAAGACTCATAAAATAAAATTAAAATTTTAGTGAATTTGCAGACTATCCTTGTATTTCCAATATTTGAGCTGCAGATGTTACAAACTGTATTTACTTAAAAGGTAAACTAAGTGACGCATTTCATGAAGTTCCAAAATATACATTCAGACTTTAACACACACAAAAGTAAATAGATTGAGCAACTTGAATTTTTCTGTTGCTCTGCTATAAGGCGAAATTTTAGAGGCTTTCTTTTATAAGGCCTTATGTAAGACCTTTTTATACCTTTTTTGGAACCGGTACAGGAAGGCCTACCTGATCCCTTCTACACAGGTTATTTACATAAATTTTGTGCAGGTACTGAGTTTGTAGGAATAGCACTGATTAACCGCTGCAAAAGAAAACCAAATTCGAAACAAAACGAAACAATTAACAAAAATGCAAAAAGTGAAAAGAAAAAAAGAAGTAAGTTTAAAATAGTTTTGCCTTAATTCTCTGAAAAGGCCTCTAATCAGGCATCTTGAAGAAGATAACGAAGAGGGCCTTTACGGCTAAGATATCGTAAAATATGTATGAGTATGAAATGGGGTATAAGGCCTTGTGTCTGGCAAATTAGGGCTTCTAGAAGGTCTGCTTACCTCTACTTTTCACCGCTGGGTATTTAAAAACATACACACAGACACAAGTGCAAACAATCCACACACTTACATTAAAAAAGTAAATTTCGCATGTGTAAAAGCTGGTGAATACCGTAAGAATGTTTACGCGGGAATGTATAAGTGTTTGTGTATTAATTTTTACTCAGGTATTTTCTTTCCTGGTTGATTGTATTTTCTGCTAATTAAAAGTCCTAGTTTTTTATACTAAAGACATAATGGGAATGTGATGTGCCACCAGTATTTTTTAAAATGTGGTTGATAAGGCAAACTGAAGCAAAACAAGCAAAAGTGCTATGTTCAGCTATGCCGTTCACAGAAAAGAAAAAAATTATTTTAATTTAAAAATTAGTGATATTCGGGAATGGTGTATAAATTGATATGAAGTGGATGAAATCGAGCAAATTTTAAAAACGACCCTTGACAAAAGTTTATAAAAATATTTCATTTTATCAATTTAATTTTTTGAGTACTAATAATAAACTTAACAAGAACAACTCTTAAAACCAGGAAAAACCACGGTCATTTTGTAAATAATTAAACTAAAAATCTCGTTCGTTTTTAATTTCACTTCATTTCAATTTCTAGAAAATTCCCGATTAATAAAAAAATGTATTGAATTTTCACCAGTAAACAAATTAATAGTAGTAGCAGGAATGTTGTTGATTTCTTTATTTACTGATATTATTGTTGATTAATTGAAAACAAATTGGCAAGAGTATTTTCTGTGTCCTTAAATCATAAATAGATATATTTTGTGCCATTCCAACATCTCAAATCCCGCCCACATTTGCCGGAAGTTGTGTATAGATAAAGAAAAAGATGCTTGTACCATATTTGGAAACTTTGGCTCTTGCCTTTTTTCATATATACAGAAGTCTTTAACAGCCAATCCCACGATGTCACACGTTACCGTTCGCATATCTGCGCCACCTTGCCAAATAAACTCTAATTTTATTGTTTATGTTTAACTTAATATGTGTTTTATGGAAGTTTTTCCCCTTTGTTAATTATTAAACCAGATCAAATCAAATGTCTTTTCCATTTCATTAAATTATTTTTTTTTTTTTAATTCAAGCTATTCGATTAAATTATAACTCTTATACGAATATTTGCGCAATATTAAAATTTAAAAATCGATTATATCCTTAATCGAACAAAACCTTAAGTCAAATAATTGGATACTCTAGAACAAATTTCCTTATTCAAGTCTATGTATTTGAATACGTGTGTATGATAATACATTCGACCTTGTACAAATTAATAACATTAATAAGCTGATTAGGCGATAAGACTATTGCTCACAAAACGAAACTGTTCTTCCATTAGACTCAGATAATAGGAGTAATAGCACTTTTACATGCATACAAACCACTCACCAATTTGTCGGCAATGACTTCTATATTGAAATCCTTCAAATACACAGCGGGAAAATCAAAAGAACTTCTTTTTCAGGCCTTTTTAAAAGCTTGCCATTACATTTTTTGATTCAATTATTATGATTATCTAACTGCTAAAGTATGCCTGCTCTTTCGTATAAAAGAAAAAATACATATTCCACATTCGCTTCTATAAGAAGTGAGAAGAGAAGGAGCAACATTTGTTGTTTTTTTTGCCAAAGTAAAAGCCAAATAATTATGTTTTTACCATGCTTAAGTAACGGCGAAAAAAGGGAGAGCGGAAGGCCTACCCCGCTATGAGAACGTGTGTAAAAAATATATGAGTATGGAATGGAGCCTGCAGGCCTAGTATATCCAGAAGAAGGAGTACAAAGGCCTTCTAGAAGGCATCCGTACTCCTTATTTTTCCACTGGGTACTTGATTAAGTTAAACGTTATATTAAAGTATACATTCTTCATAGCAATGAATAACATATGGAAGTGAAAGCATAAGCAAGAAATACTTTTCGTTACCTAAAACGCAAAAGGCTCTTTTTAACATTTTGAATATTTTGCAGAAGAAGCAAAAAAAAAAAATTTTAATTATCATTTGATAAATTGCATTAATCTGTTTTTAATTAATTTTTCTTATATTTTTATTGTAAATCCTACTAGTTGCTTTGTAAATTGTCAATGATGCATATTATGCAAATTTAGCGTTATCATATAACCTTTGGTAAAAAGGGCTGTTTGTTCTAAAATTATTTGTACACATTTTTGTGGATGCAAAACCTTAGATTAAGGAAAAAGTCGAATTTTAACGGCCTTTTGCGTTTAAGGTAACGATGTACACAAAACTTGGTACATAAACTCATATATAATTAGCTACAACCTTAAAGTACTCTTTAGATTCTGTATACAATCCATTTGTGCATAAATCCACATCCACAAATTGTATTCAAACAAAAGTATGTTTGCTTTCTTTCCATTTCCAGTTCTTGTCGAACATTAATTGGTATAAATATTTGCAAAGAAAATTTCAACTTTCTTACCTTAAGCGTCCACAAAATAGAATAGTTTCGATAATTTGAACAAAATTGGGCTATTCACAAGGTATGCTATTAAGTCATAATGTCCTAAATAATATTTTACAATTGTTAAAAAAAATATTGTTGTGTTTAAAACAAAATTAAAATTTTAATGCTGTGTTCATTATGTAATCGTACATTAGAAATCGAAATTATAAGCGCTTGCCCACAGCAGTAATTATTGTAATTATTTTAAGATATATGACTTTACAACTTTATGACTACCTTGTGAATAGATTTAAATATGTTTTCTTCGGAAGTTAAAACAAATTATAGTTAAAATTTAATGAAAATTATGTGAATCTGCTTTATACCGTATTCAGATATGTACCTTAATTGAGTTTTACGCAATAAATGCCATTATTGAGCTCAATTATCCATATAAAATAGCAATTTAGTTATTGCTCAATTAATATGAAATTGTTATAAATATTGAGTAAAATTAAAATGCTACACTGCAGTGCACTGTCACAAGATCGTTTAGTGAGTAAAGCCAAACTCACTAAACAAAGGGTTTTGACATTTTTGCCAACAACAAAAACAAAGGTCCATCCATTAGGTCTGCGCAAAAGCCAGATGTTTATTTTTTTTCCTTTATTCATTCCACTTGGGAACATAGGGCTTCTACAAGATTATTCCAACTTAATCTGTCGTTACATATATTTTTAATTTCATCAAAAGTTTTATTTAATATTTTAAGTTCTTGGTTAAGTGTTCTGCGCCAAGAGTTCTTTGGACGACCAGGGCGTCGGCTGCCTTGAGGATTCCATTCTAAAGCAGTCCTCGTGATGCTACCGTTTGGCTTTCTTAATGTGTGCCCTATCCATTTCCACTTTCTTTTTGTTTTTTGGCAATTTATAGGTACCTCGTTCGTCAATCTCCAAAGATCGGCATTGGTTATTGTGTTCGGCCAAAAGATGCGGCAAATTATTCGCAGGCATTTATTTGTAAAGACCTGTAGTCTCTGTGCTATGACGCTTGTCATCTTGTCATCAGCCAGGTTTCGCTACCGTACAGAAGAGTAGATCTCACACATGCGTTAAATATTCGAATTTTTGTCTTCTGCGAGATTTGGGGTGACCGCCAAGTTCTATTCAAGCGGCCAAAGGCTGATCTTGCCTTTTTCAGCCTGTTTGCCACATCTTCTTCCACGCCGCCGTCTATCGACATTATACATCCTAAAGCCCTTATGACACTTCATTTTTTATTCATTAATTGATACAGAATTGATGGAAAGAAACAGTAAATGCTAGAAAGAGCAAGCTATAAAAAATGTAAGCAAAGTTTTTTAGTTTTTTTTCTCTGGTTATGATTTTGTTTCAGGAATGGCGTTGAGAATTTTTAAAATTATACCAACAACCTTTAAAAATTGTACCTAATTGTACTAAAAGATTATTTTAGTTGAAATTAATTTTATTTATGTTCTAAAAAAAAAAAAAACACCACAAAAAGGTATTATAAATCTTAGATTAACAAGTATCAACAAAAAAGTACAATTGAAACAACTTAGCCATCCCTGTTCTGTTAATTTTATTAAATGTTGCAAACTTTTTGTGTATGAGAAACCTAAAAACAAAAAGCAGTAAATCGCTTAATTTGCCCATAAATCGCTGATTCAGCAACACTTTTTATATTTCAAGCTTGAAATGTCAATTTTAAGTTGAACAATTTTAGATTTTTTTTTGACATTACTTCATTTTTGATCGATAACTTTAGTAAAATGTTTGACAGCTTGCCATTTATCTTAATACAGCTGAACCCTTCGCACTTGGTAAATTTTTCTATTACTTTATATTTGCACTGTTCCCCAAAACTTGAACAATGCATTAAAAATGTAGTGTCATAAGGGCTTTAGTAGCAGAATCTTAAACGATTAATGTTTTTTCTTTAAAGATGTCAAAAGTTGTTTGCATTTTGCTAGGTTAATTGCCAATTGCTAATTGAGTAAGCTAAATTGTGTATGTGTATACAGAAAGATAATTATGTCAATTAACCGAATATTGACTCAATAAAAAAGGTATATCTGAACACGGCATTAATGGGAAAATTGATTGTTAACTAGTTTAACACATAATTTTTTAAAAGAAATATAAAACAAAATTTTAAGAACACTTTCAAATTGTTAATTTTGTTTGAGGAGTTCTTTAAACGCTTCATAATAATAATTTTTACCTAAAAAGTAAAAATATAAATTTCTTTATACCGTATCTGTCACCTCTTCTACATCATATTAAGCTATTAAAACATCATTAATAACGTTTACCTTAAATTTCTTGAAATTGAAAAAAAGGTGTAGTTATCAAATTTTCCTGTAAATTTAATTTAGTAAATCCTAATAAAACACAAGCTATTTTTATAAATAAGGCCGAAGGTATTAAATATTTGTATGATCAAATAATGACTTCCTAAAAATTTCTTAAAACTACGAGCACTATTTTTTTAATCCGCATGTTTGTTTTTTAGAAAATAAAGGGTGGCACACCCATAATGCACAATGTTAATTGTAAGTCATACCTTAACTTAAAAATTTTTCCCAACTTTATTTGATATTTCTTTGTCTCAACGTTTGACAAATTCAACCATGGAGAGGTATACAATTGAGCAGCGTGTTAAAATTACACTGGTTAACAAATTTGGAAAAAATTTACTGCAGAAACGAATCATGTTTGTTAACTAATTATCATGGATTTTGGGACAAAAGCATGGTGGGAGACTATTGCCAGGGCTGGGCAGTATTTGAGTTATATATGACGTGCAAGTATTTTGTATTTTGTTTTTTAAATACATAAGAAGAAAGGCAAAGACTCCAAAACTTGCAATTTATAATCTAGAGGAAAATCACAAAAAACATAAAATAACACCTGTAAATATCAAAAGAAGAAGCACGAGTTAAGAAGACGATGATTTTGTTGTATTCGTAGATAGGGATGGATGATGGCGAATCTAGGACATCAAATTTGGAGTTGGAATTTGTAAGTCTTCTCAGTGACAAGATCAAAGACATTATCACTTTTGACAGATATCCAAATACAAAAATAGTATTCATAGAATTTAATACAAGTCCATCAAGACCTGAAGAAAGATTATTTTCTTCAGCAGGTTTTATTTATTCTCCAACATGAAACTGTTTCTCTGATGCTTCAATTAAAAATCTGATATTTATGAAAGGAAACAATTGTCTTGTTAGTTATTTTTATCTAATGTATTTTTTTGTTTTTAAAAAAATTACGCATTTCGTATTTTGAATACATACATGTACATTAGGGGGTCCCAAAATTTATAAATTTGAAAAGTAATAAACCGTTATTTACAGAATTTGTTAAAAAATTACGAAAAATTGTAACTAAGGGTATCTAAATGAGTACTCTCATCACCAAAACTTATAATTTTTTCACACAGGAATAAAGCTTGGATACTTTTCTTTAAAACTGTTTCCTCAAAAGTGAAGAAACTCGTGGTATTAACCAAGTTATGAGTAAAGTTAAATAAATGGCCGAAAACTCCGTTTTTTTATGAAAACTCCATTTGCGCGACCTCTAAACCTATTCCGAAAATTCTAAAAAAAAATAAAAAATACTTCACCCTATAAGCTTTTAAATTTTAGTTGAGCACCTATGGAAATCACAACAAAAAAAAAAATTTGGGACACCCTAATGTACATGACGTGGAAGTACGTTCAAATAGGGCCATGCACTTTTAAAAATTTATTGGTTTTTAAATAAACTAGGATATTTTAATGTAAAAAGCGAAAAAAAACATTTGTATCTCAAAAACCTGACGTGGTAGAGAAAACCCAATTACAGATTCGAATTCACCCCACCAAATTACCATCGTAAATATATTTGGTTGCTCCAGTCCAAAACGGTGTTGGCTAGTGTTATTTAAATACATTCCTTCCATTTTTTGGTCTGCATAATCGATCAAATGTGTCCACAATCGGGAGAATAGTGCGCAAATTTGTGCACCTGTACAGGCTCGCTCAGCTCGTTTTGCGGAAAACATTGCTGTTGTTCGCGATACTGTGGCAGAAGAGCCGTTAATTTCGACTCGTCGTCGTACCCAACAATTTCAAGTATCGTCAATACGCCGAATGATTGATTGAACAGACAGAAGTGAATGGTGACTTTACAAAGGAAATCATATTCAGTGACGAAGCACACTTTCACCTCATTGGATTCGTTAGCAAACGGAATTGCCGCATTTTGGCAAAAGAGAATTCACGAGTGATTTTTGGAAAGCCGATGTATCCACAAAAAGTGATTGTTTGGTGCGAATTATTGCGAACCATACTTTTTCCAAAATGTGGTCGGCCTAGCAAGCTATCGCGAAATTAAGGGTATGGACCTGAACGATATGTGGTTCCAACCGGATGGTGCCACTTGCCACACAGCCAACAAAACAATGGCTCCTTTGCGCGAGAAATTCAATGTCCGTATTATCTCACGTTGTGGCAATTTTAATTGGACGCCACGACCATGTGCTTTGACACATTTGAACTTTTTTCTTTGGGAATATTGAAAAGAAAAAGTATACGTTAATAAGCCAAGAACAATTTAAGAGCTAAAGGAAGTCAACACATTAATGAAATTGAACCTCAGTTATGTTTCCCCTCCCGCGGCCATCACGTGCTCCCCGCAAGTATACACCAACAAAGTTTACTAACAAAAACCTCGCCAATAGTCAGACCGGCGTGTATGTTAACCGTGGCATCAGAAAAGAAAAAACCCTGCGGGAAGTTTGTGTCAATTGGTCCAACAGACTGGTCCTTGGATTTGTAAAAATAGAACAACTACAAAAAGAAAGAACTCATGACCAGTAAAAGGAGAACCATTCGTTTATAAGGAACAAAAATGAAAAAAAGGAATGAATTACAGTAAAGTGTTCACCGGTGGTGTGACACATTTTTGGGACTTTCTAAAATTTGATTCTTGAATTTAAATCTTGGACTTTTTTTATTGAAATAATACTATATTGTATTTAAGTGAGGCTATCAGCGCAGGAGCTGTGTCCTTAGACTACTTATTATGAGATAATGAGGAGTTAACACTACTCTTGCACTATAGTACTTGGTTGTAACGGCCCGTGCAAAAACTAGCGCCATCTGTTTTGAAAACAAACAGTTGGCTTACTCGACTATTGCACTGTAAAGAACAGTGCAAAGAACATATCTAACACCAGAACCGTAACCAAATGAAATTGTGGGCTACACTACTTCTGCGCTGATAGCCTCAAATAATACTACATTGTAGTAACTGACACTAAACAAGTTCATTGAGAATATATGTGTGACGGGTCAAATGATATCAATAAAACCCCTTCAATGACAACCCCACATAGAAGTGGGGTAAAGTGTTAGAACTAGAACCGGTCTCTATCACCAAAGACCTATCACGGGACTACTTAGGTGTAGTGCTGGGATACTATCGATATTATCTAATATCGATATTTATCGATAGTTCAGATTTCACTATCGATATATCGATATTACTATCGACTGAATGTTTGTACTTAAGTAGGAAAACTTTAACTAGTTTTTTATCAAGCTACAGTTCGTTGTTTTTATCACTTTATTGAACGTAAAAGACGTACGTATGTACGCACCTTAATATAGATGACAGTTTTTAAAAATTGTGCTGCTGATAAGCACCTTTCTGAAGGAACCAAAGTAGCAGGGACTATAAGATATCTTGTTGCTACTTTATACAACGATCTAAATTGGATTTAAATTTCAACCCAAAGGGTAATCAGTCTAGTGGACTTTTCCCCTAATGGTCGTTTATTGTTTTTTCCTATGCTCACAATTGCAATTACATTTTTATTTGATTATTTTTTACAAAATCATAAAACTATCTGACATTTCAGTCCCTATGTAAACATTTAAAAATTTCGGAAAAAAAGCACAGCTAAGCAATCCAGAAAACCTGCCATTCTAGTTGTTTGTATTCATTGCTGTAATTCTGCGCGAATTAATAATAGCAAGTAGAAACTGTGTGTGTATAGCTGCTGTTACATGTCTTCATAGCTGTATTTTAAATAACAATAATATCAACATTGATAATTTTCTTATCGATATTTTGGATAGTTTACGACTATCGATAGTATCGATAGTTTCCCAGCCGAAATATTAACCGCTGTCTCGTTCCTTAAAGCAAATAAGTTCCCAAACATCATCTTCCTTGCAACTATCAGTAATCCAAACCCTCTGGGCCACAAGCGAATGAAATACCCAGCTCAAAAAAAGTTTAATCGTCAACATCCCAAAAAAGGAGACCTTACAAAATGTGAAAATTGGAAAGGTATAAATAACTATTCTTAGTGCAGTTGACAAGATAATTGGAGATTATCCCAAGCTATATTGCCGGAACTCCGTCATAAGCAAGCTGGGTTCCCTCCACAAAAGATTTGCACTTATCATATCAAGTAGTGCTGGGATACTATCGATATTTATCGATAGTTCAGATTTCACTATCGATATATCGATATTACTATCGACTGAATGTTTGTACTTGTGCAGGAAAACTTTAATTATTTTTTATACGGCTACAGTCCGTTGTTTTTATCACTTTATTAAATGTATATACGCACGTTATTTTAGATGGCAGTTTTTTTAAAAATTGATAAGTACCTTTCTGAACGAACCGAAGTAACAGGGACTATAAGATATTCCATTGCAACTTTAAAAAATTTTCTAAATTCTAAACCCAAAAAGGTAATCAATCTAAGGGACTTATCCTCTAATGGTCGTTCATTGTTTTGTCCTATGCTCGCAATTGCAATTGCATTTGGATTTGCATTTGTTTTTTTAAGCAATTCAAAAATATTTGGCATTTCAGTCCCCATAGAAACATGTACAAACTTCGACTTAAAGGCCCTTAATCACCCAGTTGGCCAGATTGCCGTTGACGACATTGTCGTCAATGATGTGTGCACGATTTGTCCCCTGTTGTTTAGGTTTTCTAGAAGATAATTTACAGGAAATCGTCGTGCACGACAGTTTGAGCGACGTTGTCTTGTAAGTTGTCTTCTATTTAGCTTTATATGGGACAGTATGAGCGACTTTGTCTTATAAGTTGTCATCTATTAAACTCTATGTGGGACAGTATGAGCGACACTGTCTTATAAGTTGTCTTGTATAAAAGCTACTGACGACAAAGTTTTCTTGAATGCTATTTAATCACTTGCTTGGTTTTCTTAAAATTCTCACATTCTTTTTTTTTAATTGTTGATTAAAATATCTAAAAAAAATTTAACAAACAGTAAAACCAAAAATGATGATGAAATTATTCGCGGGCTGGAAAATGGATTACATGCAGTTAGTACTTCACTGTCAACATTAGGATTGCATACAGGAGTCGAATATTAAACATATAACAGAAAATAAATATAAATGAAATAAAATTCCAAGTATATTAAAAAACTGTCTGAATTAGATAACCATATAATAATTTTTGTCGTGGACGTCGAAATAGACGACATTGTCATGCAGGTAATCGTTAATGATTATAGTGTAGTGCACGATTTACGCGACACTTGTTCGAAAATGTCGTTGACGATTTGTTCCCGCTGTCCCTCACATGTCGAGCAGGAATAACCATTGTCGTGCATCCGTCTTCGAGGATGTCTTAAAGACGTGGCCAACTGGGCAGCAGAAAAAAGCACTGCTAAGCAATCCATATCACTTGCCATTCTTGTTGTTTGTATTCATTGCTGTAATTCAGCGCGAATTAATAATAGCAAGTAAAAATTTTAAATAATAAAAATATCGATATTTATATTTTTCCTATCGATATTTTCGATATTTTAAGACTATCGATATTATCGATAGTCTATCGGTAGTTTCCCAGCACTACTTGAGTGTTAGTTTGCTTCCCTCTAGGGAAAGTACACCAAAGAGCCCTGTCATTTAGATATTTGACGCAGTCCAAGTTGTATATTTCCCAGCGGGTGCGGTTGAAAGAACCATGTCATTTCTAAAGGCGCTATACATTCATACACAATATGTAGCAGAAATTCACGCAATATTACGCTAATCAACCATCATATCACCCTCAAAAAAACTTACGTTAGTTACCGTCGTGTGTGGTTTTTGACACATATGTACTGTCTGTCTACTTTGCTGTGGCGCCATAGTTCGTTCATGATCAAAGTCATGATTTACGTAACATTAATGATGTACTTATCCAATTGGTGATTAACAACAAACCATAGAAAGCTTGTGTGAATTTTATACAACATACATTGCGTGCAGTTCGCAATAATATCAAAAATATTCACAGTTGCCAACAGAAAATTTTGTCTCTAATGCAAATTACATAAAAACTACATGTGTGAGGGTTACTTACGTAAGTTCTAAAATATTTCGTTTCTAAAAAATATTTTTTTAACAAAAAAATGTTTTCAGTACTTAGTTGATATTGCTAACAAATTCAAGAAGTTTCTTTAGTGTACCTCAACAATTTGTTTTTTATAATCGTGTAAAAATTATTCCTTTTGTGTGGGTTTTCACACATCTCATATATATAATTTCGTTGTTTGTCCGGATGTATGTCCGGTTCTCTTTCCGCGGCTTTTTAAAGCCGTCTGACGTCGCTCCACTGGTGCAAGACGGAGCCCGATTTTCGGTCTGTGGGCGGTGGTCGTGGTCATTGAATAAACCATTCACTTTTTTATATTTTTTGCAGGAAACTTTTGCGTTTTCCTAATGATAGTTTTTATATTTAAAGCCGTATGTCTGAGGAAGCTCATAGCATTGTATGCAAAGCAGATAAGAAAGTCTAGGTTAATCATTTGGGATGAGACAACAATGGCAACTTCCTATGCATTAAATGCTATTGACACGTTGCTTAAAACATTGATGAAAAATAACAAGCCTTTTGGAGTTAAAGTTGTGCTTCTTGAAGGAGATTTTCGCCAATGTTTACCAGTGGTACCACATGCTCACAGGACGGCCATTATCGAATCATGTATTAAGTTTTCTAATCTTTGGTCCAACTTTAAAATTTTACAACTTAAAGTCCATATTCATGCAGTGGACAATATTTACAGAGATTGGCTTTAAAAAATGGGGAATGGTGAACTCAGTTCGGAATTTGGAGAGGACCTTATTGCATTACCAAACTAAATGCTGGCTGAAAACTCAATCGTTAAAACTATCTTCGGTGAATGTTAAAAGCCTTCTGATGTAGAACAATATCGTAAATTTGCCATTTTATGCCCTAGGAATGATGAAGTATGCCAAATTAATGAAGAAGTTCTAAGTCTTTTAGAGGGTGAATAAATTTTTGAGCGTTGACACGGTGGAGAGCAATATCATAGCTGAACGGGAAAATTATCCGGTGGAGTTTTTAAACAGTCTATCGCCATCTGGAATGCCTCCTCATAAGTTGCAAGTCAAAGTGGGAGTCATTATCATGCTTCTGAGGAATTTAAACACTAAAAGAGGGCTATGCAATGGCACAAGACTTCAAGTTACACAATTGTCACAGAATCTAATATGCGCAACTATATTAACCGGCACTGCAAAAGGCAATCCTGCATTTATTCCGAGGATTGATTTGGCTCCCATAAATCCCAACCTATCATTTATTTTGCTTAGGAGACAGTTTCCTATAAGGTTGGCGTTTTCCATCACCATCAACAAAGCTCATGGTCAAACTTTAGAGAGGGGGGATATATTTACCCAATCCAGTTTTTAGTCATGTACAGTTATACGTTGCTTTCGCAAGAGTGAAAAAAAAGATGAGGTTAAGGTAAAAGTGATGCATGTAGATAGAAAACAGGGTATGTTAAAACAGGGTTGCTCCTCAATATTTTCAAAAAATGTTGTTTTTAAAGAAGTATTATAATTTAGTTACTTAAGGTACGGTCACATATGGCAAATATTTGTCAAAAAATATCAAATATTTGTTTGCTCTAATCTGACCACAAAATATTTTTGAGGGGCAAACAGAAAAACAGCTCCTAATGTGACCATTTAACGTCAAATATTTTCCTTGTTTTTAGGCAAATAAATATTTGTTCTTACAAAAATTTTGTAAGAACAAATAGCGGCAAATAAAAAGCTTTAAAATAAAAATTATTGAATAAAATTTAAAAAATTAACAAAATTAAATAAGTTTTTAATGACGAAAAAACTTATTTATGTAAAAATTTTTTCCTGTGTTCTCTTTTTAGCAAAGAGTTTCGCGGTAAATAGGATTCAAGATGTTACAAAACACATTTTTCTTAAGTAAATGGGTAATTTCTATGAGCCTATGTTATGAATTATGAATTGCAAGCATGGCGTATCTATATAAATAGATACATTTTTGAGAGTGTACCAGTTTGGGGTCATTGGACAATCAGAGACCCGCCAAAATAAAATTATATAACGAATTTAAGTTTTATATAAAACATATTAGCGCCAAATAATATACCGACACAGACACCTTTTTGAGATTTTTTCGTCTTGAACTGATTGTAGCAAGTGACCTAGAACCAATTCTCGGCCTAACAAGACGAAATTTTGACACGACATACAAGCTATTATAGAAAATATTGCCAAAACCGACATTTATAAGATTATTATGATATTAAAAGCTATTTACAGAAGTGGTATTTGTATAAAAGCTATGGTAAAATATGGATCGATTACAATAACATTTGGTAAGGTGATAATAGCTTGTCTATGGGCACAAAAACTCTTCTCGAGAAATAAGTTTTTATGGGGGCTATGTGAAATTATTGATCGATTCTTTCCACCTCTTATGACGATAAAAACGTAAACAACATTTCATTACTATCAGGTGTGTTTTTGGAATCCGCATAATTCAGAAATTGGTGTTCTGAAATCCGCATGTTTTTGTGTATTCGAAGTTCTTGTGCAGGAAAAAAAATTGATGATGTTTTCTTTGATAGTGCCCTGTAAAATAGGTGACTACGGTTTATATATGTATGGGGCTATCTTAATAATGGCGACGATTGCCGAAAAACGCAACAAAGATATGCGAAAATTGCAAAAAATTTGCAAAAACAGCGATAAATTTTAATATTTCAAACAAGCCATAAAATTGATTAAAAGCCCCTAAAATTATAAGGAATGGCAAAAATTTGATAAAAAATTGCTAAATTAGCAAAAAATCACGAAAAATTGCAAAATTGGAAGCAAACCCAAAAATGTATCGGTTAAAAAACAAAATGTTGGAAAAACAAAAAATTTTAATAATAGCGAAAATGCTTGAAAATATTTAATATGTTTGGAATAAGCCTTAAGTTGATTAAAAGTCCCTAACACTACAAGGAATGGCAAAAATTCTGTAAAAATTGCGAAATCAGTGGAAATTTGCAAAAATTCGCGATGTTTGCAAAATTCGGTTTTTGCTTAAAATGTTCTCAAATATAAGAATAAAAGTCGATTTACTTTCACTTACCCCTTACTACCCTAATTGAAAACGAATTAAAACATGTGGTGGTGAATAGCAGGACACACAAAATGCTGAATTAATGCACTTTCGAGTGAATTCGGATTTTAGAACACACCCGATTATCTCAAAAATTGCGACATGTACTTTGCGAATAAGGTTAACATGGACAGCTAACCGGACAGATGAACATTGTTATATCGATTAAGAAAAGGATGCTGACGAAACATAAAAATGTAGGTGGCAAGTTCACTCAAGTTCTTTTAAGCAGTTTGGATTGAAATTTAGCACTTTTGGTTCAGTACGAAAAGCGTTATGGACTAAAATGTGAAACAACCTCCCGAAAAATCGATATTTCTGTAACAAAAACTAACGTAAATTGCTGGGGGAATGCCTAGAAATCATACAACTAAATTTCGTGAAAATCGGTATATAATTTACAATAGATCCACTGTCTAAAAACACTTTATTGCTTGCGTAACTAAACCGTAACGAATATTGCTTTAGTTCGTAATATAGTTTAATTTAGTTGTATTAGACTGGAAATTACTTCGCCAAATTGCATTTATCCCTTTATTTGTTATGTAAATCCTTTTTTACTTTTAAAACTGCTGTTCTCGCTCTTCTATACCATAAAACCATAAGTTTCAATATTTTGCATCAAAATGATAATTTTAAGTTTTAATAAAAAGTAATTTTATTTATTTAATTTTTATTTTTGACAATTTGTTCAAATATTTTTTTTTAGGCAAATATTTTTATATGTGAACACAAGGCAAACATGTTTTCCCATTTTTTATTTGAAGCTATTTAATATCTGTTTAAACAAACAAAAATGGGCAAATAAATGTGCGTAGTGTGACCAGCAAATAAAATTTTTATTTTTTTTAACAAATTTTTTAAAAATGCCGGCAAACAAAATTTGACAATTGTTTGCCATATGTGACCGTACCTTTACTTATTGTTATTTTTTACATATTTTTTCTTCATATACCTATTAAATGTATTAAAAAATTGAATAATAATTTTTTGTTTCATTTCTTTTATGAGCGTTACTATGTTAGTTATTATCTAAAAGATTTTTATGCCTGGCAGGGACAGGCTTTGTGACTAATGGGTGATATAAAGGTTAAGGCAGGTAGTAAGAGAAATTTTTAAATTTTGAAATTCATTTTCTTAACCAAGCAAATGCATATATCAAATTATTACGGCATACATAAATAACGCATATTTTACGCAGCCAAATACACCGTTTAAGATTGTAAACGAATCCCACCTGAATACCACCATCATAAGATGATGTACAAATAAAAATACGTAGTTAAACAGATCGCTTAATTTGCTTTAACGACAAATAACCATCATTTTAATTCATTTCTGATTTTTATTTAAAAATTCTCAAGAGAGATTAAAACGTAAAGAGCAACGTTTTCCAACTAATTAAATGCGAATGCGATGAAAGTAAGAACATTTAACTTGATTCATTTACAATGTTGCAATGAAACTGATTTGACATAAAAGATATGAAATTAAATTAATTTTTAAATTCAAGTGTTATTGAGATTTTGTATGATAAAGTAAAATGTGTGATGTAAATCCAAATGGAATTCAATCTGTCACAGGATAAAAGGAGAAAAATTCCTGTAAAAATTAAAATTTCTAAATTTTTTTTTTGACTGTTGGTTGGTTGCACACATAACTTTCAAGTGTGTTGAAAATATTGTAAGAGCCAAAATAAGAAGCAGAAATGTTGCATTTAACTCAATTGTGACTGTCAAATAAAAAAAAAAAAAACAATGTGAAGATAAATGTAAATTTTTGTTTGCCAAAAGATATTTTCCACTTTTTGCCATAAATTTAACATTAACAAAAGAAAACACTTTATTGGTATTTGTATTTTGGATGTTTTTTCAGTTCGTTTATAGGAAGAAGGAATATATTTGGACAAAACTATGAAAAATAAATATTTCCGAATTATTTTATGGTTTAAATGGTCAGTGGTGCACAAACAGAATCCTACAATGAATTTGAAATGTTTGAGGAAAATTCTTAGGGCTACGATAGTTAAAATTTGACGGCCTAAACGTTACAAATTTTGTTTTTAGAATAATGTTTTGTAAACCAATACAAATATTAATTTTCGGATTTTTCGTCAAATATTTGTTATGTGTGAAAGTACTTTAGGTTCTTTGCACAGTTGACCAACTAAATATTTGACAGCAAAGGATCTGACGAAAGACAAAATCGTTTTTTAAAGTGTTAAAGAGGGTTAAAACATTCTACGAAAATAATCGCTATACAAGTCTTCTGAAGACATCTAAAATAGTCCTTTAGCTCAGGAGTTTATTTAGTATATTTTTTTGACTTGTACCAAACGCCTTTTCAAGAAATACAATAGTTTCAATGCCCGAAATTTCGAAAATCAGTTTTTCATACATTGCATGAACTTTTGGTCTTAGAATACCCCTAGTAAAATTTGATGCAGAAAACATTCTTGAAACATTTTAACCCCCTAAAGTGCCGTTTTTCTATGAAAGTTAAAAAAGAACAAAAATGAGTGAAAGAGGATTAATATATTCTAAGAAAAGAATCGCCATACAATTCTACTGAAGACATCTAAAAAAGTACTTTAGCTCAGAAGTACATTTAGTATAATTTTTTGGCTTATTTTTTTACCATTTTTTTCCAATTGTAGTGGGGAATATAAGAAGTGATAAGCTCACTGTTTATTGACGATGTTTTTGTTTAATCTTTGATATTGCTACAAGTAGAATTGTTGCTTATAATTGTTATAAGCTTTACAGTTTTATTTGGTTTAATATCTTTAGTTTTTCTAAAATATTAAGCAACGAGTGAAATGCGCATAGGAATAGCTTATCCCATCAACAATAAATTTCAGTGTTTTTATCAAGATTAAAAATTGGGAATTAATCACAAATAACAAGATCTTTTAAATTCAAATTTTTTATTCCCAAAAATTACTCTGATCATAAACTGGCAAGTGCACGGCTAACAAAAAAAAAAACCTAAGCTGGCGACATGATTTTGTAAGTTGTTTTTGTTTTAATTTTGTTTTTTCTTAACCTACTTACAACTACAATTAATGTTGGAAGAATACCAATCAATTGTAGTGGCGAATGTAAGAAGAGATAAACTCAGGAGGAAGATGCACTACATATATTCGCGTAACTCAAAAACAGTTTAGTTTATTGAAATTAGTAAAAAAAAACCGAAATTCCGAAATAAAATTTCTTTTAAGTAATCTGTATTGACTATTTTGTATCGGAGCCCCCTTAAGGAATGGAGATAGCGGGTAGGTATGTCAGAAATAAATAATTGAGATGAAAAATAAAGTGGGGTTGGTCATACATTTGACCCATCTAGGGGCATCCTTGGCGCTGGAGGGCCAAATTTAAGAATTGTATTAAACCGCCATATATGTATGGTTGAAATTCTTAAATTTGGCTGCAGCTGTGCTTAGGATGCTCCTAGATGGGTCAAATGTATGACCAACCCCACTTTATTTTTCATCTCAATTTTTTTTTTCTAACATATCTACCTACTATCTCCATTCCTTAAGGGGCCTCCGATACAAGATAGTCAATGCAGATTACTTAAACGAAATTTTATTGCGGAGTTTCGGTTTTTTTAGTTATTTCAATAAACTAAACCGTTTTTGAGTTACGCGAATATATGTTGTGCAACTCCTCCATTTTCGAAACAACGGTATATCTCGAAAACGAGAGCCAACAAAAAAACGGCGGGCACCACTGGATTCAGCGTACCCGAATTATGTAAAATCTAAAAGACTTAGTACTTCTTCATTAATTTGGCATACTTTATCATTTTTTGGGCATAAAATGACAAATTTACAATACTGATATACATCAGTACATGATTGGATAATGGCCGTCTTGTGAGCATGTGGTACTGGTAAACATTGGCGAAAATCTCATCCAAGAAGCACAACTTTACCTTCAAAAGGCTTGTTATTTTTCATCAATGTTTTAAGCAACTTATCAATAGCATTTAATGCGTAGGTAGGTGCCATTGTTACCTCATCCCAAATGATTAACCTAGCCTTTCTTATCTGCTTTGCATCCACTGAATTTGCTCTCTTACTTGAAGTTGATGTTTCTGTCAATGGTACTGGTAGCTTGAACTGAGAATGATATGTGCGGCCCCCTTTTGGAAAATTCGCTGCAATTCCTGTCGACGCAACTGGTAATACAATATCACTTTACAAACAAATCTTGAAATCAAAACAAAAACCCAGTATATTTGTTAGTAATTAGGTAAGTGATACAATAAGATTATCTTTTTTTTTTTCAACAGGTGTATTAAAATCTGATTCCACTATGATTTCTGGCAGAGAAAGTACTTTCAGTATAACAAATTTTATGTTGTAATATCGAAAATATAAAAATTCTATAAAAAAATACATAATGCAAAATTTATGGTTTTATGATGAAATAAGCCACATGTACAGCCCGGAGACCGAAAATTAGGAATCTGACAATGCTAGACAGAGGGCTTAAAATATATTATCTACTCTTTTGCAGATGACAGCAACCTTTGCCATTCGTACTCATTCGAGTGCAGACCAAGCGTATCCGATGTCGTTGCTATGAGGCAGAATATGAATGATACGCTTGGCCGAGACCTTGACATAGTCTCGGAATGGGGTCGTGCAAATAGGGTCGATTTTAATACCCGAAAAACCCAATGTTGCGTGCTGACGCATAAACGCGCGACAAATCATGGTGCCTCATCTGTATATATGGGTGGTATAATTATTGAGGAATCAGAATCTCTTGATGTTCTGGGCATGAGGATACAATGTGATGTCCGATGGACAGAACATATATTCAAGGTGTCGAAAGAAGCATTCAAGTGCCTCGGTTTTCTAAGACGGTGTAAGATATACTTCACTCCATCTGATCTCCTTACTATTTATACCACCTATATCCGACCGCGTATGGAATACAACTCTCATGTGTGGGCCGGTGCTTCAAAGTCTATTTTGGAGCTTCTCGACCGCGTGCAGGAGTGGGCGAGGGTACTCATTGGTGACAGTAGGGTAACCAATTCTATTGACTCCCTTGAGCACCGTCGCAATGTGGGTTGTATTTGCCTGTTTTATCGTTACTACAATGGGATGTGTTCCGACGAAATCAGGGATCTGGTTCCCGAAACCCGTACATTTGTTCGTAATACACGTTTTTCCTCAAGAGCCCATCCTTATCCTTATGTGGTCGATTGGCAGGTGAATCGTACAACGCATTACAGAGAGAATTCGTTTTTTTCCCGGACTGTTCGTATGTGGAATAACCTTCCTGCAGAAGTCTTCCCTCTCACTTACGACATGATTAAGCTCAAATCGAATGTTCACAAACACTACTCCCTCTATCCTCCTTCCCATAACCTATTTTCCTAGTTCCAACACAATGCAATGCATTAGTAGGGGTCATCCCTGAGTGCTGGTCCTAACAGTAAAAAAAAAAAAAAAAAAAAAAAAAAAAGGAAAACGCAAGAGTTTCCTGCAAAAAATATAAGAAAAAGTGAATGGTTTATTCAATGACCACGCCCACCGCCCACAGACCGAAAATCAAAAATCGGGCTCCGTCTTGCACCAGTGGAGCAAATGAGCTTTACGTATGCCAAATTTTATCTTTCTGTGACGTCAGACGGCTTCAGAAAGCCGCGGAAAGAGAACCGGACATACATCCGGACAAACAACGAAATTAGATATATAGATACTATGCATTAATTAAAAAATATGTATTACATACATAGTTATTAATTATTTTTTTTGTTTGCTCGTTTTAGTTCAATAACTGTTATGATATTGTTCTTTTGTTTTACTAATAAACTCTAAATAATAAATAGTTTTTAATTTATATGCATTGAAATTACTTAATTTAGAAAAAAAACTTTGTTAACCGGTTACCCGGTCAATAACAAAATTAACCGATTAAACCAAAACCTCGATTAATTAATCGATCGATTTGCCGATTAAAGCAAAAGCCCGATTAAATGAATACCCTACTAATAGCACAACATTTTTTGAAAGGGTGACCAATGGGTAATATAATTAAACTTTGGGCTCGACCCGGAGGTACTCGGAACTAAAAAAAAAATTTAAAATATGCCTAATTATTTTTATCCCCAACCTCATATTTTTCAGTGCGAAAACTTTTGGATTTAACATTTTTTGATTTTTCTATATAACGCTATGGCCAGTCCAAGAACATTTCTTAGGTGCACACATGTATTAAGGGAAATCCGGATTCTTTCATCAGGCGACGGATGGTCTACGAGCTAAAACCAATCAATGCAAAAATACGCCGTTAAAGTCGCAGTTTTTAATAACTAAAAGTACACTCACAATATTCTGTACGTAAAATTTACTGAAATTGTAATATAAAATAAATGAAACTTCAATTAAAAACCGGTCTACTTATTTTTCATTTATTTTTAACAAAAAGTTCATTTAATTTTTACTGTCAAAAATTCAACACCATATTCCGTAATATCAAATAAATATTCAGTTATTTTGTAAAATTTTACTGTCAAAAATTCAACACCATATTCAGTAAAAACAATTAAATATTCAGTTATTTTTTAAAATTTTACTGTCAAAAAATTGACCCCATATTCAGTAAAAACAATAAAATATTCAGTTATTTCATTAAATTTTCGTTTACTCCACAAAAGAGCCGAATTTCTAAAAAATACCAGACAGACACCTGTCCGCTTGTTTTTCTTATAAGCGAGAGAATATTATTATTTACTTACCCTGATACACACGTTTGTTTTACTTTTGTTGTACTGACCACGTTGTTTACAGAAGAACTCTCAATTATAAGACACCAGCAGCATGACCGATATGGCTTCGCAATTATTTTATTTTTAAAATCTGATGTATTTAACTAAATTATATTAACAAATAGAAAATGGGTATTGCTTACACAAAACAAGCAATTCATTTTTTATAAATAAGTAAAAATTAATTTTTGGTAGTACAATTATATAAAATAACTGAATATTTAATTGTTTTTACTGAATATGGTGTTGAATTTTTGACAGTAAAATTTTATAAAATAACGGCATATTTATTTGTTTTTACGAAATATGTTGTTAATTTTTTGACAATTAATTTATATAAGATAACTGAATATTTATTTGTTTTAACGGAATTCGCGGTTGAATTTTTGAAAGTAAAAATTAAATGAACTTTTCGTTGCTTTAAATTACATTTTTATTTAATTTAACATAAAGAAGAATTTAACTCAATCAACGGGCAATATTAACTGCAACTGAAAATCCGTAATAATATGCACTTAGTTTTTTGAGTAACTGTTAGAATCAGTTAAAAATAAATTTGCTTGGAATTTTAAATGTTTATTTATTTAAAAATGACTGAACGGAATATTTCTTAAATAAACTACAGTCCGTTACTGTAATAATATTGTGAGTGTAGAAAACAACAAGTTTACCCACAAACTCACAATGAGGGATAAAGTAAATAGGTCCTATGTTCACAGAAAAAAATGTTGCCCCAGTAAACGTATTAATCAAAAATAAAATCAGTTTTAATTAAAAATTTAATCAAGTGAATTAAACGTTTAATTAAGAGAATTAAACGTTTAATCAAGTGTATTAAACGTTTAATTGACAACATTAATTTGCACCAGTATACAAATTAATAATATCAATTAAACTTTTAACTCACTTGATTAAACGTTTAATTCACTTGATTAAACGTTTAATTCACTTGATTAAATTTTTAATTAAAACTGATTTTATTTTTGATTAATGCATTTACTGGGGCAAAATTTTTTCTGTGTATAAGCTGTTCCCAAAAATAGCGTTAATACGGAAAATCTTTTAAGAAGTATATATTACCAAAACTTAATATCAAGAATAATTCTTATGTTAACTTAAATGAATTAAAAAAATGATTTAAGATCCAACGTTGAAAATCGTCTTAAAGTGTGATTATTGGGAGAAGCAGTTTTAAATCGTATCTCTTTCAAAAATGCAACCGTGATGTGGGATATAATATGATCAGGCCTGACCGACTATGCTTGTTAATCACCCTCATTGTGTTTGGCGTATTTTAAATACGCCTACGACTGTTTGGTAATAGATTAAAGAGAACGTGAACTTTTTTTCTTTAATCTATTACCAAACTGTCGTAGGCGTATCTTAAATACGCCAAACACAATAAGGGTGAATATTTCTTGGACTTAGACTGTAGACTCCCAAGGCATTTTTATTTTCTTAATATTTCTCATTCAAACTGTTTGTGACTTGCTGTTCAGCTATTGGCTAAACCAAAACAGAGCACACCCTTTAAATTTTCCTTTTACTCATGTCCAAACGAAAAAGTGTTAATTCATGGCTTTTAAAATGTTGGCTTAAATCTAGATTTTTTAAATATTGCATGTTTTGTACTTTTTTTTACTACATACATTTGGAATTCTTGGAAAAGAAATTGTATAAAATTTTATATAATTTTACACATCTGGTTTCTGTCTTCAATTTGAAATGTTACAAAAAAAAAAAAAAAATTAAATGCTTTTCATATGAACACAATGTATATAAAAATGAAAAATGTTTGTATGTTTGTTTGTATGTTGGCTTATAGACTCCTAAACAACTAAACCGATTTTTCTGAAATTTTAACAGTAGCATCACGTGAGCTCTTAACCTCTTCAGATCGTGGGTACACATATGTGCACCTTAACTAATTACAAGTTTTTAGGACTAGCGACATCGTGTGATCGATAGAAACAGTTTTATTACTTGCTTTAAGATACTGCGCTTCAAAACAATACCAAAAGATGGCAGGGTTTAGAAGTTTTAGCCATTATTTTTACATTTGAATTTAACAGTTTGAAAAAACCATACTGTTGGGATATTTTTCCTCAATAACTAATCGCTAAGACCTGAAGTACACATATGTGCACCTCTTTTTCTATCAGTTTAAATAAAAAAATTAAAAAAATAATAAAAACCGGAATTAAAATTACACCTCATAAGATAAAACAAATAGTTAATAAGCCCTTTACTTAATCGGTTCTGTTCAGAACTTAAGAAATTAAGAATTTACGTTGAAATTTTTCATATCTTAAGACCTGAGGTACACATATGTGTACCCTTAATTTCTAAGAATTCAAATAAAATTTAAAAAAAAAAATATACAGTTGTCTTGTTTGCTCCCCAAAAGATGTAAACAATATATAAGAAATGTAAAAATTCAATGGGTTAATGCTCGGGTCTTATGAGGTTAAAATAAAATAGTCTACTTCTTTTTTCGATAGGGGCAGGGGAATAGGTACCCCCCATTGGTGCCAATATTAAATATCGCATATCTTAAGAGCCGCTTCACGCATTTTGTTGAACTTTTGGTAGTAAAATCTTCTGAGCCCCAAAATTGAAATAAAGTAGCAGCGGGGGAAATGGTTTCCCCCATAGGACGCCAATTTTTAATATCGCATATCTTAAGAACTGTTATAGTGAGAATGTTCAAACTTTGTAGAAGTCACTCTTATGGTATACTACACTATTGATAATAAAAATAAAGCGGGTAGGCGCAGGGGGGGGAAATACCTCTCATAGGATGCATATATTAAATATCGATCAACTGAAGAACTATTAAAGGGGGTGTGTTCAAACGTGGTTAAAGCCACTATTATGGTAAACTATAATATTTCAATATAGAAATGGGCGGGGTAGCCAGAGGAGGAGCAGTACCCATCATAGATAAAAATATTAACAAGAGCCGCTGCAAGCAACTTGTTGAACTTTTGGTAGAAGGATCTTCTGAGCCCCAAAATTTAAACAAAATAGCAGCGGGGGAAGTGGTTCCCCCATAGGACGCCAATGTTTAATATCGGATATCTTACAAACTGTTATAGTGAGAATGTTCAAACTTTTTAGAAGTCACTCTTATGGTATACTACACCACTGAAAATAAAAATAAAGCGGGCACGCGTACTGGTGGAAATACCTCCCATAGGATGCATATATTAAAAATCTCTCAACTGAAGAAGTGGTTAAAGCAGTGAAGCGAAGCGCACCGGGTTAAGCTAGTATGAACATAAAGTTGAAAAAAAAATTAAACATACGCTTGCAGCTGTTGGGCATTTTAAGAATTTACTAAACACAAGCCAAAAACTCTATTTAATTTTTTTGCTGCTGCCTTTTACCACTTGTGCTTTAAATGCTAGCCACTTTTTACATATTGTAATAACATTTACTCATTTACTGTAGAAATAGTGCAACGTTTATGAGATGGTGTGTAGTGTAAGTGAAGTTTAGCATACATATTCATATAAGTTTATGTTTGTAGTTTAGATAAAGAAAAAATGACTACGAAACCCACCTCTAAATGATATTTTTACTTTTAACAATTTTTTGTTTATTTTTTATTTGTAGCATTTTTGTCGATTTTTATCCTGTAATATGAAATATTTTTTAACGCTATTAAATTCTTCAAAAAATTTTTACCCAAACTTTTGCCTTTAATAATATTTATTTTTGACTAAAAAAAATTGTCTTTTTTCAAAAAAACTTTAATTCAAAGAGATTTTGTTTTGTTTGGTCCTTCAGAAAAGTTTATATATAAATCTTGATTGTTTTTTTTCAGATAATTATATTACATATATATATTTTCCCAAAATAATTTTGTAAAAATAACAACTTTCATTTAAAGAGGGTGACAAATATCTTTTTTATTTGAATGGAAGTCTTAATTTTTTTTTTTTGCATAAAACTTTGTTGTATGAAAAAGGAAACAAAAAAAAAATTCTAATTTCGGTCAATTTCTCGTAAATTAGATTTTGACAGGCATTTCTTTTTTCTTTAACTTGATTTGTGGCAATTTAAGAAAAAAAAAATACATTTTGCTGTCTATAATCATATTTTGTCTTAAATCAACATGCAAATTTTTATAAAAGGCCGAACTAATATCGTTATATAAATAAGAGCTTGAATGAAAGTACTTAAAAAATTAGGTAATCGACCGGTCTTCATTAGACCGCAATTAGTGGAAAGTATTTAAGAAATTTGGACTGCACATACCAAGCATTTTTAAGGGTGTTTCTTTAAGCACGATAGAACCTCTTATTGTGAAAAAAACATACAAAATTAGTTGTTTTCTTCGAAAGAAAAATACATTAAGAATTGAAAATGAATTTTTCGGACGTCCAATTTTAGGACAGTTGTTCGAGTACTTGTTCCTCTCAGGAGTCACAGCAGTGTGCTACGAGGCGCATCCACAAGTTGCGGGTAGTGGCATTTATTGAAGTATGCAGGGCAGCTGCAAACTTAATAAGCAGTGGTAGACAAGCCAGCAAGTTATAGTCTAGAGTCTTAGCAGGACACTATTGGCAGAGTGTTGCACATAAAAAACTTAGTGCCGTTTGAAGCTTAGGTAAACAAATGGTGCCATTAAATATTTAATGGACACAGTAACGTCGCAGTATCTGTTTCCATATTGGTCGACTGCAAACAGAGTCTGTACTCCATTGGAGCGGCAGAAAATCAGACAAAAATATTTGAACCCTTTAGAAGAAAATAGGTGATTAAGTCAACTCCCTTGAAAGTTTTACAAGTTAAACAATGTAAGTATTTACTACACTGGAAAGCTAAACAAAGCAATCTGTAAAATGAACCGTCTCCAAGTAGGCATTTATGGTATCAGGGAAACATGGTGGATGGAATGCGGCGGGTTTAAATCAATTATAGCCTTGGATTAGATAAAATTGGAGGCTTTTGAAATATGTGAATATTTCGCCGAGTTCTGAAAATACCACAATAAAAATTCAGAAAATGTCATATTGAGAAACAATAAATACAAAATTACACAAACATCATTAAAGCAAAAATTGTAGGAAGACTTGGAAGAGGTAGAAAAAAAACTATTGTTGAAAAACATGCAGATCTGGACGTGGTACTTAAAGCGATGAAAATACACTGCTACGCGCCAAACTGAATAGAGAGCTAACAATTTAAACATAAGTAACTTCAACATATACAATTTTGTCAGTATAGATAAATAATTGTACGATAACTTATATCCGTATAGGAGATGAGTAAATAAAGAAGAAGAAGCTCGAGCTTTGCTGACCTTACAGACGACAATTGTTGCTATTTTATCAGCATTAACCAGAGGTGTGTCAAGCATGACCTTGGAGACCAATCGTGAGTTCCATTTACTGAAACCAACTTATCGCCAAATTTCGCTATCAATAAATCGATGCTTGCGGTCGCCGTATGGCATATAGCGCAAACCTGTTAAAACCACATTTCATCCGGATCAATGTTCTTCATATTTTCAAACGAAAAGTCACTGAATTAACAGTAACGCGAACTGCGGCATCATTTTGAAGTGTCTGCAGTCTGTATGGTCTGCTTGTGGATAACAGTTTCGTAAGTTCCATCGGGTTAAGAAAGCACCGATTGACTTTCCTGAGATCACTAAATCTCTTTAAGTCACACTTTTAAGCTCAAATCCTTAAACAGAAGGGAACCGAAAAGAACATAAAATGATAAAACAAATAACAGAGGACAGAAGAGTGATCACTTTTCAAGGCCACTTTCACCAAAGCACAAAAAGCCTTACAAGTTTGTGATGTCATAGCTTCTACAACAAGCCGCAAAGATTTAAAAGTAAGCCAACAGCAAAATTGCCTTAAGGCTTCATTTCCAATATTAATTCACATTTTTAAGGTGCCAAATCTTTTCGGCCCCTGATTATTATTTTAATGTTTGACAAGTATGTACACGCAGCGAAAAAAATAGGGTTGAGCATGGCTGCGGCAACAACACTATGTTAATTGTAACAATGTATTGTTGTCATTAACAAAAAAAAATTTTTTTTTTTATTTAATATCTACAATATTTTAGTTACTTTGAGTTACATCCGCTAAAGCGTATATTTGCTTCCAACTAATTTCATACCTAATGAAAAACTATCGCCCGTATCTACAATTATAGGGGGAACTTTTTCCTTGATATTATATTCCTCTATTTCCTCATCAACGGATAACAATTGGTAATCTTTAGTACTAGTGCTGGGCCCATCTGACGACCCAAGTACTTTGAATTTCAGATTATTGCCCCAATGCTGTCCCTTCTTTTGAGCAGACATTGCTCTACAAATTGTGTAGTTTTTATCAATACAAAATAGTATAGTTAAAAAAATTTTCCCTACAATAATCACTACGCATTATTGTCATTAAAATAGAAGAAAAAACATTAGGTATAAAAAAAAATTTACGAATATTAACGCATGATATCTAAGAAAAAACATATACACTGTATATTATACAGTCATGGACATTAAATTAGCACAAAATCGTTTTGGTCGTATTTTTTTAAGTCTTTTCCATAATTGGACCAATTGTTTTGAGCTTTACTGTTGCATAACAACATCTAGCTTCTGTTAAACAAAAAATATTACCGTTATTTTTTTTATTTTTTTTCTTATAATTGATTTTTGCCATTAGTAAAATTAGGCTTGGACGGAAAATTAGCACAACGTGCATAAAAGGGTTGTAAAAGTATTTTTTTTTCGCGTAATTTCTTTCTTGCGTTAAATTCTTCTAATTTTGTGTTGTTTAACCTAATTGCTGCAAAAAATGGGACAGGGAAAAGATTGCACGCCAGAGGAGAAGCACATTATCGTCAACCTGTGGAATGACGGAAAAAAGTCGGCTGAAATTGCCGAAATTTTGCATCGCTCGCGAAAAATAGTTTATAATGTGATTATTTTCTTGAAAACAAACTCAGTTAATGCAACAGAAAACAAAAAAAAAACAGAAGCCACGGGTCAAAAAAACAACTCAAATACTGTACCGTGCTATTTTTCGGAAGTCGAAGATTGACCCTTTCATGTCCTCACGCGGTTTTGCGATCGAAATTAATATTCAATGACGCTCAGCTGTTTGGACGCACAAGCCGGAAGAAGCCACTTCTATCAAAAAAAAAAAAAAATATAGCCAAGCGCTTGTTGTTTGCTCGTACCCACAAGTCTAAAGACCTCTCATTCTGAAAAAAAAAAATACTTTGGAGTGATGAAATGAAGGTCAATCGTCGACCAAAACGCCAGGCATTGAACCCACGCTACACTCAGAAGACCGTGAAGCATGGAGGAGAAAGCATTATGGTGTGGGGATCATTTTCGTGGCATGGTGTGGGCCCAATTGTGAAAATAATTGGAAAAATGGACCGTTATGAGTATTTGGACATTCTTAAGAACCAAATGGAACCTTATGCTTTTGAGCACATAGCAGTTTCATTCACATTCATGCACGATAATGAACCCAAACATTGGTTTTCTAAAGAACACATCCCCGTTTTAGACTGGCCGGCTCAAAGTCCCGACTTGAACCCAATTGAACACCTCCGGCATGATGTTAAAAGTGCAATTGCTCACCATAAGTACAAAAACTTGGATGAATTTTGGACTGGAATACAGGCTGCTTGGTACTCGATTCCCATAGAGCGTTGCCACAATTTGATTCAAAGCATTCCCCGTATAACCCATACGGTGCTTGAAAATAGAGGCTACACTACTGAATATTAATAAAGTTAACTAAAAAAATTAATTTATTTTTATTATTTATTAAAATACATTCTTTTTATTACAGAAATTTTAACTTGTGCTATTTTACTGTCCAGCTAAAATCTGGCCTATAATATGAATTTAAGGTTTTTATGTTTACAGATTTTGTTACCAGAGCTAAAGTATAAGAAAAATATGATTGTTTTTATGACAAAGTTTTGTGCTAATTTAATTTCCAGGGCTGTACATAGATACGTATTATTGTCGCTAACTTTTAAGCGACAAACAAGTCTGGAAATATATTTTTAGTCGATTATCGTCATTTAATTCATAAATAAAGCGATTTGACGAAAAATCCCTACACATTTTGGAGATTTTAACAAATTCTGTCGATTTTCCCTACGCTGCTATTTTAGTATCAAAAATACCTACATGTAGGGATTTTTCCCCTTCTTCTGGCAACACTGCTTATATGCTTTGATTTAAATTTAAATGTATTCACATGCAGTTTTTAAACTAAAATTAAACGCGTAAATAATATTTCCCCCCCTATATTCTATACCAATACTTATTATAATAATTAATATTAAGTAAACGCCCCATTGTACTTCAGTTATTATGAATTTAGTTAATCATACATAAAATAGAAGCATACATTTCAGAATAATCACACAATATACGAACGTATGATTGATATTTAATTGTGGTATTAAGTATATGTCATTATAATGCACTTAGCATACTTTAAGGGTGCAATTTTATGATAACATTATTTAACAAAAATAACAAGTTCCACTTAAAGGAGCTTTATACATAATTAAAAAAATTAAAAATGTAATAAAAATATTTTAATGTGAATAATTAGTTAAGCTCAAGGTCAGTTTTTTATTTTTTTATTTATTTAAACAAATTTTCCAATATTTCGAAATCCACTGGATCTCATCTTCAGGGTACTACAATTCTAGTTAACAAAAACTAAAAATAAAAACATAATATTAACATTAAATGAATAGATATTGTCCCACTGCGTCATAAAACATATTAACAGAAATAAGCGCACAAAAATAAAAACTTACAAGAGGAACTTACAAGAGGAACACGTCACACACGGTTTTACATTTAAAATTGCACTAATTCCTTATTCTATTTTTGTTTATTATATGTCTCTATTGTTTTGCTGAGCTCGTCTCTAAATCGCTCTTAAAGTTCATTCGGTACTCTTTGCTTGTGTTTATTATATTTAACATTTCTAGTGTATAGCGTCTATGGTATTTTTCCTCTCTTTGTAATATCTCCACATTGTCGAAGTTTGGTGTGTGCCCTTTTTCTGCACAATGGGCTAGAAGTGGGTTTTTTTGTGTTGAAGTGTTATAAAGGGTGGTTAAATTTCAAGGGCCGATGTTGATTTTGAATAAAACACAAACTATTTAGGAAATTATTGTTATTTTATTTTATTATGATATATTGGTATTACTCAATTATGTATGGAACAAAATATCGGCCAAATGGGCGCCGCGACCACGGCGGCACACCTCCATTCGATGGTCCAAATTTTCGATGACCCTGAGGCATAATGGAGGTTCCATGCCGTTAATGTGCCGAATTATCTCATCCTTTAGCTCTTGAATTGTTGCTGGCTTATCGACGTACACCTTTTCTTTCAAATAACCCCAAAGAAAAAAGTCCAACGGTGTCAAATCACATCCTCTTGGCGGCCAATTGACATCGCCATTACGTGAGATAACACGGCCATTGAATTTGTTGCGCAAAAGAGCCATTGTTTCGTTAGCTGTGTGGCAAGTGGCACCGTCCTGCTGAAACCACATATCGTCCACATCCATATCTTCCAATTCGGGCCATAAAAAGTTCGTTATCATCTCACGATAGCGAACACCATTCACAGTAACTGCCTGACCGGCCTCATTTTGGAAAAAATACGGCCCGATGATGCCGCCAGCCCATAAACCGCACCAAACAGTCACTCTTTGTGGGTGCATTGGTTTTTCGACAATCACTCTTGGATTCTCATTCGCCCAAATGCGGCAATTCTGTTTATTGACGAATCCACTGAGGTAAAAATGTGCCTCACCACTGAAGATGATTTTCTTCGAAAATTGATCATCCACTGTTGCCATTTCTTGCCACCATTCTGCCCATTCACGACGTTTGGAATGGTCAAGAGGCTTTAGTTCTTGAGCCAATTGCACCTTGTAAGCGTGTAAATGCAAGTCTTTATGCATAATGTTCATCAACGACGAGCGTGAGAGGTGCAATTGTTGGGCACGACGACGAGTTGAGGTGGACGGCTCTTCAGCCACACTATCGCGAACAGCAGCAATATTTTCTGCAGTACGAGCTGTACGAGCATGCACTGGTATTCTCACATCTTCTACTGACCCGGTTTGCTCGAATTTTTCCACGACTTTTGCGATTGTACGCACATTTGGACGATCAAATTGACCAAAAAAATCACGAAGTGCACGATATGCATTTTGATTTGAACGCCCATTTTCATAATAAGTCTGGATAACTTTAACACGTTGTTGGATTGTGTATCTCTCTATGGTTCAAATTGAGTAAGTCTGAAATAGAGAAATGTCAAATAAAATTCGGAAAAAAACTTGGCGTTTAGGTGTGGTTCACATTCAACATCGGCCCTTACAATTTAACCACCCTTTATATATCTTTCAGGTCAGATTAATGTCCTGCTAATCTTGTCTTAAGTTTGTTTTTCACATACATTGGTTTCGTCTCCATTACAATTTATTTTGTAAATTAAATTAGATTTTTCCATTTTATCCACCTTACTTTTGGTGTTTGAAAAAAGTTGTCGTAAAGTGTTTTCCGATCTAGGTGCTATTTTATTGTGTTCCTTATCATAAATGTCAGATTTTTCAATCCTCTCGGATATTCCTGGCACATTTGTATTTCGTTTATACCATTTTTGGTTTCCATCTATTGCTTTGGTTTGTTTGTTTTCTACGTGTAAGAGTCTTTTGATAATATTGTCTGGGAATGCAATTTTCTTTAATATTTCTTTTATCATCACTTATAATTAAAACTCTTTTTATTAAGTTGCTGGCGGTGTTCATAATAATGTTTTTTGGCTTGCACGAATAAAAGTTTATTATTCTACCTGGCGATGTAGGTTTTTGATACCAGTCTATTTTCAGTTTGTTACCCGATCTAATTACCAGGGTATCAAGGTATGGTAATTGTCCATTTATTTCTTGTTCCAAAGTGAATTTTATTTGTGTATGGAAGCGGTTCAACTCCTCTAGCATCTCATTTATGGCGTTGGTTTTTACAATACCAAAAAGGTCATCCACATATTTAGTAAGAATTTTCGGTTAACAGATCAATATTTGAATGCAAGTCTCCAAAAGTACCTCCATCACGATATCGGCCACGATAGGGGACGCTGGTGATCCCATAGGCAACCCCTTCCTTTGTGTATAGATTTTGTCTTTATATATAAAATAACGATTTTCCCTAATACAAAATTGTAATATTTTAAAAATAAATCTTTGGGTATTGTTGTTAATTTCTCTATCTCCTCCCACTTATCTTTGATCACGTCAATTGCAAAATCAACCGGTATGCTCGGAAAAAGCGATATTACGTCAAACGAAACAAATTTTTCGTCATCTTCTGTTGCACAGTAATTTACGTTACTCCTAAATTGCACCGCATTCCTTACATTAAACTTTGAAAAGATATTACATTTGTCAAATAAATATTGAAGAAATAAGCTCAACACATTCGGCTAATTCGGCAAAATTATGACATTTTGAATATGACATAACTTTTGAAAAAAAAAAAAAAAATTTTAATTTTTTTTCGTTCATATATGTACCTTATAAGATAAAAGGAACCTTCTCACCAAATTTCATTAAAATCGGAAGGGGTCGTGTCCCACTCTTGGTCGTTTTGACATGGAATTACCCACATATTAAAATAAATAGAAAGAACAAAATTTTCCCTGGGAATATCTAAAGTGCCTGGTCAATGCAGATAAACTAGGAATAGTGGAGAAATTGAAAGTGAATATTTAATGTGTTATTGCATCAAGATAAAGCCAAATTCTCAACATTAAATTTAAACATATTTTTTGCCATTAAATTATCTAATTACTAAAGTCAATTGAATTGAATCGAGCGTTTTCTTCTGTTAAATTAAATTCTTTTTCAGTTATTTTTGATGATAAAATCGGTTAAATCGGTTTCTAGTTAAGCCAGAATCTACTACCTAGTCCTTTTACATTTACAAAAACTGCTTAAGCCAGAAATAGTCGGTTTCAAACTTTACGTTGTTTCTTAAAGCTTTTTAAATAGTTTTCACATTTTTTAAGGTATCAAAGCTTTTGGGCATCTGCTAATTATTTTACTGTTTTACAAGGAGAGCCACAAAAAAATGTTTTTATATTTCTGACTCTGCCTCTTTTTAATTATTTGACTTAGTGAATAATAACGTATGTAGTTGCCGGAATGTTTGTCTTTACACTTTTTAGTCATATTTTAGTTAATCAGATTATTTAGTTTTTTTTTGTTTAACTACAGATCTCTTTATATTATGTATCTGCCACACATTTTTTCCAAAGTTTAAACATCTGTATTTTATATCATTACGATGTAATTTGACTACTTTTTAATGATTGTTTAGAAAGGAGTTTTGGCAAAATCTCCCACATCTGTAGACCTTCCCTTTAGAAACACCATCAACAAAGCCACGAATATTATCTTTGTTGTTTGTTTTTATTTCTTTTTGAATTTCTACAGAATTTACATACTTTAAAATTATTAGGGTTCCTATTTGGATAAAAATAGTTCCTTGAATTTTGGTATAAAAGGCAAGCACCACAATTTTTTGACTACCATTCACCACAAGTGGAAAGTGCTATGCCGTTTTAATAATAACTATGGCATAAAAAGAAATGAATGAGTGTGCCAAATATTTTTTTTGTATTATGTTTAACTGTCGGGTGCTTATAGTTGCCATTTTTGAAAAATTTTTTTTTAAGTTATTGTTTGGAACTAGAAACAAATAAAATTAAAAAACACTGGTTAACAGCTAAAAAATAGCAAGAACGCCACATTAATAGATAAGTAAATTGAGATCTTCTGAACACGAAAAACGCTGTAATTTTTTTTTCCTAAGTACCGTTTTTTAGATAACGGTACTTTTGTGTTTTTCGGTTTATGGCCCCCTCAAAATATAGCCAAGCGCTTGTTGTTTGCTCGTACCCACAAGTCTAAAGACCTCTCATTCTGAAAAAAAAAAATACTTTGGAGTGATGAAATGAAGGTCAATCGTCGACCAAAACGCCAGGCATTGAACCCACGCTACACTCAGAAGACCGTGAAGCATGGAGGAGAAAGCATTATGGTGTGGGGATCATTTTCGTGGCATGGTGTGGGCCCAATTGTGAAAATAATTGGAAAAATGGACCGTTATCAGTATTTGGACATTCCTAAGAACCAAATGGAACCTTATGCTTTTGAGCACATAGCAGTTTCATTCACATTCATGCACGATAATGAACCCAAACATTGGTTTTCTAAAGAACACATCCCCGTTTTAGACTGGCCGGCTCAAAGTCCCGACTTGAACCCAATTGAACACCTCCGGCATGATGTTAAAAGTGCAATTGCTCACCATAAGTACAAAAACTTGGATGAATTTTGGACTGGAATACAGGCTGCTTGGTACTCGATTCCCATAGAGCGTTGCCACAATTTGATTCAAAGCATTCCCCGTATAACCCATACGGTGCTTGAAAATAGAGGCTACACTACTGAATATTAATAAAGTTAACTAAAAAAGTGTTTTTATCAAGAATAAAAACTGGGAATTAAGCACGAATAACAAAATCTTTTGAAATTAAAATTTTGTATTCCCAAAAATTGAAATTACTTTTTGATAATAAACAGGCAAGTGCACGGCCTAAAAAAACACTTAATTGACAACATCTTTTGTAAGTTGTTGTTTGTTTTTTATTTTGTTTTTCTTAACCTACTTACAACTACAATTAATGTTGAGAGAATTTCAACTGATTGTAGTGGAGAGTGTAAGATGAGATAAACCCACTTTTTTATTGTTGATGTATTTTGTTCAAGCTTTGATATTGTTACAAGTAAAACTGTTGCTATAAGTCTTATACGTTTAACAGTTTTATTTGGTTTAATATCTTTAGTTTGTCTAAAATCTTTATGGATGAAGTTTCCTGATGATCTGGCCTAAGCAACCAGTGAAATGCATAGGAATAGCTTATCCCATCAACAATAAATTTCAAGTGTTTTTATCAAGAATAAAAACTGGGAATTAAGCACGAATAACAAAATCTTTTGAAAGTTAACTAAAAAAATTAATTTATTTTTATTATTTATTAAAATACATTATTTTTATTACAGAAATTTTAACTTGTGCTATTTTACTGTCCAGCTAAAATCTGGCCTATAATATGAATTTAAGGTTTTTATGTTTACAGATTTTGTTACCAGAGCTAAAGTATAAGAAAAATATGATTGTTTTTATGACAAAGTTTTGTGCTAATTTTATTTCCAGGGCTGTACATAGATACGTATTATTGTCGCTAACTTTTAAGCGACAAACAAGTCTGGAAATATATTTTTAGTCGATTATCGTCATTTAATTCATAAATAAAGCGATTTGACGAAAAATCCCTACACATTTTGGAGATTTTAACAAATTCTGTCGATTTTCCCTACGCTGCTATTTTAGTATCAAAAATACCTACATGTAGGGATTTTTCCCCTTCTTCTGGCAACACTGCTTATATGCTTTGATTTAAATTTAAATGTATTCACATGCAATTTTTAAACTAAAATTAAACGCGTAAATAATATTTCCCCCCCTATATTCTATACCAATACTTATTATAATAATTAATATTAAGTAAACGCCCCATTGTACTTCAGTTATTATGAATTTAGTTAATCATACATAAAATAGAAGCATACATTTCAGCATAATCACACAATATACGAACGTATGATTGATATTTAATTGTGGTATTAAGTATATGTCATTATAATGCACTTAGCATACTTTAAGGGTGCAATTTTATGATAACATTATTTAACAAAAATAACAAGTTCCACTTAAAGGAGCTTTATACATAATTAAAAAAATTAAAAATGTAATAAAAATATTTTAATGTGAATAATTAGTTAAGCTCAAGGTCAGTTTTTTATTTTTTTATTTATTTAAACAAATTTTCCAATATTTCGAAATCCACTGGATCTCATCTTCAGGGTACTACAATTCTAGTTAACAAAAACTAAAAATAAAAACATAATATTAACATTAAATGAATAGATATTGTCCCACTGCGTCATAAAACATATAAACAGAAATAAGCGCACAAAAATAAAAACTTACAAGAGGAACTTACAAGAGGAACACGTCACACACGGTTTTACATTTAAAATTGCACTAATTCCTTATTCTATTTTTGTTTATTATATGTCTCTATTGTTTTGCTGAGCTCGTCTCTAAATCGCTCTTAAAGTTCATTCGGTACTCTTTGCTTGTGTTTATCATATTTAACATTTCTAGTGTATAGCGTCTATGGTATTTTTCCTCTCTTTGTAATATCTCCACATTGTCGAAGTTTGGTGTGTGCCCTTTTTCTGCACAATGGGCTAGAAGTGGGTTTTTTTGTGTTGAAGTGTTATAAAGGGTGGTTAAATTTCAAGGGCCGATGTTGATTTTGAATAAAACACAAACTATTTAGGAAATTATTGTAATTTTATTTTATTATGATATATTGGTATTACTCAATTATGTATGGAACAAAATATCGGCCAAATGGGCGCCGCGACCACGGCGGCACACCTCCATCCGATGGTCCAAATTTTCGATGACCCTGAGGCATAATGGAGGTTCCATGCCGTTAATGTGCCGAATTATCTCATCCTTTAGCTCTTGAATTGTTGCTGGCTTATCGACGTACACCTTTTCTTTCAAATAACCCCAAAGAAAAAAGTCCAACGGTGTCAAATCACATCCTCTTGGCGGCCAATTGACATCGCCATTACGTGAGATAACACGGCCATTGAATTTGTTGCGCAAAAGAGCCATTGTTTCGTTAGCTGTGTGGCAAGTGGCACCGTCCTGCTGAAACCACATATCGTCCACATCCATATCTTCCAATTCGGGCCATAAAAAGTTCGTTATCATCTCACGATAGCGAACACCATTCACAGTAACTGCCTGACCGGCCTCATTTTGGAAAAAATACGGCCCGATGATGCCGCCAGCCCATAAACCGCACCAAACAGTCACTCTTTGTGGGTGCATTGGTTTTTCGACAATCACTCTTGGATTCTCATTCGCCCAAATGCGGCAATTCTGTTTATTGACGAATCCACTGAGGTAAAAATGTGCCTCACCACTGAAGATGATTTTCTTCGAAAATTGATCATCCACTGTTGCCATTTCTTGCCACCATTCTGCCCATTCACGACGTTTGGAATGGTCAAGAGGCTTTAGTTCTTGAGCCAATTGCACCTTGTAAGCGTGTAAATGCAAGTCTTTATGCATAATGTTCATCAACGACGAGCGTGAGAGGTGCAATTGTTGGGCACGACGACGAGTTGAGGTGGACGGCTCTTCAGCCACACTATCGCGAACAGCAGCAATATTTTCTGCAGTACGAGCTGTACGAGCATGCACTGGTATTCTCACATCTTCTACTGACCCGGTTTGCTCGAATTTTTCCACGACTTTTGCGATTGTACGCACATTTGGACGATCAAATTGACCAAAAAAATCACGAAGTGCACGATATGCATTTTGATTTGAACGCCCATTTTCATAATAAGTCTGGATAACTTTAACACGTTGTTGGATTGTGTATCTCTCTATGGTTCAAATTGAGTAAGTCTGAAATAGAGAAATGTCAAATAAAATTCGGAAAAAAACTTGGCGTTTAGGTGTGGTTCACATTCAACATCGGCCCTTACAATTTAACCACCCTTTATATATCTTTCAGGTCAGATTAATGTCCTGCTAATCTTGTCTTAAGTTTGTTTTTCACATACATTGGTTTCGTCTCCATTACAATTTATTTTGTAAATTAAATTAGATTTTTCCATTTTATCCACCTTACTTTTGGTGTTTGAAAAAAGTTGTCGTAAAGTGTTTTCCGATCTAGGTGCTATTTTATTGTGTTCCTTATCATAAATGTCAGATTTTTCAATCCTCTCGGATATTCCTGGCACATTTGTATTTCGTTTATACCATTTTTGGTTTCCATCTATTGCTTTGGTTTGTTTGTTTTCTACGTGTAAGAGTCTTTTGATAATATTGTCTGGGAATGCAATTTTCTTTAATATTTCTTTTATCATCACTTATAATTAAAACTCTTTTTATTAAGTTGCTGGCGGTGTTCATAATAATGTTTTTTGGCTTGCACGAATAAAAGTTTATTATTCTACCTGGCGATGTAGGTTTTTGATACCAGTCTATTTTCAGTTTGTTACCCGATCTAATTACCAGGGTATCAAGGTATGGTAATTGTCCATTTATTTCTTGTTCCAAAGTGAATTTTATTTGTGTATGGAAGCGGTTCAACTCCTCTAGCATCTCATTTATGGCGTTGGTTTTTACAATACCAAAAAGGTCATCCACATATTTAGTAAGAATTTTCGGTTAACAGATCAATATTTGAATGCAAGTCTCCAAAAGTACCTCCATCACGATATCGGCCACGATAGGGGACGCTGGTGATCCCATAGGCAACCCCTTCCTTTGTGTATAGATTTTGTCTTTATATTTAAAATAACGATTTTCCCTAATACAAAATTGTAATATTTTAAAAATAAATCTTTGGGTATTGTTGTTAATTTCTCTATCTCCTCCCACTTATCTTTGATCACGTCAATTGCAAAATCAACCGGTATGCTCGGAAAAAGCGATATTACGTCAAACGAAACAAATTTTTCGTCATCTTCTGTTGCACAGTAATTTACGTTACTCCTAAATTGCACCGCATTCCTTACATTAAACTTTGAAAAGATATTACATTTGTCAAATAAATATTGAAGAACATTCGGCTAATTCGGCAAAATTATGACATTTTGAATATGACATAACTTTTGAAAAAAAAAAAAAAAATTTTAATTTTTTTTCGTTCATATATGTACCTTATAAGATAAAAGGAACCTTCTCACCAAATTTCATTAAAATCGGAAGGGGTCGTGTCCCACTCTTGGTCGTTTTGACATGGAATTACCCACATATTAAAATAAATAGAAAGAACAAAATTTTCCCTGGGAATATCTAAAGTGCCTGGTCAATGCAGATAAACTAGGAATAGTGGAGAAATTGAAAGTGAATATTTAATGTGTTATTGCATCAAGATAAAGCCAAATTCTCAACATTAAATTTAAACATATTTTTTGCCATTAAATTATCTAATTACTAAAGTCAATTGAATTGAATCGAGCGTTTTCTTCTGTTAAATTAAATTCTTTTTCAGTTATTTTTGATGATAAAATCGGTTAAATCGGTTTCTAGTTAAGCCAGAATCTACTACCTAGTCCTTTTACATTTACAAAAACTGCTTAAGCCAGAAATAGTCGGTTTCAAACTTTACGTTGTTTCTTAAAGCTTTTAAAATAGTTTTCACATTTTTTAAGGTATCAAAGCTTTTGGGCATCTGCTAATTATTTTACTGTTTTACAAGGAGAGCCACAAAAAAATGTTTTTATATTTCTGACTCTGCCTCTTTTTAATTATTTGACTTAGTGAATAATAACGTATGTAGTTGCCGGAATGTTTGTCTTTACACTTTTTAGTCATATTTTAGTTAATCAGATTATTTAGTTTTTTTTTGTTTAACTACAGATCTCTTTATATTATGTATCTGCCACACATTTTTTCCAAAGTTTAAACATCTGTATTTTATATCATTACGATGTAATTTGACTACTTTTTAATGATTGTTTAGAAAGGAGTTTTGGCAAAATCTCCCACATCTGTAGACCTTCCCTTTAGAAACACCATCAACAAAGCCACGAATATTATCTTTGTTGTTTGTTTTTATTTCTTTTTGAATTTCTACAGAATTTACATACTTTAAAATTATTAGGGTTCCTATTTGGATAAAAATAGTTCCTTGAATTTTGGTATAAAAGGCAAGCACCACAATTTTTTGACTACCATTCACCACAAGTGGAAAGTGCTATGCCGTTTTAATAATAACTATGGCATAAAAAGAAATGAATGTGTGTGCCAAATATTTTTTTTGTATTATGTTTAACTGTCGGGTGCTTATAGTTGCCATTTTTGAAAAATTTTTTTTTAAGTTATTGTTTGGAACTAGAAACAAATAAAATTAAAAAACACTGGTTAACAGCTAAAAAATAGAAAGAACGCCACATTAATAGATAAGTAAATTGAGATCTTCTGAACACGAAAAACGCTGTAATTTTTTTTTCCTAAGTACCGTTTTTTAGATAACGGTACTTTTGTGTTTTTCGGTTTATGGCCCCCTCAAAATATAGCCAAGCGCTTGTTGTTTGCTCGTACCCACAAGTCTAAAGACCTCTCATTCTGAAAAAAAAAAAATACTTTGGAGTGATGAAATGAAGGTCAATCGTCGACCAAAAACGCCAGGCATTGAACCCACGCTACACTCAGAAGACCGTGAAGCATGGAGGAGAAAGCATTATGGTGTGGGGATCATTTTCGTGGCATGGTGTGGGCCCAATTGTGAAAATAATTGGAAAAATGGACCGTTATCAGTATTTGGACATTCCTAAGAACCAAATGGAACCTTATGCTTTTGAGCACATAGCAGTTTCATTCACATTCATGCACGATAATGAACCCAAACATTGGTTTTCTAAAGAACACATCCCCGTTTTAGACTGGCCGGCTCAAAGTCCCGACTTGAACCCAATTGAACACCTCCGGCATGATGTTAAAAGTGCAATTGCTCACCATAAGTACAAAAACTTGGATGAATTTTGGACTGGAATACAGGCTGCTTGGTACTCGATTCCCATAGAGCGTTGCCACAATTTGATTCAAAGCATTCCCCGTATAACCCATACGGTGCTTGAAAATAGAGGCTACACTACTGAATATTAATAAAGTTAACTAAAAAAGTGTTTTTATCAAGAATAAAAACTGGGAATTAAGCACGAATAACAAAATCTTTTGAAATTAAAATTTTGTATTCCCAAAAATTGAAATTACTTTTTGATAATAAACAGGCAAGTGCACGGCCTAAAAAAAACACTTAATTGACAACATCTTTTGTAAGTTGTTGTTTGTTTTTTATTTTGTTTTTCTTAACCTACTTACAACTACAATTAATGTTGAGAGAATTTCAACTGATTGTAGTGGAGAGTGTAAGATGAGATAAACCCACTTTTTTATTGTTGATGTATTTTGTTCAAGCTTTGATATTGTTACAAGTAAAACTGTTGCTATAAGTCTTATACGTTTAACAGTTTTATTTGGTTTAATATCTTTAGTTTGTCTAAAATCTTTATGGATGAAGTTTCCTGATGATCTGGCCTAAGCAACCAGTGAAATGCATAGGAATAGCTTATCCCATCAACAATAAATTTCAAGTGTTTTTATCAAGAATAAAAACTGGGAATTAAGCACGAATAACAAAATCTTTTGAAAGTTAACTAAAAAAATTAATTTATTTTTATTATTTATTAAAATACATTATTTTTATTACAGAAATTTTAACTTGTGCTATTTTACTGTCCAGCTAAAATCTGGCCTATAATATGAATTTAAGGTTTTTATGTTTACAGATTTTGTTACCAGAGCTAAAGTATAAGAAAAATATGATTGTTTTTATGACAAAGTTTTGTGCTAATTTTATTTCCAGGGGCTGTACATAGATACGTATTATTGTCGCTAACTTTTAAGCGACAAACAAGTCTGGAAATATATTTTTAGTCGATTATCGTCATTTAATTCATAAATAAAGCGATTTGACGAAAAATCCCTACACATTTTGGAGATTTTAACAAATTCTGTCGATTTTCCCTACGCTGCTATTTTAGTATCAAAAATACCTACATGTAGGGATTTTTCCCCTTCTTCTGGCAACACTGCTTATATGCTTTGATTTAAATTTAAATGTATTCACATGCAATTTTTAAACTAAAATTAAACGCGTAAATAATATTTCCCCCCCTATATTCTATACCAATACTTATTATAATAATTAATATTAAGTAAACGCCCCATTGTACTTCAGTTATTATGAATTTAGTTAATCATACATAAAATAGAAGCATACATTTCAGCATAATCACACAATATACGAACGTATGATTGATATTTAATTGTGGTATTAAGTATATGTCATTATAATGCACTTAGCATACTTTAAGGGTGCAATTTTATGATAACATTATTTAACAAAAATAACAAGTTCCACTTAAAGGAGCTTTATACATAATTAAAAAAATTAAAAATGTAATAAAAATATTTTAATGTGAATAATTAGTTAAGCTCAAGGTCAGTTTCTTATTTTTTTATTTATTTAAACAAATTTTCCAATATTTCGAAATCCACTGGATCTCATCTTCAGGGTACTACAATTCTAGTTAACAAAAACTAAAAATAAAAACATAATATTAACATTAAATGAATAGATATTGTCCCACTGCGTCATAAAACATATAAACAGAAATAAGCGCACAAAAAATAAAAACTTACAAGAGGAACTTACAAGAGGAACACGTCACACACGGTTTTACATTTAAAATTGCACTAATTCCTTATTCTATTTTGTTTATTATATGTCTCTATTGTTTTGCTGAGCTCGTCTCTAAATCGCTCTTAAAGTTCATTCGGTACTCTTTGCTTGTGTTTATCATATTTAACATTTCTAGTGTATAGCGTCTATGGTATTTTTCCTCTCTTTGTAATATCTCCACATTGTCGAAGTTTGGTGTGTGCCCTTTTTCTGCACAATGGGCTAGAAGTGGGTTTTTTTGTGTTGAAGTGTTATAAAGGGTGGTTAAATTTCAAGGGCCGATGTTGATTTTGAATAAAACACAAACTATTTAGGAAATTATTGTAATTTTATTTTATTATGATATATTGGTATTACTCAATTATGTATGGAACAAAATATCGGCCAAATGGGCGCCGCGACCACGGCGGCACACCTCCATCCGATGGTCCAAATTTTCGATGACCCTGAGGCATAATGGAGGTTCCATGCCGTTAATGTGCCGAATTATCTCATCCTTTAGCTCTTGAATTGTTGCTGGCTTATCGACGTACACCTTTTCTTTCAATAACCCCAAAGAAAAAAGTCCAACGGTGTCAAATCACATCCTCTTGGCGGCCAATTGACATCGCCATTACGTGAGATAACACGGCCATTGAATTTGTTGCGCAAAAGAGCCATTGTTTCGTTAGCTGTGTGGCAAGTGGCACCGTCCTGCTGAAACCACATATCGTCCACATCCATATCTTCCAATTCGGGCCATAAAAAGTTCGTTATCATCTCACGATAGCGAACACCATTCACAGTAACTGCCTGACCGGCCTCATTTTGGAAAAAATACGGCCCGATGATGCCGCCAGCCCATAAACCGCACCAAACAGTCACTCTTTGTGGGTGCATTGGTTTTTCGACAATCACTCTTGGATTCTCATTCGCCCAAATGCGGCAATTCTGTTTATTGACGAATCCACTGAGGTAAAAATGTGCCTCACCACCGAAGATGATTTTCTTCGAAAATTGATCATCCACTGTTGCCATTTCTTGCCACCATTCTGCCCATTCACGACGTTTGGAATGGTCAAGAGGCTTTAGTTCTTGAGCCAATTGCACCTTGTAAGCGTGTAAATGCAAGTCTTTATGCATAATGTTCATCAACGACGAGCGTGAGAGGTGCAATTGTTGGGCACGACGACGAGTTGAGGTGGACGGCTCTTCAGCCACACTATCACGAACAGCAGCAATATTTTCTGCAGTACGAGCTGTACGAGCATGCACTGGTATTCTCACATCTTCTACTGACCCGGTTTGCTCGAATTTTTCCACGACTTTTGCGATTGTACGCACATTTGGACGATCAAATTGACCAAAAAAATCACGAAGTGCACGATATGCATTTTGATTTGAACGCCCATTTTCATAATAAGTCTGGATAACTTTAACACGTTGTTGGATTGTGTATCTCTCTATGGTTCAAATTGAGTAATAGAGAAATAGAGAAATGTCAAATAAAATTCGGAAAAAAACTTGGCGTTTAGGTGTGGTTCACATTCAACATCGGCCCTTACAATTTAACCACCCTTTATATATCTTTCAGGTCAGATTAATGTCCTGCTAATCTTGTCTTAAGTTTGTTTTTCACATACATTGGTTTCGTCTCCATTACAATTTATTTTGTAAATTAAATTAGATTTTTCCATTTTATCCACCTTACTTTTGGTGTTTGAAAAAAGTTGTCGTAAAGTGTTTTCCGATCTAGGTGCTATTTTATTGTGTTCCTTATCATAAATGTCAGATTTTTCAATCCTCTCGGATATTCCTGGCACATTTGTATTTCGTTTATACCATTTTTGGTTTCCATCTATTGCTTTGGTTTGTTTGTTTTCTACGTGTAAGAGTCTTTTGATAATATTGTCTGGGAATGCAATTTTCTTTAATATTTCTTTTATCATCACTTATAATTAAAACTCTTTTTATTAAGTTGCTGGCGGTGTTCATAATAATGTTTTTTGGCTTGCACGAATAAAAGTTTATTATTCTACCTGGCGATGTAGGTTTTTGATACCAGTCTATTTTCAGTTTGTTACCCGATCTAATTACCAGGGTATCAAGGTATGGTAATTGTCCATTTATTTCTTGTTCCAAAGTGAATTTTATTTGTGTATGGAAGCGGTTCAACTCCTCTAGCATCTCATTTATGGCGTTGGTTTTTACAATACCAAAAAGGTCATCCACATATTTAGTAAGAATTTTCGGTTAACAGATCAATATTTGAATGCAAGTCTCCAAAAGTACCTCCATCACGATATCGGCCACGATAGGGGACGCTGGTGATCCCATAGGCAACCCCTTCCTTTGTGTATAGATTTTGTCTTTATATTTAAAATAACGATTTTCCCTAATACAAAATTGTAATATTTTAAAAATAAATCTTTGGGTATTGTTGTTAATTTCTCTATCTCCTCCCACTTATCTTTGATCACGTCAATTGCAAAATCAACCGGTATGCTCGGAAAAAGCGATATTACGTCAAACGAAACAAATTTTTCGTCATCTTCTGTTGCACAGTAATTTACGTTACTCCTAAATTGCACCGCATTCCTTACATTAAACTTTGAAAAGATATTACATTTGTCAAATAAATATTGAAGAAATAAGCTCAACACATTCGGCTAATTCGGCAAAATTATGACATTTTGAATATGACATAACTTTTGAAAAAAAAAAAAAAAATTTTAATTTTTTTTCGTTCATATATGTACCTTATAAGATAAAAGGAACCTTCTCACCAAATTTCATTAAAATCGGAAGGGGTCGTGTCCCACTCTTGGTCGTTTTGACATGGAATTACCCACATATTAAAATAAATAGAAAGAACAAAATTTTCCCTGGGAATATCTAAAGTGCCTGGTCAATGCAGATAAACTAGGAATAGTGGAGAAATTGAAAGTGAATATTTAATGTGTTATTGCATCAAGATAAAGCCAAATTCTCAACATTAAATTTAAACATATTTTTTGCCATTAAATTATCTAATTACTAAAGTCAATTGAATTGAATCGAGCGTTTTCTTCTGTTAAATTAAATTCTTTTTCAGTTATTTTTGATGATAAAATCGGTTAAATCGGTTTCTAGTTAAGCCAGAATCTACTACCTAGTCCTTTTACATTTACAAAAACTGCTTAAGCCAGAAATAGTCGGTTTCAAACTTTACGTTGTTTCTTAAAGCTTTTTAAATAGTTTTCACATTTTTTAAGGTATCAAAGCTTTTGGGCATCTGCTAATTATTTTACTGTTTTACAAGGAGAGCCACAAAAAAATGTTTTTATATTTCTGACTCTGCCTCTTTTTAATTATTTGACTTAGTGAATAATAACGTATGTAGTTGCCGGAATGTTTGTCTTTACACTTTTTAGTCATATTTTAGTTAATCAGATTATTTAGTTTTTTTTTGTTTAACTACAGATCTCTTTATATTATGTATCTGCCACACATTTTTTCCAAAGTTTAAACATCTGTATTTTATATCATTACGATGTAATTTGACTACTTTTTAATGATTGTTTAGAAAGGAGTTTTGGCAAAATCTCCCACATCTGTAGACCTTCCCTTTAGAAACACCATCAACAAAGCCACGAATATTATCTTTGTTGTTTGTTTTTATTTCTTTTTGAATTTCTACAGAATTTACATACTTTAAAATTATTAGGGTTCCTATTTGGATAAAAATAGTTCCTTGAATTTTGGTATAAAAGGCAAGCACCACAATTTTTTGACTACCATTCACCACAAGTGGAAAGTGCTATGCCGTTTTAATAATAACTATGGCATAAAAAGAAATGAATGTGTGTGCCAAATATTTTTTTTGTATTATGTTTAACTGTCGGGTGCTTATAGTTGCCATTTTTGAAAAATTTTTTTTTAAGTTATTGTTTGGAACTAGAAACAAATAAAATTAAAAAACACTGGTTAACAGCTAAAAAATAGCAAGAACGCCACATTAATAGATAAGTAAATTGAGATCTTCTGAACACGAAAAACGCTGTAATTTTTTTTTCCTAAGTACCGTTTTTTAGATAACGGTACTTTTGTGTTTTTCGGTTTATGGCCCCCTCAAACCCTTGTGGAGCCCAACCAAAAAGTCCGATCGAAATAAATGCATGCCGTTGGAAAGGTAATTGAATGCCTTTTGCGTCGATATGCGGAAAATTTCATACTCAACAAATGCAAAAAAAAAAAAAAATCATGAAATTTTCAGCATTTTCATTTTTTTTAATCAAAGTTGTTCTTATTCGACTTTCCAAATTGAAATAGTAAAAATTAATCAAGCTCGAGGCCAGTGTTATTTTGTAAATAAAAATTCCGTTTTTTTTTTTGGCTTCCAATTTTTCGACCTTCTTTAAAGATCATCATCAGGGATGTTTTCAGTGAATTTTTATAAACACAAAAACTTAAACATCGACATCTACATCTACATAGACTTGTAAGCATATAAAAAGGAATTTTTATTTAAAAAAAAAAAAACACTGGCCTAGAGCTTGATTAATTTGAATTTTTTTTTTTTTTTTTGAAAATACCAAACGATTTCCTATATTCATTTTTGTTTTATTTGTTGTTAGTTCAAAGCAAATTTCGGGTGATTTTTTAAGAGCTATAGGAAAGTTTAAAAAAAACACACATAAAATTCAGAAAAATGCATGAAATCTTTATTTGAATCGATAGTACGGTCCATATAATTTAATGTTTGAAGATAATTTCATGAAAATGTTGACCGTGACTGCGCCTCAAATGATCCATCCGCTTAGTCCAATTTTGGCATACTCTTTCCAACATTTCGGCCGGTATCCCATGAATAAATGCTTCAATGTTGTCGTTCAATGCGTCAATTGAAGCGGGCATGGGTGTATAGACATGAGCTTTAACATATCCCCACAAAAATTAGTCTAAAGGCGTTAAATCGCACGATCTAGGCGGCCAATTGACCGGTCCCGAACGTGAAATAAAATGTTCACCGAACTCGCTTCTCAATAAGTCTATTGCTAAGCATGCTGTGTGGGATGTGGCACCGTCTTGTGGAAACCACACGTCATGCAAGTCAAGCTCTTGCATTTTGGGCAAACAAAATTGGATATCATCTCACGGTAGCGCTCACCATTCACAGTTACGTTACGATTCGCATCATCTTTGAAGAAGTACGGTCCAATGATGCCACAGCCCATAAACCGCACCAAACTGTGATTTTTTTCTGGATGCATTGGTAGCTCTTGCAATGCTTCTGGCTGATCTTCATTCCAAAATCGACAATTCTGCTTATTAACGTACCCATTGAGTTAAAAATGAGCTTCGTCGCTGAACACACTTATACGTATGCCAAATATAAAAGAACTTTGTCTAGATATTTATATATTTATATATTCTAGGTCCTAACGAGTAGGGAAGTTAATTAAACAATTTCCGTCTGTCCGACTGACCGACTGTCCGTATGTCTGTTGAAATGGGGTTTTACAAAGACTCCATAAATGAAAAATGACTCCTGGGCTTGGCGGCGACTACTTTTATTGGTATGGAGTTTTATGGCTATAGAAAGAACATTTTGTTGTCAACTAGAATAATTCTTCGAAATAAAAGTAAAGAAAGGATTCTTGTGCGTTGCGTGTGTTTTTTTATACGTTTAGTTTTGATTTTATTTACTACAGTACATTTAAATTGAGGCAGGGCCTGGTCTGGCCCAGGTTGGTTAAATATGCACACAACTTTGATTTGGCCAATTGCCACGCCCACGGTGCTTAAATGTACACTTTTTCTCGTTGTCTTGTAAAAACACTTTGATTGAGGAATACAAAAAGTTCCGTTCATATGTATTTAATAATTGTATGAAAAAATTGGAAATTCTGGAATTCCTGGCCGGGACCAGGTACACACTTAAGGTTTAAGTATGTTATGCGTAAGTTTCTTCTTCTGCTGTCATGTTTCTCTCTCACTGGAGCAATGCCTCCTGAGGTTTCATTCATCGTAATATTTGAACATTAGTTTGGCATCCCCATATTTGTCGTACCGGCTGAAGACGCAGGAGAAAGTCCTTGGTAATCTCTTGGATAGTGTATTTCGTAAACATGGTGTGAACTCATGTTTGTTAAACTGCATTTAGTCTTGGTCAATGGCAGCCAAATACTGCTTTTCGCTGAGCACACCGCGGCTACTGTTGCGCATTGTGCTATTCAAAACTTGAACTATACAGAGAAGATTAGCTTGGCCCTGTGTAAGGATAAAACGCAAAATCGGGAACCGCTCCATATTTTTACAATATGGATTATTTTAGAATTACTTTCTTTATAATATCCTTTACAAAAATAAAAAAAGTTTTGAGTTCTCTTGGGAATGAACATTCGGCTGGGAACCCTAGGCTTTATACAAGTGTGTAGATGGCTAAACAAAGGGTTTTAGCGCAATTTTAATATTTTATAATACATTATATTCTATTATTTATTAGTTTTTTGTTTGCCCTTCTTATGATATTATCACAATTTATCTGTGTTTATTATGGATTTTTTTAATGTTTTTTGGGTAAAGGGCTTAAATTGTTTTATGACAAAATTGAATATTGTTTTGCTTTAGTCGTAGAAGATTTAGGGGTCCGCCTGTTAAAGAAACAATAAAATGTTGCGGTAATATATTCCGTGCACATGTGTTAAACAAAAATAAGAAGTTTTTTTATGGAAATAAAAGATAAATTTATATTTGTTTAGAAATGGATTTTAAATGGTAACTCTTAAATAAAGAACGCACGTATTGAAGGTTTAAAGGAAACTGATTTGATTTCTATATTTTCTATTTACAGAGTTGTCTACTAAGAGGATGAGTAAAAGTGTTGTATCACAAAAGGAATTCAATGTAAAACAAGTTAGAGTGCTATATTCGGCTGTGCCGAATCTTTGATACCCTCCACCGACAGTTCGAATGTTTAAGGAGTAATATCTGCATGATGTTATTATTATCTTAAACTGTGACGATTTGTTATTAATTATGGATTTAGGCGACTAAACTGTTTTCCGGTATTAGGGTTTATATGGGGCCTAGGGTAAATTATGGACCGATCCTCACGAAATTTCACAGTCTTTTTCCCAGTTCTATAAAACTTTGATGTACCAAATTTTGTTATGATAGCATTATTTTTTATGGATTTAGGCGTACTAAACTGTTTTCCGGGAGTAAGGTTTATATGGGGCCCAGGGTAAGTTATGGACCGATCTTCACGAAATAACACAATTTTATTTGTTGTCCAATAAAACTTTGATGTACCAAATTTTGTTATGAAAGCACTATTTTTTACGTTTTTAGGCGTACTAAGTTGTTTTCCGGGAGTAAAGTTTATATGGGGCCTATGGTAAATTATGAACCGATCTTCACGAAATTTCAAAGATTTATTTTTAGTTCTATAAAACTTTGATGTACCAAATTTTGTTATGATAGCATTATTTTTTACGTTTTTAGACGTACTAAGTTGTTTTCCGGAAGTAGGTTTTATATGGGGCCTATGGTAAATTATGGACCGATCTTCACGAAACTTAACAGTTTAATTTCTAGTCCTATGTAACTGTGACCTGCCAAATTTTGTAATGATAGCATTGTTAGTTACGGTTTTAGGCTTAATATACTGTTTCCCGGGAGTAGGGCTTATATGGGGCCTAGGGTAAATTATTGACGGATCTTCACGAAATTTCACAGCGTGATTTCCAGTTGAATAAAACGAATTGTTGCGAAATCTTATATTATTCTGTGCATTTTTCCACCATTTATGTTAGTGTTTGTAACAAAATTATCAATTTTTTTTAGGTGGTGGTTCCACATTTTGATTCATAGCTCAGATCCTATTGAACCGATTTTGCTGAATTTCAATCCCAAACTGCTTAGGATAACTACAAGCAATTTGACACCAAGTTTGTTGATTTTTTTTGAGTTTTTCGAAAGTGAGCGTGTTTTCAACAGACGGACAGACGGACAGACGGACAGACAGACGGACATGGCTAAATCGACTTAAAATTACTCAAGGGCCCAGAATATATATACTTTATAGGGTCTGAGATGAATAGTAAAAAAGTTTCACACGGAATGACAAACTGAATATACCCTCTTCACAACTAATTGTGGTGGAGGGTATAAAAAATTCAAATTAACTGAAATACACTATAGCTGCCACTAAAAGCAACATTTGTTCGATGATGAGTAAAGAGTCAGTCAGAAAAAACGTATACAAACTTTTTCAGCAAATACGTATGCTTGTTCCAACAAATTATTATTTTTTTTGAACATGTTAGTTTTTGAAAATATCAAGTTTTAAAAAAATAGCAAAAGATCTACAGTTTCATCGTCAAACTGTTTCAAAAGCCATTAAACAGTATAAGGAAGACTTGAACATTATTTCTGGAATACAGTTTTTACGTCCATAAACTTTGTTTTTAAATTGGTATTTCTATTAAGTATCGTCCAAAATATCTTAATTCAAACTAACTCATTTTGCTAATTTCTTTTCAATCGGACCATATTTGACTGTAGCTTCAACACAAATACTACTCCCAGGTTTAAATAGCCAGAACTTTATATTAATGTTGATACTGATAAAAATATTGGTCACAATAACTTTTATAATAGCTAAAAACTCATGGCAGGTCCAAAACTCACCATATTTCCCATATAAGCCCTCCTCTCTAAGATCGCTTCAAGACGAAGAAATCTCATTTAGATGTTGACGACTATTGCAATTTGGTTAACAAAGTCAATTGTTTATAGAATTTGATAATGCAACGTAATTTTCAAATTTTGCTGTCGTACCTCCAAATGGGGTTAACTGGTTCTGAATGAATGCACTGTGGCACAATCGAGCGTTGTCCGGGGATCTCAAGCAATAACTTGTTGCGGTAGGCCGTGTCTCGTTAACACACACACAAACGTTGGTGATATACAAAAACCAACCCTTATTTTTTGTCACTCAATGACACTTTTGTGGCTCTTTTAGGCTTTAATAAAAATCACTTTCTTTTTATATCTAGTTTCTTTTTAACTTTGACCCTACACACATTTAATTTAATAATTTTGTTTTCTTTTAATTGCCGGCGTCTGGCTGTCACGATTTTATGAAAACAGTGATCAAGGCGAATTAATTTTTCAAGTGGTGTTAATAGCACAGCTGAGCTAACTATACACCACATGAGGGGCTGCCAGATGGCACCATTAAACGCCGTTCCACACGATAGAACAACAGTGGCCCTCCACACGGGCAAACAAAATCTTTGTTTACACCAGCCAGACGCCAACACTTATGAAAAAAAAATGTGGCGTTACTCCATTTATGTACATACTCTTTGTAGTGCACACTATCCTCTCTATGGGCGTTTTCAATCATGTGCTTGTTTCAAATACTTGTCTAAACTGCGAAAAATGTACTTCAATCTTGGTCATATTTCATTAACAGCGAGTACACATACAACGTACATTTGTTATATTGAATGAATGCAGCATATGCAGCATACCCAGCAAACAAACCTACATACCTGACTGACCACAAATTGTTTATAATTTTAAGTGAAAACAGGTCCACAAATGAAAAAAATAATTAATTATACATGTTTGCAAGGTTGGGATAACTTTAATTTTAGTTTGTTGGGCATGTTTGTGTGTGCGTCTGTTTTTAAGCCAGTAACGGACATAACTTCCCAAATCTCATTTCCAAGTACGAATTCTGGATTGAATATGAAGTAGAACTGTCAATACCCATATACTAATATGGATAAGTAAGATATTTTACGATTAAAAAATACGTACTGGAATCAATCTTTCCGTACTGATTCAAGATACTTACAGTACTATTCGCTACGGATTGATTTGAGTACGGATGGATTGATTTTTCGTTTGTTTGTAGCAAGTAGTATTGTAAATAGTGTTGCCATGTGAAGAATTTATAACCACTTTTTGTACTTAAATAAGCTCATAATAAGTATGACTATAAAAAGCTATAGGAAATCGCTTATGATAAGCTTATTTTTACAATTAAATTATATGTTGCTTATGGAATGCTTATGGAATGGGGTATTCTATGTAGTGACTTGTAGTGTATTATCATACATCCTTAATTTGTCAATGTTGTTTGTTTTCATTCTATTTTTTTTAGTTTTCAATTTCTATTTAACTCCCTGTTGTATTTGTTTGTACTATTTGTGTTGTTTTTTCATGTGCTATATTTCTTTTTGCGCCACCAAGTTCCACGATTAGATTTGCTTTTGGTATTTGTGTGTACCCTGCATTTTCAGTTAATAGTGGTACAAGTGTTAATTTGTTGAAGGAATGAACCAACTATGAGATGATTCAGTCTTATTCGTTATATGAGTTTATCAAGTTTTTAAACGCGAAATCAACTAAAAAACTCGCAATGGGTTTTTTGGATTCTATTTTTTTTTTGGAAAATTTTTTTTAATTCTCGATTGACTTGAAGTTGCTTTACAAACACTTCGATTCATAATTAATAACAATACAAAACAATACTTCAAGAGAATACGAAGCATAAATGCGCAAATTCGTTAAATTTAGATGTTCACTAATTTTGCCCGTGTATTAATCGAAATGGGGTTTTTACAGTTAACGACTTAGGCGATTATTTGATTTTGATGCAGAAAAGTTCGTATTGTCTTTTTTTGTTTGCTTTTACTCATGAGTTTTAAGTTTTTTAAAGCTCCTAATAATCTATGAACTTTCGTTTGTTACTTGCACTTAAAACAAGCTCAGTAGGATACTGGTAATGAAAATAGTTTTATATAAAAACAACTTTAACTGACATATTAGTTAGAAATTTGTACTATTAATTAAATTCTATACTTATTAACATATTTGTTCGTTTGAGCTTTTCTTGCTGTTGGAATTTAATCAATAGATTTAATTGAAATGTTACTACCAGCAAAAGAGGCAATGTAAAGGTAAACACAAATTAAAATATTTTTTTTTTTCAATCAACACAGGTAATTGAAACAATTAAAAATATGTTTGAAACTCTAAAATATTTGGAAGTTTGTGTGTATGTTTTTATATTTGCAAATATGCACACAAACATTATAATTTATTTTCAGTACACACATAAAAATTTTTTTCACCAATTAAAGCATTAATCAACAATTAAATCAGTTTTCTTAAAAAAAAAAAATAAACAAGTGAGTTAAACGCTAAATTGATACTATTATATTGCACCAGTAAACAAATTCACTTGATTAAACGTTTAATTCATTTGATTACTTTTGATAATTAAAAACTGATTTTATTTTTGATTAATGCTTTAATTGGTGAACAATTTTTTTTCTGTGAATGCAAATTAATTTTAACAATTGAAGCACAGCCGCGAATAACGTTGTAAACGCCACATTTTGCAAAAACTGTTTTTTTTGCAGATAACCGTTGGCCTTACTCTCTTACACAGTTTAAACATCAAATCAACCAAAACTATGCACCTTAACACCTTCAAAATGGCATACAAAGTGTCAGCCAGTGGAAAAACATTGCAAGTTACTAACAAAATGATGAAACCGAAATGGTTTTGCAGTGCGGAATACTGTTTTAAAAGCCTATTGCATAAAAGTTTTTATTATCATTATTTTTTATAATAGAAAAAAAAAAATTTAGAACAAACAATGCTGCCTGTCAAAAAACGTTTTTTGCTCTCCTAAAAAATTATTATTTTGTACCTCAAAACGTTATTCGCGGCTTTGCTTCAATTAAAAAAATGGTTTAAAACAGCATTACTTGATTTAATTGAAAAAATCTGGTATTTATATACTTCAGTGGTATCCTCCACAATTCAGTTTTCACTCTTCTGGTTCTCTCTGGAATGAAGAAAGATTTTGTCCATGTTTGTTTTTCTCCGTGTGTTATTTATTCGCCTTTGTTTTGAAACCGTCTTCTGTAGTGGCCGCCGTTCCAAGGTTGCTTTCACAAAATAATGCTTAGAAATTTAAGTAGGTAACAAAAATTGATCGCAATGGTTGTACATTACTCGTTGTACTCTAGAGATATGAATCTCTTTGTAGGCTACAAGCGATTTCTGCCAATTCTATTTTCTAGTTTTAAACGTAAAATCAGTTAAAGCCTTGAAAATTGAAGAAGAAAAATTATTTGGTATCAATTTACACAAATTGCACACAACACAATTTTTCACAATTTCAATTTTAGCAGAACTCATATCGAATTGCACAACGTTTTTGCTATCATTGGTTCGATTGCTTTTGTTTATGATCTCATACAAGCAAATTTATATGTATGAATGTATGAATAAAGCATGTGTTTGTATATTCTTGCATGTTTTAGAGGGTGTTAATGTTTTTGCAAACCCAGCAAAATATATTGAGGTAATTTAAAATATTTTTTTGATTTGTGAATAAAATTTTGGCTAAATGGCACCTGCAACTAAACCTGTGCAACATTTTGAACGGCGTAGCAAACTGATTACAATATGTTTTTTTTTCTAAACGTTATGCCTAAAAGTTAAACTTATCGTGGAATTATTTCACCAACAAGAAGCGCGCTGTAATGAATGCAGTGTTCGAAAATTAGCTGTCCTGTTTTTTTATTTAGCGTACGGCTGACACACACAGAAACGAGTTATAAAGCGTGATCCATTTCGAGGTTCCCTACTTTTTTAAAGAAAAAAATACAGAAAATTCAAATTTAATGGGGAGTGTTTATTATCATTTGAAAGAACATTCTTCGGCATTTATTTTTTAAAGATTATTTCTATCAAATGTTGATCGTTGCTACGTCGCAGATGGTCCATCCGTTGAGTCCAATTTTTAATGACTCGTTCGAGCATTTCGACTGGTAACTTGCGAATTACACGCGTGATGTTTTCCTTCAAGGCCTGAATCGAAGCGGGTTTGTCCGCATAAACTTTAGACTTTACATATCCCCACAGGAAAAAGTCTAACGGTGTGATATCACACGATCTTGGTGGCCAATCGACTGGCCCAAAACGTGAAATTATGTGCTCACCGAAGTGTGCTCTCAATTAATTCATTGATTGATGCGATGTGTGGGAAGTGGCGCCGTCTTGCTGAAATCAAATGTCGCCGAGATCACGAGCTTCAATTTCAGGCATCAAATAGTCGGTTATCATGGCACGATAACGGTCGCCATTGACGGTAACGTTCGCACCGGCATCACTTTTAAAGAAATATGGACCGATGATTCCACCGGCCCACAAACCACACCAAACCGTTGTTTTTTCTGGATGAAGTGGCAGTTCTTGAATCTCTTCAGGTTGCTCTTCGTCCCAAATGCGGCAATTTTGTTTGTTTGCATACCCATTGAGCCTCATCGCTGAACAAAATTTGCCTCGAAACACATTCCTCACAGAACGTGAATTTTCGTAATAAAGTTGAACGATTTGTAAACGTTGTTCAGGCGTAAGTCTTTCCATTATGAAATGCCAAACAATACTAAACAAAAATAACATGTCAGCATGACACGACTCACACGTGATCTGTCAAAAAAAGGCTATTGAAAAAAGTATCTCTACTTGGATCACCCATTATAAATATTTCTTGAGTTCCTGTCCTTATTACCGTTCATAACTATTCAAGAAAGAAAAAAGTTATATAGTGTTCTGTTCTTCGCTACAAAACAGAACAATTGTAGTGGTTCTTTATTGGCACCGACCACAGTACGAACAGCCTGTGTTTGTATTGTGTACATGTTTTGTTTGTGTAAAACTTTTTTGTTGGGTTTTTGCTTCTTTACGTATCTTCACGTTTTAGCATCAGCGTGAAGAACCATTACTCATGTATTGTGGTTTATGTAAATTTTAATTAAACATTCCCTGATGATGATACTCGAAGAATATCGAATATTGGAAGCAAATAATGAAATTTCACTTACAATAGACCTCGCATTTTAAATTAATGTTTAATTCTAAAGGTCCAATAAAAAATTACTTAAGTTAAGTTGGATTAAATGGATTTAAATTAAAAAATAAATGTATGCATATCATTCCTTTGACATTATGTAATTTAATTTTTGAGGGATTCTTGGGGATAAAAAATAGTTATCTTGGGGGTTTTGGGGGATGAAAAATCGCAAATTGGGGTTAGGTTTAAAATAAAACTGGAAACTCTACACCAAATTTTGTTTCATGCCACGCTTCTTATTGCTTCTTTTATTTTCAAAAAATTTGGTTCGAAAGGGGGAGTGGCATATTTTAATAGGAGTTGATGAAAAAATTAACCGACTGGACTCGTTTTTAATAACTAACCAATATTTATACCAACTGTTGTGTCGCTAACTAATTCCTCGTGTCCCCTATCAGGCCAAAACCGTTATTAAGATGACTCGTTTAAAAGTCATTGTGAAATAATAGATCGATTCGTTACGATTTTTTTACAAGTATTCCTCTATTTCGCGTAAATATAATACAGTTTTATAATAGATCTGTGAAACAAAATATATTAAAATCATATAAATTAGGGATGTAACGAATACCGATACCGACATATCGGCGATACTTCAGATTTTCCGCATAGAAAAAAATCTGTAAAATTTTTCACCAACTAAAGCATTAATCAAAAATAAAACCAGTTTTAATCAAAAATGTAATCAGATGAATTAAACTTTTAATCAAGTGAATTAAATGTTAAATCAAGTGAATTAAACGTATAATTGATACTATTTATTTGCTAACTAATGCAAATTTAATTAATTATTTAATTAATACTACAAACTTTTTAATTGGAATCAATTTTTTATTTTTTTCTGTGTGTCGATACGACGATACTTTTTATATTTTCTTGGAGCATTTTTGAAGAAATAATTTAATATTCTATGCTTAATTTTTGCAAAGCAGCTAAGAGAAAGTACACATTAAAAAGCAGAGCATAGAATAAAAACAGAATAATGAAATTGTTTGATATAATAAATGAACTAACGGAGATATAAAATAGTTCAGAGTCCCAAAATATAGCGGTTGACTTGGCATAAGCTTTTATTAAAAGATTTGAGGGTTTAGAATATTAGGAATATTTCAAAAATAATCGAATCCAATCGTTTCGAAAAAAATCTTATTGAGCTACTTAACATGTCTCTGCATTCCGAAAGTGCTGAAAACAGGGTCACCCCACATATGGTAGAAGGTCTGATAAGTCTAAAAAAACTGGCCTTTGGATTGTTTGTAAAAAACTTATAAGAGAATCCCTGAAGGATGAGCATCTTTCCATCCTTTGTTGTGATTGTGCCAAGAAATAAGTCGAAAGATACCTTAGATCTTCTAATATTTCAAGAGACGCAGATTCGCTTCTTTTCTGGCGCAGAAAGTCCTAAGTCCGCAAATCAGTTCTGTCACATGTTACAGGCTATTGACCAATACAGGCAGTGATGCTATAAGTATGAAAAAAGGGATTTTTCATAGATCCTTCTATTGTGGAATTTAAGCTTTCTGCCGTCATTGCTCATACCACAAATTTTATTTTGATACGTACAACCATTTATTTATTTTTTTTTTTTTTTTTTTTTTTTGGTATTCCTATACAACAGGACTTTAAGTCTTATAATTATAGTACAGAATAAACAATTCGTAGCAATTTCTTATGTGTCACACAATAAAAGACTTTAACAATAAACATTAAAATAAAAGAAATTAATACATTAAAGCAATAGGTAAAACAATTTTAAACATAAAGACATTCAAAAGCGTACAATAGATTACCCATTTTTAAGTACGGGAATAAAAATTCAAAATACATTTCCTAAACTGCGTTGCATTACTATTAAATTGAATAGTTGATGGTAGTGTGCTCCAAAGAAGAATACTGTGAACGAAAAACTGCCATTCAGAAACTAACTTCTTGAATCTTATCGGGATCAGATTGCTATTTCTTCTTGACTGCGTAAAAGTAACACGTTCAAATAGATAAGTCGGCACGCCAGTATAGATAATTTTATGCACACAATAAAAGACTTTAACAATAAACATTAAAATAAAAGAAATTAATACATTAAAGCAATAGGTAAAACAATTTTAAACATAAAGACATTCAAAAGCGTACAATAGATTACCCATTTTTAAGTACGGGAATAAAAATTCAAAATACATTTCCTAAACTGCGTTGCATTACTATTAAATTGAATAGTTGATGGTAGTGTGCTCCAAAGAAGAATACTGTGAACGAAAAACTGCCATTCAGAAACTAACTTCTTGAATCTTATCGGGATCAGATTGCTATTTCTTCTTGACTGCGTAAAAGTAACACGTTCAAATAGATAAGTCGGCACGCCAGTATAGATAATTTTATGCAAAAGAGTTAGGCATCGAATATTTAACATGTCAGAAAAACGCACTCCATAAAGTTTACTTTCATAGGGTGTAACATGTGAGAAACGTCCTTAGTTGAAGACATATCTCAGAATGGCATTATATGTAGATGTTAATTTCCTGGTGCTTTTTTGGTCACAGCTTGCAAAAACCTCGCTGCCATATATTAAAGCTGGAATAAGATATGTCTTAGCCAAAAGCATACGTATGTTGAACGGTGTTGAGTGGTGACTTGCCCAAAGCGAACGAAGCATCGCAAATACTTTTCCTGCAGCAGCGTTTATATGATCTGACCACGTTAGTGAAGAATTAAAAATAATGCCAATGTTTTTAGTCTTTTTGACAATTTCTATTTGCTGCGAGTTCAATATTATATTGGGCTCAATAGTTATTTGTGTATTGTTTCTGGAAATTACAAGGCACTTAGATTTAGCGGGATTCAGACAAAGACCATTTGCCTTTGCCCAGGCTTCAATTTTTGATAGATCAAAATTTAATCTTGAAATATACTCATCAGTCTTATCAGGTTCACAACATATATAAATCTGAACATCATCGGCGTACATATGAATTTTGCAATGTGATAACTGTTTTGGCAAATCGTTTATATATATTGTGAAAAGTAGAGGACCTAATATGGACCCTTGAGGAACACCTTTGATCACAGGCAACGGCAATGATTGCTTATTGTTTGAACTTACATACTGATAGCGGTTATGATGAAATGAGATCAGCCGCTGAGGAGATAAAATGGAAAAGCTTAGTTAATTTAATACGAAGCATGGCATGATCAACCATATCAAATGCTTTGGAATGTTCCAAAAGCACCAACAAGGTAACATTTCCGTTATCTATATAGCTTCGAATTTCCTCCGTCACTCCAATAAGTGCAGTAGTACAACTATGTTTGGGTCGGAAACCAGATTGCATTTTGGTTAATAAATTATTCGTCTCAAAGTAAGCACCTATTTGTTTATGCAAGAGCCTTTCGAAGACTTTAGATAAATATGAAAGGATAGCTATTGGACGGTATTAATTTCTATTTTTAGGGATGGGAACAACTTTCGCACACTTCCAGTTCTGTGGAAAAATACCTTTTGTAATTAATGTGTTGAATATGTGTGTGATTTGTGGAAGTAAGTTAGGTAGAAGGAGTTTTAAAAATTTAGGGTGAATTTTATCAGGTCCAATTGCGTTTGATTTGATATCATGGCAAGCAATAAAGGTATCATCCTGAGAAACACAGCGAAAAGAAAATTGTGGTGCGGAGCTATTAAATGATGAACTGGCACTACTAGAGTAATAGTTAGGAGAAATGTTTAAGCTTGGAATTTTAGTAAATAACGCGTTGAGTGAGTCAACATTCATTTCCGAAGAGTCTGTTTTATTTAATTTTCCGATGCCAATATCACGAATAATTTTCCAATTTTTCTTTGAGTTCACAGCAGTTGAAAATAAGTTAGTAAAGTAAGATATAAAATATTATTTTTTTAGATTATAGTTTCCACAAAGAACTTTGTTTTTTATAAAATGAACCCAACTACTTGCGAAATCTTCAGAACTCAGACCGCCTTCCACTTCACTCCACACCTTCATTCCTTACCTTTTTAAAAAGATGCTATGTATTTAGTTTTTCTTTTTATATCTCCACTTTTCACGGCTTTAGAAAAATAGAACAATAAACACAAAATACAATTAAACAAATTAATATTCGTGGAGTTAGCTCGTGCTTTTAATATTTTTCGTAGTTTTGTGGACTTAGCATTTATGCAAAAATTTACAAAATTACAATAACTTTAAACTACATAATGACATTTTTTCTTGTCGTAAAATATGTATTTTGTATAGTATTATCGTTTTGCATTAAAATCTCAATTTTGGAAAAAATTGGACTTAGCGTCTTTGCGAATTATACTAACGATGTAAGTAATTTTTGGGTATTCAGTATTTCGGTTATAACTCAGCCATTTTTTAGCCGATTTGACATATTTATATATCTGTTTAAGAAGATATTTACCATTTACTTGAGTTATAAAGCTTGGTCTCGGGGAGATCTATGGTTCTCGAAAGTGGGTATTGGGTATGGTCATATCTTTTTTGTATCTCAACCGATTTTTCCGACATTTAGGTATATAAGTCATATCCATAGGACGTGTGGCAGCCCTAAAATTTAGGTTTTTATAAAAATTTTGATGTTTTTTAGCCCATTTTTCAAATCGATATATCTTGATTCCTAGACGTGACCCAGCGAAACGCCGGGACACGTATAACTTCATTTTTACCGATATAACTTTCCCCGGTAGTTTGAACCCTTCCCGATCACTGACCCCTACCATTTGTCGCACAGTGTAATTAATACGAAATATTTTACTGGGTTGTGATTTAACGTATTGTATGTACATAAATGACAGTAATATTCACCCTTTCTTTATGAATGTTCCTTCTCATTTCTACAATAGAATAGCACATTGCAAAACTGCTGGTTAAACATTACAAAACATGGCAGTAATCTATCTCCCATTTCATAAAAAAGTTTTTGAAGTTAAAAAAAACTTCCAGTTTCTCTTACATTTCCAAACACCCAACACCGAATGAATGCAGTTTTTCTTTATACCCTGCACGACATCGAGTGGTATATGACAATATAGATGGTTTGTTATTCGTTGTGTGACACCATGAAATATTTATTTAAAATGTTATAAATTATCAATGTTCTAGATTCTTGAGGAGCAATACCTTGATAACATATATATCGTCACCTTAAATGTAATAGGACTTAACTTCAGCTTAAATTTTTTTACAGGATAATAAAGTATTTTCATAATATAGTCGTTGTTTTAATCTCAAGGTTCTAACAATTTGCGTCAGCATGAAGTTATATAAAATGCCCCACATACAATTTAAAACTTGATTTAGAATTTTCGTGTCGTGTGTTGTTATGAATTTTAGCTTGAAAAGAAGGGCCCAATTTAAAACCTGAAATTTTAAACGATACCAGAATCGACGAGGCTGGCGGAGTTATGTAAAGAACTTAAAAATATAACCAGCTTTTCTTCGTACTCTGCGAGATCAGATGGCATGTGGATGGCAAGTCTGCCGCATCTGGAGGATGCGGTAAGAGAGTTTTGCCAAGATATGAGTTGGTATGGGTATGGGGTTCACACTTTACAAGCCAGCAGGTAATACGTTGAGTAGCTAGAAGCCCTTCTCCGATTGAGTTATATCTATCAGAATTCGCAGTGGTGCTGCGAAATATGGCCCCAGGAAATATGGCCCCAAAAAATAAATGAAAATTGACCCCAAATTTGGGGCTATTTTTCATAATGCAATATGGCCCCATTTTTTTTTATGAAAAATTACACAAAATGAAAAAAACCCTAAAAATAAAATGAAATATGACCCTAAATTTGGGGCTATTCTTCATTATGAAAAATCACCTCAAAATTTATAATGCATTTGAACCCCAAAAAAGAACACTAAGAAAGTTACATTAAACATTTTTGGTGGAGTTCATATGCCCAAAACTAAAAATCACAAATTTAGAATCCCGATTTCAAAATCGGGATAATTATACAGTTTTGGTTTTAAAAATCGTACTATTGATAGCATGGTTGGGCTTTCGGCCATGCGCAAGGATTTTTTTCTCTATGGTATAACGAAAACTGGCTCTGCTAACCAAAGCTTCACGTTATAGGCGGCCTGCGGCCTGGCGCAAGGATTTTCTCTTCTATGGTATAACGAATACTGGCTTCGCTAACTAAAGCTACTCTATATAGCCGGCCTTTGGCAGGGTGAAAGAATTGTCATCTCTTTGGTATAACAAACACCGGCTTCGCTAACTAAAGCATCTCTGCATAAGCGGCAAGGATTTTCTCTACTTTGGTATAAGAATTCGGGTTTTTTATACTATCCCTAGGAACGTTTACATAGAATTTTATAAAATTTGTGTAAAAATGTTTGGGGTGATTTTTCATTTCTTAAAATTTGCATTTTTTATTAGTAGACGAAAAAAAAGCCCCAAAGTAAAAATTGTGATTTTATTTGGGGCCATTTTTTATTCCTTGATATTGGGGTAATTTTTTATTCCACTTAAAATGCAAGAACACCCTAACGAAAAAATGAAAAATAGCCCCAAAAAAATGCGCCAAAATTGCGTGTTGTTGTGTCTCATGTAAAATTTTGGGGCCGTTTTTCATTTTACTTTTGGGGCCATATTTCCTGCGGTCATTTTGCGCACCGCCTTCGCACTCGTGCTTGGAACCTCATATGCATTCAATGCTATTTTTTATTATTTATTGAATTAAACATTTGTGTAGAAATATCTTACTTAGACCCGCAATGCATTTTAGCTTGTCTGCATAATCAGCCGACCGTAGCACGAAAGGTGAATCCTATTTAACCCTGGACAACGCAATAACAAAAACTAATTGCAGTAACATTTTAGTTGTGATGGGTGACTTTAATGTTCAAATTAGTCTAGATAACGGGACGGTGCTCACTCAATGTGCCGGAAAACCGAACATGGAGGAATCTTTCTAGAGATCTGCATCTCATATAAACTCGCTGTTGGGGGCCCATATACCTTCACAAACGTAAACATAGCTTGGAAGAATTTTACTTACAAAAATTACTATCAAGCCTTAACTAACGTGCGGTTGCTTAACGCACTGTATTGACAATAACATAAGTAAAAAGTGTAAATGATTATTTTATAGAAAACATTCACGAATAACACAGTACAACAGCCAATCTGGGGGGTGAGAAATTCCAAGTCAGGGTGATGGTACTAGGTCAGTATAGTAAAACCCTCAAAGGGTTTGGGGTTCGTATGTGTCAGTTTTTTTTATGACATTTTAAATTTTTTCCTTATCTTGATGTTTTTTTGTTTAACATAACTCGAGAACCACTTGTCCGATTTTGCTAAAACAAACTCAAAAAAATTTAGAATTATAATTTCTTTAATCCTTTCATATAACGTTTTTCTTTATAATCAACAGTTTTGCCGGTAAAAATAAATTTGTGGAGAATTATAATTGATAAGTGCAAAAAAATGTTCAAGCCTGGATGTATGCAGCAGATTTTATCACAAACCTGCACTACAATTTTTGTGACTTTTTTTAAGCGATCGGAGAAAATCGTCGGACTTTTGTTTGTTATTTGAAAGAATACACCCACATTCAGTGATGCCAACAGTAGGGGATTTCCCCTTTTCTAGGCATTTTTTTTCGGAAAATTTCAACCGTAGGGAAAAGAGGACACAATTTTTTATTTTAGGGCATATTTATTTATTTAATCAATGGATATTATCCTTACTGACTAATAACAATATTGACTTAAAATTAATGAATAACAATATGCATTTTAAAATATACTACAAATTTACAGAATATATGTAGTACATAAAAATTTGCGAATAAAGAAAAACAATAAGAAAAATCAACAAATTGTGACATAGAATTAAATTGTCTAAATAACCTCGAAAAAGGATCCGCAATAGCGTAATTTTCTCTAAAAAAATTTAACCAAAATGCAGATTATAATGACGCGTATTGCGACTAGGTATATTAAATTTAGCAGACTCTACAGAAAATCACAACAAACATTACCATTAATAAGATTAACCATAAAAGAAACATTTAACATTGTACGGCGACTTTTGAGCGATGGTAATTTTATTAATGCCAGTCTTCTAGCATAGGAAGGAAAGTTTGTCGAGTAACTCCAATGAAGATCACGTAAACAGAATAATAAAAATTGTTTTTGGACCGATTCAATACGAGAATTGTAATGTTGTAAAATGGATCCCAAATGATTGACCCATATTCTAAGATTGGTCTAACGAGTGATACGTAAAGTTTCTTCGTTATGTATGGATCGGTGAATTTTTAACCCAGCGCTTAATAAAGCCAAGAACGCCTCGAGCTTTATTAACAGTTAATGTAATATGAGAAACAAAGTTTCATTTAGGATCCAGTAAGACTCCAATATCAAGCAACGAATCAACCAACTCCAGTTGATGACCACCAAAAGCATAATTAACAGCAATACAGTTATTTCCATAAAAACGCAAGCTTTTGCATGATTACACCATAAAAACAAGTTATTAAGTTCCGATTGAAGATAAAAATGATCCGAAAAAAAAATCCCTAGAAAAGGGGAAATCCCCTTTTGAGTTTGTTTTAGCAAAATCGGACAAGTGGTTCTCGAGTTATGTTAAACAAAAAAACATCAAGATAAGGAAAAAATTTAAAATGTCATAAAAAAAAACTGACACATACGAACGCCAAACCCTTTGAGGGTTTTACTATACTGACCTAGTACCATCACCCTGACTTGGAATTTCTCACCACCCAGACAATAATCCCAAAAATGTTCCATAGTGTAATCTTTAAAGTGCTTCTGTTAATCCCTAACATGAAAGCAAGTTGTCTTATATTAGCACAACACAAAATTGGCCATTGGGGGTTTCTAATGGCTTGAAAATTACGTCAAACCTATATTCGTATGTGAATTTTCGCATTCTGTGTACTCTAGGTTTACCGAATACTAACACTGACAAGAGATTTTGAGTTCAAGATTCGGTACTGCCGAATATAGCATTCTTACTTGTTGTTTCCCCTTTTACTATCATTATATTTATTTGTTTCAGCGTGACTGTGACAACCTGCTTCAAATTTGGAATTGAATATAAAATACTTGCAAAGAAAAAAAAAAAAAAAATATATCCGTTCTATTTTTATTTTTGAATATGAAAAACAAACATTTTTATCAAATAATTTACCACAAATAACCGCTTTAAAATTCTGTGAAATATATCGTGTACTTGTGATTTGGTTTTGCAAATGTTTAGTCAATGGTACATATCACATTTATCTCAACAAAAGCTTTTTTAAAACTTTGAGCAAGCATATGCTTATTCAAAGTTAAAAAAAAATATTAGTTTAATACAAATAGGAGACTGTTATTTATCATGCAGATATTAAAACAAGAAGCAAATTATATTTCTATTGAACAAATTAAACAACAATAGGATTGAACAATTTTTGTGGCCAACGTGAAAACAAAGAAGATATTAAAAAAATGCAAATTAGAGTATTAAAATACAGTATTTTATATAACCACCATAAAGAAGGCATAACACGTTAAAACTTTTGTAACGCTTGAAAACTACAAAGTCTAAAGCTGGGATCACACGATTGCCTCAAATACACCAATATGACACAATTTTGATTGTGCTTTATTGACGCATAATAATGAAATTGCACCAATCAAATAATCTGAAATCACACGATTGCCCTGTTTTAAACAAATTTAATTTCCTCTAGTTGGTACAAAGCGAAATTGATACAACAATTGCCGCAGCACAGTCACACGATTGTTCTTACGTGTGTTAGCTTCGTTTAATCATCCTTATCCTACATTTCGATTACGTTACCGCATACCGTTAAGCATAAATCGAAAAAACGTATTCCAACCAGAATAGACGAACATAAAGCTGACATAAAAAGAGGAAAACATTCAACTGCACTTGCACAACACTGCATTGAAAACGGACACAAGCCAAACTTTGAAAAAGTGAGAATTTTAGATAAAGAGAAAAGGGAAAATAAGAGATACACGTTGGAGAGCTTAAGAATACAACAAAAATCGACAAGTGCAATAAACACAAAAGAAGACAAAGACAGTATAAATGCAAACTACACCATTGCAATACTTTAGTAATAATAACAACTGTGATCTAAAAAGGACAAATTTTCTGTGATAATTTTTAAATTTACATATATTTATTTTAATATTTTAAGTTTTGTGTTGTGTTGTCCACCTATACAAAATACTGTGATATATTTTATAAATGATGTAAACTGACGAAAAAGATTATTGTAAGTTAATTTGTCAAAAATTAAGATTATAATTATTGTTATTATTAACTACTTTTTTACTTTGTATTTTTACAATGTTGCCAGATTTTAATAAAACTCAATCCCTGAAGAAGTTGGAAAGAATACCAACGAAACGTCGGATTTTATTGATAATGAAATAAATAATCTTTTATTTACATTAAATTAATGACTTTGAAAGCCTGTATATATAAAACTATAAATTCCAACCAGTGTTTAAATTACTTGCTTTAAAATAGCAACAGTACACACATTTTGCTTTATTTAAATTTTTTGCAGTAAATTAAAAAGCTGTGTGTCTGAATGTTTACTTAACTCTTAAATAGAGAGTCAGCAAAAAAGCAAAGAAAGAGAGAGTATGTAATTTGTTAAATATCGCTAATAGAGTTGCCACGACCAAAAAAAACTTTAACCAAAATGTAAAAACAAAGTACACAAAATCGAAAAAAAGATACCAAAATGATTTTGTATCAAAAGTACTATTTTATTCGCACTTCAGTTTAAAAATATGTTTTAAAAAGATATTGCGTGTGGTTGTAACTTGTGGGCTCATAAACCGCTGGACCCATTTTTTAAAGTTTTGACAGTATATAGCCGATGTATATTTTTAGTGGAAGCTGCATCTCCAATACAAAGTTAACACTTATTTTCGTCAATTTTAAAAACTTAATGATCTAGAGGTTGCAACCTTTTTATATATTTCAAACGTAAATTTTTTTTTTTTTTTTCATTATTTATTTATTGAATCTTCATATATTATATATGAACTAACAATAATTAATCAAATCTTAACCTAATACGTTGTTTTATGTCCTGCCAGTGCCAAACAAAAATTTTCTTCATCACGGGTTCTGTTCACTTATTTCACACTCTTTTTTAATTATTTTAATTTAATAACTCCATTTTTCATTTCATTCATTAACTGAGACACATGGGTCTGCAATCACTCATCTAATTGGATAAGTGCTGCAGTGTGTCTTCTTCTTAAGCGAGTATGGCCGCTATCATGTAAAATATTTCGTGCTAGTGGGTTCGGGTGCAATTCGAGCCTTTTGAAGTATTTTACTGCATCTTTCGTAATCATAGTTTTAACTAATGGAACATTAAGATCCTTGTGAATATTTGAGTTTTCAACATACCAAGGTTAGGTTAGGTTAGGTTAGGTTAAATGGGTAGCCGTCACGAAGACGACTCACTTGGGTCCTTATAGCGGTCCCTTTGTGATACCCCTAGCCAGTGACAAGGGTCAGCCAGTATCCACCAGACTATTCCCCAGAGGTCACCGCAGTCTCGAACCACCCCGATTCCCTGCAGAACAGGGAGATCGATTTCAGTCCCGCATTGGACAAATCGTCCAGACATGGCAATTCCGGTCTCCCAAAATGCCTCACCCTAACGCCCGCCAGACCGGGGCATTGGCAGAGGAAGTGAAACACCGTCTCCTCCTCGTCCTCCTCATCATGACAACTCCTGCAGTAGTCATTATACGCAAGACCCATCCTCCTAGCATGAGTCCCTATCACCCAGTGACCCGTGATAACCAATATCACTGTCCTTATCCGGTCCCTGCCGAGACCGAGTAGTACGCGCGTTCTCGCCGCGTCATAGCCAGGCCATAGAGTCCTGGCCATCAAACAGGTATGCTCGCCCTGCCATCTCCCCTGAGCCCTTCTGTACGACTCCCGTCTGATGATAGTCCTGCAGCGGGCCATTGAAGTGCCAATCAGGCCGTCGACGAACATGTCGTCCAACAGACAGCCTAGTTTGGTGGAGTGCAATAATGCCTTACGAAATAAGGCCTTTAAGGCTTTATTTCACTTTCAATTGAGAAATAAGGCCTTTATTTGCAAAAAGGCTTTATTGCACTTTGAAAGTGAAATAAGGCCTTTATTTAAATTTAGCCAATGGTGCAATAAAGCCTTTATTTTATATTTTTTGATTCTTTTGTTACACTGTTACTTTACTTAATACAGTTGTTCTGCGTGGCGGCCTGCGGCCGATCTTAGGGGTTTTCTCCTCCATGGGACGCGGCAGGTGGCTTCGCTGAATAAAGTTTCCCTGCGCGCGTCCCACTACGAAAGATAATGAGACGAAAGCAGGAAAACTATATTCAGCGAAGCCACCTGCCGCGTCCTATGGAGGAGAAAACCCCTAAGATCGGCCGCAGGCCGCCACGCAGAACAACTGTATTAAGTAAAGTAACAGTGTAACAAAAGAATCAAAAAATATAAAATAAAGGCTTTATTGCACCATTGGCTAAATTTAAATAAAGGCCTTATTTCACTTTCAAAGTGCAATAAAGCCTTTTTGCAAATAAAGGCCTTATTTCTCAATTGAAAGTGAAATAAAGCCTTAAAGGCCTTATTTCGTAAGGCATTATTGCACTCCACCCCTTGTTTGGCTAGACTGTCCGCAGTATGGTTGCCCAGGAGACCACTGTGTCCTGGTACCCATGTCAGCGTTACACTGGAATGTTTCGCGATCTCATTTAGAGACATCCGGCATTCCACTGTTAACATAGATGTCGTAAAGACACTAGCCAGAGCTGCAATGGCAGCCTTGCTGTCCGTAAATATACATATATCCCTCGATATACGATAGTACTTCAGCCATACCAAGGGGCAGCTGTGACTATTCGAAGTAGTTTGTTTTGGCGTCTTTGAATTTTTTCGATATTAGAGGCCGAGGCAGTGCCCCATAACTGAATACCATAGCACCAGATTGGCTTTAAGATGGAGTTGTAAAGAAGAAGTTTGCAGTCGAGACTAAGGACAGAGTTTCTTCCAATAAGCCAATGAATTTGGATGGCATTTAGTTTCATTTGCGTTAATTTTGCCTCTATATGGCTTTTCCACGTTAAACGGCGATCTAGATGAATACCGAGGTATTTTACATGCGAATTTTTAGGTATTATTTGATTATTGATTTTAATAGGGGGGCATGATTTCCGAAGCAGGTTAATGCTATATGTACGCATTTTTGCTCATTGACCTTTATCCTCCAATGCTTTAACCAAAGTTAGAGTTGAAATATATGATCCTGTAGGTATCGAGATGCTTCTTGACTATTCTCGTGCACGCTTAGAAAAGCTGTATCATCAGCAAATGTCGAAGTTTGGGTGTAGTTGTTTGTTGGCATATCAGAGGTATATATTAAGTATAAAAGTGGGCCCAGGATGCTTCCCTGAGGGACTCCAGCGTCAATTTGCTGAGGAGAGCTTAAATAATCACCTTATTTAATAATAAACTTTCGACCGACTTAGTAGCTTTCTAACAGCTTGTGTGTGTTTACTGGTAAGTTAAGCTTCAATTTATGTAATAAGCCTTCATGCCAGACTTTATCAAAAGCTTGAGAGCTTTTCTTATTGCGTATAGTAACGATGGGTTTGCTCAATTGTGCTGTGTTCTCTTCTAAAGCCGAATTGGTGGTTAGGAAAACATCTATTTTCATTTAAAATTGGGGTCAAACAGCTTTGATATATTAGAAAGTAAGCTTATAGGCCTATATGACTCAACTTTTGTGTGATCCTTTCCTAGTTTAGGTATCATGGTGACTAAGGAAACCTTCCACATTTGAGGATAGTGTTCAAGGCGTAAAACAGCATTAAAAATTAAAAGAATAATTTTCTTTGCTATGCTGGGTAGCTCCAAAAGCATTTTGTTGCTGATCTTATCAAAACAAGGAGCCTTCTTGGGGCTTAAATCACAAATAGCCTTCTCGATTTCTCTTAACTCAAATCTTAGAGGAACAGCTGCTCTAGCTGCAACAGGTGGTAACTCGACCGCAATATCGTGAGATATATTTGGGGTAAATACGTTTTTAAATGATTGACAAACAGATTTCCTTTAACAACATCATTTCTTGCCCAACTTCCATTCAAATTTATTAATGGTGATTTAGAAACAACTGGCCTTTTTAGATTTCTAGCTGCACGCCATAATTAGTAGTCTGATTGTGGGGTTGCATCAAGTTCCTTCAGATATTTTTCCAGAGAAGCCGTTTTCTGAGTCTGCAGTTACTTTCTTAGTCTTTTTGTAAGTTCTAAGTTTAGGGGATCTGTGCAATTGCCACTCTCTTCGAGCCCTCCTTTTTTTAGACAAAAGTTGCTCGACATCTGTGGAATATATTTTAATAGTTTTTGTTTTTTTTGGGGCAATATTGGAATGTTGAACAACTAGTTTCAGAAAACTGTCAACATTGTCAATAGAGCGATCTACATAATCCGGTGTACTTGAAAATGGTAAAAATTTAATTAGCCCCCATACAAACTTTTTCCGGAATAGATGTTTTAGATTTCCTTAAAATCACTTTAAGACGGAACCATTTTCCATGGATGTAAAATTATTTTTGCAGTTAGTGCTTACTTAACGAGTTTTTTATATTAAAGAAATATTTATTGACAAGTAAGAGTGCTTTACTCGGCTGTATGTAACCTACCCTCAACCGAGAGTTCGAATATTTCAAGAGTGGACTTTATATGGTATCTATAAAATAAAAGCCAATCTTTATAAAAGCTTAGCTCATAATTGTCCAAATTAAATAAAATGTCATGATTTGTTTCAAAAATATTATTAAGCGTATTAAGTGGTTTTCAGGCTGGGATTTTATAATAGAACTACCGTAAATTCACAAAATTCGCAAGATTGAATTCTAGTATTACAAAAACATAAATCAAATCAAATTTCAATGCAGTAATAAATTTTTTTAAAATTTAATGCTTCTTAAATTGCTTTTCAGAAGGCAGCTACATATGGGACATGTGGTTAATAAACGTTGTTTGAAATCGGACAGTTTTTTTTATCATATTTTTTATCAAAATTAAAAATTAATTTTTTTTTTTAAAAATAGCAATTTTAAGTTTTAAATAATGACCAATTTCACCAATTCTGTTTAAATATCAATTCATATTTGATTATAAGTTCTTGCTGTGAATTTAATTAATTAGTTTTCTTATTAAATCAAGATAAATTCGGTAAAAACTATAAAAGTATTTATATTTGGGTGATTTGTCTTTGCTGTTTGTTGGAGTACATCACATTTATTGGATGTCAACACCTGTTACTAAAAGTGGCTGCTGTATACATATTTGGTGTTTTCAAGTTATCTCTTTTGTTTATTGTTCTTCGCCGTGGCCGCCATTAGATTATTGTTACTGCTGATTATTTTGTTACATTGGTTGATTTTTTTGATAATTTTTAGGCTTCTGCCTAAAAGTATGCTTTGAAAATATATGAACAATAAACGTAGCAATAGTCAGTTGTCTCCTGTAGCCCGTTTCTGTATTTCTCACATCGTAAAACTTTTCGCATGAAACGTGTGAATTGCAACAAAAATAGTGTGAAATGAAACAAAAAATGGTTTTTCTCACACAAGTGTTTCTGTATCTTTTTTTTTGCGAGAATTATCTGTCATTTAAATAATTTCCCAGCAATTATTGGAAGGATGCGAGAAAAAGTGTTTCTATAACAATATTTTGCGAAAATTTTCTTTCAAGAACTGACAAAATAAGTCATTTGAAATTGGTGGCGAGAAAAACAAAATGTGAATATTTTGAATTTAAAATATGTTTATATACTATTTTTTTTAAAATAAATAAAAAAATAGAAGGAATATAAATGATGAATGCATAATTTATATGATGAAAATAAACAAAAAAACAATTGTTATATTTTGTTATTTTAAAGTTTTTTTTAGCCTTTTCTTGTTTTGGTTTTAATCAGTGCTGCCAGATAAATTTGTGTCAAAATCGTAAATTTCCTTAGAAAAAAATAAAAAAGATCGTCTTTTTGTTTTAAAAATCGTGCAATTTAAAATCAATTTTAAACAAATTTGTTTCGACTTTTATTAAAAAATAATCAAACAAAAACATAGTTAAAGTTCGTGGGTATTTAATAATTTTATTAAATTTATATTTATTTTGTTAAGCTGGAGGATTATATTTTAAAAAATTATTTATTTTCTTTAATCCGATAACAATTTAAAATTGTTATTTTCCCTGGAGAAGTTACACAAAGGCATGAGAAAATATCATTTTAAACATAAAATAAATATTTTTACAAAAGCAAAAAGAAACCACGCTTAATAAAATAAACATACATCCTTTTTTAAAAAAAATATAAACATATTTACAAAAACCGAGATCAAAATGGAAAATTTTTAAATTAAATCAGCTTTGATAACAGTATTATAAATATTATGGGTTTTTATGGAATTGATAGTGACAACGTTGTTTTATATTTATATCGTATGTAGTCCGAAATAGTATATTATTGAAATTTAACTATATCGGCTAACAAATGGCTGAGATATAAATCTTTAATTTACCTATTCCTATAATCTTTTTCTTTTTTGCCTGAAATAGACTTAGTAGAATACCTGGTAGTTATTTCAAATGATAATTTTATTTTTATTTGACATGAAATCGGCCATCAATAGTCCAAATAATCATTTTAGTGATAGGTGCAAAATCAACCAACTGTTTGCTTGATTCTGCGAATTTCGTGATTAAAACCAACTCATATTTTTTTCTGTGAAGTAAAGTTCCTTAGAAGTACTTAATTAAAATTTCTTTAAAAACCATATTCTAATAAGTTGAAAGAATCTGATAATAAAATTTAATTAATCCTCATGTGCCTCTCTCTTGTTGGTGGTGGGTATTAAAACTTTTATTTGCATATAATAAATTGCTAATGTACGAAAAAATCTTTGACTCCAGAGATTAAAAAACGACACTGCAATAATAGAATTTAAAAGATAAATATATTCATTTAATTTGTGGTTGTATACTTGAAATTTTCTATCTATCAAAATAATACAATAGAAAATGTTGTTTGTACACATGTAAAATGTTATGCAAACAAGTAACCATGCAAACATGTTTGCATAACGTACCGTATACCGTATTTGTTTTTTAACAACATTCTCTTCTAATATTTTTTACGCCGTTTTAAAACCATAAACAAATATTTCAAGAAAATATTTATGTGTACGGTAAGTTGAAGACGACAAGGTAAGATTGCTAAGAATATTTATATATGTAATGGGTGATTTTTAAGAGCTATAGGAAAGTTAAGAAAAAACACATAAAATTCCGGCCGTTATCTCATGTTTAAATGCTTCAATGTTGTCTTCCAATGCGTCAATTGAAGAGGGCATGTGTGTTTAGACATGAGCCTTAACATAGCCCCACACAAAATAGTCTAAAGGCGTTAAATCGCAATATCTAGGCGGGCAATTGACCGGTCCCGAAAGCGAACTAAAATGTTCACTGAACTCGCCTCTCAATAAGTCCATTGTTAAGCGTGCTGTGTGGCATGTGGCACCGTCGTGTTGAAACCACATGCCATGCAAGTCAAGCTCTTGCATTTTGGGCAAAAAAAAGTTACGTTACGATTCGCATCATCTTTGAAGAAGTACGGTCGAATGATGCCACCAGCCCATAAAGCACACCAAACTGTGACTTTTTCTGGATGCATTGGTAGCTCTTGCAATGCTTCTGGCTGATCTTCACTCTAAAATCGACAATTCTGCTTATTAACTTATTAACCCATTGAGCCAAAAATGAGCTGAGCATAAAATGGAAGAAGCGCGCGATGAACTTTCTCAACCGAGCACGCATTTTAAAAATAAAATTCAATAATTTGCAAGCGTTGCTCGTTTTTAAGACGATTCATGCTTAAATTATAGACCAAACTGAAGATGTTTGATAGTGAAACAAAACACGAAACGTGGGTCATCTGTTTAAACCAGTGTTGCCAAAAAGATAATAGCTAAAAAATCACCCGATACCTGCATCATGATGGAGTAGCAATGCTAAGCTAAAAAGAATGTTAAAGTAGGAATTTTCTTTTTATATCTTGTTAAGTTCAAACTAAGAAAAATAAAAATAGATAAGACAAATGATAAATGTTGGGAGTATCTACCACAATCTATGCAGATGCTCAAAGGTGTTCTGTAAAAAAAGTTCAAGAATTTAACTTCTTGTATTCAGGTTATTGAATTTTTCACTTAAGTTCGTATGATAAAGTTTGGTTTGGATTTAAAGAAATGCGCTAAAATAAATTTTATCGTTACCTAAAAGATAAACGGCCATATATAACATTTAAACAATTTTACAGGAGAAGCAAAAAACTGCTTAAAATGATTAATTGCTTTTAGCAGTTAGTTATTTATTTTTCTTTTATGTATAAATTGTTTAACAGTTAACATTTAACAGTATGCTATATTAAACAAACGTTGCTCAAAAGAAAGCTTAGTTCGTTTTCTTTAAGAGCTTTTTGGTCGCTTAGTGGGATCCGAGTAGGATCCCTAGAGGAAAGGGAACTAACACTTAACTTGTCACGTGACAGTTCTATAGTGATTGGGACCGGTTCGAGTTCTAACACTTTATATAAAGGGGACTTGTCACTTAAACATGGCGATGTCCTACGAGGGGGTTATTTGGCACCTTTTTGACGCTTTGTAAGAGGCCAAAGAAAAAACCTAAGTAGACACATTCAATTTCAGTTAAAATAATGCCTGTCGCAACTATTGTCCCAAATGAATTATTAGGGCGGATCCCCTTCATATAAAGTAATAGAACCAGGTAGAATCAATCAGTCATTACCCACACAAAATCCAGTTACATGGCATGTTGTTTGTCTATTACCTTCTGGAGTAACTACTCTTTTAGCACATTATCACGAGTTTATATTATAAAACTGCTTTCACTTGTCACGGGATACGTGTCTTAAAACCAATTGACACAAATTTGCCGCAGGGATATAAATGTTTTGTAACTCAAGGCAAGTGTTTTTCAATTGTTAGCATATGCACATCCAGAGAAAAAACATTTTTATGGTCACGCGCAACAAAACTACTTTTAACGAAAATTTTAAGCATATTGTGCTTAATATAACCATATAATTGTCACCAGCAACCATATAATGGTTAAATAAGTTCTCCATCAAAAAGCCACAACCACATTACGGTTACCTCCAAACTTCATATGGTTAATAATAACTAAAATATATTTAAGGCTTATAATAGCATGGCTGTTTTTCAACCATAGCATATTCCTCTTAGAAAAGAGGAAAATACTAATGTGAATTTGAAAACATATTATTGTCATATTTAACCATAGCACGTTTAGAGACAACAAAATTAAAAAAACAAAAATAAAAATGTACTTTAGACTTCAAGAAGAATTCTTGACAAAAAGTACGAAAAACAGAAGTAAAGAAGAACATGTAAATCAATTAAAATGGATAATTATTAAAAAAAAAACTAATTTTGATCTACCAAGTGTTAATTACAATTTGGTTTAAAGATTGATGTTTGACTATTGACTGCCAGCAGTCGACGATGGCTATTAGTGTAAAATGGCAAATTCCTCTGAAGTTATCAAGTGATTGCGATTGAAACATGCAAGGGTAGCCTGTCCGTAAAAACGCCTGGGCTCGAGCCCGGCTTCAGTCAAGAATAAAAAATTATCAATAAATTTTAATTAATTTCATGTTGTAAAAATTCCTTTATTCATAAAAATAATTTAATGAACATTAAATTTGATGAACTTTAGCTTAATTAAAATATCAAAATTTGGATAAAAAAACCATAAACAGTTCAACAAAATAACCACAATACTATTGATAAAATTTTAGGTCAACAAACTTTTTATTTGATTCAATGAAAAAATAGCACTCAATAAAACAGAGTTAATATTGAAATAATTAAGTATTTGTATATATTCAATAAAGACAGTATTGTTTAGGGTATTCATTCGGTTAACCGTTAAACGGTTAACCGATTAATTACTACCCGATTAACTGATCGGTTAATTTAAAATTGGCCTTTTCGATTAACGATTAAACCGGTTAATTTCAGTCTATTAACCGATTTACCGAAGTAATAAAATTTTTGATTTTTTGTAGTATTAAACCATATTTTTTGTGTTTTTAATTAAAAATGTATTCTACAATGCAACCTTGTACAATTTTACAATTTTGTCTGTATCAAAGTTCACCAAAAAGTTACCAAAGTGCACCAAGAAGTTGTGTTTAGAAATATTTTTTCATACAATACATTTCTTTAAAGAAATTAATTTTTAAAATACAGTACAAAAACAGAAATTAAGGAATTCTGAAATGAACATTTCTGCAGAATGCTCGGTGCTGAGCTTTGGATGATGACCTGCCAACAGAAGAAACTTGATAGTAGCATAACAACAGAATTAACCGAAACAATTAAAACTGTTTAATATTAAAAAAAAAATTAATCTAATGGCATAATGGAAGATTTTATATGTTTAGAAAACTCCAGTTAAAGGACTGTGAAATAAGAAATTTTGTATAATGGGTTGCTTTCGATTTCTCCAACATCTGCGATAATTGAAATAATGTTTTCCATGTCAAATTTTATCAAAACTAAAAAAAGTGCCAAATTATCCAATTGTTTTATTAAAAGATTATTTTATAAGATCTCCTTAAACTATTCAAATCAAATCAAATGATCTCGCAAAAAACCTCGATTAATTAATCGAGCGATTAACCGATTAAAGCAAAAGTCCAATTAAATGAATATTGAGTATTGTTACAACTCTGGTCCATTTTTTAATATCTTTGATTTCGTTGCAAGTAAGACATGAGTGTTTGCAATTCTCTGCGCATAGGAATTAACAGTAAATTTTAGTGTATTTGTCAAAGAATAAAAATTCGTAATAAAGAACATCATAATTAATATTCAAATATTTTGTTTGATTTATTAAAAATGTCCAACAATTAATTTTAACAAATCACTTAACATTTTGAAATTTTGTTGAAAACAATTATTTGGGGCAACAACTTTTTTTATTGACTCAATAAACTTGGTTGTTGACCTAAAAATTCAATAGCTATACCTACAAACTTTTTTATCAATACCGCAAAAATCGTCATCGCCGAAAATTCAAAAATTGTTTTAATCAAATATGTGATTTTCATATTTATATAAACAAGTAGACTTTTCTGTGGAAATGCCGTGCACTGAAAGAAAAATGCTTCATATATTTAATGAATCATTTTCATAAAAAAATTTTCCTTGGGTAAATGAAAATTTTCATTGCTTAAATGGAATTTCATAGTTATAATGAACTATTTTCGTTAAAATCGCTTCATTGGATTTCGTAATTACGTTAAAAATTTTCATTGGATATATGAAAACTTAAGTTTGTCCAAGTTAAACAAAAAAATTTAATTGGGAACATAAAAAAACAATATACAAACATAACTATATTCATAAATTAATACAAAATTATAGTTTCCTTAAAAAAATGAATTGTTAATTAAAAAATTTAAGATTTAATAATTTCATACATCTAATGTTACATGTATGCCATTAACTTTATGATATCAAAAATTTTTTTTATAAAAGCAACATATTTCAATAATTGCCTTCATAAATTTAAATTTTCATTATGAAACAAAAACTTTCAATCTACGTTGTTATTGTTATTATGGACAATTTAATCTCATATTTACGCTCTTAATTGAGTAAAAAAAATAAAAAATAAAATAAAAAAAATTGAGTGGTTGCAATCGAAACATGTCATGGTAACCTGCCGGCCGGGGTTCGAGCCCCAGCCACGTCAAGAATGAAAGATTATCAATAACAATTTTGGCTAATTTTCATGTTGTAAAATTTCTTTCTTCATAAAAATAATTTAATGAAAAATTAAATTTCATGAACTTAAGCCTAATTAAAAATATTAAAAATTTGGATTAAAAACCATAAATAGTGCAACAAAATAACCACAATACTAATTATAAAAAAAAAAAATAATTAAAAAAATAAAAAAATAATTAAAAAAAAAAATTTTTACTTTATTGAAAGTATTCATCCAATGAATAATATTCATAGATCTAATGTAATGTTTCATTAAATCCTTTTAATGAAACAGGTCTCATTGATCCAACGAAGCGCTGCATAGGTTCCTTTTTAATGCAATTTTTCATGGGATTAATGTCAAAATTCATTGGTATTGCGAAGAAAATTCTTTCAGTGTGGTTTTTACATTTTTTCCTTACTTTTTTAAAGAACAGTTTTTCCCATTAAAATTTTTTTTTTTTTTTTTATTAAAAAAAATAGACAACTTTTTTTCCATAACCTGTATTTCAAAAGTTACGCTGATTTGCAGCCAAAAAATACCAAGAACGCCACATGCTTAGACAAGTTAATTGAGACCTCCTGAACACGAAAAACGTTGTAATTATTTTTTCCTAAGTACCGTTTTTTAGATAACGGTACTTTTGTGTTTTTCGGTGTATGGTCCCACTCAAACCCTTGTGGAGCCCAACCAAAAAGTCCGATCGAAATAAATAGCATATCGTTGGAAAGGTAATTGAATGCCTTTTCCGTCGGTATGCTGAAAATTGGCTGAGTAATGGCACCTCAAAGTTCGAAATTTGCCTTTTTTTACGATTTTTTTTCAAAATTTTTCATTTTTATTTCGCTTTTTTTCTACGTTATATTAAATATCTGGAATGTTTGATTTTTTTAACCAAATAGTATATTTAATTACTAACATTTTAAGCGTAATTTGAAAAACAGCGGATGAAAAATAAAGTTTTTATTAAGGATTTTGTGGAACGACAATATTTTCATACTCAACAAATGCAAAAAAAAAAAAAAAATCATGAACAAAATTGCTACGATAAATAGCACATGAAAGATCTGGAATGTTTTATCTTTTAACCAAAGTATATAGTATATTTAATTACCAACATTTTAAGCTTGATTTGAAAAAAATCGGATGAAAAATAAAGTTTTTATTAAGGATTTTGTGGAACGCCAATATTTTCATCTTCATTGCTCAAACACTATATTCGGCGTCCATCAGTATTTAACATAAACTGAAAAATTGTATATAAGATGCAAGTCCTCATATGCGTACTATTTACATTATTTTCTATACAAATTATTTTCGTCCATTATTATTTAATCGGTAACTCTTCATTGAAGATGTGAAAAGTACTATGCTCGAGGTGCAAGCAAGAATTTTGCGCTCAGTCATGTCTGCCGTAGATATGTTAAGATCTACGTTTATAAAACAATAAAATTAAATACTAAAATACAAATACGGTACATGTGCTTATTTACATGTATTCTCGTTACTATTAAGGAAGCAAACAACAATTAATTGTGCACAATTCCGTTGAGATTTTTTTAAATAATAAAAATCTTAAATAAAGATAAAAACTAGCAATAGAAAATGTTGTTGCTATGTTACTGTGATATAGAGGAACATATCGTTACATCAAATGTAAAAGGGCGTAGCAACACTTTTTATTTTTTTTTTATATTGTTTTTAATTTTATTGGGACTTGTTAATTTGTATAGTTCAACACAAACAATCAAAAACTCGATTTAAAATTTCTTTATTCTTACACCCTTTTGCATTTTAGGTGACGATATAAATTAAAAATTCAACACTGAGACTGCTTAAAGGCATGTTTAAAAGAAATCCTGTTTCTACATATACATACACTGACATCTTTTAATTTACTGTTTCGGTATTAAAGGCATACTTAAAGACGAAAAAATCCGATACTTAAACAGGGGTTTTTATTTACAACAACTTTGTTTTCTACAGGGCCTTCTGAAGCAATATAACAGTTATGACATTTACTTTTATAATTCAATTATTTAATTTCTCGCGCAAAAGTGCCATTGTTTCGACGACGACGACTTTATCATGTCGTTGCAGTGGTAAACACTCAAACCGAAAGAGAAGGGAATGATTTCTGCCCAAAATCTAGGACGGATGCTTCTGCAATAAAGATAAGCATGGCTGAACGCCTAACTACGGATAACTGCAAAGTCCAGACAATACTGTACTAGTGAGTAGGCGCCTCACATAGAGTCGTTAGTAAATTTGGACCCTAGTGCCAAGAATCCGCGTTAATCGTAAACAAATCTGCCACAACGATCTCAAAACTCAAACTGTTATTAAAAAATAATTTCTGCAAACAAAGAAAAGCGATTAAAACATTTTAAGTTTTGAAAAATCCTAATGTTTTCAATATAAATATTATTATTATTATTTTTTTTTTTTTTTGCTTGTTATTCTTTGGTAAAACTTATACTTATAATTAATAGGATTTATTTTACATTCTTTTTTCTAAGAGTTTCATATTTACGCAATTAAAGTAAATGTTTTCTAGTAGTAAATTTGAACCAGCACGCAGATGTTGGCGACGTTGATGACGGTTTTATAGTTAAAACTATTTACCTTAATCTAAGTCTGTTTACTACCTGTTGTAAGTGCAGGAGTTTCCTGTAGTATATATAGAGATAATAAAAAAGCATAATGTATATAAACACCATACTTGAGTTTTTCTTGGGTATATGTATGTAAGTATGGTAAGGTATGAGCTTGTAAATTCAATGGACTGAGTTAAAAGTAAAAACATTTTTATCATTACAATTTAAAGTCGTTGTGGTTGTATTTTAAAGGAATTTCTTCTTCCTAGAATACACATTAACTCAACAACAAAACAATAAAAAATAAAAGTCAGCATAGCTATACAATATAATTCGCTACATCACTTTGGAATATAAAGATAAACCTGTGCAACATTTGTGAAGTCATCCAGTGCAAGCTCCTTCTCGTGTGGAATTTTTCGGAATACTTATCGATACTATAGCGCCTAATAGACGGTCAAACTTGGTTTGAGAGAGTGTAGTATTGTCAAAATCTTTTTTTTTCAACATACCAAAATGATATAAGCGAATTTGTTCGCTATTATGCGAGTATGGTGGTATGATGACATCCATTCTCACATACCAAGAATGACCGTCTAATAGGCGCTTAACAAAACCTTTTTTGGTTTTGGTTGTTTGGCTGATGTTCGGATTTGGAGCATGGAGCATCTATATCTCGGAGACCAACTGAAATGTTGCTTTCCTGTCTATAGAACAATTGCAACTATATACTAAACGAAAAACTAATCGGAAAAACTGCATTTAGTGCCTTAAAATTGCTTCAGTGTCGGAAAATCTTAGTTTCTTATATCTTTTTCACTATTTTTTACCCGTAGCTGCCAAACTGAGGGAAATTTTGCAAAGCAATCTTCAAAAAAATATTCCTTGAAATATAGTTCAATGCTTTTGTACATTTTCCGGCTAGATTTTACATCAAATATTTTTAAGGTAATTAACAAGGTTTCGTTTAAATGTGCTAAATTCCCATTTCATACTATTGATAAACAGATATTTATTGTTGATGGGATAAGCTGTAAGCTTCTGAAAAACTACAACAAAATATTTAATATGCACAGACAAAAAATTACGACATATCAATTGGAGGGTTCAAAGCTGAACCGAACCAAGCCATAAAAATGGTGTGAAATTCTTCGCAAAGTTTAACTCTATCGAGTTCTGTAACGGACTAAATCAAAAAGTCTTTCTTTCCAAAAGTAACGGTAATAAACTCATGTCAATGGCTCCAAAAATTAATGGAAATTCACTTACTCAAACTCAAAATATTATCGAATTTTCATTTTTGACTTGGTTCGCTTCAGTTCTGAGTCCTCCAATTGTCCTACGTGAATACAATTAAATTTTTTTTATTGAAAGCCGAATTTTTAAATATTAAAACTACTTTTGTAATATAAATTGATAATTTTCAGCAAATATTTTTAACAATGTTTTTGTAATATTGTTAATATAATTATTATTGTGGTTATTTTGTTGAACTATTTATGGTTTTTAATCCAAATTTTTAATATTTTTAATTAGGCTTAAGTTCATCAAATTTTATTTTCATTAAATTATTTTTATGAAGAAAGGAATTTCACAACATGAAAATTAATTAAAATTGTTATTGATAATCTTTCATTCTTGGCCGTGGCCGGGGCTCGAAACCTAAATAGCTCAACAAAATAACCACAATACTAATTATTGTTTAAGCTTAGGCACGAGCTCTATGTTTACATTAGCCTTTGTAGATGTGCTGAAAAAGTTCAACAGAAAAAAGAAAGACAAAAATGAAAAAACAAAAAATGTACTTTGGACTTCAAGAAGAATTCTTGACAAAAAGTACGAGAAAACAGAAATAAGGAAAAAACATGTAGAATCAATTAAAATGGATAATCATTCAGAAAAGCAAATTTCGATCTACCAAAGGTTAAAATACAATTTGGTTTAAGGATTGATGTTTGACTATTGAAGTCAGCATTCGTCGATGGCTGCAAGTGTAAGACGGCAAATCCATCTGAGGAGATCGAGTGGTTGCGATCGAAACATGTCATGATAACCTGGCGGCCAGGGTTCGAGCCCCAGCCACGGTCAATAATGGAAGATTATCAATAACAATTTTAATTAATTTTCATGTTGTAAAATTCCTTTCTTCATAAAAATAAGATGAACAGAAGATGTTCAAAATATATTGGTCTAATTTATAAAAAAAATACAATAAAATTTTTTTATTTCATTGGATTTAAAGAGGCAATACAACATAAAAGCTCAAAATTAAATTTGATGAACTTTAGCCTAATTAAAAATATCATAAGCATTTTTATTACGAGTTTGTCATATTAACAAAATATTTTGTTGATAATTGATATTTTGCAGAATATGCATTTAAATTACTAATTTAATTCAGTTTTTATTGAAATATATTAAAACTTACATCACAAACAACATAAATACTTATTTCAGAAAGTAATTTAGACTTAGAACTGGATGCACAAGAATGTTTCAAAATCTGTATAAAACGGAATCTTGACACCAATTCAACTAAAATAAACTACTATTAACGCAAAAACCTTAGTTTTCTCAAACATTGATTTAGCTTTTTAAACATCCTTCTATAATTTGCCTGTCTAAGCCAGAAAGTGATTTGGAGTCGATCCTTTCAGGTGGGACTATTACAAATATTTATGTCTTAAGCACAGGCACTTAAAACTCTTCTAATGTTCACCAAATTTTATCACAATTTAATTTTTTCTGTACTTTGGTGATTTGCTGCCAAATTATGAACCGATCAAAAGAATTTTTAGGCATATTAACTTAAAACAAACGTCTATACCTGCATTCCGTCGCCGATGTTATGCAATCTTAGCGAGCGGCTCAATAATTTTTCACATTAAAAGCTTTAATAGATGCTGTTTTTCCATGGTTTTATATTTTGGGCAATTTTCATGAAGTTTCAGTTTTTTTTTTTTTTTGTATGGGAATGTCCTGAAGGGTTGGATATTGAGGCTAAGCTTATTCTGTAGGAATATTTGAGACACAAAAATAATGGGGATTGCTCATACATTTTACCTTACTAGAGGCAACTGCTGAGTAGTCACGAGCTCTTTTCCATCTGATTGCCCACAATTTCGTCCTCACCAGCTTTTAGCCTCGTGCGGCGCACCAATTTTTTTAGCGATCTAGCTCAAACTTTTGGCAAAGTTTTTTCATCCTTACCTCACACAAAATTGCATTTCGGTTATAAAACAGAATGTTCAGAGTATATTCGTATAACCTTTTTTTATTTTTTTCTTTAAAAGTGAGATTTAATATTGTTGTCTTCCTTATGTGTTTTTTATTTTAATTTTTTCTAAGAATATTTTTATTGTACATTTTTTTACATATATCCAATTATGGAAGATTTGAACGAATCCTTAATAAATTGATTTTATTATTACAATAAATATTGCAATAATGACACAAAATAACAGGTTGGAATGAACATTTGAAATGTGAGTTTATTTTTCAGAAGAAAACAATTGTGCTTTTTTCTACTGTATCTTTTTTTTAAGCCCATTTAATAACAAAAAAACATGTTGTTTTTAACTTATTACTAGGGATGCGATTTCGATCAATTATCTTTCCGAATCATTAAATTTGCGATAAAATGGCATCGATTTGTTTTTGCATATTGTTGCATAAATGCATATTTTTGCATATTTAGGTTTTGAATGCATATTTCTGCATATTTCTGCATATTTTGACATTTTTGAGTGATTTTTTGTAAATTTCCATATTATAAAAAGTTCTTAAAATATTATTTAAATACACAAAAAAAAATTTCCAAAGAAATTTTTAAAAAATAAATAAATTCTTTTGGAGCGTTGCTTTAAATACAAGATTTTCAAGATTTCGACAAAAATTCTTTTTTTTTAAACTGATGCGTAGTTAAGGCTTCCAATGGGTTTAAAAATTTGTATCCAAAACTGTTACAAGCTATTTGCTTGGCACAATGGTTGCAGATAATTAAGAAGCCAATTCGATAGTATTGCAATTTTTAGTGAAATATAGCCCTTGATTCCCCTGCCACGGCAGCCAGTAGAAGCAAAATGGAGGCCGTGCTTCTGAAATCTATTCAAAAAACTTCGAGTAATTTAAGAATGTTAGAAAAGCTTGTTGAAAAAGCAGAAAAAAATACATATTGAATTTTCCAATTACGGATATATTGGTGAAAAAATAAATAATTAGGAGGGATTTAGTTCAGCTAAAGTCAAATTAATTGATATTGCAGAAAGTAAAACAATTTGGAAGGAAGAATAGCCCGACAAATGAAAAAAATCTTACACGTTTTGCAAAAAAAATTTTAGGATTTCAAAAAAATTTCAAATATATTTGATCTGATCTGGAATCAAAGTGGGATCGGACAGTAAATTTTTTAAAAATGCATTGGCATTCTTCAAGTACAAGAAATTTTTACTTTTAATAAAACAGTTCTTAGTTTTTTTAAGATATTTTAATAACAATATACTGCATTTTTTATTTTTTTTTTGTTTTTAGAAAAATAAAAAAAAGATTTTTTGTGGAAAATTTTCAACTTTTTAGTGCATATTTTTTATTTTTTTAGTGCATATGTTATGCGCATATTTTCCATCATTGTCGGTTTGTGCTTTGTTGTGATACAGACGTGTATTTTTAGCCGCGCATACGATTTGAACTATTAATTAATCACATTTGATTTTGTAATACATAAATATAAGCAGCGAATGGACGCTTAAGAAAAAGATAATATATTTTGTTATTTAAATTATTTAACATAATAGTGAACAATTTAAAACGATAAAATTAAATAAAATAAAACAGTAAAAATATATATGTATGTACGTATGAATGTTCATACATGTGTATACATATTCTGAACAAAAACATTTAAATTTCTTGTTTTTTTTTGTTGTTGTAAAATACAATAAATAATAAAAATATTAAAGCAAAGCAAAACGGTGAAAAACAAAAACAACTCTTTGCATGAGAAAAAAACAGTGAAACAACGCTAAGGCAAAATGAAAGAAATGTTTATGTGACCGTTCAGGCAAACGAAAATAATGCTGAAATAAATAAAACAAAACAAAACAATATTAACTATCTAACGGCTAAGCCTATTATTTGAACACGTTCTCTTTCACCCTCGGTGTTCACAAAAACGGTGGATAGTGATACATTAAAAAATATTAATCTGTCTTTGGGGACAAGTGTTGTAGCGTCCGCAAGTACTACCGCGGCGGAAAAAACAATCTTAGTAAGAAATGATACCATAAACTCAAATACAGACGCAATGGAGAACCCTTTAGTGAAAAATTGTCAAAAGCCTCAAATACAAGTTGGTATGGACAGGTATATAACAGTGCTTAAACGGGGTCGCAGACCTACCTCTTCAGCAGTTGCTTCGGCCTCAAAAGTAACATCTTTTGATAGAATAAATTCACAAAACCGTTTTGCAATTCTTGAGGACGAATCCCCAGAGGCACCAAACGTCATAAAATCTTCTAAGCCACCCCCAATATATCTTAGGGAGCAAAACTCAAGTGAGTTAATAAAGAGCGTGATCTCGGTAATAGGTGAAAATTCTTTTTACGTAGCGGCAATCAAGCGTGGTAATATAAACGAGACAAAAATACAGGTTAATCATGAGAATGATTTTCGCAAACTAACAAACCAATTTGAATCCCTTAAAAAAAGCTTTTATACATATCAGCTGAAGAGCAGCAAAGGCCTTCAGGTAGTGATCAAGGGCATAGACTCGAGCGTGGACCCTGAAGAAATTAAAACCTTTTTGGAAGAGAAAGGCTTTAAAATAAAAAACGTTACAAATATCAAAAATGGGGAAAAAAATCCCCAACCACTATTTCGAGTGGAGCTAGAACCTGGCGACGTTAAGCTTAAAAAAAATGAAACGCATCCTATTTACAATTTAAAATATATTCTCTACAGAAGAATAACTATAGAGGAGCCGCACAAAAGAAATGGTCCCGTTCAATGTCTCAACTGCCAAGAATTTGGCCATACTAAGGCCTACTGCTATTTACCCCCTGTTTGCGTAGTATGTGGTGAATTACATGGTACAGTCCAGTGTGATAAGTCTAAAAATGACCCCAATGTAAAAAAATGTAGCAACTGTGGCGGCAATCACACTGCCAATTATAGAGGATGTCCTGTATATACTATCGTCAAGCAGTCGGCTGGACCGAAAACTAATCCCCCTCAAATGCAGGTACCAAATCAAGCAAACACTAATGCCACTCAGGCTCCGCAGCCTAGTAATAACAGAACCTCTTATGCTAACGTCCTAAAATCAAACCATGTGCCAATGCAAGGTGCTTCGCCAAGAAATGATGAAACTCCAGTTTCTAATTTAAGTCGTCTAGAAAAAACCATGGAAATTTAGTGCAAACAGTAAATAATTTTACAAACACAATGGGTAATATGATGCAGGAGATCCTTAGAATGCAATCGATGTTATTGCAAGCTGTACTTAACAAGCCATGAACTGTTTAAAAATTTGTTTTTGGAACGCAAACGGCATCCGCCAACATAAAAATGAATTAGAGTACTTTCTTAAAAATAAACAAATTGATGTCATGATGGTTTCTGAAACTCATTTGACCTCAAGAAATACGTTTAAAATCAATGGTTATACACTATATGATACCAAGGACCCTCGAGATAGAGCTTGTGGAGGTTCTGCCATTTTGATAAAAACCCGAATCAAACACTACCTGATGTGTGATCATCGTGAAGATTATCTCCAAGCAACGAACATTTGTATTAAAGAGCTGAATCGAAACATAGTAATCTCATCCTTATACTCACCACCTAGATTTGCAATATCAGAAAGCCAATATTATAAATATTATAAGTCATTGGGGCCCTGTTTCCTGGCTGCTGGCGATTATAACGCTAAACATACCTTCTGGGGTTCACGACTTATAACACCAAAGGGTCGTGTTTTGTATAATACAATCTCTAAAATGAATTTAAATGTCGTCGCGAGCGGACAACCAACATATTGGCCTGCTGATCCGCAAAAAATTCCAGATGTCATCGATTTCGGAGTGGTTAAAAACATCCCCACAGAAACGATTCAAGTTGAACCTTCGTTAGAATTATCCTCTGATCACACACCTACAATAGTTACTATAACAAACACCGATAGAATCGTATCTCCCTCTGGTTACATAGCGACAACAGCTACACAAATAAACTGGTTAAAATATAAAAAATATCTCAGTACCCATTGCACAGAAAATATTCCGCTTAGCACACCGGAAAATGTGGATCTCTCTATTGTCAATTTTGACAGTTATCTTAAACTAGCTGTTCAACATTCCAGCAAAACCCTCAAAAAAACCAATTATAACAAAATATATTTTGCAGATGTCGAGCGCCTCTTGAATGAAAAAAGGAGAGTGCGAAGAGAATGGCAATTGCAAAGATCCCCTCAACTTAAAAATGAATTAAAAGAGTGTACAAAAAGGCTAAGAAAATTACTGCAGACTCAGAAAACGGCTTCCGTAGAAAAATATCTTAAGGACTTGGATGCAACTCCACAATCAGGCTACTCATTATGGCGGGCAGCTAGAAACCTCAAAAGACCAGTTATCTCGAAACCACCATTAAGAAACTTGAATGGAAGTTGGGCAAGAAATGATAATGAAAAAGGAAACCTGTTTGTAAATCATTTGAAAAACGTATTTCCCCAAAATATACCTGACGATACAGCGCACGAGTTGCCGCCTGTTAATGTTAGAGCAGCTATCCCCCTAAGATTTGAGATAAGGGAATTAGAAAGGGCTATTTGTGAATTAAACACCAAGAAGGCACCTGGTATTGATAAAATCAGTAACAAAATGCTTTTGGAGCTACCTCGCATAGCAAAGAAAATTATTCTTTATATTTTTAATGCTATTTTACGACTTGAATACTACCCTCAAGAATGGAAGGTCTCCTTAATAACGATGATACCAAAGCCAGGAAAAGATCACACAAAAGTTGAGTCATATAGGCCTATTAGCTTATTATCTAATATATCAAAGCTGTTTGAGAAGCTCTTAGCGTCAAAATTAACCCCAATTTTAAATTACAATGGGTGTATACCCAATCATCAATTCGGCTTCAGAAGAGAGCATAGCACAATTGAACAAACCCATCGGATAGTAAACGCCATAAGAAAAGCCTTTGAAGAAAGAAAATATTGCTCCGCTCTTTTCATAGATGTTTCTCAAGCTTTTGACAAAGTCTGGCATGTAGGCTTGTTACATAAGTTGAAGCTAAACCTACCGGTTAATACACACAAGCTGTTAGAAAGCTACCTGGTCGGTCGAAAATTTATTATTAAAGAAGGCGATTTTTTAAGTTCTCCTCAGCCAATTGAAGCTGGAGTCCCTCAGGGAAGCATCCTGGGCCCACTTTTTTACCTTATATATACCTCGGACATGCCAACAAACAATCACACCCTAACCTCAACTTTTGCTGATGATACAGCTTTTCTAAGCGTACACGAGAACAGTCGTGAAGCATCTCGATACCTGCAGAATCATATATTTCAACTAGAACTGTGGTTTAAACAATGGAGAATAAAGGTCAATGAGCAAAAATGCGTTCATATAACATTTACCTTGCGTCGGGAAACATGTCCCCCTATTAAAATCAATAATTAACTAGTGCCTCAACAATCGCATGTCAAATATCTCGGTATTCATCTAGATCGGCGTTTAACATGGAAATGCCATATAGATGCAAAATTAACCCAAATGAAACTAAAAGCAATTCAAATTAACTGGCTTATTGGAAGAAATTCTGTTCTTAGTCTCGACTGCAAACTACTACTTTACAACGCTATTTTAAAGCCAATATGGTGCTACGGTATTCAACTATGGGGCACTGCCTCGGCCTCAAATATCGAAAAAATTCAAAGGCGCCAAAATAAACTTCTTCGAATAATTACAGCTGCCCCTTGGTATGTTAAAAACTCAAATATCCACAAGGATCTCAATGTGCCCCTGGTAAGGACTATTATAACGAAGTATGCGGTAAAATATTTGAAAAGGCTAGAGTTGCACCCAAATCCACTAGCACGAAATATTTTAAATGATAGCGGCCACTCTCGCCTAAGAAGAAGAGACACTGCAGCACTTACCCATTAAGATGAGCGATAAACACCTACATATGTGAACAGAACCCGTGATGAAGAAAATTTTTGTCTGGCACTGGCAGGACATAAAATAAAGCATTAGGTTAAGATTTGATTAATTATTGTTAGTTCATATTTAATATATGAAGATTCAATAAATAAATAATGAAAAAAAAAAAAAAAAAAAATATTTTCCATTTTTTAGTGCATGAAAATCTCATCCCTACTTATTACCATTTTAAAAAAAAAGTGCTATAATAAATCTTATTTAATTAATTCAGATTTCGCACCCAGAGAAAAAAACATGTTTAAATACGGTCACCTCCAAACAAAACTATTTTTAAAGAAAATTCTAAACATATTATTATGTTTAATATAGCCATATTATTCTCACCGACAATCATATTATGGTCAGATTAGGCTTCCATCAAGAAGCCTCAACCATACTATGGTTGGCTCCGAAAATGTTGAAGAGGTGGTCAATACATACTTCAACGTTTTACTAATCTGCTCTGGATCTGGAAGATTTTTATTTCTTAAAATTTTTTTGATTCCCTGCAAATAATAGGACCAGTCCAAACACGCGTGTAAAGAGTAGCCCACAAGGGACCAGGACTACTCCAAAAGTAACCCAAACGTATGGAAAAAACATTGTCTATTTAACATTCGATGTCCTAGGGGAGGACCATATAACCCACCTTTGGACTACTAAGTAGTACTTTTAAAATTACTCCATGGTATACACAAGAGGATTAGTTTTGAAGTCGTTTAAAAACGAAAGTACGTCGCTAAAAAACGATAACATGTCGTCTCACTACAAACACTTTTTAACAATGGCATGGTCCATGCTTGCATTATATCGGATCAGTCCATGGAGTAGTCCATTTTATCAAAATGGATCAGGTGGTCCAATTTTGTTTGCAGGGTATGTATGTTTGTTGTATGAAAATAATAAAAATTATATACATAATTCAATTTTATCACATAAAAATTTAAATTTCCCAATTTTATTTGGAGTTTTCTCAATTTCAAATTTTGATATCAATTTCATTTAAGATTTTCTCAATTTCAAATTAAAATCCTTAATTTCAATTGGAATTTTCTCAATCTTAAATTGAAAATTCATAAATTCACTTCAATGTTTCTCAATTTCTATTTAAAAATCTCCATTTCAATTGGTATTTTCTTAATCTCAAATTGAAATTCTCAATTTAATTTGGAATTTTCTCAATTTCAAAATTAAATTGTCATTTGCATTTGGAATATTCTTAATTTAAAAAAAAAAAAAATGGTGTAGTAATAATTTTAAACAAAAATAATTTTCCTTAAGTCATCGTTCGGAGTAAAGAGTGTTTTCAACAGGAGACAGACGGTGATGCATACAAAATCGGGTTAGTCGACTTAGAATTACTAAAGGACTTAAATAATTATTTTTGTGTTACACAACTCACCTAATAAAAAAGATTCAAATAGACAGTAACGATAGATTGATATAAGTTTGTATGTTTGTATATACATGTTGTATCCGTTAATAAAGAAATATATGTTAAATGTATTGTCAAGTGTCATATAAAGAAAACTCATAAACTCAACAGACTTCATATCAAGAGGGCAGCGACTGCATTTTATGGTTCGAAAAAATCGTAATATCTTTCTTGGCATCATACCAAGATTCATTAACTTTGTGTCACACATTGACGCGCTACAAATAAAATGTTATTGCATGGTTGAACTCCTCCTTTCACTTTATAAGAGAGTAATCATTGCTTTTAATGCTCTGTTGGTGTCTTTACAGTATTGTAGGAGTAAAATTGCTAAAAGTGTAAAATATTTTTCACTTTTTTGTTTGTTTTTTAATAAAAATCGTACCTTACAAAAAGGTTTTATTTATATACATTAGAGGTACAACCAAAATAAGGCCCTATCACTACGCTGTAGCCGATGTTGTGCTGAAACTGAAAAAGGTTTCCTCAGGTCATTTCGGAACAAAAACTTTCCGCGTCGAAGCCGATTTCTGAAAGCACTTTAGATTTTTTTTTATTTTTTCAAAATTTTGTATTTTTTCAAATTTTGTTTTTATAATTATTTAACTATTTACATTCCTTATGGTGTTTTCTTTTCTACAAAAAATGTGACATTTTGTTTAAAAAAAATGCAAAGGTAAAATGCTTTATTCTAAAAAACTCACCCATTTCGGGAGTAAAATTTTTAAGAAACAGACATCAAATTGCATTTTTTTTTAAATAAAATGTCACATTTTTTTGTAGAAAAGAAAACACCATTAATGTAATTATATGATTATAATCGAAATCACAATCTAAAAACTATCTTTGTTAAGTGAAATTTAATTAAGATTAAGAGTTCGTGTTGATTTGCATTGGGAGAAAATATCTTGTACGACTTTGATGGAGCGTTCCGCACAAATGTTGCTGAGTTGTGTTTTCGGTATTCTTGATTCATCTTTCACCCAATGTCTTAGAAAGCATTTCTGAGCATAAGTAAAGCCCGATAATGATTTGTTCAAGGCTTCGAAGTAATTTTTATTGTAACAATGATCTGAAAGCCAAATGTTGTACCAAGGGCCACATTTGTATGGTTAAATAAGTTTCACAAACTAGTTTATCACCATAAACAACTTATAAACTGTTGGTGTAGGTAATCGACGACTGAATTATTTACTCTCGTGGACTAAATGAAAGAGCGTAAGAATGCATGTGAATAATGTGTGTGAATTTATTTCCACAATTGTGGAATGGGCTGGACACCAATGGTGTAAATGCATTATTACTGATCCAAAACTTAATTGCATTTGACGCGGAACCTTTTTCAACGATATCGAAAATCTAAAGAAGCAGTTCTTATAGTTTTTTTATTCACTACATGGTATGGATAGGGCCATTTTGATATATTCAAAAATTGTAAAAAAGTTGTATCCCTAATATACACATGTGTGTAGTTCTCAACATATTGTTGTCTCTGAATAAAGTCATTCGGCTTTTGTTGCATTTTTTTTAATTTATTAATAAATATTTATATGTAGATGTTACCGTTGTACTAAAAGTGCAGAAAAGTCGTCTTCTGCTTTTATTATACCCTACACCACCATAGCCGAAAAGGTTATTTTGCGATTTTGCTAAAGTTTGTAATGCAGAAAAATATACTAACTGAGCCTACCCGAGGGGATCTTAGCATTTCCATCCGACCGTAAAGTTAGCCGGCTAGCTTTCTGTGTGTCTGTATAAACCTTGGGATTAATCACAATTTTGAAGATAATTTAGTAAAATTGGTTTGTAAGTATTTGTAAACCCAATGAAGAGGTCTATTTAAAATGATAGGACTAGGTGCCCGCACCTTTGAAAATGTGGTCCATTGACTATCTTTCAAAAATTGCTTTCACTGCCTTTAATTCCTTAGTTAACATAAAAATTTACAAAAATTGCTTTTGGGATGGTAAGTCCAGAATTACCTATTAATATCTTTTAAGAGACTTATCCTTTCCGAAAATGAACTGAAAACTAATAAATATAATTAAGTTTTTAGTATTAAAACAAATGCTGCATTAATAATAATAAATAATATAGTTTTATCAGAAAACAAAATTTTATGGTAGCAGGTCCGTAAATGCCCATAAGTCCCCAAAAGGATTCACTCTCGAATTCTTTACTGCAATGGTGTAGTAAATCTCATAGTCGGTCTTTGACAACTCTTTTTATTTTAAAGCCTTACAAAAGAATGGATTTTATTAAATGTATTCATACACCAACCGTTGTGAGACAAAAATACAGCACTGACACCATTGTTGTAGTAAATTCAAACAAAATGGGCTTGAATGCATGTTAAATGGCCTCTGGATATTTTTTTCCAGTTAAAAAGTACAACACTTAGGAATGGGAATATCTTTTATATCAAACAAAATTAATTTAAATCAAAACAAATTTTAATTTTATATGGAGCTGTGAATCTTTTGTGCTCACCAACAACAATATATCGAGCATTGATTTAAATTTTATAGCTATAATAAAATGTGACGTAGATAGAATGTAATATCCCTTTTCACATTCTTGTGCATTTGAGAATGCAACTTAATGCAATTGTAAATATTTTATATAAATTTGCAATGCTTTAGTTCAGTCTACAAAACACTAATATCAATGCTTTCAAACGAAATTGAGGGTTGGTTAAATCACAATGGCTTGGCAAGTTTTTTCGACTTGAACATGGATCTTAATTGAGTAGTAACCAGGCACCATAAAACTGAAATTATTTATGAATCTTATTCTTGCTGGTCGTAGGGTAAAAGAGGCTAATTTGTATGGTGGGGTGCCACAAAGTCATAGGACATAGGCCATATGGCGTCAAGTCCCATTCGATTGAGACATTAAGTCTTTTTCCGAAAATGAGACATAAAGCCATATTTTTGATAATGATTGCATGTCGCCCTATTTCTTTTTAAAAATGCATTGTTGTTTCATGTTGCCCTGTTTAATGTCAAAAATGGCGTTATGAACTAAGTCCCCAATTAACTAACTCCCCAAACCCAAAATGAATTAAGCCCCTAAATTTGGGGACTTCGTTCATTTATGGAAAAAACCCTAAAAAGCCAATACTAACTAAGGCCCCAAAGTGGTGAACGAAGTCCCTAAACAGGAATGAACTAAGACCGCAATTTCACCAAATTTCCACAAGAGTGAAAAAAGTCCTTTAATGAAAGTGAACTAAGTCCCCAAATTAAAAAAATATAGAAATTGTTTTGTTGTTTTTTCGCCTGCCCAAAGTCCGATTATAGAGAGAAGCTTTAGTTAGCGAAGCCGATCTTTGTTATAGCATATAAGCATAATGTCCAATTCCACTAAAACTGATATGAGACTTAAGGCCATATCAAAATTATGGCAATTTCAAGTCAGACTCCTAAATGTTAAGGGTTTTGCGATTGTCAGAACATACCCGTAAGAAATGCTGTTTATTTTATAAAATACAAAAGTCGTTCCCGGAACAAGGGTGTTTTATGACTATTCTGCACTCAAAAAAAATCAATCCATCCGTACTTAAATCAATCCAATGCGGTATTAATAGTACGGTGAGTACAGATTTTATTGAATCAAGTACAGAAAGAATGATTCATATACGGATTTTCAATCGCGAAATACTTAACTTATCCATATTCAACCCCGAATTTGTACTTGAAAAAAACCAAAAGTTTTTTTTTTCATTATTTATTTATTGAATCTTCATATATTAAATATGAACTAACAATAATTAATCAAATCTTAACCTAATGCTTTATTTTATGTCCTGCAAGTGCCAGACAAAAATTTTCTTCATCTAGTGGATTTGGGTGCAACTCTAGCCTTTTCAAATATTTTACCGCATACTTCGTAATAATAGTCCTTACCAGTGGCACATTGAGATCCTTGTGGATATTTGAGTTTTTAACATACCAAGGGGCAGCTGTAATTATTCGAAGAAGTTTATTTTGGCGCCTTTGAATTTTTTCGATATTTGAGGCCGAGGCAGTGCCCCATAGTTGAATACCGTAGCACCATATTGGCTTTAAAATCGCGTTGTAAAGTAGTAGTTTGCAGTCGAGACTAAGAACAGAATTTCTTCCAATAAGCCAGTTAATTTGAATTGCTTTTAGTTTCATTTGGGTTAATTTTGCTTCTATATGGCATTTCCATGTTAAACGCCGATCTAGATGAATACCGAGATATTTGACATGCGATTGTTGAGGCACTAGTTGTTTATTATTTATTTTTAATAGGGGGACATGTTTCCCGACGCAAGGTAAATGTTATATGTACGCATTTTTGCTCATTGACCTTTATTCTCCATTGTTTAAACCACAGTTCTAGTTGAAATATATGATGCTGCAGGTATCGAGATGCTTCACGACTGTTCTCTTGTATGCTTAGAAAAGCTGTATCATCAGCAAAACTTGAGGTTAGGGTGTGATTGTTTGTTGGCATGTCCGAGGTATATAAAAGGTAAAAAAGTGGGCCCAGGATGCTTCCCTGAGGGACTCCAGCTTCAATTGGCTGAGGAGAACTTAAAAAATCGCCTTCTTTAATAATAAATTTTCGACCGACCAGGTAGCTTTCTAACAGCTTGTGTGTATTAACCGGTAGGTTTAGCTTCAATTTATGTAACAAGCCTACATGCCAGACTTTGTCAAAAGCTTGAGAAACATCTATGAAAAGAGCGGAGCAATATTTTCATTCTTCAAAGGCTTTTCTTATGGCGTTTACTATCCGATGGGTTTGTTCAATTGTGCTATGCTCTCTTTTGAAGCCGAATTGATGATTGGGTATACACACATTGTCATTTAAAATTGGGGTTAATTTTGACGCTAAGAGCTTCTCAAACAGCTTTGATATATTAGATAATAAGCTAATAGGCCTATATGACTCAACTTTTGTGTGATCTTTTCCTGGCTTTGGTATCATCGTTATTAAGGAGACCTTCCATTCTTGAGGGTAGTATTCAAGTCGTAAAATAGCATTAAAAATATAAAGAATAATTTTCTTTGCTATGCGAGGTAGCTCCAAAAGCATTTTGTTACTGATTTTATCAATACCTTGGTGTTTAATTCACAAATAGCCCTTTCTAATTCCCTTATCTCAAATCTTAGGGGGATAGCTGCTCTAACATTAACAGGCGGCAACTCGTCCGCTATATCGTTAGGTACATTTTGGGTAAATACGTTTTTCAAATGATTTACAAACAGGTTTCCTTTTTCATTATCATTTCTTGCCCAACTTCCATTCAAGTTTCTTAATGGTGGTTTCGAGATAACTGGTCTTTTGAGGTTTCTAGCTGCCCGCCATAACGAGTAGCCTGATTGTGGAGTTGCATCTAAGTCCTTGAGATATTTTTCTACGGAAGCCGTTTTCTGAGTCTGCAGTAATTTTCACCAAAAGTGAAATTAAAAAGAGAATTTTGTTATAATTGATTTACTTACCCGTTTAACATCTTACAGAATTTCAATTATTAAATAAGAGCATCATTCCCGATATGGTTTTAACTTTAAGATCTTTATGTACATTAAACCTGCCCGTATCTTTCAAAATGGCGGCGCATAGGAGAGTAGAGTCCAAAAAGTTTGGATTTTATGCCACAATGCTCCATGTTAAATTTGGGCTCGATCCGACGACTCTAAGTGGACCCAAAATTGGGTTGAATAATAAGACAAGGTTTTATTAAAAGAAATTAGGAACTTTATTCGGCATTTTTGGAAAAAACTCAATTTTGGTAACAGTTTTGTTAATATTTCGTAATTTTCTTTTTTTTATGTTATTCTCCAATAAATTACACGTGAAACACGCGTGACGCGGACAAATAACGTCACGCGCACATCTCTAGTGGCCTTGTTATTTAGCATAACTGCGTTGCTGCTTACTTCTGAATTAGTTATTACATTTTCCTGCATAATACCGTGATCTGATTTAATTATTGTGGCAACCCGTGTCGAGACACACACACACACAACCAGGCCAAGAACGAGAGAACAACTGTCAAACGAATGAGTAGACGTTTTGAGTCAATCGTATGAGAACAGCCAGCCAGTGTGTTACTTAATTGTGCTAAAGAAGTAAACCCAAATAATAAAGTACCAAAGTTAATTGTTGTAAACCAAATTATAATTATTATTATTTCGGGTGAGTTAATAGGTTGTTACAATTATAATGTCAGAACCATCAACATCAAAACCTGCATCGGCGGCTGCATCAGCCATTTCCTCGGTAGAAACGCGTCAAACCGTTCAATCGCTCTACACCATAGACTTAGTGGGCATAAAAGCGCATCAGATAACCGGTGTCAAACTGCCGTCCAATAGCCAAGTCCTACAGGTCTTCTTTCATAACATGCGTTTTGTGAAACTCGACGCAAAGGAAAATGCAAAATTAACGCTCGATGCAGTGTATACTTTCTGGCAACAAGCACGAATTCCAACACGATACGGAACAAGATGCGCGGAGAAATTGTACAATACACCCAGAGAAAAAACATGTTTAAATATGGTCACCTCCAACAATACTATGTTTAAAGAAAATTTTAACCATATTATGTTTAATTTAACCATATTATTGTCAACGACAACCATATTATGGTAAAAATAGATCTCCATCAAGAAACACAACCATAATATGGTTGCCTCCGAACACATTATGGTTAATAATAACTAAAATATTTTTAACACTTATAACAGCATGGTTGGTTTTCAATCATAGCATGTTGCTCTTGAAAAAGAGGAAAATACTATTGTCAATTTAAAAACAAATTATTGTCATATTTAACCATAACATGTTTAGAGGCAACCATAATATGGTTATGGCTTCTTGATAGGGGACTAATTTAACCATAACATGGTTGTCGGTGACAAAAATATGGTTTAATTAAACATAATATGGTTACAATTTTCTTTAAACATCGTATTGTTGGAGGTGACCATATTTAAACATGTTTATTCTCTGTGTGTACGTGGAAAGATATACAAAAAGTGCCCGCTAGCAAGAGATCTGTGGCTTGGAAACAAAAGGAGCTTGCATTTAGCAACGATCTGGACAATGTGTTTGATATTGCGACTGGAGATGCCCTAAAAACCATTCGAATTGAAGAAGATAAGAAGTTTCTCATTCGACAACGACAACCAGGACGCCCGCGATGCATGATTGGCTGCGATATGGTTTTATTTCTGCGAGAAAGAAGAGCATCGGAACGAAAGGAGAAACAGAAGCCGAGAAAGCAGAAATTTGATGAAATGTCCAAACCGAAAGATAGGGGTTCGTATTTGGCTTTATGTCATTTTCTATCTTATTGATTTATGTAATACATAGGACATTTTAATTTTTTTGCAGCCGGCCAATATACAGAATCGAGTGATGAACGTGAGGTTGAGGACGTGGGTGAAGCGATTGAGGAGAGCACTGCCGATGTCGAAACTGGTGAAAGAGAAGTGTACAGAAGAGAGGGTGTATACATTTTCCAATGCCACGACGTTTTACATTTATATATACAACTGAAAATATAAACTAAATGAGAATCAAGAGTTCTCAATTTTACTATCTAAACAAGAAAATAATACGTTTTCGTCTTGCTCAGTTGTTTTTGTTAATTCTACCCACAACAAGCAAATCGTTTTTTAACTACTTGTGTGGTGTTGTTGTAGTGTCTTCAACAAACTTTGATAAGTTAAATAAGATTAGAACGCTCACTTTGTTATTTTACTCTCAGAGTGGCACTACCAACGAAAAGTTTAATCTTTTATTTACTTGGTTTAACCGTACGGTCAATAGGCGGGTAGCCGCGTAACTTTTTCAACTTAAAAATGCTCGCAATTCTTTCACAATGAAGATGTGGCGATGAAACTCCAAATCTTTGCTATTTTGGACTTAAAAAACATTATAAAAGAAAAAAAAAATATATATATATATATATATATATATATATATATATATATATATATATATATATATATATATATATATATTTATAGCCAGATCTTTGTTTAAAGCCGTTTGACATTCGAGACCTACGCGAGTCAATGACCGGGTACCGCGGTACCCCTACATGTTTTACTTGTTTTTCTTTGAGAATTACCACTGTTATTTTGACTTTGATTGCCAAAACATATAAATTTGTTTTTTTTAATAACCTTTTTATAGTTCACATGTTAATTTGTGGGTATCGGTTATCAGATCGTGATTAGAATGTTTCGCTAAATCAAGGGTGGTAAAAAATTATCTATTGTTATGGTGCGGCAACTACAATGGAAAGGATCCTTAACCTCTTTTTCCCTTGTCGTATCTTAGGACCCATTGGTGATTTTTCGGTATATAGTTGGTCATCATGAGGATAGGATAATAATAATAATATTGATAGAAGGCTGATTAGCCTGTACGAAGTAATTAGACTAGCGTATTTTCCTGGCTTAGGAATCATAACAATTGTAGAGTAGCCAACTCATAATATCGCATTAAAGCAGCAAGATTCTTGAAGCAGATGTATGTAAGTTTCTTATCCTTGAGCCTGTGATGCGGTCAGGACCGGGAGATTTTTTAATGTTGGCATTTTCTATCGCTGATTTTACTTGGGTTAATTTAAATTTTATTGGATCGTTAACTGTATCAGGAATGATTGGACGACAGGAACAAGTATCAGCATCATGGGGCGTGAAAACTTTCTCCAAGTGGCTTGCAAAGGTATTTTTTTTCTTTTGTGTTTTTGGCCCATTTACAGTTTTCCAGTCTTAGTGGAGACTCGTGATTTACAGGGCATCGCATATGTCTTAAAGCCTTCCATAAGCTGTAATTGGAGTTTTTTGTGGCATCTAGACCGTTTAGATAGTTTTCTACTGCAGAGTCGTGTTTCTGTCTCAGTTTGTTGCGTAGAGTTGCCTGGAATAACCGCAGTTGGGTCTTGATGGTTGGGAAACGATTATTTTGCCATTGTCTTCACAACTTCCTTTTTTCCCCCTGACAAGGGTCTCCATATCCACAGATGTGAACTGCGGACCACGCTTTATTGTACGCTTGAGTGGGGTTGAATTTCTTGCAGCAGAATCCAAGACATCCGTAAGTCGGTCGAAAGCTGAAATTTATTGTTGATGTCACTAGTTGCTTAGACCAGATTGTGAGGAAACTTCATCCTATCTGGCCTAAGCAACCAGTGAAATACGTATAGGAATGGCTTATCCCATCAACAATAAATTTCAGTGTTTTTATCAAGAATAAAAATTGGGAATTGAGCACGAATAAGAAAATCTTTCAAATTACAATTTTGTATTCCGAAAAATTACTTTGATAATAAAAATATTATTTTAAGACTAACCTTTCGTATGCTGGTCGACTTGGAATCACTTTCTTGATCGGTCTGACGATGTCTGTCGGTCCAGCTCGATGCTCTTGTTCTTAAAGAACAGGTCGCAATTTTGTTAATAATATTCTTTCGGCAATAAAGTATTTGTGTTCACAAGCCAACTTACTACTTAGAATAAATTGATCCCAAAATAATGTATGTATATCATCTAACCAAATTTTAAATGGATTCGGCCCCCAATTGATCATCGCTGCCATGCTAAAACTGATCCCGAAAATATCTTGTAAACGTTGGTTTTAATATATGGTGAAGGATATTTAAAATTCGGCAAAACTAGATTAAGAACTCTTACCTGTTTTGCATTTGATACTGAAAAGATCATAATCTTATTACAAAATTTGCCAAAATCACAAGAACGAGCAAAAATAGCGTAATTTTCGCTTAACATCAAAAGTAGTTAATGAATTTTATTGGTATCTGCCGTAGTAATTACAATGCAGATGCTATATTTCATTCACTTAAACTATTAATGAACCAAAACAGTTAAATCCCTTTCGTTTCATGTATATTTTTCTACAACTAATTCCTAAGAAACCCTTTAAACATTGACTTGCATCAATTAAGCAAAGCAAAAAAAAATTGAGTTAAAAAAACTAAGATAATAAAATATTAAGTCAGAAATAGAACTGCCGTGGGTCAAAATAAATTGGAGTGTTTCCTCAGACATAACGAAAAGAAAATCCAAAAACAAAAGAAGATGAAGAGAAATCAGTAGAAGCATAGAAAATAAAAAAACTAGCAGGATGTAACCATGAACCTAACACCAAAAATTTTGTTTGCAACTTGTTTTATACAAAAGTACATTTTCTGTATAACACTGGCATCGAATTTAAAAAAGAAGGAAAAAATACTTAACTAAAAAGGAAAACTCAACCAAAGTTGCCTTGCAACATCAAGTTTCTGTTGCTTTTTTTCATTTGTTCATACCATGCACTTTCATAAAAAATATTTTGTTCAAAAACTGCTTGCATACCTGCAGGTTTATTTTTCACCTAAGAATTCTAGTATTCAGCTATTGAGTCCGTCATGCATTCATTCATTTGGTTATTCCAGTAGCCTTCGAAACTTGACGAAGTTTATGTTTTACGGTTGCATTTTTTATTTTTCTTTGCTGCTAAACGGATTAATTGCCACTTGAGCCGAAAACGCGTAGGAAACAGGACATTTCTTTTTTTGTTTTTCAGTTTCAAGTTTCACTATTCTGCTGTCCTCGTTTCTATTAAATTTTAAATAAAAAAAAGATATAAAAGTTTTTTACCCTTCTGTTTTTGAAAAGGGTGGTCCAACCATAATGCACGATGTTAATTGTGAGTCACAACTTGACGTCAAGTTTTTTGCCCAACTTAATTTGATATTTCTTTGTTTCAGTATTCAAATTCAACCATGGAGAGGTACAGAATTGAGCAGCGCGTTTAGATTATTGAATGGGCGTTCAAATTAAAATGCATTTTGTGCACGACAAGGCATACTTTCACCTCAGTGGATTCGTAAACAAGCGGAACTGCTGCATTTGGACAACTAAGAATCCACGAGTGATTGTTGAATTGTCGATGCATCCACAAAGAGTGACTGTTTGTTGCTGTTTATGGTCTTGCGGCGTCATCGGGCCGTACTTTCTCAAAAATGAGGTCGGTGTTCGCTATCGCGAGATGCTAACGGACTGATTGTTACCAGAAATTGAGGATATGGACATGGACGATAACTGGACCCAAAAGGATGGTGTCCCTTGCGACACAGCCGTGTCGCGAGAAATTTAATGGCCGTGTTATCTCACTTCGTGGAGATGTTAATTGGCCGCCACAATCATGCGATTTGATAACGTTGTATTTCTTTCTTTTAGAATATTTAAAAGAAGAAGTGTACGTCAATAAGCCAAGAACAATTTAAGAGCTAAAGGTTGAGATAATTCGGCACATTAACGAAATAAACCTTAATTATGTCTCAGAGTCATTGAAAATTTGGACCATCGGATAGAGGTATGCCACCGAAGCCATGGCGAGTATTTGACCGATATTTTGCTTCACACATAATTTTTATAGATCCTTCTATTGTAATAAAAAACATTAAGATAATTAACATCGTGTGATTTGGTTGGACCACCCTTTATATATGTATGTATACATAACAATATTTTTTTTTTTGTATCATTTAGTAGATGCAAAATGCAAACATGGATACAGTTTCTAATTCGGCTTGGCGCATCTGCTACTATTGCTGATGGTATGAAAGTGCATTAATTAGTAACATAGCAGCTTGTTTTCACAGCAAATGAAATGCAGTAATACGTAAGAGCGTCTATTTTAAATCAGAAACTTAAAGCAGGTGACCAGGCAATAATCGACCATTTCAAATCCATAATAATCGATCCATAATTCTTTAAAAAAAATATCAAGTTCTATAGCAAGGGAACTAAGAGGTTACATTTTTATAGGTTTACGGAGTCTAAGAAGGTCAATATTTTAAGTATTACAGACTAGCATCATATCTTTAATAATCGGTCTACAATTCTAGAAATAAAAAAGGTCCTTAGCTCGCGGAATAAGAATGTCAATTTTTAAAGTATTACAGAAGAGAATCGAGTCTATAATATCTTTCCACAATTCTTTAAGCGGAAAAGTTCGTAAGCACGCAGACTATGAGGGTCAGTCTTTTTAGTATTACAGACGGGAATTGAATCTTTAATAATCGGTTTATAATTGGAAAAGGTCCTTTGCACGGTCAATTCTCATAATATTACAGAAAAATATATTTATTTGACTTTCGCTCGAAACAACTTGGTGATGCCGTAGATCTGTATGGTGCCTAGAGCGAATTCTACTGACCACGAAGCTGAAAGTTTTAATAAGGACATAACCATTGCGGCAGCTAATGAATCTGTTCCAAATCAGTCTTCACCAGTTTTAAGCTGCGCAGGCTGTTCTACAACTACACCTGACAAAAGGCGAGATAAGCATCGATCTCATCCAAGAACAGTGGGTGTGTGCAGGAAAACTTTTAGGAACGGAGAGAAAATAGGCTTTAGCAACTTATCAATGCAGATGAAGTTATACTTAGAACCTACATTCTGGTAAGAAGCTCCTTTTATATTTCTATTTCGTATTTCTCGTAGCATGTCTTAACTATCTATATAAAGTAAAATGTGTCACTTTTGGTACCTTTAATTAATATTTCTTTATAGGAAGACATGCGTGGAACGTTTGAGATAATACTACGATTATTCCCTAAGGTGGAAAGATAACGTGGGACACCTCCTCTGTCACTGTTCTGCATTGGCAAGAAGATAACTGGCCAAATATGGACCTGCCGATTTCGATGAATTTTGTAATATCTCTGCCATTAGGAGTTCAGGTTGGTTTAAAGTTGAAAATTCAGTAAAGTAGAGTTAAAAACTACTCGCAGAGAAAAAAACGTGGCTGAAGTACGATTTAAAAAAAAACATATTATGGCCCCTGCAACGACAACAAACAAACTTTTGTTGTTCTTAACAAAACTTTTTTGACGATTGATAATATTTTGTTTCTTTTTGACAATAAAGTGTTTACCTCCCTTGAAACTTCAAATATGGTTGAATTTAACAATATAATCTATATATATAAAAGAGTTGCGTGAGTGACTGACTCATTCATCATCGACTAGCCCAAACTACTGAGCCTAGAAACTTGAAATTTGGACTAGCGATTGGTCACTCCCCAAATCGATCCACGAAGACGGGATTTTTCAAATTCGAATGTTAAGGGGGTAAAAAAGGTAAAAATGGTAAATTCGGTAACCTTATATCTCCAAAACTAAAAGAGATGCAAAATAAATGCAATACTTATCGTTATTCTTTAGAAAAATAAGCGGACATGTGTCTGGTACTTTTTTGAAATTCGGCCCTATTAGGGAGTAAACGGGTAAAATCTAAATTTTAGTACTTTTTTGCCACCCCATCTATCTTTTGAACCAATAAATATAGAAACAAAGTTAATAACACATTCGAAACTTATCAAAAAAATACGTATACGAATTTGGTACTTTTTCGAAATTCGAACATTTAAGGGTTGAAAATCGTAACTATTTTTGGTACTTTTTTTTACAAACCATTTTCCTCCATTCATTGACATATTCGTACTAAATTATGGGCTGTCACTGCAATACTGAAATTGTTGATACTTTAATGGGGGAAAAATTTAGTACCCAAAAAAGGAAATACGGGAAATTTGATATTTTTCTTTAGCTTTTTGGTTCTACTAAAGAAGCGGGTTAAATGCTAGAATTTAAACAAGTTCAAACCTAGAAAAATAAACTTTGGCATACAAATATGTCCACGAAGAAAAGGCGACGCTAGCGAAGTAGCGGGTATATGCTAGTGTTTTAATAAAAAGCCACAACTATACGCTTAAACATATTATGGTAACCTTAACCATATTATTGTCACGGCAACCATATTATGGTTAAATTCGTCCATCCAAAAGCTATAACCATATTATGGTTGCCTCCAAACATGTTATGATAAAATATTTAAAAACAATAATATGTTCGAAATTATAATATTTTATTTTTATTAAAAATTTAAAATTTAATGTTTTAAAAGCAACAACATTCTGGTCGTTTGCATTTTACAATAGTTTTTTAGTTTGCTTAAAATACATAAATTTACAGAAAAATTGGTAATGAAGGTCGTCACAGGCTGGAATATGAATCAAAGAGGATTTTTTTATAAAAGTGGAACATAACATTGACCATATTATTGCTAATTCTGACTATAATATGATTACTTTTGTCAAAATTCTGGCAAATTTTTACCATAATATGGTTAACTTTGAACATAATATAGTTAGTTTTTACCATTGCTATGGTTAATATTGATTAAAATATGGTTAAATTTTACCATATTATGGTTTATTGCGAGAATTTTTTTTGATTTTAAACATACTATAGTCGCATTTAAACATAAAGTGGTAACTTGCAAACATAAACATTGTTAAAATCCAACCAAAGTATGTTGCTCTTAAAATATGGTTACCTCCAACCAAATTTTTTTTTCTACATGTATTGGGTGTTTTCTTAACTACATTCGAACTTTTGATACTGATAACTATAGTTTGATAACTGAGAATGTCAAACTGTGTTGACATTTCTGTTCTGTAAGGTTTGACAAGTCATCAGAAATCGTTTTACGCTAGAATCACGAACAGTGGAAAATTGAGGTAATTTTCGGATCAAAAATCTGTAACTTTTGAATGGATGAGTATTTTTGTAAGATCCTTTTTTGTTCAATAGGTGGGATTTTAAGCTTTCATTTTTCAATCTTAAAAATCGATTAAAAGTAAATTTGGTGACAACTTGATTACCATAAGTGGTCCTTTTTCAATGTCCGCTCGTTCTTGCGATTTAACACCTCTGAATTTCATTTTATGGGGCTATGGTAAGTCGTTTATGGTTTAAGCCGACAAACGAGCAACTCTTGAAGCATTGGAAGCCAATACTCAATCCACCATTGACGCCATACGAACCGTTTTTTTGGAAAAAGTAGTCAAAAATGATTGAAGGCAACTTTTTGCCGCGGCAGACAGCTGCCGGAAATCTTATTTTAAAAATAAATGCCATAAATTATCTCCAGATTATTATAAAACAAGTAAGAGTGCTATATTCGGCTGTACCGAATCTTATATACCCTTCACCATTGTGCGAGCAGAATACAGAGCAAGTAGACAAAAACTAAATAAAACTGGTAAATATTTTTTTTTTTTAAATAAGAGACAACCGGTTTTGAACTTCGCTTTTCATAAGGGCCCAGAATATATATACTCTATAGGGTGTAGGATCAATATTGTATATACATTTTTACCTTCGGTGAAGGGTATAAAAAGAGTAATTTTCGGGAATTCAGGGGTCTAATCACTGCATTCGATACTATCGTATCGAATAAACTATTGAATTTTTTTGCATACGATAGACACTGGCGTATCGAATGAAAACTCGATAAATGTAATGTCGAGTTGCTCGATGTCGAATGCTATTATTTCAAATTCAATACATTTCATTCGGTATCGAGTTTCAGGATACCAAAATAAATAATTTCGATGAATTTTGCTCGATATCGTATGCGATGATTAGACCCCAGTGTTTCGGTTATAACTCATACAAATTTCCGACATTTTGGTATATAAGTCATATCCATAGGACATATGGCAGCCCTAAAATTTAGGTTTTTATAAAAATTTTGATGTGTTTTAGCCCATTTTTGGAGTATTTTGCTCATAAATTACCCATTGTCTAACCGATTTGATAGTTTTATATACCGACGTGTTAAGGAAGAATTTTACCATTTACTTAAGTTATATTTATATATAAACATTTATATAAACTTGTAAATATATATTTTAACAAAGTTAATTATAAAAAGAGTAATTTTTGGGGATTCAGTATTTCGGTTATAACTCAGCCATTTTTTAACCGATTTGCAGATTTATATACTGACGTGTTGAAGAAGAAATTTACCATTTACTTTAGTTATAAAGCTTGGACTCGGGGAGGTCTATGGTTCCCGAAAGTGGGTATTTAAAAAAATTTAATTTTGGTCATAACTTTTTTGTATCTTTTTTGTATCCGATATTTTGATATATAAGTCATATCCATAGGACATATGGCAGCCCTAAAATTTAGGTTTTTATAAAATTTAAATTTTTTTTTTGTACGGGAGGTACCACGCCCACTTCTCCAATCCCGCCCACATTTTGTAGGATGGTGTGTATTGGCAACCTTAATTTGTGTACCTAATTTGGAAACTTTGGCTCTCGCGGTTCTCAAGATATACAGAAATAAAAAAAATACAACAACAACAAGGGATTTTTGGAAAAATTTAGAGATAGTCGTGGCTTTTTGCTCATATCTCCGTCATTTTTGGACCGATCTTGCTGAATTTCAATAGCAAACTTAAACGGAGTATATTTGACATAAAAATACATCAACCTAGTCCACATCATTTCTCTACATAAAAGTATTTTTTTTTAACATACTGCTTTTTGTTTTAATTTATATTTTTCTAATCTTTTTTAATTTAAACATTAATTTACATTCTCACTTAATAAAATAATTAATTTTAGTTCTATCTACCAATAGGACTTAAAGCAATAATTCTTATTGTTTTCATTATTTATGTACTTTAATTGAATTTCTTGTGCCACCAACCATAAAGTGGTTTGTTGTGGTTACAATGAGGAAAGCAGATTCTAAATTACTCTAAGCAATGGACACTGCATTAAGATGCAACATAATTTAGTTGTCGGTTGAGTTTCACAGCATACGGTAATGAGTTTAAATTCTTGCTAAGTTTTAAACAATACAAAACATTGAATAAATGAAGAGTGTCCCAAAATAAATGTAAAATCTCAACTGGACACATTTGTGCAATAAAGAAACTAAAAATAATTTGATAGATGATGGTTCAAGATAATTTAAATTTCGATAAACAATATCTCAAACATAATAAAAGTTTTCAAGGTTTTTCCCCCCCGTACCTGTAACAGCGGGGATCTTCATCCTGCATCAACGAAATTTTCTATATTTATGCGAAATGGTCATAGAAAATTTTGACAGGGTGTGCACTGCATACTAAAGTAGCAACCAAATATCTTTTCTAGGGTGGGCTGAATTCGAATCTGTAATTGTTTTTTCTCAATCACGTGAGGTTTTCGAGATACAAAATAATTTATTCGTTTCATACATAAAAAATCACTGATTTATTAAAAAATCAAAAAATTTTCAAAAGTGAATTGCGTTATTTGAACTTCGCTTGTATATTTTTGGTTCGGTTTCATGTATAAGAGTCCAGCAATAATCTCGCATCATGCTTTTGTCTCAAAATCCTTGATAAATTCTATAAATTTTCATTAAATCTTGGTGAGCACGCTCCCCTTGTTCGCGCTCAGTGCACCTAGTTTTTTTTTTTTTGAAAAATCGGTGTCCACGGTTTGTCCAAGTTTCCGACTGCAAAATTAAAATAATGTAAATATGAATATTTTAATGATTCTAATATTGCATATCCTTTTTTCCAACCAAATATTCAACACACACAAAGCAAAAATAACTTGAATCAGTAACACATTATCTCCCTGACATGCTTGAACGCTACTATTATGAAGATTTAGAATGAATGTGGACTTCTGTAAAAAATAATTGTGAAATAGTTGTGTCCGTATTGACTGTTTTAAAGCATGTGATGAAAACAAGACGTGATAGCCCAATTTTGTTGCCAGATTCAATTTTTATACCCTTCACCGAAGGTAAAAGCGTATATATAACTTTGCATTCCGTTTGTAATTTCTACAATATTGATCCTACACCCTATAAAGTATATATATTCTGGGTCCTTATGAAAAGCGAAGTTCAAATCCGGTTGTCCGTCTGTCCATCTGTCTGTTGAAATTGGTTTTCCGAAGCCCCCAAATATGATGGGGACTTGGTTGGGGTATCTTTATGTCAGGTATACTTATTATAATTTTGCTATTGAAATTCAGCCAGATCGGCTGACATATGAGCAAAAAACCACGACTACCTCTAATTTTTTCGAAAAATCCCTTGTGGTTGTTGTATTTTTATTACTTTTTGCTGTATATCTGGGGAACGGCAAAAGCCAAAGTTTCCAAATCAGGTACACACATTTAGGTTGCCAATACACACCATCCTACAAAATATGGGCGGGATTGGAGAAGTGGGCGTGGTACCTCCCGTACAAAAAAATATTAAAAATTTTATAAAAACCTAATTTTTAGGGCTGCCATATGTCCTATGAATATGACTATCAAAATATCGGAAATTTTTAGTAGAACATATTTTATAAAAAACTCGGGAAAATTTTTAGTAGAACATATTTTATAAAAAACTCAGGAACCATAGATCACCCCGAGTCCAAACTTTATAACTCAAGTAAATGATATTCAAACAACGTTTCTTCATGGTTTAGTTGTCTAGGGGGTGTGTTAAGTTAGAAACTGTGAGTTCTCTGGTTCGAATCTTGTTTTTTTAAAAAGAATTTTTTTTTTAATTTTTATTTTTTTTATGTTCTAAAAACGATTTTAAAAAAGTTTACCAGTTATCGCTTTTTAAATTTAATTTATAATGAAGTTTAAAGTATTGTAAATATGTATGTTTATGGAAAAATTATTTAATTTTTGCCTAGTTGCTCTGTATTCTGCACCCACAATGGTGAAGGGTATATAAGATTCGGCACAGCCGAATATAGCACTCTTACTTATTTTTTTTTAATTTGTAGAGCAGTGTAATTTAAAGACATCAATACGATTTAAAGAAGATAGAAGGCTGTGTGGCCGTTACTATCCTTCGTATATAATTCGGTATAAGAAAAAATTTAAAATACCCAGAGTACTATAAGTTGTTTGCCATACTTCGAGTGTTTGCAGAAAACTGGGAAGATTCAGTCAATAAGAACATATTTGCATTGGTAAAATGTGTTGTTTTGTTACTCTCAAATGTATGTAATGTCCTTGAGTGATTGTGTGCTTATTTACTAGTGTGACTTAGATATTTCTTCTTTTAAATATATTGTACTCTTAAGTGTAAGTATAACATGATCATACACAATTTCTACATACAATCGTTTTTTAAACACACATCAAGCCCAAATTTCTAGTCATTGGAATTCATTTTGGCATGAATACGTTGTGTGTGGGGGCGACTCGGCTTTAGTACTACACACTTATACAAGTTTGCGTTAATAATTTTTACATACTTGAAATAATACTTTTGTCATTCTCTGGTATGTACTATCAATAGTCCTAAACTATCGAAAATATCGAAAGGAAAAATATCAATATCGATGTTATTAAGCAGCCTTATTCCAGTTGTCGTTGTCGTAATCGATCAAGTCGTTTTTTGTAAGAGAATAAAGTAACATACAACCAGTGTTCTTTAATCTCTTACAAAAAACGACTTGAGCGATAACGGCAACGACAACTGGAATAAGGTTGATTGTTTAAAATACAGCTATGAAGACATGTTACAGCAGCTATTCACACAGAGTTTTTTGCCGCAGGTTTTTACTTGCTATTATTAATTCGTGCAGAATAACAGCAATGAATACAAACAACAAGAATGGCAGGTGGTATGGATTGCTTAGCTGGCCCTTATGCCGAAATTTTTTATGTTAACATAGGAACTGAAATGTCAGATATTTTTATAATATAAAAAAAAAAAAAAAATCAAATAAAAATGCAATTGCGAGCATAGGATAAAACAATGATCGACCATTAGAGTAAAAGCCTGCTAGATTGATTACCTTTTGGGTTGAGAATCAAATCCAATTTAGAACATTATCTAAAGTTGCAATAATGTGTCTAATACGTCTCTTACGTTCAATAAAGTGATAAAAACTACGACCTGTAGCCTGATAAAAAACTAGGCTAAGTTTTCCTACTGAAGTACAAACATTCAGTCGATAGTAATATCGATATATCATTAGTGAAGTCTGGGGCCTAATTCTGGCAGTCGTGATCGAGTACTTTCTCGATTCGAAAGCAATTTTATTTCAGTCGATACTGAACGAATCGAAATTATTTTTTCAGTATTTTGAAACTCAAATTAATGTTTTACAACACCGAAAAAATAATTCCGATTCGTTCAGTATTGACTGAAATAATTAGATATTAAATTGCTTTCGAATAGAGAAAGTACTCGATTACGACTGCCAGAATTAGGCCCCTGAACTGTCAATAAATATCGATAGTAGAAAATATCGACAGTATCCCGGCACTAGTATGTACCAGCATAGCCACGGAGCCCATTCGTATTATGCAGTATTTCAAGTAAGAGTGCTATTTTCGGCTATGCCAAATCTTATATACCCTTCACCATGGTTGCGAAAGAACAGGGGTCTAATCAACGCATACGATATCGAGCAAAATTAATCGAAATTATTTATTTTGGTATCTTGAAACTCGATATCGAATGAAATGTATTGTATTTGAAATAATAGCATTTGACATCGAGTAACTCGACATTACATTTATCGAGTTTTCATTCGATACGCAATAAACTATTGAATTTTTTGCATACGATACTATCGTATCGAATGCGGTGATTAGACCCCAGAAGGTTATATCGTCCCCTCAATAAAACAATAGTGTATACGCATGTACACTAGACTGGTCGCATCTTGTATGGGATTTTTTTTTTTAAATTTAATTGTTTGCGCTGCTTAAAATATGAGGTTTGGTGTAAGAAATCATGATCTAATTTTTCAGGTCAACCCGACGGTGCCTAGCCGTGCCGGGTGGGGCCCAAAGTTCCCACATTATAAAAAAAACATATTTTCTATCAGATCTTTATAGTTATACTAGTTGAAAAGCTTATATGGCTTCGTTACGATCTTCCGCAGAGAAAGTACTTCAAGTGTGCCAAATTTCAGCTTCCTATGTCATCAGATGGCTTCAGAAAGTTGCGGAAAGAATAGGACATACACGCAAACATCCTGACAAACTAATAAATTATATATTGTATAGATAGATTGAAGTATTTGCTGTTTAATATTTTAATATGATACGAACGAAAGATTTTTAACCTAATTCGGGGTCGCTGAATCCAGTGGTGCTAGCCGTTTTTTAGGTTAGCTTTAGTTTTCGAGATATACCGTTATTTCGAAAATTAAGGAGGTTGCACAACATACTTATGTTCGCGCAGCTCAAAAACGCTTAAGCTTATTGAAAAACTAAAAAAAAAAACCGAAATTGCGCAATAAAATTTACTTTAAGAAAGTTTAAACTTTTTTATGTTCGGTTTTCGAGATATACCGTTATTTCGAAAATTGAGGAGGTTGCACAACATATATTCGCGTAACTCAAAAACGCTTTAGCTTACTGAAAAACTAAAAAAAACCGAAATTCCGCAATAAAATTTACTTTAAGAAAGGTAAAACGTTTTTCTTATATGCGCAGTCGTTTTAGAAAGATAATTTTTTTTTTTCTGGATAAAAAAATAATTTTTTTATTAAAATTTCGGAATTATTGTTTTTAAAAATTCATTAAAAATTTAAAAATGCAGCTATGCTTGTAATTTTATACAGTCATATAAAAAACAACATTGCAAACAAAACAAGATATAAACGATTAAAATCTGTTAACAACTTTTGATTTTATGTTTTCACAAAAGTGAATTTGATTGCGGAATTTCGGTTCTTTTAGTTTTTCAATAAGCTTAAGCGTTTTTGAGTTGCGCGAACATATGTTGTGCAACATCCTTAATTTTCGAAATAACGGTATATCTCGGAAAGTAAAGCTAACCTAAAAAAACGGCTAGCACCACTGGATTCAGCGATCCCGAATATCTTACACCAAACCTCATATTTTAAGCAGCGCAAACAATTAAATTAAAAAAAAAAAAATTGCGACCAGTCTAATGTACACCATTAATTTTTTATTGCATAATAAGAATTTACAAAGCTGATTCTAAATGTTGTCAAAATTTGGTGAAATTCTACTTCCACAAAGTAGGTTAAAAGATCAATTGAAATATTAGCGTATAATTGCGTGTTTGAATTTTTAAGTGCAGGTATGGTGTTTTAATTAGTTGTTACTCTGAATATAATTTCAAAGCAAAATAGTGAATAAAAAGCATGCACTATTTTTATTATTTCATAACAAAATAAAATTGAAAAATAACGTATTTTGATATACACAATTTTGTAATAATATAAATGGTGTAACAAATTCAAATAAAATAGTGTATACCATACAAAATAAAAAAGTGTATAATGATTTCCATACATATTATAAAACAAATAAAATAGCCGAAGTGACATCATGGTACTTTGAATCACATTTATTTGCAATTAAAGCACTTCTAAATTAATGAAATATGATCGAATAGTAGCCTCATTATTCCACCACATATTTAAATGATCACAACTTAGAAACATCGATTATTTACTGAAATATTACTGTTTTACCAGATGTCTAGTAACACAAAAATTATAAACTCCATTATCTCGAAATGACAAAAAAATTATACACTATTGTTTTATTAAGGGGACGATTTGTGTTTTACTTTATTTTAACTTCTTCTTTTGTGGTTATTGTGCTTTACTTCATGATTTTTACGTTCTTCATGCTATTTTTGTTTTTTCTTGTTATTTTTATGTTTTTTTTTATCACTAATAAAAAAATCAATATAATTTTAACTGCATATTTTTCAAATTTTAAGCGCATATATTTCTATTTTTAGTGCATTTTTTATGCGCATAAAACTCGATTTTAATAGCATAAAACTCCGGGCCCTGGTCATAACTAAGCCATTTTGTAACCGATTTTGCAGATTTTTATACCGACATCTTTAAGAATAATTTTATTATTTACTTTATTCATAAAACTTGGGCTCGGGAAAATCTATGGTTCCCGAAAATTGGTATTTTTAAGAAAATTTTAAATTTTGGCCATAATTTTATTGTATATGGACCGATTTATTCGCGTTTTTGAGAAAATATGTTGCATTAAAGATTTCCGATTGATATAAAAGGCGTGTCCATAGGTCCTACAATTTAAGTTTAAATAACATTTTTGATGTTTTCTCTTCGCCCAGCCAAGATAATTGGATCTTATTTGGAAACTTTGGCTCTTGCCGTTCTCCAGAAATACAGAAAAAACAACAAAGCATGTTTGGATAAAATTACAGTGCAATCATGGTTTTTTGTTCATATCTCCGTAATTTATAGACCGATTTGGCTGAATTTCAATAGCAAACTTTAGCGGAGTATATGTGACATAAATATTAGGCAACGTAGTTCCCATCATTTCTGGGGTCTTCGAAAAACCCATTTCAACACACGGACCGACGGCCAGACGGACAACCGGATTCGAACTTATCTTCTCATAAGGAACCAGACTATAGCGTCCCCTTAATAAAACAATAGTGTATAATTTTTTTGTCATTTCGAGATAATGGAGTTTATAATTTTTGTGTTATTAGACATTTTATTCAGAGTAACAACTAATTAAAACACCATACCTGCACTTACACAATTATTAATGTAAAAATTCAAACACGCAATTATACGCTAATATTTCAATTGATCTTTTAACCTACTTTGTGGAAGTAGAATTTCACCAAATGTTGTCAACATTAAGAAGCAGTTATGTAGATTCTTATTATGCAATAAAAAATTAATGGTGTACATGCGTATACAATATTGTTTTATGGAGGGGACGATATATACTTTATCAATATTGTGGAACTTACAAACGGAATGATAAAGTTATATATCTTAGGCCCGTTTTCACAACTTACCGATAGCTAAAGGTAGGATTTTATCGGACGTATAAAACCTGTTCCATTATTGCAACTTAACTTTTACCTACCAAGTAGGATGGACCTTAATTTACTTTATCGCTCACTTTTGATTAAAGTAAAGTTTTAATAATGGAACAGTTTTTATAAGGCCGTTTAAAGTCTACTTTAAGCTATCGGTAAGTTGTGAAAACGGGCCTTACTCTTACATAAAAAAAAAACAATCTGAAATTATTTAATGCTATTTTCTTTTGAGTTCTAATCTTGCAATAATTAAGGACACCCTTAATTAATGAATTTAATCTGTGCAACAAAAACTAAATAAAATATGGAAATTAAAATATTCTATCTTTAGCATCTGTTTACATTTAAGTTGCTATTAAAAACATAAGCAACTTTAATTTTATAGTTTTACAAGATACATACATGTTATATATGCTGCCAGTTTAACAATTTCCATGTTTGGACCAAACATGTGAAAATGCTGCTGTGTTTATGATGTGACGCAGAAGTTTTCAAAAATTACTGAAATGAAGAACAAGTAAAAGTACTTTATATAATGTACACTTTACCATGGTATTACAAAGCCAATTGTTTCCTAGCTCATATGGTATGGGCGCTGTCGTGTAAAACTCTTTTTTTCGGAAGCATATTTGTATGGGCGCCAAAGAAATTTTAAGTAGAGATAAAACCTTTAGCTCAATTTGATCAACATAGATTATTTTGTTGGGACCCTATCCTACTAGAGTCCTTCATTATTGTATTAAAATTTTTATATTCATAATAAAAAATTCAGTACATTTGATGCGAGTTGGTAATACATTAAAGCATGGGAATAACTAATGATAAGAACGATACTTGTATGTTTGCCAAGTGAAATAATGAACCGGTTTGGCTCACTTTAAAAAGTAAATAACAATCTCTCTATTGAGTTGAGAACTCAGCCAAATTTTATACTTCGAAATTTTATGTTATGGACGCTATTGAACCAAGACTATTTATTACTTTGTGATTAAAGGTGCACATTTCAAAAATATAAGCAAAAAGTCATATTGATATACCTTCCTAAAAAATCCTACAAAATAATTGAAACTTTGCCCATGTGAACTTTTTAATGTTAAGATCCCAAAGGCGTTTTAACTCAAATGTAATTAAAGTCAACTTAAGCAGTTTATGGCGGTGAAAGCGATTTTTGGGATTAATTTTGTATGGGAGCTGTGGTAAAATATGCAATTATTTCCATAAAATTTGTGGGTTAAATTTTATTTAAATAACAACATAATTAGAAGACTTTATGATATTAAGGCTCCGGAATGAAATTTTAGTGAGGGCTTAGTGAACATGTGGACCGATTTTTGTAATTCTACTTATGACAACAAAACTGTACATATCCAATTTTTTAAAATGATATCCAAAATATGCTACCTGTACGTTGTTCACAATGTCATGAAAAGAAAAATAGTCATCTAGCTGGACGGACATAACAACAAATTTCATTGTTAACTCGATGAGTTTCACACATTAGCAAAAATGTCTAATTCCCTCATCATACTTTATGGTGTAAGCTAAATCTATCCACTTAATGGCAAAATTGGCAACACTTCTTCAACGTTTTTATTTTGGCACACATTCTATATACAATATCCTGGACTTACATATATTTGAATAGACATTGCATCCTTCTTGAGAAATGTAAAGACTTAAAAGACAAAACTAATTAAACATAAACTTAAGTACATGCAAGATGATTTTAAAGTGCAACATAGTAAGTTTACCTTTGTGTAATTAACACTCAGCTGAATGATATGATTGCTAATTCTATAAAATGAAATTAAAATATATCACAATAAAACAATGTTTAAGAATAATCCGTATTTATGCAATTTGGTATAGAAGGTAAATGAAATTTTAAGAAAATATTTAATTTTACTTAATAAAAAAGTACAGCGCATAATTAACTACACCACAAAAGATGGAGAGGATATTATGCAATTGTACTGATGTGCGTTATTACCTTTTAGTATACCGATCGACTTAGTTCGTTTGGCTAGATTGCATTCGAATGCGCCGACTGCTTGCCACACTAGCCCATATATAAATTTTTCATTCTTATTGTAGTTTATACAATATTTATCTTAGACCCTTTACATATTGATTTATATCTACTCTTAATTCTTATGAAGCCGTCGGACCGCGAGTCTTTTGAAATACGTTTACTGAAGACCTCAAATATTAAGGGGGCTACATTTTTATACATTTATATCGCATATTTTCCTTAATAAAATGGTATTCAAATTGAGCTTGTATGCTCTACAAACGGCTGCAATTTAATCAAAAGAAGAACGACTACCTCTAATTTTTACTTGAAAATTTAAAATTTTTACCAATAAACCCTTTCTTTCTATACCCTCAACCAAAATTAGTTGTGAAAAGGGTATTCTAAGTTTGTCATTGCTTGTGAAACTTTTTTATTATACATCTAAGGCCCCGCAAAGTATATATATATATTCTGGCTCACTGAGTAATTTTAAGTCGATTTAGATTTGTCGGTCTGTCTATCTGTCCGAAAACACGCTCACTTTCGAAAAACTCAAAAGAAATGAGCAAATTTTTCGTCCAATTGCTTGTAATTATCCTAAGTAGTTTGGGTAGGATCAGAGCTATGAAGCCAAATGTGGAACGACCACCCTAGGAAATCGATAATTTTGTTACAAACACTAACAGAAATGGTAGAATAATGCTCGTAATGATATAAGATTTTGCACAAATTCGTTTTATTCGACTGAAAATCGCACTGTTAAATTTCGTAAAGATCGGTCTATAATTTACTTATGAAGCCTACTCTGGTAAATTAATTAAATACGCCTGAAACCGTATCAGAATTAGATGTTGCTGTAAAGTTTCTTCCAACTTAGCTTCATATGACCAGAAAAAATATCATGCAATGTTATGATATACGGTCCATAATTTACCTTAGATTCGATATTTAGCAGCCTTCTTATATTCACTGACAATACTCACAGTCAAAACTAGCAAAATTGGTAGATAAATGACTAAGTTATAGACAAATAACTACTTTTATCGTCCCAAAATAAGGATTTTGGCACAAATGCGCCCCACAGGTTCGTCATTTTATAAAAGCAATAGCCATTGAGTTATTGGACAACGACAAAATTTTGCACGTATATTTATATTCATAAATGATAAGAACAATAAAATTATGCAGCATGACGAAGCAAGGGGTCCTTCCCATATATCCTTAAGCTAAAATTTTGTATAAAAGACAATAAAGTTCCACCAACCGTTTGAAATTGTGCAGTGAGTTAAGAGTGTTGAAGCCTTTTACGAACATCAATGTTCAAATCAAAATACATTTCGTGCACTTCGTGATTTTTTTGGACAGCATAATCGACCAAATGTGTCCACAACCAAAAGAATTGTGAGCAAATTTCAATCAACCGGGTCTGTAGGAAATGTGAAAATACCTGTACATGCTCGTTCAGTTCGTTCTGCGTCATCGGGGCATTTTCTACGAAATTGAGGTTGGCCAAGCAGTTATCATGAATGGCATTTGCTGTTACGGAGTTATTTTGGTCAGAAATTTAGTATATGGATCTGTAAAAAATGGGGTTCTTAAGGATGGCTCCACTTGCCGGTGTGGAACTAAACAATCGCTCTTTTGTGGAAATTCAATGGCCTTGATATCCCACGTCGTGACGATGTTAATTCGCCGCCACGAACACGTGATTTGGCACCGTGTGACTTCTGTCTTTGGGGACATTTAAAAGTAAACGTGTAAGTCAATAAGCAAAGAATAATTCAAGAGCTAAAGGATGAGTTAATTCGTCATATAAACGACATTAAACCACAACTATGTCTCAGTCATTGAAAATATGGACCATCGGATGGAGGTATGCCACCGAAGCCTTAGCGTTATTTTGTATTAAAAGATGACGGTACGCAAAATGACCCCAGGAAATATGGCCCCAAAAGGAAAATGAAAAACGGCCCCAAAATTTTACATGAGACACAACAACACGCAATTTTGGCGCAATTTTTTTTATTTTTTTTTGTGGGTTTTTTTTAATTTTTTCGTTAGGGTGTTTTTGCATTTTAAGTGGAATGAAAAATGACCCCAATATCAAGGAATGAAAAATGGCCCCAAATAAATCACAATTTTTACTTTGGGGCTATTTCTCGTCTACTAATAAAAAATGCAAGTTTTAAGAAAGGAAAAACCACCCCAAACATTTTAACACAAATTTTATAAAATTCTATGTAAAAGTTTCTAGGGAAAGTATAAAAACCCAAATTCTTACACCAAAGTAGGGAAAATCCTTGCCGGTTATGCAAAGATGATTTAGTAAGCGAAGCCGGTATTTGTTATACCATAGAGGAAAAATTCCTTGAGCCCGGCCGAAGGCCGGCTATTAAGAACAGCTTTACTGAGCGAAACCAGAGTTCGTTTTACCATAGAAAATTAAATCTTTGTGCACGGCCGAAGACCGGCTATGTAGTGAAGCTTTAGTGAGCGAAGCCAGTGTTCGCTATACCAAAGAGAAGAAAATCCTTTCACCCGGCCGAAGTCCGGCTATACAGAGAAACTTTAGTTAGCGAAGCCAGTGTTCGTTATACCATAGAGAAGAAAATCCTTGCGCCCGGCCGAAGGCCGGCTATAACGTGAAGCTTAAGTAAGCAAAGCCAGTGTTTGTTATACCTACCATAGAAGAAAAATCCTTGCACATGGCCGAAAGCCCAACCATGCTATCAATCGTACGATTTTTAAAACCAAAACTGTATAATTATCCGGATTTTGAAATTGGGATTTTTAGTTTCGGGCATATGAACTCCACCGAAAATGTTTAATGTAACTTTTTTTGTGTTCTTTTTTGGGGTTCAAATTCATTTTAAATTTTGAGGTGATTTTTCATAATGAAGAATAACCCCAAATTTAGGGTCAATAGAGTCCCAAATTTGGGGTCAATTTTCATTTATTGTTGGGGCTATATTTCGTAGCGCCTTAAAAGATATTAAGATAATTCTCTGCAAAGTTTTTGTTAAATTTACAATTACCATCGTGCGTGTTGGGTTTTATTTTAATGTTGTTTACTCAAGAACCAAATTAATTTGAAGTGGCCAAATATACTAAAAAATACTTGTTTATAACTTTGTTGATGTGTTTCGTTTACACACATTTATTTGCAATTTTGACTTATTTTAAGAAATGGCAAGTGTTAGATGAAACTGATACGTCTGATACGTATGTATAGTCGACGCTTAAAAAGCTAGGAAACTATTGACTTTTTATAGGGTATATAAAATTCGTTCCAAATTCCTTTAGTGAAAGTCGTTCCCAAGTTCCTCTTTTGGTATCATGTAATATTTTCCCTCTATTAAATTAATATAAATAATTTAAAACTTTTTTTTTCGTCTACATCACTTCTACTGAAATATGACGGATACAGTAATCACAAGGTAATCACATACATTTATTTAACCACTAAAATTTTTACTAGAACTAATTTTGTCTGCAAACTTACATCTCACACAAAAAGGGAAAATAGTTCATTTTATACACAGAAGAGTTTTTTAGTTCAATTTTTATGTAGCACAACTCAACAAAAACTGATGTCGCAAAAAAAAAAAAAAAAAAAAAAAAATTAAAAACGATACCATCATTCTAAAAAAATCTCTGAAACCCTTTAAGTGAAATTCCTTTGTAAACTGTTTTTTTCGTTTTTGTATTTGTTTGCCCTGGCCGCCTGGTGCATGCTAATTCGGTTAAACATGCAAAAATTGTGTTAAAAATTAGTTCTGCAAAAACTGCTTAATGAGAAGTTTTTATTAAAACAAAAAAATTGAAAACATAAAAGAAAAACTTAATAAAATAAAACTGGGAAAACTCTACCCAAGTAAATTTGAAAATAAAAAAATAAATACTAAAACTAATTTATTATTTTAGTCAAACGCGCTAAGAAGACAAAGTTATGTCAGCAAAATTAAGCCTTGGTTGTTACCAGCTTAAATGATTGAAAACATAGATGAATGGATAACTGCTGGATTATGTTTGTTGCAGGAGGTAAACTAAAGAAGAAAGAAAAATTCCTATTGCATCAAATATGTGAACACTTAAGCTGAACCATATTTCTGCAAATTTTTCATTTCTTTTTTATTAGACAAAAATTATTGTATATTAATTACCTTAAACAAATTATAAATTTATAAGTAAACTAATAATTTTATTCTAATTTCTTCGACCTTTTTTAAATATTTTTCTTCTTTATTAATATTTGAGCTTAAGGTCACTTTTATTTTAAATATTTCGTATATTTTTATTATCGATATTTCGATTTCCTTTGGAAATCTTCTTCAGGATATATTTTAATTTTAATTTTAATTTTTATTAAATTTTTTAATTTTAATTTTTATTAACCCATTAAAGACTGAACCCCGATTTCGTGGTACGATTTTGATGAAATTTCACACATTTAATATTATGGGCATTTATATTGACATTGCGTTTTTTTTTTATTTTTACCTGTCAAACCTTGGCCCCTAGACCATGGGTATTTTTCTACCCACTTCGCTCTTAAAGAGTTCTAAAACACAAGATTTTTTGAAAACCAAAAATTTAAAAATTCATTTATTGCATGCATTGATGTGTGTGTTGTGTGCTTATTTCACTATGTACGTTGAATCTGTCCCAGCGGGAAAAGGAAGAAGTACGGATGCCTTCTAGAGGGCCTTTGTGTTCCTTCTTTTGGATGAAAAGGATGGTTAAATTTTAAGGGCCGATGTTGGTTTTGAATAAAACACCAATTATTTAGGAAGTTATTGTCATTTTTTTTATTATGAAAATATTGGTATGGTTCAATCATGTATGGAACAAAATATCGGCCAAATGGCTGCGGCATAATTGAGGTTCTAAGCCGTTAATGGGCCGAATTATCTCATCCTATAGCTCTTGAATTGTTGCTTGCTTATCGACGTACACCTTTTCTGACAAATAACCCCAAAGAAAGAAGACCAACGGTGTCAAATCAAATGATCTTGGCGGCCAATTGACATCGCCACCACGTGAGATAACACGGCCATTGAATTCGTTGCGCAAAAGAGCGATTGTTTCGTTAGCTGTGTGGCACCGTCCTGTTGAAAGCACATATCGTCCACATCCATATCTTCCAATTCGGGCCATAAAAGTTCGTTATCATCTCACGATAGCGAACACCATTCACAGTAACTGCCGGACCGGCCTCATTTTGGAAAAAATACGGCCCGATGATGCCGCCAGCTCATAAGCCACACCAAACAGTCACTCTTGTGAGCGCATTGGTTTTTCGACAATCACTCTTGGATTATCATTCGCCCAAATGCGGCAACTCTGCTTATTGCCGAATCCACTAAAGTGAAAATGTGCCTCATCACTGAATCACGAAGTGCATTTTGATTTGAACGCCCATATTAATAATAAGCCATAATAAGGTGAGGTTCACATTCAACATTGGCCCTTAACAAGGCTTGTTTACTTTATTCCAATCTCATATCTTTTTACACACGTTGTCATTGCTCTCGCTTCTTTTGCAGTTACATAAAAATGGTAACGGGATCAAAAAAAAAAAATTCTTTTGCTTTTGCTTGTGCGAAAAAACATAACAAAAAATGTTACTCCTTCTCTTCTCTGTTGTCATAGAAGGGAATGTGGAATGTTTTATATTTTATACGAAAGAGCCGAGGCCTTCTAACTAATGCTTTGGATGATGCTATGGTGTATGCCAGGAATTTACACTGCATGCTAAGAAAACCTGAAGGATCTCCAATCATGAGTCAATTTTATTTCATGTGAGCGTTGTTGAAGCATTGGTGTAAGAGAAAAAGTTGTCATAAATGCACAAGAAATGGCAAAGCGCATGGAGAGCTTTGACCGTATGATAAGCCATATTATTCAGCTTGGCCGTTTCGGACAATGTGAAGCAAAACTGAGTTTGGTTGTACAAAATGCAAATTTTAGTTACACCCAAAGGCTTGTTTTGCACATTTTCATGCAGGTGTCCCAAAAAACATTAAAAATATAAAATTATCTCAATAATTGACCACAGTTGTGATATTTATTTCTTTATTTTTTACTAATAAATAGTTCATTTTACATAAAACATCGCATTTTTACTTGCCAAAAATTAAAAAAAAAACTATGTGTTTTGAACCCTCTGACAGCGAAGAGGGTATTTAAATACCCATGTCATTGAATCAAACCTGTGGTCAACGTTATTGGCCCAATTTAGCTAATATTTTTTTCTAAAGCAGAGCACACCTAAGGCTATAAGTCACCAAGAGGATTTTACGATTTTCCACTCTCCCAATTTTCCAGAGCCGTTGTCGTTCACTTTTTCCAAATATTAAAAATTGCTAACTTGTAAGCCGCTAACTTACCCAATTAAAAGGGACAACATTTAATTTCAAAAATTTGTTTAAGTAGTCTTATCCTTTCTTTATCTATCTGTAAAAACCAATTTCCGATACCTCTTACCTGAAGTTAGCCAGAATTTTTCTACGAAGGCTCTGTTTTTGGGTATTTATATACCCATCCGTCCTTAATGGGTTAAAATATATTCTGAAAAAGATTTCCAAAATCAATTAAAATGGATAATCATTCAGCAAATTTCGATCTACCAAATGTTTAAATACAATTTGGTTTAAGGATTGATGTTTGACTATTGACGTCAGCAGTCGTCGATGGCTGCGAGTGTAAGACGGCAAATCCATCTGAGGAGATCGAGTGGTTGCGATCGAAACATGTCATGGTAACCTGCCGGCCGGGGTTCGAGCCCCAGCCACGTCAAGAATGAAAGATTATCAATAACAATTCTAATTAATTTTCATGTTGTAAAATTCCTTTCTTCATAAAAATAATTTAATGAAAATTTAAATTTCATGAACTTAAGCCTAATTAAAAATATTAAAAATTTGGATTAAAAACCATTAATAGTTCAACAAAATAACCACAATACTAATTATTGTTAAAAGCTAAGGCACGAGCTCTATGTGTACATTTGTCCTTCAAGTTGTGCTGAAAAAGGTCAACAGAAAAGGGAAAGACAAAATGAAAAAACAAAAAATGTACTTGGACTTCAAGAAAAATTCTTGACAAAAGTACGAAAAAACAGAAGTAAGGAAAAAACATGTAAAATCAATTAAAATGGATAATCATTCAGGAAAGCAAATTTCGATCTACCAAATGTTAGAATACAATTTGGTTTAAGGATTGATGTTTGACTATTGACGTCAGCAGTCGTCGATGGCTGCGAGTGTAAGACGGCAAATCCATCTGAGGAGATCGAGTGGTTGCGATCGAAACATGTCATGGTAACCTGCCGGCCAGGGTTCGAGCCCGAGCCACGTCAAGAATGAAAGATTATCAATAACAATTTTAATTTTTATTAAAATATATCCTGAAGAAGATTTCCAAAGGAAATCGAAATATCGATAATAAAAATATACGAAATATTTAAAATAAAAGTGACCTTAAGCTCAAATATTAATAAAGAAGAAAAATAAGTAAGCTAACAGAGCTACCTAAACAAGAGCGGCAAGCGTTTTTTTAAACATGCAAATTCTATTGCCAATACATTTTCAATAAAATAAAACTACCAAGCGAACTATCAAATAAGATTTTCCAGCCGGGTGGTGTTAAATTCGCGTTCTAAAGGTTTGTTTCGTATAAACTGTATGAAAATGATAAGTTTTGACATTAAAAAGACGCTTGCCGCTCTTATTTAGGTAGCTCAGTAAGTATTTTTTCTACAGTAATGCCCGTTAGATATTTTATACTCACGAGCACGCCTTCTCACATAAAAACAAAAAGTGTAAATATTGTTTTTATATTTTTAGCGTCCTAATCGTATTAAAGTGATTACTAAAATAAACTGGACCAACTTTCATTGCACGTTGGCAAAGTACTTTTTGTGATTTCCACATACACAATACAATTGTTAATGAAATATACAACAAAGATTGTAGGAAACAATAATTTCATTCAGCAATGCTCCCAATTAATCACTTTTTGTGCTGGATTGAGAGCAAACTTAGTCGTTTAATGTATCTCTATCTCTTTCTCTATCTCTTTCACTTTTAATATTTTTGCATTATTGTATGTGTATATTAAGCCCAATGTATCTACACGTTCATAGTCTGTCCATTCCGTCTATACGGAATACTCATATGTTGCCAAACTTCTGTAGAAAGACCCACTGTGCACTACGAGTGTTTTTCACAACACTCCATACGAAGTGCTGGATACACCTACCACTCTTGGATACGTCGAGAAAGTGACGGCGATAAACTCGACATTTCGCCTTAAATATAACCAACAGTGGGTTGGAACTGCGGACCCTGCAGGGTAAGACCCAATTTACAAAGTGGACATTCTTGCCGGACAGACGAAGTCTGTGGGCAAGGGAACCAAGCTGTATGCGTGACACACTTTACTTCTTTCCTCTCTCACCTACAAACTTCGTCCGTCTCGCAAAAAATGTCCACATTGTAAATTGGGACTTATGAACACGACAATCCCGAACTGGAGAATTTAATTTTGGTTTACGGATTTCCTCACAAAGCATTGATACCAAGCCGGAATGTGTGGAAAAACTGTGTTCCATCTAGAAGAAAATCCGAAAACTTTTACACGGATGCTCTTAGTCACGAGAAGGAGTGGGGAGCTCAACCCCAATTTAACGCGAAGACTTCCTGGTTGCTGAAGCGTTTTCTAAACGCAGAAACTGGCGATCAAGGAACATGAAGACTGAATCAGACTATCTACGTCAACGACTGCTATGAATATTTCCAGGGTTTACCATGCAGTCGTAATGATCTTGGCTTCTACCTCTTTGAAAACGGTAGAAGCCCTTGAGTGCCACTCCTATCTAAACAAGAAGGCTGCGAGGTTTGATTTTTAGGATCATATGGGTTCACGGGCACTAACATACTCCACAAAACATTAGGGACTATGAACAAGCTCGGGACTACATTATCGGTTCCTCTGAATTTGGAAGGAGTTCTGCAAACTCTTACATCGGCTAATTACTTTTTGATATTGCTTATGATAGATAGACCGCCAACAATGGATGCAAGAATGGCAGCGATTATTGCCCCAGATGGATGTGGGGCGTACCATGTCTCTACTTTCGATGACTTAAAGGGATGTATCGTCTGTGGTGTTTGTTGTCATGGAACTCTGTCTGGGAGCTGTACACTATGATTGCTGCCGCATCTGTGATAACGAAAATGAGGAGAAAGAAGTATTTCACTGCACTGGAATGAGTTTCGTCACCTTTAACGGATTGCAGTATATCTTTGTCGTTGAGCTGGCGCACATTTTAGGCTTCGTAAGACGTTTGGGCCGATTATACGGTGGGGGTTCTCTTTAGAAAACTCAATGGTATAACAATGGATCTTTATGTCTTAGTGTGTCAGATGTATATTGAAATGATGGAAGTAGGCGGGACAGTTTTTTATTATGAATTTTTTGTGTATAACAAAGATTTTACAGAACATAAATATATATTTTTTTTTTTTTATTTTAACCTCATAAGGTCTTCAAATTTGCTGACGTTAACGGTCTTCGGGTCAAATTTTACCCAAAATAGAAAATTTAATAAAAAAATAATTTGTTTCAATTCATTATGTGTGACAGCGCATAGAGAAAAGGACCAGTAAGGTAAAGGGAACAGTAAAAACCAACTACACAAAACAAGAGGTAGGGACGACCTACGCACGTTTTCAAGGTGACCAACACGTTCCTGACGTCATGAGATGTGTCGCTTTCAAATGAGACCAATACCAACACGATCAGTGATGGTACACCAAAGATACACGTATTTAAATCTTTAAAATGGCTCTCCTTTACAAAGCACTTAGGTCCCTTTCTATTTTGCGCGTTACAAATTTTAAAAGTTGATATTTTATTTCTAGATTTATTCAGTATATTGAAGCTTATTTGTTGTTAACATTTATTACGAATACAAAAGTTCATTTAACATAAAGTGGTTGTATCTGTTTTGTTACATTACACTAAGACCAGTAAGACTCCAATATCAAGAAACGAATCAACCAACTCCAGTTGATGACCACCAAATGCATAATTAACAGCAATACAGTTATTTCTATAAAAACGCATGCTTTGCATTTCACAAGATTCAGCTCCATCATATTATGATTACACCATAAAAAGAAGTTATTAAGATCCGATTGAAGATAAAAATGATCCGAAAAAAAATCCCTAGAAAAGGGGAAATCCCCTACTGTTGGCATCACTGAATGTGGGTGTATTCTTTCAAATAACAAACAAAAGTCCGACGATTTTCACCGATCGCTTAAAAAAAGTCACAAAAATTGCAGTGCAGGTTTGTGATAAAATCTGCTGCATACATCCAGGCTTGAACATTTTTTTGCACTTATCAATTATAATTCTCCACAAATTTATTTTTACCGGCAAAACTGTTGATTATAAAGAAAAACGTTATATGAACGGATTAAAGAAATTGTAATTCTTAATTTGAGTTTGTTTTAGCAAAATCGAACAAGTGGTTCTCGAGTTATGTTAAACAAAAAAACATCAAGATAAAGAAAAAATTTTAAATGTCATAAAAAAAACTGACACATACGAACGCCAAACCCTTTGAGGGTTTTACTATACTGACCTAGTACCATCACCCTGACTTGGAATTTCTCACCCCCCAGATTGGCTGTTGTACTGTGTAATTGGCAACGACTTATTTTTGACTGTTAAACATTTTTTTCCTAGGTTTTGGTTGAAGATGGCGGGTGCTATTCCTGCTCAACTACAACATGCACTCTTTTGAAATTTTTCGTGAAAATTAGTCTTTGGGTAATGTTTTTGGCTGATTGGTATAGGGAGCGGCAAGTTAAAAACCTACATTTTCTAAGAAATGTCGATGTTTGGCAAAACAGTTTTCGTTCTAGCTATGTTTAGCTGATGTCAATGATAGCCTTTAGTTGCCAAAAGCTCTTGTGGCAATTCAATCTTGTTTTTACATATCGTTCCTACTAAAGTCTTTGGATTCTCTAGAAATTTTTGTCCCAATTAGTACGACATAAAACTAGTGTCTGCAGTCATATTGCGACATTTCGAACCAACTGTCACATCAAGAACTACATGCACACATCACTGATGGGATTTGTGGTACAATTGTACCAAATTTGTTACAATCGAAACTTCTTTGTACACTAGTACAATTCATCCCTTTTTGGTACAGTTTATAAAAAATGCGAAGTTTTATTCTTTCTTTGAGTTGGCTTAACTTGCTTGCAATAACAAATTTTTTAATAACAGCTGTGACCAGAACTACCAGAAACTGTTTTATTGTTAATTTATGTTCGGATATTTTACATACATATAAACTACATACATACAGAAGTATATGTAGAAGCCTAGTCTAAGATTAAGTATCTCCGAATCGCCACTTTAGTCGATTGTTTTGGTGATACTGCCAACCAAGTGTCTAAATTTTTGTCTGCCTTTGAGAAAAAAGAGAAATAGAAACATTTTTGCTTTTTCTTAATTTGTATACCCACACCACAATAGTGGAGAGGATATCCCAGCGGTAACTAGAATGAGTAAACAGGCCTAATAGAAGGCCTTATTTAGCAGTCACAAGCAGCCAGAAGCCCTTCTCGCCGCATTCCATACTTATTTATTTTTTACACAGGTTGTCATTGGGCGCATGGCCTTCCACACTTCCTTTAAAAACAACTTCTATCCCTTACCAAAGAAGGGAGTAAGGAAGGTCCATAAAAATAAAAAGTAAATAAAATTGAACACCTTCCTTTCTCCCTTCTCAAAGAAGGAAGTAGCGAATGTGTACTGAATATTTCAGAAGGTCTTTTAAAAAGAAGTTTATACCTTCTAGAAGGCATACTTCTGAAGGCAGAATATCATGCGAAGCGAATCTTTTAGAAAGGAGTATAGAGGCCTTCAAAAAGGCCTGCCACTTGCAGTCCTTTCAATATTTACCGCTGGGATTATGCGATTGTGCTCATGTGTGTAACACTAAAACATAGTACTTTCTGAGTCGATTTCTCTTCATCCGGTTGGCTTTCTGCTTGTCTGTCCATGTAACCTTCTGTGTAATGTACAGGTAGAAATTTTTAAGGTTATTCGATAAAATTTTGAACAAAGGTTTTAATTCATAAGGACAAAGCCTACTAAAAATAGTGAGAATCGGTCTATAATTTCACTTGTCCCCATACTTCTTTCTGGAGTAGTGTTTGAGCCTATAAACCATCCTTTTACGTTGGTTTTTAGATTAAATTTTGATCAGACTTTTTTGTTGCAATCTTAATCCTCTTACCATTTTTTGTTTGAATCGCTGGTAGGTCCAAACTAACCATAGGTCCCATATTAACCCCCTCCCTCAAACGACATAAAGACAAACATTTCTCATAAAGATGAAGATATCTTTACAATATTCGACACAAAAACTCTTACACAAAGCTGAATCTCATAACATAATTTTGTTCTGGTGGGTCGATGATTGCCCATGGGTCTCACTCTCGAAAATTTCGCTGTATATACTGTGGTGTAGAGTATTAAAGCTCGGGGTTGACGGACTATAATTTCTTACTTGTTTTGTTTTTGTTTTTATTAAAAAAAGTGTTATGAATTCTTACTATGTATGCTTTTTTTTATAAAGAAACTTTGGTACAGTTTATGCCAATTTGGTACAATTTTGCCATTGAGACGGTACAATTTAAGAACTGTCAGATCCCAACAGTGGCACACATTTGTTTATTTCAGGCAAAATTTCATTTGTATATACCAGGCATAACTAATCAACCCATAGATTTCATAGCTCAAGTTTCGGCTCAAACTTCCCTAAAATTTGGCATTCACTGCGAGTATCCTTGTTGTCAAATCTTAGTACTCTCGAAAGGTTTTTGAATCTGTGTTATTTGATCTATTATATAATTTAGCTAACTAGAGAACCAATAAATGCGAAATTTTGGTGTCGCCAACTTCAGTGCAATCAATACGAAATACACATTAACCTTTCTTATTAGTATACTTCAAAATGATGAATGTCACAGGAGGTAAACAAAAATAAATAACAACTGTTAATTTCTAACGAAAATTCAGGAATTTTGCCACAGGTCAAATATGACCCAAAGACCTTAAGTGAAAAAATTTTATAAATATTTTTTCCGCCAATATTTTTTTCTGAAAACCTAACGTCGTTGTTTTTTTTTCAATTCAATTCATTTTTATTAAATTTATTCAATTTTACATTTATCCTTAGTGCAAATGTACCCACGAAGCCTTGTGGCTTGTCTGCAGGTAAATACAATTTGGAAAATTTTAAATTAAAAAATTTATTTAGAGTTTATTGCAATAATATAAGATATTTTTTAACGAGTTTTTTTATTTTGAACTTATTTGTAATATTCCTTAAACTAGTTGGCATTTCATTGTAGATCTTTGGTAGTAATACTTTGAGGGTTCGGTCACCGTAGCTGTTTCATGTGGTCCCGACTTTAAGTCCACCTTTTGAGCGAAGTCGGGTGTTGTACTGGTGATTGATAGGTTGTAAGATCTGGTGGTTGTTTAGGTCTAGCAAAAGTGTCAGTCGATGTATATTTTTAATATTTAAAACGTTAACTTGACGTTGTATATTCTTATACTGCGAGTGTTTGTGCGATGTGTAATTGGCTATGTTGTAGGTAGAAGTGTGTTCATTTGGTTGGGTGTTGAGTGCATATGTTGAATTATGTTGTTTATTTCTGAGAAGTATTTTGAGAATTCGGTTTTGTGTTTGTTGAAGACTTTTACAATATGCAGAGGTTCCCGACGCGGTAATACCGTGTCGTATGTAGGATTCTGCCAATGAGAAGTAAGCCTGGCGGAGTACCGTTGTCGTCGCGGCATAGCTAAGGTGGTACAATGAGTATGCGGCTTTACGTAGTTTCTTTTGTAGTTCTTTTATGGGTGTCTTCCATTTCAATGTGCTATCTACATGAATTCCAAGGTATTTGTATGTGTTAACCTATTCAATATTGGTGTTGCAGCAATCGTTTATATGATTTGTTCTGTTGTGTATACATTTTATGTCGTGATATTTTAGCGTGATGTTGATTTGTTTTACATGTGGTTGACTGATGTGCATTAGCTTTGTTATAGATGCATTAATTATAAGGCCGTTGTCATCGCACCATTTACATACGTTATCGAGTTGTGTTTGCATAATTTCCATTGCAGTTTCAATGTTTTTGTGCGTCAATACTAATGCTGTATCATCGGCATACGCATAAGTGTCACATTGGGTTATGATGTTAAGCATGTCGTTTGCATAAACCAGATATAGGAGTGGTCCTAGTTTAGATCCTTGTGGGAGTCCATGACTTGACTTTATCTCTTTACTTTATTTATTATCGATTTTAACGCAGTAACTTCGAAGTTTAAGATAATCGGCAAACCAGGATAATACGTTTCCTCGTATGCCATTTCGTTCCAGTATTGCTAAAAGTTTTGAAAGTGATAAAGTATCAAACGCCTTACTAAAGTCAAGAAATAGAACTAAACATTGTTTTCCATTACTAAGATAGTTATTTATTTTGTCTGCAAATTTGCCAAGTAGTTGATTTATGTTTTTTTCCTTTTTGGAAGCCGAACTGATTTATATGTATAATTTTAAATTTTGTTAAAAATTTAAAAGTTCTCTTTAATATTACTTCCTCCAAAACTTTTTCTATTACTGATAGTATGGCTATTGGCCTATAGTTGTTAACATTATCCTTTTTATCAGTTTTAAATATAGGCCTGATTACAGAGGTTTTTAACAACTTTGGCACATATGAGGTGTTTATACTTGTATTTATTAATTTCGTAATTAAAGGTGTTAGTGTTGCAGCATTATTTTTTACGTCTTTGGGCCTGATGCCGTCGATGGACTTTATTAATATTTAAGTGGGTTAGTATATTAAAGATTTCTTCTTCGGTTGCTTGTTCGATATACATTGAATTTTCTACTGACATTTCAGGGTATACAATCGTGGCATTGAAAATTAAATAAAAGTCATAAAATATGACAAAATATAAGTCACTCACTCTTAGAAAACATTTAATTTGTATTTTAAAATGGTTCAGATCTGACCCGAAGACCTTATGAAGGTTAAACAACAATATTGTTAAACAAGAACACATATGTATGTACCACAGAATTTTTCCTGGTGAACTTAAAATACACTCACCACTACACAAACTTATTTAACCATCGCACAAACCCCCATTTCAATACACATACTTACCAAAAAAAATTTATTCTCTTGGCTTAACACAAAAAAAAATCTAGATTTAAGTATAATTTTAAGATTTGATATTTTTCTGCACTCATTTCCAATTAATTGCAGCAAAATACAATCAAAGAGATGACGGAAAATTCCTCGGTCGCTCGTTGTCATCATTGTCATTTGTATGGAACCACTAGTTTGTGGTTGTGATTTTGTAACGAAACGAAAGATTTCTTTGGTATTCATTTGATGGTTGGTTATTTTGCATTCCAGAGCGATGTTCAATTGCCTTTTGTAAACCAATGCATAATAAACGAACGTATCGCATTATGGTTTAATGAAAACATACTAAAGTACACAAGTCAGCACACACAAAAACTCACACACATGTAGCCATCTGTACCAACATTAGAAACCGCAAACTTTTACTGTTACAAACCCATTGACTCTCAGAGTCATGCAAATGAATGCATATGTATGTATTTTCCACTATATTCATTGACTTGCACAGTCATACATTAAAATCTTTCCAAATTAAATGCTAAACAAAACTAGGGGAGAACACTTTTTTGGTCATTGGGACCAATAAAGGCAAACTGTAGCAACATTTTTGTAAGGACGCACTAAGCGAACCAAAAGAAATTATAGAAAACGACATAAAATTTAACACAATTTATGTTAACTGCATACCGGTACAAAAGCTTTCTGAAGCTACAAAAAATAAAAGGAATTTAACAAGGACATCTGTACCAGCGATTGCATTACAAGTTAGTGTTGGTAGAATTAAAAGTGGTTGTATTGTGTGCCGTATTTACAGTTGGTTTAATGTATAAGCGCTTAAATTTACATTGATTATTTGGTTAAAAAACATGCAAATAGTGAATACAGTGGTTAAATCAAAGAGAAAAAAAATATATCAAAGCTAGACCATTGACTTTACACCAGGGTTGGCTATGTCGGTAATGTGTACTTTAGAACAAAAAAGAAATTTATTTAATTTTCTTAGCACAATCAATTAAAAAAATATTTAATGCAGAAAAAATTGATTAATGCAGTTTCTCCAGTAAAAGATTCAGGCCATCGAAGATCCCGTTGATGCGGTACTGGTCTGACAATTGGTTATGGCTTCTTCGGGGATCACTTGGTAGTTGTGGTTTGAATCCAAAGTCGCGGGTAAAGGGGTATTAAAGTTTTTTATTAAAAGTGTTTGCTTTCGTTTTGTCTTCTTCTTGGTAATAGTCCTTTTTAACCCTCGGTATTACACATGTTTTTATTTTCACATTCGTAACGCATTAGTCTAGCCAGACCCAACCAACTTTTGAATAAATAAAACCAATTTTTTTAACTAAATGTTATACTATACACATTTTTAATTTAAATAAAATATGAAATTAATTATATGAAATAATATGCGAACATATTCATGTTACTTTTAATTAAAATATACAAATTAACATATTTTGACTTATCAAAATGTTTCTAAAAACTGAAAAATAAGATCGTTTTATGTTATCAAAGGTATATAACATGTTTATAATATGCAATACGATTTTATTTGTAAAAAAAAGAGAAATAAAATAAATATATTAGCTTTATAGATTTTGTAAATTTTCAAACATCGTTCCTTTCAAGCAAATACAATAGACAGCCAGTGCCAAAATACTGCAAAAATGGCCAAAGTTCATCTTTTGGTGGATAGTTTTGTTGTAAAATATAGTTGACTCTGCTTTTATTTACGTCGTTAAACCGGATTACTTCAGGTTTAATCGCTTCGCCTTCAATATTTACCATAGAAATAATCATGGGCAGAGTATTGTTGACAAGTTTGTACATGTGGCTCTTCTTCATTGTCCTTAGAAGCAAACGATTCATTTGGTTTTATGACCAATTTATTTTCAGTACCGGATGAATCGTTCTTATTTGGAACGCAATCCACATCATCATTGCGTTCAGTTGTGAAGGTTGAATTTCATAACTTTCCTCAGCAGCTTTATTATGCTCTAAGTTATTAGACTGTACTCTTCACATGTAAAACTCAACTTCTGAACGTGAGTTACTAGTTGATGTGCTTATTGTCTTTTTCCAAATTAAGAACTAGATGGAGCAATAGTTTGTGTGTTTAATAAAATTAAATAAATAAAAGATAATTTAACAAAAAATAATTAAAAACAGCAAGAAAGAAAGTTAAAAATACGGCATCTTCTGTACAAAATATATATGGGTCTGGCCAGACCACATGTGTTACGAATGTGATGTGTGCAGTAAAATATTCGAATACGTTTCCTTATATATCCTTTCCAGGATATATTTTTCCAGCTTTTTATAGAAAACTAAATTCTAGAAGGGTACCTGAAATTTCAAGTCTCTACCTGAGTTTAAAATATACTAAAATTATATTTAAAATCGAAAAAGGTCTGGCCAGACTCATGAGTAAGACGAAGGGTTAATATGTCTTATGTTTTGTATTGAAAATTTTTCTGCTTGTACTGAAAATTTTTTTTAATTTCGAGTTAATCCCCTTTTGTTGATCAAGTGCGATTTGTATCCGTTTCTGTGAACTTATGGGGCTTTCTTTTCTACACAACAAATATCGCCTTCTAAAAAGGTGCATTTATAAAATGTCTTTCCAGCCCTGTAATAATCCTATTTGATATATTTGTTTTTAAAAGTTGACAAAAATTATAGTTAATTTTTTAACGCTTTTTTTCATTATTTTCTGTCAGTTTGTTTTTTAACCGATTTAGCGATTACAAATACATTTTTGGGTTTGTTTCCAATATTGCAATTTTTCACGAATTTCAGCCAAGTTCGCGAAAGAATCGATTTATATAAGTTTTCTTTACAGCTTTAACGATTTTTAAAAAATACTAAATAGTAGGTAAAAAACGTTTCACTCTTTTTAAACAACAGAAACAACAACAACATTATAAGAAACAAAATAAATGTTTGGTTAGTTTCAAAGTTGGTGAAAAATAACAAAATCCCCCCGTATTAAAATTTTTAAAACTGTTTACTTAAATACATCAAATACAAAAATAAAATGATGACGAAAAACATATCGAGTCGGTCTGCCGCCGTTTTTGGTTACATTTCTTCTTCATTATCAAAGGAAAGGATGCAGCAACAGTGAGTGATGAAGAAAAACATTGTGTGTATAAATAAGACTTCGTTCAAAAATTATTCCAACAAAAAAATGTGTCTCAAAGCCAGCCGGCAGCTCTGCTCTCCTTCAACTCCAACAGTGCTTGCTTGTGTGCGCGCCATTGCTTGTGCAAAAACTTTTTTGTTTGATTCAGCAAAATTATTTGTTTGAAATTTATATGAATTTCAGTAAACTTTTTGTTTGATTCAGTTAAATTTTTTGTTTGAAAAATAAGTCTGATAAAAAAAAATCAATTTGTTTATAGGACCGATTTCAGACAAAAAATTGTTTGATTCTACAAATTTTTTGTTTGAATTGAAAAAATAATTTTTTCTGAGTTATGATTGTGCCAAACACGTCTTAAGTACCAATATATGTTCAGACTTATTGTTATAGTAAATTATTGTCTCAAACATCCCAGCGGTAAATACTGAAAGGACTGCAAGTGGCAGGCCTTTTTGAAGGCCTCTATACTCCTTTCTAAAAGATTCGCTTCGCATGATATCCTGCCTTCAGAAGTATGCCTTCTAGAAGCTATTAACTTCTTTTTAAAAGACCTTCTAGAATATTCAGTACACATTCGCTACTCCCTTCTTTGAGAAGGGAGAAAGGAAGGTGCTCAGTTTTATTTACTTTTTATTTTTAGTGACCTTCCTTACTCCCTTCTTTTGGAAGGGATCGAAGTTGTAATTAAAGGAAGTGTGGAAGGCCTTGCGCCCAGTGACAACCTGTGTAAAAAATAAATAAGTTTGGAATGCGGCGAGAAGGGCTTCTGACTGCTTGTTACTGCTGGGATATTATTATGCTCAGAAGAAAACCGAAAACGATTATTTAAACCATGTATCTATAATTCCTAACACCATGCAACATGTCTATTTTAACATGTTATATGGTTGTCACAATAAAACCAATAAAATATTAAAAATCAGGAATATCCCAGCGGTAAATATTGAAAGGACCGCAAGTGGCAGGCCTTTTTGAAGGCCTCTATACTCATTTCTAAAAGATTCGCTTCGCATGATATCCTGCCTTCAGAAGTATGCCTTCTAGAAGGAATAAACTTCTTTTTAGAAGACCTTCTGAAATATTCAGTACATATTCACTACTCCCTTCTTTGAGAAGGGAGAAAGGAAGGTGCTCAGTTTTATTTACTTTTTATTTTTAGTGACCTTCCTTACTCCCTTCTTTTGGAAGGGATCGAAGTTGTAATTAAAGGAAGTGTGGAAGGCCTTGCGCCCAGTGACAACCTGTGTAAAAAATAAATAAGTTTGGAATGCGGCGAGAAGGGCTTCTGACTGCTTGTTACTGCTAAATAAGGCCTTCTATTAGGCCTCTTTACTCATTGTAGTTACCGCTGGGATATTATTATGCTCAGAAGAAAACCGAAAACGATTATTTAAACGATGTATCTATAATTCCTTACACCATGCAACATGTCTATTTTAACATGTTATATGGTTGTCACAATAAAACCAATAAAATATTAAAAATCAGGAATATCCCAGCGGTAAATATTGAAAGGACCGCAAGTGGCAGGCCTTTTTGAAGGCCTCTATACTCCTTTCTAAAAGATTCGCTTCGCATGATATCCTGCCTTCAGAAGTATGCCTTCTAGAAGGAATAAACTTCTTTTTAGAAGACCTTCTGAAATATTCAGTACATATTCACTACTCCCTTCTTTGAGAAGGGAGAAAGGAAGGTGTTCAGTTTTATTTACTTTTTATTTTTAGTGACCTTCCTTACTCCCTTCTTTGGGAAGGGATCGAAGTTGTTTTTACAGGATGTGTGGAAGGCCTTGCGCCCAATGACAACCTGTGTAAAAAATAAATAGGTATGGAATGCGGTGAGAAGGGCTTCTGACTGCTTGTGACTGCTAAATAAGGCCTTCTTTTAGGCCTCTTTACTCATTCTAGTTACCGCTGGGATATTTTTTATTAAAAACACATATGTATACAATTCAAATACATATAAAGTATATACATGAGGGTGGGTTAATTTTTTAGCCCACCAAGCGTATAGCAAAATCGTAATCTACGGATAATTCTACGAACTTTTCCTAAAGAAACCATGATTCTAAAATCAAAATCAAGCTTCCGCTTTTTGACTTGAAGGTTTGGTGCTCAGAAAATCTGAAAAAAATAATACTTTTTTGGAAATATATTTTGCAATTGGTTGATAGTTGGCCTGCATCGCTGAAAGAGGGCTTGTTTTCAAGAAAAGTCTCTCACCTTTCTAATAATTGGTGAGGAGATTTTGTCAAAATGTTCATAGCCAAGCTGGTAAAATAAAAAAAAATGTATATTTTTTTCACCCAATTTTCTATTTTAAATTCACCACCTTTTAAAAAAAGAAACTTAATAAAAAAATTTAATTACCCAATAAAAATTTTTCTCATTTGGCGAAGCACTAATGGTGCATTTAAAAAAATAAGCGCAATGTTATGCGCTACGCAATAACACATACAGAAATGGAGTAAAGTAAGTGAAAGAACTCTCCACAACTTATTAAAAAATAACATTTGCTACGGCATTCCCTTACTACGAAGCTGATTTGTAAGGGAGAATACTAAAAAATAATTGTATTAAAACATTCAGTGTGTAAAGCTGATTGTTACATCATACAATTTTTATATGCGCTTATAAAATTCATGTCTTCCGTAAGCGCAATGGTAAGCGAAACTTTTATGTTTCTCCCTTACAAACCTGCTTCGTTCGAAGCTCCATTTTTCTGGAACAGCAATTGAAATAATTTCCAAAACGGCTTCAATGTTGTAGGTTTTCTTGGCTGTTAGAAAGGGAACGCTATTGCATATTTACACTTGATTAAAATTTTATATAAATAACATACCTGTTTCAATAAACTAATTTATTTTGTAAGTTTTGCATCGCAGCAACCCCTTTTTCTCTCCGAAAAACTTCTTAGGTCCGTTTTCACAACTTACCGATAGCTAAAGGTAGGATTTTATCGGACGTAAAAAACCTGTTCCATTATTTCAACTTTACTTTTACCTACCAGGTAGGATGGACCTTAATTTACTTTATCGCTCACTTTGGGTTAAAGTAAAGTTTTAATAATGGAACAGTTTTTATAAGGCCATTTAAAGTCTACTTTAAGCTATCGGTAAGTTGTGAAAACGGGCCTTAATTGTTTTGTAATCATTCAAACAAAAATTATGGTATTAAACATACATTTTGTGTGCAACTAGTATTATGATTTTAAAGTTGAAAATAAATTTATTATCTATAGTAGCAAACATTTCACATAATTTAATATGTTTAGCTAGATCAGAGTAACTTTTTAGATGTAAAACACCATATAATATTATTATAGTGATTTTAAAAATGTTAGGGATAAAAAATAAAAATATAAATAAAAAATATATTTTCAAGTTATATTATAACTATAACAAGTAAGAAAGTATGGTCGGTCAAGCCCGACCATATGATATCCTTCACTACAGTATTTAAAAACACATCATGCTTATATGTCCATATAAATATAGATTTATCTATGTTTATAAACTTCATGAAAATCGGTTTGAAAGTTTGTGAGAGGCAGAAATTGCCCCCTGCCTCCCCTTGTCGTCCTATTTTTTAAAAACTGTATAGCTAATGTGTCCCTATAGATATGGATCTATCTATGTTTTAAATTTCATTAACCCATTAAGGACGGATGGGTATTTAAATACCCAAAAACAGAGCCTTCGTAGAAAAATTCTGGCTAACTTCAGGTAAGAGGTATCGGAAATTGGTTTTTACAGATAGATAAAGAAGGGATAAGACTACTTAAACAAATTTTTGAAATTAAATGTTGCCCCTTTTAATTGGGTAAGTTAGCGGCTTACAAGTTAGCAATTTTTAATATTTGGAAAAAGTGAACGACAACGGCTCTGGAAAATTGGGAGAGTGGAAAATCGGAAAGCTCTCTTGGTGACTTATAGCCTAAGGTGTGCTCTGCTTTAGAAAAAAATATTAGCTAAATTGGGCCAATAACGTTGACAAGAGGTTTGATTCAATGACATGGGTATTTAAATACCCTCTTCGCTGTCAGAGGGTTCAAAACACATGGTTTTTTTTTTTAATTTTTGGCAAGTAAAATTGCGATGTTTTATGTAAAATGAACTATTTATTAGTAAAAAATAAAGAAATAAATATCACAACTGTGGTCGATTATTGAGATAATTTTATATTTACAATGTTTTTTGGGACAGCAGCATGAAAATGTGCAAAACAAGCCTTTGGGTGTAACTAAAATTTGCATTTTGTACAACCAAACTCAGTTTTGCTTCACATTGTCCAAAACGGCCAAGCTGAATAATATGGCTTATCATATGGTCAAAGCTCTCCATGCGCTTTGCCATTTCTTGTGCATTTGTGACAACTTTTTCTCTTGCACCAATGCTTCAACAACGCTCACATGAAATAAAATTGACTTATGATTGGAGATCCTTCAGGTTTTCTTAGCATGCAGTGTAAATTCCTGGCATACACCATAGCAGCATCCAAAGCATTAGTAAGAAGGCCTCGGCTCTTTCGTATAAAATATAAAACATTCCACATTTCCTTCTATGACAACAGAGAAGAGAAGGAGTAACATTTTTTGTTATGTTTTTTCGCACAAGCAAAAGCAAAAGAATTTTTTTTGATCCCGTTACCATTCTTATGTAACTGCAAAAGAAGCGAGAGCAATGACAACGTGTGTAAAAAGATATGAGAGTGGAATAAAGCGAGCAAACCTTGTAAAGGGCCAATGTTGAATGTGAACCTCACCTTATTATGGCTTATTATTAATATGGGCGTTTAAATCAAAATGCACCTCGTGATTCAGTGATGAGGCACATTTTCACCTCAGTGGATTCGGCAATAAGCAGAGTTGCCGCATTTGGGCGAATGATAATCCAAGAGTGATTGTCGAAAAACCAATGCAAGAGTGACTGTTTGGTGTGGCTTATGCGCTGGCGGCATCATCGGGCCGTATTTTTTCCAAAATGAGGCCGGTCCGGCAGTTACTGTGAATGGTGTTCGCTATCGTGAGATGATAACGAACTTTTTATGGCCCGAATTGGAAGATATGGATGTGGACGATATGTGCTTTCAACAGTACGGTGCCACACAGCTAACGAAATAATCGCTCTTTTGCGCAACGAATTCAATGGCCGTGTTATCTCACGTGGTGGCGATGTCAATTGGCCGCCAAGATCAGTTGATTTGACACCGTTAGTCTTCTTTCTTTGGGGTTATTTGACAGAAAAGGTGTACTTCGATAAGCAAGCAACAATTCAAGAGCTATAGGATGAGATAATTCGGCCCATTAACGGCTTAGAACCTCAATTATGCCTCAGCCATTTGGCCGATATTTTGTTCCATACATGATTGAACCATACCAATATTTTCATAATAAAAATAAATGACAATAACTTCCTCAATAATTGGTGTTTTATTCAAAACCAACATCGGCCCTTACAATTTAACCATCCTTTTCATCCAAAAGAAGGAATACAAAGGCCCTCTAGAAGGCATCCGTACTTCTTCTTTTTCCCGCTGGGACAGATTCAACGTACATAGTGAAATAAGCACACAACACACACATCAATGCATGCAATAAATGAATTTTTAAATTTTTGGTTTTCAAAAAATCTTGTGTTTTAGAACTCTTTAAGAGCGAAGTGGGTAGAAAAATACCCATGGTCTAGGGGCCAAGGTTTGACAGGTAAAAATAAAAAAAAAACGCAATGTCAATATAAATGCCCATAATATCAAATGTGTGAAATTTCATCAAAATCGTACCACGAAATCGGTGTTCAGTCTTTAATGGGTTAAAATCGGTTTGAGAGGCAGAAATTGCCCCTATCTCCCCTCGTGGTCCTATTTTTTAAAAAATACATACATTTTGTGTTCTATCTATGTTTTAAATTTCATTGAAATCGGTTTGATAGTTTCTGAGAGGAAGAAATTTCCCCCTATCTTCCCTCGTGCTCCTACGATTCAGCCCATTTTCAATAGGCTTGGTCCTTGTGCCAATGAAAACCTATGACCCAAATTTCATCAAATTATCTCCAAAATTGCGACTTATACTTTGCGCACAAGGTAACATGAACAGCCAGCCAGCTGGACGGACATCGTTAGTTCGACTCAGAAAGTGATTCTAAGACGATCGGAATACTTTAAGGTGGGTCTAGGACCAATATTTTAAGGCGTTACACACATCAGCACAAATGCATAATACCCTCTCCACTATTGTGGTGTGGGTATAAAAAATTATTAGGGTAAACATATAAGGCAAATATGAATAAAAATGGTCGTAGTGACCACTCAGTAATTATGTTTTTTTCTCTGCGTGTGCCTTATGCCATAACTAAGGGTGAAAGTTTTGGAATAAAACATGCTTTTCTTTTAGAGACAAAACTTTTTTAAAAAAATAACACAAACGAGTATGTTCTAGAATCCAAATCCACTCGAAAGTGGACTACTTAAGCATTTTAGATGTGCTACATTACACATCCACATGTTTTATTTCGTTTTTAATTAGAGTAGTATGGGGTTGGTGAAAGTAAAACGAATCGACTTTAAGGCCCTAATTTTGTAAAACGCAAACGCAACGACAAAAATTATATTGAAAGCAAAAACAAAATCGAAAATATTTCATAATTTTGTTGTTATTTTCTATATGTATGTTTTTATAGAAATGTATATTGAATTTTTTAAATTTTAAAAGCTGCATATATTGTGGCTTTGATCATTTTAAAACGCAAAATATGTATTTCTGTAGAAAGCAACAACAAAATTTTGACAAATTGTTGACATTGTTTTTGGTTTCAATGTTATTTTTGGCATTGCGTTGCGTTTTACAAAATTAGGGCCTTAGAGTCGATTCGTTTTGCTTTCACCAACCCCATACTACTCTAATTAAAAACGAAATAAAACATGTTTACAGAGGATTTATATCTAAATGTATATTTGAAATCCAAGATTTTTTAATTTTGCATTTAAACCAACAAAACATATACGTCGCATATTTACCTGATTTGATAAACGCGGCTCATATTCCTTCTTAGGGCCATTATTATAACTTGGCGTTAGCTGTTATCCGACAGTTAACAGACGCTTTTTGACAGATAACACATTATTATCTGTCAATTTAATCTTAACTTTAGCTAACTTCAAGTTGTTATAATGGCCCTTAATGGGCCATCAGAGGTTAGGTCTTTGAACAACAATTGTTAAACTTATTCAAATGATGCGAAAAAGTTGCAAAATGTGATGTTTCTACAGTACTTTTCGCTTATAGTCCACTACTATAGTTGCACAACTTTTGTGGACTATAAACGAATTTGGACTATAACCGATTTTTTTATAAGAAAAGTTTATTTAAAGTATTTGGTTATATATTTATTTCATTTAAATAAATAGTTAAAACAAAAATCTTTTGGTTCTTAATGCGAAATTTGACATTTACAATAGTTGCCAGAAAGGTTAATAAAAACATGTTGCCAGTTGGTTAAAAAAAAAAATAAAAAACAAAGTGGACTGTTTTTATTAAGATTTTATTTTTGATTAATACTTTTACTGGTGCAACATTTTTTTATATGTGTGGGAGTCAGAGAACTGTTTCAACTACGAATTGAAGGGTAGAGACAGTGGCAACACGGTCATTTATCATGCGAAGGACATATGGACTTGAGTAAACATATTTTTTTGGTATATGTTACGGTGAATTTGGTCTCTATATAATTTACTTTTAAATGGAATCTAGTTTAATTTTGTAACTTGCCCAAGTAGTGAAAAGTATTATATGGGAGGCCTTTTTCGAAATTACTTTTTTAATTGTTGTGTCTTTAACCCATTTTGTAACAGCGCTCGAACTGTCGACCACAAACTTTTGCCATTTTTCATTAAATAATTTAAAATATTATGTAGTGAATTAAATTAATTTTTATTATAATTAATTTAGTTTGGCTTGTTGGCTTTTCGATCAGGACTTTTTTACGTAAGCCCTCCCCCTTTTAAGAATCCTTCTTGGGAGCACAAAAATAGACTAAAAATAGGCCGTTGTTTAAACCAATAAGTCGGTACGACTTATATAAAATAGAAAAAAAAAATATTGCTTTAGATAGCCAATAATTCAAATAAATTTTAATGTAAAAATTAATATTGACTTGCTTATCTTGAACTAGCCTTGAACATAGCTGGTCGAGATGGCGACCACTGGGATAATAAGTGCACAACATTTTTTTATTCTTATTCATCAACACTGTTCACATTAAAGTTGGGTCGAACAAGTGTATGCAAAAGCTGCTGTTCGATCTTTTAAATACTCGGTTCATGCAGTTTGGTGTTTTTGAACCAAATCTGTATATTTATGAGCAAATAGTGTTTATGTTTTTCTAAAGTATATCTTTTCCAATTTCAACCAGATGCTGGAGTATCGGATACCTATGATTAACAACTGGACATTGCTGCTAGCGTGGTTAAGAATCTGATGTCGATTTGTGAGAATCCAAGCCAACATAGCGTTTATTTCGGCTATTTTTTTTACCGCATACCATTTGCTTTGCATTCTAAAAGAAAAAAGTTTTCGTGCAACTGGCACAATCCGCATTGCATTGGTTCGATGGATCACACCGATCCGATAAAAAAATTTAATGCGATTCGACAGAAAACTAAAAAAAACGGGTTCCTGTGCCCAAGTCAATCTTATTGCCAACTATAATAAGTATATGGGAGGCGTTGAATTACACGATAATATTATTGTTAAATAATGGATTAAAATAAGAGGCAAGAAGTGCTGGTGTAAATGCATGATTGATTTTAAAAACTTAATAAAAAAACGCTGTTGCTATCCACCGAATCAACAAACAACGAAATATCTTCGTCCAATGCAGAAATCGAAAGTAAAGAAGAGTTCATAAGCCACCCAGTAGCACTGCCCAAAGTAAATGGTATGCACATGTCTGTATGTGTCAAGCGCTGATATCGCCGATGTGGGAAATTGCTTAGAGACTTACCACAAAAATTTTAAATAACTTGTTTATTCAATAAATTAAAATATTTAATAAATTGTTAAATCTTTTTATTTATCTTTAGGCTTTCACTCATAAAAAAACTGACCTACCTGCCTTTCATTATGTGATCATTTCATTTTATTTCGTATCACAATATATCGTCGGTTGACAAGTAAAACTCACTAATGGCCTGTTCGTCGATAGCGAATGAAGACTTCGTTCGCTTAACTTACATGCAAAACAAAAACAATGTTTTATAATTTGTTTTTGTTTAAATGTAATTTAAGCGAACGAAGACTTCATTCGCTATCGACGAACATGCCTTAAGTGTAGTCAGACCAGTTTAGAGATATTGAGGTTTTAATGTTAAATTTTGTATAAAAAATCTATTATACATAAGATCGATGCGATTTTGCAGAGTAAATTAAATCACTTTCATCATTGGAAGGTTCTGGTAAGCGCTCATGCTTTCCCATGTTAACTACTGGCAATTGCTTGTACCATGGAATCATTTCTTCTGGAATCAGTCTTGAATCGCAAAGCTTAACAAGATCAGCTTTTTTTGCCGATGAAATTGGTAGTAAATTATTGTAAGCTGACTTCAGTGTGGCGCTTTTCTTTGAACTACCTCTTCCAGCAACATTTACTTTCTTATAATCAGATGTATGATCGTATCTATAAAAAAAGGTTGCCGGGAATTGTTTTTCGAATTTTAGGCATTTTATTTTTAGCCATGATACTTTGTCGCCAAAGTCGTCTCGATTTCGATTTTTTATTGTGCTGCTTGCTAGTTCCTGTAAATTGTAGAAGTCGGAGAATTTTAATAGATGAACTTGGTATTCGCTTTGGATTTTATGTTTTTTAATCAATCTAGCCGATTGAAAGATTCGAATCCAATCAGTCATTGCCCAATAAAAAATGGAGCTTCCAACGAAGCAGGTTTGTAAGGGAGAAACATAAGGGTTTCGCTTACCATTGCGCTTACGGAAGACATGAATTTTATATGGCGAGTTCCCACTTTGCAGCAATACATTTTTGACACATAAAGCGCATTATTCAGCGCACATAAATATTGTTGGATGTAACGATAAACTTTACACACTGAATGTTTTGATACAGTTATTTTTTAGTATTCTCCCTTACAAACCTGCTTCGTAGTAAGGGAATGCCGTAGCACTTGAATTGTTATTTTTTTCTTATAAAAGTTGTTGAGAGTTCTTTCGTTTACTTTACTGCATTTCTGTATGTCTTATTGCGTAGCGCATAATTGTGCGCTTATTTTTTTAAATGTACCTTTAGTGCTTCGCAAAATGGTAAAAATTTTTATTGGGTGTGTAGGCACTATTATTTTTCTTAGCCGACTCTGTTGCGGAATGCTTCGAGTCACACTCCATGTGTGAATGTCCTGACTCTAAAAATTTAAGTTCAACTCTGTTCAAGTGGCTTAAATTTTGTACAGCGTACATTAAAACAGCTGCTACTTGTTGGTTTCTATTCTGACCACCACAAGTGTCACAGAATAGTGAAACATCTGTCACGGTTAACGGTAAAGTTTCGAGAAATTTCAATAAAATTGATCCTATTTCATTGCTCCCCCGCTTTCCATTCAATTCGTTCTAAGTGTAGCAGTGGGCTATTTCTCCGCTTCCTACATAGATAGTCAAATTGTAAACGCATATTTTGCTGGAGTAATAAAACAATGACACACTGGAATATAGGGCAATTGTAGGACACTTTGCAAATCAAAAGTACATGTAATAAATGAAGGATCAGTTTTGCATCTGACCTTATCATTTTCTTTGGCTTCATTACACTGATTTTTTCTCATAAGATGCATTGTATATTCTTCTTCCAGTTCTTTTTTTGTCTGTATTAGAAGCTTGGTCATATTTTGCACATATTGCGCAAAGGTCTTTTTTTTGGTTTAAAAAACGAATAGTTGTAATCATTACAGAATATTCTTCTATAAGTTTTTTCGCTGACAATTTCTGTAATGTTGCGTTTCGGGAAAAAATCATTACGATAAAGATCGTTCATTTTCCAAACAGACAAATTGCTATCTAGGTACAATTTCTTGGTGGACTTTCGTACGGGATTCCATTCCATTACAGGAAAGCTATCTATGTGGCTTTTTACCAAAGAAATTCCTGTTTCACTTGTTTAATTTCCGGGTACTTTTCAACCTCTTTTATCATTGCCAGTAAATGACCTGAAATTGCAGTGTTTAACAAATTCAACAAATTTTGCGCATACTCTTTGTCTGCCAGTGCTATTTTCTAAAAAATATGTTTTGGACACATTACGCGATTTTACACTGTTTACATCAATTCTTCTTCGTTTTGGTTGGTGAGTTTCGACATGTTTTATTATAAAGTCTTTTTGCCTGTTATAGTCAGAAAATCCCCAGAACGATTTGCAAATTTCTTGCCTTTCCACCTCAAAGACATAATTTGTACATTTAAACTTACATTCAGAGTAGTCAATATGCTTTGGAGCTTTAGCAGGATGGTCCTTTTTTTTTGTTGAATATGGAAGGCATTTAGCTCGACGACATATAGCTACATTAACCTTCCAGGCTTCTGGGTAATTTTTTTTCGTCTCGTCAAAACCTTCTTATTGGTTTCGACCATGTAATCCGAATAATCTGAAATATCAGAATCTTCTTGGAAGTTTGGCTTGAAAGTTTGATCTTCGTTTGAATCTTCACTAAAATCTCCATCAGAACTGCAGTCGTAGTCGACAAGCCGAAAAGACTTGTTTTGAATCTGTACATAATCAAGCGGATTTAAGGATTTTATGTTTTAAGATTTATGCGGACAGAAATTTAAAAAGAATTTGCCACTCACATTAGATTCAATTGCTCCAGTCTCCTCATCATTATTCTTGTTCTCATCACTTTGCTATGCATCAGTAGGAGATATTTCTTGTTGAGTTAAAGCATTAAGAAACTTTGTAGCTTCAGACACGCTATCAGGTTTATTATCAAACAAATCCTGTTGGCCAAGAATTTATGTATGTAGTATATGAATTGAATTATAAGAATATCACCCCCAATTTAGTTTCACGACAACAATTACATTACATAGATACATTATGTACTTACGTTGTTATCAGGGGTTTTATAACACCTTTGTTTGTTCATTGCCAATTCGGCTAAGTATCTACCTCTACTTGATCTATTCATAATTAATATTGATTGTATTAATTTATAATCACACAAAAATTCAACCCACTTTAAGACACCGAGAGTTAATGACAAATTTATTTTTGTCATACCGTTGAAATTCAAATCAAAGCCTACTTTGATTTCAAATAATATCTTATTTTTTTAAACTTAAGTTCATTAACCCTTATGTGAGTGACAAAAAAAAAAAACACCTTTAACAGAGTGACAGGGTACCATGGTACCACATACAATAAATGCGAAAATTTTACATTATATTACAATATGTATAAGAAAATTTATTTAACAAAATGTAAAATATAAGTTTTTGCAATGTCTAACATAAACACGAATCGGGGGATTTCCCTTTGGCTTTATTATTGATCGACAAATACATACATCTACTTGCTACTGCTTTCATACATTACTAAGTTCATACATGAATAAGTTCGGTGAGCGCAAGAAGAAGGTAAAGTGCAATAACAACATTGGCTTCTTGTTCTAAACAAGCACGCTTAGATTCCATAGATACAAATGATATATAAACGAATGTGAACATATTCTGAAAATGTGCGATATAATATCAGAAGCATCCGATGCAAAACATATGGGATAAATAGAGGACAACGAGGATTCATATGATTCTGACAGGAGTGAAGAAACAACTGAAGTCCATGGAAAGGATGGTTCTCATTGGACGTATTTAAAACTTAATTATCCAGTGAGATGTGCGATATAATTTTGCGTAAAAGTAATAGTAATTTCAGAGTTGTCGGCAGTTGCTCTATGTGCCAAAAAAAAAAAATAGAAAAACTCGGAGGGCGTGCGCAAGTTGTATCGAACATTCAATTCACCGTCCTCTGTATGAATGCTTCTTCCAAGGATCTCAGTACACTATTTCTTTTTTGTTTTTTTCTGATTTGTTCTATAGTGAAGTGTATATAATTTCTTTTTTTTGTGCTTTCTTAAAGCCTTTTGTTTGAATAAACAATGTAAACGAAATATGTATATGTACAAAATAACCAACACTGTCTTTTTTTTTAAATTTAAATTTTCATTCATATGAAAAGTAAAAAAATATTCCAGTTTATTTAATTTAACATGCTTTTAAGCTGATATTCATTACAATAAATTAAATTATACTAAAAAATAAATGTTATTTTAAATATTTTCGTTAAGGTACCCGGGTACCCTGTCACTCCGTTAAGGGTGCAAAATATAAATTGACCCACAGAACCCTATCAAATTAAGAACCTAAGCTTATGTTTATTTAAATATATTTAAAACATAATAATAAGAGTTCTTAAGAGGTTCCACTCCCTTAAGAAACTTCAAACAAACAAAAAATGCAATTAAACATTAAAAAGTTACCCGGGTACCCTGTCACTCATATAAGGGTTAACTGCGTCTAAGGTTTAAAACATTGACAAGTAAAAATCATTAAGTACGTTTGTGATTTTTTCCTGCCGTAAGAACATACGAAATTGTAGTTAATGAAAAAAAAAAATCGAAAATTGGGGCATAGGATCGCTTTGTAACCAATAGAATACAACAAAAAAAAAAAAAAAAAACATTTTCTGATATTAAATTATTTTGGCTCAAATCTGCACTTAGTGAGTTTTACTTGTCAACCGACGATATGATGTCCCACAGAAAATTGGTTGCTCCAATTATCCCAGTGGTTGAGATCACGACCAGCAGTTTTCACAGGAAGTCCCCGCAAAAAAAAAAAAAAAAAAAGTTATGGAAGTTTTGTTTGGCCGATTTCTAGCTAGCCATGAAAATTTCATTAGAACCATTATGTAGCTTGGTAGAATATGGGTTAAATGAATTTATCTTTTTGCAAATTGTTTTTTTGTTTCTTTCATCTTTTGTGTTGTTACAATTGTCTAAAATTTAAAGCATAATTGAATTTCTGACATGGTATCAATAAAAAAAAAGCAATAAGAAAATAAAACCTGCCAAATGGTTTTATATAATTTTTATTTATATTTTCTAACAATTGACAAGAATACGGATTGTTGTTTTATCTCTGGTTTTGTCAGAACAAATAAATTGAATTCATACATTCAGACATTCATGTACACATACATATAGAAAAAAAAAATTCAAGAGTCAAATTTCAAAGATCTTGGAAAGATATTTATTAAAATAAAAATAAAATTACATAAAAACTGTAATTGAATATTTCATTTTTAAAATTCGTAAAAACATCAAAAAGGTGTAGAAAATTTCATAAAAAGATTTTATAAAATAAAGTTTTCTTTTACACACACAAAGTAATCCTTTATTTTAATATCTATTACAGTTTTATAAAAGGTTTGCTTGAAAAATTTTCCTAGAAAATTAGTTTTATCAACCCTTCATGTAACTTAATTTTTTTTATGAATAATATCAAAAATATTTAAGAAATTAAAATTTATTAATATTTTTATCAATCATACATACGTCTACAATGTGGACTCTACATGAATTTTATTGTTTGCTTTTGTCGAATTAAAATTTAAATGTATTTTACAAACGTGCCTCAAAATATGTCTTCTTTCCTTAAAACTAGAGTTGGCTAAAAACCGTAAAATTGTGAAACCGCGGTTTCGGTTTTAAAATGATTAAAACCGGTTGGTTTCGGTTCGGTTTTCGGTTTTGAAAATATCAAAGTTAAATTCATACCTACATAAACATATATATTTTTTGCATGTAATACAATTTTTTTATTTGTTTCAATTCAGGTTCTTTTATTAGGCCTTAAGTGTATACCTGGGTCTGGCCAGGCATTTTTAGACTTTTTTCCATTTTTTTTTTATTAAGTATATTAGAATGAAACTTTTTGTATTCCTCAATCAAAGTGTTCGTTACAAGAAAATGAAAAAAAGTGTAAACACCGTGGGCGTCGCAATTGGCCAAATTAAAATTATTTATTTTGTGCATATTCAGCCTTATTCCGGTTGTCGTTGTCGTAATCGATCAAGACGTTTGTTGCTAGATTGAGATTAAAGTAACACACAACCAGTGTTCTTTAATCTCTTACAAAAAACGACTTGATCGTTTACGACAACGACAACCGGAATAAGGCTGATTGTTTCCACCAGGGCCTAGCCAGGCCCTGCCCTATTTTATATGTACTGCATAAATAAAATCAAAATAAAACGTTTAAAAAAGCATACGCAACACATTAGAATTCTTTCTTTACTGTTTTTTCGAAGAATAATTCTATTTCCCAACTAAATTTTCCTGTTATAGCCATAAAACTCCATACATATAAAAGTAGGCCTAGCCTTGCCCAGGGGTTCGTTAGTGTGAGTTTTTTCTATAGCTACAAAAACTTCATCCAAATGCTTGTGGTCCCAGCCAAGCCCAGGTGGTTGTTTCTGCCACACAAATATAAAGTTTTGGTATATGGGCATTTCCTGGGGTCACGAACGTACGTTCATACGCTTTTGATGTACAAATAATATAGAAAGAATTATGTATAATTTGCAATTTCTTTAAGCATAAATATATTGTTAAAGTAAAAGCTAAAACCGAGGTTTTTTGTTGGTTTTCGGTTTCGGTTTTTAGGCATTTAAAACCGCGGTTTCGATTTCGGTTAAAACCGAACAGCAATCCCTACTTAAAACAACAATAAATGTGTGTTTCATTTCATTTCAATTTAATGTTTTGTTGATTTATTTTCCATATTCATGCCAAATTTGTTTGTTTATTTAAATCTACACCACAATAGTGGAGAGAGTATTATGCATTTGTGCTAAAGTTTGTAACACCTTAAAATGTTGGTGTGTGTGACCCACCTTTAAGTATACAGATCGATTCAGAGTCACTTTTTGAGTTGGTCTTCCGTCCGGCTGGTAGGCTGGATGTTCCTGTAAGCAATGTGCGCAAAGTACAGCTCGAAATTGTAGAGATATGTATTTTGATGAATGGTGCATAGGTTCTATATTAGCACATAGGTTCTAATTGGCCCAAGGACGAAGCCTTTAGGAAATGGGGCGAATTAGTCCATAGCCCCCATACAAGCTTCTTTCTGGATTATGGTCTTTTCGCCCATAAGCCATCTTTTTATATTCGTATTAAGATTAAATTTGTTGCAAACTTATCTGATTACAATTTGAATGATACCGCCAAATTAAATTGGTATCAGTCCATATTTGATCATAGCCTCCATATAAAACTGCTTTCGAAAATAGCCTTTAGTGCCATAACTTCGTTATAAATTTTGGTATTGTGCTACTACTGTCATGACTAAATTTTGTGCTGATAGGTCTTAAATTAAAAATAGGTCCCATATAAGCCCCAATCCTTAAATCTTTTAGAGGCTTACAAATCGCATATAAATGAAGATACATATCTAAATAATATTCGACACAATGAAATTTTACATTTATTTTAACCTAATAGTATAAAAGAAACAGGGAATTTTATGCTGGCGAATACAAGATTGCCCATGCGCCCACTTAGGTTATACTGTCGTAAATTTTTTAAACTTTGGTGTAGGATATCATATGATGGAACTTTACCAACTATAATTTCTTACTCGTTTTCAATTCGTATTGCAGTTTCTTATTTGGTTTTCAATTGCCTGAAACACACGCGTTTCTCTTATTATTGTTTCGTTGTTTAATCGTTTCATAGGTAAAAGTGAAATCGTCATAACACAGTGGGGCGCAATGAAAATTTCTTGGAAACATTAATTGACATGAAATCAGTCTATGTAATCGCCCACCAAACGTTCTTGAAACTTAAAGAAAAGTGTAAAACTCTTCGCAATTATCTAAGAGGATTAAGTCCAATAAATTTCTCTTCCGTATTAAGTCAGTAATTTATAATGGTTACGAAATATGGAAAGTTTCTGAGATAATTTCGTCCACACTTCCTGTTTTTTTAAATAAATATCTGCGCAAAGTTAAAGCCATCCGGCTCCGAGAATGGATATAAATATGTTACAAGGCTCGGAAAGACTTCTCAAACAAAGCAACGGCCATCCCAGAATAGATAACTGAGCGCAGAAAAAAGTTGGACGCCACACAAAGAAAAAACCCTGGTTAAAGTATTGTTAAAAACATATTATGATCCCCGCAATGGCAACAAACACACTATTGTTGTTTTAAACATAAAATTTTTCACGATTAATACAATTTTGTTTACATTTAACAAATAAGTGTTTACTTTCCTTGAAACTTCATATATGGTTGATTTTAACAATATAGAAGTGTTTGAATGAAATAAAGCTAAAACCATATACTTGAACAAATTATGATTAATTTTTACAATATCATGGTTGATTTTTGACAAATTATTATTGATTTTAACCATATTATGATCATATTTAAGTATAATAATATAAACATTAATAAAATATAACCATAGTATTTTGCTTTTATAATATGGTTATCTATAACCATATTTTTTTTACGTGCGGAAAAAAACATGGAAAAAATCGGTTAAAGCGGAGATGTGATAACAAGGGCTCATTAGGCATGCAATAATGCCCATGGACGTGATAACAGTTTTAAAAGTGTCATTGAACGGAGTGTTATATGGTCCATGGACATTATGACACTTTTAAGCGTGCGAAAATCAATCAAAACTTGGGATAGTATTACAATTTTTTATAAATATTGAACTTCAGAATTCTGAATGTTGATATCCCAGACTTTATAATCCCGAATTTTGAAATCCTTAATTTAAAAAATCCGAATTTAGAAGCTTTACTTAGCAAAGCCGGGGTTTGCTATATCATAGAAGAGATACCACTTGCGCCTGGCCAAAGGACGGCTATAGAGTGAAGCTTTAGTTAGCGCAACCGTTGTCTATTATACCTTAGAGCAGACATTCTTTGTATAATAAAAATGGCTATGCGAACTATAGCTTATCCGTATAGACGGCCTTCCGAGGACCTTATGACACTTTGGTGTGTCGCTATGTTCTCGGACATATTGACATTCCACCAAGGCCTCATATGGCCATAATACGTCATATGGTGAAATATAGGACAAGATGGAGAGCCTCTAAGGATACACTCGGAAAGGGATAGCTAAAGTTTCATTAACATTTTTAAATAGGACTTTTTAATGAAATCGTTCTCATTGACTGAGCTTTTTAAACTTGTATGTACTTATATAAAGTAGAGAAAAAGAAAATAATTACAATTGTCAATGATATTTTAGGCAAATCACAAGAAATTTTAATATTTTTTTAAATATTGTCATTATCTCAGATGTAACAGTGTCTGCATGCGAAATTTTAAGAAAATCACTTGACTAGTTAAGAAAATTGGGGATGAGAAGCTTTTACCCCTATTGCTCTATATCAAGCCCTAAATAATAAAAATTTTAGGCTATAGTTCCTTCCAGATGTTATACTATTTGCCTGCGAAATTTCAAGAAAATCGATTAATAAGTTAAAAAGATATAGGGAGGGGAGCTTTTACCCCTCTTGTCCTAGTGTATGCCCTATTCCGTATTTCCTTGCAGATGATACAGTGTCCGCATCCAAATTTTATGAAAACCGGTTGATCAGTTAAAAAGATATAAGGAGGAGTATCTTTTGCCCCTCTTGCCCTATTTTGCGTCCTCTAGCGATATAAAAAACATTTAACGACCTAGTCTCATACCTAACAAATACACAAACAAAATTTCATAAAAATCAGTCAAGCCGTTTTGGAGGAATTCAAAATGGAGGGCATTTTGTTCATGTTTGTATGGGAATGTATAGAAAAATCGAAATGCCATATATTCGATTTCGTGCAAACTTAACATAAACACTCTACAGACAATCCCCAACGTACTCTGAAATACTAAAATCGAACTGCAATGAATTTAAAAACTAATTGAATTTCAACATTAAGTTAAATTCGCAAAATTTACATGCAAAAAAAAAAATAAATGTTTCGGAAAAAACATTCCCCTGCGGGAAATTTGTGTCAATTTGGGACCTGGTCCTGGGAGTTGTGAAATTAGAACAGGTACAAAAAGAAAGAACTCATGACCAGTGAAAGGAGAACCAATCCTGTAACTGGTTTATGAAGAACAAAAAGGTAGAAAAAGTAATGAATTACAGTACAGTCTTCACCGGTGGTGTGATACATTTTTTTTGGACATTCTAAAATTTGGCTCTTGAATTTAATTCTAGGACTTGTTTTATTGAAATAATACTACATCGTATTGAAATAATACTTCATTTTAGTAACTGTCACTAAACACGTCCATTAAGAATAGATTTGTGACTGGTCAAATGTAGTCAATTGACCCCCTCCAATGACAACCCCATAGAAAGTGTTAAAACTAGAAACGGTCCCTACCACCAAAGACCTTTCACAGGACTACTTTGGTGTCAGTTCGCTTCCCTCTGGGGTCATGAACCAATACACATTTGAAGACCGTTGATACATAAAAACCTTGAAATTGCCGTCACCTTCTACGTGAACTTTTAAGAAACAAAATCGGTTCACGTTACAGAGAACATCAATTACAAACACAATGCAACATTTTTTTATAAACATATATTATATATACCGATGCAGTTGTGGATACAGAAGGAGGAAAAATTGTTATTCCTAACCACCTCCGCCCCCAAACAAAAAAAAAAAAAACTACCACATTTTTATTCACTTTGTTAAAGAAATTTTGGGGATACAAAAAAAAAATTGTCAGCAAAAGTTGTTCGCCTGAGTTCGATCTATAAATTTTACTAACGTTTTTTTTTGGAAAATAAATAGTAACGAAGTTATTGACAATCAAAGTCAAAAATCCGTTATTTTGCAAATTTTGGGGGGCTCAGGGGCACCCTATCATCTCGTCCTCAAATTTTTAACTGCCTATTTCACGATGTCACTCGAACGTTTACGTTCGCACAAATAACATATTAAACAAAAACAAAATTAAAAAATTTGTTTTTGGTTTACATGTTATTTGTGCGAACGTAAACGTTCGAGTGACATCGTGAAATAGGCAGTAAGAGATTATTTTTTCAGCAATTCGAACCAACCTAGGGCTAGGCTTGAAGCAAGTTCCAACTTTGAAAATAACTGGCAGTCTAATGTATACATACATATATAAATTTAATATATTTAATTTTCTTTTTTATGATATTACGGCCGCAACTGGCGTATGAACTAGAATTATTCAAAGTCAGCTAATGACTTAGATACACTTACGTTTACTTCAGATATTGGGTCGAGTGAATAAAAATTTAGCTTATACTAGCTAGTACTAAGTACTAGCACTAGCTTTTAGTTTTCAGTACTAGCTATGCTGAAAAGTTTAAACTACAAAACGTCTGAATAACTCATTGCTAGTGCTAGATAGCTAGTGCTTAAAAGGGGAAGCAAACGCTGGAAAATGTGACTATTAAATTAAATTAATTACAAAGTGCAAAAATGTCAAAACTTAAAATTTTTTTTAACTTATTTTCAAAAATATTAATGTATAAAACAGAATATAAGTACAAACAATTTTTATTTCCTTGTTTATGTCTTGAAGCGTTAACAAGTACTGTGTATTGATATTTTTATTTCATTTTTTTTCTTTTCAAAAATTGTTTTTATTTTATTTAAAAAATGCAAAAGTCTGTACCGACCTTTATCAATGATTGTTATTTATTATTGTGTAACTTGTTTTTAAAAAATTTATAAAAATTAAGGCCCTAATTATAAAATTGCTTTCTACAAAAAAATTGAATCTGCAAAAAAATTGAATCTACAAAAAAGTGAATTTCTGTAGAAAGCAACAACAAAAATAAAATATATTTATGACTTTGTTTTTGATGTGGTAAACTGCAACATCCCTGAAGGAAACCTGGGTGCAAGTGTCTCCAAGTCACCAGTTTTGTCGACTATATTGGTGACATTGTCAACGAAGTGTCTACACTACATTACATTTGCCACTATATTTGGATTTAATACGAAAAAGATTTTATCAATAACAACTGAGAAGTACAATTCCTATAAAAGCTGAAGAAATGATAAAAAAAAATTGTTATGACTTCGTATTCTTACAAAAAGTGTAAACTACTTTTACTAAAATGTACTAGCGATTCTCTGGTTTCAATGTCTACATATGTTCCCAATGGAACTACCTAGTCAGTAGTACCAACGTCAGTAGTAGATTTCCAATACCACGCACATGTTAAATGTCTATTGTAAATAACATTATCACTAGTACTGGTGACTGTGTCAACAGTGAATCAGTAGAAATTCACTAGTGACATTTCCTGCAGGGATATGTACATATTTAAATGTATATGTGACATTTACAGAGATTTTACGATTTTAGATATTTTTCCGAAAAATAAATAATTTTAAATAAACTTCTGGATGAAAATCTGCTCTTAGGATATATTCTTTTCTTTGGCCAACGTTCACAAAATTAAACAAAAAAAAATCAATTTTTTTTAAATATTGTTGTAAAATACATACTTCAAGCACCCCAATCATAAGCTTAAAAAAATTAAGCAAAAACTAGTCTTTTTAAGCATTCACTCGTTTTTATTCACACATTTTTTGAGTCAACACTAGGAAAACTAGTTTTTACTAGTCAGTATAAAGTACTAGCTTTAACTCAAATTTTTATTCACCTCAAAGCTAGTTTAAACTTCAAAATTTCAAGTATTAGCTAAAGCTACCTTTTTATTCACGCGGCCCATTGTGTGCCTTTGCATTAAACATTATACGTTTTAACTTGACAGGTAGCTACGTCATATGCTACAGCGTTCATTATGTGAAATTGTGTTCCTATGGTAATTTATAAACGCAATTAACAACCACTCATTAAGACGAAAAAAAAATCATTGGAGTTCCGATGGCGTTATGTGACATACGACGACCACAACCATAGACTTATTAAAATCAAAATTTGGTGACAAATTGATTTCGAGAAATGGACCTCTAAGATCATGCAGTTTGATACTTCTCGGTTATTTTCTGTTGGGTTACGTGAAGTCACTGTCGCGTTAAGGGCCAACATTGTTCGTGTTATTCTTGACATACTGCCAGCAATACTCGAAAAAAATTATACAAAATGGGACAGCCAGAATGAGATTCGTAAAGAATAGCCGCGGTGACTGAAATCATTTTTAAATGTTAATGCCATATATTGTATCTTACAAGTAAAAAAATATTACTTTCGTTGTATTTTCTGTGTTAATTTTAACAATTTAAAGTTCTGTCAGGCTTAAAGGATCATCCTTTACTTATTTAAGTGCTCTTCGAATGTGAGGTTTTTATGTGGCGGCTGTGGTCATTTTTGCTTACACTGCTACTATCACTCTTTATTAGAGTTGTCAATTATTCGCCTTTCAACTTTGTTCGAATAATTCAAATAATTGTTTTTGTTCGTTCGATGAAACGATTAAATCTAAAAAATTATTCGATTAATCGATAAGAATAACGAATAAAAAAATTATTTTTACAAACAAATTACTGTGGAAAATCTTCCATTCCATCCGTTATGACTTCTTTTTTTTCATCTTAACTCCATATCGTTGTATTTCTTAAAGGCATCGTAAAACCCTTAATCCCTAAGCTTACAGAAAAATACTTTTCTAAACTTTAATAAGATTGATTACATACTTTACGAGCATTCTGTTTAAATTTATATGGCTTATTTACAAAAAGATTTTTACTTATGTAAAATTTAATCACTTTATCAAAAAGTAATTTCAATTTTTGGGAATACAAAATTTTAATTTCAAAAGATTTTGTTATTCGTGCTTAATTCCCAGTTTTTATTCTTGATAAAAACACTTGAAATTTATTGTTGATGGGATAAGCTATTCCTATGCATTTCACTGGTTTCGTTGGATTATCTTCCACTACATCGTTTTCACTTACCCAAATGGTAAAGATATACATACATAAATAATTTTAAAAAAATATAATACAATAACAACATTTTCTATTTTCAAGATATGATTTATATAAATCAAGTCTTATTTTTAAGCTTTTTGTTTATTTCTAAATTTTTCACCCGAAATTGAAAAATCTCCTTTCTTGAACATTTTTTAACGTTTGATTTAAAATAAAAACTGCGGATACAATTAAGGAGGTTGCAAAACTCGTAATATTCCGATTGCATCACGGAAGAGGACATGCTTTGATACAATTAGTATATTTATTCTCATAAAGGGCCAAAAGAACTGTTAGAATCAATTTTCAGCTCGTATTTTTAATGTTGTAACGAACGAGTTTTGCAACTCACCCACTCAATTGTTTGTTCAATTTGTTTAATAAGAACATTAAATACATTTTTGAAAAACAAAGAGTACTCAACACGGTTTTTGCTTACTAATTATTGAGATTAACTACAACCAGGGCTATGGCAACAATATTTTTTAACTTTCCTATATTTTGTAGAAAATCACTTAAAACGTATAAGAATAAATCAAATTCTAAGCTTTTATTTAATTCACTTTTTAATAAAAAAAAATTGTTCGATTAATCGACATTAATTAATCGATTTATTCGTTGTTCGAAAATCGTAGTTTTTAAATTATTCGAACAAGAGTTTGGTTTTGCTTGATCGATTAATCGAATTATTCTTAATCGGTTGACAACTCTACTCTTTATACTAGTTATATGAGCTCAATGAACCGTAAAAAGGCAACAGGAATAAAAGAAATAATAAAAATATGAGAGAAATAATAAAAATAATAAATACAAATCAATATTTTCTTTCTGCGGAATTGAAATGAAAACAAACTGTTTGCATGTTTTACTACACAACCCAATATAATTTTTATTGTTTTGTGTCATTTTTTCAGTTTTTATGTACAATAAATATGACTACAAGCAAGGCGAATTCAACAAGGTAAACTCGTCGCTACAACAATTACAACTCTAATGGCCATTTTCTCAATGTATCGACAAACTGCCTGTTACTTAATGTCAACGTAAATTTATTGGACCGATAAACTGTCCGTTAACGATTTTGGGTTTCTCAATATACTGACAAAAAACATTGTTTTCAGCTGGCAACGCCACTCAAAATACATGTAAAAGTTGGGAGTCAGCTGATTGAATTTATCTGTACGGCAAATAAAAGGAAAATAAATAATTGACAGATGAGTGCCGGTTAGCTTTGCGATAAAATCGAAGCAAAGGAGACATTGAGAAAACCAAATTTCTTTAATGTGCAGTTTTTCGTTGGGAAAAGAGATAATTGCCTAATGAGAAAATGGCCATAACAAAAATAACAGGCATTATGTTAGTGTAACATATCCGAGTTGTCAAAATAGTTGTTTACAAAAAGTGTGAGTAAAAAGTAAACAATAAAATTTTTTATTGATTTTTTTTATTTAAAGTTGTGTGTTTATGAACCGTTCTAAACAAAATTTAATGTATTCTGTGTTTTTGAAGATTTAATGTTAAGGGTGCATTCTGCCATGCATTTATATTAGTTTTTTTTTTAATCAAAGTGTGTATAAATTTTTAACGCACGATGTTTCACATTGGGGTTTTAGACTCGTTTCCAACTAAACCAATTGTGTTGGAGTTCAATTCAGAAATGCTTAGGAGAAGTGGAAAGAATTTTACACCAATATTGTTCTTTTATTTTGAGTTTTTTCGAAAGTTAAAGTGTTTTGAACAGTCGGACATGGCTAAATAGACTAAAAATTGCTCAAGGACCCAGCATATGCATACAAATTAGAAACAAATGTAGCTTACCAACGCAGCACCAACAAAAAAGGACATAAAGGAATAGAAAATTGAAAAATAAGAAGAACAAATTTCAGAGTAATGGACTTCTGAAGTTTTCATATGAATTTGCGATTTTCCACTATATTTGTAAACGTATGTGGCCATTATTAGTGTCTTTTGAAAGCTTTTTAACAGATCTTTCTGAAAATGTAAAATTTATTGTAAACTTTTTAACTCTTTACCTCCTAATACAGTTTTTACAAAAATGTATATCAAAACGTCACGGAAGTGCACTAGGAATCAAAAATTTAATCAAACAAACCCCAGATTCGCTTAATAAACCTTCTCCACATAGCAGGCCTTCGGTTGGGCGCAAGGATTTTCTCATCTATGGTATAACAAACTCCGACTTTGCAAAATAAAGGTTATTCGCATAGCAATTGATATGCTTACTATAATATTTTCGCAAACTAATCGCCGCTCCTTTATGGATTAAGAATTTTTAAATAAAAGCTCTTAAATTATACCAATATTAGCTATATACGTTCAGATATGTAGTGGGAAACCGCAAATTTATATGAAGACTTAAGATATACATGACTCGGAAACTAAGCGTTTCCGAGAATTGTGTCATTTTATTTTTTCTTGCTATTTTTTCATTTTCTATTCCCCTTTGTTTTTTTTACTTGGAACTGCGTTGGTTAACTAGAATTAAGCCACAATTAATTTTTTTGTCATAAAATTTCACAAATTAACACAATCACAATTTTTTTTAAATGAAAAACAAAAATAATTAAAAAATACAATTTATTGACATCTCGGATAATACAGCTGACGAACAGATGTTCTAAAGAGTTTACCTTGTTGAATTCGCCTTGACTACAAGTATGTGTGTGTGTAATTTGTTAAGTTTTTATACGCATTACATGACATTTTGACAATGCAAGCACGTGTTTGTTTTATTTAAATGCTATATACAAACATATTTTGCACAGACAGAACAATAACAAATTTAGCTTCAAACGCAGCAGTTTTGTAAGGGAGAAATGTATGAGTTTCGCCTACCATCCCGCTTACGGAAGTCATGAATGTTATATGCTGAGTCTCCCACTTTGAAGCAATACATTTTTGACAGAAAATGGCTTTATTCAACGCATTAAAAAACTGATGAACGTAGCGTTCAGCTTTACACACTGAATATTTTTTTAAAATTATTTTTTGGTACTCTCCCTAACAAACTTGCTTCGTAAGGGAATGACCCGTTGCACTTCAAATGTTTTTTTCTATTTTTTTTTTTTTACAAAACTTTTTAAGAGTTCCTTAACTAACTTAACTGCATCTATGTATGTATATCTTATTGTGTAGCGCATAGTTATGCGCTTATTTTTTTGAATGTACCATTAGTGCTTCTTCGTAAAGTGACTAAATTTTTTATTGGGGATATGCTGAACATACAATGGCTTAAAAATACATACATACATATGTAAATACATATATGTGCATTAATTATTGTGCTTAGGCTGGGTTTTGAAGATCTTAGTTAAACCTGGTTTGGTAAATCTGATAAAAGGATTTGTGCTGCCCTTACAAAGTTTGTACACAAGATTTTGACGGAACAGCTTAATTTTGCTAAAAATATTGTTCTTTAATGAAATTATAAAAAAATCATATAACGCCGGAAAAATCTGAGTTTCACATATCAAAAACCCGGCCTAAGAGGATAGAACTACAACGTAAATTAAAAAAAATAAAATAATAAATTCTAGTCGGTTAAGCCCGACAATTTTAAGCCCTACTCCACAGTACATAAAGGCAAATTTCAAAGAGTACGCTATATCTGGAACCCGTGCCCAATCATGGACTTGGAAAAACCAAATTACGTTATGAGGTTAAGAATATTACCAAAATATCAACAGCTATGTGACCAGGGCTTATATGTGACCTGTGGTCAATTCTATATTAACACTTGTCGTCGCCAAATTTAGTATCAATGCCAACATTTATAAGGTGGTTATGATCTTTTAAGCTATTTTTAAAATAAAGTTTCGTAAGACGATTTATGTTTGAATAACATCGATACCTTCCCATAACAATGTATTTAGCGACATTTCTAAAATTGTGTAGGAAACGAAATAAAAGTCTCATTTAGGTTTTTATTTGTGTATTTTATTGAAAGGAGCATATTTGGCGATTTTCAGAATACAAAACTTGACATCATTGCAAAACCAAAATTTTAATCACATAAAAAGTTTTTGTCGCTTAGTACATATTGGTGGTCGAGACATTGGCGCTTGATACAATGGTAAATGGCGCTTAAAACATTGACATGGACACAAAAAATAAAGGCTTGAAATAAATTGTTACGTTTAATACATTTTTTATTTTTTCTGTTAAACAATAAAATAAATAAAAATCTACTTTATAAAAAGTAACAAAACATTTATTTCAAAACAAAAATCAAAAATTACTCTTAGAGATCAAAACGGAAATTTTAAGATTATTAATAATCATTTTGATTGTCAGACAAATCATCTACTTCGTCTGACTCTGCCAATTCGTCTTCTTTCTCACCAAATGTATTTTTATACCCTCCACCGCAATAGTTGTGAAGAGGGTATATTAAGTTTGTCATTCCGTGTGAAACTTTTTTATTATTCATCTCAGACCCCATAAAGTATATATATTCTGGGTCCTTGAGTGATTCTAAGTCGATTTAGCCATGTCCTTCCGTCTGTCTGTCCGTCTGTTGAAAACACGCTCACTTTCGAACAATTTAAAAGAAATGAACAAACTTGTTGCCAAATTGCTTGTAGTTATCCTAAGCAGTTTGGGATTGAAATCCAGCAAAATCGGTTCAGTAGGACCAGAGCTATGAATCAAAATGTGGAACCACCACCTAAAAAAATTTATAATTTTGTTACAAAAAATAACATAAATGCTGGAACAAGCCACGGAATGAGATAAGATTTTGCAAAAATTTGTTTTATTTGACTGGAAATGACGCTGTTAAATTTCGTGAAGATCCATCCATAATTTACCCTAAGCCCCATATAAACAATACTCCCGGAAAACAGTTTAGTACGCCTAAAACCGTAAAAAAATAACGCTAGCGTAACAAAATTTGGAACGTCACAGTTTTTTAGGACTAGAAATAACACTGAAATTTCGCGATCGGTCCATAATTTACCTTAGGCCCCATATAAGCCCTACTACCGGAAAACAGTTTAGTACGCCTAAAACCGTAAAAAATAATGCAATCATAACAAATTTTGGCTCGTCACAGATTTATAGGACTATAAATGATAATGTGAAATTTCGTGAAGATCGGTACATAATTTACCCTAGGCCCCATATAAACCCTACTCCCGGGAAACAATTTAGTACACCTAAAACCATAATTAATAATGCTAGCATAACAGAAATTGGTACGTCACAGTTTTAAAGGACTAGAATTGACGCTGTGAAATTTCGTGATGATCGGTCCATAATTTACCCTAGGCCCCATATAAACCCTACTACCGGAAAACAGTTTAGTCGCCTAAAACCATTATTAATAACAAATCGTCACAGTTTAAGATAATAATAACATCATACAGATATTACTCCTTAAACATTAGGACTGTCAGTGGAGGGTATCAAAGATTCGGCAGAGCCGAATATAGCACTCTAACTGTTTATAATATCCTCGTATTCTTGTATGTTTCGTTCAGGATAAACTTTCTTTTGAGCAGACTCTCCAAATTCTTTCGTTTCGGGCCTGATATTGGCAGTTTTGAAGAATAGAAAAATTATTTAAACTCAAAAATCATAATGATAGGGCAGCGAAACCCACGCCAAAATGTGGCGCTTAACTTCTAGTATAGATCCACATCAAAAAGTCATTTTCGAAAAAAGTGTCGCTTAATACATTCGTATGGGAAGGTATCGACCTATTTTTAACCCAAATTTAATTTAAATACCAACATAATAATAATATAGCTTATGGGCGCAAAATACTGTTCCGGAAAAAAGTTTGTATAGGAGACATGTGCTCGTGTTTACATAAGCAGGCAATCAGGCAGCCAGACGGATGGACATCGTGAGATTGACTCAGAGTCGATCGGCATAGCAAAAGATTGGTCTAGGACACATATTTTCATAATACTCATAATAACCTTTCGACTATTGTATGGGGGGGGGGGGGGGGGGGAGGGTGTATATCCATTCCATTATATTTAAAAAAAATTTTATATATAATGAAAATGACTTTTACAAGACGTATGTATTTAAAAAGTATATTATTTCCTTTTTGGAGTTTATTTAAGAAAAATATTAAAGGGTGCTTTTTTAAGGACGAGAGAGCCACCGAAACGGTTAGTTGTCAAGCGAACTATCAAACTGCGCAATTGTCTGAAAGTTATGATCAGTACTTAATTATGATTAATTTCCACCATATTGTTGTAGATTTTGGGCAAACTATTGTTAATTTTCAAGGTTTTGTTATAACGTAGGGTGACCGTTAAAATCAAAAGTTGGATTTATTTAGGTCTCACTCGCCAATTTGGTGGGTATTGATAAAAAAAACTACTCCAAAAAATTTTTAGGACGATCGGCGAAGGCTAAGCAGTCCCTCAAGCCCGCCAAAGTTTGAGAAAAATCGTAAAGTCCGACTTGTATGACTTTTATTTAGGAAAATATTAATTTTACATAAAAATCGTTTTCTAAGAAGTTGTTTTTAGTAAAGTTTTCAACCACTTTTGCCTTAACAAGTTTTCTCTAAAACTCATATTGAACAAAACCTAATTAAAATAAAAAGTAAACAGCAGCATTGAAGCGAATTTTTTCTTTAGAACTGTTTTTTCTTACTCGCGTCAATTCAGCTTTAATATTTGTGTTTGTGTGCGTTTGCTTAAAAAAAAAATAGTCAAACGCATATCATTTGTTTCTAAGGTACCACGGTTGATAAAGTTGGTGCAATTGTACTTTTTTGATACAATTCAAAGCCAAAAAGTACGGTGGTACCCCCGTGACTCATTTGGTACTATTTCCAAATTTTCAAACCTAAATATTTATAATTGATATAAAATGGCAACTCGTATTTACTGTCCAATGAATATAAACGGATTTCAGTGTTTGGTGCAAATGGTTTTGCCAAAGTGCAAATGCCAAATTTTGTAGCGTTTTTATGAAATCTTAAGGAAACTCTGTGTATTTTGTTGTTGGATTTAACAAAACAGCTATGATATTTTGTATTTGCTCTTTACAAGACCATTTGCAACATACACTAAACTTCGCTATTGTGAATAGATTTTTGCACTTGATCATTGGACGATTGCATATGCCACATTCAAATCAAGTATCAGCGGCAGCATATAAGCCTTCATGGCAAAATATTATAAAAACAAAGGAACGAAATAGACCGTATGTACCAATGGTTTCAAGTGTAACCGAAACAAAAGTCTTTTTCTTTTATAAAAAAAAATTATTTATTACTATTGGGGTCGAAAAAGTACGATTTTAGAAGTTCGTAAGTACGATATTGGTTTTCTCATTTCTCATCCCTGTAACATACCTGCACGCTTTCTTTATTCTTTAAGGGGGCTCTCATATAAAATTGTCAACACAGACTAGAAATATATTGAAGAAAAAGCCCCAGAACTGCCAAGGAATCGCCCCAGGGGGGATTAAATATATGACGGACCTTCATTAGTTTTTTGTGCTTAACATTTTCTTAAAACATACTTGCTTATATCTCCACCCTTAAGGGGGCTCCCATACGAATATGCCGGTTTAATATAATTCTTAAATTTGGCCACTGCAGCGCTAAGATTGCCCTTAGTTGGGTTAAATGTATGACCAACCTCACATAATTTGTTTTATCCCCATTGCCAAAAAAAAATTTGGTTTCTAAAACGACTACGCATATTAGAAAAACCTATACAAATTGTTAAAGGTAATATTATTGTGGAATTTCGTATTTTATAGTTTATTTTATAAACTAAACCGTTTTTGAGTTACGCTGTGCAACCTCCTCCGTTTTCGAAATTTTGAAAACAAGAGCTAACCTAAAAAACGGTTAGCACCACTGAATTCAGCGTACCCGAAGTAGGGTAAAACGCTGGTCGTTTTTTTTAATATATAATAAAAATGTTTTTCAACAAAACTAACTCATAGAAAATGCGTTTCTTTAATGAATAAAAAAATTAGATTTTTTAGTGGCTTATTCGATATTTTAAGTTTATTTTGTTTAATAAGAGATAAAGAAAAACTTGTTAGCAAATTTTCTACAAAATTAATATTTTCTAAGTTATTAAACATAAAAGTCAGATTTCATGTAAAATTATAATTTTTCTCAAACTTTGGTGGGCTTGAGGGACGGCTTAGCCTTCGCCGACCGTCCTAAAAATTTTTGAGTTGTTTTTTATCAATACCCACCGAATTGGGGGGTTAGAGCATGGAAAAATAGAAAAAAAAATTTGATCCATACAGTTAACGACTACCCTAATTAACCATACTTCAACCATGTTTTTTCTCTGCGTTTGTGGTCTGGAAAATCATTTTGAATAGATTTTTGCTTGTACAATTTTACTAAAAAAATTTACTTTAAAAATCAGTTCTCGGTTCGCACAACTTATAGACTTTGTTATTTTAACGGCGCACAGTTCATTGTGTGGCTAAACGAATTCGTTTATAAAAAAATTAGACGCATACAGAAACGGATTCCACAGGATCCATAAAAATACACAGTTTGGTACAGTACAAGATGCTGGTGGCATCATCAACGCACAATTTACAAACTTAAGCGTTTAGAATGCACTTTGTCGAAAACAAAAAGAGTGGTCATAAACACGAAAACATTTTGAAATATTAGTGCCACGTATTGATCTTTCGTATAAAGAATTTTTTTTGATACAAATTAATTATTTTTTTTGTAATTTTTTACAATTTCAAGTTCTTTCAGCCCTAAAAAAACACCATTTATATTTTTATTATACAAAGTACAGATTTGCTTGTTTTATAAGCAAAATATGGATGCAGTCTTTAAAAAATTTTCAAAATTATGTGCTTAAATGTTTGTAACACGGTAATGAAATATATAAATTTTTTTCTTAACCCTTATGTGTGTGGACAGGTACCTGTGTACCTATTGCGTTTTCAAATCGAAATTTTTTATGTAAGATTTTAGTCTACAATTCTACAATTTCATGAGAACTCCTAACTTTTTGTTATTATTATATTTTCATAGGTGTTTATATACAATATGAGTTGGGGGGGGGGGCGTGGCATACCAATTTGCTTTTTGCACCCTTAATAGGGTGAATAGGTACCTGGGTACCTGTATACGTTTTATATTACAAATTTTTTTTTTTGGGTGTAGGATTTTAATAAATATATGAAAAGGAGAAAACCAGAGTAAAATTCTAATGTTATATCATTAACCATCGATTGTTTGTACAATACAAGACAAAAAAATTAGATTTCTCATACAATTTCCATGAAGGTACCCAGGTACCTATCCACCCTATAGAAGGTGTTTTATATTACAAATTTTTTTTTTTTGGGTGTAGAATTTTAAAAAATATATGAAAAGGAGAAACCCAGAGTAAAATTCTAATGTTATATCATTAACCATCGATTGTTTGTACAATACAAGACAAAAAATTAGATTTCTCATACAATTTGCATGAAGGTACCCAGGTACCTATCCACCCTATAGAAGGTGTTTTTTTTTCCACACACATAAGGGTTAATTCTGTTTTAAAGTCGCTACAAAAAATCTTCTGCATTCATACGATCATTTAAAGTAAACAGGTTGTAAATAGATAATACAAAAAATATTTGTAACGTGGTTTTTTTCTACGGTTGAGGTAGCTTAGTCGGGTCCAGGGTATACTTACGGATCCACGAACCTGAAGAAATAGGGCCTAGCTTTTATCCTTTCTGGGGGTTAATAATAGGGATATTCTTTATTGTATTTTTGATGCTAATACAAAGTTAGTTCGATACTAAAGCTATGATAATAAAAGTTCGGGTAAGCTATAAGAGCATTGGCTAGTACACGAGTTCAACTGGTCGAAACGTTGGATGTTCGGCTGTAAGTTGTGCAAAATTGTTTCAACCGAATTCACCATCGTGAAATCAGTCTGCTCTTAAATTATTATAATTTCCGAGACTTGTATGGAAGGTTCTTGTCTTGTGAGAATCGCCCCGACCATAACTAAACCTTGTCCATTTACAATTATTCAAAAATGTGCTAAATGAGAATTATATCTGCTGTTGTTTTACAAGCAACGTAGAAAACACATTATACAAGAGTTATTATACTGTGAGTTTTGGCACTTTAAAGTTCCCTGAAGGAAACCTGGGCGCAAGTGTCTCCAAGGCACCAGTGTTGACGACTATTTTAGTGACATTGTCAACGAAGTGTCTACACTACACTACATTTGCCACTATATTTTTGGCTTACATACGAAAATTTTTTTTATCAATAACAACTGAGAAGTATAATTCCTATTAAAGTTGAAGAAATATTAAAAAAAAAGATTGTTAAGATTTCGTATTAGTACCAAAAGTGTAGACTTTTTTGCTAAAATTTACTAGTGATTCTCTGGTTCCAATGTCTACATATGTCCCCAAAGAAACTACCTAGTCAGTAGCACAAACGCCCGTAGTAGATTTTAATTGACGCGCACATGTGTATTCATATTTGGCAAAAACTAATCTAATCCACTTCCAAAAACATTTTTTTTATTATAAACAAAAATTAATATTTCAATTCGTAATACCAAAGTTATTTATGAGTGTTGTGAAAATTGCAAAAGTTGAAATATCTAAAATAAATTAGATAACAGGTTTTATCCTGCCTTCAAAGAGGTAAATTGAAAAAAATAAATAAATTTAATTTAACAATTTAAAAACGTAAAAATATCTGTATCATATTTGTCACTAAATTATAAAACTCACTATATTAAAATAATATCAATTTTTTTTTCTTTTGACATTAGGGATGTTGTAATTGTAGTAAATTTTGGAAGAAAAAATACTTGTACTTATGCCCGTAATTTCTACAAATAAATATCTAGCTGTGTATAGATATCTATGGTGTAACAAATTTTTCATTATAAATATTATTTTACACCATCGATATTTGACAGTGAATTCAAAAAATTAATAAAAATACAAATGTTGCCATATCTTAAAAGAAAGGGAAAAACACAGGGAAAATTAACGTTGAAATTACCAAAGTAGTTTTACCAAAAAGGTAAAGATGAGTGTTACACTCAACAGAAAAATCAATCCAAACGAACTCAAATCAATCCGAAGCGGTATTGATAGTACGGATTTTCTTGCATCAAGTACAGAAAAATTGATTCAAGTATGGATTTTCAATCCCAAAATACTTATGGTGTTTTCTTTTCTGACAATAATATTCCATATATGCTACCATTCGTGCGGGTTTTTGTTCTATTCTAAAAATATATGCAAAAATGTGAGAAGTTGTCGCTTTCCTTTTTAAACATGTTGCAACAATAAATGGCAATTTGTTCCATTTCTTACCCGCAGTTATAACTGAGTGTGAGATAAAACCCTTTTTTGCATCTGCGTAAAGTACTTTTTTATGCAAGCAAGTATTTTTTTATTAAGGCTTTTCTTGTGTTTGCGTACAATTTGCGTTATATTGTGATTTTTAGTTATATTGTGATGGATATAAAAACTTTTTGTTTTTCGTTTGTTATACTTTTATTATATTTTTTTTTTGTCGCAAAATTTTTAACAGCAGCTGGCATTAATCATTGAAAATTAGTGCTGTTAACGCTTATTGGAATTGTAAGAAAATTTAATGTTGAAAATTGCTACAAGCGTGGTGAATACCGCTTTTAGTACAAACTTTGCATTCAATATTTAACACGCTAAATACACATTAGTGTTGAATGTAAAACGTAGCTATTATTTTGTTCTATTGTAATTTAGAAAAATGTATCACTTTGTAAGGGTTCGTGTTACCTGATAAATATATTACACAACTATAATGCATCATTATTTTTTAGAAAAGAAAACACCATTAAATTATCCATATTCAATCCCGATTTCGTACTTTAAGCAAATCGAAAATGAGATTGGTTTAAGTAAAACTGAGATTGAATCAATCTCAAAATGCGCTTGATTTAAGTATTATAAAATTGTTTTAATCCGAACTCGTTCTTAACGTAATCCGAAAATGAGATTGATTTAAGTAAAACTAAGATTTAATCAATCTCAAAATGCGCTTGATTCAAGTATTATAAAGTTGATTTTATCTCCAATTTGTGCTTGAAAAAAACCAAAAAGAAAGAAAAAATTTGTATGATTGATTTACTTACCCGTTTAACACCTTAAAGAATGATAAAACGCCAACATCATGCCCGATATGGTTTTTACTTTAAAAATTTTATGTACATATTTAACTAGAAATATAAACTAAATGAGACGGAAATTTCAAATTTACTTTTTAACCCTTCGTGGTACACATGACCTTTGTTTAATGTGTATAAATAATCAAACCGTGCGTCAGCCGGAGGGTTAAACATAAAAATAATACATACATATGTATATATGTTAATGTTTTTCTTCTTGTTTTGTTGTTACTACAAACAAAAAGCAAATCGTTTTGTTCGAACTTGTGTTGTGTTGTTGTAATTGTACAACAAATTTTGAAAAACACACACGTACGAACGCATAAAGTATGCAATACTGAAAGATGAGACTTATAAGTTTTATGAGATAAAATCCTCATTTTGTAATTTTATTCTCAGAGTGGCATTATCAATGAAAAGTTTAATCTTTTTTGTACTTGATTTAAGCATTTTATACTTATTTTAAGAAGTATCGGGATCGATTTTTGAAAGTAATCCCATTTAGGATTGATTTAAGTACGTTTTAATGTAATTCGTACTTGAATTTTTATATATATTAATAAAAAAACTTATATTTTTGTAAAAGCCGTTTGTTTTAATGTAAATTATTATTATTTCTTGCTTTTACGACATATCGTGGGCGCATAGTGCCAAAAATGTAAATGTACGATGTTAATTGTAAATAAAACAAAAAGTTTTCATAGAATTATCTTAATATCTTTCTTATAAAATAATCTATGGCAATTATGTATGTGTGAAACAAAATATCTAACATATGCTCGCCACGGCTTCGGTGGCAAACCTCTTTCCGATGGTCCATATTTTCAGTGGCTCTGTGAAATAATTGAGGTTCAATGTCATTAATGTGCCGATTAATTTCATCCTTTAGCTCTTGAATTGTTCTTGGATTATTGAAGTACACTTTATATTTCTAATGTCCCCAATGTACCCAAAGAAAGAAGTCCAATGGTGGCAAATCACGGGGTCGTGACGGCCAATGAATATCGCCATTACGTCATTGAATTTCTAGTGCAAAAAAGCTATTGTTTCGTTGGCTCTGTGGCAAATGACACCATCCTGTTGGAACCACATATCGCCCTGGTCCCTATACTCAATTTCTGGCCACAAGAAATCCGTTATTATCTCGTGGTAGCGTACACCACTTACGGTAACTGCTTGGCCGACCTCATTTTCGAAGAAGTACCAGCCCATAAACCACACCAAACATTCACTCTTTGTGGATTCATAGGCCTTTCAACAATCACTCGTGGATTCTCAGTTGCCCAGATTCGGAAATTCAGTTTGTTAACGAATCCACTGAGGTTAAGTGTAAAAGGTTTCAACAATCTTAACGCAGTTGTGAACCTCTGAACACTGAAGCAAAAAATGTCAAATTAAGTTGGGCAAAAACTTGAAGTTAAGTTCTGACTCACAATTAATATCGTGCACTTTAACTGTACCGCCCTTTAGTGAAGAAATATTCAACGTTTCAACAAAACTAATGCTGCAAATATATAAAAACTTGAAGGAAGTTTGGCTAAAGAAAAATGGCTAAAAAAATGGTTTATACCTAAATTGATTTTTTAATGGCGAAAAGAGATGAAAATGGCTAAATCAAGCCACAAAATGGCAACACTGTATACAACTTTAGCTGAATTCAGACCTTGGATAACTCAATTTTCTTTATTCTGCCTTGTAATACATGTTAACTTTGATCGTATAGATGATTTAAAAGAACAATAAATAATCATTTTGATTTCACAAATTTGGATCCGCGATACACAATCATCATTACTCTCTTTACAAATGCTTACGATTATATCATTATTAACTATATACGAAAAAATATGTTAAATTATGTGAAAACCAAACAAAAAACTATTATTGAGCTTATGACCTTATATTTCCGTTGTAACCTCACCTTATTAACCTAGGAAGCGATTACCAAGGCATTTCTGCCTATTATTCTGTTACATCGGAAAATGACACAATATGTGCTCAACTGTCGTCATCTACTTAGAGTCGTCACACTTCCTACAGATGTCAGATTGATACGATCTCCATATCACTGCCATTCTTCCAACCATACCAGGTTACTCTTCTAATTATAATTACACCTATCATGGTCCTTGAACATTCCCTCTTCCTGCATACAGGATTCTTCTAATTTGCTATGTTAAGTTCAACCCACAACGACGTTAATAGTTTGCAGTCTGTTTTACTTTTCTATGCATGAAATATTCTGTGTAGGATCCCTTTCTATTATCATCCCTAAAAAGGCCTAACGGAGGTTAAACGCAAGTAACACGTGACTTACTCTTCATTGCTGAGGCTAAGCGGACTAGTTCGTCGGCTGTTTCATTACTCACGATGTTGCAATTGCCCCGTACCCATCAACCTTAGTGCTTGTCCATACAGTGATACATTTGCTGAAACACATTTGAGTTTGATGGTGAAAGGGGCAAGACGAATGGAAGTGTAAACGTTGTTTCATGTACATGCTGTTTTTGTGGGTTTAATATTAAGGGGAAACAGAAGAAAGAGAGAATCCACACACAATTATTCAAATGCTGCTAAACAAAGAATTCATTGTATCAACACGAATGCATACGTCAAGAAATCTAAAGGATCATTTGATGTTACTTCACGATCGTGAATATTGATTTGTAAAGCTTATCCAGAGCTTACCAACTTTCCTGAGATGGTATTTTTGAAAATAGTTCTGCCTATCTGTCTAAGGTATTTCCATTAAATTTGATTTCATTTTAAAGGATGCAGAAGTCTGCTCTAGAAGACCGTACTAAATCAAATACTCTCAATAGGTTAGTCAAGCCCTGGTGCGCAAAACTTGTCTTGAAAATCGGTGCATTTGCTCTTGACCTTTAAAGTTCTTAAGAGATAAATATGAGTTACGGGTAGTTTCTTTAAAACTAATATTTGCGAAGAGTAGAATTTATTACCCAATCACAAGATTTGAAAGTTTGATCAAATAATAAGCATAAACTTAAGTTCTTTTGAACTTACCTAATAGCTTATAAATTTAATTTATGTTTTTGCTAACATACATACATATATTTTATCAATTCTAATGAAAACTAAAATTTTAATTTGTTTTGAATACATATATCATAGATTTTGTTGTTTTTATGACGATTATTTTTCATTAGTTTTTAAATCCCTATAGGTTTGTTGGGTATAGTGGGTTAATGATATTATTTGTAACGTATAGAAATATATTCTTTAATATACCGATCACTTTCGGGGTCCAGCTATTGAAGACATTTGGTATTTCCTTCCTAAATAATCCTATTGGAATTATTGAGAAATGATCTTTTATTTTATACAAACTCTTTATAAATGCCCTACCGAAATAAAGAGCATCATTATCATGTTATGTTGCTATTTTGATTTAATGGAAGCCAATTATATTTTATTTTAACTTTATGTTAGCGAACTTTATGGGAATCTGCAAATACTTCTTTCATATATTTAGCAAACAGCTGCGCAATTAGTTACGCAACATCGTTCGCTATGTACAATCAAATTGGCTTACAAGCAATCCTTTTAAATTTAAAATATTACCTAATACACAATTTCACAAATAGTGTGTGGTATAATTAGAGGTGTGATGTATCATTTACTTACTTTTTATACTTTTTATACTTGATATACCTGCACCAAAATAGTGGACAGAATAATATGCGCTTGCTTAAAAGGTCGAGAAATATTGGTCCTAGACTCATAATCTTTGAATCGATTAAACGATGTCCGTCCGTTCATCCAGCTGGCTGGCCAGATGGCATACAAATACTTCTCCCGAAAATAGATTTTAACTTATTAGCGACCAATGATCCGATTTGGAAACTTGCACAAATGATTGAATAAATTGAATTAAATTATATTTTTTAAAAATAGCTAACAATCTTTTAAATAAAAATTGGGCGCTATTGGGTTAATACCATAATTTTCTTATAAATGTTGTTATAGACATTAAAACTGGCGACAATAACTTATACTTTAACACATATATCATGACAAAATGTTGTGTTGTTAGGTCTTAAATTACACAAAGGTCTCATACCAACATTCTATGCTCTTGGAGCATCTCCTGTGGACTTGGTGTCAATTCACGGAAAACTGAGTTGGTACTCTTTACCAGGAGGTATAAGGTTGGTTACTTTAGGCTTTCTAGGCTAAATGGCACGGAGCTGACGATCTCTAACAGTGCCAAATATTTGGGCGTAATTCTCGAAAGCAAACTATCCTGGGAACATTATACACCTGCAAGAGATCTGTGGGCAGAAACTGGGGTCTTGGCCCCAGGGGCGTTGAATGAATCTTTGAGGCGGCGGTAAAACCGATCCTCTTCTATGGGGTCATAGTGTGGTGGCCCGCCATGGGAAGGGGGCGGTACTGTAGGATACTTGAGAAAGTATATAGGGTGGTTGCGCTGATGATCACGGGATCACTCCGCTCAACACCGACGAAGGCGCTGTTTACCATGCTGAACTCGCTGCCGGTTGACATCACGGCCGAACAACAGGCCCTAACTTCCGCTATTAGACTGGGGGCGGTGGGCCTCTGGACTACGCGGAACTATGGTCATGCCAGGGTCACGCTTCACGGATCATATGACCTAGCTGGGTTGGACTATTGTACTCTGGAACCCTTTTTCGGTGCTTTATTCACAGTTCATTATGGTGGAGGTTTCTTCATAGAGGAATTGGACATTAGGGTCTCTTTTAGGCTGACAGATGGCAGTAGTGTGCTGCAGGCGGAAATCTCTGCCATAAGGCGGGCGGCAAACTGGCTAAGGTATTATCGTATATCGAGAGATATATGTATATTTACGGACAACAAGGTTGGCATTGCATCTCTAGCTGGTGTCTTCACGACATCTATGTTAACAGTGGAATGCTGGATGTCTCTAAATGAGAACGCGGAACATTCCAGTGTAACGCTGACATGGGTACCAGGGCACAGTGGATGCCTGGGTAACCAGACTTCTTACGGTCTGGCCAAACAGGGCGGTCTCTTGGACGAAATGTTCGTCGATGGCCTGATTGGCATCTCAATGGCCGGCTGCAAGACTCTTATCAGATGAGAGTCGTACACGAGGGCTTAGGGGAGATGGCAGGGGGAGCATACCTGCTTGATAGCCAGGACTCTATGGCCTGGCTATAACGCGCTGAGAACGCGCGAGCTACTTGGTCACGGTAGGGACCGGATGAGGACGGTGATATCGGTCATTACGGGTCACTGGGTGATAGGGACTCGTGCTAGGGGGATGGGTCTTGCGTATAATGACTACTGTAGGAGTTGCCATGATTAGGAGGAGGAGGAGACGGTGTTTCACTTTCTCTGTCTATGCTCCAGTCTGGTGGACATTAGGTTTAGGCACTTTGGGAGACCGGACTTGCCATGTCTGGACGATTTGTCCAATGCGGGACCGAAATCGATCTCTCTGTTCTGCGGGGAATCGGGGTGGTTCTAGGCTGCAGTGACCTCTGGTGAATAGTCTGGTTGACACTGACTGACTCTTGTCACTGGCTAGGGGTATAACAAAGGGACCGCTATAAGGACCCAAGTGAGCCGTCGTCGTGACGGCTGCCTATTAAACCTAACCTAGCCTAACACCCTTCCTAAAATTACTTTAAGAGAAACAAATCTCATATAGATGAAGATATCTCAATAATAATCCGAGCAAAGAACATTTACATCAATATTAAACATAATTTTGTTTTGGCAAGTCCATGACTGCCCATGGATCCAAATAGGTAGCACTTCCGATAATTGTTGTAGGGAAGCATATATTCTTGAAATACCGACAAAACTTTCTTATTTGCTTCTACTGACAATTTTTTGCTATTATCAATTCAGCTTAAATTTCATAACAAAAATGTGTCAATTCATGTTGTGTTGCCGGTAAAAACAATTTTGCATTAGTTGGCATTAGTTGACCAGTTAAACCACCTGTAAATTGCACTTAACTCGTAAATAATTCATATCAATACATATAAAAATAATTTAAAGGCTTAATATTAAAATTGAATAACTTGAATTTTTGTCAATTTACTAAAGCACCAACAAAAAAATTATAGAATTAAAGTGGTATATCAATTGGAAGTAGTAAAAATCTATTTGTTCTTCTTGTTTTAAAATAATCTTAGATTCAAAATTTTTTTTACTATTTCATGTGAAAAAGGAAAACTCGAGATACACCTTTTCCATATTTAGCCATCGATTTATATATTTATTTTTTTTGTTGTTGTATGTTTGTGTAAAATTTATAACACGATGCTGAATAAAAATAAATCTAATAAAAATTTATAACATTTTAATGAAACATTTTTCCTCCAAGGGATGTGTAACCGACCATATGTGCTGTGCTCATAAGGAATTGAATACTTGCAGGCTGGCATAATTTTTTAGTAATTAATAAACAAACTAAATTTAGTGAACTTTTATTACATAGATTTAATAATATTTCTCAAAACAGAGTTTATTAAATAATAACTGCAGAAATCACAAACAATTTAAATGTGTTTGCCTTAAAACACATATCAAAGTAAGGCCCTAATTATCTAAATATTTTGTAATTTTGTTGTTGCTTTCTACAGAAATTTATGTTCCGTTTAAAAATTTTCAACGCCATAAGCTGTGAGGCATTTGAAATCTAAAAACGTAATAACAGTTTCTGTAGAAAGATGCAACAAAATAACAAAATATTGATGACTTGGTTTTTGATTTCAATGTTATTATTTGGCGTTACATTGCGATTTACATAATAAGGGCTTATTAATTTTTTTTTTTTTTTTTAAGAAAACGGCAGTAAATATTTATTGTTAATATCAATAGCTTACGTTTTCTGCCAGTATTTGCAAAAATAAGTATCGTAATACGTTTCTTAACGCTTGTGTTAATACCCAACTTACTCCACATTACTTACTCCACCCACGGTACCCGGGTACCCATATACTGTAATATATTAATAATCCATATTTTTATGAAATAACATTAAATTTTTAAACTTTTTAAAAGCTTATTAAATTATATTTATGTTAAAATGTGATTTTTTAACGATGTATTGCATAGCGGCTAAAATTTTAAATTTTTTATACAGGACAGTTTTTTTTAATATAACAGTTGAACATTTTTGGTCATACATGATATCTAAATGAGACTTCCCCGTATTATAATACAAACGTTTTGGAAACTAATCTAATGTAATTGTATGATGCAGAATTTAGTTTTTTGAATTTTTTTAGCAGTTCAAAGGTGGTCGTGTTATCCCATAAAGTGTATTGTATTGTATTGGGTACCGGAGTACCCGGGTGCGTACATTGCGATGGTTAAAGTTTAAGCAAATTTTTTTGAGTATTAAACGAGCAAAAAATAATCTAGAATCTGAATTCGCTTTCTTTTTAGTTAAATAACGACGATCCAGAAGCTTGATAGAAGACTTCTCCTTTTTATACCCTTCACCACAGGTGGTGAAAAGGGTATTTATAAGTTTGTCATTCCGTTTGTAATTTCTATAATATTGATGTAAGACCTTGTAAAGTATATATATTCTGGGTCCATATGAAATGGATTTTCCGAAGACCCCATATATGATGGGGGCCAGGTAATATTAAATGTATATGTCACATATGATCCGGAATTGTTTGCTATAGAAAATCAGCAAGATCGGTCCACAAATGGCTGAGATATGAGTAAAAAACCACTTCTGCCTCAAATTTTTTCCATTAACCGTACGATGCATACCCAACTTTTTCTACGAGAACACACACCCGGGATACGTTTGTGCCTACAAGCTTATTTTGGCTTTTTCTTATGTTTAAATGGTCCAATTTATTTTTATTTTTTTTAAAGTGTGAATAAATATTTTAAGAATGTTTTATCCTGGTTTCATGCAAATATTCTACAACGTTCAAAAGATATAAGCAAAAGAGTGCATGCATGCAACTATTATTCAAGTGATAAACAAGTGTTTGTAGTATTTGAATATTCTAACGGTTGCTTTTTGATGTTGTTGTGCATTCGCCATTATTTAGCTGATCACCAATATCGAGTGCACAATATGTAACAATAATTCATAATTTTTCATTTTTCAAATAAAATAATATAATTTAAACACACTATAAAATGGTTTGTTGCCTTTTATTTTGATATAAACTGGTGTGGCACAAACGTATCCCGGGTGTGTGTTTACGTAGGTGTCGACTTTGGAAGGTCGTAGCTCCTGAACTACTGATCCTAATTGCATCAAATGACCTTTAAGCAATTATAAATTACGTTTATGTTTCCTAGATCCGAAATCTCTATTCCTTAAGTTAAGCCGTTCCTGAGTTACAGCACTGCAAAGTTGCAAGTGGATACATTTGTTCCCGGGTGTGTGTTCTAGGGTTAAAGGTCCAATTAGACGTGACATTACCACACCAATACTGTATTACCAAAACGACATAAACATACCATACAAACCAATTCAATTTTGGTTTCTACGGTCATACAGTGTTGGTAACGTGTGTTTTTTTTTTTTTTTATTGTTTTTTATACCCTTCACTACAAGTGGTGGATTTTATTTGTAATGTGTTTAATTTTACGCATACACATACACATTAATTCATGTATATGATATGCCCCTCAAATAAAGAAACAAACTCATAGACTCATTATATTTTAATTTAACGCTTCTTCAGTAAAAGCAGTCGTAGCCGAGTTATTAAGTTCTCTCCTGAGACTGATGATATTGCCAGTTCGAATCCCGAAAAGAATTTTTTTTTCATTTTTTTATTTAATTTTTTTATGTTCTAAAAAACGATTTTAAGATTATAAAATGAATTTCAAACATCAACTTTGGCAAAAGAGGAAACGGGCTAAGGTACATATACATATACATTTTTTGTTTTTTATATTCTTGACGAAATGAAAAATTGGCGTGGCTCAATTAATATTTATTTATACCTATCTTAAGAACGTTATTTATGTATATAAATGTTTGTTCTTTTCTCATCATGGTGAAGGGTATATAAGATTCGGCATAGCCGAATATAGCACTCTTACTTGTTAATACTCAATTTCTTTTCTAATTGCATCTACATATACTGCAATAAATTCATGTAAATTTAACATTGCAGTAAAGTTAGAGTAATAGGGAGACCGAACGAATAGTATTTGACCGGTTTTAACCGGTAATTTTAGTTTTGCCCAAGTCCAATATTTTAAAATGTCAATTTTTCGAATATCGAATAAAGCGGTTATTTTGGTTAAATAAACTGGTTAATATTATAATGTTTAATTTATATACGTTTTCCTTACTTTTGTTATAAATGAACCCGTAATTTAAGTATTTTTCTAATTGAATATTGGGCAAACTTTAACTTTTAATGAAGAATGACAAAACAAAATGTAACAAAAGTCAAAAAACAAATCGCTAATATAAGCTTCTTGTTCTTGTAAAAAAAACCAAAAACCATTCAAAATACTATTAAAAAAAATGTTCAGCTTAAAAACTAATTAGCAATTGGACAGTATTTTAAATATTATACATGAAGTGTAGCCTCGTTGAACGCAGCCCTCGATATGCGCAACCCCTCGTTTAACGCAACACCCAATTTCGTAACATTAGTGACTCTATAAATGCAACTTTTCAAAAAACAAAGCCTCAATTAACGCAACTTTGCAAAAGCAAAACAAGTAAGACTTTTTTAGTTTGGTTTTTGATGTATAAATTCAAAACTTAAACGTGTGTACATGGTGGAATAATTTATTCCACCATGCGTGTGTATGTAAAATCTAATGCTTAAGTGCCGTAGTCAAGGCCTATCCAATAGGTCTGCTTACTTCTACAACAATACAAAAAATAACAGGCATTTTGTTTGTGTAAAATTCCTCGCCGTTGTCAAATTCTTACTACTACATAGGCAAAACAAAAGGAAAAATGTGTTTTGTGTGCATGTATGTGTGGCAAAAAACCAAAAAAGTAAACACGTTAAGGAAAATGTAAACAACTTTTGATATCGTTGAGGAAAAAACCAAATAAACATCTGGCTTCTTAAGCAGACCTATTGGATAGACCTTGGCCGTAGTCTTTTTGATTTACCGTTATTCTAAGAATAACAAATATTTTGTGCAAATTATGTACTTCTGTTTTTGGTCTCAATTTAGTTTAGAAAATTCTTTGTTTGTGAGTGGTTCTCTCATCAAAATAACAAAAATGCCTGTCGTGACAAAATTTGTTAAAGTCTGTATTCATACGGCTCATGTCTTATTGACATGATTGCTACTGTATTGGCGAGAGGGACGAGGGGAAAAGAAACGAGTACACAGATGCATGTACTGTCTTTACTTTTTGCTTTTTCATTCGTTGTTTAATTTTGTTTTTAATATCAAAAAAGCACACATGCAAACGCACGACTATAGAAAATAAAAAACATGTCGTCAACATGACATGAATCATTTGAACGCCAATTCATGTTCAAAGAAGAAAACGGAAGAATCTTGTCAATAAGACATGAGCCGTATAAACTCAGACTAACTAACAATAAAAGAAAAGAGTTAAATTCTTAAAAACCTTGAAAGTGGCATACATGTCAAAACAATATGTAATGAATCTTTAACTCGATAACAACCATCAGTACATATTAACATACATACATTTGAATGTGTATTTTATTAATTTTTTATTAGATGTAGGATATTTTGTTTTTCTGTTTTTATTATTTATTTCAATCAAATAAATACGATTATTAAAAGCTACCTTAGTTTTTTTTATAACATTCTTGATTTGTTGAAAATAAGCTTTTAAATAAAAAAAAATATGACTAGAAATTAGTGACTTGGTTTGCGCAACAACTCCGTTATCGCAACAGCCCAAAATTTATATTAGTTGCGTTCACTGAGGTAATACTGTATTATTAAAAAGATGTCATCTCTAGTGATATTTCGAACTGATTTTACAATGGTACTTAAAGGGCGCTTAAATGATAAGCTGCAAACTTCTTCAACGTCACGACTTATTTATCCCCTTTAATTAGTCCACAAGCTTGAAATAAATATACGCTAAGTAAAACTTGACTTTGCTCCATGTAGTTCTTCAGAGACTGCACATAATACTTTAGTAAAATATGCAGCCAAAAATTAATGAAAAACTCTTATGTAGTTCTAGCATATCTTCATGCTTAAAACTGCAACATACCGGAGGAATCAACGATATGGGAAAATTCATCAGTTTATTAAAACACGAAGAACTTAAAAACATTTAAGGAATCAGACAATTTCATGAAAGGTTTTCAATTGTGATCGACTAATTGAGAGATATTTCATACACAAAGCATGTTCATATAACTATTTGTTTCTATAATGCTGAAACTAAATAATTTGAAATAAAAAATCCTGGCTAAGAGGTTTTGTGTGTTTAAAAAAAAAAAAGGTTGAAGTCAACTGATTCATTTAGACATGCTTTACCACCAACAAATTGAAACTCATTTGAAATAAGTTTGGGAGAATATCTTAAATAATAAATTTATTAAATTCCTATAATTTTTTTAAAAACAAGAGTTTTTCAAAAATTCTAAAGCTATGTTCACACCTATTAAATATTTGACGTCCTACACGTAACCACTAGTTTTCTTAAAGAATTGTTTGATTTTGCAATCGTTGGCTAGAGCAAACATTATTTAACAGTTTTAAAATTACATTTTACACTTATCATCTTAGAAATAAATTTTAGTAAATAAATATAAATTTTTAAAAATAAAGCTTAAGTTTGATCAATTTTTTGGTCACGTTTTTTTTTTATTTTATCGTCAATTATTTGTTAGGTCTGAACATACCTTAAGTCATATCTATGCATTTTGCTGGTTACTTACCGTCGTGAATTGTTTTGTGTTAATTCAAATTAACTTTTTATTATAAAAACTAATTTGATTTGTGTATTTTTTTGTATTCGAATTATAACCGGTTATTTTTAAAATGCCTAACCGAAAACCGGTTTTTTAAAAATAGCAGCTGTTCGGAACATTCGAAAACCGGTTTTTTTGAAAAAAGTCGAATAATCGGTCTCCCTATAGAATAAAATGCCATTAATATTAAAATTACACTATGATTCACGTGAAATAAAAGTTATTTCAAGTTCACCCAGAGAAAAAACATGTTTAAATATGAAGACCTCCAACAAAACTATTTTCAAAGAAAATTTTAAACATATTTTGTTTAATTTGAGCCTATTTATTCACCGACAACCATATTATGGTTAAATTAGGCCTACATCAAGAATCAACAATCATATTGTAGTTGTTCCGAACATGTAATGGTTAATAATAACCCTGAAGGAAACCTGGGTGCAAGTGTCTCAAAATCTCCAGTTTTGTCGACTATATTCGTGGCATTGTCAACGAAGTGTCTACACTACATTACATTTGCCACTATATTTGGCTTCAATACGAAAAAGATTTTATCAATAACAACTGAGAAGTACAATTTTTATAAAAGTTGAAGAAATTATAAAAAAAGATTGTTATGATTTCGTATTCTTTCAAAAAGTGTAGACTAAAATGTACCAGCGATTCTCTGGTTCCAATGTCTACATATGTTCCCAAAGGAACTAGCTAGTCAGTCCCTAGTCAGTAGAACCAACGTCAGTAGTAGATTTCCAATGACACGCACATTTTAAATGTCAATTGTAAATAACATTGCTTGGGGTATAATAAGTCACTAGTACTGGTGACTGTATCAATAGTGAATCAGTACAGATTCACTTGTAACATTTCCTGCTGGGAACTAAAATATTAACACTTATAATAGCATGGTTGGTTTTCAACCATAGCATGTTGCTCTTGAAAAAGAGGAAAATACTATTGTAAATTAAAAAACAAATTATTTTCACATTTAACAATAACATGTTTTGAGGCAAACATAAAATGGTTGTGGATTCTTGATGGAGGACTTTTAATCATAAAATGGTTGTCGGTGACAATAATATGGTAAATTTATTCACAATATGTTTAAAATTGTATTTAAAAATTGTTTTGTTGGAGTTGGCCATATTGAAACAGGTTTTTCTCTGCGACTTGAAACAACGTAAATTTTATGCAGAATCAATCTGATTGGAGTGTGAAATAACAGTGATATGAAACTTCAAAGACAGCATTAGTATTTATTTTAGAATAACTCTAAAGCTGGGATCACACGATTGCCCCAATGCACCAATTTTCGCGCTTTTTAATACCACAACCTTGTGACTGCACAATGAAAATACTCATGTACTAATCGAGGACAATATTGTGCTTTCTTTTAGAAATAAAATGCAACCCTGGTGCGGCAATCGTGTCACTTCTTGATATGCAACCGCGCATCAATAAAAATAACAAAAATGTACCAATATTTATTGTGTTCTAATTTCATAAAATTTTGTAATTCTACGAAATGTTTTAATGAAATATGAAAAAATTTCGTTTCAATTATGAAAATAATTCAAACACGTTCAAGATTTACATTGTAAACTATGCATCATAATTTAGGTTAGGATTTAGAGCTGTTAATGAGTTTTTTTTTTTAATTTTATAACTACATTCAACATTTTTTATTTTTCGAATTTATTCTATGAGCTAAATTTCAGTTATGTATTTTATAAAGCCTTTTCGTAATAGTTCTATTCCTTCAATTTTTCAGAAATGAAAAATAAAAAATGTTGAATATAATATAAAGTAACCTTCGGAAGGAAATAATTACCAGTTTCTATTTGCTAAAATTGTTGAGTTAAATACATTCAATTTATAAAGTATCACTATCCAGTGTGACACAAAGAATGCTGACGAAGGCCGTAGCGGGCCAGAAAATGCATAACATTCTGCTGGTATCTAATAATTGTAAATTTTTCTGTACATACAATATACCTCATTGCTTTCCAAAGGAAGGCTAAGGTAAAATGTAACAAGAAAATACAATATAATATTCTGGTAGTGTATAAAGTCATTTCTGAAAAATTGAAGGAATAGAACTATTTCGAAAAAGCTTTATACAATACATAACTGAAATTTAGCTCATAGAATAAATTCGAAAAATAAAAAATGTTGAATATAATATAAAGTAAAATAATTCCCAGTTTCTATTTTTATAACTACGTAAAATTAGAGGCGGCATGAAATAACCCCCCAAAATATAACCCCCCAAAAAAATAATAAAATAAACCCCCAAAAATTTGTACAGAGAACAACAAAAACGATTTTTGGGCGGTTATTTCATTTTGTTTGGGGTGTTATTTCATTTTTTTAATTGTGGTATTGTTTCATATGAAATTATAACCCAAAAAATCATTATTAAATAAAGCCCCAATATATTTTTTGGGGGATTATTTCATTTTCAAATTTATAATGAAAACGTTTTTGGGCGCAAGGATTTATCCACTTTGGTATACAGAACACCGCCTTCGATAAAAAAGGCTGCCCTGCATAGCCGGCCTTTGGCCGGGCGCAATGGTTTTCTTCTATATTGTATACCAAACACCGGCTTCGCTAACTAAAGCTTCTTTGCATAGCCGTGTCGAGTCGGTATTTGTATACTATAGAGGAGAAAATCCTGGCGCTATGCAGAGAAGCTTTAGCTAGCGAAGCCGGTGTTTGTTATACCATAGAGGAAAAAGTCATTGCGGCCGGCCGAAGGCCGGCTATTCGGAAAAGCCTTAGTTGGCGAAGCTTATGTTTGTTATATCATACCATTATATATATCGCGTGATTCTTTAAAACAAAACTGTATAATTAATTGTATTACATATATTGGGCCTTTATTTCATTTCAGAAATTTGGGTTTTATTTCATATGAAATAAGCCCCCAAAAATTAGGGAATTATTTCATTTATGTTTGGGGCGTTATTTCATTTCGTTGGGGGCTAATTTCATTTTCAAAAATGGGGCTTTATTGCATATGAAATAAGGCCACACGCTTTGGGGGGTTATTTCATTATTTTTTTGGGGGGTTATATTTTGGGGTGTTATTTCATGCCGCCAAAATTAGAAATCTAACAAATTCGTTAGCTACAAAGTCAAGAGTTAATTTTGTTGCAATATGTTTTGGATTTATTTTTTGTAAACTATAAAAAGTTCAAAGTCTACAAAGTTAATGAAAGCTAGAATTTTATTTCCGGATGTTTTTTAATACTCAATATACCTGTATTATAATATTTTTTGAAACGAAAACTAAAAATAGCAATAAATGTTCAAAACTTATTAAAAGTAAGTGGTTTTACACAATGGCAATTTTTGTGACTATTAAGGTAAGTCAATTTGACGATTTTTTATTAAAAATTTTACGATTTTTGACCAATTTTTTCTGGCAGCTTTGTATACACCCGCGGTCAATAGCGTTGTCGTTTTGGTTACTTTTAACCAAAATTGCTTACTTTTTTTCTCAATGTGTACTTTGTACTTGTTTCCCATTTTGCATATTTTTTTAACTGAAAAATAACCCATTCTTTGTTTCACTTAGGGATGAGACGATCAAGATTTGCACTTGTAATTTTGATACCCTCTTTTTTACCAATTCACTAATGCTTTTTTGAAACAAATTTGCTTTTATTTTCTCTTTCAAGTTGAGTGTTTCAATAAACGTTCAAGAAGACAGCTATTTACAATTTTAATAAGTATGATTTTCGATTGTCTTTATAAGTTATTTTCTTGATGATATCTTGAAAATCAATGGTTTTAAAATTGCGTTAAGCCTATATCACAGCTTTAATTTTTTGTGAATTTGTACAAGCAGTATGTGTAAAAAACTCGAAATCAACACTTGTGTGGCTGCAGCATTAGGTCCACGATTACCCGCTCTGCAATACCATAATTGTGTATGCACGCAGAGAAAAAACATGATTACTAAGTGGTCACTACGACCATTTTTATTCATATTTGCCTATATAAATTTATTATAGTCCCAATATAATTTGAAAAAATATTTTTTGTCCTTAACATTTTTAAAATCACTATAATAATATTCTATGGTGTTTTACACCTAAAATGTTATTCTGATCTAGCTAAACATATTAAATTATGCCAAATATGTATGACCCAAAGACCTTAGGTGCTAAAAACTCTCTTAATATATTTCTTGCCAAGAATTTGTTTTCTTTTTTTCTATAAACCTAACGTAGCTGTTGAAATTTTTAATTAAATAAAAGTATCTGCCTATTTAACGATATCGAACGCCATCGTTCGCATAGAAAATTACATTCAAAACAAAAACAAACTACGAAGAATGTTCGAATTTTGTTTTTGTTTTAAATGTAATTTTCTATGCGAACGATGACGTTAGAAATCCATGAACAGGCTGATAAAATATTAACAACTCACTTTTAGGAAAAACTAAATGAAGGTTAAATTTCTATTTCTATTGATCTAGTAATTCTGGCGTAGAGTTAAGCGCCATTTCAAAGTGTCATACTCATTTAATACAAGAACTAGATCCACATTTTCCCATAGTTTTCAAATAGATATCATTTACATTGACAAGTTCTTCAGGTTTTATCACATGTCCAGCCATCTATGTAAAGTTTGTTATTAAAGAACAGTTAGTTAGTCATCGTCTAGATTTGTTATTTTAGTTGCAGCACTTCTTGAGTTTATTGGTGAGAGAGGTGAGATGATTGGGGAAGGGTTCTCAGTTTCAAGTACGCAATTCTGTTTTGTTTTGTTATTCTTACACTTATCACCTTGAAGTTGGCTGTAAGAGTAGTTGTATTTACATATATATGAAATATAAAAATGAGATAAGGAAAGACAAGATAAAAAAACCAAAAATTGCAAGACTGGAATTTCACAATCTCGACACTAATGCAATTTCAAAGCAGAATTTTAAAAAATTGTTGCAACAAAAATTAGAACTCCGACCAATGACTTAGCAATTTTGAAGAAATTTAAATACAATTTTGTACATACGCTTACTTAGACTCAAGAACTTAGCTTATGTTAAAAGTAAAATAAAATGCATTATTTTAAAATTAGAGCAAATAACGGCTTAATATCTAGAAAGCTTTTCTTCGAAATAAAATCATCATTACTTTTATGATGCAAAAATCTAAACAAAATGTACAAAACTACTTTGTTCAAAATTAAATGCTTTTCGACACCATTAAATTTTGGTAAAAAATATTCATTTTTAGGGAATATGTTGTTTCAAATTTGGAAAGAGTTATATCCTACTTCGCCTATGCTGCTTAGGAGATCTAGAAGCATAATAGCATAAAGATGAAAAGTAAATAAAGTGAAGTAAAATTTCATACATAAGAACGTACCCAATAAAAAATAGAGCTTCCAACGAAGCAGGTTTGTAAGGGAGAAACATAAAAGTTTTGCTTACCATTGCGCTTACGGAAGACATGAATTTTATATGGCGAGTTCCCACTTTTAAGCAATACATTTTTGACACATAAAGCGCATTTTCAGCGCATATAAGAATTGTTGGATGTAATCGTTATACACACACACACAATGTTTTGATACAGTTATTTTTTAGTTTTCTTCCTTACAATGTTCCTGCTATAGCCATAAAACTCCTCACATATAAAAGTAGTCCCAGCCTTGCCAAGGGGTTCATTAGTGTGAGTTTTTGAAATAGCCACAAAAACTCCATACAAAATTCTTGTGGTTCCAGCCAGGCCTAGGGGGTAGTTTTTCCCACACAAATTAGGTGTCAACTCAAGAGTTAAAAAGGTAACATTTGTTTGAATTTAAAGAATTTTGAAATACTTTGCCATTGTTGCAAGCTGATATGTATAAAGTTTTTGTATATGAAGTTCCAGTATTATGTTCATTTCCAATTTCTTTAAGCATTAATATATTGTTAAAGTAAATTTTAAAACCGAGGTTTTTTGTCGGTTTTCGGTTTCGGGTTTTAGTCATTTAATACCGCGGTTTCGATTTCGGTTAAAACCGAACAGCAATCCCTACGGAAAACATTATAGTAAGCCTAAAACCCTAACTAACAATGCTATCACAACAAATTTTGGCACGGCATAGTTAAATAGGACTAGAAATTAAACTATTAAGTTTCGTGAAGATCGGTCCATAATTTACCATAGGCCCCACATAAAACCTACTTCCGGAAAACAGTTTAGTACGTTTAAAGCCGTAAAAAATCATGCTATCAAAGCAAAATTTGGTACATCAAAGTTATATAGGACTAGAAATACGACTGTTAAATTTCGTAAAGATCGGTCTATTATTTACCCTAGGCCCCATATAAACCCTACTGCCGGAAAACAGTTTAGTACGCATAAAAGCGTACAAAATATTGCTGTCATAACAAAATTTGATATAGACATTGCGGTAAACTGTCTTCCAGCCTCATATGGCCAACAAAAAATGTTATGCAATTTAGCAGCGTTCTGAAATTCACCGCAAACGCTAAAACTAATTGCTCCGCTGTATTGAAATTTATGTTCTTTAATACCAGAAATCACTCTGCAGAATTTTGGGATTATTGGCTCATAGCTTTCCATGGCTCCAATATAATTTGCCCTCCTGAAAATCATTTCGCTCATTTGCTGCAAGACCGGCATACCTCAAAAAAATCCATTTCGAGATAAACGCATTTAAAGTTTTTTATTTGCTCTAACTACTTAGAAAAAAAGAAGACACATTCTCTTCAAACTGGGAAAGTATAAAAGATATAAAGATGAATTTAAAACACAATATAAAGTACAATTCTGCATCTCTAACTCCAAAATTTCATTTTTTGAGTTATGCCGGTCATGCAGCAAATGAGCGATTTAAGTTCAGCTTAGACTGTTACGAATCATGATATTTTACTCAAGCTATTTAAAATTGCTAAAAAAAAAGCATTAAACTTTCTGATTGTCGGTCAATAATTTTATATAGGTCTAAGCCGCCCCAAATTTCAATGCAGATGTCTGTTTATATACAGATAAATTAATAATAAATAGACATCATACAGTTATTACTCCTAAAACATTCAAACTGTCGGTGGAGGGTATCTAAGATTCGGCACAGCCGAATATAGCACTCTTACTTGTTTTTATAAAAGTTTTTGATAGCTCCTTCACTTACTTTTCTGCATTTCTATAGCGAAGCGCATATTTGTGCGCTTATTTTTTTAACTGTAAAATTACTGCTTCGCAAAATGATAAAATTGTTTATTGGGTATGTTTATAATTTCTGATTATTTATTGAATCTAAGTGATAGATTCCTTATGGCGCTCTGTAGGAGTCGGAGGAACAAATATATATATAAGTGATAGAGTATACAAAGATCATGGATGGGAAAAGTATGGAAGGAATGCAAAAGGGTTAAGATTCTTTTCCGGAGATATTGTTTTTGGAGTCTGAAGTAACTTTCTAAGCATTTTTGTGCAATCTGTTTCCCAAAAATTATTTTGATAATTTCTTTATTTTGTATAACTATATAGTTATTTAACCCATTTGGACCCAAACAAAACTACCGGACATGCATTACATACATAAAAACGAAAAATTAAAGAGGTGTACCCAAATTGGCACTTGTTCACTTAAGCTTCTTTCACAATCAAAAAAACTTCATAATAGAGCAACAATTTCTTTTGCAACCACACACATTTTGCATTAACCCTTCTGCATCCCTTGGATATGTGCCCTTCCTATGATCCTTTGGGTCAATATGACCCAACAATAAAATGTTAACAGCATTTCATATTTAAGTGTAATAAAAATAAAAGCGATTCTATTGATTATTTGACCGAAAAAATTATTGATCGATGATTCTGAATGAAGATGAACTCAATTCAATAGAAAACAAATTTTTAACCCTAGGATTACCGGTAAAATGTTTCCACTAAATTCAGCTCTTGGTCTGGCCAGACCACAATGAGAATAACTAAAAACCCCAATTGAATAAAAAGTAAATAAGTACATTTATATGCTTATTTTTTAAGTTCTATCTATTTATTATATAATTTTACTTATTTTTTTTTTATAATACATCACAGTCGTTGCAAACATAATTTTTAATTTCTTTGGCATGTTGCAGGCACATAGCTTTTCCACATTTACCACAGCTAAAACGGGTTTTGCGTTTTGTTTTTGTTAGTAAATTGCACTTAACGCATAATGGGCGGTAATTGTTTGAAGATGTTGGAAAAGGTACCGTTTCCAACTGCGATAGGGTTGGTTCATTACAAGGTTGTTGTGTTTGGCCCTAAGTAAATATATTATAAATATTACATTTTTATTTGTTGACAAATGTATAAATACTTACATAAACATTGAATTTTGCCATAGCATTTCTGATGTGTGGAAAACGCATTACACGAGAATTGGTACTTCGCAGCTCCATGTGTGGGAGCACCAGCTGATTAACTAATTCGACAAGAAATCGACGACGGCGATCTGTTTGTTTTAAATTTACCAAGTCCTTGTAAATCAGAAAGGAAGCTAAACCAGATATGTCCAGCATATTGTAAAACATGGCCAATGACCAGCGGTTGGTTCCACGTTTACAGCTGTAGTATGATAACATTTGATCCATGGTATCAACTCCAGCTTTATTTTGGTTATAGTCTATGATTTGATTAGGTTTCTTTGAAGCGTTCAATCTGGTTGCTCTACCTGGCTCATCTTCCGCTGTTATGTATTCTGTGATGATATTTGTGTAATGTTCTGTTGATAATAGTACAACAGCCTTGTTTTTTTTTTGGTACATATGAACAGAGAGCATGCTTATCCGCGTAGTAGCCAAATAAAGTTTCGCATACTGGACGCTTGCTTGATTTTTTAAATAAATTTGGCACAAAAGTTTTATTACTTCGAACGGTTCCAACAAGAGCTAAGCGGACTTCCATCAATCTCTGTGCAAGTGTCAGACTTGTGAAAAAATTATCACAGTACACAGTACGTCCTGTATGAAAATACTTTATTGACAAATCCATCACAACTCTCTCCCCCTGGTTTACTTCTCGAATGCCATCAGATTGTTTGCCTGTGTAAATTTGGCCTTTCAAGGAATATTTTGTTTTCGAGTCACATATCCACCAAATTTTAATGCCATACTTGGCTGGCTTTGATGGAATATATTGTGTGAATCGCGTACGTCCTCGAAAAGGAAAAAGCTGTTCATCCACGGTTAGGTTTGCCCCTGGAGTGTATGAAGATTCCAAATTAGCAATAAGCATCAACCAAAGATCGTCTATTGCGGCCGATTTGCTCAATTCTTGGCGTAGTGGCCTAGTGTTTGCGTTGTCAAAGCGGATGAACCGTAGCAATAAAGTAAATCGTTCTCTTGACATTGCAGCCTTATACACGTCATGGTGATATGGTGCCCACAATTCTTTAACAGGTTGGGTTGCACATTTAAAAACCCCGGCAAACAAAAGCAATCCAAAAAATGCATATATTTCTTTTTCGTGCGTTGTCTCCCATTCTATGGGTTCTTTCATTGGGTCCTTTGTATTCAAAACAATATAAACCTCTTTGGCCTTGCGGTTGGTTTCTCGAAAAATAATGCTTACCATTTCAGGTGTAAAAATTTCTCTAAAAATTTGAGCAGGATTAGGCAGAAAGTGGCGCGATGGCCCAGTTTTCATGGCGACAGGAATGTTATGTGCGAATTTTCTGCCTGTTTTCGGTGGTTGCGATATCCAAATAATACCAGCTTTGCTTGAGTATTGCCCAGCTTTACCTTTAGCATGTTCGGCAAATTCATCTTTGTGTTCTTTAGCATTCTCATCGCCTTCATCATCAGTAAATTCTTCACCATGCTCTACAATGAAATCTTCAGTTTCTGCATCAGACGCACAATCTCCGGCAATTGTCTGCGGTACGAAATCATTGTCTTCATCACTCTCAGAAAATAATCCATTTCCATCATCATCACTATTGCATAAATAATCCATCATCTTATCTTCAGCTTGTTTTTTTTCACCAGGTGATAAACGCTGGAATCTGGCTGGTTTATTCAAAACCATGTCCACAACATCCAATCCTGATTTCTTATCACCTTCCATTTATTTATTATTTTATTATGTAACACAGTAAAAAACTTATAACAATTCAAAATTCCTAAAAAAAATTCTGACACAGATTAGTTTTCTATTCTTGCAACTCAAGAGCACAAATATGACTGCTTTACAACTCTAAATTTACTTAGTTTGCATTGTCAAAGTGTTTTGCAAATCAAATTGTCAGTTACTAAATTTTTTTATAAAACACACAAAACCTAAAAACAAAACACAAAAATAAAATTTCGTCGTCAAGTCAAAAAAAACAAATACAATACTTCATGGTCCAGCCAGACCAAGATGGTAATTTGGTAGATGTTTACGTAAAAATGGAATTTCACCCCCCAAATTTGCTCCGATCGATTCCAAATCAATTTTATTCGATTCAGAACATATCATTTATAGAATTCACGTACCTCTTTTTTTTATTTTTTGTTCTGATGGAAAGATATAGCAAGCAAAACACAAATTTGGTCTGGCCAGACCAAGATGGTAATCCTAGGGTTAAAGTGGAATTAAACTTGCAATATCGCATGTTGGGTCATATTGACCCAAAGGATATTAAATGTGTGTAAATCGTGTTTTTTGGAGGGGGAAGGAAAAACTAAAATTTTATTATTTTCATTTAAATTTATAATTTTTGTCCCTGTAATGGATAAATTGAAGTTTCACGTCCATATCTTATATTAAAAGGGACAAATTTTGCGTTTGAAAACCAAAATTGGGTCAAATTGACCCAAGGAGTGCAGAAGGGTTAAGAAACGGTTTGCAAATTTTAGCCATAACAATATTATGCAATTACTATTATTTTTTACAACATTATGTTAAAATTTTCATTCAAAACTACTAAATAAAATTATTTTAAACGTCAGAAACAATTTTATACAAATTGTTGCTGAAGTTAAAGTAGACTCAACTTTAAGGCTCAGTTAGTCTTTACTTTCTGTTTCTGTTCTGTTCCGTGCCGTTCTGTTACGAAATTGTAATAGTTACTTTTTCTGTAGTAACTTATCAGCCATTTATGACACATTTATTAGTTTTGCACCGTCCAATGTATTATTTCAATCACTTTAATGCAAATAAATTTGAAGAAATTAAATTTTGTGAATTCTTAAAATCAAAAAATAGTTTATTTCAACATAAATATGTATTTTTTATTATTTATTTTGCTGTCACTTACAATTACTTAGCAAGTTTTTGATTTTAACAAACTGAACCGCAACAGAACAGAAAAACTAATCAATTTCATAGGTTTATTAATAACAAAAACAAATCAGCTGATTCGTAACAGAACAGAAAGTAAAGACTAATTCTGCCTTAAGTTACATTTTTGTTCTAAAAATGAAAGGAAAATATATAAAATACTTTTAAAAACTTAAAAGCACTACTTACATTTCTAATGAAAGAACCAATGAATTTTACAAGGGATGTCCCAAAATGAACGCATTCAAAAGTAAGTCATTATTTTATTTACCTACATACATCCAGAAAAAAGTAGTTATAGAAGTATTTATAGATGTAGTTATAGAACAAAGCTACAAAATAATGAGTTAAAAAAGCTATTCATTTTGAAAAAGTAGGCGAAGTTTTTACTGGGTGAATAATGTCAAAAACTTTGTCGTAAGCCGCAAAAAATTAAGTGTTCCAGAATTGGCACAGCGTGTGTAAATGGTACAGTAATTTGTTAGAGCACTAGCGTCTTAGGCCATCAGCTCATTCTTTTTTTTAACAACGGGTAGTACGACATCTGCAAAATATATTTTGCTACGTATTAACACACGGTAGACTCATCATATAAACCTTAATTTCCAAATTTTAATGCATGAGCCAAAATATGTGCACGAGTGCGTTAAATTGTTTTTGTTTTAAATGGAGACAATTCTGACAAGTCGGGTATATTTGTAATGCTCTCCCAAATGAGTCTTCCTATTGTTAATCTTCGAGCAATGGAACTCTTATATATTTTTTTTTTTAAACAATATATCTGTGAACCAGCTGTAGATTGTCAGTCGGAAATGCATTTTCATAAGGGCTCATTATAGTAACTATTGTGGTGGAAAGATAATTAAAGGGAAGCTTCGACAGAAAAACTCGATGGCATCTGTAATTTTGTGCTGATTAGTAGGCCAGTAGGTTAATTGTCCGCTGTTAACAACAAGCTTATCGTATAGGTTCTTTTGAATTCGTGTTAACAGTGTTTCTCTGTTAATAACTCTTAAACATTTGATTTTACTGTCAAAAACTAAAGCATCAAGAAAAAATTAATACAACTTACCGTTGTATTAGCTAAAGCTTGTTAAAAAAAATATTCTCTCATTATGGAATATATTTTCCACATCAACCCTACCATTTAAGCATGAATACAATATCACCCATATAAGTTATGCAACAATTTTAATACAAATTCTAATACTGACACAAAATTGGGCAGAGATAAATTTCAATTAAGCCTTACATCTAAAAAATTTTTTTTATATTAAGCAAGTACATATCGGCATAAAAACATAAAATATGGGACAGTCGATGAAAATTTCTCATACTGCCATAAATGCTATAATTTTGGCGTTGGCTGTGAGATGACTTTAAATTTGAGTTATTTCCCGTCTATTTTAATCCACATCACTGTTAATCTACTAAGATTTCATAGCTGACCGAAACTGACAATGATGTAGGGCATGGAAGAATGGACTTCCCCGAATATACTTTCTTATTTGCTTTTTTTTTCATGGTCAACAATTTAATAATTAAAACAATTTTATATGTACGATATAAATGTTTTTCATATGCAAATACGTATAAATATTTGTTTTATTGCTTTAATTCTAACAAAGTTGCAAAAAATATGTAAATATACATACACAAATATGTATGTATTTATTTATTTTTAAAAACATTTTTTATTAGATCTATCCTTAAAACATTTTTTTCTTGATGAGTCTAAAGTTTTGTTCCGACCTATAGGAAATGAAAAACTTTCTACCGGTTAATTGAAACCTTCGTTAAAGATCGATTAAAAGTTAGAACTTTGTGCTAACTTAGCAGATCATATGACACGGTTACTATAGGCAAGTCTTTGTGAGAACCAAACATAGGTCACATGGGCAGTGATCGACAAACAGCAACAAAATTATGTTACTAGGCTTAATACTATTTATAAGAAGCTTATGCCGGATACTATCTACACACAGCGTTGCCATTTGTCAAGATTCCCCTTTTTTTTTTTGCAAGTTTTTGAGATTCCAAAAAGTTTTTAATTTAATAATTATAGCCCAGCCATTGGGTATTTTTACCTGGAAAGTTTTCCGGGAGTTTTGAAAATTGGCAATTTTATAGATTTTGACGTGCTCTTTCCGAATTTCAACTTTGCCACCTCGTTCCTTTGCCGCTCGCGCCACCATATTGGAAAAATGGCGCCTAAAAGCAGTTTTTTGATAATAAGTCCTTTCCGACGCATTTTATAGCAAAAACATTTTAATACAAAATAATTGTGGAGAAAATTTCCTACAATTTATGTCATAACTTTTTTTTCCTAAAATCAATAGTTTCGGCGTACGAGCGTCGTAAAGTGTAGTTAAAAAAAAGTTTCGGCAGAAATACTAATTTTTTCTGGATGGTATAATTTTAAAAAATAAACGCCTCGCTTGACAAATGGAAGAAAAAAACCATTGCAATTGCACATTCTATTATTGCGGTTCAGGTCGGAGTAGCTATATTTTTATTTCAAAAATATGGATCTCGACTATTGATAGATACTTTATCATATCTCGGATTTTGACAGAGTAAAACCACTTGGTGTTATGAATACAGGCATTCGGATAGATGACGACATAGTCCCGATTAATCCTTTGCTAATTTTCCAAAGAATGTGCATCGCTAAAGAATCTGAAAAAGAACTTGAAAATTTCCTTGCATACAAACTAGCTCCATTTCCGTTGTCCCTTTTCAACGATGAAGGTATGCGCAAATGTATTAAATCCAATATGTATCAGGCATTTTAGCAACATTCTGGTAATATAAATTTTGAAAATACGATGTACATCATCGATGGAGGATACTTATTACACCCAGTAGTTTGGCAACAGGGCGAATCGTTTTCATCTATTTGCAATAAATACATTACCTACGTCCGATCGCATTATATCTCCAATGCCATTATCCTATTTGACGGATATCCAGGAGATGTAGCAACCCGTAGTACCAAATATGTAGAACGATCACGACGATCACGAAAAACTGCTTCAGTAGACATACTTTTTGACGAAACATTGACGCCAACTGTGTCACAAAGTAAATTTCTAGGTAATGATGCGAACAAGAACCGCCTCATTGGAATGTTGAAGACAAAATTTGAAGCTGAACACTTAATGGTTAAACAAGCTTCCGAAGATGCAGATACGTTAATAATTAATACCGCAATAGGTGTTTCATCGGCATTTGATTTTGTAGTAGTTGTCGGTGAAGATGTAGATCTCCTCGTTCTTTTGACGGCGCTATCAACGCATTCAAACATATACATCCTCAAACCAGGAAAACGAAAAATTTCACGACAAATATACTCCATAAATAGTATAAAAGATAAAACAGCTGCAGATCATATTTTATTTTTGCATGGGTTTAGTGGTTGTGATACCACATCAGCAATATTTTATCAAGGAAAAATTAAATTTATTAAAGTACTCCGAAAAAACCCTAATTTAAACGATGTTATCGAAGTACTTAAAAATCCCAATGCTGATCCAGAAGTCATTGCGAAAGCTGGAGAACGTTTCCTTATCGAATTATACAGTTACAGTGATGTGAAAAGCCGTAAAAGTACTTCTTTAAATAATTATAAATATGCATGCTTTACTGCATCAGCATATAAAAGTAAATTTAATATTGCGTCGCTGCCACCAACAGAAGCAGCAGCACGACAACATTCGTTTCGAACTTATCAACAGGTTAAGCAACGAACAAAATGTAGAACAATGGGGATGGAAAAAAGACAAGAAGGTACTCGTTCCTGTTACTACATTCGAGCCCCCTGCTCCAGAAAGCTTGCTCAAACTTATTTCTTGCAAATGCAAGAAAGGTTGTCACAAAGCTTGCGGATGCAGAAAGGCAGGGCTAAAGTGCTCCGTTGTGTGCACGAACTGTAGTGGTTCTTGTGATAATTCGCAATTCACCGATGATGCAGAAGAAACTTCCGTCTTTGATATTTCAATCAGTACTGAAGACAATGAAAGCACAACACCTGGTCCGTCAACAGCATTGAAGCGACAGAAATTGAACTAAATTTGGAAATAGTGAGTCAGATGTGGATTAGGCCTACTGGGGATACCACGATAAAAAACGCGTAGCTTTCTTTACCTCATGGTGGTGTGGAAATGAGTATTTGTGCCGAAACGTGTGTTGAACTACACTTTACGACGCTCGTACGCCGAAACTATTGATTTTAGAAAAAAAAGATTATAACATAAATTGTAGGAAATTTTCTCCACAATTATTTTGTATAAAAATGTTTTTGCTATAAAATGTGTCGGAAAGGACTTATTATCAAAAAACTGCTTTTAGGCGCCATTTTTCCAATATGGCGGCGCGAGCGGCAAAGATACGAGGTGGCAAAGTTGAAATTCGGAAAGAGCACGTCAAAATCTATAAAATTGTTAATTTTCAAAACTCCCAGAAAACTTTCCAGGTAACCTTTATTTTTCCTACCAAATAACTGTACTATTAGTATTGTGGTAATTTTGTTGAACTATTTATGGTTTTTAATGAAAATTTTCAATATTTTTAAGCAGGCTTAAGTTCATCATATTCAATTTAAGAATTCTTGACTGAACAGAGATTTGAACCCAATTAAAAATGAATAATCATTAAAAAAAAGCAAATTTCGATCTACCAAAGGTTAAAATACAATTTGGTTTAAGGATTGATGTTTGACTATTGACGTCAGCATTCGTCGATGGCTGCGAGTGTAAGACGGTAAATCCCTCTGAGGAGATCGAGTGGTAGCGATCGAAACATGTCAGGGTACCCAGCCGCCTGGGTTCAAATCTCAGGTCAGTCAAGAATGAATGATTATCAATAACAATTTTAATTAGTTTTTAATTTATTTAAACTGTTTTCAAGTTTTTTATAAATATATAAAGTTTTTCAAGTTTTTAGTATGTAAGTTTTGGAAGTTTTAAACAAATTGGTTTACATCATAATAATACTTACCTTAAAAATCCAAAAGATATTTATTTAGGTGCTGAAGTAATTTCAGCACTAGCTTCATATAAATTATCTGAAGATAATGAAACAGACTTTAGAGTTCATTGTTTAAAGTTTTATGTTGAACTTTGCAATGGATTGGTAAAAAGGTTCGATTCTAATAACGACTTCCTTAAAAAGTATTGCTAAATTATGTGCTATTTTCCCAAATGTTGTAGATGTAATTGATATTCGCTTTGATTTTTCGGAACATAATTTACAAAAAGAGCAAAATATTGTGAGTTTTTGGGAGGATGTATTTAAAGTAAGACGTTGTGATAAGTCCGAAGTTTTTCCATATTTAAAAAAATTAGTTAATTCAATTTTGTCGTTACCAATATCTACAGCAAATGTAGATCATATATTTCCTCAAAAATTAATTTAAACAAAAATAGTGCTAGAAACAAATTAGAAAAACCAACTTTATGTTGAATTTTACGAACAAAAGAGTTTTTAAAACAAATAACAGTGATTGTAGGAACTTTAAGCAATCAAAAGAAAATGCTAATTTATATTCAATTTTTTTACATCTGTAAATAAAATTAATTCCTAAGGGTGCGAACAGAGTGGCCGCTTGTTGCCGAACCGAGCCGACTGACGCTTATTGCGAGAACCAATGCGAGAAAACTGGTACGATACAAGTTAGCACAAATTAGCGCGTACAGGTCATAGTGGGCGCCGAGCTGGTCAGAGCGCAAAGCTGATTGAATGCGAGAAAACAGTTCCAAAGCGCATTTCAGCGCCGAAAACATTGTTTATGTTAAGTTGTTATGATTTCAACTTGGGTGGAAAACATTTAAAAAAATTAAAAACAAAAATTAAAGAAAAAGTAAATAAACCATGCATTCAAAAAATTTGAAAAAAATAATAAAAAAGAAAATAAAAATTAATTAGTATTGTGGTTATTTTGTTGAACTATTTATGGTTTTTAATCCAAATTTTTAATATTTTTAATTAGGCTTAAGTTCATGAAATTTAATTTTTATTAAATTATTTTTGTGAAGAAAGGAATTTTACAACATGAAAATTTATTAAAATTGTTATTGATAATCTTTCATTCTTGACGTGGCTCGGGCTCGAACCCATGGTAACCTGCCGGCCAGGGTTCGAGCCCGAGCCACGTCAAGAATGAAAGATTATCAATAACAATTTTAATAAATTTTCATGTTGAAAATTCATGGTACATGTATCGATCGCAACCACTCGATCTCCTCAGATGGATTTGCCGTCTTACACTCGCAGCCATCGACGACTGCTGACGTCACTAGTCAAACATCAATCCTTAAACCAAATTGTATTTTAACATTTGGTAGATCGAAATTTGCTTTCCTGAATGATTATCCATTTTAATTGATTTACATGTTTTTTCCTTTACTTCTGTTTTTTTCGTACTTTCGTTAAGAATTTTTCTTGAAGTCCAAGTACATTTTTTGTTTTTTCCTTTGTCTTTCTCTTTTCTGTTGACCTTTAAAAATTAAAAAATAAATAACGAAAATTAAATAATATTATAACAATTATAAAAAAATTTAAATAAAACTTAAAAGCTAAATTTAAAAAAAAAAAAATTAATACAACTTTCAAGAATAATTGAAGAAACACGAATGAACAACAAACCCAAATGCATACAACCATACATAAAACGCAAATAATAGCTAAAATATCCAACCTAATACATTTTGGTATTTTCGTTTAAAAATTTGTCACTTTTGAAAAAAAAGTTTTTTCTTGAGAAAACAACTTTGTTTCTGAGATAACAAGATTTGTTTTTTAAATATATGGTAACACTGTCTACACATCAAAATCTTTAAGAAAACGTTGCATACACTTTAAGGGTATATAAAAGTGCGTCATTCATTCATTTAATATTGATCCAAGACCCTATTAAGTGTATATATTTTCTGGGTCCTTATGAGTAGCGAAGTTGAATTAACAATGCTGAGATGGCTGTTGAAATTGGCTTTCCGGAGATCCCAGTTATGATAGGGACTTGGTTGGTATATATTTACGCAACATATTCTCCGTTAAGTTTTGCTATTAAAGTTCAATCAGAGCGGCCAACGAATTCCTCAGATATGAGCAAAAAAGCAAGACTTCCTCTAATTTTTACTTATAGTATCCATTGCTGCTGCTGTTGTTTATTTGTCTTCCTTTCACTGCACGTGAAATGGTTTATTTTAGCTAGTAATTCCGTTTGTAATTTTTAGAAAATGGACTTTACACCCTATAAAGTATATTTGTTCTGGGTCCTTGTGATACAGAATTGATTTAACGATGTCCGTATGTTGAAGTGAGTTGTTCGAAATGATGGGGGCTAGGCTGATAAATACATCTCTCACATAATCTCCCCTAAAGTTTGCTATTGAAATTTAGCCAGATAAATGGCTAAGATATGAGCAACATACCACGAATGCCTCTGTCGTTTTTTTTTTGTTTGTTTATTTTTGCTGTATATCTGGAGAGCGAAAAGAGCCAAAGTTTTCAAATTAGTTGAAAACATCTCGGTTGTAAATGCACAATATCTTACAAAATGTGGGTGGAATTGGAGAAGTGGGCATGGCACAAAATTGTTTTTTTTTATTTCAAGAACGGTAAGAGAAACATTTTCCAAACTTCGTACATATAACTGGTATATTAATAACCAACCCCTCTAAAAATATGCCTTACAAAGACATTATGGGATTCTGTATATCAGGAGAACGCCAAAATTACAAAATTAGGTACAACAATCTTGGTTATCAATACACAATAGCAGTATAGAAGATTCTGCGAAGCCGAATGCGGGACTCTAGAATACTTGTTTTTCAATGGAATAGTAGCTATTTAAAAGTTATCCTTACCAAATTTTATATCAAGAGCAACATTTATAATGTAGTTAAGGCATTAAAAGTCGTTTTCGAGAGTGATATTAAAAAAAATTCCACAATTCCAATCAAACTCGGTGAGGTGACTTAGTTTGGTATAAAATTTTTTCGACTTTTAAATACATAAAAACCAACATAATTAGTTGGGTAATGAGCACAAAGAGTTAAATGTTTAATGAAAATGGCAACATTTCGAAAGAATATCTTTTTTTTTTTTTTTTTTTTTTTTTTCATTATTTATTTATTGAATCTTCATATATTAAATATGAACTAACAATAATTAATCAAATCTTAACCTAATGCTTTATTTTATGTCCTGCCAGTGCCAGACAAAAATGTTCTTCATCACGGGTTCTGTTCACATATGTAGGTGTTTATCGCTCATCTTAATGGGTAAGTGCTGCAGTGTCTCTTCTTCTTAAGCGAGAGTGGCCGCTATCATTTAAAATATTTCGTGCTAGTGGATTTGGGTGCAACTCTAGCCTTTTCAAATATTTTACCGCATACTTCGTAATAATAGTCCTTACCAGTGGCACATTGAGATCCTTGTGGATATTTGAGTTTTTAACATACCAAGGGGCAGCTGTAATTATTCGAAGAAGTTTATTTTGGCGCCTTTGAATTTTTTCGATATTTGAGGCCGAGGCAGTGCCCCATAGTTGAATACCGTAGCACCATATTGGCTTTAAAATAGCGTTGTAAAGTAGTAGTTTGCAGTCGAGACTAAGAACAGAATTTCTTCCAATAAGCCAGTTAATTTGAATTGCTTTTAGTTTCATTTGGGTTAATTTTGCTTCTATATGGCATTTCCATGTTAAACGCCGATCTAGATGAATACCGAGATATTTGACATGCGTTTGTTGAGGAACTAGTTGATTATTGATTTTAACAGGGGGACATGTTTCCCGAAGCAAGGTAAATGTTATATGTACGCATTTTTGCTCATTGACCTTTATTCTCCATTGTTTAAACCACAGTTCTAGTTGAAAAATATGATGCTGCAGGTATCGAGATGCTTCACGACTGTTCTCGTGTACGCTTAGAAAAGCTGTATCATCAGCAAAAGTTGAGGTTAGGGTGTGATTGTTTGTTGGCATGTCCGAGGTATATAAAAGGTAAAAAAGTGGGCCCAGGATGCTTCCCTGAGGGACTCCAGATTCATTTGGCTGAGGAGAACTTAAAAAATCGCCTTCTTTAATAATAAATTTTCGACCGACCAGGTAGCTTTCTAACAGCTTGTGTGTATTAACCGGTAGGTTTAGCTTCAATTTGTGTAACAAGCCTACATGCCAGACTTTGTCAAAAGCTTGAGAAACATCTATGAAAAGAGCGGAGCAATATTTTCTTTCTTCAAAGGCTTTTCTTATGGCGTTTACTATCCGATGGGTTTGTTCAATTGTGCTATGCTCTCTTCTAAAGCCGAATTGATGATTGGGTAAACACCCATTGTCATTTAAAATTGGGGTTAATTTTGACGCTAAGAGCTTCTCAAACAGCTTTGATATATTGGATAATAAGCTAATAGGCCTATATGACTCAACTTTTGTGTGATCTTTTCCTGGCTTTGGTATCATCGTTATTAAGGAGACCTTCCATTCTTGAGGGAAGTATTCAAGTCGTAAAATAGCATTAAAAATATAAAGAATAATTTTCTTTGCTATGCGAGGTAGCTCCAAAAGCATTTTGTTACTGATTTTATCAATACCAGGTGCCTTCTTGGTGTTTAATTCACAAATAGCCCTTTCTATTTCCCTTATCTCAAATCTTAGGGGGATAGCTGCTCTAACATTAACAGGCGGCAACTCGTGCGCTGTATCGTCAGGTATATTTTGGGTAAATACGAAAGAATATCTCTATTAGATATTTTATATTTTACAAATTGTTATTTTATTCTTACATTTATGGCCTGTTCGTCGATAGCGAATGAAGACTTCGTCCGCTTAACTTACATGTAAAACAAAAACAATATCTTATAATCTGTTTTTGTTTTAAATGCAATCTAAGCGAACGAAGTCTTCATTCGCTATCGACGAACAGGCCATTAAACTTTTATTTCTGTAATTAATCGTTACTTGTTGAAACAGGTGTGATTGCAGACCAGAGAACGGATTTGTGCGATTGCAAAAAAATCGCAGTAAATGAACACCAACAAATACACTCGCTTGCGGCCATACAATCAAACTTGCGCAACCGCAAACATTCGCTGCTGGTTTGCAGTCCTTCAAATAATGCACATCGTGCTTTGTTATTTATTCCATCGTTTAGATTCGTTTGTCAATGATTGTTTTGGCAAAGAAAAATAAAAAATACAAACAAAAAAGCCAGAAATCAAGCAATTATTACTCATGTAGGCATTCAGCAGTTACTATGTAGTACAAGAAAAAAAAATTGAAATGAAACTAAACGCACATATGTAGGTACAAACAATTTCCATAGAAACAGAAGAGTTTTTTATCATCTGAAAAAGTACGGTAGTTCTGTATGTACAATGTATTCTTGTTATTGTTGTTATACCCACACCACAATAGTGGAGAGGGTGTTATGCATTTGTGCTGATGTATGTAACGCCTTAAAATATTGGTTCTAGACCCACCTTAAAGTATACCGATCGACTCAGAATCACTTTCTGAGTCGAACTAACGATGTCCGTCCGGCTGGCTGGCTGGATGTCCATGTAACCTTGTGCGCAAAGTACAGGTCGCAATTTTGGAGATAATTTGATAAAATTTGGGACATAGGTTCTTATTGACTCAAGGACCAAAATCGTAGGACCACGAGGGAAGATAGGGGGAAATTTCTTCCTCTCAGAAACTATCAAACCGATTTTAATAAAATTTAAAACTAACATAGAACCATATCTTCATGGACACAAAAGGGATGTATTTTTTAAAAAATAGGACCAAGAGGGGAGATAGGGCCAATTTCTGCCTCTCAAACCGATTTTAATTAAATTCAAAACATAGATAGATCCATATCTATATAGACACATAAGCTGTACAGTTTTTCAAAAATGGGACCACAAGGGGAGGTAGGGGGCAATTTCTGCCCCTCACAAACTTTTAACCCGATTTTAATAAGTTTTATAAACATAGATAAATCCATATTTATATGGACATATAAGCATGATGTGTTTTTTAATACTGTGGTGTAGGGTATCATATGGTCGGGCTTGACCGACTATACTTTCTTACTTGTTTTTATTGTTGGTAATTTTAACAAAGCGTTTCATCGAGTGGTTTATTATTGTTATTGTTGTTACTGTTAACAAAGCGTCCTATTGAGTGAACAACGACTACTTGAATGCAAAAGTATAAGAATGTGTGCCTTTTGAATTTACACAATTATGTTATATTGCGTGCGCAACAAAAATGCAAACAAAGCACTTTCAATAAAAAACGAACACATGCAAAAATCTAATGTGTACGAAACGATGTAAAAATTACCAACGTTGAACTTTATTTTGCAGGCAAAGAGTGAATGTAAATTTGAGCGTATGAATAAATCAAGAAAAACCGTGATTTTGCAGTTCTCTGTTGCAGACAAATTTATCTCAGTTAATGAAATGGAGTTGTTAAAATTATAAAAAGAGTGAAAACAAGTCTTCTCTTATTTTTTAAATTATAAAACAAATTTTAATAAAAAATATAGTTCAGTTATTTAAAAACTTTTGAAAAGGAATATTAAAAATAAAATAAATAAAATAATAATTATATATATTTTTTTGAAAGATATACGCCTGTATTTATTAAAAATTTTTAAATTTCAAAAAGGTTTCCAAAGAAAAATTTGGTATTAAAATTCTCCTTAATAAACGTTTGTTAAATTTAATAATCGTTTATAAATACGGGGGATAGAAAATTTAATATTCATCTTAATAAAATTTACCAAAGGCTCTACTCCGGAAAGAAGTTTGCGTGGGGTTAATATAGAAAATGATGGATCGATTCTGGCCATTTTTAAAATTCTTCGTCCAGATTTAAGCCGTTTTACTTATCTCTATCAGATAATCTGCAAAATTGCGATCTTAACTCTGCACACAAAGTTCACAAGTACAGATAACCCAGCCTGCCAGGCAACCGGACAAACGTTCATCGTTGTTAGAACAATAGAAAATTGAGAAAGAAACACATAATGAATGAAAATCAACATTATTTCTAATTTCCCACATGATATTCTACACCTTTTGTGATCGAAAGTGGATCATTTTTGGGATCTATATTAAAGAATTGTTCAGAAGGATACCAATTCCCAAATATATTTGTTGGCACAATTTAGAGACATAGAGGGCTAGGTCTAATATTTAAAATACTTATGCAACTATAAAAGTACATGCATATGTACACTATATTTGTGTTGTATAAATTATACACATGAAATAAATAAAAAATAAAATTCATTTAATTGCAACCTGTACAGATTCCTGTTCTATTAAAAAAAAATAAATAAAAACGAATTTTACAAGCACTTTAATTTTCCAATTAACAATTGAATACAAACCACAATTCAAAAAAAAAAAGTAGACATTTTAAAATTCAACAATAATTTTTTTATAAATAAAATAAAATATGAATGTAGTTTTATATTTTACTTTTCAAGTTTTTAATTGTATGCATGTTTTGTTTTCTATTTTGCCTTGCATTGATTATATTGACCATTATTTTTATTTTGTTTGTTTAACATTTAAATATATTTATTCAACATACTTAAATAGAGATAAATAAAATTCTCTGAATGAACTTCTGTTACAAAATATAAATAAAAATGGCTGCTTTGGCTGGGTTTTTTAGATCTTAGAGTGGTTGCGATCGAAACATGTCATGGTAACCTGCCGGCCAGGGTTCGAGCCCGAGCCACGTCAAGAATGAAAGATTATCAATAACAATTTTAATTAATTTTCATGTTGTAAAATTCCTTTCTTCACAAAAATAATTTAATAAAAATTAAATTTCATGAACTTAAGCCTAATTAAAAATATTAAAAATTTGGATTAAAAACCATAAATAGTTCAACAAAATAACCACAATACTAATTATTGTTAAAGCTAAGGCACGAGCTCTATGTGTACATTTGTCCTTCAAGTTGTGCTGAAAAAGGTCAACACAAAAGAGAAAGACAAAGTGAAAAAACAAAAAATGTACTTGGACTTCAAGAAAAATTCTTGACGAAAGTACGAAAAAACAGAAGTAAAGGAAAAAACATGTAAAATCAATTAAAGTGGATAATCATTCAGGAAAGCAAATTTCGATCTACCAAATGTTAAAATACAATTTGGTTTAAGGATTGATGTTTGACTAGTGACGTCAGCAGTCGTCGATGGCTGCGAGTGTAAGACGGCAAATCCATCTGAGGAGATCGAGTGGTTGCGATCGAAACATGTCATGGTAACCTGCCGGCCAGGGTTCGAGCCCGAGCCACGTCAAGAATGAAAGATTATCAATAACAATTTTAATTAATTTTCATGTTGTAAAATTCCTTTCATCACAAAAATAATTTAATAAAAATTAAATTTCATGAACTTAAGCCTAATTAAAAATATTAAAAATTTGGATTAAAAACCATAAATAGTTCAACAAAATAACCACAATACTAATGAAAGTAGATTTAGTTGATATGAAAACAGATTTGAGCCGCCATTATCAAGTTTGTATGCAAAAATTTTGACGGAACAGCTTAGTTTTACTCAAAATCTTGGTCTTTAATGAAATAAGAAATAAATCACTTTTTGCCAAAAATAACCCGAGCTGTAGACTAGGTTAAACTAAGTTTTAACTTAATCCGCATCTCAAAGCCCGGCCTTAATGAAAATGTTTATTTAAATTGACAACTAAAATCTTCGACTTTGGTTCACATTTTAACTACTTTCATTGTTTCTAAACTCTGATTATTTGTACAACAGTCCTGTGACAAAATTAGCCCGATTCCGTTTCTCTATGAAATATTAGGGTGACCGTTAAAATCAAAAGTTGGATTTCTTTGGGTCTCACCCACCAATTTGGTGGGTATTAATAAAAAACAACGAAAAAAATTTTGGAATGGTCCGCGAAGGTTAAGCTGTCCCTCACTCCCACCAAAGCTTAAAAAAAAATTATATTTTTACACAGAAAGAAAAACACTCGGGATAAATCAAGTTTATTATGATTACTTTAAGTACGAGTCGTACTCAAAAATTCAAGTACGAATAACACTACAACGTACTCAAAACAATCCTTAATGGGATTACTTTCGAAAATCAATCCCGGAATTTCTTAAAATAAATATAAAATTCTTAAATCAAGTAAAAAAAAAGATTAAACTTTTCGTTGTGTTTTACCCTCCGGCTTACGCATGTTTTGATTTTCTATAAACATTAAGAAAGGTCTGGCCAGACTCATGTGTCCCACGAAGGGTTAACAAGTAAATTTGATTTCTTGAGTCTCATTTAGTTTATATTTTTTGTTAAATATGTACATAAAATTTGTAAAGTAAAAACCATATCGGGCATTATGTTGGTGTTTTATCATTCTGTAAGGTGTAAAGTAAGTAAATCAGTCATAATAATAAGTTTTTCTTTCTAACTCGGGATAAAATCAACTTTTTAATACTTCAATCAAGCGCATTTTGAGATTGATTCAATCTTAGTTTTACTTAAATCAATCTCACTTTCGGATTATTTCAAGTACGAAGTCAGGATTGAATATGGATACTTGAATCAAGTACAGAAAGATAGAAAATCCGTACTCACCGTACTATTTATACCGCTTCGGATTGAGTACGGATGGATTGATTTTTCTTATATCCGCATTCATTTTATAAACATAATTTTTTTAGCAAAAAATAAACAGTTTTTTCTTTAAAAAATCATAAAAAATTTAAAGATGCAGCTGTGCTTCTAATTCTTTTAGACATATAAAAATAGAATTTGCAAAAAAAAAGCCATAAGTGACTTAATTCTGTTCACAACTTTTGATTTTATTCACAAACAAATTTAAGAATTTCAAAAAACGCAATATTTGTATACCTCCCTAAAAAGTGATGATTAAGGGCAAGAATGTTTTTGGAAAATGTAAACAACAAAACAACTAATGAAGGTCGGTCATACATTTTATCCTCCTTGGCAGTTATGGGGCTTTGTCTTCAATATATTCCAAGTCCGTATTAAAAATTTTATATGGGAGCCACCTTAAGGAATAGCGGGTAGGTATATTATAAACAAATTATGACGATAAAAAACAAAGTGGGATCGGTCATACATTTGACTCATCTAGGGACATCATAGGCGCTGCAGGGGCCAAATTTAAGATTTTCATTAAACCGCCATATTTGTATAGGAGCCCACCTAACGGGTGGAGATATAAGTATGGCAAGTATGTTTTAAGAAAAAGTTAAGCATAAATAACTAATGAAGCTCCGTCATACATTTTATGTCCCTAGGGGCGATTCCTTGGCAGTTATGGGACTTTTTCTTCAATATATTTCTAGTCTGTATTGACAATTTTGTATAGGAGCCCCCTTAAGGAATAGAGATAGCGGGTAGGTATGGTAGAAACAAATGATTTGTAAGAAAACGCACACAAACGCAAATATTGAAGCTGAATTGACCTGTGTAAGAAAAAATAGTTCTAAAGAAAAAGCTCTCATCTATGCTGCTGTTTGCTCTTTTTTTTGGTTGCTTTTTGTTAAATATAATAATTAGAAAAAACTTATTAAGATAAAAGTTGTTAGAAACTTCGCTAATAACAACTTTGTTGCAAATAAAGTTATGAGGCATAAAAGTCGGACTTAACGATTTTTCTCAAACTTTGACGGACGTGAGGGACAGTTTAGCCTTCGTCGATTGTCCTTAATCTTTTTTTTGCTGTCGTTTTTTATCAATACCAACCGAATTGGGGGGTGAGATCATGTAAAAATAGAAAACCAATATGCTCCATACAGTTAACGACCACCCTAATGAACCATACACAAAAAGGTTAGTTTGCATGCGTCTTTTAATTTCTCTTATACTGATCAAATTTTCCATAAAGGATTGGGTTGTTATGTTGTTATTTTACGATATCTTTTTGGCGGTTCAAATCAACTTTCTGTAAGTTCCCATTTACATTATACGATTTTTGTCGTGCGATTGTTACCGTTTCTTCTTTGAAGTCGATCTTATGTTACCATTGTACGAATGTTGTCTTTACAACTTTTTCTGTATACATATAAAGGGTGTTTTCTATAGAGTGACACAAGTTTAAATCATAATAAAACAAGGAAATATATTTTTTATATCAATAAACGGGCTTTATTGGGAAGAAAATTTTATGAAAATGTTTGAATATGATTTCTTCCATACGGCAGCGACGAATGACACGTAGAATGCGCAATCTGAATACCAATCGGCAACAACTTTTCGCATTCTAACAACCATTATCGTTTTTAAAGACATATGGGCCAATAACTCAACCAGCAAATAAAGCTCACCACGCAGTCATTTTCTGTGTTTCCACAAAAGCTTGTGGATTCTCCTAACTCCAAATGCGACAATTATGCTTATTTAGGTACCAATTCAACCAGAAATGGGATTTATCGGAAAATATAATTTTGAATGGAAATTCAAAATCAAGCACAATTTGTGCCTCAGCCCGTTCGCCAAATTATTTTGATTACAAATTTTAACAGTTTGCACGCGTTGCTCTGGTCGATTCATAATAAAATTTCAAAGCAAACTAAACAAAAAACAACTATCAGCTGTAAAATGGGAACTCAAATAAAGCAGTGATACCAACTTAAAGTTGTGGCCCTCTTAAAAACCCTTTATTTATTTTAACAACCAACTAACAACTAACTTTTCAACATGAAAACTACGAATAAATGAACGAAACGAATTGAAAAGTGTACTCGCTTGCTTATCCATTTTTATTACTCTCTCCCCACTCGCAATCGTATAAAGTAAAATATTGATCAGTGCAATCGATATTAAAATAACGAATAAGTAACGAGCAAACTTTTTGAATACAAACCATTTAACATTGCTTTAACTTTCGTCTACATTACTCTTACCGGTATGTTTGTAGAAATGGATGGTGTAGTAAGTTTGTTATTCTGTTTGTAACACTGCGAGATAATCATCGGCGATCCTATAAAAAATATATTTTATGGATCCTATAAAACAATCTTGTGATGCCCATAGAGCTCACAATAGACGATCTTGGGAAATTAAATTTGGTACAAATTGTTTGAAGGCGAATTTAACCATGTGCTTTTATGGACTTTAATCAAAGTTTTGTAGACAAAATTGGAAATAGATGTTTGAGAAATTATTGCCTTTTAAATCAGTGCAATCGATGTAATAACAACGAACCAAAACGACCAAAATTGTGGAACACAAATCGATTCAAAATACTTTCCTTAACCCATTAGAGGTCACTGTACTCTTATGAGTACAGCTCGCATTTTACAAGCTTCCAAGCAAAAACAAAGAATTTTTAATCTTTGTACCGTTATTATGTTAACAACAATAAAACCAACAGTAGCTAAAAAAGAATTTGTGCTTCTTTTTTATTTTTGGGTACAAAAGTATAAGTCTGATTTGTGTCACGAAAACAGTGTGAGGGTATGAACAACATTTTGATAATATTGAAAACAATATTGAATTTTTTAGGAACATACTACAATATTACAAACCTGGTAATATTGAAGTTTTCGTAAATCTTAAAATCATTGACAACGACGTCAGTGACGATAGTGATGATGAACTGTTGGCTCCAGAGAAAACTCGGCAAGACTTCGCAAAGCAAATAAATCCTATTTGGAAATACTTTTCATCGCAGAAGTCAACCCCTCAGCACGTGAAAAAATATTTGAAAAATTTTTGATTACATTGTCTTTGACCTTATAGCCGAATTGAAGTCGAATCGACCTGGCTTTCTTCAAATGAAATGCTTGGCGGGATGGTGGCCATAATATTCCTAAAGACGAGTCAATGGTAAAAGATTTTTACTACCATCCCACTTAGCAATTCATTCGAGGAAATCCAGTTCACTTCGGCTTCAAAAACTGTGTAGCGGCTATTGCTGCCAGTTAGATTTGTTCTCCAAAAAATCGCAAGATTCCACTTCTGATCCATTTGTTTCACGTGTTGTTAAAAATTTTTTGTAGTAGTTGAACTGTACTGCACGAAATTATTGTGTGTTTTAAAACTTTTTTAAGATACAATCTTTATGTGTTGATCGTAGAAGTTAGAGTAACGTCCGGGTCAATGTTTGCAGATTAATCTCAAGATTGTCCTAGACACTATCCTACCAAACTACAAAACCATCTGCGGTCCATTTTTTGCCATATACGAGCTCGTTGGCAATATAAGAAGTGCTTAAAACACTTTGCATTAAAAAACAATGTTCTGAATATTTTAATGCATAAGAGGTCAGTGTACTCAGTTGAGTACACCCCAAAATCTCAGTTAATACTTATTTTAATCAATTAATAAAGTTGAACTTAAAAAATTTTAGCCAGTTTTTGTTAGACCTCTAATGGGGTAATTTGGCGAAACATTAGTCAAACCGGTATGTTTGTAGACATGATGTAGTTAATTGCTACTTCCTTTGTAACACATCCATTTAGTCATTTGTTATAGGATCACAAATGACTAAGTCGATGTGAATTTAGAATATATATTCTGGATCCTTGAAAGCAAACTTGCGATGTCCGTCGACCACACAGTAGACGACAAAACGAAATGAAATTTAAGAGAAATAATTTCAAGGCTAGATTAGCCCAGTGTATTCCCTATCCCATACAAACCAACATTTTATATGAAGAATATATGAAGATTGTTATACCCGCACTTTCAACCCCAGAAAAGTTCTCACCAATTGTTTTTTCAATTAAACCATTTATCAAAAATAAAACTGGTCTTAGTTAAAAATTTAATCAAGGGCATTAAAAGTTTACTTATATCAACAACATTACTGCAGAAAATGTTGTTATTATCAAGAAACATTTAATTGATACTATTAATTTGTTTACTGGTGCCAATTCAAGAAAGTTTTTCATTTATATCACACATTTTTTAACTGAAATCGATTTTTATTTTTTTCTGTGTAGGCGTTTATTTATTGTATATTTATTCCGATATTTAACTTTATTTATGTTTATTTCGATATTTTACTCCAAGAAACATTTAATTGATGCTATTAATTTGTTTACTGGCGCAAATTCAATAAAGTTTTTAATTTATATCACACATTTTTTAACTGAAATCGATTTTTATTTTTTTCCGTGTAGGTGTTTATTTATTGTATATTTATTTCGATATTTTACTCCATTTTTTATTATTTCTTTGTTGGCAATTTATTAAATTATTCTACTGTTGCAAAAAAAATATTTACGTAACATAACGCTTCAACTATTTACACATAATTGGATAGATTTCAAACCAAATATTAGGAAAAAAATTGCAAAATATACCAAAATATTTACACATTGTTTTGTAATACCTCAACAGTTTTTAAACGTTAAATCAACATTTGTTGTTTTAGTGGGAAAAAATTGAAATATTGTTTTAAAGCCATTAAAAAAACAAATATTTTTATTTCAAGTTTTTTCTGGTTTAACAATCTTTCGAATATTGTTCTAATAACTTTTAATTGGTAAATTCACACTAATGTCTGGAAAGTTTTTGTACTTATAAAATGCTTGTATTGTTTGTAAATTTTTGAAAACTAAGCAAAAATAATTGATAGAAAATATTATACACAGGAGTACGTCGACTTAATAATTGATGTAAGTGAATTAAAAAAAAAATTGTGCTGACTGTGCACAAAATAAAATAAATTTAAAATATTTTAAACAAATAAAATTTGTATATGTAGCAAATTTAAGCCTAATACCGTGTTCAGAAATGCACCTTAATTGAGTTTTACGCAATAAATGACATTATTGAGCTCAATTATACATACTAAATTGCAATTTAGTTATTGCTTAATTAATACGAAATTGCTATAAATATTGAGTAAAATTTAAATGTGACACTGTAACAAGTGTGTTTATTAAGCAAAATACAACTTACTAAAGGATCATATAGACGACATGTTTTTGTCATCTGACATGTCAAATTTCCCACTGCAAAACACATACATGTCGTGTGTTACCTTTTTAACTTTGCTTCTGTAAAAGTCAGACGAAAAGTCATCCGACAAAATTTCAATTAGAGCGTGCTCTATTTTCTTCTGACAAACCCTCTAACATCAGTAATCTATGCCGGGAAGAAACTGGCAGCGGCGTCAACTATTGAAGGAATCATTAGCCGGCTGAAGTTAATATTTTACAATACCAAGATATGTATGCTCATTGCACCATTGAATATAATTTATGTAAATATATACATAAAAACCGTTAAATTATAAAATTCTAAATTGGTATCTTTAAAATAAAATAAAAGAAAAAATGTTAAGATGGCTAAATTATTTTACGGCGTAAATAAATATTTTCGTGGCGGCAGCAAGCTATTTTGAAACCGAGAACTACTTTGGTTTCTGCAATAACAATGCGAAAAAAAAAGAGACAATGTCAGAAGCAAATTACATGTACGTTTGTGACCGAATTTTATAAACCTTATGTAAAACAGCAATTTTGACAGACATGAACAATTACATGTGACTTGAAAATTTGACATGTCAGATGACAAATACATGTCGTGTACGGGCGCCTTAAACAGTGTTTTGACATTTGGCAACTGAAATTACAACAAAAAAAAGGCCCATCCATTAGATCTGAGCAAAAGCCAGATGTTTATTCCTTTAAGATGTCAAAAGTTGTTTGCATTTTCTAATACATGTACATTTTGGTTTACATTGGATGTTGTATGTAGTAGTAATATAAATTGAGTTAGCTAAATTGTGTATATGTGAACAGAAAGATAATTATGTCAATTAAGCGAATATTGACTCAATAAAAAAGGTATATCTGAACACGGTATAAGATTGTAATAGGGTATTCATTTAATCGGTCTTTTGCTTTAATCGGTTAATCGCTCGATTAATTAATCGAGGTTTTTACTTAACAATTTTTGAACTAAAACGAGCAAAAAATAGTTAATAACTATGTAAAACATATTTTTTAATTACTACATATTATGTATTTATTTGAAAATGAACTGTGCGATCATATTATTAATTACTTCAATAGTTTCAAAGAGATATTCACCCCTATCGCAAACAACTACTCGCATGAAAATATTCCCATATTTTTTTATTTCGTATTGTGAATGATTCCCATAACAAATTTTTTGGGAATGAATTCCCAAACTTAAAAAATTTGGCATCGCCAATGTTGACTCACGCGAATTTTTTAAAAAAATAAATTCCCAACAAGTGTTGATGTGAACGAGAAGGGAACATGTACATTTAATTTGTATTCTAAAGTAGGACTAAATTAAATTACTATTTCCTCTTATTGAAGGAGTGCACATAAAGAAAATTAAGATAAACACTTTTCATTGGTTATTTTATCATACTTTTATTAGTATTTTATTTTGCATATTTTTCTTTCACAAGTTACTCACAATAGAGACTTTTGTTTACAAAGCACTGAAAAATAATTCACAATAGAATTTTTTACTCCCAAAATATTTGCGATACCGATTTGTTGGGGAGGGGAATTTAGGTTTGATCCCATGTATCATATTCCCATAACATTCGCGATAGGGGTGATTATAAAATAATGTTTTACAAAAATAATTTGGTTTGAATGTTTAGGATTTGAGCAATTATTTTCTTTAGTTTTGCTAAAACTTGAATTGAAAAAATTCTTTCACTTACGTAGATGTTGGCGAAATCGAAACAACCCATAACACAGAATACCTAATTTCTCAGGGATTTTCCTGGATATGTCTTAACATATACACCCCTATCGCAAACAACTACTCTCATGAAAATATTCCCATATTTTTTTATTTCGTATTGTGAATGATTCCCATAACAAATTTTATGGGAATTCATTCCCAAACTTAAAAAATTTGGCATCGCCAATGTTTACTACCGCGAATTTTTTTAATAAATAAATTCCAACATGTGTTTATGTGAACGAGAAGGGAACATGTAAATTTTAATTTGTATTCTAAAGTAGGACTAAATTAAGTTACTTTTTCCTTTTATTGATGGAGTGTACATAAAGAAAATGAAGATAAACACTATTCATTATTTATTTTGTATATTTTTCTTTCAGAATACAAGCACTGACAAGTTACTCACAATAGAAACTTTTGTTTACAAAGCACTGACAAATAATTCACAATAAATTTTTACTCCCAAAATATTTGCGGTACCGATTTTTTGGGGATGGGAATTTAGGTTTTGTCTCAAATATCATATTCCCATAACATTCTCGATAGGGTTGATAAAATCATCCATTATGCCACTTCTAATTGTTTCGGTTAATTCTGTTGTTGTGTTACTTACTATTGAGAGTTTATTCTATTGTCAGGTCATCATCTAACTCATCCTGACAAATCTCAGCACCGAAAATTCTACAAAAAAGTTAATTTCCGAATTCCTTAATTTCTGTTGTTGTAAAATTTTTTTTAAATATATTGTGTGAAAAAATATTTCTAAACACAACTTTCTTGGTGCACTTTGGTGACTTTTTTGGTGAACTTTGGTACAGATAACATTGAATTCTACATGGCTGCATTATAGAATGCATTTAAAAAGCGAGTTTCTTTTTTAAATGGAACTCACCCTTAAATAAAAACACCAAAAAATATGGTTTTATACTACACAAAATTCAAAATTTTGTACCATCGGTTAATCGGTTAATCGACTGAAATTAACCGGTTTAATCGTTAATCGAAAAAAGCCAATTTTAAATTAACCGATCAGTTAATCGGGTAGTAATTAATCGGTTAACCGGTTAACGGTTAACCGAATGAATACCCTAGATTGTAAGATATGGGATTATTTTTTATTATATCGCGCCGTAGCGCCAGAGAACAAATGTTACAGGGAAAGATTTTTGTTAAAAATCTTTTGTTAAGGTCCAAGCATTAAAATTAAATTGAGTATGTTAACAAGGTTCTTTGCTTTATATTGCCTTTAGTTCAGTTAATGCTAAGGAGTTTACGACTAATTGATTATTAATTAAAGTTTTACTGAAAAATATTGGTTCTAGAGCCGCCATTTAGTATACCCATCGTCCATTCGTCCGGCTGGATGGCATCGTTTCTTTTAAAGAAACTACATTGGCATAGTCAAGCCTTGAACATAGATTTGAGATATGATGAGATCGGACTTTAAATGGCGGCGCTCTATATAAGAAACAAAAAGTTTTGTATTTTGGGGCTTGGGAAAAAAATTTGCTCCTGTTTTAGGAACTTTATTATGGATTCTTCCATTCTAGGGGGTGATTGCCATTTTTTTTTTTTTTTGTATCGAGCCAGACCCTCATACTCGCATAAGAAAATGCTTTTATGTGTATACAATAAATCAATCCGAATAAAACGGCTTTTCTTGAATCAAGTTCAGAAAGATTGATTCAAGTACGGATAATGAAAGTGCAGTGTTGTCAATCCATGTCTAATTACACATATTGTGTGTAATTTGTACTTGCATGTATAGCCCATGTGTAATTAGTTCCATGTTTAATCTGTGTGTAATTTCCATTTAAGTTCTACTTTTCCATTAATTTTTGATAGCCAAGATTTGTTTTTAGAACATTAAGTTTTCAAAGTTATTTTCGGGAATACAAAATTTACTATTAATAAAATTTCTGTAAATTTCACCAAAAAAATTGCGCCAAAATTGCGTGTTGTTGTGTCTCATGTAAAATTTTGGGGCCGTTTTTCATTTCACTTTTGGGGCCATTTTTTTTTTTTTTTTTTTTTTTTACTGTTAGGACCAGCACTCAGGGGATGACCCCTACTAATGCATTGCATTGTGTTGGAACTAGGAAAATAGGTTATGGGAAGGAGGATAGAGGGAGTAGTGTTTGTGAACATTCGATTTGAACTTAATCATGTTGTAAGTGAGAGGGAAGACTTCTGCAGGAAGGTTATTCCACATACGAACAGTCCGGGAAAAAAAAGAATTCTCTCTGTAATGCGTTGTACGATTCACCTGCCAATCGACCACATAAGGATGGGCTCTTGAGGAAAAACGTGTATTACGAACAAATGTACGTGTTTCGGGAACCAGATCCCTGATTTCGTCGGAACACATCCCATTGTAGTAACGATAAAACAGGCAAATACAACCCACATTGCGACGGTACTCAAGGGAGTCAATAGAATTGGTTACCCTACTGTCACCAATGAGAACCCTCGCCCTCTCCTGCACGCGGTCGAGAAGCTCTCCAAACATGAGAGTTGTATTCCATACGCGGTAGGATATAGCTGGTATAAATATTAAGGAGATCAGATGGAGTGAAGTATATCCTACACCGTCTAAGAAAACCGAGGCACTTGAATGCTTCTTTCGACACCTTGAATATATGTTCAGTCCATCGGACATCACATTGTATCCTCATGCCCAGAACATCAAGAGATTCTGATTCCTCAATAATTATACCACCCATATACACAGATGAGGCACCTTGGTTTGTCGCGCATTTATGCGTCAGCACGCAACATTGGGTTTTTCGGGCATTAAAATCGACCCTATTTGCACGACCCCATTCCGAGACTATGTCAAGGTCTCGGCCAAGCGTATCATTCATATTCTGCCTCATAGCAACGACATCGGATACGCTTGGTCTGCACTCGAATGAGTACGAATGGCAAAGGTTGCTGTCATCTGCAAAAGAGTAGATAGGGTTGCAAGTTTGACAAAGGAGGTCATTTAGAAAGATAAGAAATAGAGTAGGAGAAAGAACGGAGCCTTGCGGTACACCTGAATGAATCTTGAACTCGTTTGACGAAATCCCATCTATAACAACTCGTATAGTGCGATCTCTGAAAAAACTCGATATAAATCGAGAGAAATTATCACCAACACCAAACGCAGCAAGTTTTGACAAGAGTGCACCATGCCAGACTCTGTCAAACGCCTTGGAAATATCCAAATCAATTACCTTACTTTCGCCAAAATGGTGAAGGGAACGGTAACATTTTTCCGATAACAGAGCCAGTAAGTCTCCAGTAGAGCGACCTCTACGAAAGCCATACTGGCGGTCGCTTAGTAGGTAGTTTGACTCCAAATATTTGACAAGATGGTAATTTACCATACTCTCCATAACTTTGGAAAGTGCCGAACAAATTGCAATTGGGCGGTAATTTTCAGGGTTATTAGCGGTTCCCTTTTTAGGAATTGGCGTTACATTAGCAACTTTCCAGCAGACTGGAAATTCCGCGGCACGGTATAAAGTGCTGAAAAGATTTGCTAAGGGACGAGCTAGCGTCGAAGAGCACTGCTTTTAACATATCGACCCCGAAAAAATATTATAAGCATAGTTACGGATACTTTTTCGAGTTCGGGTAGGTAACAATTATTAGCAAATAGTTCAGCAAAACAATAAGCCTTATCAACCGGGTCCGTGAATGATCGGCCATCCTTTAAAAGAGTTGGTATTGAAGAACTAGCGTTAACCCTTACTCTTTTAACGAATGACCAGAAGCTTTTACTACCCCGGGGAGCAGCAAGAACTTCAGCACGAAGACGTTCCTCGTGAAGAGTTTTTTCCCGTCTAAGTACTTTGGCACACGAAGACCTTGCCATTTTGCGTAGCAATTCAGTATCAGCGTTTTTATTTTTACGCCAATTTCTGAATGCTTCCTCTCTGGATCTGACTGCTGATTTGCATGACTGATTAAACCAAGATTTGTATCGAGGCTTATTCGAAGCTTTTTTAACTGGAATGAAAATTTTCATTCCTAGCATTATTACGTTTTCAACCATTTTCGCCATGGCATTGACGTCATTGTCCAGGAAACAGAGTTTCCAATTGAAATGCCGAAAAAAGTCATTGAGCTCAGCCCAACGTGCTTTCCCGTAAACAAATATGGATCGTTTCGTAGCCCGTCGTGAAACGTTCCGAAGTTCGGAGAACAGGAAAGAGGCGTAAATGGTGCAATGATCCGAGTTGCCGCGAGGTGCTAGAACCTCAACTTCGTACTTTTTAGGGTGCGAAGAGAGGAAGAGGTCAAGGGAATTGTGTTGGTGCCCATCAACACACGGAATACGTGTTGGTTCATTCACCAGTTGCACGAGGTGGTTGTGCGCAGCAAAAAGCTCAACATATTGGCCTTCGTAAGTTGTACGGCCCGAGTGGTGAAGCCATATTTCCTGGGGCCATTTAGCGCAACGCGAACCCAGACTAACACCAGATGTCCATGTGTAGACCGCAAAACAGGCTGTGCATTATTTAACCCTTCGTCTTACTCATGAGTCTGGCCAGACCTTTTTCGATTTTAAATGTTATTTTAGTATATTTAAAACTCAGGTAGAGACTTGGAATTTCAGGTACCCTTCTAGAATTTAGTTTTCTACAAAAAGCTGAAAAAATATATCCTGGAAAGGATATATAAGGAAACTTATTCGAATATTTTACTGCACACATCACATTCGTAACACATGTGGTCTGGCCAGACCCATATATATTTTGTACAGAAGATGCAGTATTTTTAACTTTCTTTCTTGCTGTTTTTAATTATTTTTTGTTAAATTATCTTTTATTTAATAACTGTTTTATTTTTAAATCAAGCTCAAGCGAGCATAATAAAGCTGCTGAGGAAAGTTATGACATTCAACCTTCACAACTGAACACAATGATGATGTGGATTGCGTTCCAAATAACAACGATTCATCCGGTACTGAAAATAAATTGGTCATAAAACCAAATGAATCGTTTGCTTCTAAGGACAATGAAGAAGAGCCACATGTACAAACTTGTCAACAATACTATGCCCATGATTATTTCTATGGTAAAAATTCGATTAGAGTCGCTGGACTATGACGATGATAAGTGTGAGCTTTCCTACAGACGTGCTGATATACAAGCAAAAATTAATTATCTAACCAGAGAATCAGAGAATTGGAGAATTGGAATTTATTGGCCTAATACTTAACTGCTCGCTATAACAAATATGAAGGACATAAATTGTGAAATCCGAAGACGTAAACTTGGCTGGATAGGGCACACTCTTAGAAGAGAAGATGACAACATGTGCCAAAGAGCGCCCCCCCCCCCCCCACAGGGTGCAAGAAGACGAGGAACCCCGAACAACTCTTGGCGACGTTCAACATTAAACGAAATTAACAAGCCGCCTGAATTTAATGATGAAAAGATGGTTAATTTGACGGAACTGAAAAGTATTGCAAATATACGCTCCAGATGGAGATTTCTTATTGAGAGCCTATGCCCACAATGAGGTATCTCTTAAATAATTTTTAGAGCAAGGCTTATTATTATTAAAGATTGAAGGCGAAGCGATTAAACCTGAAGTAATCCGGTTTAACGACGTAAATAAATGCAGAGTCAACTATATTTTACAACACAACTATCCACCAAAAGATGAACTTTGGCCTTTTTTGCAGTATTTTGGCACTGGCTGTCTATTATAAAAAAATTACATGTGTCACTTGCTAGGGAATCTATAAAGCTAATACTTTTATTTTATTTCTCTTTTTTTTACAAATAAAATCGTATTGCATATTATAAACATGTTATATACCTTTGATGACATAAAACGATCTTATTTTTCAGTTTTTAGAAAATATATTAATTTGTATATTATAAATAAAAATAATTTGAATATGTTCGAATATTATTTCATATTTTATTTAAATTAAAAATGTGTATGGTATAACATTTAGTTAAAAAATTGGTTTTATTTATTCAAAAGTTGGTTGGGTCTAGCTAGACTCATGCGTTACGAATGTGAAAATAAAAACATGTGTAAGACCGAGGGTTAAATGATTTAAAACTAGCAACGTATGTGTGTGACTCAGCAAGTTTGATTGTATAAAAGCAAACGAGTGTATTTTATAGTGTTAATAAAATTCGAATTTTTTGCAATTACACAAAGCCGTTATTTGTTGTTTATCCAGTTCTTTCTTACTACATCAATTGGTAAGCTTTGCTTTTTTGAAAACCTTACTATTTAATTCCAAATACGGAGCATTAATGAGGTTTTGCAAGTTGAATTGATTCTATCAAAAATAATTTTTCGATTTATATGTTTAATTTTTCTTCAAATGGGTAATTTGGAACACAGTCATTTGTAATTTCCGAATTCTTCGTTGGCAACACTGCTTAAGTGCTAAATTCTTAACTTTCTCATGTTTAATCCCGAATTCGTACTTCAATTGATCCGATAATGAGATTGACTTAAGTAAAACTAAGATTGAATTAATGTCAAAATGCGCTTGATTCAAGAATTATTAAGTTAAATTAATCCTTAATTTGTACTTAAAATAATCCGAAAGTGAAATTTGATTGATTCTAACCTAAAACATTTATCCCAGAGACAGATTGAGAATATTAAATTTCATACTTTAAAAATTTAAACTAAATAAGAACTTTTGCTGTTGATTTTTAAACATGAAAATTATATATGTTTTTCTTTTCGTTCTGTTGTTTTTATTGTTTCTACACAAAACTAACATATCGTTATTTACCTGCATACAAAATGCAATGCTGAGATATGAGACTTTAAGGTTTATGAGATTAAAACGCGCACTTTGTAACTTTACTCTTAGAGTGGCACTACCAACGAAAATTCAGACTTCTTTTGGATTGGTTTAAAATTTTTTTTACATATTTTAAGAAATTCCTGGATAGATTTTCGAAACTAACCCCATTTAGGATTACTTAAAATACGTTTTAGTGTTATTTGAACTTACATTCTTAAGTAAAGCGTGTTTTTTTAGAGTGTCACATTTTTGAGTTGGCATCTCTGCTTTATTTGAGCACCCATTTAACATCGCTTTTTGTTAAGTTTGCTTTAAAATTTCATTATGAATCGACTAACACCAGAGAAACGCGTGCAAATTGTTGAAATTTTTAATCAAAATAATTGTTTTATTCGTTGAACTCATCGTTCATTCCATTCAAAATTTAATTTTCCGGTGAAACCCATTTCTGGTTAAATGGGTACGTAAATAGTCACATTCATAAAATTATTACAGTAGCTCATTGTTGGTTATTAAATTCGTTTTCCGCAATGTTAAATTGAATAAAAATATAGTAATTTTTCGAATAACTTTATATTTTTAAAGTTTTGTTTGTTATTCAAAAAACAAACTACTAAAAAATAATTTTTTTTTTGCGGATCGATATGGGAAAATGCATTACGCATTTAACGAGATCGTCAAGCTCGTCGTATGCAGGACTCCCAACTCGTGCCATCATCGGGGTAGTATGGCACCTCGGAACCACTTCTAACAATACTTCAAGGTGACCCCATATGTGGTGGTGTACCAATTCAGCTCTCAGTGCCCGCGTCCGGGCTCCGCTTTCATTATAATTATCTATATTTTTTATTTTCCTTTTTCCTTCCTACGCTGCTGCGTCCGTGTCCAGTTTCTTTTTACGGAGGACATTCTCTACGAAACTTCTTACTGCATTCCAGCTTCCTTCGCTATTTGTCATTTTCATCACGATGTTTGTGACTGAAACAGGACCGATTTCTCTCTCAAGCCTTCTGCGGGGCTTCGCCCATTTACAGCACCTAAAAAAGGTATGTTCAGCGTCATCTAAGATTTCCTCTTCCTCATACATGCAGAAGGGTGAGCTACATTTTCCCATGCGGTGTAGGTTCACTAGGAAGTAACCATAACCGGTTAACATCTGGGCTATGTAGTAGTTCACTTCGCCACTTCTCCTGTTTAGCAACATTTCCAGATCGGTAATCAGCTTATGTGTCCATCTGCCTTGCTCTCCATCGAAGTTGCCAATTTTGTATGACTTCCTCCCGTATGCTAGCTTTGTTTTGTGCTTGGGCTTGTTTTGCTTCGTGTTGAAGATCTTCCAGCGTTCTATTGCCTGAAGGTCTATGGGTATCATTCCGGCTACTACTAGGACAGCTTGTGTAGATACTGTGCGGTACGCAGACGTCACCCGCAGGGCTGACTGCAATTCTTTAGTGGTTAACGAGGGTATATCATTACTGGCTTCTGTACCCAGTCGTCCGTTCTTAAGTCATGCTGTGGGAATAAAGTGTTCACGATGTTTTTCATTGTGGGTTCATCCATAGTTTCTACTGGGTTCCTCATTCCAAGTTTTTTCATAACGACTTTGTAACCGAGGCCCCATGGGTTTTTATTAATTTTGGTTCTCAGCTCCTCCCATTTGGTTTTCTTGCTTTTTTGTATGCAGTAATGCAGCTATTTTTTTGGCCTCTTTGTATGCGGTGTGTTCCACCTCTGCGATACCTCTGCGTCTGGCTCTGGTGTATCTTTTTCTCGATTTTATGCAGTTTCGTCTCGATTCTTCGATCGAGGCACTCCACCAGTATACTGGTTTCCATTTCGGGGTTTTGTTTTTGATAAAAAAATAATTTGACGTAATGGCCCAATTAATTGGCCACCAAGATCGTGTCATTTAACGACATTGGATTATTTTCTTTGGGGGTATGTTAAGTCACTTGTCTACGTCGATAAACTACAAACAATTGAACGCCGGGAATTTAACATTCGTAAAGTTATCGGCGAAATACGGCCGCAACCGTGGCTGCCACATGTAAAAAATCATATTTAAACATTAATTTCATAAATTTTTTTTCCAATAAAGCCCGTTTCATTGATATTAAAAATATATTTTCTTGTTTTATTACGATTTAAACTTGTGTCACTCTGTAAAAAACACCATTTACGATTCGTATTTAAAGTAAGTATAAAAAACATAATTTATTCCGAGTGGTTTTCTTTCTGTGTAGTGTGATTAAATAGCGTGATACTATACCAACCTAAAAAATTATTAATATTAACTGCCTGTTTAACGATGTCGAACGTCAACGTTCGCATAGAAAACTACATTTAAAACAAAAACAAATTTTCGAATATTGTTTTTGTTTTACATATAATTTTCTATGCGAACGTTAACGTTCGAAATCGATGAACTGGATGTAAGTAAATTTAATTAATATTAAAAATTAAAAATCGCTATCGAAATTTCATATAACGTTATATGCATCTATCTTCTATATATATATAAATGAAAAATGTTTGTATGTTTGTTTGTTAGCTTATAGACTCCTAAACTACTGAAAAGCTTTTCCTGAAATTCTTACAGTAACATCACGTGAGCCCTAAAAATAAAATAGGCTACTTATTTTTTCGATAGGGGCATAAGAGCCGCTGCACGCTTTTTGTTGAACTTTTGGTAGTAGGATCTTCTGAGCCCCAAAATGAAATAAAATAGCAGCGGGGGAAGTTTAATATCGCATATCTTAAGAACTGTTATAGTGAGAATGTTCAAACTTTGTAGAAGTCACTCTTATGGTATACTACACTATTGAAAACAAAAATAAAGCGGGTAGGCGCAGGGGGTAAATACCTCCCGTAGGATGCATATATTAAATATAGCTCAAATGAAGAACTATTAAAGGGAGAGTCTTCAAACGTGGTTAAAGCTACTATTATGGCAAACTTTAAATTTCAATTAAAAATGGGCGGGGTAGACACAGGAGGGAGCGGTAACCCTAATAGATAGAAATATTAATCAGATCCGCTGCACGCATTTTGTTGAACTTTTCGTAGTAGGATCTTCTGAGCCCCAAAATTGAAATAAAATAGAATCGGGGGAAGTGGTTCCCCCCATTAGACGCCAATGTTTAATATCGCATATCTTAAGAACTGTTATAGTGAGAATGTTCAAACTTTGTAGAAGTCACTCTTATGGTTACTTCGCTATTTAAAACAAAAATAAAGCGGGTAGGCGCAATGGGTAAATACCTCCCGTAGGATGAATATATTAAATATAGCTCAAATGAAGAAATATTAAAGGGAGAGTCTTCAAACGTGGTTAAAGCCACTATTATGGCAAACTTTAAATTTCAATTAAAAATGGGCGGGGTAGACACAGGAGGGAGCAGTAACCCTAATAGATAGAAATATTAATCAGATCCGCTGCACGCATTTTGTTGAACTTTTCGTAGTAGGATCTTCTTAGCCCCAAAATTTAAATAAAATAGCAGCGGTGGAAGTGATACCCCCATAGGACGCCAATGTTTATTATGGCATATCTCAAAAACTGTTATAGTAGGAACGTTCAAACTTTGCAGAAGTCACTCTTATGGTATACTTCACTTTTGGAAATAAAAATAAAGCGGGTAGGCGCAGGGGGCAAATACCTCCCATCAAATATCTCTCAACAGAAGAAGTGGTTATAGCAGTGTAGCGAAGCGCACCGGGTTAAGCTAGTAGCATAAATAACCCAATATAACATATATTAACTTTTTGTTAAGCAACATTTTCAAATAGTCGAAACATGTACCTATTTTTAAACCACCTTGTTTAAAAAAGTTTTTGCAAAAAGAGGGCAGGGATTTGATGATGGTTTAAATTGTGTTTTGTTTTAAATAGATGTGTTGTATACACGTAACAATCATGTATATACTAACACGTAATTTTCAAACAAAAAAAAAATTGTTTAAAATTCTTTCTAAATATTTATTTATTTTCTTTTTTAACATGCAGCACAGTTGCATTATTTAAGATCCATACACATACGAACTAAACTTATAATAACTTTGTTACATTTTACGAGTTCAAAAAGTTAAATTTTGTACAATATGAAAAAATTAAGAGAAAATTAATAAAAGTTAAGCAAAAAATTGTGTCAAACTGTTGGGAAAGTTTTGAAATAGGTGATTTTACAATATGTAAAACTTAACTACAAAAAAGGTTTTAACAAGGCGACATGCATGTTTTTGAAATTATTAACGCATATCTCCACACATTAACACGCTTCTAATAAGGGGCGTTTAAGAAACTGAAGAAAAGATTTCTTTTTTCCGTCATTTATTTATTAATTAATTAGCAAGGAGTTGCTTACAAAAAAAAAAAAAATAACAACAGGTGAGTGCTTTAGAGCTAGTCTGGATTCACACTATGTAAGTTTTCTTACCGAAAGAAAACGTTCAAAAGGACTAAGAAAACTATTCAATTGAGAAAAGAAAAAAAATTTGCTCAAACCCCCCAAGAACAATTTTACTCATAAAAAAAATAAAAAAAAATACGAACAATTGTATATTAACCAGTGTTCGAAAATAAACAGTTCGGTTCACACACCCAAGAACGATATTTATTTTTTAGTGATTGTGTAGGCGAACACAACCCTTAATACCGTTCGTAACTATTTTCAAGAAAGAGCCGAACATTATTCTGTAGACAAACATTATATTTTAATGTTCTACAGTCAAATCCCGATAATTCGTACCCCGATAAATTGTAATTCCCAAAAATTCGTAATAAACTGTCGGTCCCTTAAATAAAATCTTCTTTACCTCTTTTAAATCGTAATTGTTTGCTAACTACCACTTATAAATCGTAATAAAAACAACAGAAACATGGAAAGATTGATTTTGTCAGTTTTATTTTCATTTTATTTATTTAGTTTGTATTTTATTATTAACAATTGTTTTTTATGTTTTTTTTTTATCGTTTAAGTGAATAAAAGTGAATTAATTCGTATTAATTTTATTTTAACCCCGTTAAATCGAAACCCTGCTAAATCGAAAACCCCTATAATTCGTAAAAAATGGCCGGTCCCTTGCGATTACGAATTATCGGGAATCCACTGTATAATGTTTTTTTTTACATTGATTAAGAAATGAACAAACAAAAAATTTAAGCAACGACCGCAGCACGAACAGCTTGTGTATGTATTGTGTATATGTTTTGTTTGTGTAAAATTTTTTTGCTAGCTTTTTGTTTTTTTTCGTATGTGTATTTTGTTTTTGTCAAAACGACGAACATTAATGAACCAAGCCGAACACAATGTAGTATGTGGTCTTATAAAAAAAAAAACCGAAATGTTCTCATCTTTTGTTGAGTTAGATAAAAACAGTATAATTTTTGTGTTTGAAAGATGACAAACAGGTAAACGTTATTTTCTTTAATGATTTTCAACACAAACACTATAAGCGTTTTCGTTTTCCACTGAACACTAAAGGTGCATGTAGACGACATGTTTTATACATCTGACTTGTCCACTTTTCGAGTCACATGTAATGTCAAAATGGCTGTTTTACAGAAGGTTTATAATATTCGGTCACAAACGTACATGTAATTTGCTTCTGACATTGTCTCTGTTTTTTTCCCATAGTTGTTACAAACACCAAAATAAAAATGCCGCCACGAAAATGTTTATTTACGCCGTAAAATAGTTTAGCCATCTTAACACATTTTTTTTTAATTCAAATACACCAATTTAGAATATTATAATGAAACGGTTTTTATATATATATTTACATAAATTCTATTCAATGGTGCGATGATCATACATATCATATTGACCGACTATACTTGCTTACTTGTTATACCCTTCACCTCAGGTGGAAAAGGGTATATATAAGTTTTTCATTCCGCTTGTAATTTCTACAATATTGATCTAAGACCCTATAAAGTATATATATTCCGGGTCCTAATGAGGAGAGAGCTTGATTTAACCATGTCCGTCTGACCGTCTGTCCGTCTGTCCGTTGAAATGGATTTTCCGAAGACCCCATATATGATGGGGGCCAGGTTATTACACATTTATGTCACATATGGTCCGGAATTGTTTGCTATTGAAATTCAGAAAGATCAGTCCACAAATTGCTGAGATATGAGCAAAAAACCACGACAACCTCTAATTTTTTCCAAAAATCCCTTGTTGTTGTGGTATTTTTATACTTTTTTCTGTATATCTTGAGAACGGCAAGAGCCAAAGCTTTCAAATTAGGTAAACACATTTAAGTTATCAATACACAGAATCCCACAAAATGTGGATGGGATCGGAGAAGTGGACGTGGTATCACCCGTACATAAAATATCAAAAATTGTATAAAAACCTGATTTTTTTGGACTGTTATATGACCTATGGATACCCCTGGCATATCAAAAGATCGGAAATCTTTAGTAAAAAATATTTTCTAAAAACTCGGAAAAATCGGTTCAGATAGGAAAAAGTTATGGCCAAAATAATAATCTTTTTTTAAATACCCACTTTCGGGAACCATAGATTTTCCCGAGTCCAAGATTTATAGCCCAACTAACTGGCAAATTTCTTCTTTAACACGTCGGTATATAAATCTGTCCAATCGGTTAAAAAATGGCTGAGTTATTATCAAAATACTGAAATCCCAAAAATTACTCTTTTTATACCCTTCACCTCAGGTGGAAAAGGGTATATATCCGTTTGTAATTTCTACAATATTGATCTAAGACCCTTTAAAGTATATATATTCCGGGTCCTTGTGAGGAGAGAACTTGATTTAACCATGTCCGTCTGTCCCTCTGCTTCTGCCCCCCCCCCCCCCCTTTCAAACATATCCTAGCGTAATGCCCAATATGATTTTCGTTATCACCCTTCTTTATTATTTCATCTATTTAACGAAATAATTTTAACAAACAGAAACTAGGAATTGTTGCGTTTTTTGCTACTTAAGAACTCGCCAAAAAAGATAAAAGAAAACAAACAAACACACATACATGGCACAAACTATTTTGGTGAATATATTTCCCTATTTCGGTTCACATCTCAAATAACTTTGCTATTGCGGTGAACAAAAACATCAAAAGTAATTACAACTCAACTGTGTTGAGTTTTGTGAACAGTAAACGTGCCATATTTCATTTTAATGATATTTAATTAACGTTCCTTCATGGTTCAGTTGTCTAGAGGGTCTGTTAAGTTAGAAACTGAGAGTTCCCTGGCTCGAATCTTGGCTTTTTAAAAAGAAAAATTTTTTTTTAATATTTTTTTTTATGTTCTAAAAACGATTTAAAAAAATATTTACCAGTTTTCGCTTTTTAAATTTTATTTATAATGAAGTTTTAAGTATTGTAAATATGTATGTATAGGTTTGTAAAAATTATTTAATTTTTGTCTAGTTGCTCTGTATTCTGCGCGCACAATGGTGAAGGGTATGTAAGATTCGGCAGAGCCGAATATAGCACTCTTACTTGTTTTGATATAATTTTGTTTATAAGCATTAAGCATTATTTTAAATCTTTATCTAGATTTGACACAACCCAAGATTCTATTTTAATTTGCCTAGTTAAGTGTTTTTTTTTTAAGTGTAAAAATTAAATCTTTTTTTATTTATTTTACTCCACAAAATATTAATTTGCATAAATGTAAACATGACATGACATAAAAACTCCTGTTAGCTGCAAATAACTGTGTCAGCAAATGTTAAATTGTTTGCTACTTTTTAGATATTTTGTTGTAAATATTTGATTTGTTAGTTAAATTACTAATTGTGTAATGCTAAAATAAATTTATTTAATCACGAACAAAAAACTATGCTAAAAAAAGGAATATATTTATACTCCACAATAAAACAAAGGACTTCAAATATAAAAGCTACATATTTTGCAGGAATATTTAATATGTTTCTTTTTTTAGGAATATGTATTTATATTGTACAAATGTTTTACAAAAAAGGTTGTAATATCCCAAAATCTACGAATTTCTATGTTTGTATATTCCTTAAGCCTTTTTCCCAATTCGCTTAGCATCGTTGCGATTTTAATTTGCGTCGATTAGTTTAGCGTCCTCACTCCCGCTTCAATATAGAGGAGAGAGTATTATGCGTTTGTGCCGATGTGTGCAACACTAAAAAATATTGGTGCTACCCCTCTTTTTAGTGAACTGATCCCTCAGAATCACTTTTGTAAGTGAACCAACGATATCCGTTCTGCTGGCTACCTGTCCCTGTAAATCTTGTACACAAAGCACTGGTCGTCATGTTGAAGTAAAGTTGATAAAACTTAGTACGTGTGTTTCAAATCCTGTGGTGACAATCCTTAATTTTATATAACCCGAATAGAAGCTTCGTGCCCTTAAACTATCTTATTTTTTGCTTTTTAAATTCAGTTTGATCCAAATATATCTTATTGCACTCTAAATCATACAACCAAATATTTTTTGAATCGTCCCATATTCGACCATAGCTCCCAAATAAAAACAACTTCCGAATAATTGCTTTTAATGCCATAACTTCCTTCTAAATGTTATTGTATTGATAGACAATTTAACAACAATGATTTTAATGATACACTCAAAAGATAAATCAATCCATCCGTACTTAAATCAATCCGAAGCGGTATCAATAGTACGGTGAGTACGGATTTTCTTGAATCAAGTACAAATGGTTATGATTTACGTGGATACCTCTAGATGAGCTTTAATTCGCACGGTGGATCTTAACCACTAGGTGAGTTATATATGCACCTACCAAATGCCCCTGTATGTGTAAGATCATTCAATCACATACAGGTTGCAATTTAGATATAAGTCCAAAATCTTAATATCACTCCTTGCCTAGGGGTTAGAGCTATCTAGTCCTCCACTGCAAAGTTTGATCCAAGCAGTTTCAAAAAAGAGAATTTACAACGAGCCTAAGATCAAGAACCGCAGCCACCACGTGTACTCTGCAAGCAGATACCTGACCATATAGTCATTCCGGGTTGTGACTTCCGGGGGCTATATGACTCCCGTGGCACCTGAATAACATTATGCAAGGGTGCTCAGGTGAACAGCCCCAGACTAAAGAAATCCGAAAACTTCTAGAGCCCTGTCATTTCAGATGTTTTGGCATCCTTGTGGCATGCATCAGCCACATAGATTTTCAATGTCCGAAAGAAGATATCAACACAACAGACCTAGTCCAGCCATGCTCCTCGAGCCACTACCATTTCTTAGTCCCGAAAGACTCCATGGCAACGATTCTACTGCAGGAAAGAAATACTTTTCTTCTGATATCCCCTAGCGGCTTCTCTATGATGAGCGCACTGTCACCAGCTACATAATTCTTTAATATTCACAAATTCATTTAATTTACACAAGGGAAAGATTCATATAAATTTTTCATTTGTTGAGCTTTTTTCTAATCAGTTAGCAGTTATGCAAGGGTGGATTCATACCCAAGCACTTTACTGTTTTTCTTGATATAAGCCACCTTTCGGTTCCTTGCGGAACACAGGCGTGACCATGCACCATGCTTTCACCAAAAATAAAGTTCATTTAAATGTATAGCCAGTCCTTGGACTTTTCATATAATTATTAGCTATTTTATCAAAGAGGTAAAATTCAATCCTCTAAGTATTATTACTATCCCTCCTAGGAAGAATAGTATAGTTTCATTATATTCTAACCCTGTTAACTTAGTCAACTGGAAATATCCAGTTGTTACCGGGAGCCGTCAGCATTCTTTGTGTCTCACTGGATAGTGTTACTTTATAAATTTAATGTATTTAACTCAACTATTTTAACAAATAGAAACTGGGAATTATTTCCTTCCGAAGGTTACTTTATATTATATTCAACATTTTTCATTTTTCGAATTTATTCTATGAGCTTAATTTCAGTTATGTATTTTATAAAGCTTTTTTGTAATAGTTCTATTCCTTAAATTTTTCAGAAATGACTTTATACACTACCAGACTATTATATTGTATTTTCTTTTTACATTTTACCTTAGCCTTCCTTTGGAAGTAAATAATTCCCAGTTTCTATTTGTTAAAATAGTTGAGTAAAATACATTCAATTTATAAAGTAACACTATCCAGTGAGACACAAAGAATGCTGACGAAGGCCGTAGCGGGCCAGAAAATGCATTACATTCCTCTGGTGTCTAATAATTGTAAATTTTTCTGTACATTCAATATACCTCATTGCTTTCCAACGGAAGGCTAAGGTAAAATGTAAAAAGAAAATTGAAGGAATAGAACTATTACAAAAAAGCTTTATAAAATACATAACTGAAATTAAGCTCATAGAATAAATTCGAAAAATAAAAAATGTTGAATATAATATAAAGTAACCTTCGGAAGGAAATAATTCCCAGTTTCTAATTATTTTAATTTTTATAAATTTTAAAAAATTAATTTTAATATATTTTTTTTTCGTAAGAAATATACATGAAATAAACATTTGAAAATGATTAAGGCCATATAGGCATTGTCTTGACGAAGCGCATTTCGGACGTTTAACTTTGGGCCACTTTTCTGAGCATTGTTGGCCGTATGCCACGAATAACAGAAACAATATTGTACTGCAAGTCATCAAATGTTGGTGGTTTATTAGCATAAGCCAGTACCTTCACGTAACCCAAAAGAAAATAATTAAGAGGTGTCAAATCAGACGACTTTGAAACCAATTAACTGGTCCATTTCATAAAATCAACTTATCGCCACATTTTGATTTAAATAAGTCGAAAGTTTCAGTGGACGTATTACACGCAGTTCCATCGTGCGATCAAAAAAAGCATTGGAAATAGTGCGGCAAAGATCCCAAACTCCGGATTAATTTTTAAAGAATGCCACCAGCACGTTAACAGAACCAAACGTTTGTGGTAGCAGCGAAACCTGTAGAATAGGTAAGTCAAAAGGTCTATATTTAGCTTTTCTTGAGCATTAATCTATTCATAATAATTCTCCAGAGTATGAACAGCTTGCCCTTTCGTTAGTTCTATCTAGCTTAAAATAACACCTTTTATTTTTTTAAGGTGTAAAGAACCACACAAGCGATAATTAAGTCATTGTCCTAACCTACATCATACCCAGTAAAAAACGTGCTCCAAAAGGAGCAGGTTTTTTGTATGAATTCATACCTCAAATCGCTTCAAACCTGCTGATAGCATGCCTGATTTTTGTATGGGGTGTTCCCGGTTTGGAGGACTATTTTCTGCTGACAATAAGCGCTTCTTTTAACATGCGAACAAAGCGCTCCTAGAGTGCTTTTTTAAGGGCTAACGTAATTAACATATTCATTAATGTTTTGCCTTAGCTTGTTTAAATCAGTGTTCGAAAATAAACACTAAATATCGTTCTTTAATGTTCGGTTCGGTAGATTTGTGGAAAACACAAACGCTAATAGTGTTTGTGTAGAAATTCATTAAAAAATATAACGTTTCCCTGTTTGTCATCTTTCGAACACAAAAATAATGCTGTTTTCATCATACTCAACAAATGATGAGAACATTAAATTCCGTTCGGTTTTTTTTGAAAATCCACGAACTTCAATGTGTTCGGTTCGGCTCGTTAATGTTCGTCGCTTTTTGCTGATAAAAAAAAAACCAAACATTTTTTACAAAAACAAAATTCACACACGAAAAAAACATTATAGAACATTAAAATATAATGTTTTTCTACAGCATCACTACAATTGTTCTGTTTTTTAACGAAGAACCGAACATTATATAATGTTCGGTTCTTTCTTGAAAATAGTTACGAACGGTATTAAGAGTTGTGTATGTTTACACAAACACTAAAAAAATAGATATCGTTCTTCGGTGTGTGAGCCGAACGCTAAATAATGTACTGTTTATTTTCGAACACTGGTGTAAATGCCTTTTTTCTATCATTTTCGTAAACCATAATATATTTTTTTTCGCTTACAAACCCTCTTTGCTGTCAGCACTAAAATAGCAGCTTTTTTGTATGTTTTATTCGTTATCATTTACTGCTTTATAAGAGCTCTCTAATTGAAGCGCTCGAGTATGCGCTTTTTCTCTGTAGTGCTTCAAAATACCCAATTTTTTTTTACTGGGTAGATACACTCAAAAGAAAATTCAATCCATCCGCACTTTCTAATTCTATTTTAAGATCAAAATAAGATCTTAAAATATTTTAATCCTTAATATAGTAACAAAAAAAAAACATACAATTGTACCATGAGTTCCAGTAATCGCTGCAATAAAAAAACGAGATCTGTTTTTTAGGTAAAAATATTATTATTTCTATCATTAAAAATCTATATATGCTGAGATGAATGACGAATAGGCAGACTAATGAGCTTTTTTACATCACAAGGGATTGAACGTGTTTTTCATAAACAAATTAATAAATATTTACATACGCGTTTTTTAGTTAGGTTGAACAAATCTTTACAAAATATATTTTTCTTGATTCTTGACAAGCTTTGAAAAATCTAGGCCTTCTGGCAAGCCTTCTTTGTACTCATATCTCAGCAAACTTCCCTACTCATAAAGACCTAGCATAAATTTACTTTATAGGTCCTAAGATATATGCTGTAGAAATTACAAACGAAACGAAAACCTTTATAAATATAACCTGGTGTAAACCTGTGGTGAAGGGTGTAATGATGGTGACAAATCAAATGTTGTCTTGCTTTAAACTTTGTTGACCTGACACACTTTTGAAAAGTAACATCCTTCCTACACAGAGACTTCCATATTCATGTGTGAATTCATTAATACACGTATCTTTTTGTTGCATTGCCTAACATGCACCCAGCAAATAATTTTGAAAAAGGTAATCGAGGTTGGAATTAAGCATTTTAGACGGAATGACTTCTAAACCAGAGAACGGCTTTGTGCAATTGTAAAAAAATAGCATTAAATCAACAGCAACAAATACACTCACTTGCGGGCATACAATCACACTTGCGCAACCGCAAATATTCGATGCTGGTTTGCAGTCATTCAAATAATGCACATAGTGCTTTGTTATTTATACAATCGTTAGCTTCGTTTTTTAATAAAGATGTTTGTGTGTTCGGTGCGACAATGACTGTTTTGGTAAAGGAAAAAAAAAATACAAACAAAAAAGCCAGCAATCAAGCAATCATTACTCATGTATTCATTCAGCATTAACTATGTAGTACAAGAAAAAAAAATTGAAATGAAACTAAACGCGCATACGTAGGTACATACAAACAGTTTCTTGTTTTTATTGTTGTTAATTTTAACAAAGCGTCTCTTCGAGTGGTTTATTGTTGTTATTGTTGTTAATGCTAACAAAGTGTCTCATCGAGTGGACAATGACTACTTAATTGCAAAAGTATAAGAATGTGTTCCTTTGAATTTACACATTTGTGTTATATTGCGTGCGCAACAATAATGCAAATAAAGCACTTTCAATAAAAAATCAATACATGCAAAAAGCAAATGTGAACGAAACGATGTAAAAATTACCAACGTTGAACTTTGTTTTGCAAGCAAAGATTGAATGTAAATTTAAGCGTATGAATAAATCAAGAAAAATTGTGATTTTGCAGTTCTCTGTTCTAAACTGAGCTACCATATTTATTATTTTTACAAGGCATGAGACTGAAATTATTATGTAGTTCTTAAAAATTAAATACTTGTTATACTTTTTTAATTTTAAAAGAAAATAGTATTACAATTTTTTTTACAAAATAATAACGTAGATAATATAGAAATTCGTACACTTTCGGATTACAAACTACTTTTAGCCAGGTTTCCCTTCTTGTTAATAATGGCTGCGGAAGAAAGGATACCAAGGGATACATATCATTAAACTCGTGAAGGTACCTTTAACCCTTAAGCGAACCCCAGGTCCTGGCCAAGCATTTTTGACTTTTTTCCAGTTTTTTTTATATCTTTTATATAAATACGGGAACAATGTGGTTTGTGGTTGATTTTTAAGACACTCGTCCACCGATTTTAATGAAACATATGTCGTTTTAAAGGTATTTGTGTGTAGATACGCACAATATATTTTTTTCTAAATTTTTTGAAGTAAAGTGTTTAAAAAGCGTTTTAATTTATCTTACAGACATACGTACAAAGATGGGTGAATAGTGTATTTTGCCGTTCTCTTAAAATATGTACGTTTTTGTTGTATAACGCACAGGTTTTCTCGAAAGTAAATGTCAAGTGGTGGAATTTCGACCACCGGGCGATCCTAGTAATTATTAAATATATTAGAACGAAACTTTATGTTTTCCGGAATTGAATTAGATTACATCCTAATTGGTTCCGTTTTTAATCTTGGACTTCATGTCCATCTGGCTGTCCGTCCGTCTGTTATAGAGTCGGTTTTCGAGAAAATTAAATTTTTCGTATGGAGACCATATAAAGGGTTGCAGATAGAGGATAAGTTTGTATTATAGAAATATTGGGAATGCAAAAATAATAGGGGTTGCATATATATTTTACATCTCTAGGGGTGACTCCTCAGTAGTTACGGGCGTTTTTCTCTCCATTCTCACAGATTTGTTACAGCAGCTATCCACACAAAGTTTTTTGCTGCAAGTTTTTACTTGCTATTATTAATTTGCGCAGAATTACAGCAATGAATACAAACGAAAAGAATGGCAGTTGGTATGGATTGCTTAGCTGTGCATTTTTACTACTAACTTAAGTCCTTTATGCCGAAATTTGTATATGTTTACATAGGGACTAAAATGTCAAAAAGTTTTATGATGTTGTAAAAAAAATCAAATAAAAATGCAATTGCAATTGCGAGGATAGGATAAAACAATGAACGACCATTAGAGGAAAAGTCCGCTGGACTGATTACATTTTGGGTTAGGAATCAAATCCAATTTAGAACATTATCTAAAGTTACAAAAAATATCTTATAGTCCCTATTACTTTGCTTGCTTCAGAAAGGTGCTTATCAGCATCACAACTTTTAAAAACAGTCATCTAAAATAAAGTGGATACATACTACATACGTCTCATACGTTCAATAAAGTGATAAAAACAACGAACTGTAGCCTGATAAAAAAATAGTAAAAGTTTTCCTACTTAAGGACAAACATTCAGTCGATAGTAATATCGATAGTGAAATCTGAACTATCGATAGTAGAAAATATCGATAGTATCCCAGCACTAGTCCCAGCCAGGCCCAGGGGTTCGTTAGTGTGAGTTTTTCTACAGCCACAAAAAGCTGCATATAAAATACAATGAGTCCCAGCCAGGCCCTGCGGTTCGTTTGCGTAAAATTATTTTGGTGTTTGCTTAAGGGTTAAAAATATTTTTCCCGTATGAAACAAATTACTGTGTCAAGCAAGTAACTTCCCAATAAAAAATTTTATCATTTTGCGAAGCACTAAAGGTACATTTAAAAAAATAAGCGCACAAATATGCGTTACGCAATAAGACATACAGAAATGCAGTAAAGTAAGTGAAGGAACTCTCAACAACTTTTATAAAAAAACAACATTTTAAGTGCTACGGCATTCCCTTACTACGAAGCAGGTTTGTAAGGGAGAAAACTAAAAAATAACTGTACCAAAACATTCAGTGTGTAAAGATGATCGTTACATCCAACAATATGTATGTGCGCTGAATAATGCGCTTTATGTATCAAAAATGTATTGCTTCAAAGTGGGAACTCGCCATATAAAATGCATGTCTTCCGTAAGCGCAATGGCAAGCGAAACCCTTATGTTTCTCCCTTACAAACCTGCTTCGTTGGAAGCTCCATTTTTTATTGGGTTGTACCAGTTTTGGATTAATTGCTTTAGGGCAATTGGCAGCCTCAACCATGTTAGGTACTGCATCGGTAAAAAAAATTTAAGGATCTTTTGCGAAATCTTGAAAATCTTGTATTTTAAGCAGAGCTCCAATTTTTTTAGGCAGATTTTTTTTTATACAATTTGGAAATTTTTTGTAGAACCTTTTTTTATTATATGGAAATTTAAAAAAAAATATATCACTCAAAAATTTTAAAATACGCAAAAATATGCATTTTAAATCAAAATATGCAAAAATATGCATTGTCACCAAAATATTCGGAAAGATAATTGGTCGACATCGATCTTCGACTATCGACAAAAAAACATGCATTTGCATGGAAATCGCAGCAAATAGTAGTTTTTTGCTGGGAAGAGATGTGGATAAATTTGAATGTACGAGAACGTTCATATGTGAGAAAATGACAAAAAGTTCATAGGAGTGGAATACAAGTTTAATGTGTGTGTCATTAAAAAAAAATTACACACACATAAAACTTTTTTTTAAATATTTCACCTTTATCGCTAGTTCTACTTTTACTACACAGATAAAATTAAAAATAAGTTTTTATTCAAAATTTAATCAAGTGAATTAAACGTTAAGTTGATACTATTAATTTGTTTACTGGTGCAAATTTAATTAATTTTTGAATTAATCTCACAAAGTTTTTAATTGAAATCAGTTTTTATTTTTTTCTGTGTACAGGATTGTTACTTTAAGATTTTTAATTTGAAAGTAAAATGAGATATGTTTGTGTATACGACATCAATAACTTATGAATTTTATTTCTGTAACTGGAGGTGACTGAATATATTTTTTTTATTTTTAACAAGCACATACATAAATATTTACTGTTACGTTAAAGATTTAATTAAAATCACATAAAAAATATTATTTTTCATTTTAAAATATTAGACAGGTCAATATTGCCTACTTTGTTTTGTACGTTCAAAGTTCATCACGTTTATGACTCGATTAAACAAAATTGGTTTATTACAAAAACTATTAAAATTTGTTTACTTTTAGGCCCAAATTTACAGTCATTACCCTACAAGAAATGGATGACCGAAACTAAAAATAAAAAAAAATTTTACTAACACACTTGCAACAATTTTACATTAGTTGTACCACTCTAACATATATGTTAGAGTAGAACAACTGAAAACACCACAAAAATGCCAATTTTTTTTTTTAATTTTTGTTATACATACGCTTTAGGGGCTAATATTTGTGAAAATTTGTGAATTGTTTAAGTTAAATACTGCAAAATATTTTAATAATTATTAAATTATTCAAATAAATAAAGAAAATCCAAAGGATTGGGATAAGTAAGTTATAAAAATGCGAAAAAGAAAAACGCGAAGCTGAAGATGTGGAAAAGCCTAAACAAAATTTGGATGAAGCCAAAAAGACTCATATCCGAAGATCCCAGTTGGCCAGCTGCATATTTGAATGTGTCGAAAATTAACAGAAACGTTAAAATCTATGGATGGGCACAGCGTTTAAGACGTCAAGGCAAAGGTTTAATGTTTTATTTACATTACGGATTTTTACAATGTTTGGTACACTAAAACCTGTGCCAGACGGCAAATCGGTAAGTTTCGTTTCGTCAACAATATTGTAGAAACTCATTTATTTGTTTTATGCACCAGGTGGACACGAATTGCATGTAGATTACTGCGAATTAATTGGTTTGGCTCCTGCTGGCGGTGCTGAAAGTATTCTCAATGAAGTGGCTCATCCCGATGTTCAGTTGGATAATCATCATATTATGATTAGAGGCGAAAACATTTTTCCGTGTTAATTCTTCCACCTGCAGTGAATGGTGTAAACGCATGCGTACAGCAGTCAACTTGATTTGGTTGCATTGTAAGGAGCCAGAGTTGGTTATACGATATTCAGAGGTATGTTATCATGAAAATTTGTTTTTAAATAAAATTAAGTCGTCTTTTTTTGTATTTTACAGTATTTTGCGAATTGTAGCGAAAAACACAAATCTAGCACTTCTTGATCGCACAGTGACCTCTTTAGTGTGTGCTCTTTACAATTGTGGGGAATCAGACACTCTTTATGGTTTAACAAATTGTCTAAAAAGTTTTTAGTAGAAACTAAACACGGCAAACGTTTCGAATGGATACAATATGTAGCAGAATTGTACAATGATATTTAAAAACAGTTAAATGGTGTTTGATTTAGACAAACGTTTTGCAAAAACCAATAATTTTTTAATAAAACTATTGGTTACGAGCGACGTCTAATATTTAATTAAAAAAAACTGTTATCATCTGACGTTTATGAAAAGCAGAATAACTGTTACGGTCCCTGTTTTATTAAGCTTTTTTGCAATATTCCCATTCTTTAAATATTTCACTTGGTTTTTGCTTAAGCCAACCTTTGGTTAACATTGATGCTTTAGATGTAAACATATACTTAGGAATGATTCCAATGAAACTACAAGATATTCTGGTAGTGTATAGGATCATTCCTTAATATATTTACTTATCTATAGCATTAATGTTAACCAAAGGTTTACTTAAGCAAAAACCAAGTGAAATATTGAAGTTGGGACTATTGCAAAAAAGCTTTATAAAATATAAATTACCTCATAGGACAAAACATAATTATTTATTTTTTAATCCAAATTTTTAATATTTTAATTAGGCTTAAGTTCATCAAATTTAATTTTCATTAAATAATTTTTATGAAGAAAGGAACTTTACAACATGAAAATTAATTAAAATTTACTGATAATTTTTCATTATTGACTCAATCTGGGCTCGAACCCAGGCGTTTTTACGGACGGCAAGCCCTCTGAGGAGATTGAGTGGTTGCAATCGAAACATGTCAGGATAACCTGTCCGTAAAAACGCCTGGGTTCGAGCCCAGATTGAGTCAAGAATGAAAAATTATCAGCAAATTTTAATTAATTTTCATGTTGTAAAATTCCTTTCTTCATAAAAATAATTTAATGAAAATTAAATTTGATGAACTTAAGCCTAATTAAAATATTAAAAATTTGGATTAAAAACCATAAATAGTTCAACAAAATAACCACAATACTAATTAATAATTATTTATTTATTTAATTTATTGTGTAAAACGAACAAATATTGAATTTTATTTTAAATAAAAAAACAAAAATATGTATGAGAATTTAATAAAAGGAATCGTATTTTATTTAAGCTAAAAAGTACGTCAACAGTGACGAATATATGCATCAGTACTGACTAGTCAGCTGAGACCGGTATATGCATCAGTACTGACTAGTCAGCTGTGTCCGGTTTATACATCAGTACTGATATGTAAAGAGTATAAGAGTAAACAGCTGAGATAATGTTTTATCTACCACAAAATTCATGGGTTAAAGAAGGATGCAGAATCACACGTACACAAAAGTTTATGTCATTTTTTTCACGTTGGCCTTAAGAAAATGATAGAAACTTTGTTCTACGCGATGACCGATATCTGTATCAGCAATGTCGGTCATATGATAGGTCAAATGACCGTCACTATTCTTGTAGGGTAGTTAGCTAATAACAACAGTTAAACAAATAAATTATTATTTACAGCTTTTTCTTAACCATTAGTTAAATATTCAAATGTTATTGGTTAACTACCCTGCGGGAAATTTGTGTCAATTGGTCCCACAGACTGGTCCTGGGAGTTGTGAAAATAGAACAGGTACAAAAAGAAAGAACTCATGACCAGTGAAAGGAGAACCAATCATGTAACTGGTTTACGAAGAACAAAAAGGTAGAAAAAGTAATGAATTACAGTACGGTCTTCACCGGTGGTGTGATACATTTTTTTGGGGCTTTCTGAAATTTGGCTCTTGAATTTAATTCTAGGACTTGTTTTATTGAAATAATACTACATCGTATTGAAATAATACTACATTTTAGTAACTGTCACTAAACACGTCCATTGAGAATAGATGTGTGACTGGTCAAATGGTGTCAATTGACCCCCTCCAATGACAACCCCATGTAAAAGTGATAGGTCTAATTCATAGAAAGTGTTAAAACTAGAACCGGTCCCTACCACCAAAGACCTATCACGGGACTACTTTGGTGTCAGTTCGCTTCCCTCTAGGGTACTTTTTATTTTTTTTTTTTTTTTATTTATTATTTTAATAGAGTTACCATTTTTTGGTCTGATTATAATTTTTACTTAAGCCCTTATGACACTTCATTTTTAATGCATTGTTCAAGTTTTGGTGAACAGTGCAAATATAAAGTAATAGAAAAATTTACCAAGTGCGAAGGGAAGGGTTCAGCTGTATTAAGATAAATGGCAAGCTATCAAACATTTTACCAAAAATATCGATAAAAAATTAAGTTAATCAAAAAAAAAAAAATGTAAAATTGTTCAACTTTAAATTGACATTTCAAGCTTGAAATATTAAAAGCCTTGCTGAATCAGCGGTTTATAGGCAAATTAAGCGATTAACCGCTTTTTGGTTTTAGGTTTCTCATAAACAAATAGTTGGCAACATTTAATAAAATTAACAGAACAGGGATGGCTAAGTTGTTTCAATTGTACTTTTTTGTTGACACTTTTTAATCTAAGATTAATAATACTTTTTTGTGGTGTTTTTTTAGAACATAAATAAAATAAATTTCAACTAAAATAATCTTTTAGTACAATTAGGTACAATTTTTAAAGGTTGTTGTACAATTTTAAAAATTCTCAACGCCATCCCTGAAACAAAACCATAACAAGAGAAACAAACTTTGTTTACATTTTTTATAGTTTGCTCTTTCTAGCATTTAGTGTTTTATTCTATCAATTCTGTATCAATTAACGAATAAAAAATGTAGTGTCATAAGGGCTTTAACCAATTATTGTGTTATGTTTATATTTTTCGGCTTAAGGTCTGTTTCATTAAATAGAATAAAAATAAAATCTCTTGTTTTGTTTTAATTTTTATTATTTATTAATTCCAATATTTCGACCAACTTTGTTGGTCATCTTCAGGAAAATATTTGTGATCTAAACATATTATAATTTTAAAATGTTTCATAAAATTAATAACAAACAATTTACTAAATCTTAATGAAGTTGTCCGAATTTTTCGTTTTAAGTTTTCTTCACCGACTTTCAAGAAATTTTCTTTTTTTTACTTATCCTGTGTTTGTTTATTGTATGACGATCTATTCTAATCTGGATTTAATCTTATTAAACAATCTGTTCATAGTGTTGCACGTTTTCATTGCCAATAAGTAATTTTGTTTCTGAATACTTCATCCTTTCTGATAACCCAGGAATATATTCTATCGACCTATATATCTTTGGCGGTTCCTTCGTCCTTAAGTTGTCATTTGACTTAGGCTTGGTAATAACATATTCTATCAAGCTGTTTATAGTTTTGTATGGAAAGTCGTTTTTGTGAAATATATGTATGTTTTACCTTCCTCCTGTTTTCTTCGTGAAATTCTGTATTACTAGTATCTAGTACCCTTGTTATAAAGTTTGTCGCCGTGCTTATTATTGTCCTTCTAGGATGTTTGGAATAATAATTAATAAGTCTTCCAGATGCTTTGGGTTCTTGATACCAGTTTACTTTGATTATATTATTTTTCCTGATAATTAAAGAGGCTAGATATGGTAATTGATTGTCCTTTTCTTTCTCCAGTGCAAATTGTGTTTGTTTGTTAAATGAGTCTTTAAAGTTTCCCCAACTTAATTTATTTTTAAAATTGCAAATAGGTCGTCTACATATTTTGTCATCAGGTTTGTTCTCCATTTTTTCAAGGGTCATGTTTAATAATCCTTCCATAATAATGTCTGCAAATATTGGAGATATTGGAGAACCTATTGGCAGTTACTTGTTTTGTTGGTAGTAATTATCTTTAAATTTAAACTATCTGCAATCCATTATACAAAACGTCAATATATCCATAAATAACTCTTTTGGTATTTTTGTATGTTCCTCCATCAAATGCCATTTTCTTGCAATTGTTTGAATAGCAAGGTAAACAGGAATGCTGGGAAATAATGAAATTACGCCAAATAATATTAGAACTTCGTCATCTTCAATTCTTGTATTATCTATCTTACACTAAAATTGTTTTGCGTCTCTTACATTGTAAATGGAATAATTAGTCAAGCTTTTTTAAAACGTCAATTATATGTTTACTCAAACCGTAAGAATGCGAGTCAATCGATGAACAGATGGGTCGTAATGGCATGTCGTTCTTGTGAATCTTGGGAAGACCGTATATTCTCGAGGTACCGCAATCCTGGTTATCAATTTTTTCCTGTGATACAAATTTAATAAACCTAAACTATATAACTTATAGCCAAGAATATTGTTCTTATTTTGTAGACTTAAAGAGGGATCTTTCTTCAAGCGTCTATATGTACACATATCTTTGAGAATGTCTTTCATCTTCATATCATATTCTCCATTCGTCATTGCAACTGTTTTATTACTCTTAGCTGAATTGAGTATAATTATGTCCTTGTTTTCAGCCAAATATTTTTCCGTTTGAGCCACTTTATTTAGTATGAGTTTGTCATTTTCATTCGTCGTCGATTTTCTCATGTGATCTTCTATTAACCTTTATGTCAACAGCTACATACCTGGGTATGGTTTGCGTTTTAAAACTGCTATATCATGAAAAGTAATCATCGGATCGATGTGAAATTTCATGATATCCTTAATAAAAGTCTTCTTTACCATATACCTATAACTGGGTGAAATTGGTCAAGTTGGGGCAAAGGGAAGGACAATTTTCAATTTGTACCCCTTACGTCAACAGCTGCATACCTGGGTATGTAAAGACAAACGTATACAAATAAAACTTATTTTGCATGCTTATTGCATCAAATTAGTAAGTAAAATTAATTTTTAAGTTAAAAATGCACAAAACTAATATTATAATTAAATATGAAAATTAACCAGTTGTAAATAATTAAACATATTTAACTAAATCTATTGCATTGCGACATATCAGTAGAATGAACTGCAAATACGGGTCTTTTGCATAATGTGCAGACCTTCATTGTTGGACGAGGTTTTTATTCAGCATCACAAATATCACTGTTATTGCTGCCGCTTTTTCGGTTTGCTTACGTAACTCGCTTGTATTCCCGTTATCAAAACGTATGAAGTGTCCTATTGCCTAGAAGCGCCGTACACTTATCGCACCGCGATATAGCGGATGTGCGGTTGTTTTCTACAAGTCTTAAGTGTGAACGTTGCCAAAACGTGTTACGCCACTCAGTAAGAGAAGACCAAAATACGATTCAAACTCGCTTTTTGTTAGAGCTTTCCATATACAATGTTGTCGTGTAGGGTTTATAATGCTCATAGCATTATTTTCCTGTCTCAAGAATAATTAAGTCGCAAATTTCATAGGACATTATCAACCTGAATGTTTCCATAATAAAAACCCCTTGTGTTCTTCTTACTGGTTCATAGCTGGCAGACTTTAGCATGTTGTGGGAACGGAACCTGACAGTTTGTGGTGGTGCAGCAAACAAAATTATTCCATCTTTGCGTAAAGCTGTGTCCACTTTGACACCGTATATCAGAAAATTCGTCACTGTCTTCAGTTTCATCATCTACATTGTATTTTGGTAACGGGATTTTTTCCACATCGGAGCATTTGGAGATACACTAATAAATCTTTGACAAATATGTTATTGTTGTTTCTCAAAATCAAGTGCACTTATTTGCCTTGGAGTAAGTCTTTCATCATCTGCCGTTTTTATCTTGCTCTGAATTACCTGGTGTAACATTTTTACCAAAAATAAAGTTTGAAAAATACGACAAAACTTGTGTTTGTTAAAAAACCCCATTTCCAAATATTTCAACTCAAAAAACCACAAAAGTAAAAACCAAACTAATAACCACCTTTTTTTAATATTTAAACTTAAAATCGACAACGCAAAACAGTATATAACGAAAAAAATCCCATATAAAATATATGTGTATACCCGGGTATGCTTACTGTTGACGTAAGTATAATTTTTCTGCTGTTGACATAAAGGTTAATGTTACAAATTTTGTTCATAGTAACTCCTTTTGTTCTTGTTAATATTATACTTTAGTTAAGCAATAGTTATTATTTTAGTTTACTTATAATTTACTAAGGACTGCAAATTTGAGCCTTAAACACACATGATCTATTTGCGGCAAATAGAATGACAATATTTTATATATGTATGTTCATATTTTAGAGCTATCTAGAGTAGTTATAGTGGTATTAAAGGACAGTTAAGTTTCGAAGCACGCAGAAAAAAATGCTTGAAGTATGGCTTAAAAAACAATATTATGGTCGCCGCAATGGCCAAAGCAAACTATTGTTGTTTTTAACGTTTCTTTTGCTACGATTAATACCATTTTGCTTTTATTTAACATTAAAATATTTACCTCCCTTGGAACATCAAATATCGTTGAATTTACCAATAAAATTTTTTTAAAAAAATTTAGAAACAAACATGGAAAAGTTTTCCTGATGAGCTGGCCTAAGCAACCAGTGAAATGCGCATAGAAGCTAGCTTTCCCTCAACAATAAATCTCAGTGTATTTATCAAATATGAAAAATTGGGAACTTAGCACGTCATACAGAAATCTTATTAATAATAAATTTTGTATTCCCGAAAATAACTTTGATTAAAATTTTCTTATTTTGGGAAGCTCTAGTGGTACCATTTAAAAAGTAAGCGCACATTCATGCGCTACGTGTGCAAAGCTGACACTCAACAGTTTTTTTTCTGAGTATCGCTTTAAATTAGGAAATCGACGTAAAAAATGTACGCCTTCCGTAAGCGAGATTGTAAGCTTAACCTTATAAAGTTCTCCCTTACACACCTGATACGTTTGAAGTTAAATTTTTATTGGGATGCTATTTAAAAATTTAAAATTTATTAAAAAAAATTTATTAAACTCAAAGAAGATTTTCTTAAAGTTAACGTTAAATTACACAGCCCGACATTGAATTTATCAACTGATTCTAGTTAATTTTGGTGCGCTGAATTCAAATCTGTAATCAGTTTGTCTCTATCAGCTCTAGTTTTCATGATATAGCTTATTTGTGTTTTTAAAAAAGATGATGTGACTGAAATGCAAATATCTTCAAGAATTTTAAAGGGATTATGTAATTCTTTTGAAGTTATTTTTTTAAAATAAAAACTCAGTCAATTACTTATCTATTTTTAAACCCAAATATGCGTTGTAATCGTTAATAAACGTACTTTTTGAATAAACTCAATAGTATTATAGTTTCTTAAGAAAATAATGTATAAAAACGTCACTAAATTTGAAATTTTTTTGAAAAATCTACAAAATTTGTGTTTGCTCGGCAATAACATCCAAATTTCTCCAGTTTTCTTAAATAAATTATACATTGTTCGAAAGATCTCAGTTTCTTCTTTCCAAATCTAGTAAGAAATTGAATTGAAAGAATTGAATCGGATCATTATCAACAAAATTACAGGCTTATAAGTGCGCAAAGGCACAAAAACCGGTTTTTTACCCGTAAATCCGGATTTTGGAGGTGTCCGGTATATTTCACTATTGGAATCTTGTTTTAGTCGACAAGCTCTACAAGAAAAATAATATCCGGTCCCAGGTTTTTCTATTTCATTCAATTTTGTAACACTGTGTTATTTGGGAGTATTTTTGTTTGCTATAATAAATAAAATGAAAAAAAAAATAGTTTTAAGAAGGTTCTAACTTAATTTTTTTAAATGAGTTAACGCTCGAAAGTGATACGCGCTTTTGGTTGTCGCTCCCATGTTGTATCTTCCTTTTACAGCTTCTGAGATATTCAGTATGACTAGATTCTAACTACGCGTCTCCTTGTTTGAGACTCAGTTAACTACTGTCTTCATACTTATACAAAACTCGATTTCCTTCAGGGTTTAAAAAACTGCAGTCGAAACCAAAAACAGTCGAACAACAAACGAAAATATGGGTACAACTTTTCGCTTTTTTTTTTGGTTTGGAGGTGTCCGGTATATTTCACTATTGGAATCTTGTTTTACTCGACAAGCCCTACAAGAAAAATGATATCCGGTCCCAGGTTTTTTGGACTGTCTCACCGTGTAATCAATTAGGACAATACTACGAAATATTAAATACTTTTTTAAAAATAAAACAGCAAATATATTCAACCAGAAACAACAAAAGGAATTGTTTTTATTGTGTGATACACTTTTTGTTATACTTTAATACATTTGTCCTAAAACAATAACCAAGAATAGGTACAAGAAGAACAGCAAAATATGAGCCCCAGGCTTATGGTATTTGAACAACACAAGATTAAAGAAAGTTTAAAAACGAAAAAAGAAAACAAAATACAAGAAAAACAACAAAAACCAACTGAAAAAGTAACAAAACGTCAACAGCAACTAAAAAGGGTCAACATTTTATTATACCCTATACCAACAGGTTTTGCAGAATAATATGGGTTTGTGCAAACATTTTGTAACGTAAAAAAATTTTTGTCTCAAATTCAGATTTGTTTAACTTTATCGTGACCGAATTTTGCTAACATTTAATTACAGACCACATTGTTTTATTCATGGCAAAATGACTAAAAGCTGTCTAAACATTGAGTTGTAACGTGTCGTTACAAACTACAGCCTACACATATTTATAATCCTAACGAGAATAAGTCTAACCCAACACCTAATACGGTGAATTTCCTTACTGTTGTTATTTTTTTTTTACCTCACTTATATTACCACCATATAAATCTCATTTGGTTAATTTTATTTTTGAAAAAGTAGACAAAGTTTGTTCAAAACAAACAGCCGTAGTTAGTCGTATTTTGCATAATGCCAGCGCTTCCGCATTTCGTTGGTATTCGTAACCGTAGTGGGTCGTATTAAGCCGACCGCCAGCACCTACAAATTTCGCTTGTAGTCGACTTAGTGCGAACCCATATTTTTATTGTATTTTGCCGAATGCCAGCACTCCCGCTTTCGTTGGTATTCAAAACCGTAGTTAGTAATATTAAGCCGACCGCCAGCGCTTCCGAATTTTGTTGGTAACCGACTCAGTCCGATCCAATAGTTATACTGTATTTTGACTCAGTGTTCGTTTCCATCAGCAGCTGCGTAAAATTACCAGAAGACCGTCTTAGATTTAAGTAGACTAAAGGGTTTGTAAATTAAGCTTTGTTTAATTATTGTAAGAAAACATCAACACCAACATCTCGTGTTTCATTTCAAAGGAAGCAGACCGTCGAGTTGACCCTGGGTAGACTCTGTCATACCTCAGCTGGGAAAGTAAACTGCGTTACAGAGTTACCAATAATAAAAGTGTTAATCAAACAAGAAATATCGTTATTCGCGGCCAAATATTGGGATTTTTATTTCGTACTCTGAAAAGAAAAATCAATCCATCCGTACTTACTATAACAAGCCAAATCGGTGTCAATACCCAGTAAAAACTTCGCTTAAAAAATAATGTGTTTAGTAATCAGAAAAATCAAAAAGCACTACTTACAATTCTACTGAAAGAACCGATGAATTTTACAAGGGATGTCCCAAAATGAACGCATTCAAATGTAAGTCATTATTTTTTACCTACAAACATCCAGAAAAAGTAGTTATAGAAGTAGTTAAAGAAGAAAACTACTAAATAATTAGTGAAGAAAGCTATTCATTTTGAAAAAGTATGCGAAGTTTTTAATGACGTAGTACGGTAAGTACGGATATCCTTAAATCAAGTACCGATTGCTTGATTCCAGTACGGACTATTCAAGTGCCCCTTACTTAAGAAAATCCAAAAACGGGATTCATTTAAGTAAAAATTAAATAAAAGTTTATCTCAAACTGTGCTTGATAAAAGTATTTATAAGTTGGCATTACATCCAATTTGTACTTAAAATAAACCGGAAGTAAGATTAGATTGATTCTAACCTTAACACTTACCCCAAATAGAACCAGTTATAGCTAGAAATATTTTTATTTTCGTTAACTGCAACACTTGCTTGTTCCACCTTTGTTGTATTTTGCCATTTGTTTTTAGAATAACTCTCAGTTATAATTCACTAGCAGCATGCGATATGGTTTTCGAAATAATTCGTTTTACTTTGAAAATTTGATGTATTGTTGTACCTATATAACTTTAAAAAATAGAATTTGGGAATGTTTGCTTCTTTTTAACATGAAAATAATTTATGTTTTTCTTCCTTAAGTGTTGTTGTTTCTACACAAAACAAGCCAATCTATTTACCTTTATAGTGTTGTTGTTGTTTAAGTGTATGAGTGAATTAATTTTTTTATTGCAGTTAGGACATTTATACCATAAATTAATGAGAATTTTTGTCATTGTGTTCCTAAGATATACATTAATTTACTTTATACCTTTGTCGTTTGAGCTTTTTTTTTTGGAGCGCAAAAGACTACACTGAAAGAATTTTCTTCGCAATACTAACGAATTTTGACATTAATCCCATGAAAAATTGCATTATAAAGGAACCTATGCAGCGCTTCGTTGGATCAATGAAACCTGTTTCATTAAAAGGACTTAATGAAACATTACATTAGATCCATGAATATTATTCATTGGATGAATACTTTCAATAAAGTAAAATTTTTTTTTTTTTCTATTTTTTTTTATTTATTTTTTTTTCTTTTTTCTTATTTTATTTTACTTTATTTTATTTTTATTTTTTTTTCTGTCTCTGGTGGGATTCGAACATGTAACCACGGTGCTGATAGACTAGCTCACTACCAGCTAGTCTACCGGGGCAGTGTAGTTTTTGTATAAAAAAACTATGTTTTTTTCTCAATTAAGACCGTAAATATGGGATTAAATTGTCCATAATAACAATAACAACGTTGATTGAAAGTGGATTGAAAGTTTTTGTTTCATTACTATAATGACATTTTTATTGTCATAATGAAAATTTAAATTTATGAAGGCAATTATTGAAATATGTTGCTTTTATAAAAAAATTTTTTGATTTCATAAATTTAATGGCATACATGTAACATTAGATGTATGAAGTTATTAAATCTTACATTTTTTAAATAACAATTAAACATTTTTTTATGGAAACTATAATTTTGTATTAATTTATGAATATAGTTATGTTTGTATATTGTTTTTTTAAGTTCCCAATTTAAATTTTTTGTTTAACTTGGACAACCTTAAGTTTTCATATATCCAATGAAAATTTTTAACGTAATTACGAAATCTAATGAAGCGATTTTAACGAAAATACTTCATCAAACCTATGAAATTCCATTTAGACAATGAAAATTTTCATTTACCCAAGGAAAACTTTTTTATGAAAATGATTCATTAAATATATGAAGCATTTTTCTTTCAGTGTAATATGGATTTGTTGCTTTGAAAAGCTTTTTCGTTACAGCTTTTGTGCCAAACAAAAAAGTGGCCTCTTTGCAACGCTTCCAAAGATAAATTTTTTTCATTTTTACACCATACGAAATTTTACATTTGGGATATTATGGTGTTATTAACTAAATTTCGGATAGACTTGAACTTACTCAGTCACTCAACGCGGGATACAATCCATTTACTGAAAAGATAATTTTGTCAACATATAATTCCACGAAATTGACCTAGAAGCTACTCACCAGATTATTTTCTCTGGGATATGTAAGGTGTCTGGTCTTTCCATATAAGCCAGAACCAACCGTGCACTTCGAAGCGAATATTAAACGAATAATATTGCTTGATTAACTGTGAGATATGCTCAAAGATTGGACCTCAGGGTTTCGCATAGTACGCGCTAACCGACATTAAATTATCTTATCTTTAAAGACTTTTCTTTGGCGTTAGGCAAAAAGGTATTAAATAATATAAAAACCATTTTGAGTTTTTGTTTGGGTTTAACTAAATTTGTTTTTCTTTGGTTTGGTATCAATTAGTCTAGCACAACTGCTTCCAAACGTAATCATTTGCTTTTTAGGGAATAAGTCAATTTAATAATTTAATAAATTTAAACAGTACGAAAAACTATAGTTTCTGACTTAAAACCTTTTTGCCTAACTTCAAAGAATTATATTGAATTAAATACGTTTTTTTCTATTTTATTTCCATTTAAAATTACTCACCTTCAAACTAAAGGAAACACCCGATACATATTAAGAAATATTGTTTAACAGCTGTTATATCCATGGTTTAAAAAACTGCTATCGAAAGCAAAAACTGTCCAATAAAAAACTGAAAATTTGTGTACAACTTTTCGCTTTTTGAGATGCTTTGGCTTCAACTGTTTACATTTAATGAATCAGAAGTTAAAGCAACTATTTTGGTTTGGCCAATGACAAGTAAAGAAGTTGAAGAAATGGCAGTTTTTCTACTTTAATAATTGTGAAAAAAAATTTTCTACTTCTAAGTATTTTTTCCCCCAATTTCTTCTAACCGCAAATCATCTCAAGCAACGCGAGACAAATAGGGTTTCATATAGTCAACCTTGCTCGACTAAACCTTTTTATTTGATCTTGTTGTAATGGTTGTACTTATTGTGATCATCATTGTTGCTATATAAACTCGTATACCAAGTTGTCTATATTTAAGTTACACTTAAAGTTCTTTTTATTTACTTGATTCTTTTTGTTTCGTTTTTCCGTTTGCATTTTGTGTGAAAAAGTTAATTAATTTGTGAAGTTCTATGCAATACAACATGTAATGGATGTTGGCTACAGTAATAACAACAATAACAAAAAATATAAATAAAAATCTTAAAACAAACTTTATTGGAATATTGTTGTGTGCATGATTTTAACGAGCTGCTTACATTTTTGCTTCATAAATTATTGAATGGCCTTAATGGATCTGCTGTAACATTATTTGGAAAATTAAATATATAGAAAACAAAAAGTAGGTTAATCGATTATCTTTTTATTTCTTTGCCATATTTTCAATGTCTTTATATTGTGAGCAATATAAGGAAGGGATACGACAAATTTAAAACACAAATGAAATGAACAAAAATGTCGGGGTTATTTAACATCAAGTTAAAAAGCAAAACATATCAAATAAAATATTGCAAAGCGTATATTTTTCAATTACAGAGCCTCTAAGGCCGGGTTTTTGAGATGTGGTTTAGTTTAAACTTAGCTTAACGTGAACAGAAACTCCGATTTTTCCGGCGAAATATAATTTTTTTAAAAATTTTTTTATTAAAGACCAACATTTTAAGCAAAACTAAGCTGCTTCGTCAAAATTTTGTATACAAACTTGGTAATGGCGGCACAAATCTGTTTTCAGTTTAACAAAACCTAGTTTAACTGAGATCTGAAAACCCCAGCCTAAGTGGTTGATGGTTGTGGCATTGCAAATTTAACATACAAGTTCATTCTGTTGATAATGATATTTAGCTAAAGCTTTGTTAAGAAATTGGTCCTTTATGGGAACTATTACGAACCACTTTCGTGGTTTTTCATTTGTTAAGAGATTTTTGCTTTTATGCATTTATCTTAATATTTTTCAAGAAAGCAATTCACTGCCTCAGTTGAGATTTTAACTAAATTCTTTCTATATTTACGTACTTATGCGAATAACAAGTAAGTTCTTTGTACTAAACCAATAAGTGTAATGCTGCGTGTAGCAACAAGATGTAAACGGTTCTATGTTAAAAAAGAAATTGCATATGTTGTTGTTGCTGGTAAATTGTTAGCTAAGGATTTTCTGGGAATTTTGCAAATGATGTACTTAGGAATGCATAACAAACTTATTTCTGGGAACTAGAAACGATATTGCATACTCTGCGTATTTTGCAGTGGCTTTGTCAGACGTAAGATTCATATCGCTGGCTTAAAATGCAAAGGCTCTAAGTCCGTATTTTACAGGAGACAAAAAAGCAACCATACGTTTTTTTGTGTAAACATTTTTGAATTCTGAAAACTCCGATTCGAGCTGACATTAACAGAAGTACTTTTATTTGTTTTTACACGACATGTATGCATTTTGCAGTGGGAAATTTGACAAGTAGACTGATCTATACACGTGTCGTGTAAAAGTACCTTAAAGTGTATTGAGTATGGTTCATATTCATGAAAAATTCCGCTGGCATTCGCAATAAAAATATTTATCCGGGAATTATTATAACTAGAGAAACCAAAAAAGCACTTAAACAGTTTTAAGCTTTAAAAAAAGCATTTAAAAAATAACAAGTTAGAAAGTATAGTCGGTCAAGCCCGACCATATGTTACCCTACACCACAGTATTTAAAAACACATCATGCTTATGTGTCCATATAAATATAGATTTATCTGTTTATAAGCTTCACGAAAAACGGTTTGAAAGTTTGTGAGAGGCAGAAATTGCCCCCTACCTCCCCTTGTGGTCCTATTTTTGAAAAACTGTATAGCTAATGTGTCCATTTAAATATGGATCTATCTATGGTTTAAATTTCATTAAAATCGGTTTGAGGGGCAGAAATTGCCCCTATCTCCCCTCGTGGTCCTATTTTTTAAAAAATGCATACATTTTGTGTCCATATAGATATGGTTCTATCTATTTTTTAAATTTCATTGAAATCGGTTTGATAGTTTCTGAGAGGAAGAAATTTCCCCTATCTTCCCTCGTGGTCCTACGATTCAGCCCATTTTCAACAGGCTTTGTCCTTGTACTAATAAGAACCTATGACTCCAATTTCATCAAATTATCTCCAAAATTGCGACCTGTACTTTGCGCACAAGGTTACATGGACAGCCAGCCAGCCAGCCAGCCAGCCTGCCAGCCAGCCGGACGGACATCGTTAGTTCGACTCAGAAAGTGATTCTAAGACGATCGGTATACTTTAAGGTGGGTCTAGGACCAATATTTTAAGGCGTTACACACATCAGCACAAATGCATAATATCCTCTCCACTATTGTGGTGTGGGCATAAAAACTAAAAAAAGGAATTTAAATTTATTGTTTGTTTATTTTCCACATTATTCGTTTAATACGTTGTTACAGTAAATTATTGAATTGGTGGGATAAATATTCGAAAAGAAAACGCTGTCTATTTGGAGTCAGCACGTTCTTGTACATGGAAAAAGTTCTTTCTGCATCGACAAATGTTAAGGGAGCAGATTTAAAATAGAGTATTTGCTCTGAAGTAATATTTAATACGATTGGACTCACAATTCCGCGTGCATCCCAAAATATCCCCAATATCTTTTAGTACCGAAATTTCTTAAAAAAAAACTCAAATTTTGCAGAAATGAACAATATTTGGTTCCGCAAATCACTTTCATTCCAGTTTCAAGTGAAAGGGACCTATGGGCAAAAAATGAGTTTTGGAGAAAAACGATTTTGAAGTTAACCAGTTCATTTTTTTTTCTTATCAAAGGTGTATTTTAAAGCTTACTTAGAAAGAGAGTATCGTCTATTTTAAGAATCACCAAGAACGTAAAAATCGATAGGTCCCTTTTAACTTTTAAGAGAATTCCTTAATAGCTAAAAAAAGGCAAAAAAAAATAGATAATACTTGTCAGAATGGTTAAGCAATAGTTTGCTGTTGTGGGTAACGATGGTAAAAAAAAAACGTTACAGAAAGAGTGTAATTGTATGAAGTGACTGTGTGACTAAGAAATTTAATCGTTAGAATACAGCTATGGAATTTTCGAGAAAAAATAACTTAAGCAAGCAAATTATAAAATACGTTTATAAAAAGGCTTACTACTAAATACTTCAACCAATAACAAATATATACAACAATATCAAAAGTACGTTACAGTACCGCTAAGACAAAGCAACATAGAAATCAAGTAACAAAGTATAATCGGTCAAGTCCGACCATATAATACCCAATACCGCAGTATTTAAAAACAAATTTTCGAGAGTGTATGGCAATATAAATAAGGATCTATCTATGTTTTTAATTTGATTAAAATTTGATAGTTTCTGATTGGCACAAATTGCCTTTCAGAAAGTGATTCTGAGTCGATCGGTATACTTAAGGACCAATAGTTTAAGGTGCTACTCTCTTCAGCACAAATGCATAATACCCTCTCCACTCTTGTGGTGTGGGTATATTAACATACAGAGATAATAAAGGTTGGTAGGATTATACTACTCAAGGGAAGCACAAAATATTACCATAACGTTGATCGTTTTTTTAACCAGAGTTGTAACACCACTAAATTAGTTGATTTTTTTTAGTATTTATAAAAAAAGTTGCACATCAAAAAAAAAATAACATGTATTTTTGTTTTAGTATGAAAAAATTAAAAATTATCTTAAAACGGCAAAATAAGTAATAACCCCGATTTTGCAAAAATAACTTAACAAAAGCCGACATTGTTCTAACAAATACACTGAAAGAATTTTCTTCGCAATACCAATGAACTTTGACATTAATTCCATGAAAAATTGCATTAAAAAGGAACCTACGCAGCGCTTCGTTGGATCGATGAAACCTGTATCATTAAAAGGATTTAATGAAACATTACATTAGATCTATGAATATTATTCATTGGATGAATACTTTAAATAAAGTAAAATTTTTTTTTTTATTTATTTTTAATTATTTTTTTTTTTATTTTTTTTTAATTTTTTTAATTATTTTTTTTTTTATCTTTTATCTTTTCTATTTTTTATTTTACTTTATTTTATTTTTAATTTTTTTTCTGTCAATGGCGGGATTCGATCAGTCAACCTCGGTGCTGTTAGACTACCTCGCTACCAGCTAGTCTACCGGGGCAGTAGTTTGTATTAAAAAACTATGTTTTTACTCAATTAAGAGCGTAAATATGAGATTAAATTGTCCATAACAACAATAACAACGTTGATTGAAAGTGGATTGAAGGTTTTTGTTTCATTACTATAATGACATTTTTATTGTCATAATGAAAATTTAAATTTATGAAGGCAATTATTGAAATATATTGCTTTTATAAAAAAAATTTTTGATTTCATAAATTTAATGGCATACATGTAACATTCGATGTATGAAATTATTAAATCTTACATTTTTTAATTAACAATTAAACATTTTTTTAAGGAAACTATAATTTTGTATTAATTTATGAATATAGTTATGTTTGTATATTGTTTTTTTATGTTCCCAATTAAAATTTTTTTTTTTAACTTGGACAAACTTAAGTTTTCATATATCTAATGAAAATTTTTAACATAATTACGAAATCCAATGCAGCGATTTTAACGAAAATACTTCATTATAACTATGAAATTCCATTTAGACAATGAACATTTTCGTTTACCTAAGGAAAGTTTTTTTATGAAAATGATTCATTAAATATATGAAGCATTTTTCTTTCAGTGTATAGCTCATTTTAATTTTTTTTTTTTTATCGGAATTCGCTTTCAATCAAAAACATTCTATCGTGTTAACCAAAAAATAAGCATTTGCTTTCTTTTTTTTGTTGGCCTTATGAAAACCCTCAATTTTCTTGTATGCTTTCTAACAGTTTTCTTTTGAAACGAACTCAGGTAATACCAAACTGCTGTAGCTGATGTCATTGAAACCTCTTTGAAGCCCGAGAAGTTTGTATGCTCATAAGTTGTTCCAGCGTTTGTTATCAGCAAAGACTTTTCTGGCTTCGTCAGAAGCTCGACACTTCTAACAAACTCTGTTTTGAAGGCATGGTTGTTAACTTAATTTCCATAGAAACGTTCCTAAGACTTACATTTTTCTAGTCTGCCTGTCAAAAGAGTTGCAGCAGCAAATATAATTAAGTGGCTGGGAAGCAAATGGGAACAGGAGCTCAAGATTAACTTAAAGAGTGTAAACAAGCACTAACATGATTTTTATCCTAGTTTTGGCACTTGTACCCCTTTGGTTTTCAGCCCTCAACTGTCGTAGTTTAAAAGCCCGTTATTCCTTCGTTTCGCTGTACATAAAGTGCCCTCTGCATTTTTTTTTAATTATCTTACCTGTAACTTTAATTATTAAAGATTTTTACAGTAACTGAGATGATGAATTATGTTTAATTTTTTAAAATAACAAAAATATATGTACTTAAAATATTAAAAGTGGGGTGAGTTCAGTTTTTGGAAAATTATACATCTCACCCTTCAGCTATAATTTAGTGACATAGGAAAAATGATTATGTAAAACCCCTCATCTCTTATTTGGGTAATGTCAATTTGATTGCATATTTATTTATTTAAAGAGGTCAATTAATTTATTCAATACTCTTGAGGCATTTCCTTTACATATCATATCGAGAAAATTCTTAATTTCCTTATAAATGTTATTAAAAAAAAACTTAAGTTATGTTGGTATTTATATAAGTATTCATATATGCCCAGTAAAAATCTCTGCCTTGGATTCAAGTACCAATCAAATGCATATAATATTATTATGCTTGTACTCTTTACTTTTTAGCTTCTTGGTATAAACCTCTTGTCAATAAACATAAATTGACTTTTCTAAGGATATCTACATCGTAAGATGGCAATATATGTATATCTACAAAGTAACTGAAGATGCACGTACATGCAATGAAATGGAAAACAAGTTTGAAAAAATAATAGGGGAACTCTTACTACCAAAAATACTAGGGCCGTTGCAATTAAAGGAAACTTAGATGGTATATGGGTATACTGCAATTAACAATACCGATTGGCTTTGTCTGCACTAAGGAGCGATTTATTCATTGTACCAACATTTGGTATAAGAATCATCAAATTAGTTCGAATTTCGGAAATCGTTTTTTAACCCTTCTGCATCCCTTGGATATGTGCCCTTCCTATGATCCTTTGGGTCAATATGACCCAACAATAAAATGTTAACAGCATTTCATATTTAAGTGTAATAAAAACAAAAGCGATTCTATTGATTATTTGACCGAAAAAATTATTGATCGATGATTCTGAATGAAGATGAACTCAATTCAATAGAAAACAAATTTTAAAGTGGAATTAAACTTGCAATATCGCATGTTGGGTCATATTGACCCAAAGTATATTAAATGTGTGTAAATCGTGTTTTTTGGAGGGGGAAGGAAAAACTAAAATTTTATTATTTTCATTTAAATTTATAATTTTTGTCCCTGTAATGGATAAATTGAAGTTTCACGACCATATCTTATATTAAAAGGGACAAATTTTGCGATTGAAAACCAAAATTGGGTCAAATTGACCCAAGGAGTGCAGAAGGGTTAAAGGAGATTTATTCTAGTCAAAGTAATTTTGTGATTGCGTATTTAATGATCATTTACGGATCGCTTTTTGATAAAATTTGTGACATTTTTTACAACAGACCATTTTGAAATATTTTGAAGAAAGATTTTAGTGGAGTCTGGATAACACAAAACGTAAACAATAATGTTTGAGAAAGAAATAATTTGCAATCCTTGCAGTTTGGTATATCATAATTCGTATGTGTGCAAAATTTCAAAACAGTATTTTATTCGTATTGTAAGTGTATGCCACTTTGCTTGGCAATACGACTGAACGTGACGTATAATTCGATTATCCCTGGTGAGATGGACTACTGCACCCGGGAACTTTACTTACAGAATTGTACTCTGTGACATGGCTGAATGTTACCTTTTGTGCAAAGTACAGATCACTTATTTGTCATTAAGTGGTCACTTAGGAAAATTTACCTGAAGGTGTGTTGCAAATTTCTTACAAGTAAACAAACGATTAACCAGGTCAAAATTTTATAAGGAAACTTATTTTTGTTTAATTAATATATTTTGTGAAATTTCAGCCAAATCACGACAACAGCGCCACCATTCGGGATTAAACTTAAGAGAAACCTGGTTCAAGACTATATTGCCATCCGACAAGCGGGTCTTGATTTTTAGTAACGCCTACCCGAAATAAACGTTTTTATATGTACTAGTGTTCGCCTTACCCTGCCTTTACACATGCAAGTATTGGCATGCCACTGTTGTATCGAAATAGTCGAATCTCATGCCATTAACGTTTGTGATTACACATGCCACTGCGAGTTCATTTTCAAAATGTCGTAGAAGCGTCAACTCGAGCAAATTTGTTTACTTCTCAAATTAAAAAAAAAGTACCAGAAAACGAAAAAGAGTTACCGAGTTAATCATAGTGGCACATTTTTGGGGAAATTTTTTAATTTATTTATATTAGCATTATTTTAACGATATTAATGCTCTATTATTAACAAACTTGCTTTTATTTATGCGCGTTTTTAAAAAATTAATCATAATAATTCTTTATTAAGTTAAAACTTCAATAGCAATTTGACAACAATCCAGTAAATGTGAATTAAATTTTTAACAGGGTAACATTGCTTATCGTTTTGACATTTAGTGGCATGCAAGTGCCAAATTTCCACTCGCATGCAATTTTTGCTGCCACTGGAGCTGCCATTGCGAAAAATGTGAGTGTATTAGTAAAAAAGTGTGACTGTATTGAGTTTTTCGAACTGGCAGTGGCATGTGTAAATGCTAGGTTATGGTCAAAATTCGACCATAAATTTTTATGTTAGTATGAAGAAAACATAGTTCATCTAAGTATATATGAATTTATATGTTTCGAGCATTTATTTTTTCCGTCTTCGTGGATCGGTTAGGCAAGAGATTAACCTTCGGTTCTTATTTTATTTACTATGAGAGTTAATTTGATTTGGTAAGTCAAATATAAAAAATATCAGAAAATATCAATTGAAAAACAAAAAAGTATCAAAATTGTCCTTTATAGATTGTCATCCACTCAGGACATTGCATGTTTAATTTTATTTTCTCTATGTCTAATAATAACGAAAATTAATCAAACGAAGAAGTACCAAAAAGCTTCCTCTTATACATCCTATTCACTCAGGACCATGCACGTTTATTTTTATTTAAATTAAAAAAGTACCAGATGAAAACCAAAAAGTACCAACATTTTTCATTTTATAGGTTCTCATTTTCTCACCTATAATATTAAGTTTCTAAGTTCAATATTTTTATTTTGTTTTTCTTAACCTACTTACAACTACAATTAATGTTGAGAGAATTTCAACTAATTGTAGTGGGGAGTGTAAGATGAGATAAACCCACTTTTTTATTGTTGATGTATTTTGTTCAAGCTTTGATATTGTTACAAGTAAAACTGTTGCTATAAGTCTTATACGTTTAACAGTTTTATTTGGTTTAATATCTTTAGTTTGTCTAAAATCTTTATGGATGAAGTTTCCTGATGATCTGGCCTAAGCAACCAGTGAAATGCATAGGAATAGCTTATCCCATCAACAATAAATTTCAAGTGTTTTTATCAAGAATAAAAACTGGGAATTAAGCACGAATAACGAAATCTTTTGAAATTATAGAAAATTTAAAAATTACTTTACTTTTCAGTGCATCGTGTAGCACGAATGAAATTTAATTTTCCGTATTTCCCCTTTTTGAAACTTTTTCCCCAATGAGAAAGCGTTTTAAACGCTTTTGCCAGTGCCGATTTATACATAAGATTTATTTAATCGAAATATTCAAAAACCGGTTTCAGAAAAATGTCGAATAGTCGACCACCCTATTTTTAATTATTTGATAATTGAAAAAAAAACAAATTTTTTTTTGTTCTTCATACATACATATTTCATTAGTAACAAATTTGAACGCTTATAACTCTGAAATTATTCAACAGATAAAATATATATTGTGAACTTCTGTGAGAATACCTTTCAAATGGTGTATTTTTCTTCAAATCGGTTGACATACAGAGGAGGAAAGTGTTCGTAACTGTTTTGCCTTTGCCGATTTATGTATAGATTTTTCTCTCCACATTTCGTACCTTAGCTTCGTCCAAAGCGGATATCACTTCCTTGCTTCAAAGAAAAACTATAAGACACCAAAGTCATTCGAAAATAAGCGTAAACCCAGGAGCTGCAACTTTATTTTATTTAAATAAAGTTTTTTGCTCGCAAGCTTAAAACTTATTTATACTTTAATCTAATCGAGTTTAAATATATCAACTTACATATTTGTTTAAAAACTTATTGGTTACACTGTTCGTACATATGTACGTATTTCAAATACAAATATTGCGTACACTTGGACATAAATTGTAGCACTTTGAAATAAGATAAAATGTAGTAGCTTTGACATTTACCCTGTGCACTGATGCATTATATTCGTTAAAATGAAAGATTACAAAAGAAAGAAAAAATATATAAACATTACACAAATATAAATGTACATAAAGTTGGAAAATTGATCATAGATTTGCACTTAAATGGCTTGAATAAAATAAACATTTTATGCGTTATAAATTACAACACTAAAGAAAAATGTTAGAATATAAACACACAATTTTACGTACGTAAAAAGTTTATTGGCAAAAAATTAAAATATGAAAAATAATTTAAAAAAAAAAAATCAAGAAGTTTATGTCTGTATTCATAAAAAATTTTTAATTTAATAAAGGTTTAAAGAACAAATTTACTATGAAAATGATCCTTAATAAACGTTTTTTAAATTTAATAATCGTTTATGAATTTATGGGGTTATCCTTTATTTATATAAAATTATTTCTTATTCTATAAAACACCTCAAGCCAGCTAAGGTCATCTTATTTTCACAGCCAGCGAAGAAAGTCTTTATTGACCGGAAGTCATATTCAGATAGAATTGTAGCTGTAGGACTGCATGCTTGAGCCTGCAATCTTACACAAAATAATAATTTTATGCAGAGTATTAAGATTCGTACATCGTTGTTATATTGTTATAATCATGGGTGATTTCAATACTCAAGCTGAAGCACACACTGGCATCGTAGAGAGCACATAATGAATGGGATAATTGCTAGTGAAGACATGTAAAACAAATAAAAAGATTATTGCAGGCACGGTGTCTCCTCATCGAAGGATACATAAAATAACATGGGTTTCTTCTGAAAGAATATCGGTGAACCACATCACTATAAGTAGAAAATGGCAATATTTGACCTAAGATGTGCCTAGTTAACAAAATCAACATCGCAAGTGATCTTCATTTAGTATTCGCAACAATCAGCATACAAATTGTTGCTATTAAAAAGAACACACAATCTCCGAAAGAAGATATAACATTGATAAACTCAAAGATTCTATGCTTACAAAGCATAAAAGTATGGATAAGATTTTCATGCACTAAAAAGTCGAAAATATGCACTCAAAATAAATATATGCACTAAAGATTAAAAAAATTCCATCCTTAATTTTTTTTTTTTTTTTTTTGCAAAACGTTAATTTTTTTTTTTATTTGTCGGGCTATTCTTCCTTCTATATTGTTAATTTTACTTGAATCAGTTAATATGACTTGAGTATTAAGTGAGCTAAATCCCTCATAATTGGTTATTGTTTCGCCAAAATATCCGTAGTTGGAAAATACAAATGAAGCACAGCCGCGAATAACGTTGTAAACGCCATATTTTGCAAAAACTGTTTTGTAGCAGATAACCGTTAACCCTACTCTCTTACACAGTTTAAACGTCAAATCAACAAAAACTATGCACCTAAACGCCTTCAAAATGGCATACAAAGTGTCAGCCAGTGGAAGAACATTGCTAGTTACTAACAAAATTATGAAACCGAAATGGTTTTGCAGTGCGGAATAATATTTTAAAAGCCTTTTGCACAAAAGTTTTTATTATCATTATTTTTAATAATAGAAAAAAAGTTTTAAAACAAATAATGCTGCCTGTCAAAAAACGTTTTGTTGCTCTTCTGAAAAATTATTATTTTGTAACTTAAAACGTTATTCGCGGATGCGCTTCAATTGTTAAATTACTGCTGATGTAATTTAAATTTAATATTTATTTTCCTTTTTTTAATTGCACAATTATCGGTATCAACAAACTCTTTAAACATTCTTAAATTACTGGAACTTTGCTACTGCTGGCTGCGGTGTAAGGTGAATCATTAAAAATCGCAATATTATCGAATTGGCTTCTAAATTCTCTGTAACGCGGTATAACTTTTGTACCAAGCAAGTATTTTGTGGAAGCCTTAACGATGTACAGTGCTGAGTCGGTTCTTAAAGTAGAAGCATCTTTTGTCGAAATCTTGAAAATCATTTAATTAAAGCAAAGCTCCAAAAGAATTTATTTTTTATTTAAAAATCTTTTGGAAAGTTTTTTTTGTGTACATTAAACTTTTTTTATGAACTTTTTTTATAAAACGGAAATTAAAAAAAAAATCACTTAAAACCTAAATAGGCAAAAATATGCATTTTCACCAAAATATGCAACAATATGCAAAAACAAATCGATGCCATTTAAACTCAAATTTAAGATAATTGGTCGGCATCGCTCTTAGGCTATCGTCAAAAAACATTCATTTGCATGGAAATCGCATCCCTACACATAAGCATTGTAAATGTTGCTTCAGAATACTAATAAATTTGTCCACTAGATGAACAATCAGACTGGAAAGTTGTGCAAACGTAATATCTTATTTGTGAGAATGTTTTATTGTATGTTTTCTTTAATATTATCTTCCTGAAAGGAGGTGGTATTTGATAAAAATTATTCTAAAAAAATGTTCTTACATAGTCTGTAATCTATGGAAGAGTTCAAAGAGAAATATGTTATTCGGATTAACGGTAAATTTTTATTTTGTTTTAATCATTATTCAGTTTAATTATTATGGAAAAAATTTCACGTTCGAAATGTCACGTATCGACCCAGATTTTAGCTTAAAAAAAATTCAGAAGATTTTAGAATCAAATCAAAGACATTTTAATGTTACATTGCTACGTAAAATTCTGAAAGAAGTTTGACTAAAAAATTGTGCCAGGTTTCGCTTACTTACGCCTTTTTATACATGGCCACAAAAACTATATTTTTCACGTTCGAACCGCTACTTCTTTTGCCATTATCTTTGGCCTAGAATCGCGCCTCCATAAACTTTAGCATAGATAACAGTGCTTTCTTAGTGTTATAATTTAAGGGTTAAGAGAACGTAAAAATATTTGTTGTTTAAAATGTTACTGCATTTTTGATGCGTACGAATGTCACGTTCAACACTTTGGATTTACCCATATTGCATATTTATTGTAAAATTAAAAATTTTTTTTTTTAAACAGGACAAAAAAGAAACCAGAAAATTAATATATAAGATTAATTTTTTTTTAAATTAATTTTCTTACACTGTTTTGCATCAATTACCACTGCTTTTGTAACAAATAAAAATATATGCTACTTCTTAATTTTCCTTAATGAAGCATTTTACAAATAATGTACGAAATTTTGGTCTACAAGGGCCCCTAGTGAAATTTGATGCAGAAAATATCCGTGAAACGTTTTAACTCTCTAAAGTGCCGTTTAAGTATATGTACTTTTGTGTGAGAGTTGGAAAACAAGGTCAAAAATTACCCCTTAAAATGAGAGTTAGAGTTTTAATATATTTTCATAAAAGAATCGCTCGCCATACAACTCTATTGAAGACATCTGAAATAATTATTTAGCTCAGAAGTATGTGCATCTTATGGGAGGTATTTCCCCCCTGCGCCTACCCGCTTTATTTTAATTTTCAAAAGTGAGGTATACCATAAGAGTGACTTCTACAAAGTTTGAACATTCTTACTATAACAGTTCTTAAGATATGCGATATTAAACATTGGCGTCCTATGGGGAGTAAAACTTCTCCCAGTGCTATTTTATTTAAATTTTGGGGCACAGAAGATCCTACTACCAAAAGTTCAACAAAATACGTGCAGCGGCTCTTATTAATATTTCTATCTATGAGGGGTACTGCTACTCCTCTGTCAACCCCGCCCATTTCTATATTAAAATTTATTGTTTACCATAATAGTAGCTTTGACCACGTTTGAAGACTCGCCCTTTAATAGTTCTTCAGTTGAGCGATATTTAATATATGCATCTTTTGGGAGGTATTCTCCCCCTGCGCCTACCCGCTTTATTTTTGTTTTCAAAACTGTAGTATGCCATTAGAGTGACTTCTGCAAAGTTTGAACATTCTCACTATAACAGTTCTTAAGATATGCGATATTAAACATTGGAGTCCTATGGTGGGAACCACTTCCCCCGCTGCTATTTTATTTAAATTTTGTGGCTCTGAAGATCCTACTACCAAAAGTTCAACAAAATGCTTGCAGCGGCTCTTAATTATATTTCTATCTATGAGGAGTACTGCTCCTCCTCTGTCAACCCTGCCCACTTTTATATTGAAATTCATAGTTTACCATAATAGTAGATTTAACCACGTTTAAAGACTCTCCCTTTAATAGTTCTTCAGTTGATATGCATCCTATGGGAGCTTTCCCCCCCCCCCCCCCCCCTGCGCCTACCCGCTTTATTTTTATTTTCAAAACTGTAGTATGCCATAAGAGTGACTTCTGCAAAGTTTGAACATTCTCACTATAACAGTTCTTAAGATATGCGATATTAAACATTGGCGTCCTATGGGGGCAGCCCCCGCTGCTATTTTATTTAAATTTTGGGGCTTAGAAAATCCTACTACCATAAGTTCAACAAAATGCGTGCAGCCGCTCTTTAGATACACGATATTTAATATTGGCATCCACTGGGGGGTACCAATTCCCCTGCCCCTATCGAAAAAATAAGAAGCTTATTTTATTTTTAGGCCTCACGTGATCTGGGCACGGCTGGGCTGATTTTGATGAAATTTTCAGGGAATCTTCAGAAGATTTAGGCGGGTGACACTCTGAAGTCTGATTTTTGATTTTCGGTCTGCGGGCGGAGGGGCGTGGCAAAATCCAATTTTCATATTGCACCACCAATGACATCTAAATAATTTGGACGATTTTTTCTTTAAAATGAAATGAAAAGAAAATTTTACCTCGCCCACTTTTTTCAATTTACCTGAAATCAGAAAACGGCTCCATCGATTTGACTAGTTTTTCTTTCAAATGTTCGTATCTTTTTAAAGGATTTTAAAAATCGAACGCAAACATTTTTCCTTATTTGGACAGGACAACGTCTGTCGGGTCAGCTAGTATTTATAACAAAATATGGTTAATTTGATGGTTTTATACGCTGCTTATTTAATATAAATATCAATATTATTTAATGCTTCCACAGGCATAATTGCATTTTTTTAAGGTTACATAATATACATATAAATATAAAATAATTTAAAAAGTTTATTTTGCCAATAATTGTTATAATTGCTTCGTTCGATTAAATTTAAAATTTAATTGTTTGTATTCACACAATTAATTTGTACGTATTATTGGCAGAAAATTTAGAATGCATAAAACAATGTGTGTCGTCAGACAACATTCACACCGTAAAAAATAAACATTTCCGTATTCTTTTTTTCTTTTTAACAATATATGCATATTATGTATTCTATATTAGATACTTTATCGAAAGTGACGTAGAAAATCTGTATTTATTAATAAAATTTTTTACTTGAGTTAACACAATCTATAAAATAAATTTACGTTGTGTCAGCTAACTTTTTTTTTGATTGGGGTTACTGATCACATCTCATTTTGCAATAAACATAATTTGACCCTTTATAAGTATGTCATCGAAGTTTTATAAAGATACGTACATATGTATGTATGTATGTTTACATTGTGGAAATTCATTGAACCTTTCATTACGTATGAAGGCTGTAAGTTTAATGACAACAAAATAAATAATGGAAATCATACAAACATTTCGATGAACAAAATGTGTTCTAGTCACAAGTAGCACGTACATAGTTTTGCATTTTCTGCTTATTATTATTTTTTTTTTTGTCTATATTTTTTCTTTTATCCTCTTTCCTTTACTTAACCCATTAAGGCCCGAGCCATGATCCCGTTGAGTTATAATCACGAAACTTTTAAAATTTTATTGTTTATACCGAAATAAGAAAGGAAACACATTTTGGGCAAATCGGATACGTGGGAGCCCAGATAACCCTCGTTGCGAAAACGCAACGTTGGGCCTTAACGATATAAAAATTAAGCGCATTTGCAAACATTTTAAATTAAAATTTTTTATTCACGTCTTAAGGAAAAAAAAAAAAATTAAAAAAGATAACCAGATAACCCTCGTTGCGAAAACGCAACGTTGGGCCTTAACGATATAAAAATTAAGCGCATTTGCAAACATTTTAAATTAAAATTTTTTATTCACGTCTTTAGGAAAAAAAAAAAAATTAAAAAAGATAACCAGATAACCCTCGTTGCGAAAACGCAACGTTGGGCCTTAACGATATAAAAATTAAGCGCATTTGCAAACATTTTAAATTAAAATTTTTTATTCACGTCTTTAGGAAAAAAAAAAAAAATTAAAAAAGATGTTCATATACATTTCATTTTTAATTCAATTATGATATGCTCCAAGACACTTTGGGTGCACTGCACGTCACATTTCTCACGTTTGTAATTGATTGGTCCATTATTTACCATAGGCCCCATATAAAGCCCATTCTCGAAAAACACTTTACTGAACAACCTAAACAAAAGCGGCAAGCGTTTTTTTAAAAATTAAAATTGTATTTAAATACAATTTCAATAAAACAAACCGACATAGCGATCTGTCAAACAAGATTTATCAGCCGGGTGGTTTCTAATTCGCATTCTAATGGTTTGTTTCGTATAAATTGTATGCAAATGAGAAGTTTTGACATACAAAAAACGCTTCCGCTCTTATTTAGGTAGCTTAGTTAGTAGTTTTATAATGACTAGAAATCACAATGTCAACTTTCGTAAAGATCGGTTCATAATTTACCACAGGTCCAATATACCCAGCAAAAACTTGGTAATGACTTGCCATTACTGAACAACTTACTTTTCAATGACTACTTCATACCATCTGCATTACATAGAAGTAGTTTGGTAATGGCTGACATATAATCTGATACCTAAGTACTTGTGTATGAGTTGATTAACGAAATTTATAATTCATTCGTAATAAAATGCATCTACGGTTGAAGTTTTTTCAAATCTAATACAAATTGATTTAAAATATTTGTTCTTACAATTTGTTTTTTTTTATTATAAATAAAAAACAATTTGTAATAAATTTGAATATGAAAAATTATGCTGTACTGAAATTTTATAGTCATGACATGTTAGTTGTAATTTTGGTGACATCGGAGTAATAAGTTATTTAAGTCCCTATTTGTAAGCGAATGTGGTAATGTCTTATTTAACTCCCTATTTGTAAGCGAATGTGGTAATGACTTATTTAACTCCCTATTTGTAAGCGAGGGTGGTAAGTAGTTGCCTCCAATAATTTAATCTCATATTTATGATCTTAACTGAGTAAAAAACATCGTTTTTTTATACAAAAACTACACTGCCCCGGTAGACTAGCTGGTAGTGAGCTAGTATATCAGCACCGAGGTTGCGAGATCGAATCATGCCAGAGACAGAAAAAAAAAAATAAAACAACGTAAAATAAAATAAGAAAAAATAGAAAAAAAACATAATAGCGGTATTCAGTGTTTGGTGCGTTTTAGGTTGCAACGGTTTGGTAGTGCAATAATTTTATCATTGACAGTGAGCGGTATTTTAAGCAACTTTGCAATGCTAGATGCAAATAACATAACAGCTGTTTTACAGAATTATTGGCCGTGAAAATTTACAAAAAGGTGTTTAATTATTTTGTGAAATTGTTTTAAAATGCCAAGAAGCAGTGCAAAAGAAAATATTATCGCAGCATTAGTAGAAGAAGTTGCCCAGGAAATAGTTCTGAACGAAGGTAATTCATAAATATCGAGCAGTAATATACATACATTTAACTTGTAAATACTTTAATTCCAGAAATGTTTGATGATGACGATGCCTGTGAAAATATTCTAGATGAGTTTGAGGAAAATATAACTATAACAATGTCTTGTCGCCGCGGAATTTTTGATCGAGTTTCAATATCCTCTACTTGGCGAAACAACGTTCTCACAACTCTAGACGACGTTAGATTTAAGCAAATGCTAAGGGTTAGCAGAAAACAGTTTGCAGAACTCGTTAGCATAGTAAAGAATGCCAAGGAGTTTGATGGAGCTCATTCATGTAAGCAATATTCAGTGGAATTACAGCTAGCTGTTGTGCTCTACCATTTGGGTTCTTCTGGTGAAAGCGCAGCGTATAGGAAGATAGCCTCAATATTTGGAATCGGAGATGGTGGAACAATATCCGCTTTCACAAGCAGGATTTTTAATATTTTGTTGTCCTTGAAATCAAAGTATATATACTGGCCAAATGAAACGGAGCGGAACGAAATTGTATCTGATACGTTAGATGAGCTTCCATTTTGCATTGGTTATATAGATGGGACAGAAATAAAACTCGCAGAAGCTCCTATTGTTGATCCTGTTCAATATTTTTTACGAAGTCGACACTATTCTCTAAAAGCGCAAGTAGTCTGCGACCATAAACTACGCATTCGGCATGTTGTAGTAGGACATCCAGGAAGCTGGCACGATGCTCGAATATATCGACACTGTTCTCTTTTTAAAAAAAGAAATGATTATTTTTCTAACCAACAATGGATCGCAGGAGATTCGGCATACGCACTGTCCACAACCTTAATAACGCCTTACAGAAATAACGCAAAACAGCTTGATAGAAACGCTCGTATTGAGTTCAATTTGAGACACAGTCGTTATCGAGTTCGAGTAGAGCATTGCTTTGGTCTTCTGAAAGAAAAATTTGGCAGCCTTAAAGAACTAAGAATGCGTTTAGCAAACAAAGAAAGCCATCAAAAATGCTGCGAATGGTTTTTAGTTTGTTGTATACTGCATTATATATCCAAATTTGAAGAGGATGAACCTTTAGAAAATAGTTGGGTAGAAAACATAGCAGAAGAGGAATCCCCAGAAGCTCAAGAAACTGCTGCAAACATTGATGGAGAAATAAAACGACAAGCCATTTTTTCTTTTATAAAAAAATAGTTATTTCATTTAATAATTTAATAATATATTTTAATTACTAAATTATTTTAATTTATTTATTATTTAAAAAGATAATAATTTGAAAAAAACATGTAGTTTAATTTTTTTGTTTTTACTGTTTTGTATTTGATTTATTTTTAATTTAAATACATTCATTTAATAATAATACATATGTATGTATATGTATACATATACGTACATACGTATTAATTTCATTTTGTTTAAAATACTTTTGTTTTACATTGTGGATAAAATTATTATTAGCGAATCAGCTTTTCGGTTAAACAAAAAGGTGATTAATCAAATATCAAAAATATTACTTATCCAAATTGGAATCTTTTATTAAAAACAAACCTATTAATACTTTAATAAAAAACAAAAATGTAAAAAATAAAATAAAGCTTAAGTTTTTCAGTCGTTCAATTAATTGGAAATTTGAATTATCAATCCATATTCAAAAATAGCAATACTTAAAAAATAACTTAAATAAATTGCAATATAATGCATTGAGCTTGATGTTTTTCTTTTTTATATAAATGTTATCAAATTATATATATAAATAAGAAAAATCTCAAGCTCAATAAATTATATTACAATTTAATAAGTAAAGGTTTAATAAAATCAATAACTTAAATATGAATACAAAACAAATGAATAAAAATTTCATTATAGTAAATATATTTAGTTTTAAAACACAGCCTAAGGCACTTTTTTAAGTAAATATTTGTACTTTTGTATGTTTACATTTCCAGGAAATGGCATAGGAATTTGAAATATGTATGTACTATGTAATAGTTAATATGAGGCAGAAATGAAATACAAAAACAAAACAGGCACACGTTTTATGGCTTAGTTTTGTATTTCATTTCAATCTCATATCTTCTTATTCGCTCATCCTTTTCCATTTCCATAATTTTCAGTCTTTCGTCTTTCTCAATTTCTCGTTCTTTAAGTTGTAGTTCATGTTTTTTTAGCTCTAGTTCCGCTTTGGATTTTTCTTCATCTAATTCTAATCTTTTTGTGTTAAACTCTACTTGTTTTTCATGTTTTTCCTTTTCCCACTCGAACTTTAGCTTAAACAGAGAAGTACGTTCAGCTTGAAAGGTGGCAAGATAAGCTGCCGAAGATTTTGGGGCGTACTTTTGCATTTTATCGGCAAATAATTTTGCTTTTTTTGAAACTTCTGAAGACTTTGGGGATTTATCTGGAACAAGTTCGGCTCTTTGGGTGTCATCTACGATAGTAATTTCAGCTTCGCAAGGATCAAAAATGACACAATCATCATCGCCAATTGCACCTTCTTCATAATTTGGTTCTTCGGTTTCTACAACTTCGCCCGTATCCAAAATGTTTAACATAAGTTCACTTTGCGTTTTTTCACCAAAGATTTTATTAAGTTGTTGGTAATGAGGACACATTTGCAGAATTTTGGCTTTAATTTACAAAATACGTTGATATGTAAAATGCTTACAAACGACATTCATACATGCTTACCTTCCACACTTGAAGTTCCTGCATCGCTCTCCAAGAGTCCTGCCCCAGTAGAACTACGCCAATCGTTGACCTTTTTATAAGATGCCTTAAGGTATCGTACCTTCCACCTTATAATATCCCAGGTTGCATCGATACCGCTTTTTTCAATAAATTTTTTATAAAATATTTAGCTGTTGGTGTCTATATAATAATAATAAAGAAATTGCTTATGAAAATTTACGGACTTCTCTTATATACTAACCTCTATGTTTTCTGACTCCTCCAAATAATCCAAAACAGTTTTTATTTCATCTGGTGTCCACTTTTTGTTGGGTTTTTCTCTTTTTAATTTTTTATTTAGAGTTGTCGGCTCCATTTCTTAAATTTTGTTTGACGATTCTAAATTATTGTTTAAAAATGTCAGCTGTTCGAGTATCAGTGATGTAAACGCAATACACGTAGCAAAAAAAGCTAAACAGTTTTAGTGTTGCGTAAAAGCAATGATGTGACAATTGCATTTCTGTATATTTTGTTGTTGGATTGCAAACAAAAGCTACAATATTTTGCATTTGCACTTTCGCAAGACCATTCGCATCAAACACTGAACTCCGCTAATGTAAAGTAAAATAAAATAAGAAAAAATAGAAAAAAAAATAATAAAAAAAAATTTTTTTAAAGTCATGACATGTTAGTTGTAATTTTGGTGACATCGGAGTAATAACTTATTTAAGTCCCTATTTGTAAGCGAATGTGGTAATGACTTATTTAACTCCCTATTTGTAAGCGAGGGTGGTAAGTACTTGCCTCCAATGACATCACCGTGTTAAAATAATGAGTTAAAATGCCAATGTATAAGTAGTGAAGAGTCGTTATATTAGCTTTTTAACTCATTACTTTGCAATGTAAGTTTTTGCTGGGTAATGCCCACTCCTGAAATATCCTAGCTGTCAGTGGATGGTATCAAATATTTGGCATAGCCGAATATATCACTCTTACTGGTTTTTCTTTAATATCCTGGAAGAGGATAATTTCACATTAATTGTTCGGTTTTCTCTTATTGTACCTATTGAAGAACCCTGGAGGAAATTTGTGTCAATTGTTCCAACAGACTGGTCCTGGGATTTGTGAAAATAGAACAAGTTCAAAAAGATAACATCCTGGGATGGATAATTTCACATTACTTGTTCGATTTTCTCTTATTGTACCTATTGAAGAACCCTTGGGGAAATTTGTGTCAATTGTTCCAACAGTTTGGTCCTGGGATTTGTGAAAATAGAACCAGGAGAACTTATCATCTAACTGGTATATTAAGAACAAAAAGGTTAAAAACTAATGAATTACAGTACATTATTCACCGATGGTGTGACACTTTTTTGGGGACTTTCTCAAATTTGATTCTTAAATCTAGTTCTGGGGACTTGTTTTATTGACATAATACTACTTTGTATCGAAATAATCTAACATTGTTATAACTAACACTAAACACGTTCATTGAGAATAGATGTTAGACTGGTCAAATAGTGTCAATTGACCAATGACAACCCCATGTTAAAGTGATATTTCTTATCTTATCACCAAAGACCTATCACGGGACTACTTTGGTGTAAGTTCGCTTTCCTTTAGGAAAATAACACACTTTGGGCATAAGAAAAAAAAAGGAATTGTCATAGAGAATTTACCTTCTGCAAAATATCCTGCATTTTAAAAATTGGAAATTAGTTTGAAAAAGGTGAAAAATTATCGAAAATTTTAAAACACATAAATAACAACAACTTATAATTAACATTCATACATGTTTTTATTATGCTTAAATAGCAAGTGATTGTATAAATATGTTTGTATTTAAAAATTGTATGTAATTTGTATATCGTTTAGGCCCAGTGTTGCGTTTTTTGCATCACGGATATATACAATCATAAAAAAGTCTCAAATGTCTACGATGATTGGATTTTTCAGTAGAAATAATAATGTTCGTATGTTAGCTATCTCCTTCAGAAGTTTCAGATAGGTATATTATATATTTCTTTATTTTTTTTATTTAACTTTTCCCAAATGTACCCAAAAAACAAGAAAAATTCAAAATTTAAATTAAAAATTTTTATAAAAAAAACTTATGTATGATACAAATCCAAAAACAGGTCGATTAGATATTAAGTTAAATTTTATTTCACTGTGCTTTATAACAACATCACGTTACAACAAAATGCCTGAGGGGAGGTTTAAGTGAACGTTGCGAAAACGCAACGCGGGGCCTTAATGGGTTAATATCATGCATGCTCTAATAACTGTTTGAAGTTCTTTATATTCTGACTCATTACATATTAAATATGAGAACATATGTACACATATATTCACACAAAAATACACTAAGGTACACAAAAAGTAATTTATACCCTACACCAAGAATTTAAAAAAATATATATTTAAACAATTAAGTAGGCAGTATATAACCCTAAACCTATACCCATACCCTAAACCACAGTATTTACGGCCAAATTTTTGATAATTTGCCCAATTTGAGACACATGGGTGATCCTGGACCCTCCTTAATAGAATTATGTCATGTGGCAAAAATTCCTATAATTTTTACTTGTGACAAATAAGACTCCTCCGTGTTTAAGTAACCTTAGGAACGGGGTTTACATGGGACTATGGTCACTTCTGGGTGCACTAGCACATAATCTACAAAATAATCATATAATAATCTTCTTATCAAAGTATTCACATTGGTCCATTCTGCTAAGAATAGGTTATTTTAATGCTAAAGTTGAAGCGGACAATACCAGCGTAGAGAGCATAATGGGTAGGCATGGAGAACAGTGTTGCCATTAGGAAACGAAAGATATATTTTTCGTATCTTTTGATGACTTCAAGTACCATGTATAATCCTGACATTTTTCGTATCTTTTGAATCTGTACGCAAAATGTACAGAAATAAAATATTAGAAGACTGATCATCGTTGCCGACACAATACTAATACAATAGCAGCTTTAATAATGAAGAAAGAGAGCATAACGGATGTTTAAACATAAGATCCACCTAAACGATGATTACTAGTAGTGCGAAGTTGTTCTGAAGAAATATGAACTTCTAATCCAAATTTTTAATTAGGCTTAAGTTCATGAAATTTAATTTTCATTAAATTATTCTTATGAAGAAAGAAATTTTACAACATGAAAATTAATTAAAATTGTTATTGATAATCTTTCATTCTTGACGTGGCTCGGGCTCGAACCCTGGCCGGCAGGTTACCATGACATGTTTCGATCGCAACCACTCCATCTCCTCAGATGGATTTGCCGTCTTACACTCGCAGCCATCGACGACTGCTGACGTCAATAGTCAAACATCAATCCTTAAACCAAATTGTATTTTAGCATTTGGTAGATCGAAATTTGCTTTCCTGAATGATTATCCATTTTAATTGATTTTACATGTTTTTTTCCTTACTTCTGTTTTTTCGTACTTTTGTCAAGAATTTTTCTTGAAGTCCAAGTACATTTTTTGTTTTTCATTTTGTCTTTCTCTTTTCTGTTGACCTTTTTCAGCACAACTTGAAGGACAAATGTACACATAGAGCTCGTGCCTTAGCTTTAACAATAATTAGTATTGTGGTTATTTTGTTGAACTATTTATGGTTTTTAATCCAAATTTTTAATTAGGCTTAAGTTCATGAAATTTAATTTTCATTAAATTATTCTTATGAAGAAATGAATTTTACAACATAAAAATTAATTAAAATTGTTATTGATAATCTTTCATGCTTGACGTGGCTCGGGCTCGAACCCTGGCCGGCAGGTTACCATGACATGTTTCGATCGCAACCACTCGATCTCCTCAGATGGATTTGCCGTCTTACACTCGCAGCCATCGACGACTGCTGACGTCAATAGTCAAACATCAATCCTTAAACCAAATTGTATTTTAACATTTGGTAGATCGAAATTTGCTTTCCTGAATGATTATCCATTTTAATTGATTTTACATGTTTTTTCCTTACTTCTGTTTTTTCGTACTTTTGTCAAGAATTTTTCTTGAAGTCCAAGTACATTTTTTGTTTTTCATTTTGTCTTTCTCTTTTCTGTTGACCTTTTTCAGCAGAACTTCTTTTTTATTTTTAGGAAATTTATATCAACTTTTTGATATAATCGCCTTAGTAAAAACATACCTAATATTTATAACTTAAATAATTATAAAAATTAATTTATATGGTATCCGGGTATTTTCGTTACCTAAATCGCAAAAGGCCCTAACTAACCCAAAATTTAAAATCGACTTTCTCATTCATTTTGATCACTTTTTATGTTATTTTCCGACAGGTTGTTTTTTTAATCGATTAAGCGATCTTAAACTAGTTTTTGAGTTTGTTTTAAATTTTGCAATGTTTCGCGAATTTAAGCCATGTTCGCGATAAACGCGATTTGTAACTGTAAGTTTTCTTATTCTTTACAGCTTAAACGATTAATAATAAAAAGTAAACTTTGCTAATTTCCCCTAATTAGGTAATTTTTAACGAATTTTTGCCATTCCTTATTGTTTTAGGGACTTAAAATGAATTTTATGGCGAAATATTAAAACTTTTCGCGAAATTTCGCTTTTTTGGAATTTTTTTTTGTTACTTTCCGCCATTTTGTTTCTTTTTAACCCATTTAGCGATTTCAAATAAATTTAAGTATTTGTTTAAAAGTTTGCAATTTTTCGCGAATTTTAACCATATTCGCGATAAAATCGTTTTTTTCCGTGATTCTTAACAGCTTTCACGATTTTTTAATAAATATGTATAAGACTTTGCTATTATGCTGCGGTTAGCAAATCAGCGATATTTAGTTCAACTAAAAGTTTTTCGAACAAAATCTTCGAATATGAATTATGTGGATTCAAAAAATTTTTCATTTTCAATTCGGGTCGAGACCTAAAACATACCTGATCATTTTCTTTACAATATTCATTAAATATGATATAAAAGAGTATGTTACTAAATGTTAAACGTTATAAATAGATTTTCAAATTTTTTTCAATATGTATCTTTTTGGGAAAAAGTGTATCTTTTTGGCAACTAAAATCTATCTTTCTCGAAATTTCACTGGCAACACTGATGGAGAATGACATTTAATAGGGTAGTTCTAGTGAAGATATATGTATATAACAAACAATCTGGTTATTGGTATAACACTGGTTTCTTATGGAAGAATACGTAAAGTTAAGTGGTTTTCTCCTGATGGAAAACGAGATCATTTTTAGTAAACAACAGCGAGATTCGCTTATAGATATTCCGATGTCGCAATTGATAAACATTTTGTAATCGCAATAATCCCCATCAAAAGTTTTGCTTATAAAAAAGAACATAGAAATCTTCGAAAAATTGTATGTCCTTGATAAAAGAAAAGAATCAACAGTTGCAAGTTAGCATTAAGATCATCGCTTCAGAATAATAACACTGTGATAGAAATTGACACTTTTTTTAGACAAGCTGGGCACTTGTCGTTTTAACCTAATACGCTGAATTCAGTGGTGTTAAACGCTTTTTTTTAGGTTAGCTCTGGATTTCGAGATTACCGTTATTTTGATAATGAAGGAGGTTGCACGACTTACATTCGCTCAAATTAAAAACGCTTTAGCTTATTTAAAAAATAAAAAAAACGAATTCTAATATGCGCAGTCGTTTTAGAAAAATATTTTTTTTTTTTTTTGGAAAAAATAGTTTTTTTTTATCAAAATTTCGAAATTTTTGTTTTTTAGAAATTCATAAAAAATTGGAAAATGCAGCTAGGCTACGTATATCTCGAAAACAAAAGTCAACCTAAAAAGAACGGTTAGCACCATTGGATTCAGCTAACCTGAATTAAGTTAAAACGCCATGTGCCCGGCATGTCTATTTTTTTAACTAGCACAGTGTAATTATGCATATATGTAGTTGATCGTGGTTTAGAGGAACATAAAAGACTATTATAACAGGCAGGACTGCGACTTAAAAACAACTCCCGTTAATAACAGATAAGGGATAAAACCAGGAGTTTATATGGGACTTTGGCCAATTCTGAATCTACTAGCATAAGATTGTTACATTATAGTGGCTGTTATGAAAGTTATCGTCGCAAAATTGTACATCACACTAACGTTTAAAACAGTGAAGGGCACATTTGCAAATCCTATGTACGCGTGCATAGGAATAAAAATGCTGCTTGTGTGAAGTTGACACATGTACACTATAAACTTATGTGTGTGGTCTGTGACAATGTACGTTCGGCTGTTGCTTTGTTGTTATTTCGTCAACACAAGCATAAATGTAATAGTATGTGTGTGCCCTTCACTGGTTAAAAATGAAGTTATGACATTTAAAGCTGTTTTCAGGAGGGGTATTTGTCATGTCAAATATGGATTTAAAATATATGGATTTAAAAAAAAAATTGTAAGATGATTAAGATATTTTTGGACTAAATTAATTCAAAATGACAAAATTATAAGATGGCTTATGGGCTCCAAGAATATATTCAAAATAGAAATTTGTATGAAGACTTTCTGAAATTATAGACGGATTATACCAAATTTCATCAAATTATCGCAACTGTGCACAGAAGGCTTATATGGAAAGCTTGCCAGACGAACGGGCACAGTGTGTCAATCTGTCTACTAAAAAGTGGATCAGGAATCAATATTTTTATATACACATCAGCACAGTCAAACAATATCCATCCACCTATGGGTATAAGCATATAAATTTAACTTGAAATGTTTAGTTTGGTAAATCATAAACTCATTTCAGGTTTGCTAATTCTGCACGACAAAAAATGTATACCAAAGAGTGGCTAAAATGGCTTAGCAAGTTATAAAAATAATTCTTTAAAAATAAATAAAAGAAATATTAACCGCAAAAGTAATAAGACTAGCTTTTTTTAGCAATTATTAAATAATTTATAATCATAAAAAAATTAAAAATTTTGCGAGGCACAAATGGTACATTTATAAAAATAAGCGCACAATCATGCGCTACGAAATAAGACGCACAGAGATGCAGTAAAGTAAGTGAATGAACTCTAAACAAGTTTTATAAAAGAAACAAGTAAGAGTGCTTTATTCGGCTATGCCGAATCTTATATACTATTCACCAAGATGAGATAAGAACAAAAAGTTATATACATAAATAACGTTCTTTAAATAGGTATAAATAAATATTAATTGAGCCATGCCGATGAATATAAAAAAACAACCAATTTAACCCTAGTCGAACGGAAGAATATTACAACGTTAAAAGACGGTACAGGTACAATTGTACCTACATAGAATTTTCAATATAAATAAGACTTTTCACCGTTAATAAGTTAAATCATTACAGATTATTTTCTAAAATAAAGTCATAATTTACTTTAATATTTAAATATTTTTAAGCACACATTTTAGAAATATGTACTTTTAAGTTTGAATATAGTAACGTCAACTTCTAATAATGTTAAAATAAGGAATCACTTCAATAAACCTGTGTCAAAAAAGAGTTGTGTTTTGTTTGTACCGCTTACTTTCTAATAATAACATTTCTTTTTCAGAAAAAGAAATTTTCAAGTCAGTTTTTACTCCAGAAAAAGCAAAAACAGTCTGCGAAGCTTATAACAATAAGACAGCAAAAATGTTTCCTAATTCTTCTGAAAGAGTTCCCAAAAAAACATTTCAGCCATTTACCGAAACTGAATTTCATAAATTTTGGGGTATTCTTATCAGAGTTTAAAAACTGCAGTCAATGTAGAAAAACTGTAATTTCTTCCACTTCTTCATTTGTAGTTGGCCAGAAAAAAGCTGTTTCTTTCATTAAATGTAAACAGTCGCTGTCAAGCCAACTCAAAAAGCGTTGGTTGAAAGTTTTTGTTTTCGACTGCAGTTTTTTAAATCCTGATTTCTTTACATCTGCCATATGAATGCATCACCATCGATGAGCAACTGTTTCCATTTAGATGCCATACTAAGTTAATAAATATATCCCCTCTATACCGGCTAAGTATGGCTTTAAGATTTTCTGGGCTTGTGACTCAACGAATGCTTACCCACTACAAGGCCACATTTATACTGGAAATTCAAAAGACGGTCCAAGGCAAACGAATATTGTAGAAAGAACTGTACTTGACCTAGTTGAATTGTATAAAGGATCTGGAAGAAATGTAGTGACAGATAATTTGTTTACGTCCTTAGCACTAGCTAAGAAATTAAATTCTTGAAATATGACATTAGTTGGTATAGTAAGAGAAAAATAAGAAGTTCCTGCCAAACAATATGCAGCCTACAAAGACCGGCCTATTTATTCAACCAACTTTGTCTACAACAGTACGACAGGAGAAGTTGGAAACACACTATTACCAAGCCATAATAATCAAATACTTCAACAAAACTAAAGGTGGAGTTAATGTAATAGATAAAATGTTACGCTATTTTATAATATGACTGGCGTCACTGTCTTAGCTTCTAACGTAATAAGTAGAGAACATCATCAAAGGTACAGGGCAAAAGATCAGCATAGATAGTTTGAGAATGATCTATCCATGCAGCTTCGTATGCCAGCAGTTGAACAACGTAGCAGCAACGAATTAATTGCATGTAAATAATTTGCACAAGGAACTATAGAAATGGTCCTGGGACAGCTAATAGCAGCAGCGCCAAATCTGGAAGCTGGTTCCAAAGTACCTTATGGTAGACGTGTAGGATTTCCAGTTGTTATGTTTTTAAAAGTGAGAAACGTAAGACTAGAAAGTAATGTGTATCTGCGAGAAACCTGTTTGCGACAAACACTAAACTCAAAATACAACATGCATATCATGCACACAAATTCAATAAATATATTTCTAATTTATAATGTTAATTTAAGTGTTCATGTATATTGCAGCGTATTTATAAAAGATATATACATAATAAAATTAATTTTAATTCGCTTTCTTTGTTTATGTTCATATAAGATATATGAAGGTACAATTGTACCTTGTCAGCCTTTTAAGGGTGTGAAATCAACTTATCCATATAAAATAGGTAAGACATTGACATATTTTCCTGAAATTTCAAAAATATTAATCTTAATCAATGGCTTGAAGATGTCACAGAAGTTCAGATATCGCCTATTTGCAGAAAAAAAATTATTGCAATTTAAAAACGGAAAAGGTACAATTGTACCTGTTCCGTCCGACTAGGGTTAAATATGTACCTAAGCCCGTTTCCTCTTTTGTCAAAGTTGATGTTTGAAATTCGGTTTATAATCGTAAAATTTTTTTTTAGAATATAAAAAAATTAAATAAAAAAAATAAAAAAAAAAATCTTTTTGGGATTGGAACTGGCAATATCATCAGTCTCAGGAGAGAACTTAAAAACTCGGCTACAAATGCTTTCACTGAAGAAGCGTTAAATTCAAATATATTAGTAGTATTCACACCGAGCTTGTTAGTTTGTTAGTCGTTAATCGTTACTTTTTTACACGCATTTTGTTTTTGTATATTTAACGCGCTACCGGACTAACATTAACAAATTAACGACACGACACCCCTGATAAAATAGTTGTTAGTTGGTAACTCACAATCAGCTGTCGCAGTTTCTAAATAAATATAATAAAAAAGTCATTTGTGATACATTTCTAAAAAAATATTTGTGCTTTGGCAATTTTCGTGTACATTGAGAGTAAGTTAATTAAATGATTTTTTATTTTATTTTAATAAATCATAAACTGTTTTACTACGAAAGTTTCCAGACTAACAAAGTTTAAAAAAGGGCGTAGTTCACAGTTGGTAACTTTAACAAATTAACAAACTAACGAGTAACAAATTAAGAAGTTCGGTGTGAATACCACTATTGGGTCCATGAGTTTGTTTCTTTATTTGAGCTGCATATCATATACATTAGAGCGCCTCAAGTTGTATGGAAGCAAAATTCTTGCTCGATGTACCTTCCTAAAAATGAACCTTGGACTTTTTTAACATGACATCTTAAATATTTCGGCTCCAGGGTTGACCTCTCGTGAGCTGGACCAGTTTGAAAAAGGGTCGATTTTTGCATGTTTTGTTACTTTAAGAATCTGTTTCCTTACCAACATATACGAAATGGGTATCGTAAGGCGCGTCCAACCGTATATACAATTTTACCAAGGACGATCATCCATGTCATTTCTTTAAGGACTTTCTGTAAAAAAAAAAAAACGGTTTTTGAATTTTTTGTTCGGGGTTGTTTGTAATAAAAGTGCCAAATTAACATATTTTAATCTTTAGTCGATTTAATTAAATACGTGTCTCAGCTTTTTGTGAAATTCGTGCTAGTTCGCGTTTTGACAAAAATGCAATGGGGCAATATGGGTATCAAATTTTATCTTCAATCTTTATCCAAGTACATCATCTTTGTATGTACATAATTTAGATTTTTGCAAATTAGATGAATTTTACACAGTGCTTTGGAATATATAAAAATGCAATTTTGTACTAACTCTAATATGATAGCGGATTTAGTTTATAGATTATGTATGGATGAAAATAGGACTAAAGAGAGAAAAAAGTTTGGATTCAAACACAAGCACTCTACAATTCACGCTGTACACACTTTAGTTTCTAACATACATTGGAACTTAAATAAAACTTTAGCAACCGGCGCATGTCTAATTGATCTTGAAAAGGCTTTTGATAATGTATGGGTTCCTGGTCTAATTTTTAAACTAATGACATATAACTTCCCATTTTATTTATTGTGTTTAATATATAATATGTTAAACAACAAAACATTTAAAGTCTGTAATGGAAAATTTGCTAGCACAAAACAATTTATTGCAGTTAATGGTCTACAACAGGGCACTGTAAATGCACCAATTCTTTTTAATTTATACATATATCAACTTTTAAGCAAGGTGGAGATATCATTGGGTTCGCTAATGATATAATAATATATCACGCGGATGACAAAATTGAAAAAATTAATGATAAACTGCAAAAATATTTTTATATTGTAGAAAAATACACAATAGATTGGCAATTGAAAATCAATGTTAATAAATGCGAAACTATACTTTTTCGCTCCCCTGTGGGAAAATGCAACAGTAATATAAAACGCAAATGGAAATCTTTTAATGTGAAATCAATGGACAATATTAGCATCCCAAACAGGGAAGTTGTTAAATATCTAGGTATTAATTTAGACAAGTTCTTATATTTTAATGAACACATCAAACTCCAAACTTCGAAAGCTCGTAAAACTATTCTTTTCCAAATACATAAAATCAAAAGTTAAGATAATGATGTATCAGTCCTTAATAAGGCCAATCATAACATATGGTTGGCCAAATTTGGTTTAACCTATCCCCATCTTACATGGAAAAATTAAGACTTTTCGAAAGAAAATGTTTAAGATCTTGCACATCATTATTCAGATCTTCAAATAGTAATTACAAAAAATATATTTCTAATAAAAGGCTGTATAATGAAGCTAAAATTAGTAGAATAGATAATTTTATTATACATCTCATAAGAAATCATATTCTCAAATGCAATGCATGTAGCGAAAATAACTTAATTCTAGCTCCATATCACGTTAATGACGAATATACAGCTCAAATCCTGCCGAAAGGTTTTGAACCACCAGAAGCATTTATTTTTCTAGACAAAAACGAATTGATCCAATATGAGACAGGCATACCTATAATTTATCATATCTATAGAAGAGCCAGCAATAAATCGATAACAAGCAATTAACTAACTAATACAAATGGTAGATTTGATACAAGTATTTATCAATTCGATAAAAACATACAAAGAAACAAAAACAAGAAAAAATATTGGTGGTTAAACAACTAATATTTATCTTTTTATTACCTGACCTTACACCTTTTTTCTAAAAACTGAAGTGAGATTTTTTCCTTTTTTTACTCGCATTTAAAAATAAAATATTAAATTATTTTAATAACTAAAATATAACAACTTATTTCAAATAAAAAATTACAAAAAAAAAAGTATTTACATATAATAAGTAGAATATGTACTTGAGAGCCCGTTAGTAGGGACAGTATTTATAGTTAAAATTATTGTTAAACATGTAATTTGAATTAAATAAATGTTAAATAAAAAAAAAAACCAAAGCTAAAGAATTGTGATCGCTTTAAATTTTTGCTTGCAGCAGAGATGCCTTGCTTTGAGGTCTTGTAGTACTGTTCTCCTTACACAAATAAAAATCAAAATACGGATATGATGCTGGAGCTGGACTACTTCTCCAACATTAATATACCTTATAGTATTTTGACGAATTTTACCCTGTTTACACTGTGTGCTGTTGGCATAATATAGGGTAAACTTATTTGTAGCACTATTTCCTATTTAACTAGTAAGTATATGATTAAAAGTACATGCATGGATGTAGAAAATACAATGCATAAATTTAACACTTGCATAAATGTGTCTGAAAGTGATTGTTGTCATCAGCATTTTATAACAGTCTTTTTTATGATGACACTTCTCCTTAGTTTCCTTACATTGTCACACAGAATACATAAACAAACAGATACACTCTTTCACTTAAAGTGTGTGGGCTGCATACACTTATACATACATACATATAAATATCTTATACCTCTTTTTATAGCAGAGATTCCTTTTGGAAGAGTATTGTACTTTTCAGGTACAACGTATTTTGCAATTCCTTTCGACAAAAACTCAGTCCCTCCCACTTTTCTGTTCTTTATATGATTTTTATTTTTATGCATTTTAATTTTTCTTTAATACAATTCTGCTTCTGTGTTAATGCTTCCACATGTTGACTTAAAGTCTTTCTTTGTCATATATGCTACGTGATAGAGTCTTAAAAGGTTAAATGTTGTATTCGGCTAAGAATGATTTTAGGACCAATTACATGACTGATTCACGTATTGCAGTCGTTGTAATACATCCCAAGGCAATAATTCAGGAGCCAATTGAGTTTAATAAGAGAACACACCCAGAGCAACGATTATAATGCGCCACAGGGATGTTTTGGGTATTCAAAATTAAGTCGCACGTCGACGAGTAGACCCAGATTGGTTTGTGTAGGCACTTTCTCATTCAACATATTCAGCTTGTCAGTGCGAAGAAGCCTGCTGGATCAAGAATAAATCCAGTGTTCCAAGTTAATCACAAAACTACTAAAGGAAGTTAATCCCAATTAGAATATAAAAATAATTAATGTATATGAAACTACCAGTTACAAATCTAAAAGTAAAATACATTAAGGCCAGTTTTTCACAACTTACCGATAGGTAAAGGTAGGATTAAATCGGCCGTATAAATTATTACAACTTTACTTTAACCTTACAATTATGTTTTTGTTTCAAATATATTTAACTTGTTATATGTAACTTGTTGTTTTGAGAAACAGGGCCCAATTCGAAATATCGTATAATTCTTTTAATATTCCCTTCTTCATTCTTTGGAAAAAAAAAATTAATAACTAGATAAATTATACTCTGCTGTAATCGTTCACCTCAAATAAAATTTTAAATTTTAAATGAAAATTTTCTTTTAAATTGAATAATAAAAATCAAAGCTACATAAATAAATTTAATTCAAAACGAAACATATGTTTCCTACAAGCAAAGAAAAATTTTACTAAACTCAAAAGTATTTTTAAACAAATTTATACCTTCTAGAAAACATATTTCTGAAGGCAGAATATAATCAGAAGTAAAACTTTTTGAAAGCAGTATGGAAACCTTCAAAAAGCTCTGCTACTTGCGGTCCTTTCAATATTTACCGCAGGATATGATCCAAGTAAGGTCTCACCACCTTGAAAAGAAATGAAAACTACAAGTTATTCGTATTTAAAATTTTGTAGACTTGAGAAAATATGGCTACGTTGATTTAACCATAATTAAATTTTAGACTCCAAATCTGCGAATCATCGTTGGTTGCTTTTTCTTACTGACGTTAAGCCAGTGTTCGAAAATAAACATTAAATATCGTTCCATAGTATTCGCTTCGCTAGGTTAACAAACGCTAATAGTGTTTGTGTAGTAAATCATTAAAAATAAATATTTCTTTGTTTGTGATCTTCGAACAAAAAACCATACTGTTCTTATCCAACTCAACAAAAAAATGAGAGCATTTTATTGCATTCTGTTTTTTTTTTAACCACAAGCTTCACTGTGCTGGATTCGGCACATTAACGTTCGGTAACCTAAGTTGTCCTATACACATACGATAAAAAACAAAAAGCCATACAAACACAACCCAGCGGGAAAACTCAGAACACCTTTCCACTTCAGGCCTTTTGAAAAGCCTGCTTAAACATTTTTTTGGTTCAATTCCTATTCTTATTTAACAGCTAAAGAATGCCTTATAGAAGGCCTCGGCTCTTTGGTATAAAAGATAAGATACACCTTCCACACTCGCTTCTATTAGAAGGGAGTAGAGAAGGAGTAAAATTTTTCGTATTGTTTTTTTGCACAAGCAAAAGCAAAATAATAATTTTTTTGATCCCGTTGCCATTCTTATGTACCTGCTAAAGAAGCGAGATCGGAAGGCCTACTCCGCAATGTCAACGTGTGTAAAAAAGATATGAGTATGGAATGGAGCGAGCAGGCCTTGTTTATCCAAAAGAAGGAGTACAGAGGCCTTTTAGAAGGCATCCATTCTCCTTCTTTTTCCCGCTGGGAACATATACACAATACTCACACAAACTAGACTTGCTGTGTTGGTTGCTTAAATTTTTCTGTTTGCTCATTTGTTTATTGATGTAAAAAAAAACAACGCTATAAACGGTTGTGTTCGTATTAGTGCTGGGAAACTATCGACAGTCTTAAAATATCGATATGAAAAATATTAATATCGATATATTTTAATTATTTAAGTTGCAGCAAGTTGTAATGAGTTTCAAGTGTATGTTTGAAAAACTTCCCTATAGCCCTTGGTTATTTTTCCTAGTTGTCAGGGTTTCAGCTGATTTGCAAGGCGTTCAAAGGAACTGGTGAATTATTTTTGAGCGTTGAAACTAAAACTTAGGCAAGTTACTAACGGATAAACTTAGTCAGTTCAAGTCTGCCTTTATTAAATTTTACTTACTCTTATATACTATTATTATGCTTGTTGACAAAGTTATATTTGTCTTTATCAAGATTTACTCTTTCTGTTATTGTTCTTGCCAATCAGAATTTTGGTATTTGTAAATGTACTCATTTACATCAAAACACTCAATGTTGCTTGTTTGCATTCTGATTGAGTAACCTGTATTCATGTTCATGCATTCCTATCCGACTTGATCTACATTTTAGTGAATGTGAATTAATTGATAAATGCAGTTATTTGATCTATTGCATACCCTACTCTGATTTGGATTGTATGTATGAAATTCAGAGTGGACAATGTGTGCGCAGTAGACACTTGTGAGGTACACTGCAAAGTTTTAACTTGCTATTATTAATTCGCTCTGAATTACAGCAATGAATACAAACAACAAGAATGACAGGTGGTATGGAGTGCTTAGCTGTGATTTTTTACTGCTAATTAAAGATTTTTATGTCGAAATTTGTACATGTTTACATAGGGATTGAAATGTCAAATATTTTTTTAATGTTGTAAAAAAAATGCAAATGCAATTGCAATTGCGATAATAAGTGGATAAACTCCTCTAGATTAATTACCTTTTGGGTTGAGAATCGAAACCAATTTAGAAACTAATCTTACACGCAGAGAAAAAATATGGTTGGGCATGGTTACGGCAACAACACTATGTTTAATGTAACAATATATTGTTGTCGTACACAAATAATTGTTATTTTTATTCAATATCAACAATATTATAGTTACTGTAAACATATCAATGTTTATCGCAATTATGAATTTGAGTATTGTTGACCGAAAAATTATTATTTTTCTAACAACTTAATTATGATAACTTTCTAAACATATTATATTTCTCACAACCATATCATGATATTTAATAGCCATAACATGATAACTTTCTATGCATTTATCATATTATGTTAAAGATGCAATCGAACTATTTTTACTCTAATCATATTATGTTAGCGCCATTTGTAAAATAATTTTGAAGCAGTTGTGTCGTTTTTTTTATTTGTGAGCGGTTAAACAATTAAAAGATAAAATTCCATAAAAAAATAAGTTTAATGTAATTACAAAATTAAAATTTTAGCGGAGTTCATTCAGTATTAGTGATGTAATAGTGCAAATGCAAAATATCATAGTTTTTTTTGTAAAATCCAACAACAAAACACACAGAAATTTCGTTATATTTTATAAAAGTGCTACGATACTTCATCAATATCTTAAAATCGAATAAATGGACACACGCGGTTGCCCATGAAAACCACGGATTCTTCATTTGCTCTTTTGCAAGCCTTATATTGAACTCCGCTATTTGATTAACATTAAGAAAAATTGTAAAAACCCACAAAATAAAAAATCGATGCAAAAATATTTTTATTTTTTTTTGTATTTTTATGACAGCTATGAAGGGTGATGTATCATAATATGATTGCTTCTAAATTTATTATGATTAACATGATGATAATATGATTACTTCTTAGTTTATTATGATTAACATGACAATAATATGATTAATTTCTTAGCTTATTATAATTACCATGACAATAATTTGATTGCTTCTTAACTTAGTATGATTAACAGAATAATAATATGATTAAGGGAAAAATATTATGATGTAATATTACGAGTATATTTAGTCATAATATGATTCAATAATAATCTTAATGTGGTGACTACAATCATAATTCTTATCATAATATGTTGCTCTTAGAATATGTTTAACACAACCATATTTTTTCTTTGCGTGTAGGTTGCAGTTAAATAACTTATAGTCCCTGCTACTCTGGTTCCTTCAGATCGATAGTATCCCAGCACTAGTTTGTGCACATAAACACTAAAAAAATCGAAATTTTTTCTGGATGTGTAAGCCGTAAATTAAATAATGTTCTGTTTATTTTCGAACACTGCTTTAAACAGTCATATTTTAGAGGCCCTTTATTTCACCATGATGCCCTCATGTATTTACGAGTTTACATAAATAGCTATAGATAAAATTGCAAAAAATCCTTTACAATCCCTTGTCAACGTTGCCTTACAGTTCCTGTTGTATCTACCGGAAGTACCTGTATTGAAAAGTATTGCACGCATACATGAATTAACTGATTTTGTTCTTGCTTTAAAAAAAATGTTTGTTTCATTTGTGTGCAGACGTGATAAAAAGTTTTCATTTATGTGTCAATTCATTGCAAAAGTTTTAACATTTAAAAGACACACATAAAAACATATAAACATACATTCATTCATTAAAAAAATTTCGTTTTTTGTTTCATTTCGTTTCAATTAAAACAAATTTTTTATGACAGCATTCATAAAGTTTAATACATAAGAATAAAGGTAAACTAACGAAACAAAATGTGAATAGTGTTGCTTCAAAAGTGTTACTTAGTTCAGACTGAAACAATATTTGACGAAAAGAAACAGAAAAGAGTTACTATTTATTTGTGAAATGTTACAAATACAAATTATATTCTAATTAAGCAATAGTAGCAGCCTTAACAAAAGCGGCTCGCGTTTTCTAGCTGTCAAACATTTGCTTGCCCATACAATTTGTATAAAGCAACCCTAAATAGCGCAGCGGCAATGCTTTGCAATTGGAAAATCCGATATTGTTAATAAATAATAACAATTCAGCTATTTGTGGTCAATCCAGCGGTTTTATGTCAATTTTTTATTTCTATTATGTGGGTTTTATAAAACAAAGAAGTCTTAACTTCTGACACAAAGTTGACGCTCTTGCTAAGGAATGGAATATCAACGTAAAAGCTAAGCATAAAAAACGTTCTGTCCTTTGCTCTAGCTTAGGTGCGGCAGAAACGTACACCCTCAGCCCGTTGAAGTGAAACAGAACAGGAGGGTTACCACGTATTTCGATTCGAAAGAAATAATTTATGAGTTCGAGCAATTTGTACTGTGTATTACGATTTTCGTACTATTTGTTTCGAATGAACGGAAGTTTTTAATACCTTTTCGAAAACAAAAAGTTCCTTTCGTAACGGCAACTCGAAACTCGAACTCCGTATTCCGAAAACAAGCGTCAGTTATGTAAAAACCCAGCAAAAAAAGAGAAAAAAGCACATAATCAAGCGCTTCAATAAGAGAGCTCTTATAAATCCGTAAATGATAAAGAATCAGCTATTTTAGTGCTGACAACGAAGAAGGTTTTAAAGCGAAAAAAATTAAAAATATATTATGGTTTACGAAAATAATTGAAAAAAGGCATTTAAAAAAGTAAAAGCAAGACATTAATGAATATTTTAATATAGTTAGCCCTTAAAAAAGCACTTTAGGACCGCTTTGTTTGCATGTTAAAAGAAGCGCTTATTGTCAGCAGAAAATAGTCCTCCAAACCGGGAACACCCCATACAAAAATCAGGCATCCCATCAGCATGTTTGAAGCACTTTGAGGTGTGAATTCATACGAAAAACCTGCTCCTTTTGGATCACATTTTTACTGGGAAGCGTTAAGAAATTGTTCGAAATCTATTTTATTATTGACAAAGTTCAAGATAAATAATAGTGTTTAACAAACAATATAAGCCTTATTATATTATAATTGATATAAAATAAATGTTTACTAACGTTATTATTGAAAATGTTTTAATACTTGTGGCCTTGAAATTGAAAAAACAACAGGTAGGTGCCCCCTGGAGTCTTCAAAAAAACCCATTTTTGTATCATTTAAACATAGACTCGGACAGACGGATATCATTAAATCTACTTCACTACTCATAAGGACCCAGAATGTACATATTTTATAATCTGATAGAAAAGGCATCATAACGCTGATGTATTTTGATATCAGTACTATTAAAAATATCTCCGTTTTTGACACCATCACACTTTTCATCATTGTGATGTCAGCCATAATATCACTTGGCCAAATTCACGGTTCAGCACATGATGGTGGGACTCAATTCTGCTTATTGCACAATAAAGAAGTCCCAAAATTAATAGCTTGTTTTTTGTTTGTTTTTATTTATTGATTTCCAATACAACAAGATATAAAATCTTATAATTATAGTAATGGATTTTTAAATTGTATAGGAACATGACGTAAAATATTTAGTATTTATTTAAATTTACATAGCAGAAATACAAAAATACAAAAAATATTATTTTTCAAAATTAATAAAAACACACAATAGTACATAATATTTATTTTTACAGAGTGAATCATCTATAATGCTTTAGCAATTCTTGATTAAAGTGCAGTGCGTTGCGTATAAACTGTGTGCTTGGTTCTAACGAGTTCAAAAGACGGATTGCATGAACGTAAAATTGCCACTCAGATACTAAAGTTCGATATCTTATATGAATAATGTTATTCGAAAATAAGATTTAAGATTTTATCAAACAGATAGACTGGTTCAAGGGTGTAGATAATCTTTTGTAGAAGCATTAAGGTTCTTATTTTCATTAGCTTAAGTAATGTGACATTGTAGAGTTTTGTCACATATTCAGAAATACGGTCATATTTCCGCAAATTAAGCACGTATCTTAAAATTGCATTGTACGTATTTGTTAATTTTTTACGGCTGGCAGAATCACAACTAGCATATATTTCACAGCCATATAACAATGATGGCATAAGATATGTTTTTGCCAGCAAAATACGTATATTAAGTGGGGTTAAATGTTGAGTGTTCCATAGAGTCCTTAGCTTTCCGTATGTCTTCCCAGCTGCAAAATTTATGTGATCTGACCACGTAAGTGTGTTATTGAATATAATACCAAGGTTTTTAGCAGATTTTACAATATCAATTTTTTGAGTGTCAAGCATTATCCTCGGTTCAAAAGGCAACTTTATTGTTTTCTTAGTTATTACAAGACACTTCGACTTCTGTGGGTTAAGACACAAACCATTTGCATTTGCCCAAACCTGGATACGTTTTAGCTCCATACTTAACTTTTCAACGCATTCACCTATGTAACTAAGGCTACTACTAATATAAAGTTGGACATCATCCGCGTACAAATGGGCATTGCAATATTGTAATTGAGCAGGTAGATCATTGACGTAAAGAGCAAACAGTAGGGGTCCGAGAATTGATCCTTGGGGTACACCCTTTGGGACTGGCAGCATTTGTGAGGTTTTGTTGTTTAAGAATACTGACTGCTTACGATTTGTCAAGTAAGAAGACATTAAACCAACAGAAGCCGCGGAAAAATTGAACATTCTGTGCAACTTCCAGCAGAGAACTTCATGGTCTACCATATCAAATGCCTTTGAGTGATCTAGAAGAACAAGAAACGAGACTTTGCCATCATCAATATTTCCACGTATTTCTTCAGACACATCCATTAAGGCGGTTATACAGCTATGCCCAGGGCGAAATCCTAACTGCCTTATTGTAAGTAGGTTATTTTCATTTATATATTTGCTTATTTGATTATGCAGTAACCTTTCAAAGACTTTTGATAGATAAGGAAGTATAGCAATTGGACGAAAGTCATTGTTTGTTTTCGGTGTTGGTATTATTTTTGCATATTTCCAACTTTGTGGATAAGCACTCTTTGTTATTATATTGTTAAAAAGATAGGTTATATGGGGTAAGATTATCATATCAATCATTTTCAAAAATTTTGGGTGAATCTCATCCAAACCGATTGCATTTGATTTAATATTAAGACAGCTAGTCAGTACATCACATTCATTTACACAATTAAAACTGAATGAAGTATTATGACAATTTGTATTCTGGTTTGAATCAAAAAATGATAAATTTGAAGAGACATTAGGAAGATTTGTAAATTTCTCTATGACCATTTCCAAATTTATATTTGAGGTGTCCACAGTAGATGATTTGCCAACACCAATTTCACGTATTTCTGTCCATGTTTGTTTTGAACCAACGGCAGATGAAAACCGTGTGGCATAAAAGTCCGATTTTGCTCTTTTAATTTTTCTATTTACTTCCTTTCGTACTTTGCAATATTCGTCATAAAAATCTAAGATTTTAAAACTTTTCCATCGTTTATATAAGAAATCTCTGCGGTGAATAGCGGATTGTATATCATCATTCTTCATCCTTAGTTGTGTCAAGTTATCTGCAATCATAATTTAATGGCTATACGAATTTTTTTGTTGCTCAAGGTGGATTTTTATCAATTTTTCTATATTCTAACTCGAATTAAGCTCGGTATACCGTACGAAATATCTCTGTTGTATCTGAAGCAAAGGTATAGAAAATGTTGTACAGGGATTGTCATCAGGTGAAATTATGTTATCAATGGGATGACACATCGACATCACAGAAATGACTAACTGTGCGACGACTTCATAACATCGGAGGAAAATGTCATTTAATTGAGTCATTGGAATTAACTAAATTCAAAGTGAGAGAATAGTATTAGGGAGAAAATATCGTAATATACTTACCCATTACACATGTTTGCTTCACTTTTGTTGGATTCCGCCCTTTGTTTAAAGAAGAACTCTCAATTGAAAGACACCAGCAGCATGCCTGATATGCTTTTCGTAATCATTCTACTTTGAAAATTGTATGTATTTAACTATATAAATTAAAAAAATAGAATATGGGAATTTTTTCTTTTCATTTTACTTCTTAAACAAGAAAATAATGTTAATTACAAAAAATGTGGTATCGAATTCATGCCACTGTAGCCATAGCGAAGTTGTCGCATAAATTATGACAAAATTTTATGATGACGTTCGTCGTTGGATTTATGACACTTTTTGCCTCATTTATGACAATTGTAATAAAGTTGTTGTCACAATTTTGATGTCATCAATATGAAGATGCAAATTTTCTAAAAAAAATTTATATCGTTCTTTATCGTTTATTTTCCAACACTGGTTATAATCAATTAATTGTTGGTTCCATTATTGCCAAGCTTTGAAACGAAAGACTTAACAAAATAACAACTTAATAAATTGCGATCAACATGACGAATTCTTATTCCGAATTTTATAAATCTGGATTTCATAAAACTAAAAATCTCGATATCAAAACCCGAATTTAGCAGCGAAGGTGTCCAGTGTCCGGCCGGTTGTGCAGAGAAGTTTTAGTTTGCGAAGCATATGTTGTGTTCATTGTTTCAATACAAGTTTTACTCTATTTTCGCTATCATTTTTAAATTTATTTATGTGTATGTAATTTCCTGGATATGGGCAAGGAATACAAATAGAATTTATAGATTTTACGTGCTTAGGCATACAATTGTTGAGTAAAGAAATTAAATATAGAAAAAGCCCGTTAAGGCAATATGTGTTTTTACAAAAATATATTTGTATGGCTATAAGGGCTTATGTGTGTATAAAGGTTGTTCATGCATTGATGTCAAATGAGAACCGCTAGTAGAAGTGCATGCTGGTCTATAAGAGAATGTGTGTCTCAACATACACATGAGTGGGGGAGTTTGTTTTCATATGTGTTTTTATGTTTTAAAACAGCAGGAAAGAGTTTTAAAATATGCCACACACCTTTTTCTTGTTTTTCTACACCCATAAAATAAAGAAAAATATAATAAAAAAAAAACTAAAATAAATACCGATATCAACAAGGATAAAGATTACAATACTTTCTATCCGTTTTATTTGTAAATTGTTAAAGTTTGATTTTATTTAAAAAATATGCAAAATAATAGATATATAAATAAAATAGAAAAACAATTAAAATATTTATTGTTAACGTTTGAACAGAAGGCAGCGGATTTCCTATCTTTGGTGTCAATTGTGTGTGAAGGGAGTTGACAAGTTGAGGCGCCACTGTCATCATGTATTATATTTTAAAATTTTCTTTACGTTTTACATATGTATTTTTGGTTACTTTTTTATTGTTGTAACCCTGCGGGAAATTTGTGTCAATTGGTCCAACGGACTGGTCCTGGGAGTTGTGAAAATAGAACTGGTACAAAAAGAAAGAACTCATGACCAGTGAAAGGAGAACCAATCATGTAGCTGGTTTATGAAGAACAAAAATGTAGAAAAGTAATGAATTACAGTACAGTCTTCACCGGTGGTGTGATAAATTTTTTTGGGACTTTCTAAAATGTGAATCTTGAATTTAATTCTAGGACTTGTTTTATTGAAATAATACTACATCGTAATGAAATAATACTACATTTTAGTAACTGTCACTAAACACGTCCATTGAGAATAGATTTGTGACCGGTTAAATGGTGTCAATTGACCCCCTCCAATGACAACCCCATGTAAAAATGATAGGTCTTATTCATATGAAGTGTTAGAAATCGAACCGGTCCCTACCACCACAGACCTATCACGGGACTACTTTGGTGTCAGTTTGCTTCCCTCTAGGGAACTTACAAATTTTCAAGTCAAATCGGTGTTTGAAAGCCATATTGGACGGCTGTTTGTTTTGAACTCGGTTTTTTTCAATTAAATTAGTAAATTTAAGTCTTTTTGGTAGTTTAATTAATTATTGTGGAGATTTAATATTTTGTTAATAAAAATAAATGGAAATTTTAAAATGTTTTTATAAAAAAAACAGGAAAGTGCTTTTATATGGTTAGAAGTTCTTTTCTTTCGTTTAAATATTTGTGCCTTTTTTCTGGGTGTCTTTCCAGCCTTTACAATATCACCAAGGTGTTTGGAAACTTGGTTGACATTTAAGCGCTAAATCCCGAAGCCACCCTGTACACTCCATAAACCCAGAAACGCAATCGACGTTCTCTCGGGGAATATACTAAGGTGTTTGGATCCTTGGCTGGTATTCTGGAGCTGTAGCCCAAATCCAACCCTATATACAGTCCACACTCCACGAAACGTATTGGCGTTTCGTCCGAACCACTATAAGACGTAATCGGCGTTTTTATGTATCCTTGAGGTAATTTTTAAGAGACTCTAGTTACGTGGCTAAGGATCACTAGAACTTACTCATAAAAAATATGTTTTGAAATTGCATTTCCTACACTTAACGAAAATGATCAGAACTTGTTAAGATAGGATGCAAAATTTAAGCAAATTTTTTGAAACCCAACAAACAAAAATTTTTTTTAACACAACAAAAATGTTTTCTTAAAAATCCAAGTTTAGTAAATTTGTTATGTTAAGGGAAAGTCCTTAATAGTACTAATGACTTTTAAGCTAAAAAAATTTTAGTAAAATTTACCAGGGCTACCAGTAATTTTTGTTGTGTTGTTTTTTGATATAAAGAAACCCTGTTTACAGTAATTAGTATGTGTTTTTATGGTTTTTAATCCAAATTTTGATATTTTAATCGGGCTAAAGTTCATTGAATTAAATTTTTATCAAATTATTTTTATGAAGAACGGAATTTTACAACGTGAAATGAATTAAAATTTATTGGTAATGTTTCATTCTTGACTGAGCTGGGAATCGAACCCAAGTTTTTCTGGCAGGTAGCCCTTGAATGGGCCTGTTCGTAAATGCATCACTGCGCTGCAAATGAAAATTTAAATGCCCTAAAATACTTTGCTTAAGCAGATGACGCACAACCAAGTTTAAAATACGGAGTGGAGAAATGGCTCCCGCCAAAAAATATCAACAGCAAACTTAAATTGGCAGTGCAAAGCAATGTTTGGTTGTATGATGCACTGCAGTGATGCATTTACGAACAGGCCCAATGTTTCAATTGTAACCACATAATCTCTTCAAGAAATCCTGTTTAGATATGAATAAAAAACAAATCTATTGATTTGACTACTTTCTTCAGTTAACAATTGATTTGATTAATTTGCCTGAGTTTTTGGTAGAATATATTTTGTATACCCTCAACCACTAGTGGTAAATGAGGGTATACTTAGTTTGTATACTAAGTTAGTATAAAGACTGGTCGCGTTGATAATCACTGCCCAATGTATTCCACTCCCACAAGGGCGCTTTTTTTTATTGTGCAATGGGCTCCAGTTGGACGTCAAGGCCATACATATGGCTCTTTGCACGGCTGGATGTCTTATAACTATGGGCACACCAGGATACTAAATCACTCGATGTTTTCTGCCGTGTTGGACTACTGTACTCCGGAACATTTCTTCTGGGCAAGGCAAACATACGTCATACAGTCATGGGCTATCTGTTGAAATGACTTTCCGTGAACCGACCATTAGGGTCTATAATGTCGATTCGAGGAAGGGGAGTAGAATTTCGGGAGTTCCTTTATATAGGAACTGGATATTAAAGTTCCCTTTCGTCTGCCGGATGACTGTAGTGTCCAGTAGGCCGAAATTTCTGTTTTTAGGTGGATGGCTAACTGGCTAACTGAAGGACTCAAGTGAGCTTGCTGTCTTTGCATGGCTGCCAAAGGAACCTTACCTAAAGGGAGGGCAATTTCTAGCTTTTTCGATCGCGAAATATTAAACTTATCTATATTCAATCTCGAATTTGTACTCGAAATAATCCGAAAATGAGATTGATTTAGGTAAAATTTAAAAATGCGCTTGATTCAAGAATTATAATATTGATTTAATAAAGCTAAGATTAAATCAATCTCAAAATGCGCTTGATTCCAGTATTATAGAGATGATTCAATTCCGAATTTGTACTTAAAATAAACCAAAAGTAAATTAAGAGGAAGAATTTTATTTTAATTGATTTACTTACCCGTTTTACACCTTACAGAATTTCAACTATAAAACACCAGCATCATTCGCGATATGGTTTTTACTTTAAAAATTTAATGAATGTCTGAAAATATGAACTAAATGAGAAGCAAGTGTTCTAAATTTTACTTTGTTGTTTCCACAAATAACAAGCAAATCGTTTTTTCCAACTTGTGTGTCTACAACAGTGGTTGTATTGCTTTATATTAGTATTAGTGAATAAAGAGACACGAATTCTTAATAAAAATACGTAAGCATCCGCCGCATGTGCACTCGTCGCTTGATAACCGACGACTGAATTGTGTACTCTCTCGGACTAAATGAAAGAGCGTAAGAATGTTTGTGATTTTTGAGCTAACACAATTGTGCTGTGAACCCAGCGGGAAAAAAGGGATTGATTACATAAATAACTAAAAGAATAATGTATTATTTTCGAAAGAATAATAATGCATTCATGGGAATCGAGAAGGTAATTTATTTATTTATTTATTTATTTATTTAATAAAAGTAATATACAAAAGCCTATCAAGGCCAATAAAAATATATTACAATAGCAAAATCCTGAATATTATTAATGGATACAATAAATAATCAAAAACTTATTTATTCAATGGCTCCCCAGCCAAAGATTGAAAGAAATTTTTTAAAAAATACTAATTTATCAATTAACAGGTCCCAAAGTAGTAGCTCAGATGAAAAAGATGAAAAAAAATAGATAAGTCAAGTAGATATATCATTACATTACAGAACATTCTGTCTGAAATAAAGCCGTACTAACTCATTAAACATAAGATTAGGCAAAAAGGGAAAAAAACAATCAAAAGAGTTTCTAATCCTGAACAGAAAAGTGTAACATAATTTTTAACCGGAAAGCGTTATTTGAATGAGAGAATATACGAAGGTCCACTGGTAAATAATTCCAACATCGAGCTACTCTGACTAAAAACGACCGTTCAAAACAACTACAACGAATTCTAGGTATAATAAGTTGTGGGTTCCTAGTTGAATGTGTGAAGCAAAACCTGGAACAAAGTTGAGAAAGTTGTCCAGTTTTCAAAACTCTAAAAAATAGTAGCAAGTTACGATAGGATATAAATTTTTTAAAAGTACAACCAAGAAAATGTTTGACATATCCAGAAATATGCGCTCGACGTCGAACACCATACGTATATCGCACAATAGTATTCACAATACGATTCAATCTAGCCGTAACGAGAGCCAGAGGGCCAGATACAACTTCAAGCCCATAAACAATATGCGGCATTAGTAGTCCATAAGCCAATTTATACTTAATGTGAAATGGCAAATAAATATTGTTCGAGTAAATTCTTCTCAAAATTGCAGAGACCCTACAACAAATAACATCAACATGCTTATCAAAAATAAGACGATCATCAATGTAAATACCTAAACATCGCATCCGGTCAACAAAGGCAAGCCTATCTCCACCAATAAAAATATTAAGGTCAACAAAATGATGACGAGTTACCCCAAAGAGGATCGCCTTTGTCTTAGAAGTATTGATAATTAAGGAGTTACTAGACGCCCCTTATGAAAATCGTTCAAGGCTAAAGTTGATGTTGGATTCAAGAACATCAACATTATCACGATCAGCACCAAAAAGTAGAAATACATCATCAGCAAAAAGAAAAGAACAGCACACATTATCATCAATATACTCGGAAAGGTCATTAACGTATAATATAAAAAGAAGTGGTCCTAAGACAGAGCCTTGAAGTACTCCTGAGTGAAGGGGAAGTATCCCTGAATATTTACCATTTACATCAACAAATTGACACCTCTCAGACAAATATGAGCAAATCATCTTACACGCAGACAATGAAAATCCGAAAAGATCTTTCAATTTGGACAACATAACGTTATGATTAATCGAATTAAAGGCCTTAGTTAAATCCAATACAACCAATGACGTCAATCTATTCCTGTTTATATTTTCTCGAATAATATCCGTTAGATTCAACAGCAAAGAAGTGGTATTGTATCCACTACGGAAGGCATACTGCGATGGCGAGACTTTCCCTTGAACAAAAGAGAGAATCTGGTCTTTCAGAATATGTTCAACCACCTTAGCTAGGGCAGGGAGGATAGACTTAGGCCTTAAGTCCTCTATACCACCAACAGTTCCTGACTTAGGGATAGGTACAACCCGCGCCACCTTCCATAAGGTAGGATATGTGGAGGTAGTCAGTATAGAATTTACATGGAATATCAAAAACCCAGAGATATATGGGAAAGCAATTTTTATAAAGTTGATTGGAATACCATCAGTACCTATGGACTTAGACTTAACCCTGCATATAGCCATCCAAAGTTCTTCTTCAGTTACATTTCTTAAAGAAAAAGAATCATCCAGCTGTTCAAAAGCACCGTAATTAACTTGATTAACACTCTGCGAATCCATATCGTTAGAAAAATAGTAATTAAGTTGATCAACATTAAAGTCACACGGTATTCCGAAATCACTTGCTAATCCACGTCCCTTTAGTAAGCTCCACATAGCAGATGAATCAAGCCCAGAAAACTTTGTTGCAAAATATTTTCTTCTCTCTCTACGAATAACGCTTTTAGCTTTATTTCTATACCTACAGTAAGTTTTCCAATTTACATCAGTACCAGATGACCGAAAGGCAGAGTAAGCTAAGTCTCGTAAGGAAATTGCTAGCACTACACTGTTAGACTTCATCCAATTATCAATACCAATCTGAATTTTCCTTCTAACAACTGGAACAAAATCAAAAATAGATTCCACAAGAGAGCACAAATAAGAAGATTGGAAAAAAATAGAAGGAGAGTCAAAAAACGGCACTGAATCTAAATTCATCAAAAAAGAAGCAATACCATTCCAGTCAATTTCATTAAAATTTCTATACGCTATAAATTCCTCAGAACGCCTGACCATAACACGCAACGTGGCATAAATTAATGCATGATGAGAGATAGAGGGGCGTTGAACCTGGTCCGAAAATTCGACTATAGAGCTATCACTAACCAGCCAATAATCTAATAAGGACGTCGATGAATGTGCAACATCAAAATAAGTGGGCCTAGAGTTATGAAATAGAGATACGTTGCATCTTACACATAGCGATCTAACGAGATTAGCCTTAACAGTGTCAAACAAATTTTTATTAAAATCTCCAACAATAATCACATTAGAGTATTTCATAAATAAATCAAAGTGTCTCTCTTCAAAAGACATAAGATTGCCATTAGGCAAATAAACAACACCAAAAAGGACAGAAACACCACAGCTCTCTAACTGTAAGAAGAGCGATTCACAGACACCAAGTTCTGACATCTTAAAAATTATTTTAAATTGCAACATATTAGATACATATACCCCAACACCACCACCACGCATACCTAACCTGTCATTCCTTACCAAAGAATAACCAGGAATTTTTAAAGACAAATTAGATACATATGGCTTCAGCCAGGTTTCCGTTATGGCAAAAATATCAAACTTTTTACTGACTATATTCTTAAATTCATCAAATTTCGTAGAGCAGCCACTAGGCCGAATGCTCTGGCAATTAATGTGACCAATTCTCAGCTGATCAGAATCATTCCGCAAATCTACCACATTAAAAGAACTACCACTAATAATTGGACCAATGTTAACATTAGCCGACATTATAAACAAAGAGGGTGGGGAACCAAATGTAAAAAACTATATAGAAAAGATGCATCGTAAATTTAATACAATCATATACATATAAACTTAACTGTCAAGAGCAAAAATAATTAAATAATTAAAAGGTTAATTCAGAAAAAAGATAAGGTTACGTAAATAATTACCACAGATATATGTGAAAACATATTATTAAAAAGCTTTAACAACCAATTGATATTAATTATATTTTATTGACACAATATTTATGATTTGATTACCACGCATATTCTCACATTTGCAGAACAAGGAATGTATTGTTTCTGTTCGTAACAATTATTCGTGTTTTTTCTTCTGTACGTGACAAGTATTCGTATTTTGTAAGAATTATTTAAGTCATTCCCATTATCCATTTAAATAATATATTACAATCATAGGACATATTCTGTGTTAAGAGAAATGAGTTCTGGAATCAAATATTAATCAATATATATAAATTACATTCTTGTTTCCTATTGATTACATTTTCCCGCTGGGATATTGAATGAATTTGTCATCAATGGTCTACAACAATCTTTGACAAACACAAGCTTATGCACGCATAAAGAATACAATGCTGAGAGATGATACTAATAAGTTATATGAGATTAAAACGCTTACTTAGTAATTTTACTCTCAGAGTGCCACTACCAACGAAAAGTTCAATAATTGTTTACTTGATTTAAGAATTTTATTTTTATTTTAAGAAATTCCGGGACTGATTTTCGAAAGTTATCCCATTAAGGATTGTTTTGGGTACATTTTAGTGTTATTCGTACTTGAATTTTTAAGTAAAACTCTTACTTAAGTAAAAAAAAACTTAATTTATTCCGAGTGTTTTTCTTTCTGTGCAATCATCATATATATTATTTCTAAAGCACTTTTTTGTCGGTTGCAAATATCTCCCATCCCACCGCATCAAATTTAATGAATGATATCTCATTTTAAAGCTTATTTCTAACACTAATGACGAAAAATAATTAGAAATTGAAAAAATATTATTTCTAAAGCACTTTTTTTGTCGGTTGCAAATATCTCCCATTCCACCGCATCAAATTTAATGAATGATATCTCATTTTAAAGCTTATTTCTAACACTAATGACGAAAAATAATTAGAAATTGAAAAATTTATATTTTCATTGATAAAAATTATATTTTAAAATGTATTGAAGGTACTAAAAAATCTATTAATTATTTTCATTTCATGTTACAAAAATGACAACTAACGGTGCGAAATATTCGCACGGGTCATCTAGTCTACATTAATTAATTATCCATTTTGTATTTGACTAAATTGGTTAAATTTATAAATGATTTTCAAGATTTAATAAAATGTTTTTTGCATGAAAAATAAGAAAATTTTTTACCCTTCGTTTAAATTTTCTTAACAATTTTTATTAAGGATTATCGATTTAATTAAAATTATAGAAAAAGCTAAAAACATCTTTATAAAAGTAGAACAATTTAAATTGCATTGTTATTGAAATTTCAAAGAATGTATTAAAAATAAACTGTAATATAATAAAATGTTGAACGATTTTAATTAAGATTCCTTTTGTAAATATTTTTTTGAGAGTTCTCTCTTTGAAAGATTGAAGATTGTTTAATAGATATGATTTTTATATCCCTTTTAACCATGCCACGATTTTACTTGATTGATGCACTTATGGTTATTAAAATAAAAAGTTTATTAACATACCCAGAGAAAAAACATGTTTAACCGTAGATCGAGCCTTAAAAAAAATTCATAATTCTTCCTATGTATCATTTTTGATACATACTAGAGAGCATAGGAGTAATTGACTAAAATCAATACACAAAGTTTTTTTCTATTATTCCTTATTTATGTTTAATTAAGTCTATAAAGTATGAATAATTCTAGAAATCATAATGCAATCAACGCAAACATATTTGGCGTGTTTATCACTACAACAATTCTTCTGACATAAAAAGCAGAAATTCGATGACCATTTCTTTTTATTTTCACCTGAAGTGTAACATTTTTTGACATCTGGCACGTTTCTGTTTTTCAGAATTATCGGTTTCATGTTTTTTTGATGGACCACCTTCACTGTCATTTGATACATCTGTACTTTGGGCTGACAGTTTTTTGAAAATTGCCAGAGAAAGTTCATTTCTAGGACGTTTTTCCATATAAGGCTTTGACAGTGATATTGCTAACTCGTGAAGAAAAGTTTTACGTTTTGTACTGGTTTGAGTTTGTTTTCAATTGACGTCAACTTCGTTGTATATAATGTAAGCATTCAAAGCAGAAATATCAATAACGTTGGAAAAAACAGCCATCGGCCAGCGATTATTTTTTCATTTGCAACTATAGCAACTCAACATTTTATTAACCGTATAAACTCCTCCTTTCGTGGAGTTATAAAACGATATTATTACAGGCAACTTTTTGCGGCAATCCGCATGACAATTGTACACTTGTCGTTGTGGCTTGTATAACTAACCATAGCTGTATCAAGGGTAAAAGCGAATCTTGACTCATACCGTGGAATTTTTTTACATACCAAAAGCTTAGGAGAAATTGATCTCTCGTTTTTTCGCATAGTTCCCACCATTGTTATATTGCACTTAAAAAGCTTTTGACCAAGGCTATGCGAAGAAAAAAAATTATCCATGGTAACATTAAGTCCTTTTAGACCATCCACTAAATCAAGAACCATCCGTTCTCCTTGGTTTCGCTCAGGAGTTCCTGATACATCCTTTCCCAAATAACAAGTACGCGAGTCAACAAGCAGACAAAATTTCGGAACATACCTCTCTGGTTTGGATGGAATATATTGGCGAAACCTACAACGGCCATGAAATCCTAGTAGTTGTAACACAAGTGAAAGTCTTCCAGACCATTTTTCCAAAAGGTTCCTAATTGGCCCCAGCTGGTCATCACTTCTCTGGGCACGTATGGTTAGCACATCACTAAAGCGACTTATTTTGTGAATATATAAACATGTTCTCTCAGACATAATTGACCGAAATATTGGTCGTCCATAATTTTCATCGAATAAATCAGGCAATGTCTCCTTTTTGGATGTGGTGAGCGTAAAAATATATATTTTTCCAAATTTGTATCTAAAGTGTTACTTACTTGTATACTTCAGTCAACAATTATACTGCCAAATAAGCATAAAATAGATCCTCGTCAATTTCATTGTGACTGAAAGCATGTAAATGCTTTCCATATTCGTTGGTGTTATCGATTAGAATATTTGTTAGTTTTAGTAGAAATGAGTCCAGAATACTATTAACGCGGCTGGATGCAATTCTTGCAACGCCTAAACAACAAAAAATCTGATTCTGAGATATTTTACAAATAATCACTACCAACCTGGATGCCAATTTATAAAATTTTCCTTTCCCAACCTACCAACGGGGTAAGGTTCTCCGCTCCAATTAGTGCCATCTTTGGCAGTATACGACGGGTCACCATGTGTGTTACTGTCGACACTATCATCTGAATATGTGCTGCTATTATCTTCTACCTCGGGATCAAAAACATCAGGACCAGCAACATCAGGATTAGGAACATCAAGATCAGAAATATCTTCATCCTCTTCACTCGCATCCATTACTTCATTCACAAGTTCTTCCAAGGTCAAAAACCGCGGATAAGACATTTTTACAATTGCTGGTAACTTTTACAGATAAAAATACTTTCTTACAGAAAAACTAGAAAAAACTAAAAAATCTGGAAAGCACCTTACAAATGATATGAATAAGCACAGAATCATTTAAAATGCAGTATGTATCAAAAATGATACATAGCTAGAATTATGAATTTTTTGAATTTCTCATGCACTGCTTGTAATTTTTTTTTTAAATTGTTGTTTAAAATAACGGCAAGAACAATGTTAACAAAGTCTCAATAGATGTGGCTTCCCCAATTTTTTGGCATAAAGTTATGTTGACGCAAAAAACGAAATGTATCATTTTTGAAACCAAACTATTTTTAAAGAAAATTTTAAACATATTATGTTTAATATAGCCATATTATTGTCAACGGTAACCACATTATGGTTAAAGTAGGCCTCCCTAACCATGTTATTGTTGCCTCCAAGCATGTTATGATCAATAATAACTCAAATTTATTAAACACTGACAATAGCATGGTTGGTTTTCAACCATAGAATGTTGCCCTTGATAAAGAGGAAAATACTATTGTAAATTTAAAAACAAATTATTATCATATTTAACCATAACATTTTTAGAGGCAACCATAATATAGTTGGGGGTTCTTAATGGAGGACTAATTTAACAATAATATGGTTGTCGCTGAGAAAAATATGGTTATTTTAACCATAAAATGTTTAAAATTTTTTTTTAAAAATAGTTTGGTTGGTGGTGACCATATTTAAACATGTTTGTTTTCTCTACGTGTGCCTGGTTTAAGCTAATATGTATGTGTAAAATAAAACTGGGGCGTACTTTTTGGGGCGTGGCATACGAGTGAGCTTATCAGAACCTAAACATACTTTCTATTATGGTGCTTTATTTTTTGACAGTAATGTTCCATGAATTTGTTTTATTCTAAAAAACTATGTATGTTGCAAAAATAAATGGAAAATTTGTTACATTTCTTACCCCCAGTTATAATTGAGTGTGAGATAATACCCCTTTTTGCATCCGCGTTAAGTACTTATTTATGCAAGCTAGTATTTTTTCATTAACTTGTTCCTTGTGTTTGCGTATAATTTGTGTTGTATTTTGGTTTTTGTTTATATTGTAATGGATTTAAAACATTTTTGTTTTTCAAGGTTTCGTTATAATGTGCTAAATTCCCATTTCATACTATTGACAAACTGAAGTGTACTGTTGATGGGATAAGCTATTCCTATGCGTATTTCACTGGTTGCTTAGGCCAGATCGTCAGGAAACTTCATCCAAAGATTTCAGAAAAACTAAGGATATTAAACAAATAAAACTGTAAAGCGAATAAGAAGCCCCAGTTTTACTTGTAACAATATCAAAGCTTAAACAAAAACAATAACAATAAACAGTGAGTTTATCTTTTCTTACAATCCCGACCACAATTGGTTAATTTTTTGTTAACTCTAAATGTAGTTGCAAGTGGGTAAAGAAAAAACAAAAATAAAACAAATTTCTTTATTTTATTTTGCCAGTTCAGTTTTATTTCCACTGCCACATGCATATTAGTTATCAACGTTTTTCTTGGGATTTAAAAATTAATTATCAATGTTTCGTTATAATGTTTTCGTTTGTTAAATAATTATTTTTTTGGCGCAAAATTTTTAACAACAGCTGACTTTAATTATTGAAAATCAGTGCTGCGAATGCTTATTGGAGTTCAAAGAAAATTTAATGTTGAAAATTGCTACAACCGTGGTGAATATCGCTTATTAGTACAAATTTTGCATTCAATATTTAATACGTTAAATACACATTAGTGTTGAGCGTAAAACGTAGCTATTATTTTGTTCCATTGTAATTTAGAAAAATGTATCACTTTGTAAAGGTGCGTGTAACCTGATAAATATATTACACATTTATAATGCATTATTATTTTTTAGAAAAGAAAACACCATTAGAAGGGTTTTCTTTTCACGTGGAAAAAATTGTACATTAGCGGGAAAGGATCCGATGTGTTATAAATGGCGCCCACAATTCGGATTGAAAAGTCACGAAATATATAAATGAAGCCACACTGATACCATAAACAATGATATGCCATACCAAGAAATCGGGCTTTGAACGGCAGCGCTATGCAATGAAATATATATAATTAAAAAAAAGCATATTTATGGGGCGTGGCATAAGTAAGTAAGAATTTTAAAATCTAGAAGCACAAAGTTTTAGAAGGACTTTCATGCGACGTACAAAAAATTGGTCATAAGAGGGCGCCCAGAATTTGTTGTCGGATTAAAAACCACCAAAGGCGAAAATAAAGGCATACTGAGTCCATGAATAATGATATGCAAATTGCAATGATCTTACTTAAAATGGCAACGCAGTATACAAATAATTAAAAGAACGGTATCCAGAGGAGTGGCAAATAACTAAAAATAATTTTTTTTTAATTCCTTTTTTTCTTTCCTTGCAAAGGTAAAACATTGAAATAACCACATGTACGACTGTAAAGAGGTTTGCATAACTTTTAAACTAAAAGAGGTCCCTTAATAAAGCCTTAACAATATAATAAGGACACTTTAGGTTAATTTCGGTTAAAAAATAAAAAAAATATGACTAATATAAAAAATTTTGATATAATTAGCCATTTCCGGTTTTGCAGATGATTTTTTTTTGAATTTAAATCTTTTGATATGCCAGGGATATCCATAGGTCATATAGCAGTCCAAAAAATCAGGTTTTTATACAATTTTTGATATTTTTTGTACGCGAGATACCACGCCCACTTCTCCGATCCCGCCCACATTTTGTGGGCTGCTGTGTATTGATAACCAAAATGTGTGTACCTAATTTGAAAGCTTTGGCTCTTGCCGTTCTCAAAATATACAGAAAAAAGTAATAAAATTAGCACAACAACAAGGGATTTTTGGGAAAAATTAGAGGTAGTCGTAGTTTTTTGCTCATATCCATTTGTGGACCGATCTTTCTGAATTTCAATAGCAAACACTTCCGGACCATATGTGACATAAATGTATAATAATCTGGCCCTCATCATATATGGGGTCATCGGGAAATCAATTTCAACGGACAGACGGACATGGTTAAATCAAGTTCTCTCCTCATAAGGACCCAGAATATATAAACTTTATAGGGTCTTAGATCAATATTGTAGAAATTACAAACGGTGTGGTGAAGGTTTTAATAAAAACGAACTGATTTGGGGCCCTATGCTTCTTATAAGAGCCAAAGAAACCAATATATAAATTCTTTTCAGTTTTTCTAAGCAGGTACTAAACTATAGCTTAATCGATGTTATGGACCTGAATGTGGACCGACCTTCGAAAAAATTTCTATTTATTTCCACAGTGTTACACTATTTAGAACCAATATTAATTTTTTGTTAATAAAGTTTAACAATATATTGGTTTTTAGTACAGAAATATTGTGCCCGTCAATTAAGGTGGAAAAAACCGTAGCGGTATGAAGGTGTTGTCAAAAACATTGACATAAGTTAAGTTCTAATAATTCGTTCATAATTATATATCTGTAGGTCCCACATATATGTTACCTACTCCGACAAATAAGTTTTATACGCCTCAAACTCTAAGAAAAACGGAAATTGTGTTGAAATGATATCCAATTTAGTTATAATGGACAAAAGGTCGTGCGTTCAAATCATCTAATGAGCGGTCCATAATTAACTTTAGCTCTCATATAAAAGCCACTTCTTACAATAAGACCACTTAAACAGCAGCAAAAAATTTAATTAATTTTGAACATGACAGATCACACATATAGTCAACTCTCAAAATATTCTTTTTTTTTTTGATTCGGTACATGTAGCATTTAAAACCTTCAGGAAATTTAAATTTTACGCTTTTCGACAAATATTCTAAACAAAAAACATGACGAAAAACCAAATACATTTAGACGTACGTACAAAATGTCTCCCAAGTAAATTTATTGTTTACACAAAATGCTTATACATGTACGGCCTACTTCATTCTTTAGAAAACGTAATTCCCACTTGCACAAATAAATGGTAACGCACAAAGGCCACATCACCATCATCGCTTGTCTCATTTAAGTTGTTTCTTACATCATTCTTGTCTAGGGGTTTTTTCTGACTTTAATAAAAATTATTATGCTCGTTAGTTAGTAAGTCTCATGTTAAATCTCTGCCTAGCGGCTTTAAGGATACACTAATGTTACTCCGTATGGTAATGAATGAATGAATAAATTATTTTATTTAAGTGAATACGTGTGTGTAGTTTTAAGTACAACAGTAACTATAAAAATTAAATTAAGGCGGAATATTAAAATAAAAAAATCTATCATTGAATCAAGACAAAAAAAAAAATCACACAAATTTTATCTAGGACATATTGACAACTTGCACAGTGTTTGAAGAAGGAAATTTCTTAAGCTTGTATAATTTTGTGGATTATAAAATATATTGACATAATTGCTTAGTACGTCCGGATGTATGTGGTATTCTCTTTCTACTAGTGCTGGGATACTATCGATATTTTCTACTATCGGTATTTATCGATAGTTCAGATTTCACTATCGATATATCGATATTACTATCGACTGAATGTTTGTACTTGTGCAGGAAAACTTTAATTCATTTTTTATAAGGCTACAGTCCGTTGTTTTTATCACTTTATTGAATGTATGAGACGTTTGTATTAGGGATGCCAATCGGGATTGATTTTAGAAAATCCTGGGATTTCCCGGGATTTTAGGATTTTTTTTAAATAAATAATAGTAGTAAAAACGTGCAGCAAAAAACTGTGTGTGTATAGCTGCTGTAACATGTCTTCATAGCTGTATTTTAAATAATAAAAATATCGATATTTATATTTTTCCTATCGATAGTTTCGATATTTAGACTATCGATAATATCGATAGTTTCCCAGCACTATTTCTACAGCTCTCTGAATCGATCTGATGACCTGGAGGGCTAAAATTTAATAATTTTACGCTAACTTAAATCCTACGTTCTTTAACATAAACACATAACATAAATAAGGCACATTTAAGCGACAAATCAGGTTAAAAATTCGTCGTTTTTGTAAACAGGTTTTACTCAAATTAATTTTACGCGAACTTGAAACCAATGTTTTTTTAGCATAAGGGCAGTAAATTCGTACTTTACATAATTTTCTTGACACGTTTTTTTTTTTAATACAAAAGAAAAAAAAGTACTTTTAATGGAAAAAGGGGCTAAAATTCGTACTTTATTAGTGCTTTTTGCAAACAGTTTTTTTAAAAAATTTTTCGCAAACTTAAAACCTCTGTTCTAAAAGCTATAATTCCCCCTTACAAACTGCAGGTCGATGTGGGAGCTATTGCCATGCTCTTGCGTTATTTAAATACAAGGAAAAGACTCTGCAATGGCACAAGGCTGCAACTGACAAAACTCTCACAAATGCTTTTATGCACAACTGTCCTAACAGGAACAGTTAAATTCAAATCTCCGATTCATTCTACGTCGGTGACTGTTCCCTATAAGGTTAGTATTTTCCATCACCATAAATTAAGCACAAGGTTGAACGCTGCAACAGGTGGATATATATTGGACAAACCACGTTTTCAGTCATAGACAATTTTATTATGCTTTCTCAATTGTAAGGAACAAAGTTGGTGTGAATTTAAAGGCTGTTCAGTTTCTTAAACAAATATTTTATTTATAAATTTTTAAATATTCTTTCTGTTGAATTTAATTTTATTGATAAATTCCCTCATTATATTAAATCGTTGAAAAATTTGTTTGTTTTCTTAATTTTACTTACAATATGAACAATTTGTGTGCTTGCCGGGGACAAGCTTTTTAGCTGTTATTAATATTATTGCTGACATTTTGTTTAAAAACGAATATAATGAATAATAAGCTATCCTTTTTATGCCTGCTGCTATTTGAACCAACGAACAACCTTAACAAATATTATATATACAGTGCTGTCTGGGTGAACTAATTTTTGCAGAGCGATTTCACTATAACCTGGGTTCACTAAATCAAGGTTGATTTTTTTTTATTTAAAAAACTTATTTACTTATTTTAAATGCATTAATAGGTTATAAATTGTAGAAAGCTTTTTCCAAATGTATAGTTCCAAATGTATAGTTACCAATAAGCTTTATTACTCCGAAATTTTTTTTGCAACGCCATAACGCTGTGCTAAAGAAGTAACACGAGCACCTTTTTCAATTTCTTTTATAATGTCGCTTTTTCGAATCCATTTGTATATAACAATTTTATAACACCAATTTTTTAGAAATTAACTTTGAGACACGACCTTAATTGAACATGCGCGCAGGCTAAAATAAATTAACACTTCATAGAATGCGTATTTGTGAGAGTAACTTGTTAACTTACTCTAAAAGAATCGATACTTTACCGTTATTTTATGTTCTCTTTAATTTTTATGCTCGTTTTCATTGTTTTTCTCCTAAGCCAAACCTAAAAACTCACTATAAAGTATACATATATGTTCACTCTATAGAGGTTCATGAGTGTTCACTCTACAGAGCAGTCAATGTTATCATTCTGGTGTTCACTCTAACGAGGTATTCATAGCATCGGGGGTTCACTCTACCCAGACAGCACTGTATTGCACAGTAAATCATTAACAGGCACAACTCATAATTTCTCGAAATCGTTTTTTTCCATTAACCAGAACCCATGTTCTGTAACTTTTGTGAGAACTTCTCGCATCGAAAAGATGTGAAACAAAATATTCCATCGTTTCTCGAAAAGTGATACAAAAGTGTGTCTGCAAATCAGGTCAAAAACTATTAAAAGATATTACGTAATTACGTTATCAATGTTTTTTTTTTTTTTTTTTTTTTTTTTTTTTTTTATTAATTTTCTTCTTAAACTCCAAAACCACACAATTTTTCAATTTGTAATGTTTTAATCGGCCATTTATACGATTAATCCGTTTATTATTTTTATATTTTTATTTATTTTTTTTTTTTTAATTCCCTATGCTTATCCCTTATATGTCATAATATTCCACTCAAAGCCGTTCGATACCGGCGACCTAAATTTACGTCGGCTAAATGTTAACAAGATTCACAAAAAAAACTTAATATGCTTTAATCTGCAGCTATTAGCTCTTAAGCGAGAAAAAAAAATCGCGTTATTATCAGTTCATACATTTTAAAGAACCACATTGGTTAGGCTACCACTAGGCTTGCCAACCGTACTTTATAATAAAGTATTGTACGTTATTTCGAGTAATTGTACTCTATACTTTATGAGAATAAGAAAGTACGCGAAAATACTCTATTTCGCATGATTAGATTTATCTAGAATTCAAAATAGATTCAGGTTATATTAGTGAGGATTTTATTAGTCATAAAAGTATAATACTTATTGTACAAGTTTTTTTTTGGAAAAACTAAAGAACAACTAATAAATATTAGTCAGGGCCATTTGTTAATGTTTTTTTTATATTGGCAGGACGATTTTTCGAAAAAAATAATCTGACAGCACTTTTTCACTTGCTTGTTTTGTTTGAGTACAATAACTGTCTGTTTTTAAAAAACACGAGTGCAAAACTCTTTCAAATTACTGCCTGCTTTTAGATTGCGAGAACAAAAGTGACTCGTTTAACTAACATTTAAAACAAAATTTAAAAATGTCCATTTCTAAAGCCATAACAGCCCAGGAGTCGCCTTAACAATTTCTCGAGACATACTTGCCCCTTATCACCACTTCTTAAGGGGGCTCCCATACAAATTTTGCGTTTTATGAAATATTTAAATGAATTAAAATTTTTTGACTTTTGTGAATAAAATCAAAAGTTCTTAACAGATTTTAATCATGTATAGATTGTTTTTTTTTTGAAGCTTTATTTTTTATATGTCAGGATAAAATTAGAAGCATATATGCAATTTGTTTGTAATTTTTAACAAACAAGACTTTCGAAATGTTGCTAAAAAATAATTTTTGTTGCCAAAAAAAAAAAAGAAAAAATTATGTTTCTAAAGCGCCACCGCATGTAAAAAAAAATTTAACGTTTAAAGGAAATTTTATTGCGATTTTCGTATTTTTTTAGTAATTTCAGTAAACTGAACCGTTTTTGAACCGGTAGGTTAAAGCGCCAGTTTCCCGGCTTATCTCAAAAAAAAAGTGTAAAATTCTAGCACAGTGTAATTTTTTGATAAATCATGCGAAAAGCAATAAAAAAAGTTTTTAAATATAACAATAAAAAGAAATTAATTGTACTTTATATTTATACTGTGTACTTTTTTTTCTTAACCTTTAATAATCAATGTACTTTAATTGCAACAAATAAAGTTGGGAACCCTAGCTACCACCGTCAACGCCAAGTGTAAAAGTTCGATAATTACTAACTTCAAGTTTTCTATCATTTCTCCCACAATTTTCTTAACGCTAACATGAAAAATATGATGATTGGCTTCAATTCACTTTTAACTCACGACCTAAAATTTTGCCCATTTTATTATTTAACCCTTGTGTTAAAACTAGGGATGCCAAACGGAAAATCCCGAATCCCAAAATCCCGGTATTTTCAGAATTTTTAATATATCAACTTTTGTGTGCAAAAATGTTAGTTTTTATTGAAGTTTTATACTCTATACAAAAAGAAGTAAGGGTGCTATATTCGGCTGTGCCGAATCTTTGATACCCTCCACCGACAGTTCAAATGTTTTAGGAGTAATATCTATATGATGTCTATTTTTTATTAATTTATCTGTATAAAAACAGACATCTGCATTAAAATTGGTTGCGGTTTAGACATATGTATATTAAATTATTGACCGACAATCAGAAAGTTTTATGACTTTTTTTTAGCACTTTTTACTAGCTTGAGTAAAATATCATGATTCAAGATGGACATAATGCGGAGAAAAGAGACAACAGCACTAGCACAACACATCCTACATACTGGTCACACAATTAGGTTCGATGATGTAAAAATTCTAGATAAAGAAAATAAAGAAAGAAAGAGGTACACAATTGAAAGCCTAAGAATCCAACAACAAATTAATAGAACAATGAATTTGAAGGAAGACACGAACAAAATAAATGCGAGCTATATTGTTGCCATTACTTAAGCTGTGATATATTTAAAGTTTAAAGTAATATGTATTTTTTAAATATTAAAATTAATTTTTATATTTGTATGATCCTGAGTACATCTAAAACTTTTTAATGTGATTAAATTTTCATATTGTAAGTCTTTAATGTTTATGTGGTACATTATTGTGTTTATTTTATTGTTTTTATAGTTTTTAAATAGACAATCCCTTGAAAAAGTCGACAAACAATCGACGAAACGTCGGGAACAAAATATTGTAATTAAAAATTGAATTTTATTTACATTGAAGAAATTTAGGCCCTATTAGCTTGACAAAAATAATATTCATGATTCGTAATAGTTTAAGCCAAACTTAAATGATTTTCAGAAGGCGAATTTATATTGGAGCCATGGTAAGCTATGAACCAATTATTACAAAATTCTGCAGAGTGATTTCTGCTATTAAAAAACATGAATTTCAATACAGCGGAGAAATTAGTTTTAGCGTTTGCAGTGTATTTAGAAGGCTGCTTAAAATGGATCCAAGGTTTATTATGGACCGTATATCACAAAATTGCATAACTTTTTTTCTGGCCATATGAAGCTAATTTTAAAGAAAGTTTACCGCAATATCTTAATTTGCTACGGTGATAGCATTATCTTGTACGGTGTTAGGCATACTAAATTGTTTTCAGGGAGTAGGGTTTATATGGGGCCTAAGGTAAATTATGGACCGATCTTAACGAAATTTGACAGCGTCATTTCTAGTCCTATGAAACTGTGACGAGCAAAAATTTGTTGTAATAGCATTTTTAATTATGATTTAAGGCGTACAAAACTGTTTTCCGGGAGTAGGGCTCATATGGGGCCAAGGGTTAATTACTGACGGATCTTCTCGAAATTTTACAGCGCGATTTCTAGTCGAATAAGATAAATTTTTGCAAAATCTTATATCATTCCGTGGATTTTTCCAGCATTTATGTTAGTTTTTGTAACAAAATTATAAATTTTTTTAGGTGGCGGTTTCACATTTTGATTCATAGCTCTGATCCTACTGAACCGATTTTGCTGGATTTCAATCCCAAACTGCTTAGGTTAACTACAAGCAATTATTTATTTATATTCAGAGTTTTTCGAAAGTGAGCGTGTTTTCAACAGACGCACAGAAGGACCGACAGACGGGCATGGCTAAATCGACTAAGAATTACTCAAGGACCCAGAATATATATACTTTATGGGGTCTGAGATGAATAATAAAAAAATTTCACACGGAATGACATACTAAGTATACCCTCTTCACAACTTATTGTGGTGGAGGGTATAAAAAAAATTATTAAAAATTATATGTCAGTTGTATTTTGTATTTTTATAATTCTTATTTTTCTTTTTTTAAATATATGTTATATTTATAATACCTTTTGAAAATTCATAAATAAATAAAAAGTGTTGTTTACTTAAAAAAAATCCTGAAATCCCGGGAATTTCTAAAATCAATCCCGATTGACATCCCTAGTTAATACCTAACTTTATCGACATTGTTTAGCACCCGGGGTACCCGGGTACCCATATACTATAATGTATTAATAATCCATATTTTTATGAAATACAGGACATTTTTGTTTAGTATAACAGTTGAACATTTTTGGTCATACAAGATATGCTAATTAGACTTCCCCGTATTATAATACTAACGCTTTGGAAAAACTTAAGTAATTGTATGATACAGAATTAAGTTTATTGAATTTTTTGAGCAGATCAAACGTGTTTGTGTTATCCCATTAAGTGTATTGTATTGCAATGGGTACCGGGGTACCCGGGTGCGCATATTGCGATGGTTAAAGTTTAAGCAAATTTTTTGGAGTATTAAAGCAGCAAAAAAAAATAAAAAATTAATCTAGAATCCGAATTCTTTTGCTTTTAAGTTAAATAACGACGATCCAGAAGCTTGTTTAAAAATTTTTTATTCTTAATACATTTTTTTCATGTAAATATACGTAGGTGGGTACCATGGTACCCGGGTATTAGCACAAGGGTTAATCACATATTAATATGATCGAAAAATTTGCTATCAACAATCGTATCATGGATATTAATATTTTTATTGTTCGATATATGAGTGAAAATTTTCATTATATTTATTTAAAAATCTAAATTAATGTGTGGTTTATAGAACACGAGCGCCTTACTCGTCCGTTCAAATTACAGTTAAAACAAAAACAAAATTTCGAAATTTTAAATTAATATAATGAAAATTAAAAAGTAATTTAAATTTTTGGGAATACAAAATTTTAATTTCAAAAGATTTTGTTATTCGTGCTTAATTCCCAGTTTTTATTCTTGATAAAAATTTTCACTCAAATATCGAACATTAAAAACATTAATATCCATGATACGATTGTTGATAGCAAATTTTTCGATCATATTACTATGTGATTAACCCTTATGTTAACTACACATAAGGCATTTGTAAAAGCAAACATAATGTTTATATGAAACCACGGTTCAGAGTTAATACAAGAACTAAAAAAACTTTCAAAAATTGCAGAATTATATAAATGAAAAAATTCTAAATATCCGGTATATTAAATGTCCCCTCCGTGTTTTTCCACAAAAAATATTTATGTATTAAAAGACATAAATCTTGGATCAAATGATATTCGAAGCTGATATTACATTGTGCGTCAGCCTGTTTGTGAAAAAAATCGTCACTTTTCGCAGACTTAATAAAAAGAATTTATTGAAGTGTCCAATTATTTTACTTTGGAATTGAAAAGAACAAAGTCCGTTGTATACATATCATCAGCTCATTATTGGTTTGGCGCATATCAGGTGACGATATATTAAAAAAAAAAAAAATTAATTATAAGAAAATGACAACTTAAGCTTATTTAGGTTACCTGTACGTATGAGTAATATTTTAAAATTGTAATATGGGGGATATATGGAGGGCTCAGAGCTGAAGCGAACCAAGTCAAAAATGAAAATTCGCTAATATTTTGAGTTTGAGTAAGTGAATTTCCATTAATTTCTGGAGCCATTGACATGGGTTTATTACTGTTAACTTTGGAACGAAAAACTTTTTGATTTAGTCCGTTACAGAACTCGATAGAGTTAAACTTTGCGAAGAATTTCACACCAGTTTTGAAATACATATCTGCATTTTATTTTATGACTTGGTTCGGTTCAGCTTTGAACACTTCATATAATAAAATAACGACTACGAGCACTCTTTAAATCAACCTCTCTTTGTGCACAATAAGTATATATGCCAAAATGTGTTGCTTATGCTTATTCGGTGAGCCTCCCTGTGTTATTCCTGCGATGTATGTGTATCATCCTATAACCAAATTGACCGCCTTCCTCGAGCCGTACAAGACTTATTGTTAAAATCAAGTACCCAAAAAAATTCAGAATTCGAATATGACTTTTTTACGGAGATATCTTTTAAAATTCTAAAAACATTTTATCTAGCCGAATACAGCGATTTTACAATTTTTGTATTTTGGTAGAAATTTCTGCAGATGGACATTTTAAAATTTCACTGGTACTAGAATTAAGTATATTTCTGAAAAAAGTTTTTGTGCTGCATGCAGATCGATAAGTTCAAACAAATTTTATATGAAAGCAACAAACATATACTTTTATATTTCAACAGTTTATTTAAAATACTAGATTAAGGGTTGAATAAAAATCGGAAAGGTTTAATATAACATTTGTTGTTATGGTCACCCCAAACAAAGCTATTTTTAACGCAACATATTTGAACATATCAATTATAATATTATCAACGGCAATCAAAAATTTAAATGGGAATTTTAACCGATATCGAATGCCGTAATTTGCCGCCTGGTCTTTAAAAAATGTATGAAAAAGATTTTCTATGAAAATGTAAATGTAAAAAAATAAGCTCTTTATAAACTTATTTAATTTTTTATAGCTTAATTTTTTACATTTATTTTACACCTAAAAAATCACTGTATTCATCACCTATTTTTATGTTTTATTTATAAACGATAAGAATGCGAAACAAAATGGCTGAATCAGGAAAAAGAAAGGGAGAATAAGATATTTTAATGATTTTAATTCCCAAGATGCACCTGGTGGCTGTTTATTTAGTTTAGGTTATATTTAAAACAGCAAAAATAACACTAACAATAAAAACAACTATGACAAGAGACTTCTTGTTTTTGTTTTTTTTTTCTTGTTGCTTCTGCTGATTTTGATGGTTGTTATACATAGTTAAAGTTTTACTTAGGTTGTTAGTTTGCTTCTTGTTATGCTGTAGCTATTTTTAAAAAAACAGGACTAAAACCATTTTTTTCTCCTTCACAAATTTGCTTTCCTACTTTCCGTTTCAGTTGTTGTTGCCTTCAGCGCCGTCATTTTATTAGCACCAGTACTTTGTTGTATTTGTGTTGTTATTGTACAACCAGTCAGTTGTAAATTTTGAAGAGTTTTGCACGTAAATATTTGTGCAGAGAAGTGGGAGATTTTATTTATTTTCATAATTTTGTTGTTCTATTTCCATTTTTCTGTTTGCAGAGCTTTCCGTTCGGATAAATACATGCTTTAATGCTCCCTCTAAGGGAGCATTGTCCTCCTTTTAGGTTAAAGTTTTCACAGATTAGAAATATTTTTTTTTTTTTTTTTTTGTTTTTATTGGCTTCGTTCTGCTACAAGATATAAAAAAATCGACCCTAAAATCCTGTTGTTATTTATGTTAGGGAAAATGTGATTATTAATATTATAAATTTTCTTTATTTAACCGCACTAAGCCCAAGGATAATTGGTTCGTAGCAGTTCAATAGCCCCCCAAACTTCAAATCGTCCATTTAATTAAATTTATAATTAATTTTGCAAACATTTTTATTTTATTGCGGGTTTTGTTTTTTTTTTTTTTTTTGTTTCATGATTAAAAGTGGTACATGTAGATATAAGTATTTTTTTTCTGGCACGTTTATTCAATAAACTTGTGTATTTTTAGGTTTTCAAAAGTGTTCAATTCAATTCAGATTTCGTTGAACGGAACAACTTAAAAAGTAAAAGTACTGCATTAGCTTTGTTTTTTTTTTATTGAAAAACAATTAAAATATATCCGGCATATCTCAGGTCGATCCGTATGGCTGCTGTCGAACCAAACTTGAACTTTAGGAGGCACATCTGCTTACGAGCCGGGCAACATTATGGCTTTATTTGGATCATGCTAAAAGCTTTACATACCTTATAAAAAACTTTGATTTCCCAAGGTAATTCGGCAATTTTTCAACGTTTTTCGTTTATTAACTAGCAATGTTGATGCTAACTTAATGTACAGTGAGCATCAAAATAAAGTGTACAGCTTGTTTTCTGATATAACAAGCAATATTCGGCTGTGCCGAATCTTTGATACCCTACACCGACAGTTTAAATTGGTTGCGGTTTAGACCTATATAAAATTATTGACCGACACACAGTGGTCCCAATGAAGAATTTAGCGCGAAAAAAGTCATAACTCTTGTTTAAAAGCACTTAGAGGGATAAAATTTCTACGAATTAGTGACTTAGTACGGTGCGAGCTCACGCCAAAAATGGGCGGATTCGATTGAGGAGGCGTGGCACTTTTCATACAAAACAAGTTGACATAATGACTGCGTTAATTTGTATATTTAAATATTTTCACTGAGAGCATAATGATTAATAAAAGTTGTAAAAATAGAAAAAAAGATAGGAATATTGTGTTTTAAAGGTTTTATTAAAAATAAGTTAGGTTATGTTAATTTTTTAAAACAAGTTGACATAATGACTGCGTTAATTTGTATATTTAAATATTTTCACTGAGAGCATAATGATTAATAAAAGTTGTAAAAATAGAAAAAAAGATAGGAATATTGTGTTTTAAAGGTTTTATTAAAAATAAGTTAGGTTATGTTAATTTTTTAATTAGGTTAATTTTTTTGTATAGCTTTCATTTTCATCATTTTTTATACCAATTTTCATAAAAATGTAATATATAACAGCATTAAATTTTTTTTCTTGCACCTTTTCAAAGAACCAAACATTAAACAATTCTCTTTTGGTGATAGACATCGCAACTAAATGATTTGATATGAGGGCTTTCAGGCAGAAATCGGCAGGAAATTTTTTTACCATTTAACTGGCCACATATCATAGATGATAACAATATTTTGCTAAATCGGGTTAAATTCACAATTAAAACTCTAACACAAGTTATAATGCAATTAAAATTGAACAATTAACGAATACATCTCAGTTTTCACGTATTTTTTTCTGAACGAAATGCAAAATCGTCGGCATATTAGGAATTATAAAAAAAAATACCCCAATTGTATAAATAAAACCTCCAAATAATAAGGAATATTATATTTTCGTTTTATTTGACAAGATTTTCAAACCGAACTAAAATATTAAGGGTCCTCATGATATCGTTTATAAGTCTCGTAAACTGTGCAAACTGTGCATTCTTACACCCTCGTAAATGAACTGTCAAAAATTGTATGAGAATTCATTTACACAAACTGCTTAAATTTGCCCAACAATTTTGACTCGTAAACTTACCGCCGTTTTCAATGAAAACTTCAAGTGTAAATAAATCACAAACAATAAATTCTTGCAATAATATAAGCATATTTGTTTTTTTGCTTTCTTTATGCATGTTTAAAAACAAATTTCATTTATAATTTACAAATTTCAAGTTTTTTATTATATTTTTAATTATTTTTTTTTAATATATTTTTTATTGACGTTTCTGATTGAAATGACATTAATTGTTTAAAAATACACAAAAATTAAAAAGGATCTTCATGAAACGAGTCTCGCAAGTTTACCCATTTGCACAAATGGTAATTTTAAGCGATATCATGAAGACCCTTATTGTCTTCTCTGTTATAAAAAAAAACTTAATCTATTGTTTGTCTTTAAAACAGTACTGCAGTATTAATATTGCTGATATAATAAAAAAATGTATACCGTTATGTAGGCTGATTATAATGGAGCCATGGAAAGCTATGAGCTTTACAGAGTCATTTCTAGTCCTATTGGACTGTGACGTGCCAAAATTTGTTGTGATAGCATTGTTAATTAGGGTTTTAGGCGTAGTATACTGTTTTCCGGGAGTAAGGCTTATATGGGGCCTAGGGTAAACTATGGACGGATCTTCACGAAACTTTAGAGCGTGATTTCTAGTCGTATAAATTCTAAATTCTGTGCAATTAACAATTTTATTTAGGTGGTAGTTCCACATTTTGATTCATAGCTCTGATCATACTGAACCGATTTTACTGGATTTCAATCCCAAACAGCTTAGGATAACTACAAGCAATTTGACACCAAGTTTGTTTATTTCTTTTGAGTTTTTCAAAAGTGAGCGTAAATTGGGCGAATGCGGTGAACTGTAAAAATCGTAAAAAAAACGCCATATTATACGATCGCCAAAAATATCGAGCAGAAGAGCCATAGTTAAACGAACTGTGTGATCTTTGGTTCCATCTTGTGGGAAACGCAATTCTGGATTGTTCTCTGACTCTGGCCTTAAAATTTTTGGTATCATCGTCCGCTATTGAGTGCATATTAACCGCAACTTTCACGTCGTTTTCAAAAACATATGATCACAAAAAGGAAATATGTGCATCTAAGAGGGTTCTTATGCTGTTCAAACGATATTCTTGGTTTTTGGTTGCCCCATATTCTGAAATTTTATTAAAAACACGGAACCATTAAGAAGAAAATGGCCCTCATCGCTAATTAGCGATTCGATATGATCTTTGTGCCTGAATAATCGAATCCTGACTTTCAAAATATAAGCTTTGGATCTTTGTTTTATACTGAGCCAAAAATCTATTCACGTATTAAACTAAAACGTTAATTGTGCGCCACCCTTTTTTTTAAAGCCAGATGCAAAACAATAAGGATAAGTTTCCTTTATGTTTCCTTTATTTTCGATATTGGATTTCTTTATTCCTACTGATTGAAGAAAATCTCTTTTTTTTTGTACCATTCATATACACACGCAGAGAAAAACAGGTTTAAAAATTGTCAACTCTAACAACACTATTTTTAAGGAAAATTTTGAACATATTATGTTTAATTCAACCATATTATTGTCACCGACAATCTTATTATGATTAAATTAGTCCTCCATCAAGAAACCACAACCATATTATGGTTGCCTTAAAACATGTTATGGTAAAATAAGACTATAATTTGTTTTTAAATAACCAATTTCCTCATTTTCCTCTTTTCCAAGAGCAACATATTATTGTTAAAAACCAACCATGCTATTTAAAGTGTTAAACATATTTACCATAACATGTTCGGAAGCAACCATACTATTGCTGGGGCTTATTGATGTAGGACTTATTTAACCATAACATGATTGTTGGTGACAATAATATGGTTGAAATAAACATAATATGTTTAAAATTTTATTTTAAAATAGTGTTGTTGGATGTGACCATAATAAAACATATTTTTTCTCTGGGTGCAGAAATAAATGATTTTGGATTATTGCTTTATTGCCTGTCAGATCAAAAATTGTGTTAATTCGTTACCTTGAGTCTTGGCAAAAGAGGCTCTTATTTAATTCATTAATTATAACTGGTTGCCCTTTAATATCTTAATAACATTTATTTCTTTATTTGCTTATATTTTTTCCACACCGTGCCCCATTGAACTACCTCAAAAAAATTGTCACTTTAACTTATCCTTGTCCTGCAAAAGTCTGACAATCAATTATCAATAAAACTTAACCTCAATTTTCTATGCCAATGACCAAAATCTTTTAATTGCTTAATTGATTTTCTTTTCCTTTACAAAAAAAAGGGGAAAATGAAATAAAGAAAATGAATATAGAAAACATTAACAAAATTGATAGAGCAGCGATAGGCAACCTTTAATACCATATTTTGCGATTGTATGCGTTGTATGCAGTCTACATACATATGTTGCTTTTAATGTTGTTAGATTACCTACAGTGTTTGTGCAGACGTAAGATATGAAAGAGAAAATAAATAGCGCGGCGCCCCTAAATTTGCCTATCGCTGCTTTAGAGTTATTTGGGTAGTTTTTTTTTTTTAACTTAGAAAAAGGGTGTAACAAAATAGAAATTGTATTAGGTTTTGTGATCCCAAAAGTGTTATTAAATGTGTCTAAACTTACGTTTAGACACTATAAATTGATTTTTTTTTATATAAAAAAAAAAAAAATGGTTTAAAAAATTGAAACCTGAAATTTGAATTTTTGTAAATATTAAACTGTAAATTATTTGTCAAATGAATTAAAACTTATGAATCTAAACTTATGTATCTAAATTTGAATTTATGTAAAGTAAAACTATTGAAGTTAAAGATTTGAAATTAAAACTGTAAGATAAAACGCATTAATATTTGAAGTTGAAATGAATTGTAAACCCTTATTAGTACAAAATTATATTACAGTTTTAAAGCCTTTGGAGTAGTTGTAATTATCCGTAAGCTGCAATATGCAAATGAGTTTTTTTGTAAACAGGTTAATGGCAGAAAATAAAGTTATGTATCGTTCAATTTCCACTTAGCAACAAAAGCGATCAGTTCATACCTAAGCCTATCTACCTAAATCTAAATAAATTTCTTAACCTAATTTGTAGAATAATAATGAAAAATTAACCTAACTTAAAGAATAAACCTAAACTACCTTACAATTACAAATTAAAACATTAAATCGAATTTTTTAATGATAAAGGAAGAGTGCATACCCTAACCTACTTACCCGCTTCCCAATTCAGTTTGCCCACGCTGGGAACCAACACCCCAACAATCCCAAGGTAACTACATATCTTTCTATTCAGTGTCAATATTCTCCAATTAGAAAATAAATAATAAATTCTCTTTTTGTTACTTCTTTTGCCCAAATCCTAAAATTATAATCACTCATATGAGTGACTATAATTACAATCTTCCACTTAAGATCATCCCGCATCTTTAGTGCCCTGCAGTTCTGCAAACAAATCGAAGATTGTTTAACATTCTGTGTTAACCCCTAAGACACAGAATTACAAAATGTAAGTCAGCTATTTGAATAACAACACAAGTAAGCCACCCACCATTTTGTGTCTCGAATCATGTTATTAAATGTTGAGTTGTTAATTCTATAAAAGGAAACGTAATTTACTAAACTTGTAAAAAAGGGATTAGAATTGTGTTTTTGATTTTTTAAGGGGCATGTTGCTTAAAGTGTTTTTAAGAAAACAATGGGACAAAATGATTTGAATTTTGGAAAAAATTTTAAACTTGTTGTCTTTATAGAATCCAGCTTTAAAAACTTATACATAAAACTCTTTTGCTGTACCAATCAGAGTATAAAAACAAACAAAACATTTCCTGAAATTTTAGGAGTCTATAAGCCAACAAACAAACAAACAAACATACAAACATTTTTTATTTTTATATATCTGTGGCCGTATGGAAAAACTAGTTAACTCCACTTTTTTCGTAAACTGAGATAACACCAAAAATAGAAAGCATGTTTCATTTACTATCACTCTGTCAGATCGAAATTTTGATATAGTGTCTCATTTAAAAGTTATTTGAAAAACAAAAATCAGAAAAATACCAATTTTTATGTAAAAACTAGATAACTCCATCCATTTTTTGAAAAAACAAGATAACTCCCAGATAAAACAGAAAAATTAGAAGTTTAAAACGACGTTGTTTCAAAAAATAAGAAAGAAAGAGCGAAATAGAACAAATTCGGTCGCAAGTTCTTTGGGTCAAAATGTTGAACATTAAAATTGCAACTCCAGAGAATTCAAAGAATATTACATGAATTCTTTATATGCATATTAGGGCGACTCACCAAAAAAGTACTCGATGTACCCTGCTAAAAATGAACCTTTGACTTAAATATTTCGGATACAGGTCTGACCTCTCGTGAGCTGGACCATTTTGAAAAAGGGTATATTTTAATTTGAGGATCTGTTTCCTTACCAACATATACAATATGGGTATCATAAGAAAGGTTTTTTAAGACGCTGCCAACTGTATGCACAATTTGTCCAAGGAAGATCACCCATGTCCTTTTTTTAAAGATATTCTATAAAAAAGAATGGTTTTTGTACTTTTTGTTCGGGGTTGTTTGTAAGAAAAATGCGAAATTAACATATTTGAATCTTTAGTCGATTTAATTAAATACGTGTCTCAGATTTTTTTTTTTGAAATTCGTGCTAGTTCGCGTTTTGACAAAAATGCAATGGGGTGGTAGCCCTTCGTGTTAAGTAGGGCAATATGGGTATCAATTTTTTTCTTTTGCCAAGTACATCATCTTTGTATGTAAATAATTTAGATTTTTGCAAATAAGATGCATTTTACATGGTGCTCTGGAATATATATTCATAAATGCAATTTTGTCGTATGAAATGATCCACAACTTTTTGACGGCATATTTTTTCGCAAATTAAATAAAAATATGCTTAAACAATAATATAAGACAGTGTTTTTGGTCAGCTAAACTAAAAAACGATCTTATTACCAAGTTAAGTATAAAAATTTAACGGAACATCTTTTGTTTAAAATTTTAATATGTATTAAAATAAAATTAACCACAAAGTCAATAGATCTTTTTCAGGTTCAACCTATGTCAAACCCATTATAACGTTAATCAACGTCCTTAAAAGTGGCCAATTCATTTCATAAAATCAAGAAGGGTAAACGTTTTAATTATGTTTATGCATAAAAACGGACAAAAACTCAGCTTATTTTTTGGTGTATAAGCATAAAGAGAAAAAAATAGTTTTTGGAAAAACTGCATAACTCCATTTATTCGTAGAAAAAAAGGGTAAATTAACGTGTTGAGTCAAAAAGTTAATGTTTTTCCACAAACCATTACTTAAGTTGCCTTAATTCCGTAAAATACTAATATAATTTAAGAAAAAAAAATTTTTTTCGAAAAAACTAGATAACTCCATTTTTCGAAAAAACAAGATAAGTGACATTGATTTTCGGTTTTAATGTCCAAAAATCAGTTTAATGGTACCAGAAATCTTTAACTGAATCTAAAATATTGTTTTGTTTAATGCGCATGCATAATAACATAAATTCATATGAAATAATTAGCGAAATATGTTTAAAACTCAAAATGTGTTTTTCTCGTGTTTTCAAAAAATGGAGTTATCTAGTTTTTCCATACGGCCACAGACTTGTACACTTGCATACATTTCGGAGGAACGCATGGATGATGTTGAAAATGTGAAATACGCGTTCACACTTGAAACATCTAACATCTAGTGCTGGTTCACACAGGTCAAGTTTGACTCTTCAAGTCTTGAGCTTTTAGGAGAGAGGGGTAAAATAAAAAATAAAAAATGTCACCATTACTGAAAAAAAAACTTTTAATTTTTTTTTAAGTACTTTTTTTCTACAAAAGTGCCAACATTTCAAAAGATAACACCAAAATGTATTTCTAATTCGTTTCATTTAATAATTTGAGCAAAATAAGGCTTGCAAAAAAGGAAAAACTTGAGAAATGGTAACTCTGCTTTCAAAACAACTTCCATTTTGTCAATGATGCCACAATAATAACAGAATTTTTTGCCACTTTTTTAAGTGATGACACTAAATGAATCGAAAAATGTAAAAGGGAACAAAATGAGATAGTAACATTCTGTAAAGATGTTGAAAAATTTTGATTTTTAGCCCTATGTATTTATTATGGGAAAATTCCAACATCTTCGCAAATTGATGTTTAATGTTGACAAGTGTGAAAAGGCTATAACCTGCTTAAAAACATCAGATTTCTATGCCAAAAAGTCTAATTCTGCTATGCTGAGAATTAGTTCGGGGCTTTAAATTTTATCAGCTTTATAAAAAGTTGCAGCATTTTGGTCAATCTAAAACTATATTAATTTAGTTCTTCTTTTTTTTAATTCGAAGTAAAAAATCTCTTCTATTTGAAATCATGACAAAAACAAATTAATCTGAAATATTGCCATATTTTGTATAATCTTAATAAGATTTTGTGGTATTTTAATTATTTAAAATTTAATAAAAACTCATTAAGTAGACTTTTGTTTTTCTTTTTTATTCCCAAAGCCATACATGGAATATTTTTGCACAAATGCGAATGTAGAGTTTGGAGTACGAATATAGCAGTGTATGGTTTTTATTTGACTGTGCTGAAAACGATTATTAAAAAATATGGAAAAATTGGGCCCAATTGCACCACAATATTTGTATATGTTATGATTATAGAAGTATTTAAGAGATTTAATTGAGTAAACTTTACATGGTGTCTATGGTGAATTGTGGATTGATAATAAAAAAATGTAGAAGTGTGCTTTCAAGTCTTATAAATTTATGAAATCAAATTTTACCGCAAAATCATTATATGTTTCGGTTTTCCGATAGTGGTTTTTTTTTATAATACCTTCTGTAAATTATTGAAAGATCTTCCCGAAGTTAAGTATTTTATTTTATACTTATATCTTAATTTAAATAAAATAGGTTTTTCAGATTATGAAAAGAAGCCATTGAAACGCCTATCTTACCGTTATTTTATTCGGCAGATATTAGTTATGTTTCTATAGATTTTACAGATGTGGCCCTAAGGCCTAGTCCATGGTGGATCTTAACCAGCGCACTCGCGACTTTTTTAGGAAGTGAAGCTTTCTAACAACCGCATAGATGGGCATTTCTCAGTACCAGTACTTTTTCAGTATTTTCTTTTTTACTGGTTACTGAAAAAAAATCAGTATTCAGTAAATATATATATATATATATATATATATTTAATATATATAAATATGTATATATTAAATTTTTATTATTTATAATAATTTAATAAATAATTAATATTAGTATTTAATTTTTATTAAAAATTTAGACAAAATATAAGAATAATCTTTTTTTACATATCGCTCATTTGCTGCAAGACCGGCATAACTCAAAAAATGAAATTTTGGAGTTAGAGATGAAGAATTGTTCGCTTTGGTTTTCTTTATATTGTGTATTAAATGCATCTTTATATCTTTTATACATTCCCAGTTTGAAGAGAATGTGCCTTCTTTTTATCTAAGTAGCTAGAACAAATCAAAAACTTTAAATGCGTTTATCTTGAAATGGAGTTTTTTGAATTATGCCGGTCTGATTTTTTTTTCAGTAATCAGTAAAAAAACAAAATACTGAAAAAGTACTGGTACTGAAAAATGCCCATCTATGAACAACCGCTGCTTTTAGAAATGAGCTACCTGCATCTGATGAATAGCAGCAGGACATAGGTGCTCTCTCTGATCAAACGCTTCCACAAGTGGTACCAAATCGGCATATGTGTGGTTTTATGGATATCCCTGCCAATGGCTATGGGTAGTAAACCACAACCACCACGTGATCCCTGAATGAAAAACCAAAACTCCCACAAAAACAGTCTACCAGAAAACAGAAAGAGCTTCAACACTAATAGATAACTTACTCGTTCATAAGCTTAACCGATTAGGATTTAGCATTTCGATAATGAAATGGATTGAGTATTATTTAACGAATAGAAAGCAATGTGTAAAGTTCCGTAACACTTATTCTAATTACACAGATTAATTATCTGGAGCACCTCAGGGCAGTCATCTTGGGCCGCTCTTATTTACTCTATTTATAAATGATCTTCCTTCTGTTGTGAAAAATTCCAACACACTGATGTATGCAGACGATGTTAAAATGTTTATTACATTCAACAACATTGATCAACAAATACTTCTGCAAGATGATATTAATTACTTGACATTTTGGTGTAGTGATAACTTAATGAAACTAAATGTAAAAAAATGTAAATATATGATATTCTCAAGAACGTCACCAAATAATGGCCTATATACTATGAATGCTTCTTTACTTGAATTGGTTGATTCATTCATTCAATTCATCAATGATCTAGGAGTACATTTTGACAGAAAGTTGGATTCCAAGAATCACATCACGTTAACTACTAACAAAGCTACTGGTGTCCTTGGATTTATAAAAAGGTGGTCTAAAGAGTTTTCAGATATGATACCTAGCAACTGTTTACTACTTTGGTTCGACCGATTCTTGAATATGGATCGGTGAAATGGGATCCACAGTACTCAGTTAACTTTAACAAAATCGAGTCAGTTCAAAACCAGTTTTTATTATTCTGTCTTCGCGGATTGGGTTGGGACCCTCACATAAGGCTACCATCCTATGTTAACCGTCTGGCACTTATTAGGTTACCAACTTTAAGAAGTCGTCGGAAAATGTAAAATGCTCTTTTTTTACTTAAGCTAACAAACGGAAGCGTCAATTCTCAATACCTTCTGGGAAAAATTAACGTTAACGTAAATGTTCGTCTATCAAGATATTATAGCATACTGAGTGTTAAATACTATACTACAAACTTTACTCAGTTTGATCCATTTCGTAGAGTCTGTGATGATTTCAATAAGTTATATAAATATATTGACAAAAACATTAAAATCATAAAGAGTGATATAATATCATATTTAAATTCGTTAAACCAATCGTTTGATTCTATGTATTTGCTAAAGCTTGTATTTTTATATTGACTAAATCTTTCAATTTGTAATAGTCTGTAAGGATTTTTCCATGGACTTCAGAAAATAAATAAATAAATAACGGTGATGTATTTTGACATCAGTACTATTAAGAGTCTTTGTCTTTGATTTCATGACACTTTTCTTCATTGTGGTGTCATCAGGTAAAATTATGTCATAAATGTGATGACACATCGGCATCACAGAAATTACGAATCGGCATCAGTTAAATGAAAAAAGGACTCATTTGTCTCAATTTAATGATGGTTTTTCATTGGAATTGACTTAAGTCCAAGTTTGAGAGTATACCTATTTACTTACCCGTTACACATGTTGGTTTCACTTAAGTTGTATTCCGCCCTTTGTTTACAGAAAAATTATAAAATATAAGATACCGGCAGCATGCCCGATGTTGTTTTCGTAACCATTCTGCTTTCAAAAATTTATTATTTAGCTGAATATTTTAAACAAATAGAATATGGGAATTTTTTCTTCTTATTTTACTTTTTGAAGATGGAAATAATGTTAATAATACATATAATGTGGGATCGAATTGATGTCACTGCAGTCGTAGCATAGATGACACATAAAATATGACAAAATTTTATGATGACGTTCGTCATTGAATTGATGTGACTTTTTGCTCCATTGATGCCATTTGTAATTAAATTAATGTCACACTTCTGATGTTGGAACATTGTCAATATGAACATGCATTTTTCTATGAGTGAACTATTAGTTCCGGCGCCAACTCAACAGAGCTACTGACTCCCATGTTACCAGATATAGTTTGGTCAACTGCGCTGAAATCTTTAATGTTTGATTTTTGCCGAATCGCAGGTATTGACTGTACCTGATTTCCCCGGAGGTTATAACACAAGGTTATAGCACCAAGAACATTTTATGAGGCTCACATCATGAAAGAAAGCACTCATACTAAGACGACTGCCTGTGATCAATTTATTATTGAATATTGCTTATAAAAAACATAATTGAACAATGGTAATGCAAAGAAATTTGTATTTAATAAAGTATTTATGAATAAAAATTATGACACAAATATTAACGCTGACTGGTCGATAATTAGCTTCACAAAAAGCAGATAACGAAATATTATTCCACGTATTCAACCAAATAATTCTTAAAGTTACATATTGCTCAAATAATGTTCAGAACTGTATGTATATACAAGGAGCAAGTTTTATGTTCTTTGCGGTTTGTTGTCCTTTTGTTTATTATGCCAGTATATATTTATCATATGAAAAGGTTTAAAACATATAAAAAACCCTAAATATAAGTACAATGGAAGACAAAATTGTACTTATACTTTTGTAATGAAAAAGCAAGTTTAATTGCTTGCTATGACGTAACGTATTGGACGAATATTTTTTTAATTGTGCCACTTTAACATTTCAGTTAATTAAATTTGTTTTGTTTTTATAATCTTAAAGAATTGGGATAAAGTGTAGCTTAACTTTTATTAAGTGCTATATGTTAAACTCTGGGCAAGATTTAAAATGGCAGCCTGTAGTATTCTTTTGCTTGCACATGAAAATGCAGTTGAGAATAATACTTGTGAATAAAAGAACTCAAATGGAAAACAATATGAATTTTTTTTTTTTTAACATGACTTCCTTAAATTAATTAGCCAGGCTTTTCTTTTTATCTTGACATAAGAAAAGACCACAAGATGCAATCTATTTTTTGCTTCGAGTCTATGCACGATGTACAAGCAGTTACTTATTAAATTTAATTGTTATATATTATGCATATATACAATATGTGTACATAATTTTATTTAACACATATGCAAACACAAATCTTATCAACATGCACAGACACTTTTGTTTAATTTAAAATTATAATTAAACAAAATGGTACATGAACAAGTCTGTTCATGTCTTGTGTCTTCTGTGTCGTCTTAGTTTTTATAACACACATTTGTATGAACTTAAAAACCATGTTTATAGCCACACCACAATATTGGAAAGGGTATTATAGACTTAAGTGTGTATTCCACTTTCTGAGTCAATGTAGATATGTACGTACGTCTGGCTGGTTGTCTGTACATGTAACCTTGTGCGCAAAGTAAAGTTCACTTATTTTGAGATAATTTAATGAAATTTGGTTAATACATACGTTTTATTGTCTTTAGAGCAATTCATATTGCCCATAAATAAAGGGACTAAAGTTGCATGTTCAGAAGGACGGCCCTAGTGGTATACCTTCAACATGCAGCAAAAGCCTATGTATTACCTCCTCGTGGTGGTCCCTGTCAACATCTCTTTGAGATGGCTGAAATACAAGGCTCTAGCCGAGGCTGGCTAGGAAATGGCAGAGCGTATTCCAAAAGTCTAGCGTCCTTGAATTTATTCAATGGCGTGAAGTATTAACCATAGTACTTACGGTTATATGGCATCCTCGGGGATCAGTGCCCGCAGGTGTCCCTACCACCTGTCTGATCATTGGTGGGGTATCAGCTTACCTTACCACTTGCAGTGGTGGCTCTTGTAAGTCAAGAGATTTGAATCAGAAAGCCAAACATTTTGTGAAGTAACACTTTTTGTGAAGGAAAAGGACGTTTGGAGGTATGTGAGAAGGATGAGAAGGAGTGATAACAAGAAGTGTTGGAAGAGGTGCAGTGTACGTCTATTGTGTGTTGATAAGTAAGCTTTCCCGAGCGTATGCAGGACTTATTCGGTAGTGCCGAATTTGAACATCGGAAGGGAAAGTCTGGAAGTCTTCACACTTTGGATGTGCACTGCACGGTTGATTAATGGATGTTTGGTGTAGTGAGCATTCGTTATGTTTGAATTAGTAGCCTGCTCTTGAAAGTAGATCGTTCAAATGGTTTTGCCCGACGACCATCGTGTTCAGGTGAGAGTGTGAAAATTTCTATGTTTCGGATGTTACTCTGCACTGGTATGATGGAAACCTAATAAGATCTTGGTTTGTAGCATGATTCCTTCACAAAAGATTAGTGTTGCTGAACAAAGACTAGGCTTTTTGGTTCAGAATGCTTTTCTTACAATTGATGTCGGTAAGCTGGTTACACGAGGTGGCTGATGGTGTTACCAAAACTAACGCGGGTAGATGTTTTCCAAATTGCAATTGGAACTAGTGGAGTGGTTCAGTTGCGAGGAGGAGACATCTGTGTCCTGTTACTTTTTAACAGGAGCTGTTGACAGAAAACACGCAGCAAGAGATTAGATAGCACGAACTTCCTAGCAAGGAGTTTGAATGTTTTCAGTTCTGCCAACTGTTAACATATTGCAAGATATGCGAGACTTTGTCAAGCTCTGTACATCGACATTTAGAGAAAAATTAAAAAAACTGAGTGGCTAAAACCCACCATGCAATTACGTCATAGTACAGGTAAGCATGTAAAACATGGACATATGTCCATAAATAAATCCACACGGCCCCCATAGAAACTTCATTCCGGAATAGTCTTTCTGCCCATAAACTATCTAATTAGGTCTGTATTTAAATTGAATTTGACTAAAAATAAAAATCGTCTCACAATATTTTTTTAATCGGTCTATATTCGGCTATAGCTCCCAGACAAATACCGCTTCCGACAGTATTTTTAATTGTCTAAACTTCCATAAAAATGTTGGTATTGATATAAAAGTTGGCAGCGGCAACTTCAATAATAGCTATTAATTCATGGCAAAATGTTGTACTTGTAGGTCTACAGTTTATCAAAGGTCCCATCTAAGCCCTTTCTGTAAAATCGAACAAGTGTCATATGTTCGATGTTGATATTTTCCCTTATTTATTTTAGGTTCTTACCCAGTAAAAAAAATTTTGGTTTTTTAAAGCACTTAAGAGAAAAAGCGCATAATCGAGCGCTTCAATAAAAGAGCTTTTATAAAGCAGTAAATGATATAGAATAAAATATACAAAAAAGCTGCTATTTTAGTGCTGACAACGAAGAAGGTTGCAAACCGAAAAAAAATAAAAATATGTGAAAATGATTGGAAAAAGGCATTTAAACAAAAGTAAAAGCAAAACATTAATGAGCATATTAATATAGTAAGCCCCTAAAAAGCACTTGAGTGCTTTGTTTGCATGTTAAAAGAAGCGCTTATTGTCAGCAGAAAATATTCCTCCAAACCGGGAACACCCCATACAAAAATCAGGCATCCCATCAGCAGGATTGAAGCGATTTGTGGTATGAATTCATACACAAAAACCTGCTCCTTTTGGAGCACATTTTTTACTGGGTATGATTGAATTATTACAAAGTATTAAGTGACCGTACTACTCTAAAATACTACTGGAATAATTGTAGTAAATTCTATTGAAAATGTTCAACTCATTGCGAAGCAATTATAAACTAGAAGCTTATTTATTAAAATATAATTATATAATATAAAAATTTCTATAACAATAAGAAGCTTGTCTGTATAGGGGATTTGGTATTTTCACTGATATCTCGATGATGAAGGGCGTGGGTGCTGGGCTCTACATTGGGGATCTGGAACAGAAGGTCATACAAACTTCCTGACGACTGAAGTGTATTCCAGGCGGACGTTATGGGGGTTTTTATGGCTGTAGAATTGGTAGATAGCAGCATTGCCAGAGGCTTGGAGGTCACTATATATGTAGACAGCCAGGCGGCTCTTAGGGTCTTGATGGGCTGTTATATGAACCCCAGGCTATTGGATGATTGCAGGAGGGCTCTAGGTAAAATCTTGGGGAATTATGTTGTGATGCTGTGCTCGGAACAGGGTCACTGCAACTTCACCGGCAACGAAATAGCTTATGAGTTGTTGAGACTGGACTCGACAATAGAGGATCCGGACAGTTTGCAGGCTGTCAGGCCTGGGTTATAAGCGGGAATAATCGAGTCTAGCAAAACCGAACGGACTGCCAGGTATCGCGCACGCTGTGACCGGTGATTATTAGGTCAAATTCTGATGCGCTGGTGAGAATGGGATCTGACTTGTTGGATATATGAAGGTTGTGTGAGGATTCAAAGGAGGTGGAGACAGTTGAGAACTTTCTGTGCCACTTTCCCAGGCACAGAGCAGCAAACTGATGTGGCTGGGTAATGGACTCTTGCGCGAATTCTGAGATGTCTCAAGCTATGGGCTGAAGAATCTGACGGGGTTCGTAATGGGAATGACCTGGCAGCGCGGCAGTAGACTTGACACATGAAGGGCACTTTTCTGTTTAGTAGGGTTGTTTTTGTTTGTGCTTTCTTTTTCTTTTCCTTTGCTTTCACTCTTTACTTCTCCTATTATTTCAAACTAGAATTATTTTACTTACTAAGACGTCATAATAGACCATATTGGTATCTGGGTGAGGGTGTAAAGTGTACTTTGCACCAGCTTTTCTAATCTAACCTAATTAAACATTTAAAAAGAAATTAAAAAGACTATTCGGTTCGGAAAAAATGGCTTCCTATTTCGATGCATTTCTTACATTGCCAACGAGTTTCATTATAGCAACCAGCGCCTCGAAGCTACACATACTTCGGCGAAACTGGAGCTAGTCCGTATGTTCAGTCTGCCTATTCTGAAATGCATCAGTGCGCTGCACCTAATGTGCATCGTGTTCGTAAAAGCATAACTGTAAATCGCAGCTGCTCGAAAATATTGTTACGTTACTGCCTTTCAATAACGTTTTGGTTTATTTCCTATTATTGCAATTCAAATAAACACAACACTTTTGCTACTGTTTACAATTTACACAACTTTGTTTAGTACTTAGTCACTTTAACAACCGTAATTTTTAGCTCTTATTTACAACCAACTATAATCTTCTCAGCGTGCACCGTTTTTGACAAAGTCAGAACTTGAATCATGCCATCTCTTGCGATCCTATTTATACTCGGGCAAATGACCATAGAACGTTCGAGTTCTAAAGTCTATATGGCTCTATAAAGTTCGCCTAATAACGGCTATTTCGCTAATTAAACTTATTCAGCTATTACTATCTATATGGCTGAATTAATTGAGTTATTAGGCATCATAAACTAAGGCATACTTTTAGGCGTTGCCATAGATTTTGATAACTTAATAAAAAACATTCTAGTTTACAGTGGGGTTGAAGTACAATTATGCACAACAATTTTAACATTACATCTGTACATTGATTTTTACACAAGAATTGTACATAACTTATACAATAACTATTTTAACCAATAAAATAACTAGCAAATACTTAATAACTAATCAATACAAGATAACACATAAATTAATCTAATTCTTAACCAATAATTACCAACAATTCTTAACTAAAGTTACTTTCGTAACACTGCCCCCCACATAAGCCTGTTCGTCCCGAATACGCTCAAAACCACCTCTTCCATAAGGGGCTCATCGTTCCAAATGAACAACTTTCATTTTGGCTCTTGAACTTTTATATTTCTGTATTCGGTATACATCATTTAATTTCTTTATCACGTAATGTGGTCCATTCCAATGTAGTTGTGGCTTGGCAACTAATCTTTCCTTTGGTTGTTGATTCATTGGCAAAATCGACTGGCCCTTCTTAGATCCTTCAGAATATACTGCCCGATCAAATCTGGATAACCGTCTATAGCCACGCACGGACTTTCTATGGTCGTAATGATTTTCCCGCTCCAATGAAGATACCTGCTTATCTTCTAGTATAGGTAGTGCCTTACAATTGCATTGTGGAAACGACGCACAAACTCTGCTCTCTGTGCTCCTGGCTGCCACACGCTTTGGGCAGCTATTCTTAAAATTTTGTCTGCCACCTATACCATTGGCCCTCCTTACCTTGGCCAATACGGGTTCAAATCTTTTTGCTGTTAACCAATCTTTACTGGGCTCTACCTGCAACGAGCGACCTTCACTGATGCATTCCCTTCTGTCTGCCTCCGTACAGTGCCTGGTTTCCACTTTGCTAAGGTGTCTTACATGAGCAACCGCTTTTTCACGTTTAACAACACATCTGTATGGTGACGATTCCAGACGAGTACAAGCGAGAAGCTGTCCCACACGAGCCTCACTTTCATACCCAACATTCAGGAATATTTCATAATCAAACAAATACATGATTTGTTTTCCCATATTCAGACTTATGTTATGACTAATCATAAAATCTGCGCCAATCAGTACTTCGTCTACAATGTCGGCCACATTAAACTCATGAAAATTGACAACATTGGCAATTCTTAACACCACACGTGTTTTGCCATAGACAGTAGCAGGCTTACCTGTAGCTGTTCGCAAGTTCACTCCGCTTAGTGGTTCGACAGCTCCCGTTACCAAGTCAGGCCTTATAATTGAAAATCCTGCACTAGTGTCGATAGTCAAGATTTGCTTTTTACCATCGATGTAGCCGAATGTCGTAATACTTTTATATCTATTTGTCACTACTAAATTTATTACCGAGTCCTCAGATGCGAAAGGTAGCACAACCTCCATACTTAACGGCGACTCCTGCGATGACTGATGACTAGCCCGTTGGTTGTTTCTCGGCGGCGAAGCAGATCTTGAAATTTTTTCCGATGCTTTGCAGTTACGCTGTATGTGCCCAATCTTACCGCAGTTATGGCATTTCAATTTGTTTTTGCCCAGCTTCTCACTTAACACTAGGGTATTCATTTAATCGACCTTTTGCTTTAATCGCTCGATTAATTAACCGAGGTTTTGGTTTAACCGGTTAATAATCGGTTAATTTAGTTTTTGATCGGTTAACCGATTAATAAAGTTTTTTTTTTATAAATTAAGTAATTTCAATATATAAAAATGCATTAATTGCTTATTATTTGGAGTTTATAAGTAAAAAAAAAACAATAAAATACCAAACATAACAATTCTTGAACTAAAACGAGCAAGCAAAAAAAAAACAATTCATAAATATGTAATATGCATTTTCCAATTAATGCACAAGGTGTGGTATCAAGTCATATCGTCATAATATCCTAAATAAAATATAAAATTTTTTAAAGTAAATATTTCAAACAAAATGAAAATTGTAATGCTCTGTTCATTGATTCGTCACAATATACAGCATTTTCACAGAATGGTCTACCAGGATGAAAAAATAAAATGTTGATTATCATCGTCTTTTATTGTTTTTTATTCGAAAAAAAGTCTATGTTCTTATAAAAGAATGGTTTCCTAGCATATCTGAGCTGTTTAACTTGAGACAATTGGGCTGGAAACTGGACAATTTTATAATTTCCTGTATTTTCTTCTTCTAAGGACAGTTTTATATACTGATTTTACATGCAAAAAATATGTTATGTTTACACTCTTTCTGCATAATCTCTCCAATCAATTGTAAAAGGAGTATAAAGTTTTTTTGTTAAGGAAATTTGAAGACATTTATAGTAAAATGCATGGTGATAATAATAAAAAAACATATGGAAAAATCGTACGTTCGCGACCGGTACATAAGCCAATTAAAAAAAACCAAGAGAGATATTTTATTTTGTAAATACTGGATGGAGACCTACATTATTACACTTTTAAAATAAATTAATCACTTTTGAAAATTTTTGTTTTCTATATTATTTCTACATCGAAAGCGTACGAACGTACGTTCGTGACCCCAGGAAATGCCCATATTTTAATTCAAAATATAAGCAGTAGCTTACAGCAGTCATATCGTTGGCTTAATATGCAAACCTGCTAACTCACTTTCAGCACATTTTACAGGAGAGAAAAAAAACTTTTTATTTTTACTATTTGAAGCTTGATAGAAAATTAAAATTACAGTCAGTTTTCCACACTTCAAGACTTAAATAGACGAAAAACTACATGCTGGTCGACGAGGCGTATCTTTCTCTACCACACGTCATCAAAATCTCAATTTACATAAAAAGTGGATTTAGAAGGTTTGCATATTAATCCGACGATATATATTTCCTGTAATTATTTATGACTACCTTGTGAATCCCCCAAATATTTACATATTTGTACAAAAATAAACTGAGATTATTTTATTAGTTATTTCAATAGTAAAAGGAGATCTTATAAAATAATCTTTAAAAAAAGGTATTTATTTTAAATGTTTAGGATTAAAGCGACTCTTTTCTTTCGTTTAACAAAATTTGACTTGGAAAATATTATTTCACTTATCGTAGATAAATGTCTTATTTCTCAGTCCTTTTCCAGGATTTCTCTTAACATATAAAATACTCCATTATGCCATTAAAGTTGTTTTAAATTTTTAACACTTCTAATTGTTTTGGTTAATTCTGTTAAAAGACTGATATGAGAAGAAACAAATAACTAAACACATCCACATAAAAAGTACGTTAAACAAAAAAAGGTGTGGGCAATCAAATATTTAACCCATTTTTCGCCACATTCATGTTGATCGATGATGAAGATAAAAAAACATTGAAAAATATTGTAATTTTAGTTATCGGTCGGCGAAAAATAGGTTAAAATGAAGATAACTGAACACCTTCTTTGTTTGTATTAAAAATTATTTTCTAAACAAATACATTTTGTATATGAGACGAAACAAATAATTAACAACACAAAAAAAATATGTTATAATACTACAAAATATGGAAAATTTTGTTACTTCGGTTAATCGACTGAAATTAACCGGTTTAATCGTTAATCGAAAAAAGCCAATTTGAAATTAACCGATCAGTTAATCGGGTAGTAATTAATCGGTTAACCGGTTGACGGTTAACCGAATGAATACCCTACTTAACACCCGCAAAACTGCTTCTGTAAGGCTCTTCAATTCCTTCATGATATCTCTATCATCATCAGCGATAACATCGAGCCTTTGTACCTTATACGACTTCTCCTTTGCAACTATTCTTGCGGTTTCCTGAGCCAGGGCAAATGAAACAGTTTCTGCAAATGTCGACTTTAATGCTGCACACACCGCATACTAAACATAAGCATCTCTTATACCGTTAATAAATGCTTCTGTTTTGAAGCTGTCCAACAATGGATAATTCTCACCAGGATAAGTTAGCTGTACCAACCGCTCAATCTCCAGTGCGAAGTCCTGTAAGGTTTCGTTTGCCTTCTGCCACGCAGCTCCATTTTGTAGATTTCCTTTTTGTGTTCACCTCCATACTTACGTTGCAGTGCTACCATAATTTCATCATAATTGTTTCTGCTAATAACTGGTACACTTTCAAACACTTCAGCCGCAGTCCCCTTTAAATGAGCTCGATAGCTTTTTCCTCACTGTTCCATGCATTTCTGTTGGCAACTGTATCGAACTGGAACTTAAAAGCAAGGGGCCTTTATCCTGCTAGAAACTGCTGGAATAACTGAAGACTATTAACTTTTGCTTCCAGATTGTGTAGTTTTTCATCCACTTCTATTTTAACATCAGTCAACTTTTTGTTGAACTCTATTTCCATTTCATTTACTCTTTCATTTATTTCACTGGAAATCTCCTGAAGTTTCTCATTTGTTATTCTAGATTTCTCTTGAATTTCAGCCAGGATGGTGCTAGACTTCTCCTCCATTTTTCTAGAAGCTTCATCCATTTTTTAGAAGTTTCATCAATTTTTCTTGAAGTTTCAGCCAATATATCGTAAGAATTTTCTTTTATCATCTGTACCATGCTTTTGGAATTATCGTCCAATTTTCTAGAAGTTTCATCAATTTTTCTAGAACTTTCTTCAGACATTTTTGCCATCATAGCAGCAAACATTGCGTTTAAATCCATACTGCTGGCAACTGCACGAGTACATACCTCTATTTCTTCTTTGTCCTCAAATTCGAAACTCGCAATATTCATATTGCGTCGCTCGAATTCATCTAATAGTCTCTTCTGCAGCTCTGCTTTATTACCTGCAGTTGGCAGATCCAACTTGCCCAATTCTTTCTTGAGCTGTTCTACTTTACGCTCTTCAAATTTCATTGCTGTCTATTTTTTTATATTTATTAATTAATTTATTTATTTATTTTTATTAATGCAATTTCACTTCTGACACCAATTGTTACGTTACTGCCTTTCAATAACGTTTTGGTTTATTTCCTTTATAATAAACCGTTTCGAGTTCTTTTATTGCAATTGAAATAAAACAAATAAACACAACACTTTTGCTACTGTTTACAATTTACACAACTTTATTTAGTACTTAGTCACTTTAACAACCGTAATTTTTAGCTCTTATTTACAACCAACTATAATCTTCTCAGCGTGATACGTTTTTGACAAAGTCAGAACTTAGAATGAATCATGCCATCTCTTGCGATCCTATTTATACTCGGGCAAATGACCATAGAACGTTCGAGTTCTAAAGTCTAGATGGCTCTATAAAGTTCGCCTAATAACGGCTATTTCGTTAATTAAACTTATTCAGCTATATGGCTGAATTAATTGAGTTATTAGGCATCATAAACTAAGACATACTTTTAGGCGTTGCCATAGATTTTGATAACTTAATAAAGAACATTCTAGTTTACAGTGGGGTTGAAGTACAATTATGCACAACAATTTTAACATTACATCTGTACATTGATTTTTACACTAGAAGTGTACATATCTTATACAATAACAATTTTAACTAATAAAATAACTATCAAATACTTAATAACTAATCAATACAAGGTAACACATAAATTAATCTAATTCTTAACCAATAACTACCAATAATTCTTAACTAAAGTTACTTTCGTAACAATATATAACAAAAACAGATAATGCGCAAACTACTCTAAAGGCGCCCGTACACGACATGTATTTGTCATCTGACATGTCAAATTTTCAAGTCACATGTAATTGTTCATGTCTGTCAAAATTGCTGTTTTACATAAGGTTTATAATATTCGGTCACAAACGTACATGTAATTTGCTTCTGACATTGTCTCTGTTTTTTTTCGCATTGTTATTGCAGAAACCAAAGTAGTTCTCGGTTTCAAAATAGCTTGCTGCCGCCACGAAAATATTTATTTGCGCCGTAAAATAATTTAGCCATCTTAACATTTTTTCTTTTATTTTAAAGATACCAATTTAGAATTTTATAATTAAACGGTTTTTATGTTTATATTTACATAAATTCTATTCAATGGAGAGATGAGCATACATATCTTGGTATTGTAAAATATTAACTTCAGCCGGCAAATGATTCCGTCAATAGTTGACGCCGCTGCCAGTTTCTTCCCGGCATAGATTTCTGATGTCAGATGGTTTGTCAGAAGAAAATAGAGCACGCTCTAATTGAAATTTTGTCAGATGACAGAAGCAAAGTTAAAAAGGTAATACACGACATGTATGTGTTTTGCAGTGGGAAATTTGACATGTCAGATGACAAAAACATGTCGTCTATATGCTCCTTAAAAGTCTATCCATAATGTGCTTAAGTTGGATTAAGCAAATATATGTTAATCATATGAAGCAAACCATATTGAACTTACAGAAACTTTTTTGTAAGTTTTATGGAACTGTCATTTGATTAAGCAAAGTGCGAAACTGATCGCACATTCCGTACGGAATCAAATGTTTTTTGATTTTGTTATTGTTCTTTTAACAGTAGGTTCAGCACGGCTGTGCATCACAAATATTTTTTTTTTTTTTTATTTATTTTTATTATTGAATCTTTCTTATCGAAATTTATAATATGTATTCAAATCTTAATTCTACTTGCTGTTTATTAGTTGTTACCAATGTAAGCACCAACTGCTGTACTCAGATTTCAAAAATGTCTTCTAGTTAGGCTCAAAGTACCGGTTCTTTTTAGCCTCTGGTGACCTTCGAACTGAAGCAGACCCCGAGCGAGGTAGTTAGGGTGGACCATTAGTTTATCGATGTAGCTTATTGAATATTTTTTAATTTCCTCCTTGATAGTGGGGACGTTGAGATCTCTGTGGATATTATCATTACGTATATACCCTGGGGCGCAGACAATTTGTCGTAATATTCTAGACTGTCTTCTTTGAAGCTTTTAGATGTTAGATGCGCATGCAGTACCCCATAATTGGATGCCATATGCCCATATTGGTTTTATGATGGACTTGTATAAGAGAATTTTGTTGTCTAAAGACAAGTTTGAGTTTCGACCGAGAAGCCAATGTAGTTGAGCTGCTTTAAGTTTCATAGCTGTTAATTTCGCTTCAATATGACGAGCCCAGGTCAAGCGTCTATCTATATGAATTCCCAAGTACTTAACATGGTTTTCTACCCTAACAGTGATGCTATTTATTTTTACAGCTGGGCGCGTTTGTCATCTGAGCGTGAAAGTTAAGTGAGCACATTTAGCCAGGTTAACCTTTATTCTCGATTTGTCAGGCTTCTAGTTCATTGATGTGGGACTGCAGACTTTGCGATGCGACTTTTGGGTCATGGTTAACGCTTATAAATGCTGTGTCGTCTGCAAATGTAGAGGTATGCGTGCTCAGGTTTGTTGGCATATCCGCTGTGTATATTATATATAGAAGCGGTCCTAATATGCTGCCTTGGGGGACACCAGCAGTAATTTTCTTGAGGGGGGAGTATTTATCTTGCGACCTTACTATGAATGTTCTGCCTGTTAGATAGCTCTCCAGAAGCTTGCGAGTGTTTTGAGGAAGCATTCGTGTTATTTTGATGAGTAGCCCATCATGCCAAACTTTGTCAAATGCTTGGGAAATGTCTACAAACAGGGCTGAGCAGTATTGGTTTTTCTCAAAAGCCGATCTAATTAAGGTGACAATTCTATGCACTTGTTCTATTGTATCATGTTTCGCTCTGAATCCTAACTGGTAATACGGGATGATTTTGTGTTCATTAAGATGAGGAGTTATACTTAAAACGAACATTGATTCGAAAAGCTTCGATAGGATTGATAATTAGCTTATCGGTCTGTACGATGCAACCTGACTAGCATCTTTCCCTGGCTTGGGAATCATAACAATTATAGACCTCTTCCATGAGGATGGGAAGTATCCGACTCTTAATATCGCGTTAAAAATGAGCAGCAATATTCTAGAAGCAGACGATGGTAAGTTTCTTATCATTGACCCTGTGATGTGGTCAGGTCCGGGAGATTTTCTAATATTCACTTTTTGTATTGCAGATTTTGGCTGATGCATGTTGTGTCCAAAACTTAAACAAACTGCGCAACAAACAAGCATTGGCTTCAGAAAATTTGCGTGAACATCGCAAACACAGATGCAGCACAGTGATGCATTTCCGAAAAGGCCATTGGTCACAAGCAAATCAAGCATATAAATCAGTGAAGGGCACTCACATACTATCACATTTATGCTTGTGTTGACGAAATAACAACAAAGCAACAGCCGAACGTACATTGTCACAGACCACACAAAGAAGTTTATAGTGTACATGTGTCGACGTCGCACAAGCAGCATTTTTATTCCTACACTCATAAAATTATTACAGTAACTGATTGTAGGTTATTAAATTCGTTTTCGGTACTGTTAAAATTGAATAAAAATATAGTTATTTTACAAATAAATTTATTTTTCAACATTTATGTTTGTTATTAAAAAAACAAACTACCAAAAAATAATGTTTTCCGTATTTTTTTTTGTTAATTTGTTTGATTTTTATCGGTTAAAATATATTTTTTAAAAGTAAAAACTATTCAATTTTAACGAATATGATGTTCAATAAATAAAAAACTTAGAAATTACTGAAAAAATCATTTGTTTTAAATGAAATGTAAATGATCCGTTTTTTAAATGAATTTTAATTTGTTTCAAATGAATTTTCGTTTGAATTTAACTACATAATATTTTGAGTGTATGCACGCGTACATAGGACTTGCAAATGTGCCCGTCACTGATATAAATAGTTATAACCCACAACCATTTTTATTTTTTTGTCTCGCACAGCTGATCTATATGCTGCAAGAGATTGGTTAGCATGATCGACAATGGGAGGCGTCTGCGTTGGTTCATACACTATTGTCGAATCAGTTGTGAAAATAATCACGGTTTTTTTTTTTATCATATTCTTGACACAGTTAAGTGAGCATTTCTTTGTTCTATTTTCCCTCACGGTATAAGTAGCACGATAACTGGCTTAAAGAAAATCTCGCAGCAATGCTTGACTAGTAAAAAGCTAAAGAGTTATAAGGTTGAGCCAGCATTTGCTTTATTCAACAAGTTCTTGAGCGCTTTTGATCCTAATATCGCATTTCTAGATTCTCTTGCCGATTTCGCTCAGTATACGTCGAAAGTATAACAATAAACATCGGCACTTGCAATCATTAAAAGGGTACTTTGCATTTATGCTGATTTTTGTAACACCTTAAAATGTTGGTCTTTGACCACCCACTTTTAAGTATACCAATCGACTCAGAATCACTTTCTGAGCCGATCTAACGATGTCAGTCCGTCTGGCCATGTCCATATAAACCTTAGAAGTTTGTCTGTATAGTCGGTGGTGTAAAGTTGTGTTTTTAGTGCTCTCTGTTTTGAATAAAGTTTTTATAATCAAAAGACGTGTATAACGTTTGTAACATAGAAAAATCGAAAATATAAAGAAAACCCCACGTTTTGAAAAAATAAACTAAGCATATAATTGCATTTACTTTTGTATAAAGTGATTTTAAAATTAGTCAAAATCCCAATGAGAGACAAATAAAAAAATTAATAGATTGTATAAAAGTCAGCTGATGGTGTTAAATGTTGCCGGTTATATTTTTATTTTGTTGCATTTGTAAACAAAAGCTATCTGTAGAAGCAAACTATATAAAAGCTTTTAAATATACACAACTGAGCTTTTAAATAAAAACAATTGAGCTTTTTGGAACGTAAATTTAAAAAGCTGTTGTGGAACTTAAATATAAATTATCAAAAACGAAAAAGCGGATGCATACTTTTAGGATGCAAAGAACGATAACCAGTGACGGTAAACTGTCAGCACCAAACACCCAACAAGCCAAAAGAAAGCAGTCGGAGTTAACTCCAGAAGAGATGTCAAATGCAGGAGCGTGTAGTTTACCGGAAAATTTGCAGCTAAAAGATATTGTTAGCATAATTCAAGGTTCAATTCAAACGGTGCTTGATGAGAAGTTAAAAAATTTATCTATCAAAGCCGACATAGAGGAGGTAAAACAAACAATGCAAGATTGCTGCTCACAAGTTGGACATTTAAAGATGGAAAATGAGGCATTGAAGGAAGAGGTAAAAATACTAAAGTTCGAACATCAGAAGGATCATCAAGAGCTAATGCGTCTAGTAGATAAAAACAAACAAAAAAATGTAGTCTTCCGTGGTATTGAAAAAAATGGTGATTTGAAAGAAAATATTACTAAAATATGTGCTGAAAAAATGGGAATCCCGGATTTGGTTGTGAAATGGGTCCGTAAGCTGTATGAGACAGATGAAACGGTATGTGGAGTGGCAGAATTCAGGACGGAAGAAATGGCAAATGCAGTTTTTAACAACGCCAAGAAACTTAAAGGTACCTCTGTATTCGTAGATAAAGATTTAAGTGATGAAAAGCAACAAAATAAAAAAGTTATGTTAAAATTAAAAACACAACTTAAGTCATTAAATAAAGATTTAAAAATACTAGTGAGAAATGATAGGATGAGAATTGATAAGAAATGGCTATTTTGGAATAAAGATAAATTATTAATGTGTGTTAGTCAAAATGGCAAAGAATTTTTAAAAACGATTTTTAATGATAAAATTGATTCAATAAATTTTTGTTATATGTCATTGTTAAATCAAAAAAACTAAGTATAGCCGGAAGTAGTAAAGTTAAAAATGTTAATCAATGTTTAGTTGATAAGAATTTATGTAATGAAAATACAAATTGTACACTTAAAATAATTGCTTATAATGTTAACGGTTTAAATAATAAATTTGATAATCTGGATTTATTCGAGTACTTATGGGAATCAGATATATTTATATTGTTGGAGACACATGTCGAAAATAGTAGTTTTGAAAAATTTAATGGTAAATTCAAAAATTTTAATATTAAATGGAAATCAGCTACACGTAATAGCAGGTTTGGAAGAGGTATTGGTGGCTATGTTTTTGGTATTCGTAAAAATTAAACTAATTTTGGAGTGAAGTTTGAAATGAGGACATATGGCAGTGTTGATACTATGGTTGTAAAATTAAATTCAAAAAACTTCACGATAATACCAGCTTACTTACGCGGTGCTAATTGGGGCAATGAGTTTGGGGACCTAGTTAATGCCTTACTTGAAAATGAAATAAGCAACCCTATTATAATGGGCGATCTGAATGTCAGAATTGGCGAAGAGCAACAATATTTGGATGAAATTCTCGAAATTCTTTTAAGGCTGGCTTAAGTGGTAGAAAGTCAATGGACAAATGGCAAAACATTTATCGATTTTTGTAATAATTATGGTCTGTTGATTTTAAATGGATGAACTGCAGGCGAAGGAGAAGGTTGTTATACGTATGTTGGCAGTTCAGGAAATTCAGTAAATGATATATGCGCAGTGTCACTTGATATATTAACAATGGTCGAAAAATTTACTGTGGATAATCAAACATGGTATGATCATTTACCAATCACACTTTACCTTAATTTCACAACAACACAGAATGATAAAAGGAAAATGAACCTATTGCCAAAGTTAAAATGGAACTACAACAACAAAGACAATTATTGTGCCAAGCTTAATTCAAATTTAAATGAAATGCAAAAATATAAAGACAATCTTAACTTAAGCGATATGTCGAAATTAATTATTGAATCGTATAAAGTACCAAAAATAAATGGCAAACACATACAATTTAAGAATAAATGGTTTGATATTCAATGCAATAATGCGAGCCAAAAATCCCTCGCAGCTTTACAAAAGTTTAGAATCTCTCAAGATGATGTTGATAAAGAAAAATACACAGAGAAGAAGAACAAATATCAAACAATTTGTAAAACAAAAAAAAGTAAATTATTATCTATAAACAATTAGAACAAAGGTAAACTCGGTTACAGACAGCAAAAAATGGTGGCTAGTAGCTAAAGAAATAAGGCAAAAAGAACGATTGGTTGGAAATAATATAAGCTCAGAAAGTTTTAAAGAATACTTTGAAATGTTGTTAAACCCGCAAAGTAGAGCACTGGAGATGGAGTATGCGGCTAATTTGGTCGTGGATACAGATCTCGATAAAGTTTTTACACTGCAAGAGATTAGGTTGGTACTGGCAAAGGTCAAAGAAAACAAAGCGCCGGGTGAGGATAGAATACCCTATGAATTTTTTATAAACGCAAGTAATAACTTTTTAAGCGATTTGGCGAAAGTCTTTACAAATATATTAAACGGAAGTGGTTCTTTTGAGGTGTTTGAGCGTAGTATTGTTTTCCCAATTCATAAAAACGGAGATGCTAATATGCCATGCAATTATAGGGGAATATCCTTCATGAATTGCTTAGCCAAGATCATGATGGGTGCTATGCATGAAAGATTAACACAATGGACCACAAACTATAAATCTTTAAATGAGTTCCAAGCAGGTTTTCGTAAAGGCTACTCGACAATTGATAACATCTATAATTTAACGGCAATTGTCACTATCAAGTTTCATGAACATAAGAGAGTCTACGCGTTTTTTGTGGACTTTAAAGCTGCCTTTGATCGTATACCAAGACAACTTTTAATGTATATACGCCAAATGGGATTGTCCACAAAAATAGTTAACTTTTGAGAACAAGTATATAAACATACATTTTCTGCTGTATGGACTGGAGATGAAATCTCAGATTACTTTAGTACAAACTCTGGCGTAAAACAGGGATGTTTGTTGTCGCCTTTGTTGTTTTCCTTGTATCTAAATGACCTTCATGAGCAATTGGAAGGCGGTCTGTTCATAGATGAACTGAACATAAGAATTTAAATGTATGCGGATGATATTGTCATTCTTGCCGAAAATATAAGCGTCCTACAGAGAATGATAAATAATTTGGAAATACATATATTGTGAAACATGGGGAAGTGAAGTGAACTTAACAAAATCGGAGATAATGATTTTTAGGAAAGGTGGTCGTGTTGCCTTAAATGAAAAGTGGAAGTTTAAAGGAGATGAGGCAATGTCTTACACGAAACATAAATTACAAAAAAAGATGCTGCAAAAGTTTGTGTAAATAACACGTGGAAAAGTTTTATTGTTCGAATATGGAAATCATAGGCTCCCTCACAGACTTTCATCAAAAATAATATCAAAAAACATTTACTGGTACAAAAATTACGTTGATCGTGTGAACTCTTTTGATTTGAATTCAGATAATATACACCAATCTAAAAACATATGGAATAACTCGTGCAAATCGTTAATTGATACTATGAAATCTAAATCTAGTCAAAACTACCGCGAAATTGCACTAAAAAGTCAACAACGAATATATAAGTTTTTAGACCACTCAAAAGGCCTTACCTATTGCAACGAAAAATATAACCAACACCAAATATCCTTAATAATGAAAACTCGCGGAGATCTTTTAATGCTAAATTCAAATAAATACACCACCAATCAATCCACTCTTTGTTCTTTGTGTAACCTGAATAAAGATGAAACAATTTTGCACTTTATAGGAAGGTGCCCAATACTTGCAAATATACGAAGAAAATTCATAGTGTACTCAAGACTTACAGATTATGAAATTTATGATCTTCTAAATGGGGGAAGAGAAGAAACCTGAAGTTCACTTTATCTTTTTGTAAAAAATGCATTAACTTATAAAACATTTTTAGTCGATGAATACAATTTTAACAATAGTTAAAAATATTTTAAAGGCAAACTTCCGGCTGACGGTTGAAAAACCAAGCCGTAAATATCTTTATTTTAAATATAATTTTTATATCAAAGTTTTATATTAAAACAAATATTGTTGTACTTAATATTGTATATTTCAATAAAGAAAATATCTATCTATGTTTCTATCTATAAACCTTATGCGCAAAGTACCCGTTGCGGTTCTGGATCTAGCAGACCCATTATTGCCCATGGGTCCCAAACAGGGTTCACTTGCTAAAATCTGTTCTTACATACTATGACATAAGGTTTCATATGGTCAGACTCGACCGACTACTGTTCCTTGCCGTTTCTTTTAAGCATTTGTTTTGATAAATAGGAGTCATAAAATCAAACCGTTTGTCTGGATGTCAGCTTTAAGGGTTTAAAAATAATAAATATAAAAATATTGCATCTAGATCCGAAATATTTTAACTTAAACATCTACGAAACTGAGTTATTTTAATATCAAATGTGCTATAAATATCTAAGTCCTATTATTCATTCCAAAATTAAAATAAATTGCACACATTTTATGAATAACGATTAACTTTTTCCGTCTTATCTTACATTTCCCACCACGATAATACCAAAGACTTAAAGACACCGGGGAAAGTTCCACAGAGATTTGGTGTGAGTGTCTTTTAATTAACAAGTTTAAACATTTAATTACATTTTATAGAAAATAGCTGCTTTTTAAACACAACTTATAAACGATTCGTATGTATTATAAAAACAAATCTACGTACATAATATTTACTAGAGTATCCACACGACTAATAATTATTCGATTAATCGAGGAATTTTTCGCCATTATTTGAATAATAGGAATAATTGAAATAGCCAAGTTCGAATAAAGAACAACTCGAGCAATTTATGTCAATTAATCGGTTAAAAATAATTTCTCAGAAATTTCTACTGATTTTTATAATTTCCGAACAATGTTTTTCTCCGGAGAATTATTTTTTCCAGGAGAGTGTTCTGCGGAACGATTCACCCATTTCAGAAAATTTGTTCGGAAAAACAAAGCTACCACATGGTTAACAGATGTAAACATTTATACAAAATGGCAGCACAACTAGCAAAGTATTTATATTAAATTGTTTTCTAAAAGTGTGTTAAAGCAAATTGACGAAAAAAGGAAAGTGATTTTATTACAATTGTTGTAATATGAATGTAAAATATTACATAATGTGGCAGCTTAATTTAATTTTAATGACAAATTAATATAAAGTGGCATCTCAGTTCGTTTTGTTCTGAACAAGAGTTAACCCTTAAATGCATACTGTTGCCATTTGGCTACATACCAGTTCAAGCCAATTTTCTTTATGTTCCAATGTGAGTGCATTTATAAAAGTTCGTTTCTAAGCACACACAAGCAGTATGAATAAAAATAAATCGTTACTTTGTTTTTAGTTGCTTTGATTTGTATTTATTTGGCATTTCATTGAGGTGGCTGATAAAGATCAGTTTCTTAGTTAAAATCAAATTTTGTATTTTTTTGTTTTCTAAGGACCGTGTATTATCACATCGGAAAAAAATAAATTTGCATCTGTTGACAGGTTAGCTATGGCCTGGTCATGTTTAATTTAACAATATTACTGAATAAATGCAATATTTTTGAAAAAAAATGTATGTTGCCAAATGTCTACAACATGCGTTTGTGACATAAATATTACTTGACGGTTACAATTTGTTTTGGGTAGACTGTGGTTAGACTGTGCCGTTAAATTTCCCGTTAAACGAACCACATAATTTATTTCGACAATTATTATACGTCAATTCCATTAAAGTATTACCTATGGACTCAGGAAATATACTTGTTGGGCACAATTCACATAAATCGGATTGGAAAGAACTGCAAATTACCTACCGCAAAAAATTTATGAAACGGTCTGTTGCACGGGGTTGCTATGAGAAATTTGTTACAAATTATTAAAGAATAGCTATCTCTGTGACATGCTGAAAGGAGAATAAGCTTGTAACGTAAGCTTCAAATGACGTAGGCGCGGAACCGGTTGAAGATGCCAATAGATATGAAAAATCGCAAAAAACACAAACTTTAATAGCTTGTCCAAAAACGGTCGAAAATTATAACGCCCATATGGGAGGAGTTGACCTTATGATAGCTTTTTAGGCAGGTATTAAATAGCATGAAAAGTCGTAAGTGGTACTTATGATTAATTTACCATATGACGTAATAATTTCATGAATACTCTAAAAAACAAACCACCCAAACATTAAATTGCCAGATTCTAAATCAGATCTGGCGGAAACATTGTGCTCCTATAAATCATATGAAAACAAACGAGGAAGACCTTCAACCAGAGAGGCAGATGGTGGTAAAGGCCCCGAGGACCTCCAAAACCTATACCGACACCAGATATACGAACCGATGGTATATGACATACTGAAAAGAGATGTTCCACTAAAAACAGACGCAAACTTCTAGAGTGCAATGGATTTTCACGGACTGAGTGTACTAAATGTATAGTTGCTTTGTGCCAGATCAAAAATGGCATTTGTTTTGTATTGTTTCATAAATAGAAACAAATTTCTGAACACCTGTATGTAATATAAATATATATGTGACTATTGTTCATGTCTTAAAAATTCAAGTGCCAAACGCATATTGTTGCCAAAAGTCTACATACCGTTTTTATCGAAAATAACACTCAAAACTAATTTCTAAAATTTTTTTATTATTTTTTACGAAATCTACGCCTAAGTTTCTATTAAAAAACATTTTTTTCAATCCAAAAGAAAAAATCATGCATTTAAGGGTTAAAATTAAACGACTTCAAGAGAACACTTGTCGAATAAAATAGTTACTTTTGTCCGGAAAAAAATATTGTTCGGAATGCATATATAACACGTTTTTAGCTTCTGCATTTATTTTCATTACAAATACTTTTGAACATATTTTAGTGTTTTTTTTAGATGTGGGAGTACGTGTGACAAGGTATGTAAATCACGATAAAAGTCAAATTCCATACGTAAGAAATTTCGTAGCAATTTAGGTTCACAATTCCGCATAAATATCTAACTTCCGCTGCTTTTGGTAATATGCAAGCAGCTTATGTTGAGTTGATACAGTGCCTAGGGGAGATCCTCTCACACACGGAACTTTTCCACAAGTGGTGAAAAACTTGGCCTTAAGTAGTGGAAGTAAGCCGCAACCAACCACGTGATTCCCGAAAGTATCTTTTCAAAAAAAAAGCGAAACTTCCGCTAATCTTTTTAAAATACAGAAATCATTTTCCCCCAGAAGCATAACAACGGAGGTGCCTCTTCACTGGGGGCTACCCACTCCCGAGATACTAGAATGGATCTTTAGTAAGCTGCGATCCCAGGAGATTTTAAAGATCACTTGAGACCTGTCAATAATGGATTTTAGAACGATTTCCGCAGAGAATACAACACCAAACGGTGAAATATCCTTAAGATGATACCCACATACCCCTGGGGGGTAAAGCAAAAAAGAGTTAACGTTGTTTATAGTTTATTTGAATTTTGTTTGCTTATCTTGTTTTGTTTTTTTTATTGCATTTTAAACTTTATTTTTTGCAGCTGGGCTGTTAATATGTTATTTATTGTGTTCAAAAGCTGTATGGCATTTTTCTCATTAGGCGATTATCTTTTTTTCCAATATAGAAGTTTAGTTTTTTAAATGTCTCTTTTGCTTCTATTTTATCTTAATCTTCCATATCTGCCAATTATCGATTTGCCGTAAAGGGCTTCTATCAATCAGCTGGGTCCCAACTTTAACATCTATCTAGAGAGGTACTGCCAACTGAGAATAATGTTTTTGTCATAATATTGAGAAAACCTCAATCCTTAGTGGACAGTTGAATTTATTTCGAGATTTATTAACATTCAGTTTGTTGTCGATACATTGTCCTCAACTGCCATTAGAATTATTTAAATAGTACAAATGAATTGTTATTTTATTGTTTAACTACATTTTTGTTTTGTTTTTGTTTTCTGTTTATAATAAAATAAAGGAATCGAATAAAATATCCATCTATGCTTTTCTCAATGAATAAAATTATTTGAATTATTCGAGTTATTCGAAAAACTAAAACTTCTTATTTGATTAATCGAGCAATATTTAAATTCAAAAATCGATTAATTCCTTACGCAAATAATTGGATACTCTACTATTTTCATTTTTGTTCTCTACTTTTGCATTATTTTTTTTTTTTTTTGTTATGAGTATAACTTTTCCTTTGAGATTGATGACAGTCATCTTAAACAAACATGTGCTTAACTTTAGCGATGATAATACTTTTTGCTTTCAGTCGCTGTTTTTGCGTTTTAATTGCTGATAAATTAACGCAACCTAAAAGGCTACAGAGCTAAAATGTAAAACATTCATGTTGAACAGTAGAATACAAAAGGAACGTACTAATACTCACTATTAAAACAATGACAGAAACTTAACAAAATTGCCAACAGCAATATTTTGTATGCGAATAACTAAAAAGAAGCGACTAGAGTTAATGAAAGCAACAGCAGAATCGATTCAAGCAATTTACAATCTACTAGATAAATATAAACTGTTTATATTTTGTTAAGATGTCCTACACCACAAAATGGATTAAGAGTATTATGCGCTTAATCAGACGGTTTGGCTAGTTTTAAAATAAAGCAGCACTCAAGAAAGAAAAATCAATCCATTCGTACTTAAATCAATTCGAAACGGTATTAATAGTACGGTAAGCACGGGTTTTCTTGAATCAAGTACAGATATATTGATTCAAGTAAGAATTATTCAAGTGCAAAATACCTAACTTTTCCGTATTTAATGCCGAATTTGTACTTGAAATAATCCAAAAATGACATTGATTTAAGTAAAACTTAGATTGAATCAATCTTAAAATGCACTCGATGCAAGTATTATAAAGTTGATTTGTGGTGTTTTCTTTTCTACAAAAAATTTAAAATTTTTTTTTTTAAAAAATGTAATTTGGTGCTCGTTTCTTAAAAATGCTTTGCTCTCTAAAAGGGGAGCATATTTTATTCTCATACAATTAACCCTTAAACGTCAAAAGGCATTGCACTTTACGCCCCGTATAAATCGAAAGTGTTGATAATGCCCTGTAAAAAGATGGCTTCTGTTTATGTAAAAGGTTACCAGACGAAGTTGGGAAAAAATCGCCTCTAATCTAATATAATCTCTTCTTCTGTTCTGTTATTGTTGTTATTTCTACATAAAACAAGCAACTCATTTTTTCCAACTTTTGCGGTGTTGTTGTAGTTTCTACAACAAACTTTGTGAAACACACGCGTATGCATGGATACATAAAGTAATGCTGAGAGATAAGACTAATAAGTGATGTGAGATTTAAACGCTCACTATGTAATTTTACTCTCAGAGTGGCACCACACGCAAAGAAAAAACATGGTAGGGGTAAACATATTCTAAGTGCAACATATTATGATAAAATTCATGATTGTAGTCACCATATTAAGATTATCATTGAATCATACTATGACTAAATATACTCGAACTATTGCATCATAATATTTTTCCCTTAATCATATTATTATTCTGTTAATCATACTAAGTTAAGAAGTAATCAAATTATTGTCATGCTAATCATAATAAGCTAAGAAATTAATCATATTATTGTCATGTTAATCATAATAAGCTAAGAAGTAATCATATTATCATCATGTTAATCATAATAAATTTAGAAGCAATCATATTATGATACAGCACCTTTCATAGCTGTCATAAAAATACAAAATAAATTTAAATTTTTTTTGAATCGATTTTTTATTTTGTGGTTTTTTACAATTTTTCTTAATGTTAGTCAAATAGCGGAGTTCAATATAAGGCTTGCAAAAGAGCAAATGCAAAATCTGTGGTTTTCATGGGCAACCGCGTATGTCCGTTTTTGAGATGTTGATGCCATATTGCCTAATTTTAAAAGCTCTTTACATTTTTTTGAAAAAAGATGGATCAATTCCGATTTTTTAACGTAGTGACAAAGTTTAAAATGTGCAATACCTAGCCCATAGTTTGATCTAGAATGGTTTTTCGGCTTTCCTGAACAATTTGTTTTAAGACATACGCGGTTGCCTATGAAAACCACAGAAATATCTTAGCACTTTTATAAAATATAACGAAATCTCTTAGTGTTTTGTTGTTGGATTTTACAAAAAAACTACGATATTTTGCATTTGCACCATTACATCACAAATACTGAAGGAACTCCGCTAATATTTTAATTTCTTTAAACTTATTTTTTTTATAGGAATTTATCTTTAAATTGTTTAACTGCTCACATATAAAATAAACGACACAACTGATTCAAAATTATTTTAAAATGGCGCTAACATAATATTATTAGAGTAAAAATAGTTTGATTGCATCTTTAACATAATATGATAAATGTATAGAAAGTTATCATGTTATGGCTATTAAATATCATGATATGGTTGTGAGTAGAAAGTTATCATAATTAAGTTGTTAGAAAAATAATTATTTTTCGGTCAACAATACTCAAATTTATAATTCCGATAAACATTTTTATGTTTACAGTAACTATACTATTGCTGATTCTTAATAAAATTAACAATTATTTGTGTACGACAACAATATATTGTTACATTAAACATAGTGTTGTTGACGTAACCATGCCCAACCATATTTTTTCTCTGCGTGCACCAGCGAGAAGTTTTTTTTTTTTGTCATTATTTTTTTTATTGAATCTTCATATATTAAATTAATATGAACTAACAATACTTAATCAAATCTTAACCTAATACGTTATTTTATGTCCTGCCAGTGCCAGACAAAATTTTCTTCATCACGGGCACTGTTCATTTTTTAGGTGTTTATCGCTCATCTAGTTGGGTAAGTGCTGCAGTGTCTCTTCTTCTTAAGCGATTGTGGCCGCCATGATTTAAAATATTTCGAGCTAGTGGAGTTGGGTGTTGTTCAAGCCTTTTTAAATATTTTATTGCATATTTTGTAATCATAGTTTTAACTAATGACATATTGAGATCCTTATGTACCATAAAGTAGAAGCTTGCAATCGAGACTAAGGACAGAATTTCTTCCAATAAGCCAATGAATTTGAATGGCTTTTAGTTTCATTTGAGTTAATTTTGCCTGTATATGGCATTTCCACGTTAATCGCCGATCCAGGTGTACACCGAGATATTTTACATGCGAATGTTGAGGAATTATTTGATTATTGATTGTAATAGGGGGGCAAGATTCCCGGCGCAAAGTGAATGTTATATGTACGCATTTTTGCTCATTGACCATTATCCTCCATTGTCGTAACCATATTTCTAGTTGAAATATATGATGCTGTAAGTAACGCGATGATTCATTACAATTTTCGTGGACGCTTAGAAAAGCTGTATCGTCTGCAAATGTTGAAGTTTGTGTATAGTTGCTTGTTGGCATGTCTGAAGTATAAATTAAGTATAATAGGGGGCCCAGGATGCTACCTTGTGGGACTCCACCGGCAATGGGCTGAGGTGAACTTAAGAAATTTCCTTCTTTAATAATAAATTGACGACCGACTAAGTAGCTTTCTAGCAGCTTGTGTGTGTTTGCTGGTAAATTTTGCTTCAATTTATGTAATAAGCCTTCATGCCAGACTTTATCAAAAGCTTGCGAAACATCGATGAAGAGTGCTGAGCAATATTTCTTTTCTTCAAATGCTTTTCTTATGACATTTACTATTCAATGAGTCTGTTTGATTGTGCTGTGTTTTCTTCTAAATCCGAACTTTGGAATACATATATTTACACTTAAAATCGGTGTTAATTTTGAAACTAATAATTTCTCAAACAGCTTTGACATATTTGATAATAAGCTAAAAGGCCTATATGACTCAACTTTTGTGTGATCTTTTCCTGTCTTTGGTATCATCGTTATAAAGGAGACCTTCCATTCTTGAGGGTAGTATTCAAGGCGTAAAATAGCATTAAAAATAAAAACAATAATTTTCTTTGCTATGCGAGGTAGCTCCAAAAGCATTTTATTACTGATTTTATCAATACCAGCTGCCTTCTTAGTGTTTAAGTCACAAATAGCCTTTTCGATTTCTCTTAACTCAAATCTAAAGGGGAATAGCTGCACTAGCAGCAACAGGTGGCAACTCGACCGCAATATTGTGAAATTTATTTGGCGTAAATAAGTTTTTCAAGTGACTAACAAACAGATTTCCTTTTTCAATATCGTTTCTTGCCCAATTACCATTCAAGTTTCTTCTGGCCTTTTTAGATTTCTAGCTGCACGCCATAATGAGTAGTCAGATTGTGGAGTTGCATCAAGTTCCTTAAGATATTTTTCTAGAGAAGCCGTTTTCTGATTCTGCATTAGCTTTCTTAGCTTTTTTGTGCACTCTTTTAATAAAATCTTAAGTTGCGGGGATCTATAAAGTTGCCACTCTCTTCGAACTCTCCTTTTTTCAGTCAAGAGCCGCTCGACATCTGAAGAATATATTTTATTATTTTTAATTATTTTGGGGGTATCGCTGGAATGTTGAACAGCTAGTTTCAGAAAACTGTCAAAATTGTCAATAGAGCGATCTACATAATCCGGTGTACTGAGAAGTTCAATTTTTTTTTACTTTGCTAAAGAATTAAAGTTGTTCTTATTCGACCTTTCGAATTTTAAATAAGTAAAATTAGTCAAGCTCGAAGCCAGCTAAAGAATTTTATACTTATTTTATGAAATTCCGGGATATATTTTTGAAATAATCCTATTTAGGATTGTTGTTTACTTAAATTGAGTATAAAAAACGTCATTTATCGCGAGTGCTATGAAAAAAATCTTATTCTTTGTGGAGGTTATCAAAAAGATTCGGCATAAACTACTAAAGCATTCTGAGTAGTTTCATTTTATTTTACTCTATTCTTTTACTGTTGCAAACATGATGAGAAACATAATTTTGTAGCAAAACTCTATTTTGCAGTTAATTACAAAAATTCTCAGACAAAAACAAATTTTGTAAAAAGAAAAAGTTTCTCTTTTAATGTTATTTAAATGTAAATTTTGCAGAAAAAAAGGAACAAAATTTAGTCTTTTTTTGAAGCAAAAAAACAAATATTTTAACATGAATGTCCAAAACATTGGAGAAAAATAAAAAGTGCAAACAAAAAAATGTTGACATCTGAAAACAATTAGCAAAATTGTAACAATATAATTATGGCCAAAGAAAGTGTTAATTTTCTGCAGAGATTCTGCCTAGAACAGTTGTGTAGAAAAATAAATAAGATGGAAATATTAATAAAATTTCAAACAAAAAGTACTAACCAATGGAATTGTAAAGTCATGTTTATGTTATTGCTACTCATTTTTGTTGAGAATGATGTCCAAACGGTATCGAAATATCAAATATAAACTGCATTTAATAACTTCGAAATAGCTTCTGCCATGAGCTTCACATTGCATTGACTGCATATTTTGAGGAGTTTTTCATGAATGGTTGTATATATAACAGCACAGTTAAAGCGATTTTTACGTTTGCTTTATAAGTTGATAAATGAAATAATCCCTTAAAAAATATTTTAGGGCTTTATTTCATAAAGACTTTTTGGGAAATAGTTTCATATGAAAAAACCCCCCAAATAGAAAGATTAAATATCAACCCTTAACGAATTGAAATAACCCCCCAAAAATCGTTGTTGTTGCTTTCTGTACAAATTTGTTGGGTGTTACTTAATTTTTGGGTTTTGGGAGTAAATTTTTGGGGGGTTATTTTATGCCGCCGAAATTAGCTCCGAAGCACGATCAAGGTAATGAAAATCCAATTTTTTGTTTACATATAAAAAAAATATTATAAAATTTATTTAAATAATGGGAAGTTTCCTGAACTTTATTGAGGCAACATGGTAAGTTTTGTCAGGGAGCCCTTAGAAATAGCATCTACCAATAACTTCATATCGCATTAACCCCATATTTAAAGTAGTTTGCATGGAATAAATTATAATAAATATTATATATACATATGTATATAAATATTTGCACAACATACTCAAAGTCATTTGCCGCAGCTGTTCAAAATTTGTCGTTCAAAACAGTGTTAAAAAATAAACACTAAATATCGTATTTTAATGTTCGGTTCGGTAGATTTGTGGAAAATACAAACGCTAATACTGTTTTTATAGAAAATCATTAAAAAAATAACGTTTCCCTGTTAGTCATCTTTCGAACACAAAAATATTACTGTTTTTATCAAACTCAACAAAAGATGTGAACATTTAATTCCGTTCGGTTTTTTTTGAAAATCCACAAACTTCAATGCGTTCGGTTCGGCTCGTTAATGTTCGTCCCTTTTGGCTGGTAAAAAAAAACATTTTTACAAAAACAAAATACACACACGAAAAAAACATTATAGAACATTAAAATATAATGTTTGTCTACAGTATCACTACAATTGTTCTGTTTTTTAAAGAAGAACCGAACATTATATAATGTTCGGTTCTTTCTTGAAAATAGTTACGAACAGTATTAAGGGTTGTGTATGTCTACACAATCACTAAAAAAATAGATATCGTTCCTGGGTGTGTGAGCCGAACGTTAAATAATGTACTGTTTATTTTCGAACACTGGTTCAAAACTTGTATTTTTATTTAATTAGTGTGATCATTGAGTCAATTATTTTTTTTTGTTGAAAGAAAATTAAAAATTTAATTTTTAAATTTTTAATAAAGTTGTTGTTGTTTTTATTTTGTTTTTCTTAACCTACTTACAACTACAATTAATGTTGAGAGAATTTCAACTAATTGTAGTGGGGAATGTTAGATGAGATAAACCCACTGTTGTTTATTGTTCATGTGTTTTGTTTAAACTTTGATATTATTACAAGTAGAACTGTTGCTATAATTCTTATACGCTTAACAGTTTTATTTGGTTTAATATCTTTAGTTTGTCTAAAATCTTTATGGATGAAGTTTCCTGAGGATCTGGCCTAAGCAACCAGTGAAATGCATAGGAATAGCTTATCCCATCAACAATAAATTTCAAGTGTTTTTGTCAAGAATAAAAACTGGGAATTAAGCACGAATAGCAAAATCTTTTGAAATTAAAATTTTGTATTCCCAAAAATTTAAATTACTTTTTGATAATATTAGTTATTGTTAAAATATACATGGCTCAAAATCACCAAGGTGCAGAATTGGTTTTGCTAACAATTTAATATATTTAACTTTATTGAAAAAAGAAAATTTCTGTGGCCGTATGGAATAACTAGATAACTCCATTTTTTGAAAACGCGAGAAAAACACATTCAATGTTTTAAACATATTTCGCTAATTATTTTATATGAATTTATGTTATTATTCATGCGCATTTAACAAAACATAATTTTTAATTATGTTAAAGATTTCTGGTTTAATTGAACTAATTTTTGGACATTAGAACCGAAAATCAATGTCAGTTATCATGTTTTTTCGAAAAATGGAGTTATCTAGTTTTTCCGAAAAAACTTTATTTTTTTTTTAATTTACTTAAAAATTATATGGAATTAAGGCAAATAAAGTAATGATTTATTGAAAAACATTAACTAGCACGTTTATTAATCCGCTTTTTTACGAAAAAATGGAGTAACCCAGTTTTTTCAAAAAAATATTTGCGTAAACTTAATTAAAAGAGTTTGTAATTTATGGTTAAATCTTCTTGATTTTATAAAATTCATATGCCAGTTTATGGGACGTGGATTTATGTTAAACTCGGTTTAACATAGGTTGAAGCTGAAAAACAGCTATTGACTCTGTGGTTTATTTTATTTCAAAAATCCCTTGAGACAAACAGCACCTATTCAAACAACAAAAGGTCTGATATTTTTCAAAAATACCCTGGCGGGTAGTGTGTTGCAAAACTAGTTGTGGTAAACATATTCTAAGAGCAACATATTATGATAAGAATTATGATTGTAGTCACCATATTAAGATTATTATTGAATCATATTATGACCAAATATACTCGTACTATTACATCATAATATTTTTCCCTTAATCATATTAGTATTCTGTTAATCATACTTAGTTAAGAAGTAATCAAATTATTGTCATGTTAATCATAATAAGCTTAGAAATTAATCACATTATTGTCATGTTAATCATAATAAGCTAAGAAGTAATCATATTATCATCATGTTAATCATAATAAATTTAGAAGCAATCATATTATGATACAGCACCTTTCATAGCTGTCATAAAAATAAAAAATAAATTAAAATATTTATGCATCGATTTTTTATTTTGTGGCTTTTTACAATGTTTCTTATAGTAAATCAAATAGCGGAGTTCAATATAAGGCTTGCAAAAGAGCAAATGAAAAATCTGTGGTTTTCATGGGCAACCGCGTGTGTCCATTTTTTCGATTTTAAGATGTTGATGAAATATCGTAGCACTTTTATAAAATATAACGAAATCTCTGTGTGTTTTGTTGTTGGATTTTACAAAAAAAACTAAACTTATTTTTTTATGGAATTTTAACTTTTAATTGTTTAACCGCTCACAAATAAAAAAAAAGACACAACTTCTTCAAAATTATTTTACAAATGGCGCTAACATAATATGATTGGAGTAAAAATAGTTTGATTGCATCTTTAACATAATATGATAAATGTATAGAAAGTTATCATGTTATGGCTATTAAATATCATGATATGGTTGTGAGAAATATAATTGGGCTATTCACAAGGTAGTAATAAAGTTGTAAAGTCATACGTCTTAATATAATTACAAGAAATATATATGACTGCTGTGGGCAAGCGCTTATAATTTAGATTTCTAATGTACAGTTACGACGAAATAATGAACACAGCATTAAAACTTTTATTTTGTTTCAAACACAACAATATTTTTTTTAAACAATTGGAAAATATTATTTAGGACATTATGACGATATGACTTGATAGCACACCTTGTGAATAGCCCAATTATGTTTAGAAAGTTAGCATAATTAAGTTGTTAGAAAAATAATTATTTTTCGGTCAACAATACTCAAATTTATAATTGCGATAAACATTGATATGTTTACAGTAACTATAATATTGTTGATATTAAATAAAAGTAACAATTATTTGTGTACGACAACAATATATTGTTACATTAAACATAGTGTTGTTGCCGTAACCATGCCGAACCATATTTTTTCTCTGCGTGTATATTCACAAATCAATATGGCTTTTTTTAAAATTTAAAGCAGACTGAATATACAAATTTTCTACGGAAATTTAAATCTTTTTAGATTTTGTCTATAAATATCGACAAAAAAGTTTTTTGTTTTCGATGTTGGGTCACAACGTATCTAAAAATGTTTAAGAGTGTGAAGGATAGCGTTATTCCTGACAGTTTTCGGAGTAATGAAGTATTTCCGATAGTGGGTTTTTATGGGGCATATGGTAAATTAAGGACCGATCACCATAAGTTTTGGTAGTGTGACTTCTAGCCTTATGAAACTATGACAGGCCAAATTTGAGTACCAAATCATTATTCGTTGCAGTTTAAGGCGTACGAAAGAGTTTTCTCAAGTGGGCTTTCTGTAGGGCCTATGGAAAGTTATGGGCCGATAATCACGAAGCTTAGTAGCATGATTTATAGTCATATATCGGGCGATTTTTTAGCTATTATATTTATGACAACACTGGTTTAAACAGCTGACGCACGTTTCGTGTTTTGTTTCACTGTCAAACATCTTCAGTTTGGCCTATAATTTAACCATGAATCGTCTTACAAACGAACAACGCTTGCAAATTATTGAATTTTATTAACAAAATGCGTGCTCTGTTAAGAAATTTCATCGCGCGCTTCTTGTGTTCAGCGACGAAGCTCGATTTTGGCTCAATGGGTACGATAATAAGCAGAATTGTCGATTTTGGAGTGAAGATCAGCCAGAAGCATTGCAATGTATCCAGAAAAAGTCACAGTTTGCGGTTTATGGGCTGGTGGCATCATTGGACCGTACTTCTATAAAGATGATGCGAATCGTAACGTGAGTGGTGAGCGCTACCGTGAGATGATATCCAACTTTTTGTTGCCCAAAATGCAAGAACTTGAATTGCATGACATGTGGTTTTAATAAGACGGTGCCACACAGCACGCTTAACAATGGACTTATTGAGAGGCGAGTTCAGTGAAAATTTTATTTCACGTTCGGGACCGGTCAATTGGCCGCCTAGATCGTGCGATTTAACGCCTTTAGACTATTTTTTGTGGGGCTATGATAAAGCTAATGTCTATACACACATGCCCGCTTCAACTGACGCATTGGAAGACAACATTGAAGCATTTATTCATGAGATACCGGCCGAAATGTTGGAAAGAGTATGCCAAAATTGGACTAAGCGGATTTACCATTTGAGGCGCAGTCATGGTCAACATTTGCATTAAATAATCTTCAAAGATTAAATTATATGGACCGTACTACCGATTCAAACAAAGATTTCATGCATTTTTCTGAATTTTATGTGTTTTTTTCAAACTTTCCTATAGCTCTTAAAAAATCACCCATTACAAACTGCCTTTATTTATGTTAGTTTTTGTTACAAATTATAATTTTTGTAGCAAGGTTGTTCAACATTTGGCTGCATAGCTCTCTGCCTATCAGAAAAAACAGAATTGGACACTAGTAATGTTCTTTTCTTTTGAGTCGTTCGAAAGTCAGCGTGATTTCGGCAGACGGACAGAAAGTTAGACAAAAGAAAATGGCTTAATCGACTTACTATTATACAACGACGCAGAATATATATTTATACATATGAATATTAAAAAAGTTTCAAACGGAATGACAAACTTAATATCCCCACTTCACAACTTGTTGTGAAGGGTATAGAAACAAAAATAATGAAAAAAATTATTTCTGACAAAAAAAAATTAAAAAAATATATGAATATACTCAAAAATTGACTTTTTTATTAAAACTTTTATAATTTTTACGATCCCTGGTTTAAAGGGTTTTTCTGATATGTCAAAGTTTTTTGCAAAAATTGGCAACTTTCCAAAATTTTTTTGGTTTTTCGTAAGATTTAAAAAATTAATACAAAAAATGTTTACAAACAAATTAACAGCTCCACCAAATCTGTACCTTTTCTTGATAATCGCTTTTTACCACACATCTCTTTTAAATGTTTTATCAAAATTTTATGTAAACGTAAATTATATAAAATTTCTTTTTGATATGGTCAAGTTTGGCCGACTTTACTTTCATACTTGTCAAAAATTGTTATACTGAATTTGCAACCAATTTCAGGTCGTCTTCTTTTGAAAAAGTAAAAACAATTTTACTCATGCAGACCCACTGTGGCAATTTTCTTATAAACAACTTCAGAAACAAAATTGTGTCAAGTTAAGTTTTTCTTCAAAAATATTTACTTATTTTCGAACAGATTGTGTGCTGATTTTATTATGTTCATTATTATCTTTTTTTCTGACTGCGAACAACACGAAGCAAAGTTAAAAAATTTAAAATTAGAGTTGTCTTTTTTCAGCGTGAAATGCATTACAACTACTTTCCAAAATATAATCATCCACTTACAGAACACAAACGAAGAAAATAAAGACAAGAAAGAAAAAAGTATGAAAAACAGTTCCTGATTACAGTAAAACTATAAGGGAAATCACGATGGGTAGTGCAAAGTGTGCAAATGATGCAAATGTGTGCAAAAATACACACATTTGCACAATACAACTACAAAATGTGCGTATTTGCAATTTCCTCTATTTAACTTTGTTTGCACTAAAAAAACCCATTGGCAAGATTAATACATATTTGCTTCGTTGCAAACAAATGTAAACAATAACATTTGACATGTTAAGCGCCATATTGTTTTTAAGGAAACTTATAAATTAAAAATTTTTGTGCGTTTTATTATTAAATAGAGAATTAAATTTAAATTAATTAAAAAGAAAAAATTTATTTGAATTTGCTTGTGTATAATTATAAACAAATGCATATTTTATACAGTGCTGCCAGAAGTTTTTAGTGTTGCCAGAATAAATTTTAAGAAAAATAGCACATTTGCACAAACAATAAAAGTAGTATGTATGCTCATGATCAATCATAATATCAAGAATGATAGAATACAAGATAACGCCATGGGCATGATTTATTGTAAGATGACGTAGTTTGTCCCTGGCAAGGGTTGCCATGACGAATATACCCTAAGATGTTCGAATCTATATATATGTATAAAAATGAAAAATGTTTGTATGTTTGTTTGTTTGTTTTTATGTTGGCTTATAGACTCCTAAACTACTGAACCGATTTTCCTGAAATTTACAGTAAGATCACGTGAGGCCTAAAAATAAAATAGGCTACTTATTTTTCGATAGGTGCAGGGGAATTGGTACCCCCCATTGTATGCCAATATTAAATATTGTGTATCTAAAGAGCGGCTGCACGCATTTTGTTGAACTTATGGTAGTAGGATTTTCTAAGCCCCAAAATTTAAATTAAATAGCAGCGGGGGCTGCCCCCATAGGACGCCACTCTTATGGCATACTACAGTTTTGAAAATAAAAATAAAGCGGGTAGGCGCAGGGGGGGGGACCTCCGATAGGATGCATATCAACTGAAGAACTATTAAAGGGAGAGTCTTCAAACGTGGCTAAAGCTACTATTATGGTCAACTATGAATTTCAATATAAAAGTGGGCAGGGTTGACAGTGGAGGAGCAATACCCCTCATAGATAGAAATATTAATAAGAGCCGCTGCACGCAGTTTATTGAACTTTTCGTAGTAGGATCCTCTGAGCCCTAAAACTTAAATAAAATAGCAGCGGGGGAAGTGGTACCCCCCATAGGACGCCAATGTTTAATATCGCATATCCTAAGAACTGTTATAGTGAGAATGTTCAAACTTTGCAGAAGTCACTCTTATGGTATACTACACTTTTAAAAATAAAAATAAAGCGGGTAGGCGCAGGGGGGGAATACCTCCCATAAGATGCATTTATATTAAATATCGCCCAACTGGAGAACTATTAAAGGGCGAGTCTTCAAACGTGGTTAAAGCTACTATTATGGTAAACCACAAATTTTAATATAGAAATGGGCGGGGTTGACAGAGGAGGAGCAGTGCCCCTCATAGATAGAAATATTAATAAGAGCCGGTGCACGCATTTTGTTGAACTTTTGGGAGTAGGATCTTCTGTGCCCCAAAATGTAAATAACATAGCAGTGGGAGAAGTGTTACCCCCCATAGGACGCCAATGTTTAATATCGCATATCTTAAGAACTGTTATAATAAGAATGCTCAAACTTTGTAGAAGTAACTCTTATGGTATACTTCACTTTTGAAAATTAAAATAAAGCGGGTAGGCGCAGGGGGGAAATACCTCCCATGGGATGCATATATTAAATACCTCACAACTGAAGAAGTGGTTAAAGTAGTGTAGCGAAGCGCACCGGGTTAAGCTAGTTTCTTATAAAATATGCATGGATTTAGCAAGAGATAGTAACCCTGGAATTTAAAATAATTTGAAGTTTCTAGAAAATAAATTTTATTTATTGTGTTTAAATTACGAATTTTAGCTAACATTTTATGAAAAACAATATTAAAACATGAACAAATTAAAAAAAGCGTTACAGAAGTGTGTTACAACAATTTTAGCCCAAAGAAAAAGTAAAACAATTATATATAAACATGAAGTGTGCAGTGTGCAAATGCAAGCAAAATAGCAATTAAAAAAATCAAGTGAGAAGTTGTACTAAAAAATAAAATTTAATTTTGTTTTAATAGTGGTGAAACAGAAATTTCTCAAAATAATTGTATAAGAAAGATAAAATTTGACAAAATAAGAACTTAATATATAAAACAAAAAAAAAAAAAAAAAACAATATTTTGCTACGAAATAATTTGAAGAACAAATTAATAAATTGTCACACTGTAATGTTACAACAACTATTTTTAGTTTGACATCTTGAAATTTGTGCCAATAGGAAAGCAGTTTGCGTGACGTCATATGAGCGACATGCGCAGAAGATTTAAATTTTGTTTTCCGGATGGCGTAATCTTCTATTCTATCATTCTTTTATAATATGCACGACAAATTTACACATTGCAAATTTGCACAATGACCATCGTGATGATCCTTTATTTAAGTAAACTGCAGTTTTCAAAAATGCATAGCAGGAATTTTTTTATTATATTTAATATTTGAACTAAACGAAATTAAGAAAACCTTTAATTTGTTTAAACAATTGTTTTTTATGCATGTCAAGATTTTTTTATATAGTATTTTACTTTTTAAAGAAGAAGAGACATGGCAGAACTTATCTGATCAGAAGAGCGCCAAACACCTAAATGAACGGGAACCAAAGCAAACGGTGAATGCGTGATAAAATTTCGGTTCATTTTCTGCTTAAAATTAAGCGGAATAAGTTGTTATGATTTTGAAAGTGACATGTATAGTTTAAGTTTGTGTTAGCATTAAAAGAAACGTTATTTATGGAAGGTATTTAAATTATGAGATTAAGGATAATTTGCTCGTCCTATTGTACTGCATGCCAAGCTGCTCCATTTTCTAAAAAAAAATATTTCAACGTAATTTAATAAAATGGAATTACAAAAATGGACAGACGTACTTCTTATTCCTCTTAAAATTTCTAATGGGCGTAGAATCTTTAAGGTACACAAGAGCAAAATCTTGTTACTCCCGTATTACGATTCCATTCATATTCGAAAATTACGAAGCTATTTCACCCAGCTTTTTTGTTGGGATTCCAAACGTGCCAAACCTATATTTTTAATAGAGGAATTGGAAATGGACCCATTTCAAATATTAGCCAGGCCTTTTCTTACGAAAGTTTTTGCAAATGCTTATCTCAGATCCCATAAACCTTATCATAATTAATATAAAAAAAGTACGAACTTATAGTCGCCCAATAATTTGATAGCCTACACCGCAGTATATCAAGGGCGGCCCAACCAAAACGCACGATGTTAATTGTAAATAACACAAAGTTTTCAGAAAATTATTTTTATTCCAAATTTGTTAATATTGTTAATTAGGCTTAAGTTCATCAAATTTAATTTTCACTAAATTATTTTTATGAAGAAGGCTCTAACTCTGGCCGGCAGGTTACCATGACATGTTTCGATCGCAACCACTCGATCTCTTCAGATGGATTTGCCGTCTTTCACTCGAAGCCATCGACGACTGCTGACGTCAATAGTCAAACATCAATCCTTAAACCAAATTGTATTTTAACCTTTGGTAGATCGAAATTTTCTTTTCTGAATGATTATCCATTTTAATTGATTTTACATGTTTTTGCTTTACTTCTGTTTTCTCGTACTTTTTGTTAAGAATTCTTCTTGAAGTCCAAAGTACATTTTTTGTTTTCATTTTGTCTTTCTTTTTTCTGTTGACCGTTTTCAGCACAACTTGAAGCACAAATGTACACATAGAGCTCGTGCCTCAGCTTTAACAATAATTAGTATTGTGGTTATTTTGTTATTTTTATTTTTTGTAATTATTTTTATATTTTTTATTATTATAGAAGGATCTTTGACAATAATGTGTGAAAGAAAATATCGGCCAAATGCTCGAAACGGCTTATGTGGCATGCCCTAAACCGATGATTCATATTTTCAATTACTCTGAGAAATAATTGGGGTTCAAAGTCGTTAATGTGCCGAGATATCTCTTTCGCTCTTAAATTGTTCTTGGCCTCTTTTTTCGTTGGTTGTGAGGCACTGTTTGAACCACATAACGTCCAGGTCCGTATCCTGAATTTCTGGTCACAAGAAATTCGTTATCATCTCGCAGTAGCGAACACCATTTACGGTAACTACTTGGCCGACCTCATTAACAAACCGCCAGCCCATAACCGCACCTGACAGTCACTCTTTGTGGATGAATCGGCTTTTCAACAATTACTCGTGGAATCTCATTTGCCCAAATGCGTTAATACTGCTTGTTAATCCACTGAGGTGAAAGTGTGCCTCGTCGCTGAAGATGATTTTCTTTGTAAAGTCACCATTTACTTCTTTCTGTTCAACTAACCATTCGGCTTAAAATGGTCATGGTTGAATTTTTCCAACACTGAAACAAAGAAATGTTAAATTATGTTATGCAAAAAACTTGGCGATAACGCTCGGCTAACAAATTAACATCGTGGACCACAATTTCAGACAAATATTCGAAAGCGTACGCTATTTGAAATACATAGGCAATCATGAACTCTGCAAAACTTTATTTATTTTTTTAATGCAAAATTCATTTACATAATAGTTTCTCTGATATCTAAATTATAAATTATAAATATTAACAACAATACCCTCAACCACTTCGTTAAACAAGATAGGACTCTCAAATATGTTAACAGTTTTTGGTATCTGAATTAAAACTTACTTAATGGCGAAAAATAAAGCTCGAATACTCCAAGTTTTCATTAATAAGTACTTGCCGATAATATGAAAAAACCGAAAGAAAACCCGAAAATACGTCCAATAGCGTTAAGAAAATAGAAATGCATATGTCACACCCTCCGAATACCAAGTACCTTCGAAAACTTTTTAGCAAAATTCTGCCTGTAAAGCCGAAAATGTTTATTTCGTGCCTCAGACGCTTCTTCTGATAATAGCCCGATAGGCAACAATGCCTCACTCATTACAGTTGCGCCATGTATTATACACTTTTTCCATTTTACTCTCAAAGCTTCAAAATGGTTCTGATAACAATTTTATGCTATAACTAAAATATATATTTAAAAAAAACTAAAAACTAGAGCCCAGGTTTGATTTTTTATTATATATTATTTTTGTTGTTAATTCGTTTATCCACAAAAAAATATATTGTAAACCTTTCGAAACCGTAAAAAGTCAATGAATACGCATGCAGTTTAGTCAACTTTCCTAGTTTTAACAGTGTCCCAAAACCACAAATCTCAAGCAAAATACTTGAAAATTCACTATACGATGCAGAACTTTGTTGTCTGTCGAGCTGCGTACTTAAATTTTTCCATTTCTTAAATTTAATTTTTTGCTTAATGTCCGGCTAGATTGGCAAAAAACCCCTATGTGAGACGGATAGACGAACATGGCTTAATCGACTTAGAATTATTCAAGATGCTAGGATATATTTGCTTTATGGGGTCCGAGATGAATAATTACAATTTTTCACACATGACAAACTTAGTATACACTCTTCACAACTAATTGTGGAGAGTATAAAAAAGCCTAAAAATAAAAGTTAATTTTCTCTCTTTAAACTTGATTCGAATTTGAACTTTTTTTTTTTGTTTTTTAGTAAAAGCTTTCGACACCAGCTAAAGTTGTTGCAAAAAGAGCGTAAAAGTAAATGAGCTTCGTCTATTCGATGAACAGTTAGTGCTGGTTCACACAGGTCAAGTTTACTTGAACAGTTTTATTTAAATTTTCTTTTGAACTTGCGTTCACGTTCATGCACAAAATTAATTTTTGTTTTCTTTTCCTTCAACTTTGTAGCTTTTTATTATATTACGGATGAAAAAAGAAAAGAAAAATACAAAACTGACTGGTACGGTCAAGTATGTACCCCTTTCCATTCTCTTTACCCCTCTCTCCTAAAAGCTCAAGACTTCAAGAGTCAAACTTGACCTGTGTGAACCAGCACTTACCACACAGGGCTTAAAACATTTTGTTTGATCGTGTTTTTTTTTTATTACCAACAATTTTTATAATAAAATGCTTTTTCTGTTTTATAAGTTAATTGATGTCAATTGTTGAGAATTTGGACAAGTAAAATTGGGCTTCATTCCGGCCGAATTAAGCCAATTTGGCCGAACTGCGACACCAGCTTCGGCATCAGCCTAAAAAAGTGACTTTGGTCGGACACTAGAATTAATATACTTATATTCAAAGCTGAATAGAAAATCTCTTTCAAATTCTTAACCCCTTAGCATGTCCTATTGTCATATTTTCCTGATTGCCAGGAATATTAAAACAAATAGTAATATAGAATAACTATGGGCTTAAGCACATGTCAACAAGAAAAAAACTCAACTTGTAGGGAATTTTTTTTAATACTATGGTCAATGATGCGGCACTAGCATTATTGTTCCATTGGAATAAGTTTTGTTTCAAGTTTTTTTCGTATTATATTATGCATAAGTTGTTTTTTTTTTTTTGGTCGTTTATCTTTGCTGATTCTGAAAACTTTTTTAGAGAAGTTTTATACAATTTTCGATGGAAAAAAATATGTATGTATGTATGTGAATGTATCGTTTTGGTTGTTGTTGCTGTGGCTAGTTTTTTTTTTTTTTTTTTTTTTTTTTTTTTTTTTTTGTTACACAAATGTTTTGTTAACTTTTAAACAGCTTCATGCTCGAGGCACAGTGGGAAAATAATATCAATTATTTATTTAATAAATATGTAGTAACAACAAATTTACTTTTACTGGTAAAGTTGTAATAATGGAACACTTTTTATACGGCCGATAAAATCCTACCTTTAGCTATCGGTAAGTTGTGAAAATGGACCTTAGGGTATTGGCTGGCACTTACGGACTCTGAAAAGAATTTTTAAACAATACAATTTTTTTAAGCTACTTAATAATTTAACCAATTAAGCATTCGGAAAATTTTTATTTTTTTATAGATTCGCATTGTTTGATTTGTACGTACCCAGCGGTAAATATTGAAAGGACCGCAAGTGGCAGGTCTTTTTGAAGGCCTCTATACTCTTTTCTAAAATATTCGCTTCGCATGATATCCTGCCTTCAGAAGTATGCTTTCTAGAAGGTATAAACTTCTTTTTAAAAGACCTTCTGAAATATTCAGTACACATTCGCTACTCCCTTCTTTAAGAAGGGAGAAAGGAAGGTGTTCAGTTTTATTTACTTTTTATTTTTAGTGACCTTCCTTACTCCCTTCTTTGGAAAGGGATCGAAGTTGTTTTTAAAGGAAGTGTGGAAGGCCTTGCGCCCAATGACAACCTGTGTAAAAAATAAATAAGTTTGGAATGCGGCGATAAGGGCTTCTGACTGCTAAATAAGGCCTTCTATTAGGCCTCTTTACTCATTCTAGTTACCGCTGGGTAAGTACGATTGTCTACAATACATACACATAAAGAAAAGCACCTGGGATAAATTAAGTTTTTTATACTTACTTTAAGTACGAGTCGTACATAAAAATTTCAGTGCGAATAACACTAAGGCTCTTTTTCACAACTTACCGATAACTAGAGGTAAGATTTTATCGGCCGTACATAAAGTGTTTCATTATTACAACTTTTCTCAAATCTTAAAGGAGCGATAAGTTAAAGGAAGGTATTCTACCGGTAGGTTAAAGAAAATTCGTAATAGTGCAACACTTTTTATACGGCCAATAAACTTCTACTTTATGCTATCGGTTAGTTGTGAAAACGAGGTAAAGACATACTTAAAACAATCTTAAATTGGATTACTTTCGAAAATCAGTCCCGGTATTTCTTAAAGTAAGTATAAAATTCTTAAACCAAGTAAACAAAGTTTGAACTTTTTGTTGGTAGTGCTACTCTGAAAGTAAATTTACAATGTGATAATTTTTAACTCATTTAACTTATTAGTCTCATCTCTCAGCATTGCATTCTAGCAGCCGTATTCATAACAAAAAGTTAGCCACAGTTTGTACACTACGTACAAGGAGCTGCTAACTAGAATGCCGACAAAGCTTAGCAGCTTGTTGGCAAAGTATTACTCAAAAATGGAATATTGTTTGACATTAAACGGCTGTTTTTCACAATTTTGCAAACGTTTGGCAGCTCGCTAACAAAAGTTAAGCAAATAGTTAGCCAGAGTTTGGTTAGTGTATTATGAATAAACTTTTTGCTAACTTCATGCGTGTGTTTGTCAAAGTTTGTTTTAGATACTACAACAACACCACACAAGTAGGGAAAAAGCGATTTTCTTGCTTTGTGTGGAAGCAACAAAAACAACGGAAAATTTTTTTAGGCACAAGATTAAGAACAGTCAAAACTTTGGGTTTGAACAAAATGAAGCCACAGCGCACACAGCTTCTAAAACTATGGCTCTTTTTTTTTGGCGATCACAACGTTACACATGCACCACCCTATATAAAATGTGAATATGCATGAAATTATGAGGTTTTTATACCCACACCACAATAGTGGAGAGGGCATTATGCATTTGTGCTGATGTGTGTAACGCTTTAAAATATTGGTCCTAGACCCACCTTAAAGTATACGGATCGACTAAGAATCACTTTCTAAGTCGAACTAACGATGTCCGTCCAGCTGGCTGGCTGGCTGGCTGGCTGGCTGGCTGCCCATGTAACCTTGTGCGCAAAGTACAGGTCGCAATTTTGGAGATAATTTGATAAAATTTGGGACGTAGGTTCTATTAAAAATGGGGCAAATCGTAGGACCACGAGGGAAGATAGGGGGAAATTTCTTCCTCTCAGAAGCTATCAAACCAATTTTAATGAAATTTAAAACATACATAGAACCATATCTTTATGAACACAAAAGGGATTAATTTTTTAAAAAATAGGACCACGAGGGGAGATTTCTGCCTCTCAAACCGATTTTAATGAAATTCAAAACATAGATAGATCCATATCTATAGAGACACATTAGCTATGCAGTTTGTAAAAAATAGGACTACAAGGGGAGGTAGGGGGCAATTTCTGCCTCTCACAAACTTTCATGACGCTTATAAACATAGATAAATCTATATTTATATGGACACATAAGCATGATGTGTTTTTTAATACTGTGGTGTAGGGTATCATATGGTCGGGCTTGACCGACTATACTTTCTTACTTGTTTTCTCTTGTACAAGGTATTTGCTCACTTGTACATGGTTTTTTATTTGTTTATTTTTTTTCTTGCATGTGACTACATTGGGGAAAAATGTTATGACAGTTGTTAACTTCTTGTTGACAATTTGATATGTTAGAAAAAATAAGCTTTTCAAAGTAAAAATATTTTTGTGGTACGTACATACATACATTTTAATTTTTTCACATTTTGAAAGTGTTATTTTTTAGTTTAATAATAATAATTTTTTTTTTTTTTGCAAATAAAGATTCCCAAATAACTGATTTATAATTATATGTTCGAAAATAAACCGACAATATATAGAAATACATACTTATCTCATTAAAATAAACGTATCTCAGTAAAAAAAAAATTATTCTGATGATCTGGCCTAAGCAACCAGTGAAATGCACATAGGAATAGCTTATCCTCCAACAATAAATTTCAGTGTATTTATCAAGAATAAAAATTGGGAATTAAGCACAACAAACTAAATCTTATTAATAAATGTTTTCCCGAGAATAAGAGGGTGTTTACACGGAGTCTTTTCAGACATGTCTGTTTTTGACATTCTCTTTTGAACATGCTTCCAAAAACCTATAGTCTTTTCACGATGTCTTTCTAAACATGTCTGTTTTCATGTATAATAGTCTAACCCTTCGTTGCATGATTTTTTTTCCTTCAAAATAAAAATTTTTTTTTATGTTTCATATGTTATATGTACAATTTTGATGGCAAAAATTCAATTTGGTTTGTTTTCGATGGTTCTAGAAGAAGTTAAGAAACATTGCATATATCCATGCTTATGCAGGAAATCCGAAAAAAATAACACGTATTAGTTTTTTATATATATATATATTTTAATAAAATTTTAAAGTTTTTAATATTAAAAAATATTTAAATTGCATTTGTACTTATTGTTTCGAGATAACTAGTAAGTCTATTCAGAGTGAAATTTTTTAAAACTATTTCTTGATTTGTTGAAGCATAAGCTTGTATCACATTTTTCACATTTGACGAATGAATAGCCAGTACATCCTGGCAACTTGCACGTAAGCCGATTTTCTAACCACTTCGGCCAGTGATCTGTGTGATCAAGCCGAACCTCATTTTGTGGATTTGGCAAGCTTCTCTGATGTTTTCTCTAAAATATGTATAGGAACAAATTATATAAGTAAATTTATATTTTTGTTATACCTTCAGAGCAAGATTTTTTGTTACGTCCGAAGGCCTACCCCGTGGTGTTGACATTTTTCCCATTTTGCAAAGCGTTTCTCCAACTTTTAAACGAAAGTCCGCCAAACTTTCCTTGACGACATTGCCTTTTTGTGCTTCGGCACGTTTATATAAAAGCCAAGCATTGACCAAGGATGTGTCTATCAAGTAGTAGAAAAGGCGCAAGTACCATTTTTTAGAGCGGATTTTGATTTTGTAACGTCCGGTAAATGAGTCCAGTAAGTCAACACCACCCATAAATTTATTATATTCTGAAACAATGCTGGGGCAGGTAATATTTACTTTTCTCCCTAATTTTTTGTCAAATCTTTCAACTGTTTGTCCAGGGTTCTTCCCACAGTAGTTTGACATTAAGTTGACAATTTTGTTGTCTCTCCAGGAAACAACAGAGATATCAAAATTATCAACCGTTGCAACATATTCATAAGACTCTCCACGGGGTTGTTTAAACATTATTTTTTCCTCGACAAACTTTAAGTTTGGAATTCTATTCCGCCGGACTGTGCCCAGCGAATAAATTCCACGGTTAGCTAATGATAACATTAATGGCAAGGATGTATAAAAATTGTCAAAAAATACTTTAAAATTGTTCTGAGATGGAACACCTCGCAATAGCCTTATGACAATGTTTGCACTGGACCCTAAATCTGATTCTTCAGGCAGCCTATAGGCGTGATTGTTCTCTTGCCCCGTATATATTTCAAAGTTATAGTTATATCCGGATATCCCGGCCAACACGTAAAGCTTGAATCCCCATTTGTGTGGTTTCATTGGAAGATATTGTTTTAGATATGACTTGCATTTTGTGGAACATAATTGCTCGTATACGAAAAGGCAATTTTCATATGGTACCGACTTGAATTTTTTAACCAAATGATTCACAAGAGGCCTTATTTTAAAAAGGCGGTCAAAATTAGGATCATTCCTTGGTTTCATGTCATCATTGTTATTAAAATGTAACATTGATTTAATTTTTGCAAACCTATTTAGCGACATAGTTTCCTGTATTAACTTGTTTCCTACAATAGGTGCCCAATATCGTCGGTTGTTTGGAATTTGAACAACAGACATCAGAATGCATATGCCAAGAAATTTTTGCAAATCCAATTCATCAATATTTTCACGGTTTTCTGGATTTCTCTGGCAAGCATATAAGTTGGACTGGTAAACAATAGACTTTGTTAGATCGTCAGAAAAAAAGTACGTGAAGTAACTGCACGCTCCACTAAATTGCAAAAAATGCTCAGGCAATTCCTCGCTGCTCTTAAAACTTGTATCTAAATTAGCATCAAAATCTTTTAATTTCCATATAACTTTATCGTGTCTGTCTTTAAAAGATCGCACATCATAAATAATTTTTTCTTCGTCTGTATTAACCACCTCTTCCTCACTTTTGCGTCGATTTGCCTCTAAAACGATATTAATGTCCTCATCGCCATCATCAAAAAAATCCTCCTCACTTTCTTCCCAATTTTCAATTATTTGTTCAATCTCTTTATCAGATAGTGCCCTAGAAGTAATAGTATATTAGAATGCATAAAATAGCAGATATGCAACAAAACAACATATATGCAATGCTAGTCCACATTGACGATAGTGCATAAATTTGCACATATGATGCATTAGTAAATGTAAAATAAATAAAAATTTTACATTTATTTCATTAATAATGTTGTAAACTTTTTAAAATATACTTACATTTTTTTAAACCTTCTCAATATTTCTAAATATTAAAGGAAAATTATTCAATTTTTCTACGGACTCACAATAATTATTTTGTATTGCTTTTTTAAGAAATATGATTGGTGTTGGTAATCAAGTTGCACCACGAATTGAAAGTTTAAAAGTAAAAGAAGCAATTAAAAAAAAATAACTGTAAAATGTATAACTGAATAGTTGCCAGATCAACAAAAAGTTAACATTGCATATATGCAATGGAATGCAACGAAGGGCTAATATACATAAAAATTAAAAACATTGAAATTCATAAAAACAAACATAAAAACTCATTTCATGTCTGTTTGGCAACCCCTCTTTCTTCTCTATCCCGATCGCCTGCAAACAAAACAAACGTGTTTGTTAGACATGTCTGAATAGACACCGTGTAAACTCCCTCTAACTTTGATAAAAAACGTTATATTTTTTCGATTACACTTTTCTACCTTGAATTCTTAATTTTGGTTTTTGGTTGGTTACAAACCGAGATTTTTAAAAACAGGAAATTAGAAAGTTTTTACCAACAATTTTGGCTATAAAACGAGCTTTATTAAAAACAAAATTGTCGTTGACTCATCAAGGCAAACCCAATGTACATAGATCAATATCAACCCAAAGTCAAAAGAAGAGGTCTTGACAGATCATGTGGTTATTTTTTGGTCCTTGCATTTTATTTAATTTATTTGTCAAAATTATTTCATATTGTTTCTATTCTTCTTCCTGATTTAGAAAATATTTGTGCGTCAGGCTAAGAAAGTTACTGCTGACTTAGAAAACAGCTTCTCTGGAAAAATAATTTAAGGAACTTAATGCAACTCCACAATCGGACTGCTTCCTCATTATGGCGTGCAGCTAGAAATCTCAAAAGGCCAGTTGTCTTTAAACCACCATTAAGAAACTTGAATGGAAGTTGGGCAAGAAATGAAATTAAAAAAGGATGTCTGTTTGTTAATCATTTGAAAAACGTATTCTCCCAAAATAACCTTTTGAAATGTTGTGGCAGTTGGAGTCACTGGATATTCCGTAATTAGTCTCTGTCGATGGTTCTCTTGCTTAGAAGACGCCAATTGCTGTTTCTTCTATCTTATATGTTGATGCACATTAGACTTTTTCGAACAGTTTACTTTGCAGCAGCTTATATTGCAAAATAGCCAATTTTCTTCAATTTTAAAGACTTCTTTCTTCATATGTTTTTACCATTTTTAATAATAAATTTCTATTACTTTTCTTTTTCGGCATATTTTAAACTTTTTTATTTATTTCTATTTTTAACAGCCTACTATGATTTCAGATGATTGTTTTTAAAATGAAAACAGAGTTGCAAAAAGGTAGTTACGAAGGCGAATTCACTTTTAATAACATACGAAGTTTTTAATACAAAAATGGGAAGTTTAAACAAAAAAAAGCAACACCATTGTAAAAGACGAAGAAACAGCAGGTTTTATACAAAACAGCTAAAAAAAGCAAAAAAGCAAAAAAAAGCATTTAATAATACGTAAGCAACATGTATATAAAAATAAATGGGACAGAAAAATAGCAGTAATTTAGGCGTCTAAGTAAGTAAAATTTACTAGGCCTTAGTATTAACGTATTAAAAAAATAACGTTATGATTCTAGGGTTAAACACGCCACAAATGTTGGCCAAGTTACCTCCTTGAAATAGTAGATGTCCATCATACCTCTCAACCCTACGTATCCCAGAACTACCTTGCAAAGTAACCCCAGATTCGTTTTCGAAAATTTCATGTCGCTTAACAGATCCACTGACAAATACTAAACAATTTGTTCATCGTTCTCAGAAAGTTTTTTGGATTTAATAGCAAAATTATTGTTTAGGATGTGATGTTTAACCTGTTCAACCATTTTTGGGAACTCTTTTACCGCTCGCTTTGCTTCTGTAAATCATAACCTAGGATTGATATTTTACCAGTGTGATTGACAAAGACCTTATTAATTGTTACACTGTATTTATTATTCAACATACATTCCTGAGTTTTTCATTAACATTCATTATAGAAAAATTGGACATTAAATATTCTTTTAAGCAGCTGATTAACATCTTAAAGAATATTGTCAACTTGATATATACTAAATGTCAGGATCAAATAATCAAGAAATCACTGGAGATTAAAGTTACAAAATAAATAATAACAAAAAAAAGTAAAACACACTAATGTTTTTTGGGATTACCAAACAGGCTTTCAAGGTCTAATTATTTTCTATATGTAAATAAAAGATTTATTTCATATTTTCCTCCGACGTTTCGTAGGCTGTTTTCCTACTTCTTCAGGGATTATTTTTATTGAAATATAAAATCTTGAATTTGTATTTACATTATAATTTCTAATTTAAATGTGGTTTTAAACAATACACACAGTACAATTAAACACACAAATAAAACAAAAATATAAATGTATAATTAATAAAAAATATCACAGTTAAACTTTTCCTAATGTCAGTATCACAGTTGAAAATGGACACTTTGTTTGAATTGATTGCGTATTCTATTAGAGAATCCGTTCATGTTCAAATTCAGTTTCGCATGACTGTTTTATGCCCTCGTTTATGTTTATCATTAAAAGATGTGGATTTAGACTAACAAGTAGTCCATTTAATATGTCGGCTCGTTTTCCACTTAAGACGTTTAACATTAGTTCAAGTATTATATTATTGTTTTGGAAGTGTACTAGGGTTCGCCTAATCTGTATGGGGTAATTTTTTTTGGAGAGTTTGGATCGTACCTCTCCTCAGAAATGTTCTACGTAACAAAGAAATACATTGTGGAAAATCATAGGTTGTCGTACACAAATAATTGTTATTTTTATATCAGCAATATTATATTTACTGTAAACATATCAATCTTTATGGCAATTATAAATTTGAGAATTGTTGACTGAAAAATAATTATTTTTCTAACAACTAAATAATAATAACTTTTAAAATATATTACATTACTCACAACCATATCATGACATTTAATAGCCATAGCATGATAACTTTCTATACATTTATCATATTATGTTTTAGATGCAATTATACTATTTTTACTCTAATGATATTATGTTAGCGCCATTTGTAAAATAATTTTCCATTTCCTCGCCAACCCACCATGCTGACCATAGGATCGATATCATACGTCAGTCCGATAAAAAAAATTGAAAATAAAGACTTCAACTTACCCATACCGATATCTTCACCTTTCGTAACAATATTATGTCAACAATTCAAAATTTCATGTTAACAAATGTAACAATATAAATAAATTTTATTAAACAAATAATTAAGAATAAAGAATTATACATGTTATTATTAAAAACAAGTAAGAGTGCTATATTCCGCTGTGCCGAATCTTATATACCCTTCACCAGTGTGCGAGTAGAATAGAGAGCAACTAAATAATTTTTACGTATACATACATATTTACAATACTTAAAACTTCATTATAAATAAAATTTAAAAAGCGAAAACTGGTAAATATTTTTTTAAATCGCACGCAGAGAAAAAACATGATTAATAGGTGGTCACTACGACCATTTTTGTTGATATTTGCCTAATATGTTTACCCTAATAAATTTAATATAGTCCTAATATAACTTGAACAATTATTTTTTGTCCTTAACATTTTTAAATTCACTATAATAATATAATATGATGTTTTGCACCTAAAAAGTCACTTTGATCCAGCTAAACATATTAAATTATGTGAAATGTTTGCTACTATAATATATATATTTTCAACTATTCAATTGAAATCAATAATATAAGTTGCACACAAAAGGTATGTTTAGTACCATAATTTTTTTTTGCTAAAACACATTCTCTAGTTGAGCAAACATTTATTGTCAAAACAAACAATGTGTATTTTTAAAGAAAACTAAATGTTGTTCACGTAATTTTAAGTCTGCGAGCATCAGTTAATCGGGAAACTTAAATTATACAAAATAATCAAAACTTTTTTTAGGTAGAAACAGGTTAGTTAAATATATATATATATAATTATAAAAATATGTACATCTATGTATAAAAGATGTCTTTCTTGCAGGCAAAAATACCTACAACATTGAAAACATTTGGGAGTCAGCAGATTGAATTTAGCTGAACGGCAAATAAAAGGAGACTAAATAATTGGCAGATGAGTGCTGGTTAGCTTTGTGACAGAATAGAAGCAAATGCGACATTGATAAAACCAAGTTTCTTTAATGTGCTGTTTTTCGTTGGAAAAAAGATAAACGCGTAATGAGAAAACGGCCATTAAATGTATGTATTTAATTTAATTTTTTAATTTATTCTTTGCTGTTTATATAAAACAAAGTATATGTACATACATTTGTATTTTTAATAAAAAAATAAATTTTTGAGAGTAATTTTGTTATTGTTTTTATTGTGAGAACCATATAACATGTTGAAATAGACATTTTGCATGGTTTTGGAAAATATAGAAACATGGTTGGAAAGGTCGTTTGCGTTTTTCTTCTGAACATAGTAATATGTTTGAGACAATAATAAGTTAAAAACATAAATTCTGATCATATATCGTTACTTAAGACGTGTTTGACACAATCATAACCACAAACATTAATGATAGTTTGCGATTGTGATTGCATCAACCATGTTTTTTCTTTGCGTGCGTGTTTAGTTTCTATTTGTTAAAATTATTTCGTTATATATATGAAATAACAAAGAAGGGTGATAAGGACCCAGAATGTATATACTTTATAGGGTGTAGGACCTTCGGTGAAGGGTATAAAAAACAAACTTAATTATAAAAAAGAGTAATTTTTGGGATTTTAGTATTTTGGTCATAACTCTGCTATTTCTTAACCGATTTGACAGATTTATATACCGACGTGTTAAAAAAGAAATTTGCCAGTTATTTTGGCTCTAAAACTTGGACTCGGGAAGATCTATGGTTCCTGAAAATGGGTATTTTTCAAAAAAAAATTAATATTTTGGTCATAACTTTTTCGTATCTGAACCGATTTTCCCGAGTTTTTCAGAAAATATTTTCTATTAAAAATTTCCGATCTTCTGATATATAAGGCGTAACCATAGGTTATATTACAGTCAAAAAATGCAGGTTTTTATACAATTTTTAATACTTTTTGTATGAGAGGTACCACGCCTACTTCTCCAATCCCGCCCACATTTTGTAGGATGGTGTGTATTTACCTAAATGTGTGTACCTAATTTAATACCTTTGGCTCTTGCCGTTCTCCAGATATACAGAAAAAAGTAATAAAAATACAACAACCACAACGGATTTTTTGGAAAAATTAGAAGCAGTCGTGGTTTTTTGGTCATATCTCAGCCATTGTTAAACCGATCTGGCTGAATTTCAATAGCAAGAAATGGTGGACTATATGTGACATAAATGTAAAACAACTATCATGTCTGGAGTCTCCGGAAAACACATATCAAACGTAAGACGGACAGACGGACGGATATCGTTAAATCAACTTCTCTCCTCATAAGGACCCATAATATATATAATTTATAGGGTCTAAGATCAATATTGTAGAAATTACAAACGGAATGACAAACTTATATATACCCTTTTCCACCTGTGGTGAAGGGTATGAATATCATTAAACGAACATTTAAATGATGATTATAGCTAAAATTTGCAACAATGAAACCTGGAGGGTTGCTCTTCATTTTAGTACATTATGGTTACTCTTCGTCGAATCGACGAACATTTTAAAAAATAAGTTCTAGCGGAACGATTTTTAAAGTTAAAAATAAACAAAAATCTGCTTTAGTGAAGTATTTTATTAAAAAATAAAAAAAAATATATGTAAAATAAAAAATAAAAATTCTTTTTCCCTATAAAATTCGATACGAATTTGAACTCCCTTTTTTTGTTTTTTAAATTAATTAACTTTTTAAAACAACAAAACCTAAAAAGAAAAAAAAATAACTTTTTTCTTGCTCAGCCTTTAAACATAATCAGTCAAACTATACAAAAGCAAAACAAATATTTAGTTATTAGCTTTATTTTACGCATGAGACAAAAAGTTCAACTTTATGTTCATAACAGATGCTTTTCTTGCATATATTATATGTACTTTTCGTCGTTCTGCGTTTGCTTTAGGGACAGAGGTGACAAATTTTATGCTCTTTTGGTCCTTTGACAACATTTTCGATGGATTCTTGTCGATTAGATATTTTATTTTGAAGTTTTCCAATAATTTAAGCCTGCAAGGCAGGTGTCTTGAATCTGCCTCTTAAATAGGGAGCCACGAGAGGTCAATGAAGTTTTTTTGGTACTGTAGTCGGTTTTTGGGATTTCGATCTTTATGTAACACATTGTGAGTATATATGATGTAGTTGTTGACTAAGGCAATACTTAAAAGTCCAAAAAATAGTCACAAAAACTTACACTAAAGTTAATCTTCGTCGTTGTGACGAATACACACCTCTGATTTCAACTTTTCAAAAATGAGGATCCAGCATACATCTGCTCACTACAAGCTTTTGGCATCAGCTAACGTTGTTGACAAAAAGCGAGTTATTTGAACATCCATAAAAAAGTTATATGATAAAAAGTAAATGAGATTCGTCGATTCGACGAAGAGTAACGGTGCAGGGTTAAATAAGATATTCCAATAAGTTATAAGGGAGATAAGAAAACTAATTTAGAATATCTGGTGGCGTTTATGTAATATTTAAATTCGTGTGATGTATATTAAGTGTAGGGTATTTATAAATGACGTAACATGAATGATTTAAGACTAACACAAAATGGTCAAACACTTTTCCATAGTGAATGTTTTTGAGGAAAAATAAATTAAACTAAAATTTTTAGGTTTCGTTAAATAAGTAGAAAAGAAAATAAGTTGGCTATTTTAAAACTGGCTATGAAATGAAATGCATTGACACTTACGATTTTAAAGGTTCAACTTTGTCAGCAGGCGCTCGATGACGGTGGTTTCATTCGTTTATTCAGCATTCGGTAGTCAGAAACAAAAATAGGTTGTACTTGAATGTGGATTACGTTATTTATTGGTATATAAAAATACTTACATCACTGAATCCTTACAATAGTATATCGTACGTCAGAGTGACAGTAGAGAGAAGAGCATAGAAGTCGAATCTTCTAGGTGCTAGTGTTCGTGACCCAGTGAAGGAAAATGGAAATATTTAGATGGTACTGACCACCAAGCAAAAGAGTACTTTTTCAAAATTTTTGTGCTTTTTTAATAAATTTTTTTTTGGAAAATAAACTTTTTTTTTGCTTATATCTCAGCCATTTATGGACCGAGTTTACTAAATTTCAACAGCAAAATTCTGACGAGGATATTTTATATCAAAATATACCAACAAGCAGAGCTGCCATAGCCTTTTGATAATAATACATTTTTGCTAACGCAATGTTGTTAACAATGCTGTGGAGACGAAGTTGTAGAGTCGGAGTTAAGGTTTTTGTACCGGAGTCGAAGTCGTAGTACCAACAAAAAATTAAAAAAATTATTCTAATATTCTAATAATATCCAAAATAAAAATACTTCGATATTGGCGAATCAATATTAAAAATATTTATACGAAATTTTTACTCAATCTTTCTCTTGCTATTGTATTTAACCATTTAAAAGGTACTGCATTAAAAAAAAAGAGTTTAAAGTCAAATAAGGACCAGTATTTATTTAACATTAAGGTTAGATTAGGAATCGGAGTTAAATTTAAAGCTAATTTTCTAAGCATTGAGGCATAACAAAAAGAGTACTAAAACGGTCGTGGGGGAAAGGAAAAAGTACTGAAAATTGTACCATAGTACTGAATTTTCCATCACTGACGTGACCTTGATTTCAAAGTATTTCAAAGCATGACAATTAAGCTGACCAATTAAGGTTTATCCAAAAACTAAGGAATTAGTGTAAGTAAATAAATTTAGAAATAAGAAAAATATATACTCAACAGAAAATTAGTCTCAATACCAGATAGATTAAAATATTATTGCATTAGACCTATTAAGGCATTATTTCCACGGTATTTTCTCAAAATTACACTATTTTTTTAGGTTTGGTCACCTCAGCAATATTAAAAGTTTGATTAGTATATTCTATTGAGATTCTTTTAACACAAGCCACCTATTATAGTATTCTAAATTTTATATCCAAAACCAGTATCTTTAGTTCCTTCCCAAAAACGACAATAGGCCAGGTATCTTACTGTTTCTTAAGACCTCAAGATAAATGCTTTCCAGCATACACTTGATAAATTGGAGTATATATATTATAGACTTCCGATACATGTATGAACTGACCAAAATTCCTATAATTAAAACCTTTATTTCACAGGAGTTTTCACACTTAATCACAAATTTTGTGTAAATCCCGTTTCGTTATATATCCAAAATAAAATTTGAAACAAGATTTTATATTAAAACTAGCTGACCCGACAGACGTTGTTCTGTCCAAATTAGGAAATTATTAGGCCTTAATATTCTGAAGATTCCCTGAAAATTTCATCAAAATCGGCACTGCCGTTTTGGAGTCCATACGTTACATACATACATACATACCAGAGAACTGCAAAATCACTGTTTTTCTTGATTTATTCATACGCTAAAATTTACATTCAATCTTTGCTTGCAAAACAAAGTTCCACGTTGGTAATTTTTACATCGTTTCGTTCACATTTGATTTTTGCATATATATATAACACAATTGTGTAAATTCAAAGGAACACATTCTTATACTTTTGCATTCAAGTAGTCATTTTCCACTCGGTGGTGGTTGTTAATGGTAAACAACAATAACAACAATAAACCACTCGAAGATACGCTTTTTTAAAATTAACCACAATTAAAACAAAAATAACAAGAATACATTGTACCTACATACAGAACTACTGCACTTTTTAAAAGTAAAAAAAAATTCTGTTTCTATGGAAATTGTTTGTATGTACCTACATACATATCAGAGATCAGCAATGAATCGTTTTTTCGCTACTCATACTGACTCATGCAATTGTAAGTATGAGTGCGTAGAAATCATTTCAACTTAACTACTCTGATTCACTCATACTCACAAGAGAAATATTTATGAGTGCGACGTCGACATTATACGCATACTCATAAATGACCTCAGCTTGATTTATAATTTCAAGAAAATACTTACAATACTCACAATGATTGAAATCATTTAGCTCATCCATTTACCGTTTTAACACAACAGAGAAAACACACAACTTAATAATCAGCGCTGCCAGATAAATTTGCCGAAAAATCGTCTACTTCATACATGTAACTTTAGTAAACTGTAATTGCCAAATCGTCACTTTGCTATTTCGGAGAAAAATCTGGCAGCCTCGCATTTTGCTTCGCCTTTACACATTGACTTGAGTAGATTCTAAATCAAACACAACAAATGTTGCTAAGTATGAGTACGATGAATAAAATGAAACTTTTGAGTGAATATGAGTTTGAATAACATTGGAATAAGTATGAGTGCGTATAAGTACATGAATTTATGAGTCATGATTTAGCTCTACTCACTTTTTCACTACTCATTGCTGATCTCTGATACATATGTGCGTTTAGTTTCATTTAAATTTTTTTTTCTTGTACTACATAGTTAATGCTGAATGAATAGATGAGTAATGATTGCTTGATTTCTGGCTTTTTTGTTTGTATTTTTTTTTCTTTACCAAAACAATCATTGTCGCTCCGAACACACAAACATCTTTATTAAAAACCGAAGCTAACGATTGTATAAATAACAAAGCACGATGTGTATTATTTGAATGACTGCAAACCAGCAGTGAATATTTGCGGTTGCGCAAGTTTGATTGTATGACCGCAAGTGAGTGTATTTGTTGCTGTTGATTTAATGCGATTTTTTTTTACAATTGCACAAAATCGTTCTCTGATACATACATACATACACACATCCTGTTTTATATATATATAGATTCCTAAAAACTTATTTTTCCTTTGATCGTCTCCCTTTTAGACTTTTTTATTTATGAAAAATTTTTCCAAATTTTCGACATTTAAAAAAATAAAAATCAAGGCTAATCCTATACAAATTAAAGCTATATATGAAGGGCTCAGAGCTGAAGCGAACCAAGTCAAAAAAGAAAATTCGAAAATATATTGAGTTTGAGTAAGTAAATTGCTATTAATTACTGGTGCCACTGACTTGGGTTTATTTCCTTTACCTTAGGAACGAAACTGTTTTTGATTTACCCCATTACAGAACTGGATTGAGTTAAATTTTGCGAAGATTTTCGCACCAGATTTGAATTACATATACGTGATATATTTTATGACTTGGTTCGGTTCAGCTCTGAGCCCTCCATATAAAAAAAACTTTTCATTCCACAAAGTAAATTTCGCTACAGCTGAACGAAAATTTAGCAAAACATATTACCTAGTTTCAAATCATACAATACCAAGGTGTCATTTATAGTTACAGTGAACTTATCCTATGGCTGGTTTATTTATGAATTTTTTTAATGAAAAATGTTAAGTTTTTTTTTTAAATTATTGTGATTTTAACGGGTCAAGAGTCTGCTAAGACAATGGCCTAAAAATATGTGAAAAATTAACGAAAAGGGGGAAGCACTCTGTTGCGATACCACCGCCTGGTAGGACGACTGCAAAGCGCGTGTGTGCTATTAACACAACCACTAAGCAAAGATCTTCTTTATTACGAATATCATCATCACATATGGGCAAATCCCAGAAACAGTCCACCAACCAAACTAAAAAAAAATTTATATTCATTAGTTAACAAACTAGTTTAAGAATTGCAATTCATAAAAATATAATTTGTTTTGTTAAAATATAATAATAATATGCTACTGGAAAAACTGTAGCGTACGTTGTGAGGCGTACGTTGTGAGGCGTACGTTGTGAGGCGTGCGTCACAAAGGGTTCACGGCTTTTGTCAAAAAAATCACAACATTTTTAAGCTGCGAATAAGTGATTTTAGAATTATCTTATAGACATCTTTCTTTTAGAAATTAGATTTTGTATACCTTAACATGCAAAATTCGCTAAAAAATAGAAAAACACACACTTAACCTTTGAAGTTACTACCAGTTTTTGTGGCGTGCGTCACAAAAATTTGTAACCAATTATTTCGCAACAAATATTTGCTAAGGAATTATGAGATACGCCATTCGTAAGTACATATTAATGTCACTAAATTCTATATATAAGTTAAAGCTATCTTTTTTGAAAGAGCAAAAAATGTTTATATTTCAATCAGAAAACGCGTGCGAATGTAGTGTTCGTCGCGCAGGATTTGCCTATTTGTGAAATACTTTTGCGGAGCGCACTTGATGCAAACATGTCAAGACTTTTGGTATGGCATAATATTTTCCATATTTAGAGATCTCTTGATTTAAATAGACAAAAGAAATTTTAAATCTGGATTAAAGACGATTTTTTTGCTACGGAGTGTTGCAGTGGAATTTCGCTTTTTTTAAATAAGGCGCACCCTAATGTATACTGCTTGCTATTATTATCCTTTTTACTCCTCTATATTGTTCTTAAAGATGCTTTAATGTCCTGTGTTTTTGCTTTTATTATACATTTTTTTTCTTCAAATAAGTTTTCCAATGACATTATGTTAAATGTAATGGCGTGTCCTTTGACTTCAGCATTCAATGTTTCATTTTATTTTGTAAGATGTCTGGAGTAATTTTTTGTTTTCCTTTCACTTATTTTTTATTTTTTCCCTACTTTAGCAGACATCAATGCGTTTGTTTGCATTTAAATTTTTTTTTTTTTATAAAACCTTCGTTTACTTAATTTTTCTTTTTGATTCTGTTTACAGTTTCTTACTGAAAAACATACTTACAAGGACTTCTTTCGGTTGGGCTTCTTTTAATGGAAATAAGGAGTATGTATGTATATCTACGAGCACCTAATCTTGAAATTATCATGGAAATAATAAAAATTATATTACTAAAAGGGAAAAGGGGTCTGCTTTAAGTGCTTATTAGGATTTAGCAGAAACAAGATTCTTATGGTTGAGAGTTGTGTTTAATTTCATTAAATTTATTCTTTTAAAAATTAATAATAAATATTTATTTTGAGGTTATTGTGTCAAACGGCTTCATTAAAGACGACAAGTCTTTTAAAAGCAGATGTATTTTTAGATAAAAGAGATGACTTATTTAGATATAAAATTAGTTATACTGGGTGCCTCAGAATGAACTGTATGGCTTAAATGGCTTCAACATTTTTTTATTTATGCAATTTTTATTACTTTTTTTAATAGTATATTATTAGGGAAGTTTGTTGCAATTAGCTTTGAAAAATAATATCCTGTTGGTTATGTCTATTTTCTGATTCGCACATACGTGCTTTTTTAACATATTTTCCTTATAATCAGTATTGTGGTTATTTTGTTGAACTATTTATGGTTTTAAATCCAAATTTTTAATATTTTTAATTAGGCTAAAGTTCATCAAATTTAATTTTCATTAAATTATTTTTATGAAGAAAGGAATTTTACAACATGAAATTAATTAAAATTTATTGATAATTTTTCATTCTTGACTGAAGCTAGGCTCGAACCCAGGCGTTTTTACGGACAGGTTACCCTTACATGTTTCGATTGCAACCACTCAATCTCTTCAGAGGGCTTGCCGTTTAACACTCGCACCCATCGACGATTGCTGACGTTAATAGTCAAACATCAATCCTTAAACCAAATTGTATTTAACTTTTGGTAGATCGAAATTTGCTTTGAATGATTATCTATTTTAATTTATTTTTTACCTGTTTTTCCTAACTTCTGTTTTTTCGTACTTTTTGTCAAGAATTCTTCTTGAAGTTCAAAGTACATTTTCTGTTTTTTGTTCTTGTTTAATACTTAAGTATGTTCTGCAATGCGAATAGAATTAAGTTTTCTATTTTGAAAATTAAAAGAATAAACTGTGCCCCTTATAAATTTTGTTAATGTAAAATAAGTACATAATTAAAAAAATGCGCTTCACATATTGCCAATAATCGCCAACAATACAAAATATCGTTAAAAAGAAGCAATCTCGCCAGTCGCACATATTCATTGCCAAAGCGGCTAACAAATCCCTTCTTTAAGCGAAAAATTGCTCAATGCATATAACAATTCTGGCTGTATTAAATAAAAGCAGCAATAAGAACAAAAAGAACAACAAATCATTAACATTTAATGGGGCTAAAATGGCGACAAATCATATTGCGTGAAATGTTTCATAATTTTTTTACGAGACTTAAATACAATAAAAAACAAGTAAGAAAGTATAGTTGGTCAAGTCCGACCATATGATACGCTGCACCACAGTATTTAAAAACACATCATGCTTATGTGTCCATATAAATATGGATTTATCTTTGTTTATAAACTTCATTAAAATTTGTTTGAAAGTTTGTAAGAGGTAGAAATCAGAGATCAACAATGAGTAGTGAAAAAGTGAGTAGAGCTAAATCATGACTCATAAATTCTTGTACTTATACGCACTCATACTTATTTCAATGTGATTCAAACTCATATTCACTCAAAAGTTTCATTTTATTCATCGTACTCATACTTACCAACATTTGTAATGTTTGATTTAGAATCTACTCAAGTCAATGTGTATAGGCGAAGCAAAATGCGAGGCTGCCAGATTTGTCGCCGAAATAGCAAAGTGACGATTTGGCAATTACAGTTTACTAAAGTTACATGTATGAAGTAGACGATTTTTCGGCAAATTTATCTGGCAGCGCTGATTATTAAGTTGTGTGTTTTCTCTGTTGTGTTAAAACGGTAAATGGATAAGCTAAATGATTTGAATCATTGTGAGTATTGTAAGTATTTTCTTGAAATTATAAATCAAGCTGATGTCATTTATGAGTATGCGTATAATGTCGACGTCGCACTCATAAATATTTCTCTCGTGAGTATGAGTGAATCAGAGTAGTTTAGTTTAAATGATTTCTACGCACTTATACTTACAATTGCATGAGTCAGTATGAGTAGCGAAAAAACGATTCAATGCTGATCTCTGGTAGAAATTGACCGCTACCTCCCCTTGTGGTCCTATTTTTGAAAAAGTGTGTAGCGTACGTGTCCATATAGATATGGATCTATCTATGTTTTAAATTTCATTAAAATCGGTTTGATAGTTTCTAAATGGAAGAAATTTCGTGGTCCTACGAATCGGCCCATTTTTAATAGGCTTGGTCATTGTGCCAATAAGAACCTATATCCCAAATTTTATCAAGTTATCTACAAAATGGACAGCCAGCCAGTCGGACGGACATCGTTAGTTCGACTCAGAAAGTGATTCTAGGTCGATTGGTATACTTTAAGGTGGGTCTAGGACCAATATTTAAGGGTGTTACACATATCAGCAAAAATGCCTAATACCCTCTTCACTATTGTGGTGTGGGTATAACTAAAAATGTTTTCGTTGTCATAAATAAAATGTAAGCCATAAAATTATTTTCCATTCAATTTAAACAAAAACAAGAAAACCAACACAAGCCACAAATTAAAATTTCACAAAAAATTTTAAATATTTCCTGCAATAATTTTTTGAACTTTTTGAATTTTCATAAAATACGTAAGACTTTGTGGGATAGGGTGTAACGACCTTTAAAAGTTTTTAGCTTTTTTTAAAAATTGTTTTTATTTAGACTTTTTTACAATACATTTAGTTAACAACATTTTATTTAATACCAGCGGTCATCAACAAAAAAGAGGGATGAAAAATATTTTTTTTCTCTTATTTTTTTTTATTTTCAAATGTCAGTGTGTCGAGAAAAAATTAACAAAAAAAAAAAAAAAAATATTTTATAAAATTTTATGTTAAGCCAAGGAAATGCATTAATTAATTATTTTCACGAGTTGATTGATTTATTTAAATGAATTAATCAACAAAAATAAAGATATTTGCAAACTTAATACTAAAAAAATTCACACCCAAAGGCAATAGAGTGATGTATTCAAGGGAAATTGGTTTGTTAAAACGTTTTGCGATAGTTATTTGAATCGAATTTTACCATGAGACCAGCAGTTTTATTAAGGTTTTGATATCTTATACAGACTAAACAGGGCTTTAGTTCGTAGACGGAAGTGTGAGGGATTCTTAAAATCGTATTATCGGCTGTTGTTTGGACTATCCAATACGGATATGTTTATCCTTGTGCGACCAAAAGTGCCTACATTTAAGAGCTTCGTATAAATTTTGGCATCGATTTGTTAGTGTATATTTTCTCTTTGCAGCAAACTTTTGCAGACATAAGTCAAACGATTTTTAGTTTATTAAGTATTTGAAGCATATTTTGATACAAGTTATTTTTGTTACTAAAAAAGATTATTTGAATATTTAGACTGGGTCGAACTCCATACAAAAAAAGGTGTGCCAGTCACACCCTAGAAAGAAAGATATGTCAATATGGTTTCTAAAACAGGAAAAAATATAGCCCTTTTGGTTTTTCATATGTAGCGCTTTCATTTAAAGTCTGATCTTATCATATCAAATAAAATTGTTCATGGCTTGGCAGTGGCTTCATTTTTGCAATCCGACATTAAACTCTGGGCGCCACTTATGCCATCTCGGATCCTTCCCCCAAATGCAAATTTGTTTAAACATGCCATGAAAGTCATCGTAAAGTTCATGTTATCATGTTATGGTTATGAAATAAATATCATTAAATGGTAATTTAATATGTTTTCAAAGCTATCAGTATTTAATTGTTAGAAAAATAATTATTTTTCAGTGAACCATATTCAAATTTATAATTGCGATAAACATTAAAATGTTTGCAGTTACTATAATATTGCTTCTTTTTAATAAAAATAACAATTTTTTGTGAACGGCAACAATATATTGTTACAATAAACATAGTGTAGTTGTCGCAACCATATTTTTTCTCTGCGTGCACGACTTTTGCATTGCTGACAGAAATATTGCACAGAAATACTGTACTCAGACAACAGATATATTAACTTATAACAGATATAACATCATAGATGAAAAAAGGACAGGCAAACATAACAGCTGTCCAGACATCATCTAAGAAAACTAATTGCGGTTATAACTGGCCACTGGCCCATTGGGAGGCACGCCCATAGGCTGGGGCTCCCTTATAATGACTTGTGTAGAAGTTGCGTCGATGAGGAGGAGGAAGAGTCAACGGAACATCTTCTCTGTAATTGCCCGGCATTTGGAGACTTAAGACTCGAAATGTTTGGTCGAGGAGCCCTTGCGGACAAAACTTGTCTCTCTGATGTTGATGTTAACAGGATCCACTACTTTATTGAATCGACCGGATGGCTGCATGGGAATACTAGCAGCCAGATTTCATAGGACCCATGGGAGACGGTGTTATATGGTAACACAACGGGATCTAATTAATGGACCCACGTGAGCTGTGCTTGATCACGGCTGCCAATGGAACCTAACTTATTATAAAAGATTAGACTAAAATGTATGTATATCCAACTCGAAAAATCTGAATTTCAAAAAAATACACTCACAATGGCCGAAATCCCCTAAACAAAGTTTTTTCTTTTATTATGGTTTTGTTTATTTTATGAAATGCTGTCAACTATTTGTTTATGAGAAACATAAAAGAACAAACAAAAAGCGGTAATCGCTGAATTTGCTAACAAGCCGCTAATTTAGCAACACTTTTAATATTTCAAGCTTGAATTGTCAATTTTGAGTTGAACAATTTTTTTTTTGACATAAGTTTATTTTTTATCGATAACTTTAGTAAATTTTTTGACAGTGTCCCATTTATTTTAATACAGCTGAACTCTTTGCACTTGATAAGTTTCTCTATTACATTTTATTTGTACTGTTCACCCAAACTTGAACAATGCATTCAAAATGGAGTGTAATAAGGTCTTAGGGCTGTGAAGAATAAATTGGTCTTCCACTCAAATTACAAAAAACAAATTTTGCAGTACGGCTGCAAAGATACTAAATTTTATTAAAGTTATACGTTTTTAAGACTGGGGGGTGAGAAATTCCAAATTCAGGGTGATGGTACTAGGTCAGTATAGTAAAACCCTCAAAGGGTTTGGCGTTCGTATGTGACAGTTTTTTTTTATGACATTTTAAATTTTTTCCTTTACTTGATGTTTTTTTGCTTAGTTGTAACATTTTGGCAAAAACGTAGTTTAACATAACTCGAGAACCACTTGTCCGATTTTGCTAAAACAAACTCAAAAAAATTTTGAATTACAATTTCTTTAATCCGTTCATATAACGGTTTTCTTTATAATCAACAGTTTTGCCGGTAAAAATAAATTTGTGGAGAAAAAAAAATATTTTTTTGCCTAAAAATTAAATTTTTTTTTTTTTAAATTCATAAAAAATCCAAAACGGAAAAAAGGATCAAGTGTTATTAATTTCATGTAAAGTCACATAACCTATAAAAAAATGCGACATAGATCATAGAAATCGATTAACGCGTTCTGCTTTTATTTACAATTAAGTGAAGGTATGCATTTCAAAAATTTGCTCGAGATATGCACAAAATTTTTTGCAAAAACATTTATGACTTTTTTTATGATTCTTAGAATTCAAAAAAAAAAAGTAATAAACAAAAGGTTATTTGATTTTTATGATTGCGGTAGCAAAGTAATAAGCGGTAATAAATGTGCGTGGACAATTGAAAGGAAAAAAGGAAAGTGCACTTTTTTAATTATTTGGGGTTTTCCGTTGATAATTATCAATACCAATGAAAAATTTTGGTTGAAAACGCCAAAGGTACCCGGACTAAGAGCGTGCAGTAGAGTAAGTAAAAGATCCGGCAAAGCCGAAAAGTACTTTCACAATTGTATTAATTCTTGAAGTTCTGGTTGCGTATTATTAATATGACCAATTCTCAATCTATGCCACTTGTAGGAGTTTGTGTTAATCTAAACTATCGCCTTTGTTTTCAAACGCAAAACTCAATATAAATATTTCAAGAATTTGCAACACTTTTGATAAATATTTGCCATGAAGCTTAAAATTAAACGCCAATTCACATAATATAATGTTTCACGTTGGGTTAAAATAGCCAAAACGAGATGCAACTCAGTAAATGACGATACTGGACATTTGTTTCTTTAATTTTGACTATAATTTGGTATAAAAGTACAGGTTTTACTGCACTTTTATTAACTTAAAGCAATTTATGGACAAGCTAATAGTATGCTACTTTTTTAATAATAATTAATTTGTTAAATAACAAGCTCTAAATAACAAATATGCAAAATGCTTATTTTTGAATAAAATTCTTTGAAGAAATTGTGCCGTATTTTGTACCACTGTGCTGCAACTTGCAGAAAAAATGTTTGATTTTCACTTCTACCGCAACTTGCGTTGCTATGATTTCAAATAACACGATGACATACAAAGCAGCATCAACAACTTAAATAACTTTATTTAATTTTCATTAAATTAGCTTTTATATTCTGCACTGATTGCCTTTTTTTCCACGTACTTGGGTGGGTGAGTGTATTTCTTTGTATAAAGTATTCCGTGTTGGTTTTAATAAGCGTGAACTTTAACACGTAAAAAGACTGATGGCAACAAATCAATTAAAGAGAGCAATTTATTTCCTAACTTTGTCAGGGTTTAATTTTATAACACGGTATCGATACACTTTGTTCTGTGTTAAAAGGTGAAAGACCATCCTGCTAATGGCAATAATTGAAAAGTGTTCGTAGAAGATAATAAAGAAAAGTGTTAAGGTAATAATTATAAGTTCAAGCAATATTTTTAACTCTGCAATAATTAACTGGAAATTGATAACTTTAATTAACTTAAGTGTTTTCACTTATAAATTCGTAATGAAAATTTTAAAACGAGGAAAATAGTAAGAAAACAGAAAAATGCATGTATTGTTGTATTTGAAATACAAAATATACATTTATGTCATTAAAATAGTAGTTGTATGTTTAATGTACGAAATACAAAATACATATTTACATCCTCTACCAAAAGCGGTGAATACAGGTATACATACTAAATATTTCATTCCATGTTAAATAGTTTATAATGGGTGATTTTTTAAGAGCTATAGGAAAATTTAAAAAAAAACATACATTTCAGAAAAATGCATGAAATCTTTATTTGAATCGATAGTACGGTCCATATAATTTAATGTTTGAAGATTATTTCATGCAAATATTGACCGTGACTGCGCCTTAAATGATCCATCCGCTTAGTCCAATTTTGGCATACTCTTTCCAACATTTCGGCCGGTATCTCATGAATAAATGCTTCAATGTTGTCTTTCAATGCGCCAATTGAAGCGGGCATGTGTGTATAGACATGAGCTTTAACATAGCCCCACAAAAAATAGTCTAAAGGCGTTAAATTGCACGATCTAGGCGGTCAATTGACCGGTCCCGAACGTGAAATAAAATGTTCACCGAACTCGCCTGTCAATAAGTCCATTGTTAAGCGTGCTGTGTGGCATGTGGCACCGTCTTGTTGAAACCACACGTCATGCAAGTCAAGCTCTTGCATTTTGGGCAAAAAAAAGTTGGATATCATCTCACGGTAGCGCTCACCATTCACAGTTACGTTACGATTCGCATCATCTTTGAAGAAGTACGGTTCAATGATGCCACCAGCCTATAAACCGCACCAAACTGTGACTTTTTCTGGATGCATTAGTAGCTCTTGCAATGCTTCTGGCTGATTTTCACTCCAAAATCGACAATTCTGCTTATTAACGTACCGAATAGCCGCTTCAGTGGGTCGATTAAACTGATCATAAAATGGAAGAAGCGCGCGAAGGACTTTCTTAACAGAGCACGCATTTTGATAATAAAATTCAATAATTTGCAAGCGTTGTTCGTTTGTAAGACGATTCATGGTCAAATTATAGACCCAACTGAAGATATTTGACAGTGAAACAAAACACGAAACGTGCGTCAGCTGTTTAAAACAGTGTTGCCAAAAAGATAATAGCTAAAAAATCACCCGATAGATATTCTAAGCAGTTTGCGATCGAAATCCAGCACAATCTGGTCAGTAGGAAATGAGATATTAAAAAATTTACTTTTCTGTTTATAAAAAACTAACATAAATTGGCGACGAAAAACGCCGATTGTCATTAAATATTGCACAAATTCGATTAATAAGTCTTATAGCTCTAGACGAAAAGATATCGCACCGCTAAATTCCGTTGCGGTCGGCCCATAATTAACCATAGAGTCTGTAAATATCTGGGAAATCAATAAAATAAATCTGAAACTGTAACAAAGATTCGTATTACGGTGAAAATGCATAAAATGCTAAGCAAACTGTATTACTGTATTAGAATTTGATTTCTTTTAGATTTTAAATACTAGAGAATTTTTTGACAATCGATCCATAATTTACCAAAGAGTCAATATCAAATGCCCTCTTGATCTTTTAATACGCCTAAAACTACTGATATTTTGTTTAAATTAGATCAAATTTAGTTTAAAACGATTTTAAATGTATTTTTAGCACTAACCCTCCTGATGAGGGTACCCCGGTACCTGAACGAACTCTAAAGTCAAATATCTTCAAAACCTGAACAGATAAAAAGTTGATATTCCGCAAGCGGTTCAGCTTCCAAAGAAACTAAAGATTTTTATAATTTTAAGCTTTCCTGATTTGTTTGGGTTTGCTGCGGAGCCAACGAAAGTCATATAATCCTAACCCTCCTCATAAGGGTGATTGGGTACCAATATATAAGTAAGTCCAAGCTTTCTGTATAGAAAAAGTAGAGCTAAGAATAGCTTTTTTTTATTTTATTAAGGGACCAATTTCACCAACTGTCTTTAAATATTAAGTCATATTTGAACATAGATTTTCATATAATTTTGTTTTTGTTTTGACATGATATTGAAATACAATTGGTGATTTTTTTTATATACCCAGTAAAAAAAATTTGGGTTTTTTGAAGCACTTAAGAGAAAAGCGTATAATCGAACGCTTCAATAAAAGAGCTTTTATAAAGCAGTAAATGATGTAGAATAAAACATACAAAAAAGCTGCTATTTTATTGCTGACAACGAAGAAGTTTGCAAATCGAAAAAATAAAAATATACCAAAATGATTGGAAAAAGGCATTTAAAAAAGTAAAAGCAAAACATTAATGAATATGTTAATACAGTAAGCCCCTAAAAAGCACTTTAGGAGTGCTTTTCTTCCATGTTAAAAGAAGCGCTTATTGTCAGCAGAAAATAGTCCTCCAAACCAGGAACACCCAATACAAAAATCTGGCATCCCATCAGCATGTTTGAAGCAATTTGAGGTATGAATTCATACACAAAACTTGCTCCCTTTGGAGCACATTTTTTACTGGGTTACTTCGTACTGATGTCATTGCGTATGATAAACTTAAAGATATTAACATTTTGTGCAGCATGGAGCAATTATTTTTTGCTATGCGTGATGCATAGCAAAATAAAGAAAAATCTATAAATCTATACAGCTCATTAAATTGAATACACATTCTCCTGAGAGGGCCAGCGTTTGCATTATTAGCTCTAAAAAACTAAACGGATAATGGTGAGAAGTAACGTGTTGGTCGTTGAGGAATGCTGAACGTAATATTGTTGATAAGAAAACCAGAACAAACATCACCGTTAATAATAGGGAATGGTAAATGGATACCAAAATCGATTTTCAATTTTTCGATCGACTTTTTTTATTACGGTTTTTGAAATCGATTAATCGAACCTCAAAATCGATTTTAAAATCGATTTCAAAATCGTTTAAGATAAATTTGCAAACTCATATCTTTTATCAAGATGGGGTATACACCAGCATTTTTTTTGGAAAACTACTAGATAAATTGAACTGAGATTTTTACAGTGTGTAGATATGACTACTTTTTATAATTTTCCTGCAAAAAGTGAATTTGATGCCATACAGATGCAGAGACATTTCCTTGTAATTTCGTATTTGTTAGGAAAAATTACATACTTTTTGTTTGTTCACTCTGCTTTTATAACTAAATTTAAATATCGATCACAGAGTCCTTATATTAAACTTGGAAGTATATCAAGGATACTTATACGTAAATACAACTTTAAACTGGGAAAACTGCATAAGCATACCTACAGACGTTTGTACGCACAAAAAAAAATAAGTCCTATTGTGCATGCCCATAATTTATCGATTTAATTAAGATTAAAATTAAAAATGCCAAAATGTTGATAAAAATAAAAAAATCGATTTTAATAGCCCAATAATCGATTTCAGTATAAAATCGCATACGTAAATTTGATTGCAAAAAATCGATTTTTTTACCACAAAATCGATTTTCGATTGGAATCGAAATCGATTTACCATTCCCTAGTTAATAATATTCAATAGAAACGAGACATTTAACATTGATCGTCGGCTTTTTAAGGTTGGCAGCTTAACAAGGGCGAGTCAGCTGGTATATGATGAAAGACTTAATGGGTTGAAATTTAAACTTCGAATTACTGCTACATTTCGACACCACTTAGTCCATAACATCTACTATTGTAATAATCATTTATTTATTTCTTTTCGTTAAAAGCTGGCTTCCTTCGAGTATAGTGCATTGTCGACAAAAAAACAAAAAACACTTTTCTTCTTCTTCGTTACAACAGACAAAAGAGTCCAGGTCTTACTGAAATCATATCCTGGAGTTCCTACATCATCCGTTAAGTTTGTCTATACGCTCTGTTTTGAGGAGGGGTATTGACAAGACTTATTCCTCGCATTTGAAGCCGATTGGCCAAAGGGAGTGACCTAAAAAATTATCAGTTGTAACATTAAATTCCATTTATTCGAAATCGGATCGCATAATATGTAAGGGCTGTAAAGGGCCAACGTGCAATATGCACAGCAAAATAATTGCTCCACTCTTCACGAAATTTTAACTTTATAAGGTATTTTTGTAACAACACCAGGAGGCTTATTCCGAATTGCGATGCGAAAATCAATGCGATGCGCAAATGAAATGCGATGCGAAAGAAAATTGGTATTCTGTTAGATTTTCGCAATCGCATTCGCAATTTATTTAAATCGTGGCAACGCTGCTCAAATGTACTTCAGTGTCAATAAACGTCAAATTAAAAATAAATAAATTGTTTGTGTTTGGCTGTGAAAATTGTTTAAACAATTTATTAAGGACATTCTGTAATACTATGTTTCCACTATGAGCAAAACAACTTGTTTTGAGCAAAACGTGTCAAAGTGTTTCCATTATGTAAAACTGGTTTTGGTTTTCGAATTTTCGAAATCAATTTGACATTTATGTTGTAAACAAATATAAAAGCCAAAAAAAATATGTGTTGAAAAAAAAAATATTTTTCTTTAACATGAAATTTTCTTGTTTGTTTTTTAATACACAGATATACATATATGTACGTATATAAAAGCACATAATTTACTACCTTTTTATTATATTATTTTATTATTTTTACGCTGCAAACAAATAAATCTGCTGGAGAGTTGCATAAACCTAGTTAATAAGTCTTGATATTTTGGTAAATATGTTACTTTTTCGAAATTGTCAATCACCAATAATGGATAACCCAGAGTTGTATTCATGATTTTCGACATGTTTTGGAGCAAAACTAGTTTTTGTTTGAGTTTTCGAACATGAAAACTGTATAAGAAAACACTTGTTTTGCTGAAAAACTAGTTTTGTGGCCCAAAACATGTAAGTGGAAACGTACTATAATAAAGAAAATAATAAAAATGGATTTTGTGGCACTGTGGTTCGACGACGCAGAAAATGAAAATATTTTGTGTGTACTTTAAAATCGGCCCAAACCTATTCAAATTTAAGTTAAAGTCAAATATTTTTGAACTGGTTTATATATTTCATAAATTTTTCATCCTGCAGCTTCTCTAATAGGTGGTCCATTGATATTTAGTTCTTCAGTTAAAGTTTGCCACAAAGTATTTGCCGACTGAAGTGCTTTTGGTGTTTTCAAATGGCCTCTTGCCAATTGGCTGTGCTTATTCATATATTCTATTATTATTTCAAATGGAAGCGGTTTAATGGTCTTATTGCTTGCTTCTCTGAATTAAATAATAAATATATGATGAATTAATAAATAAATAAAATATTATCTTTCACTAACATGTTTGTAATTTGCGAATGCTATTTTGCTGTCGAATAAATTTTGCGAATTTGACATTAGTTTTCGCAATGTAGAATACCGACTTGTCACCTTTTCTTATTTGAAATGCGATTAAAAAAAAAACTTTGCGAATATCGCAATACAGAATAGCAATTGTTCGCATTTATGCATTTTCGCATCGCATTGATATTCGCATCGCAATTCAGAATAAGCCTCCAGTACAAAGTTAGATATGGGCATTTCTCCAGAATGGTCTACCAGGATGAAAAAATAAAATTTTGATAATCATCGTCTTTTATTGTTTATTATTATACAAAAGGTCTATGTTTTTATAAAAGAATGGTTTCATTGCATATCTTAGCAGTTTTACTTGAGGAAATTGCGCTGGAAACTGCAAAAAAAATTTTTTTAACCACTTCTAAAGATATTTTTATATACTTATTTAACATGCAAAAAATATATTATGTTTCTTCATAATCTTTGCATTACAGTCAATTGTAAAAGGAATATTAAGTTTTTTTTGTTAAGGAAATTTGAAGATATTTATGGGAAAATGCATGGTGATAATAACAAAAAAAAAACATATGAAAAAATGGTGCGTTCGCGACCCGCGTTCGCGACCGGTACATAACCTAATTAACCAAAAACCAAGAGAGATATTTTATTTTGTAAATACTTGGTAGAGACCTACATTATCACACTTTTAAAATAAGCTAATCACTTTTGAATCTTCCGTTCCATTACGCAGATTTTTCAATTCACTACTGTCAGCCAAAGATGACTTCAATTTTGCGTACGTTCGTAACTACATGTTTATAACTATCATTATGAAAACTTAAACTCAATGAAATCCATCTTTTGCACTAAACATAAAGCTACCCAAACGCTATCGAATAGCAGAAAAAAAGTTTTGTTTTCTTTATTATTTGTACATCAAAAGCGTACGAACGTACGTTCGTTTCCCCTGGAAAAGCCCATATGCAAATTGATTAATTCTAAATAAAATAAAAAATAAAAACTACTGTTATCATAACTTTTTCTGTACAAAATGCTTTAACTTATAAACGGATACCCCGGTACCCTTATCAGGAGTCTACGCGAATTCCTGAAAAATTCGAACTCTTCGTGGCGGGTATCAAAGATACGCCACAACCGAATAAAGCACTTTGTCTTGTTATGTATATCTGCACCACAAAACATATTCGTTTGTGCTTTCTGTAACACCCTAAAATAAGTGGTTCTGGTTTTTTTTACCCCGATCGACTCAGAATCACTTTTTGGTTCGATCTAATGAAATTTATTTAATTTGCACCAGTAAAAAAATAAATAGTTTCAATTAAACGCTTAATACACTTGATTAAACGTTTAATTCACTTGATTAAACTTTTATTCACTTGATTAAATTTTGAATTAAAACTAGTTTTATTTTTGATTAATGATTTCATTGGTGAAAAGTGTTCAAGAATGTGTAGCTTTGTGTCCAAAGTAGGCCATATCTTTCATATAAGATCTAGAAACAAAGAACTATTTTATTCGAAATAATGTTGTATAAATAAAAGAGCGAGCATTTCATTTTGGGCCATACTTGCCAAAGTATCTTTAGAAGCTAAACAAAATTGCCGTCACGCGAATATAGCTTATAATGTTATTAATATCAGGGTAGATAATTATTTTGAATGGGGTCATGGCTCTTTTTACATTTTCATTCCTACCAAATTATGTTGGGTGTCATGCTGTTGTGTTTGCTTAATTAAAGTTTTTCGCTTTTTCCTTATAGTGTTACAGATAATGGTATCAACAAGGCTTCTAGTTATAAAATAAATATAAGAATCCAGGTATCACATTTGTCATCTGTATTTTTTTTTTTAATGTATTTAGTTCTCAGCAATTCCCTTTGTAAATCATTTTAACATTTTGCGATTTTGTTATCAATAAAAACAACTACTCTTGACTTTAATTAAATCCCAAAGTATTTAGAAACTAAAAAAAAAACGTAGCCTGTCAATGTACAAAGCAAAGACCCATTTTGAATTCTATTGCCCCAGGGTCTTCTCTGCAAATGTAGCAGATAAATTACTTGTATATTTCTTTTTTATTATACCTCAACAAAAGATCTAGAATTCGAATGTCTTGTTTTGATGGATGGAAAAAATCCAATGCTTCTGGGAATATAAGGAAAAAAGGAAACCATGTCATAATTAGAAAATGATAAGTGAGGCAGCTAAACATTTCCTTAAATTCTCAACTTCAAGTTTTTTTTTTTTTTTTTGCTTAAATAAAATATTGTAAAGGTAAACTATCAGTGACAATTCAAGTAAAAGATGATAATTTACGTAAAGTAAATTATTTAATCATAAATCATTCAAAAGTGTTTAACAATTTTAGTCAATCTTTTTTTATTGACTCTTCTATAAACAACTTGTAATTTTAAAACAAAGTTTTTAAATATTTTGTTGTTTGTCATTTGAAATCCTTTTTGCTATTTGTTGTAAGTGTAGAATATAAATACATAAATTTATTCAAGCCTAAAACATATTTTTATACCCTCCACCACAATTAGTTATGAAGAGGGTATATTAAGTTTGCCATTCCGTGTGAAACTTTTTTATTATTCATCTCAGACCCCATAAAGTATATATATTCTGGATCCTTGAGTAATTCTAAGTCGATTTAGCCATGTCCGTCTGTCTGTCCGTCTGTTGAAAACACAAACGAACTAAACAAACTGGGTGTCAAATTGCTTGTAGTTATCCTAAGCAGTTTGGGATTGAAATTCAGCAAAATCGGCTTAGTAGGATCAGAGCTATGAATCAAAATGTGGAACCACCACCTAAAAAAAATTGATAATTTTGTTACAAAAACTAACATAAATGGTGGAATAATACACAGAATGACATTAGATTTTGCAAGAATTCGTTTCATTCAACTTGAAATCACGCTGTAAAATTTCGTGAAGATCGGTCAATAATTTACCCTAGGTTCCATATAAACCCGTCTCCCGGAGAACAGTTTAGTATGCCTAAGACCATAATTAATAACGTTATCATAACAAAATTTGTTTCGTCACAGTTTTATAGGACTAGAAATGATACTGTGAAGTTTTGTGAAGATCCGTCCATAATTTACCCTAGGCGCCATATAAACCTTACTTCCGGAAAACAGTTAAGTACGCCTAAAATCGTAAAAAATATTGCTATCATAACAAAATGTTATACATCACAGTTTTATAGAACTAGGAAACAGACTGTGAAATTTCGTGAAGATCGGTCCATAATTTACCCTAGGCCCCATATAAACCCTACTTCCGGAAAACAGTTAATTACGCATAAAACCTTAAAAAATATCGCTATCATAACAAAACGTGGTACATCACAGTTTAATAGAACTAGGAAAAAGACTGTGAAATTTCGTGAAGATCGGTCCATAATTTAACCTAGGCCCCATATAAACCCTACGTCCGGAAAACAATTTAGTACGCCTAGATCCGTAAAAAATAATGCTATCATAACAAAATTTGGCACATCACAGTTTTATAGAACTTGAAATGACACTGTGAAATTTGGTGAAGATCGGTGCATAACTTACCATAGGCCTCATATAAAGCCCACTCTGGTAAAATAATTAAATACGCGGTAAACTTTCTTCCAGTTTATCTTCATATGGCCAAAAAAAATGATATGCAATTTTGTGATATACGGTCCATAATTTACCCTTGATTCCATTTTAGCAGCCTTCTGAAATTCACTGCAAAAGCTTTAACTAATTGCACCGCTGTATTGAAATTTATGTTTTTTAATACTAGAAATCGTTCTGCAGAATTTGGGATGATTGGTTCATAGCTTACCATGGCTTTTATATAATTTGTTCTCCTGAAAATCATTTAAGTTCAGCTTAAACTGATATTCTACTCAAGCTATTTAAAATTGCTAAAAAAAAAAAAAGTATTAAACATTCTGATTGTCGGTCAAAAATATTCTATAGGTCTAAACCGCAACAAATTTTAATGCAGATGTCTGTTTTAACAAAGATTATAATAATAAATAGACATCTTACAGATATAACTCCTAAAATATTCGAAGTGTCGGTGGAGGGTATCAAAGATTCGGCACAGCCGAATATAACACTCTAACTTGTTTTTTTTTCTTCTTTTTCTTTTTTTGACAACTCATTCAATCAAAGTTTTATTACTGTTTTGTTGTTTTTACTTGTTATTAAAATCAAATCCCCAAGATTTTTGCACCCTTTTTTCGAACATAGAAAAATTAATTACATGTCAAGTCTGGCAGAAGAAAAACAGAATGAACAAAATATAAATATTAAAATGAAAAATATAAAAAAAAGTTTTAATCTAAAAGGTCAACAAAGTTTAATTTTTAAGATAAATTGCAGAGTAAAAACCCTTTTTAGAAAAAATTAAGGAAAACATAAGCGAACATAAACAAGTAATTTTTTTCATAATGTATTTTAAAACTTTTGCATAAATAATTTACTTAAGTAAATTCAGTTTAATTTACAAAGTATTTCTTCAGGAGCTTAAATGAATGCGCCCTATGCTCCAGTGGGAGTTAAAGGAACATATATATATAAAATCAATTCGTACACTCACAATATTATTACAGTAACGGACTGTAGTTTATTTAAGAAATATTCCGTTCAGTAATTTTTAAATAAATAAACATTTAAATTTCTAAGCAAATTTATTTTTAACCGATTTTCAGTTTCAGTTAATATTGTCCGTTGATTGAGTTAAATTCTTCTTAATGTTAAATTAAATAAAAATGTAATTTAAAGCATCTAAAAGTTCATTTAATTTTTACTGTCAAAAATTCAACAGCGAATTCCGTAAAAACCATATTCAGTAAAAACAATTAAATATTCAGTTATTTTATATAATTTAACTACCAATAATTAATTTTTACTTATCTATAAAAAAATGAATTGCTTGTTTTGTGTAAGCACTTCCCATTTTCTTTTTGTTAATATAATTTAGTTAAATTTTTAAAGTAAAATAATTGCGAAGCCATATCGGTCATGCTGCTGGTGCCTTATAATCGAGAGTTCTTCTGTAAACAACGTGGTCAGTACAACAAAAGTAAAACAAACGTGTGTAACAGGGTAAGTAAATAATGATATTCTCCCTTGTCTGGTATAAATTCGGCTCTTTTGTGGAGTAAACGTAAATTACTGAATTTAATACAATAACTGAATATTTAATTGTTTTTACTGAATATGGGGTCAATTTTTTGACAGTAAAATTTTAAAAAATAACTGAATTTCAAAAGATTTTGTTATTCGTGCTTAATTCCCAGCAGTGTGGCCATATCCAAAAATATTTTACAGCTAAATCGGCTTTCAAGCAATGCTAAAAAATGCCAAAAAAAAATCCTTAACTGCCAAAAAATAATGCTAAAATTTTAATGTATTATTGTTTTTTTATTTTAGTTAATATACCTTTATACATGATTTATTTTACATAATTCTTCCCTATAATCATATTAATAGAACAAACTGATTAAAAAATAACAATAAAATATTTATTAAACATAAAAAGTCTTAAAACTATTAATCAAATATATTTCATTCTTTATACACATACATAAAAAGTTTTCAAACAAAAGGTACCATACCACTTTTATATTATATTCAACATTTTTCATTTTTCGAATTTATTCAATGACCTAAATTTCAGTTATGTATTTTATAAAGCTTTTTCGAAAAATTAAAAATGTTGAATATAATATAAAAGTTGCCATCGGAAGGAAATAATTCCCAGTTTCTATTTTCTATAAAGTATCACTATCCAGTGTGACACAAAGAATGCTGACGAAGGCCGCAGCGGGCCAGAAAATACATTACATTCTGCTGGTGTCTAATAATTGTAAATTTTTCTGTACATACAATATAACTCATTGCTGTCCAAAGGAAAGCTTAGGTAAAATGTAACAAGATAATATAATATAATAGTCTGGTAGTGCATAAAGTAATTTCTAAAAAATTGAAGGAATAGGACTATTAAAAAAAGCTTTATAAAATACATAACTGAAATTATATATATTTAGTCCTTTAAAATTCCCAGTCGGAACATAGGGCCATAACTGAAATTAAGCTCATAGAATAAATTCGAAAAATGAAAAATGTTGAATATATGTAATGTAAAAGTTACCTTCGGAAGGAGATTTATACCACTTAAAACCTAGTTTAACTTCCGCGTTGCTAAATGGCAAAACCAAAAACTTCGTTGCAAAAGAATCTAATTCAATGAATGGATTTTCATTTAATGCATTTTTATATCCATAAACATTTATCCAGAAATCAACTGTTGAGTTCTTATTTAACAATTCATATGAATTTAGTTTCTGCCGCTGATGTTCCAAAGTTGTAATTTCTTCTACAGTGAAATCAATAATTTCTTCTTTAAAATGTCAGCTTAGTCTGGGATCACACTATGAAAGTTTTCTTTCAGAAACTTTGGGTTTATTGGTGAGAGGGGAAAGGAACATGCTTTTCTTCTCTCTTCTCTCACCCATAAACTCAGACTTTCTTAAAGAAAACTTTCATAGTGTGAACCCAGACTTAATTTGCATTTATTAGTATTTTCTGCACAAAAATTGTTGGCAATCGTTGTCTTAGTTGACAAATTAATTGAGCCATAAAATGCCAGCATGTAATTCGTATTTTAAGAGTTATGGTATCTCTTTTCGTTTCCAACAATTTTTCAAAATCGTAATTGAGCTTAATATGAATAATCGATCAAGCTGTCCAAATTTTAAAACAATTTGATATGAAAGATCTTTTAAGAGATTGTACAGTTTCTATAGCAAAAGAGTAGGGATTTGTTTATACATTCAACAAAAAAGTGTGGTAGATTTTCAAAAGAAGATTACTTGAATACTCTTAAATTAGATAATGCTAAAAAATGCAAAATATGTAGTTGAAAAATGCTAAAGAAAATGCTAACTGCTAAATGAAAAATTTGCAGCTAAATCAGACAAAAAAATGCTAAATCTAGCTGCAAAAATGCCAAAATGGCCACGCTGATTCCCAGTTTTTATTCTTGACAAAAACACTTGAAATTTATTGTGGATGGGATAAGCTATTACTATGCGCATTTCACTGGTTGCTTAGCCCAGATCATCAGGAAACTTCATCCATAAAGATTTTAGACAAACTAAAGATATTAAACCAAATAAAACTGTTAAACGTATAAGAATTATAGGAACAGTTCTACTTGTAACAATATCAAAGCTTGAACAAAACACATCAACAATAAACAACAGTGGGTTTATCTCATCTTACATTCCCCACTACAATTAGTTGAAATTCTCTCAACATTAATTGTAGTTGTAAGTAGGTTAAGAAAAACAAAATAACAGTTTTATTTGGTTTAATATCTTTAGTTTTTCTAAAATCTTTATGGATGAAGTTTCCTGATGATCTGGCCTAAGCAACCAGTGAAATGCGCATAGGAATAGCTTATCCCATCAACAATAACTTTCAAGTGTTTTTGTCAAGAATAAAAACTGGGAATTAAGCACGAATAACAAAATCTTTTGAAATTAAAAAACAATAATTTTATAAAAGGCTCGTGTAACTTTCGATCATATTTCTTAAGGCCATCCCTAAGATTTCTGTATGAAATCTGTGCGATGAGTCGATCAGCTATCTGTCAGAAAACCTTAAGAATGTCGGCTAATATATCCGAATTTCCCATGCCTTTTCATTAGATTTCTGTCGGATATCTATCAGAAGTGCCGGAAAAAAATCAGAATTTCCCACGTCATGTCTGTCAGAATTCGTGTCAATATTTTTGGGTCAGAAATCTGACAGAATATGTTTACGATTCCGACTTTTTTGTCGACGTTTCTCTCAGATATCTATAAGACGTCGGATTATTTAGCTGGCTGGGAATACGTTAATAAATAATATAAAATGTAGTAAAAATCCCCCGACAAAACAAGTATATTTTATATTGGCTTTAAATGGCAAATATGGTTTTTTCAACCCGATAAAATATACAAAAAGTTGGCTAACAAACGAACTGTCATACCCAGCAAATCATAATGAAACATCGCTACCAAATTAGACTTGCCAACCGTCCAGTGTTTCCGTGACAGTCCGTATCCACGGCTGCCGGATTTAACGATATATCGTCCTTTTTACGATTGTGGGTCCAAAAATGGCCCATTATTGATTAGACAATTTAAAACCTAAATTTCACGATTTTCAAATGAAAAATTTTGTATTCATTTACAAAGGTTTTTAGTAAAATTACATGTTTTTGGATAATTTGTTGGGATACTTTCTATTATTTAATTGACAGTAATTGTTTCGTGTAAGCAGCACATTAATCAAATATATACATATAATAAATTACGCTTGAAATTCAAGTAATATATACATTTTTCAATAATTTTTGTAAGCATTGAAACAGAGTTTCAGATAAGTAAAATCGGTGTTTGATATCTCTTAGTTCTTTTTTCGAACTTTCTTATGAATGAAAAATGATCTTATTCGAGTCACGTCGCTCATTATACATTTTTTTAACAATTTAAGCATATTCTTACATATGACAATCTGAACAATACCAGGACAAGTAAAGTCATCTGTTGGCAAAGCTTCTAGAATTAACTTATAACTACCAACATTTTATGAAAAAATTTTCTTTTTTTGGGGTTTTAAAAAACTAAATTTTCATATTTGAAAACCAGTTGCCGATCTTATTGAAGTTGGTATGTTAAATACGTTAAAACCTGCATTTTTGGCAATTGGAGTGAGAATAGCGGTTTCATTTTTAGAGACAATGAAAAGGTTTTTTTTATTTCAACTAAAAAAAACCAAAAATGGCCTAAAATTGTCTAATCCTAACAACTGTTAGTGTTATTTTACAATGACGATTTTCTTACCATTTAAGTAAATCAATTTGACGAGTTTTGCGATTTTATGCAAAATTTTCCGATTTTCAAAACATTTTATCTGGCAACAATGCCCGCATGCCGTCGTTACTCTGAACTGGACGCCGTTTGTCCCGTTTTGTTGCAAATATATCGTAATAACAAAAATATTTGATTCTGTTTATAACCAAAAATTAATATTATTTGATTATGTAGTGAGATTATTCAACTGTAGCTTTTGTAATAATTGTAGACAGTTTAATTTTGATAACACTGTGCAACACAAAAAAAAAAAAAAAAAATACAAGTTCCGGCCTATAAATTTTGATAGAGGAGAAAAACACAAAACGCCAATAGCTTTGAAAGTTTACATTTAAAATTCATTTGAGGTGGGGTTAAAGTTTCCCAACTCTGGCACATTCTTATTTTTAATGGGCATAAGAATGGGCATTAGGTATAAAATGCGTGCAGCAAATTGATGCAAAATATTTTGGAGAACATTTTTGTAGAATCTGTTAACCCTCTAACTCCTCAAGGTATGGGTTATTGTCATTCTTTTAAAAAAGAGCAAAACACACCTTAAAAACAGGGATGTTTCGCAAAAATATTATCCGTATATTTATTTATTTATTTATTTATTTAATTTAAGTCTATGGACAAATTCCTTACAGACTAACTTAATGTATTAATGTATTAACATAATAATTTATTTAAGCAAAGAAAGAAAGTTTAGAATAAACATTATTGATTTAAATATAATATGATATTGCTTTTTATGATATTAATGTTCAGAGAATAGTCGATAAAGTTATACATTTCATTGAAACAGTTGCATAATTTTCTTATTGGATCTGACATCGCAAAGTTTGTTCGGCATGTTCTGACATATAGAGGGTTGAAAAAACGAAGTGAACGTTGAGGAATATTAAAAGTTACGTTACTCAATAAAAATTCGGAATGTGTACTACCATTTATAAGATTGACCATAAATGATATATTTAGCATCATTCGCCGGCTTTTTAACGTTGGTAAATTTATTTATAATAATTTAATATAAGTTTATGGATACAACAAAACGAAAAAATCAACCAGAAAGTCAGAAATAAGACACAACAATATGGAGCTTAGGGTTAATTTCGCATTTATTAAGGATTTGATTTTAAAGTACCACAAAAGTTAAGCATAAAAAAAGTACAAATTGAACTAAAAATCACTAATATCTCTATTATTGAACCATCGATAGCAAATTTGGAAAGAAAGTATTCATTTATTACATTTGATTTTGGCTCTAGGCAATTTCACTTCATTATCATACAATTTCCAGCATAATTTTGTGTTAACCGAATGAATGCTTTTGCCTTTATATCAGATTCGGTTGACAACTGATTCTCAAAGTTATCCATATGGAAATCTAAAAAATGAATTTTTGTTGACATATGAACGCCAAGTTTTTCAAAAGCTCTAAGCTTGGTGTCTACGTATATTCGAGCAGTAGAAGAACAATTTTTGCCTAAGACATTGTATACCACTTCCTTAATTCTTTTCCATGCATCAAGCTCATTTGGTGAGAGGATTTCGTCGAAGTCAGCGTTTTGCATTAGTTTTCTTATATCTGGACCAACAAAAACACCTGTTGGTAAGAAACCAATTTTAAGGCTTTAACTCTTTCAGCCACACTTTTATATATGCAACTTGATAACTAAAAAATGCACAATTTTGCATTATTTACAGATTATTTATTATAAAAATGTTGATAATTTTGTAAAATAAGGTGGTTAGTTTACTTACCACCATGACGGTTGGCTTAAAAATTAATTTTTGCTTAAAATCCGAAAAAACATGTTTTATTTGTTCGGATGCATAGAGGAACTCCGCTGGTGCTGCATTGCCATACAGAACGCACTGGTCATCATTTTTCTTAACAGAGCAAATAACCTATGGCTGTTTTTTTAACTTGGGGAAAGACCGGTTTAAAAACAAAAGCTTACACATTTAAAAAAATTTATAAATGTTAAATTTCAAAATTTATGCCTCAAAATTTCGCATAAATCTATCATCGATAATCTTAAAAAATGTAATTATTAGGCTCTTGAAAAGGTGGTTAGATAACTAACCACCAAACCTGAAAGAGTTAAACAATAATAACGACTTGAAGAACACATACATACCTTCTTAAATCTTTGCTTTTCTTAAATTTGGAAACATTTTTTTCAGAAATTTTAATGCTGATTTATTTGTATTCAGATATTAAACAAAGTTTTTAACTACAATGATTTTGATATACAATGGGGGTAAGAGAATTTTTTCAGTTGGTACCAATTATTGTGCCCTAATAATGTTCCCTAAGCTCTCATCTTCCATGTTTTTTTTTTGGAATATTGGTCGCCTTTTCATCTGCTTTCCCAAGTACATAAAAAGTATCCGTACTTAACGTACCGGCCTGCATACCTGAAAGGAAACTCACGACATTTAAGTCACAACAGATCCGCCACTTATGGTCTTCATATTTTACGGAGTCCAGTATTAATTTTATAGAATCATAGCTTTCTTTAACGACTTTCTTTGTTACAAGATTTATAAGCGATTCATAATGATTCATTTGAATGAATCAATAGACATACGCCAGTCATCGTGGTCAAAATAAAAATTTTTTGCATTAATTATTCCTTTAATATCGTTGCAATAAGCAAACGTGTTATCATCGGTTACAGAAAATAATGTCATAAAGCTCTCTTGGCGCTTACGAAAGCTGGTAACATTGGCATCAGGTTCAAGTAGATGAAGACTTTTTTAGGTCTGCAGCTATAATTTCTGATTTGTTCTTAGACAGATCCAGTCTCCAAGCCAATGCATTTAAATGCTCTTGCGACATTAATATTGGTCTTGGGATAACTTCAATTCCTGTGTAATCACTACCTGACTTTGATATTATAGCACAGGTACTGGGAGTGCGTCAGAATGCGGAACTGGGAGCATGTCTGATGGTACAGCTTTGTATGCAAAACTCTTTTACCTTTATCACTTTAACTTTTATATAGGACTATTGGCACACGTAGCATGTAGCGTCATTATGTTCATCTGGATCTAACCACCGCATAGAAATACCAAACTGCACTTAATTTCGTTGACCGACTTCAAAAATAAATAAAGTTTTAGAACAAAAAGAAAAAAAAAATTAATTACCTTTGGACCATAAAAACTTCCAGAAAAACTTCTAGCTCAAAATACCTTTCATAGATGTCTTTAAGTAAAACACTCAAGTCACAAAACAAATTATGTACACATTATATGAACCGCAAATTAACACGTTTTCAGTACAATAAGAAATAAAGCAATTGATTTTTGTTTTGATTTTGCTTTTCTTTGTTTTTGTTGATATGTAACAGATAATATTTTTGCGGAACATTTTAACCCCGTAAACACTTTTTTTAAAAAAGGACATTAAAAAGACCCATACCTTGAGGAGTAAGAGGGTTAACTGATTCTACAAAAATGTTCTCCGTAATATTTACATCAATTTGCTGCACACATTTTATACCTTAAATGTAAGGGTCACATGGTTTCTTATACCGATTAACAATAAGAATGTGCCAGAGTTGGGAAACTCTAATCCCACCTCAAATAAAATTTAAATGTTAATTTTCAAAACGCCTACTACCCACATGTTTTTTTTTTTTTTTGTCTCCTCGATTAAAATTTATAGGCCGGACCTTGTAATTTTGGAAAAATTTTGATTTTGTTGTGCAGTGTTATAACTCAAATTTTAAAGATTTCAGCAGAAGCAAAACTATTTAAAATTAGAGTCATAGGAAAAACAAAATTAAAAATCAAAAGTTTCATTACCAAAAATTAGACAAAATTGCACGATATTTTTACAGCGGGTAGAAAGGAATATTAAATGTCGATTTTTCCAAAAAGAGAAAAAATTAAAATTTTGAGTTAATACCGTATTTATGATCAAGTGCGATAGACAAGGATTCTTTATTTTCTGAAATATGTTTTCAAAAACGTGATCTGTCAAAACGGAATATCACTATTGAACAATATTGTGAACCAATTTATGGCCGAAAGAACACATTTAAATAAAATAATGGTTTAAATTTTTCGATAACGGCGAAAGACAATTTATTTATTATAGTGCAATATATTTTTTTTGTAGCGCCTAGTCATTGTTATGTAAAGCGTAATGAATATATTTTAGCAATAAACCACTCATTATTATTTGTAATTATTTTTTACAAACATTTAAAAAAATACATAATTCTTATGTAGGTAGTTGTTACGCCACAACATAAAAACAAACAATAACAAATATAAGATTGTTGACGTTTTAACGAACGAAAGAGAAGTTTTTTCGTTGTTCAAAGTAAAAACCGGAATGATGAACGAAAGGAACGACCTAGTTCCTTTGATCTTTCGGATCGGTCGGAACGATTCCACAAAAGGAACGATTTTGCCCAACTCTACAAGCAGCCCCTTCTTGAATAATATTTCAACCAGCTAATTAAACCTTCTACGGATCCTGATAAGCATAAACTTGTGTTAAATTGTATAAACACGGTTTTTACATGTCTATTATTTTGTTTTTTTTTTTTTTATTTAGTCTGACTACAAATTCAACGTATAGGAACAAGGAAGTTATAGCTTCTTTAAAAAGTTATAATGCTTCAAAGTACTTTTTTCGGTTTTATTTAATCCAAGCTGACCAGACAAACGTTGTCCTGACCAAATTAGAAAAAATGTTTGCGTTCGATTTTTAAAATCCTGTAAAAAGATCGAGAACGTTTGAAAGAAAAATTAGTCAAATCGATGAAGCCGTTTTCTGATTTTAGTTATATCGAAAAAGTGGGTGTTAAAGTGGGTGTTAAACCTCAGTTGGACTATGGCAGTAATTTTAAAGAAAAAATCGTCCAAATCGGTCAAGCCGTTCTCAAGCTATGCGCTTAATAGAAAAAGTGGGCGTAAAAATAGGCGTGTTACATTTTTATTTCGATGAAAATGTAAAATGGATTAATACGAACATTTAAAAAAAAATTAGTCAAATCGATGGAGCCGGTTTTTTGATTTTAGGGAAATCGTATAAATCTAAGTTTGACCATGGCGATCATTTTAAAGAAAAATTCGTCAAAATTATATAGATGTCATTGGTGGTGCAATATGAAAATTGGATTTTGCCACGGCCCTCCGCCCGCAGACCGAAAATCAAAAATCAGACTTCACAGTGTCACCCGCCTGAATATTCTGAAGATTCCCTGAAAATTTCGTCAAACTCGGCCTTGCCGCTTTGAAGTCCATACGTTCCACACATACACACATACTGTTTTATATATATAGATAGATTCCTTTTAAAGCAGGTAAGAAACTATAACACAGTACAACAGCCAATCTGGGGGGTGAGAAATTCCAAGTCAGGGTGATGGTACTAGGTCAGTATAGTAAAACCCTCAAAGGGTTTGGCGTTCGTATGTGTCAGTTTTTTTTTATGATATTTTAAATTTTTTCCTTATCTTGATGTTTCTTGTTTAACATAACTCGAGAACCACTTGTCCGATTTTGCTAAAACAAACTCAAAAAAATTTAGAATTACAATTTCTTTAATCCGTTCATATAACGTTTTTCTTTATAATCAACAGTTTTGCCGGTAAAAATAAATTTGTGGAGAATTATAATTGATAAGTGCAAAAAAAGGTTCAAGCCTGGATGTATGCAGCAGATTTTATCACAAACCTGCACTGCAATTTTTGTGACTTTTTTTAAGCGATCGGTGAAAATCGTCGGACTTTCCCCTTTTCTAGGGATTTTTTTTTGGAAAATTTCAACCGTAGGGGACACAATTTTTTATTTTAGGGCATATTTATTTATTTAATCAATGGATATTATCCTTACTGACTAATAACAATATTGACTTAAAATTAATGAATAACAATATGCATTTTAAAATATACTACAAATTTACAGAATATATGTAGTACATAAAAATTTACGAATAAAGAAAAACAATATGGATCGGTGAATTTTTAACACAGCGCTTAATAAAGCCAAGATCGCCTCGAGCTTTATTAACAGTTAATGTTATATGAGAAACAAAGTTTAATTTAGGATCCAGTAAGACTCCAATATCAAGAACCGAATCAACCAACTCCAGTTGATGACCACCAAAAGCATAATTAACAGCAATAGAGTTATTTCTATAAAAACGCATGCTTTTGCATTTCACAAGATTCAGCTCCATCATATTATGATTACACCATAAAAAGAAGTTATTAAGATCCGATTGAAGATAAAAATGATCCGAAAAAAATCCCTAGAAAAGGGGAAATCCCCTACTGTTGACATCACTGAATGTGGGTGTATTCTTTCAAATAACAAACAAAAGTCCGACGATTTTCACCGATCGCTTAAAAAAAGTCACAAAAATTGCAGTGCAGGTTTGTGATAAAATCTGCTGCATACATCCAGGCTTGAACCTTTTTTTGCACTTATCAATTATAATTCTCCACAAATTTATTTTTACCGGCAAAACTGTTGATTATAAAGAAAAACGTTATATAAACGGATTAAAGAAATTGTAATTCTAAATTTTTTAGAGTTTGTTTTAGCAAAATCGGACAAGTGGTTCTCGAGTTATGTTAAACAAAAAAACATCAAGACAAGGAAAAAATTTAAAATGTCATAAAAAAAAACTGACACATACGAACGCCAAACCCTTTGAGGGTTTTACTATACTGACCTAGTACCATCACCGTGACTTGGAATTTCTCACCCCCCAGACAATAATCTCAAAAATGTTCCATAGTGTAATCGGTCAAGCCTTTTGGGTCACATAACCGAATTTAGAAATTGTCAATAAAACGACATGTTCGGAAGCAACCAGTACCGCAATTCTAAACATTTTGAATTCACCAACCTCTCGTTTGCCTTAATGTCTACAACCAAATTTTTTTCGTTAAATACCCAGATATGTAGTACAATTCGGAAGTGAATTAGCTCAGATTGATCTACTTTTTTGTGTTTTTATCATCAAACTGACGAAGTTGAAAATTTGGTTATTCTAAAGTGTGTTTATTTATAAAATCATTTTATCCAAAAATTAAATAATTTTCTAGCAAACTCTTGACCTAAATCATTATGCTTTTCATATTGTGTACAAATATTTTATTGTAAAAATATACATACATACACACATACACAACATTCAAATTTGCCTTTTTGCTATTATTAGTTTCACTTGAATTCATGGTTCACAAACTAATTAGAACACTTTTTCTTTTACGTCAATATAAACATTTTGATATTTGAACTTTTGCTCCCATGCACAAAAATATGTAGTTGGTGTTTAAAAGTTGTACATATTTAGACCAACTCATATTTTATTTTGTTTATTAAGTTTTTTTTTTTATTTATTTTTAACATTTTTTCTAGACACTTCCTTTTTTTAAATTTTTTTTCGTTAGTTGATTTTTTTTCTTGTTTGTATTTTCGCTACGTACTAAAACTAAACACATGTTTAGTTTTAAAAAAAGGAAAAGTTCGAAAAAAATGTTTTAAAGTTTTTAGTTTTCTAGCTTCCTGTGTTTTGGAAGTTTTTGTATGAGTGAATTTTTATTTTGTGCGTTATTAACAAGAAAATAAGCTTCATAATAGAATGAACTTCTTGTATCGGGTGATTTTTTAGCTATTATCTTTTTGGCAACACTGGTTTAAACAGCTGACGCACGTTTCGTGTTTTGTTTCACTGTCAAACATCTTCAGTTTGGTCTATAATTAAACCATGAATTGGCTTACAAACGAACAACGCTTGCAAATTATAGAATTTTATTATTAAAATGCGTGCTCTGTTAAGAAAGTTCATCGCGCGCTTCTTGTGTTCAGCGACGATGCTCATTTTTGGCTCAAATGGTACGTTAATAAGCAGAATTGTCGATTTTGGAGTGCAGATCAGCCAGAAGTATTGCAAGAGCTACCCATGCATCCAGAAAAAGTCACAGTTTGGTGCGGTTTATGGGCTGGTGGCATCATTGGGCCGCTCTTCTTCAAAGATGATGCGAATCGTAACGTAACACTGAATGCTGAGCGCTACCGTGAGATGATATCCAACCTTTTTTTTGCCCAAAATGCAAGGGCGTGACTTGCATGACATGTGGTTTCAACAAGACGGTGCCACATGCCACACAGCACACTTAACAATGGACTTATTGAGAGGAGAGTTCGGTGCACATTTTATTTCACGTTCGGGACCGGTCAATTGGCCGCCTAGATCGTGCGATTTAACGCGTTTAGACCATTTTTTGTGGGGCTATGTTTAACCTCATGTCTCTACACACATGCCCGCTTCAATTGACGCCATGGAAGACAACATTGAAGCATTTATTCATGAGTTACCGGCCGAAATGTTGGAAAGAGTATGCAAAAATTGGTCTAAGCGGATGGATCATTTGAGGCGCAGTCACGGTCAACATTTGCATGAAATAATCTTCAAACATTAAATTATATGGACCGTACTATCGATTCAAATAAAGATTTCATGCATTTTTCTGAATTTTATGTGTTTTTTTTAACTTTTCTACAGCTCTTAAAAAATCACTCTTTCGTTTTCTCATAAACACAAATACACAGCCAAATCATAAAAAAAATTAAGTTTTAGTGCCTGCTTTTTGGACGTTTTATAAGTTACGAAATACATAGTTTAAATTTAGATTATTTTATAAGAAATATTTTAGAGTCTTTAATGACGAAAATTGAGGTTAAAAAGAACAAGTTAGAGTGCTATATTCGGCTGTGCCTTCACCGACAGTTCGATTATTTTAGGAGTGATATCTATATGATATCTCTCTATTATACATTTATTTTTATAAAAACAGACATCCGCATTTAAATTGGTTGCGGTTTAGACCTATATTGAATTATTGATTGAACATCTTGAGTAAAATATCATGATTCTTAACAGTTGAAACCGAACTTAAATGATTTTCAGGAGGGGGATTTATTTTAAAGCCATGGTAAGTTGTGAACCAATCATCAAAAACTCCACAGAGTAGTGAAATTAGTTTTAGCGTTTAAAGTGGATTTCACAAGGCTGCTAAATATGGGATCTAAGGTAAATTATGGACCGTTTATCACAAAAAGACATGACATTTTTTCTTGACATATGAAGCTAAGTGGGAAGAAATTTTTCCGCAGCATCTATACCTCCTTCGGTTTAAGGCTTATTTAATTAATTTACCAGCTTTATATGGCTTTATATGGGGCCTATAGTAAATTATGGACCTGTGAAGTACCAATTTTTGCTATGATAGCATAAGTTTTAGCAGTTTTAGGCGTACTGAACTGTTTTTTGGGAGTAGGGTTTATATGCGGCCTAGGGTTAATTATAAAGGGATCTTCACGAAATTTCACAAAAACGAATTTTTGCAAAATTTTATATGATTCCGTGCATTTTTCCACCATTTATGTTAGTTTTTGTGACAAAATTATCAGTTCCACATTTTGACTCAAAGCTCTGATCCAACAGAACGGATTTGGCTCGATTTCAATCCCAGATTGCTTAGGATAACTACAAGCAATTTGACACCAAGTTTGTTTATTTCTTTTGATTTGTTCGAAAGTGAGCATGTTTTCAAAAGACGGACAGACAGACAGACAGACAGACAGACAGACAGACAGACTTTCTGTTCTGTTACGAATCAGCTGATTTGTTTTTGTAATTTAAAAACCTGTGAAATTGATTAGTTTTTCTGTTCTGTTGCGGTTTAGTTTGTTAAAAGGCAGAATTAGTCTTTACTTTCTGTTCTGTTACGAATCAGCAGATTTGTTTTTGTTATTAAAAACCTATGAAATTTTCTGTTCTGTTGCGGTTCAGTTTGTTAGAATAAAAAATTATTAAGTTATTGTAAGTGACAGCAAAATAAATAATAAAAAATACATATTTATGTTGAAATAAACTATTTTTGATTGAAATTTGATTTGAAAATTCATAAAATGTTATTTCTTCAAATTTATTTGCATTAAAGTGATTGAAATGAAACAATGGACGGTGCAAAACTAATAAATTTGTCATAAATGGTTGATAAGTTGCTACAGAAAAAGTAACTATTACAATTTCGAAACAGAACGGCACGGAACAGAAACAGAAAGTAAAGACTAATTCTACCTTAATCAACTAAGAATTACTCAAGGAGCCAGAATATATTATGGGGTCCAAGATGAATAATAAAAAAGTTTCACACGGAATGACAAACTTAGTATACCCTCTTCACAAGTAATTGTGGAGGAGGGTATAAAAATGGTGCGATAAAATGTATTACAATATTTAAGAGCCAATCCCACGATGTCACACGTTAACGTTCGCATAGAAAATGACATTGAAAACAAAAACAAAATTTTAGAAATTGGTTTTGTTTTAAATTTTATTTTCTATGCGAACGTTAACGTGTGACATCGTGGGATTGGCTGTAAATGTGTAAACAAATTTAAAAAGACATTTAAATGTAAACATTATATCTTGAGCTGAGAGCTGCTAAAAATAAGTAAAACATAAAGAAATGTTTTTTTTAGAAATTCAATCTGTTGTTCTTTTAAGAACAACTTTTTTTTTAATATTATTAATTTTTTGAAATGACTTGAATTTAATAACTGATTAAAATTACTGATTACAAAAGTTAAACTTAAGATCCCCACAAATGATGGATGGTCTCTTGAGACGAATGTGTACGACTCAATTGATTAAAATCACATACTGTCATGTGTATATGAATATTAATGGAAAACAAACGACTATTCCAAGGCGAATTCATCCCAGGTAATCTCGGTACTACAACAAGTACAACTTGTACAAAAACCACATGCAATTTGTTTTTGTTAAATCATTGTAAAATGTCTAAAACATAAATAAAACAAGACAGAAACAAAGATAATAAAAGAGAATAAACCAAATTTTGACATCCAACAGTGATTTTAGCTAATATCAACAGGGCTTTTAAGACCACCTGTAAAAAATGGACTATTCCATATAAATATTAAATGTCACGCAATACTCAAATCAATTATAAAATTGGAAAATTTAATTTGTCTATAAATTTTTAACGCAGAAATATTTGATTTAATTAACCCATTAAGGCCCGAGCCATGATCCCATTGAGCTATAATGATGAAACTTTTACAATTTGATTGTTTATACCTAAATATGAAAGAAAACAAATTTTGGGCAAATCGGATACGTGGGAGCCCAGATAACCCCCGTTGCGAAAACGCAACGTTGGGCCTTAACGATATACAAATTAATCGCATTTGTAAAAATTTTAAATTAAAATATTTTATTCACGTCTTTAGGAAAAAAATTTAAAACAGATATTCATTTACATTTTATTTTTAATTCAATTATGATATGCTCCAAGGCACTTTGGGTGCCCACTCTCGAAAAACACTTTAGTACGCCTAAAACCATAACAAATAAGTCTATTGTTATAAATAGAAACCACACTGTCAACATTCGTAAAGATCGGTTCATAATTTACCACAGAAGTTTCAAATATTTGTCATAGCCGAATATAGCACTCTAACTGGTTTTTCTTTAATATCCTGGGAGAGGATAATTTCACATTACTTGTTCAGTTTTCTATTACTGTAGCTATTGAAGTAACCCTGCTGGAAATTTATGTCAATTGTTCTTGGATTTGTGAAAATAGAACAAGTTCAAAAAGATAGAACTCATGACCAGTGAAAGGAGAACTAATCATCTAACTGCTATATAAAGAACAATATGGTAAAAAAAGTAATGAATTACGGTACATACTACATTGTATCGAAATAATCTTACATTGTTATAACTAACACTAAACACGTTCATTGAGAATAGATGTGTGACTGGTCAAATGGTGTCAATTAACCAATGAAAACCCCATGTAAAAGTGATAGGTCTTATTCATATAAAGTGCTAGAACTAGAACCGGTCTCTACACCCAAAGACCTATCACGGGAGTACTTTGGTGTAAGTTCTCTTTCCTTTAGGAAAATAACACACTTGACATAAAGAATTTAACTACTGCGTAATAACAACAACTTATAATTGACATGTATACATGTTTTATTATGTTGTTTTAAATAGTAAGTGATTGTATAAATATATTTTATTTGATAATTTTATGTAATTTGTATATGGTTTAGGCCCAGTGTAGCGTTTTCGAATCGCGGATGTATCCAATCATAAAAAAAAGTCTCAAATGTCTACGATGATTGGATTTTTCAGTAGAAATAATAATGTTCGTATGTTAGCTATATCCTTCAGAAGTTTCAGATAGGTATATGATATATTACTTTGTTTTTTTAAACTTTTTTCAAAAGTACCCAAAAAACAGGAAAAATTAAAAATTTAAATTAAAAATGTTTAAAAGAAAAACTTATGTATGATACAAATCCAAAAACAGGTCGATTAGATATTAAGTTAAATTTTATTTAACTGTACTTTATAACAATATCACGTAACAACAAAATGCCTGAGGGGAGGTTTAAGTGAACGTTGCGAAAACGCAACGCAGGGTCTTAATGGGTTAATTAAACAGAATATACAAATTGTTGATTCACTTCAAAGAGATTTGGGATTTAAATTGAGACCGCAAGTAAATGAAAAACTCTAATCATTTTGAAATTTAAAAAATATACCAGACAGTTTCTCACATTACTGACCTTAAATTAATTTGGCAAGATATTAAGTTAAGAAGGGTTTTAAATTATATATTGCAATAATGGTCGCCAAAATCACAAATTTATTTACATATAAATTTTTGTTTAAATTCGTTTTTTTTATGTCAAATAAAAGTTAAATTATATGAAAAACAGTAGGTAGCTATGAATTGATATTTAAATAGAATTGATGAAATTGGCCATTGTTTTAATTTGAAAAAAGTTGGGATTAAAAAAAAATTCTTTTGACTTTGCCCTAAACTGGTTTGAAAAATTAAACAAATTTAAGAAAGTTAAGTCGTTCAAGCCAGATCATATGAAAGCTGCCAGCGCAGTATTAAGCAACAAATTTTCGAGACTCCATTTGGGAACCATGAAAAATCATGGACCCGATCCATTTAAGATTTTTTTTATTGCTGGATATTCTTAATATCAACATCTATATGAGCTTTGTTCGTCTTTAAGCGATTTTGGAGAGGGGGTTTATATGGGACCTATGATCAATTCTGGATGTACCAGCACAAAGTGTTGGCATGACAAATTAGCTATTATGACAGTTATCGTAACTTAAATTTATATCAATACTAAAATTGATAAGAAAGTTATGTATTTAAATCTGCTTTCGGGAGTTTATTTGTTATATGGGAGCTATGGTCAAATTTTGACCGATTTAAAAAATTTTTGTTAAACAATTTAAATTGCAATAAGTTATTTTAGGACTAAATTGTATCTAAGTACCAACGCACAGTATTTTAAGAGCGACATTAATTATTTATTTTTTTGTTTTTGCCTTCTGATCTACCTTATTTTTCTACAGTTTGTATTAGAATTAGGCTTATATCTTTATTACTTTTTGTGTAGAGAAATTCAAAGTTGACCTAAGTGCATGTGTTTGAAATGACCGTAATTTATAAGCTACTCCCTATCGCTTCATGCCTTTTAAATACTCTTGAAATGCCACTTTAGCAATTATTGTTTTGGTGAAGATCTTGCAGAATATGAAGAACCAAGTCATATGTGGTCGTCTCTCTAAAGGAAAATATTGCATTTTATTTGTATTTATTTATTTATTTATTTATTGTCTATGGATTAATCCTCACAGACATTTTAGACATTTAAAATAACACTTAAATAAAATAGACTATAATTAACATTTGATTACATTACACAAATTTTATCATCAATTAAGAAAAGCAATTATTAATCTACTTATTGACTTTGGATCCAACGAATAGCCAATAAATCTATATAATTGATTGAAAGTGTTACATATTCTTCTTTGAGAGATAGGCGTAGGTGTTAGCAGATTTTGCTAATTTTGTCACCATTGGTTAATATTATCATAAAATTGCAATGAGCAAAAAATTGTGATTTTACAATGATTATAAACTTTTGTGTTATATGGGAATATGGAGTGGTTGTGCTCGAATTTTTTTCATATTTGCAGTATTTAAATATCACAACTAAATATAAGTCTAAACCAAAATTCAAGGCTCTACGATGTTTCCTTATGTTTAATGCCACCAATTGTATGAAGCTGAACCACTGTGCAATGCAATAAGATAATTTATGGGCACAAAGACTATTCTGAAAAAATTTTTTGTTTGGTGGCCATGTGGAATTACATGGATAGACAACCATCAAGCCAGCTGGACAGACGGATGGACATCAGAAAGTGATTGTTGGTTGATCGGTATACTAAACGTTCTTTAAGCAACATGTTTGTGTCTAACACATATCAGCATAATACCCTCCCTATCGTAATGGCTCTGATATGAAGAATCAAAAAAACATTAGAAAGTAACTGCCTGTTTTAAGAAATTGGTTTTTGTTTGAAATGTTAGTTAAACGAGTCACATTTGCGCTCACTTTCTAAGAACAGGCAGTAAAAACACAAAATTTTGCCGTTCCAAATGCTTTTTGGCCACCACTATCAGCTGAAAGTAACAATGATTATGTTAAAATGCTATTTTCCAACCATGGAAATCATCCACAAAAATTCCAAAATTATTCATTAACCCATTATTGGCCGCTACCATAAAACGCAGGAATTTTTAAATTCCTTGCAGGGAGGTGCTTTTGAGATTTCAATTAAGAATATTTTTCCCAAAATTGTATCTCCCAATTTGTAGTTCTCTTTATATCGAATGATCGACCAATGGCCGAAAACAGTAAAACAAATTTGTTTTAATTTTTTTGTATAAACATATATCTTTAGGCTTAATTTATAAGAATTTATTTAAAAATGTTTTTCTTATAAATCTTAATGCAAGTCTATGTAAATATATGTATTTTTGCATGTTAACATACAAAGTATGTGCCTTATAATTAGGTTGATTATTGCGAATTAAGGAGTATAAGTAAAAAAGATTTACATAAGCACCACTATGTGACAAATAGTGCTTTTACCAACCCTTGAAGCCAACTTTTTAAGATCTCCCTTCCCGTGACATTGAGTATAAACAAATAGTCAGACAGGAGACCATATAAGTTGGCCTCTGGTCCGCCGCGGCCTGAAGAAATATGTCAATTTTGAACTATGCCGGCCAGAGGAAGTAACACAACAAGATGACATATCCTTCAAATGTTTTTACATACTCATGGGGTATTTAGATGCACATACAAATTCTAAATGTTAATGTGACTTCATGTCGAAAATCAATTTGTGAAAGAGCACCATTGTCATGAAAGCAGACACCATCTATATCATGATTTTACTCCTGAATTGTTTCCGGCTGTGAAATACCGCTTAACATTAGCCATTGGTTCGACTGAGGAGTTATTGATAATAACATTGGCTTCCACGCTGTTATTCCTGCGCTTATTCAATAGACAGATAAGATGATAAGAACAACTTGTTAAAAAAAAACTATTTATATGACAATCGGAATCAGGTACGTTTATTGTCCAGTAAATACAGAACAGTTAGAGCCAACATTATAAAATACTGAAAAATTAATCTTCAGTTTCGCAGCATTTGCAAAATGTGTTAAATTCAATAAGGACTGATTTTCTCTTACCGAATTTGCATAAACTGCATTCAATTATTATTAGGAACATCAACTAGTTGGCGAACTTTGGCAAAACAATATGTTGTTCCTTAGCGAATATTATATGATAGATGATAATACCCTTTTAGATATCTGAACCGATTGCCAATAACTGATAATGCTATTGTTGTGCTTCCGGTCAGTGGTCGATTTTCGACCACCAAATATTATGGGTATTTATAGGTCAGAAAACTTATCAACTGCAAATTGATTTTTATCGATTATTAAAATATACACACAGAAAAAAATACCCATGTAAAATTAACATGGAAAATGTTGATTGAGAATCATGTTAAATTTCAGAAAAATTATGCCCTTTACTTAAATTTATCATTATTTCATATTTATTTTAATAAAAAATATCAAAATAACCTTAAATTACGTTTATTTAATATTATTCACTGTTAAAAAAATAAAAAAAAAAATATTAAAATATAAATAAATCTGGATTCAATATTGAACCCATAAAAACCTGTTTTGTATTAAAATCAAAAGTTTACCTTGTTAAATTAACATGCATACCTATTTAATTATGTACATTTTTTATTTTCACTTTTAAAATATGTTATAAAAAGAAGACAATTCCCGTATTCTTTTAATTAAAATTGTTTTTTTAAATAGTACATCAAGTTTTCAAAGTAGAAGGATGACCATATCGGACGATTCTGCTGATGCTTCTGTTAACAAAGGAGAATACAAAATAAGTGAAACATGTGTTACAGGGTTTTGAATTATTCTTATATAAATGCAAATGTTGTCTGAAGCTTCTCCACACTGTTAAAATACACTCAAACCCATTTGATTCTACATGAAATTCACGTTGTTTCAACTGGAAATAACTTTCATTCAACGTGATTCCGATTGTTATTTCAATATAAATTACATTTTGCTCTAACTTTACTGCAATGTTAAATTAACATGAATTATAGTTATATCAAAAGAAAAAAATGTTGTTCGCAGTTATTGTAAAATCAGGTTGAATTAACATGAAACCCGTATGAAGCAAAATCACCACCGAAAAAATTTAAATCAACCTTGTTTTCGACGTTTTTAACTTGATTTTTTTCTGTGTGTATTATTTATGCTTTAAAAATAAATAAAAACAAAAAATTTAATTTTATATTTTTTATATGGAAAAATGTGTCAGAAATGGGCTTTTTTCAATCCTTTTACCAAAATATTTTGTAGTCTTTAAAAAATCTATTTATTACTAATATATTACAAAGGAAACAGGTTTTTCCAAATTTTATGGTAATAACATTATGTTTTTAGGCAAACATAATATGGTTGTGGCCTCTTGATGGAGGACTAATTTAACCATAATATGGTTGGCGGTGGCAATAAAATGGTTAAATTAAACATAATATATTAAATTTTTTTAAAAAAAACTTTTGTTGGAGGTGACCTTACTTTAAACATGTTTTTTCTTTGCATGTAGAAATCACACAACTAAATTTCGTGAAGACAACTCTAGAATTTACAATAGAACCCATATAAAGCCAACGCTGAGAAAACACCTTGGTTCATTTAAACGATAACGAATAAAGCGATTGTAGTAAAATTTGTCCTATCATCGTTTAATGAAGTAAAACTACAAATCACACCACAAAACTTCGTGAACATCGGTCTATAGCACTATGCCAAAAAAATAACCTCAAAAATTAGATGTTTTTTAACTAAATTGGGGCTCTTCAAATTTCTTTTTAGTATTTAGTATTTATTTATTTATTTGATGTTCCATACACAAGACTTATGGCGATTTCTTTTCTGAGGAATATGTTGCATAAATGTTACATGCTCTATCTCTTTTGTGTAGAGCATGTAACATTTATGCAACATATTTCTCAGAAAAGAAATCGCCATTAGAGTCTCATATTGCAGTACAGAACTGAGCTTTTGTAAAATTGCAGGTTTTGTTATTAAAAACTTAAAAACTAATAAAATAAAAATATTACATATTTATTATCAATTTAAAATATTTTCAAATTGGAAACAAAAAACATAAAAACATAAACAAAAAAAAATTAAATTAAACTAAGTATAAAATCATATAATAATTAATTTAACATAACCAAGTAAAAAAAAAAGAAAAACAAAAATACAGTTTCTTCATTTGAATAAGCAAATAATGTTATTTTTGAACTGAAGTGCATTACTTATAACTTGAGAGTCATATGGAAGTTTATTCCAGAGACGAGTAGCGTATAAAAAGAATTGCCATTCGGATATCAAACTATGATGTCTAAAGAGTATCAATCTTCTTCCCCTATTGGATCTTGAAAAATTCAATCGATCATATAAATGCTGTGGTTGTTTAGTGTAAATAATCTTATATAGGAATAGTAATATTCTAGTTTTAAGAAGACTATTAAAACTTATGCCATACAACTTTATCGAAAACGCTGAAACCCTATCAAATCGTTTCAAACCATTAACATATCGGGCGATATTATTAAAAACGACGTTAAGTTTTCTTTTACTTTGTGTGTCACAACTAGCAAAAATTTCACACCCATATATGAGAGTAGGTATTAAATAGGTTTTAGCAAGAAGTATTCTAATATTTATTGGCGTGCAGTGCTGTGTTTGCCAGAGTGTTCTCAACGTGGAAAAAGTCCGACCACAAGCATAATTAATATGGTCAGTCCACGTGAGAGTGTTGTTGAAATATACTCCAAGATTCTTCACGGAGTCTACTATTTCAATTTGTTGATCATTAAGAGTTATGACAGGTACAAAATTTATGAATGTTAATCGCTTCCTAATTACTAGGCATTTTGATTTCCTTGGGTTTATACTAAGACCATTTGCCGAGGCCCATATAAAAATTCTGTGCAGTTCACGATTTAGATTTTTTACGCATAAATCAATTGAATTTACTTTACAACTAATATGAAGTTGGACATCACCCGCATACATTCTAGATTTACATAGCTCAAGTGTATCCGGGAGATCATTTGAATAGACTGAGAACAGAAGAGGTCCAAGAATCGACCCTTGTGGTACACCCCGACTTACCGGGAGGGAGCTTGATTTAGCATTAGATGACTCAACATATTGTGATCTACCCCCAAGATACGTTGAGATTAAATGCGTAGCTGTTCGAGAAAAATTAAGCATTTTTCTTAATTTAAAGCATAAAATGCTATGATCGACTGTATCGAACGCTTTTGAATGATCCAAAAGTACTAGAAAAGTAATATTATTGCTTTCAATCTCATTTCTAATTTCCTCAGCAACATCTACCAAAGCAGTTGTGCAACTATTGCCTTTACGAAAGCCGGATTGCCGCTTAGTTAACAAATTATTATTGTCCAAAAATTTACTTATTTGTGTATAAATAAGCCTTTCAAAAACTTTAGAAAGGTATGGTAGAATCGCGATTGGGCGGTATTCAGATTTCGTTTTAGGTATCCATTTTGTAGGATACAAGCTGGAAGTAAGAATGTTGTTGAAAATTAGTGTAATAAAAGGAAGTAAACTGGGATGAAGGATTTTTATGAATCTTGGCTGAATACCATCATCGCCAACAGCGTTGGACTTAACAGACAAACAACTATTAAGTACATCACATTGATCCACAGTTTTAAATACAAATTCGTCACTTTCATGAACAACATTATAGTCATTGTAGTAGTTACAGTCTGCCCCGACCATGGGTATGTTCAAGAAATTCTTATTAACTGAATCAACATCCACAGTAATCGGCTCCTGAGCAGTAACTTTACCAATACCAATTTCGCGAATAGTTTCCATGTTCTTGATCGATTATAACGTAGTAGATGACACTTCAGATGACTGATATTTAAAAGCTGACTATCTTGTCAGACCGGGGGCTTAGAAACCAAACATTATATACATTATATACATTTCTTACATATCTGTATTGCGTTAGCTAAAACGCAAAAGGCCTTAACTAATGCAAAATTTAAAATCGACTTTTTCATTAAATCTTATGTATTGCATAAATACAACTGTCCACAAATTTTGGAATCTTTCGACCATCATAAGCGTGGTTATTGCCAAAAAACCAAAAGGCCCTATCTTCAAAACATTATGCAGTTTGCATAATATGCAACATTGTTAGTTATCAAAACAACTGGTAGATTTTACAAGAAAAATAAATTATAAACAGTTTATAGCGATTTATCAATTTATTATTTTAAATGGTTTTTGCTTATCCTGTAAAATTTTCTATATGTTAGATAAGGCCTTTTGCGTTTTAGGTGACGATATACTTATGTATTTATTTACGCCTCGTGTACACACATAAGAGACATTATTTATTAAAAACCTTATAGTAATCAACGGTGTTAAGTGAAGCCTAGTAACCGCGTTTGCTTTTTATACTCTTTCATAACACACCTGGTTTTCAAAATGCCACTGAAATGGAATATTCAGCTCCAAATTTAATGGCAACAGAAACTCCATTTTCTGGTTATTGCTTTATGGCTTCAGGCGAAAAAAGGTCACATTGTGTTCATAATAAATGCTTATGTGACTGAACACCAAACCGTAAAAGGGGTTAGTTGTTTATCATGGTACTTCGATTCGCGCAAACAGTGAAAATGAGGTTACCCCATAAGGTTACTCTTTTAGTATACAAACGTATTTTGAATTTTATTTCGGTGGCATTAAATCAACCTTCATCTGGTTACATATGTACATATATGTATACAGATGTATGTTATAGAGTTTGCATTTAATCTTAGGTTTTTATATTCGTGTTAACGATTAAAATGTTTCTCGTAAATTGCGATTATCGATTATTCCCATCATTTGTATGCAAATGTTTTAAAATAACACGGACATTAGAGGTCTTTAAGGCTGGTTGGTCAATTTTCAAAATTAGTTCTAAAGTCAATAAATGTGAAATTTGGTTCCTTTATAAATATGTATATAAAAACATTTAGTATACAGTTTAGTGCCGATTGGATAAAGAAAAGTGGCTACGAAAGTCTATTGAAATTTCGAATAGTGAATACAAGGCGAACAAATTACACTTTACATGTCACTCATGTTTTTTTTTTCTCTTGGTGATAAATAAGTCAAAAAGAATTATGTTTTCAAAAAGGTATAAAAATCAAAATCGGTTCAAAACTACCCCAGAAATAAAAAATGCCCAGACCATTTATATGCCAATTATTACATAACGGAGAAACTCGAGCAAACACCTTGAACATTTTGAAAATTTATTTCTGCGATATAATTTTTTTTTATTCTAAAGACCCAAAATTGTGAGACATAAGTAAGGTTTTTTTTTTCTTGATGGCGTTAACCTGTCCTAAGGTTTTGTAAAAACCAGCAAAATTTTTAGGATATTTTTCAAAACTCCAGTTTTAAATTCTTAAAAATTTTCCTCAACAATATCCAAAAAATTCCGCGGTTGTGAGTTTAATGTCCTATTTATTTTGCTTTTATTGTAGCGAGCTTACGCCAAAATCGAAAACAAAACACTTTTTGACTTAATGAAACAGTGTTACCGAGCTTATTTAACCCATGCTGCAAGTAATCAAGATAAGTCGTTATACAAATCTCAATGGTAGGTGTAAGGGAACGACAAAAAAATGCCAACGAATCATATACAAGTAGTAGATTGTTATTTTTGCTTTAAGCAATCAAATAAATTATCTGGAAAATCAAAACAAAGTTTTTAGTTAGTTTTTTTTCATGACCTGAATGGCACAGCTTGAACAAAATCATCAAATTTTCGAATGTCATTTCATTGTATCTACAATGATAATAAGCCACCGCCTTTGATAATTAGATAAGATTGATAATTTGAAAAAAAAACTTTTGAAGTTATGAAACTTGTATTAGAAAGAATTTAATACAGAGAACATAAATGTCTAATTTGTGGAGTTATCGCAGTTTGGCTATATTCGCCAAGCAAGATCACAACATTTTATTAGAAAACGGGAAAAATTAAATTGAAACTTTGGTTGTTGATGTGGCTGTAGGAATTATCGCCCAAAGAAAAATGGCAAAAAAAAAAAAAAAAAAAAAATGAAAAATCGCCCATATGAAGAATCGCCCAAAAGAACATGAAAAATGACCCAAAAAGTTACATATGAAATTTTGCCCAAAAGAAACGAAAAAGAGCCCAAAATAAAAATGAAAAATGATACAAAAAGAAAAAACGAATTTTTTCCCAAAAAAAAAATTAAAAATTACCCAATTTGCAAAACAGTGTTTATTATTCATATAAATTTAGTAACTTACAAATGTAAGAGAAAAACATGTTTTATTATGGTCACAACCAACAAAACTATTTTTAAAGAAACTTATTTTACCATAATGTGGTTGTCGGTGACAATGATTTGGTTAAATTAAACATAATATGGTCAGCATTTTTTTAAAAATGGTTTTGTTGTTTTTTCTCTGGGTGCATATATTAAACATATAACGAAATCACTTTTGGGCTCAAGGATTTTCTCCCCTATGTTGTAACAAATACCGGCAGCGCTTACTAAAGCGTCTTGGCATAGACGGCCTTCGACCGGGCGCAAGGATTTTCTACTCTATGCTATAACAAAGACCGGCTTCGCTAACTAAAGCTTCTCTGCGCAGACGGCCTTTGGGCGGGCGCAAGGATTTTTTCCTTTATGGTATAACAAAAACCGGTTTCGCTAAGTAAAGTTTCTAAAATCTGCCTTGTTTCCGAACGAAGGCCGACTTCGCAGAGAAGCTTTAGTTAGCGAAGCCGGTTTTTGTTATACCATAGAGGAGAAAATCCTTGTCCCCGGCCGAAGGCCGTCTGTGCAGAGAAGCTTTAGTTAGCGAAGCCGGTACTTGTTTTTATCAAAGAGGAGAAAATCCTTGCGCCCGGCCATAGGTCGGCTATGCTTTCGACTTTGTCCACGGACACTATGACACTGGCCGTTATGACATGCTACCTTTTTGCAATATGTCCCGTTATTTTCATAAATAACATTATGGAATTCGTCGTATAGTAATAATGAATGATTTAGACAAATAGTATGCCCGACAAAATGGGTGTTTTTTCATATAATATTTTTGGGAGATTTTTCATAATGAAAAATCACCAAATTTTAAAAACGAAAAATCACCCAATAGAAACGAAAAATAGCCCAACAATTTTGGGTCACTTTTCATATGAATTCAGGCCCAATTTTACATGGAATTTTTTTGGGCGAATTTTCATTTACACTGCTTTACAAATTTTTAATTTGGAAAATTACCAAGAACGCCACGTGCCTAGATAAGTTAATTTTGACCTCCTGAACACGAAAAACGCTGTAATTTTTTTTTCAATAGTTTAGTTTTTTAGATAACGGTACTTTTCTTAGCATATCGACGGAAAAGGCATTCAATTACCTTTCCAACGATATGCCATTTATCTCGATCGGACTTTTCGGTTGGGCTCCACAAGGGTTTGAGTGGGACCATACACCGAAAAACACAAAAGTACCGTTTTTCGTGTTCAGGAGGTCAAAATTAACTTGTCTAGGCACGTGGCGTTCTTGGTAATTTTTGGCTGTAAACCAGTGTTATTTTTTGGGCCATTTTTCTTTGGGCGATTTTTCCTACAGCCATTTGATATCACGAAGAATATAAATGTTTTTTTAATTAAACTTTAAAATTTTATATATAAACAAAAATTAAGGAAAACGCAATTATTACGGCTGCAGGTCTATATTTGTTTTGCTTAAATAAGCTTTAATGCTTTTTGTGATGTGCTTTTTAATAAATTTTACCTAGAAATATTAATATAATTAACTTTTAGTTGCATCTTTTATTTAAATTTAGTTAGCACCATAACGTTCTGTATTATTTGTTAAACTAGAATTTATAACAGATCCATTAAAATACTGATTTTATTATTTTTAATATGTTTAAAAATGGTTAAGTTTATAAAATTTTTATTAAAATCGAATTGAAAAGCGTCAAAAAACTGACATAAACATTTCGCTTTTTAGAGTCTGTGGTGAGATTTAAAAAAAAATGTTTTAATGCAAAATTTGGTCATTCATTATTAAAAAAAATGTTTACCGAACTTTTTATTCATGAAAAATACCATTTTTGGACGCTCTTTGGCGCGGTTAAGCTCACGGGAGATTATCGCTAGAGTCGAAATATTTTGGGAATCTTCATAAAACATATCAAAGTTAGCTTTGAGGGGGGGCCATCAACATCTTTTTTAATTTTCTACAAATGAAACAAATTGTTATTATGAAAACTAACAAACATCCCAGTAAAAACTTCGCTTACTTTTTAAAAATGTATAGCTTCATTCGCTCATTATTTAGTAGCTTTCTTCTATAACTACTTCTATAACCCTTTTTCTGGATGTATGTAGGTAAAAAAAAATTACTTTTGAATGCGTTTATTTTGGGACATCCCTAGTAAAATTCATTGGTTCTTTAAGTAGAATTGTAAGTAGTCTTTTTACTTTTTTCTGATTACTCAGCACATTATTTTGTAGGCAAAGTTTTAACTGGGATGTTAATTAAAAAACAAATTAAAAATATTAAACAAATTTTCATCAATAACTTAAGCCTAGATATAAACTATCTCTCAAGTCTTACGTATTCCATAATACTTTCTGAGGTAGAAATCTAATGAGTTTTGTTGCGACTGTCAAAAAATATAATGTAACATGACAGTTCACACCATCACACAAAGTATAAACACTCACACATGAAATAAAATGCAACTCTGATCCAATGAAAAGTATTATTGTTTTGAAATTTTTCAAAAAACGATGAAGTCGTATGGGATGTCAAACTTTCTTCTTAATACTTGTCATTTTCGTGACACATTGCATTCACACTATCACACTTTGTTATATTACTTGAGTTTTTGACATGTATTAATACAAAGTATAATAGTGTAATCTAGCCTTTAATAACTTTTGTTAAATTTTCTTTTTTGTAGAATTGTACTTGGTTTAATAAATGTAGAGTCGGAAAGAACCCAACCAATTGTGGGGGGAAGTAAGAAAAGATAAACTCACTGTTTATTGTTGATATTTTGTTTAAGGTTTGATATTCTAACAAGTTAGACTTAGAGTGTTTATAGTTCTTATTCGGTTTAGGGTTTTATTTGTTTAATTTTTGGTGTTTCTTAAATCTTTGGAAAATGTTTCCTGATGAGCTGGCCTAAGCAACCAGTGAACTGCGCATAGAAAGAATCTAGCTTTCCTTCAACAATAAATTTCAGTGTATTTATCAAATATGAAAAATTGGGAATTCAGCACGTCATACGGATATCGTATAAATAATTTACGATTAAAGTTAAAGTACAATCAAACTGTTGTCTGAATATGAATAAAAGTTTCGATTATTCGCTTTTGCGTTTTGAATTGACTTAGAAACTCTAAATATTGTACACACAGCGATATGTACGTTTGTAGATTTCTATGTAAGTGTGCATTAATTTATTGTTATTCAAGTTGGAAAATCATAACTCATGTTCGCGGTTTTGATGGGGAAATTCAAGAAATAAATTACATCAAAAAATTTTAAATTAAGTTTAATGCTTATCCAAAAGTAACTACAAACCTTTAAAGATCCTTATAAATCTTAAGCAATATTAACTTTAAGCTTATGGTTAAACATTTCTCTAAACATATTTTCAACGTACTGTGTCTTACAGTTATCTATCATTTTTTCTATTATAGATCCATAACGGCCAATCTTAAAGCCTTCTTACTTTTTGTATATACAGATTTCTATTAAGAAACTTTTGAGTAACCCCATAAGAGTTATAAAGGTTAAAATTAACCCTTTAAACGACTTGAAGACGTTTTCAATTTAGTATATTAAATAATATTGCTTTAAAATTTTACACTTGAATAAACTATTTCCCTGGATAAGAATACAATATTATATGATATTTGTGTCAGCTATTGATGCTGGGATTTTAAAATGTTAACATAGAGCTTCTTTTACAATGTTGTTAAATACAAGGTGGCGCAAAAGTCATCGCTCGAGCGGAAGATGCTTTCATTTCTTTAAATGGCGGTAATATAAAGTTTTCCTTTAACACTGGTAAATACGTCAATAAGAAATGGAGCGCTATACTTCATGAAAAGGACAAGTTGTTGTTTCCTTTTTTTTTTTGTTTTGTTTTTCTTGAGAAATAAACATGAGCGCCAAGGCCCATTTCCATCTCTGTGGACACGTGGATAAATAAAACAACCGTTTTTGGGGCAGAAAAAGAACAATTACACTTGCTCAAAGTTACCATAGTGTAGTCAGGCACTTTTTTTTTGAAAACGCCGCCTGCCAAATGCCTACTGTGAATGGCGAGCACTACAGAGCTATGCGCAACCTTTCTCTCCGTACTTAGTAGGACAAACTGTGACCGAAGGACATGTGGTTCTAACTGGATGGAAGCAACATTGTTACTGCTAGATATACAACAAAAATTTTTAATACGGCTTAATTATTGTTCTGATGAATGGCACTGCCCGGCAAAATTGCCCGATTTAACCGTTTTATACTGGGGGTTGCTTGAAGCAAGATTCTACACAGAAAGAAAAACACTCGGGATTAATTAAGTTTTTTTATACTTACTTTAAGTACGAGTCTTACTCGAAATTCAAGTACAAATAACACTAAAACATACTTCAAACAATCCTAAATGGGAATACTTTCGAAAATAAATCCCGGAATTTCTTAAAATATGTACAAAATTCTTAAATCAAGTGAAAAAAAAAAACGATTAAACTTTTCGTTGTTAATGCCACTCTGAGTGTAAACTTACAAAGTGAGCGTTTAAATCTCATTTAACTTATCAAAGTTTGTTGCAGACACTACAATAAGACCACACAAGGACTTGATTGTTAAGTGTAGAAACAACAAAAGAAACAGAACAAGACGAAAACACATTATTTTCATTTTTAAAAAAAGAAAAATTGAGAACTCTGGCTTCTAATTTAGTTAATTTATTTATTTAAAGTCTATGGAATAATCCCTGCAGACTTATTAAAATATACATATTACAAAAGAAATTGAACAGTACAAACATATAATTTAAGACTATCTATTATTTATTTATTTAAATGTAATAATATGATATCTCTTCTTACGATGTCCAAACTTTTATTAAAATCAATGAACGGATATAATTTATTAAATTCATCACAAATTCTACGAAATGGATCAAAGTTGGCATAATTACTAGAAATAATATTTGATACTCAATAAATCATAATTTCTTAGTGACCGATATGGTATATTAATGTCAATTTTACTTAGAAGAAATTCTGAATTGAGGCTACCATTCATCAGTTTCAAGAGGAAAGAAACATTTAACATGTCGCACCTGTTCATCAAAAGTAACACAACTCAAAATTTACAAGTTTTCAGTAGAGGAAAAAAACTAATTCCGCCAATATGATGGAATTATTGTTATAAACAAATATAATGTTATAAAGGAAACTCACTAATATTTCAATAAAATCACAAAATTTATTTCTCTTCTTCCTTTTTCCGAAATTATTACGGATTTTTGATTTAATACAGTTTTCATGAAATTTTTTGATCTACATGTCAATATTATTTCAAGTTATGCTTATCACAACCCAAAATCAACAGCTATTGATAAACAGATTTTTAACATGAAAACAATCACAACTCGAATTAATACAGTTTCGCTGATTCATTTGAGCACCATAACCCTTGAACACTTCAACGCAACTAAAATTACAACTCTTTAATTGAATCAAAACAAACAATATGAGTACGCAAAGAAAGACATAACGGCATTTCTCTCATGAAATATTACAAATAGAATACCAAAAATTTTACAGTCGTTAGATATGGTAATCATACACTGTTTCCTTCAAAAAAGTGGAAAATAGAATTTTTTGAGTTGTGTTACTTTTGATGAACAGGTGCGATGTGTCTGCGGCTTTTCAATGTAGGAAGCTTAATGAAAGCAAGACGGTTCTTGTATGATGGCAACTTTTTATTTGGATCCCAACCCAAACCATTAAGACAAAAAGCAAAAATTGAGCTTGAACTGATTCAATTTTGTTAGAGTGTACGTTAGACCGGGTCGACCTCCATACAAAAAAAAAAAGTTGTGCCAGTCACCCCCTAGAATGAAAGATATGTCAATGAAGTTTCTAAATCAGGAAAAAACAGTTTTAAGGACTTTAAAAAAAATTAGCCACGCCCTAAATAACAGCCCTTTTTGTTTTAGATATATAGCAAAATAAAAATTCTGTAAAAGCCTCCATTTTTTTTAATGGCTCCCTAAGCCATTATCAATCTCGTACAAAACTCTGTAAGTTACGCGCAATTTTTGTTTAATTATTCAATAATCCTGAAAACCACTCTATATGGCTTGTCATTTGAATTTTTAAAAACTGTTTCTTAGCCTTTGGTTTTTTTTTAACTAAGCGGTGTTTTCAAGTGGACTACTCATATTTTAATGAAAGTGAGACGGATGAATTTATTGACAAGCTTTCTCGATCTGAACTACTAGCGTTTTTTTTTTTGCCAGTTTTCATATTTTGTGCAATTTTTCGTGCCATATTTTTTTTGCTGGACTGTGAAACTCAAATTAAAAATTTAAATTAAGACATTTGTAAAAGCAAACATAATGTCATATATGAGACCATGATACAGAGTTAAAACAAGAACTAAAAAATATAAAGAAACTGCAGAATTCTAAAAATGAAAAAAAAAAAAATAAACATTAACATATTTGAGTGTTTAAATACAGAAGGAAGATCATTTATAAATAATGTGAATAAAAGCGGTCCTAGGTGACTACCTTGAGGTACACCCGATATTACGTTAATATTATTGGAGAACGAGTTTCGGAACTTAACAGACTGCTTTCTATCCTTTAAACACGAACCCAGCCACTTTATGATCGATGTTCTAAAGCCTATACGATCAAGTTTAAAAAGTAATAGATCATGATTTACTTTATCAAATGCCTTGCTAAAAGCATTATATATAACATCTGTTTTTTTCCTATTTACCCGAGTTGTTAATTCAAGCAGATTTGTAAGCGTAGAACATGATTTGCGGAATCCGTGTTGCATTGGAGATAAAATAAAGGATACATGATGTGACAGCGTGTTGTATATAAGTTTTTCAAATAGTTTTGGTATAGCACTAAGCTTAGCAATACCTCTATAACTCGAAATACCAGATTTAGCACCAGACTTGAACAGCACAATAATAAAAGATTCTTTCCAAGTACAGTTATATATGTACATTAAGTTTTTAAGGTAAAAACCATATCGCTAATTATGCTGGTGTTGTATAATTGAAATTATTTAAGGTTTTAAACGGGTGAGTAAATCACTTTTGGTTTATTTTATGTACAAATTCGAACTTCAATCTAATTTTCGAATTATTTCAAGTACGATTTCGGGATTAAATCAACTTTATATTTCTTAAATCAAGCGCATTCCGAGATGGATTCAATCTTAGTTTTACTTAAATCAATCTCATTTGCAAATTGTTTTAAATACGAATTCAGGATTGAACATGGATAATTTAAGTATTTCGCGATTGAAAATCCGTACGTAAATCATTCTTTTGTACTTAATTCAAGAAAATCCGTACTCACCGTACTGTTAATACCAGTAAAAATTATTTTGGTTTTTTGAAGCACTTATGAGAAAAAGCGCATAATCGAGCGCTTCAAAAAGAGAGCTGTTATACAGCAGTAAATGATAATGAAAAAAATATACAAAAAGCTGCTATTTTAGTGCTGATAATGAAGAAGGTTTTAAAGCGAAAAAAATAAAAATATATTATGGGTTACGAAAACTATTGAAAAAAGGCATTTAAACCAGTAAAAGCAAAAAATTAATGAATATGTTAATATAAATAGCCTTTGAAAAAGTACTTTAGGAGTGCTTTATTTGCATGTTAAAAGAAGAGCTTATTGTTAGCAGAAAATAATCCTCCAAACCGGGAACACCCCATACAAAAATAAGGCATCCCATCAGCAGGTTTGAAGCGATTTGAGGAATGAATTCATATATAAGACCTGCTTCTTTTGGAGCACATTTTTTACTGGGAGGGTATATGTATATAACTTTTTCATTTCGTTTGTAGGTTCCACAATATTGATCCTTCCCCCTATAAAATATATATATTCTGGGTCCTTATGAAAAGCGAAGTTCAAATCCGGTTGTCCCTCTGTCAGTGTGTATGTTGAAATGGGTTTTCCGAAGACCCAAAAAATGATGGGGACTAGGTTGTCATATATTTATGTCACATACACTCCGTTTAAGTTTGCTATTGAAATTAAGCCGGATCGGTAAAAAATGACGGAGGTATGCGCAAAAACCACGACTACCTCTAATGTTTCCCAAAAATCCCTTGTTTGTATATTTTTTTTTATTTCTGTATATCATGAGAACGGCAAGAGCCAAAGTTTAAAAATTTGGTACAAACATTAAGATTAGCCATATAAAGCATCCCACATAATGCGGGCGGGATTGGGGAAGTAGGCGTGGTACCTCCTGAATTTTTGGACTGTCATATGACGTATGGTTACGCCTTATATATCAAAAGATCGGAAATCTTTAGTAGAAAATATTTTCTAAAAATTTCGGAAAAATCGTTTCAGATACAAAAAAGGTATGACCAAAATTAAAAATTTTTTTTCAAAAATTACCATTATCGGTATTCATGGATCTTTCCGAGTCCAAGTTTTATAACCCAAGTAAATGGCAAAGTTCTTCTGAAACACGTCGGTATATAAATCTATCAAATCGGTTAAAAAATGGCTGAGTTATGATCAAAATACTGAAATCCCAAAAATTACTCCTTATTATACCCTTCACCACAGGTGGTGAATAGGGTATATACAACTTTGTCATTCCGTTTGTAAGTTCCACAATATTGTTCCTACCCCTATAAAGTATATATATTCTGGGTTCTTATGAAAAGCGAAGCTCAAATCCGGTTGTCCGTAAATTAAATAAACTCAATCCAAAAGCAAAACTAAAGTTGTTTATTTATTAAAAAAAAAATCACTTAAAGAATATCGGGTGACAACTTTTGCGCGACCTTGTACTTAAATTCTAATAGAAAAATGTACAAACAAATTTATAAGTATAAAAGGTGTGTTTTTGAGAGTTTATTTTATTCTTTATTGAAGAATAGGAAGATTAAAAAAAAATACTTTGTCTTGGAAAACTAGTCAATAATATATTAAGTTCACCAAATTTATTTTCTACAAAAACTCCTTTCATGAATCTAAAATCATTTGTCTTTATACAGCTTTATTGCGACTAAAAACATAACCCAATTTTCTATAAAAGGACACATGTTTATTACGCAGTAGTTTTTTCCAGCCTTTTGGTTTTCTTATTGACTATGTCTACTTATTTAGTTGATATTGCATAACTTTTCGCTCCAAACAGATTTTTAAAACTAAATTAAGCTCTGAATTTTAAAGCTCTAAATATTATTTAAGTGACTTTAAATTATAAACTATATTGACTGTTTTTATAAAAAAAAGGTTTAATTTAATAAAGGTTTACAAAGCAAATTTGCTATGAACATTTTCCTTAATAAGCGTTTGTTAAATTTAATAATCATTTATGATTACGATGGTATATGTACATATATTCAACTGTTTTTGGATAATTCAAATAAATTATTGTAAATTGTTGCATTAAGTGTTTACTTGATTATTATATTTAAAAAGTGAACAAATATTTATCTTGTATAAAAGTGCTTCAGGATGTATATTTAGCGTTTATGAAATATTGTAATTATTTATTATAAATTTACCTATATATGGACAATTAATTTTATATTTACCGATACTATCGATTACTTTAATTAAATATACATATATGTAAATAAATTATTGCTATTTATTCACATTTTTCACACATGTACGACAAGACACGTTATTATTTCGTTCGATTTAAAATATAAATAACACAGTAATTTAAACAGTATTTACCCCAACAATTTGATACCCTACATCGCTGCCTTCATTTGGCTACATGTTTCAGTTTGTCCCATACTCGTGCATCTGGTATTTTGGACTCGATGCATCCACCATAATAGAACTATTATCACTTTGTGAGCATCAAATACAACGCACCTTCTAGTTTCACAATTTTTTTTACCTCCCATTACATGCTGAGGGAGAGGATTCCGCGCAAGCGGCACTTTTCGACACAATCGGGGTACCGACGCCCCTTCAAAAATTGGTAAAAAAAAGCCTTGAAAAAGTACAATACCAACTATGCATTCGATATTCGAAATAACGTTCTGTGATTCGTTGAACGGACAATTCTAAAGTTACACTCGCAAATAAATATGACGCAATCGATCCAATAGTAACAGTGTAACGATACATCAAGGAGAAGAAGAAAAATGTTCGTGTTCAACAGCCCATATGGGTGGCGTGGATTTGCATCGCAATGGGGTTGCCAATTACTCTATCGTCATTCGTAGCAAAAAGTTATAGTAGCCGTTCTAAGTCTTATGCATGGATAGCGCTGTGGTCAATTCGTGGAAACTAAATTTCTTTATAGCAGCTTCGCAAAACGCGAATGCTATCTCACAGTTTGACTTCAAAAACTCGGTGTCCAAGTCTCTGCTGCTTTCGGCGGAGGATGACGGAATCGAACCTTCGTCTACAAAGGATTCAGACACTAATTATAAGCAACAAAACTTTTCGAAAATAGACAGCTTGCACGTTCCCTTGAAAAGCACCAGTTGTCGCCGTTGAATTGTTTGTACACCAAAAGTCACCATATTTTAGTGTGAGAAATGCAACGTCCACATACATACAATTGTTCCACAAAGCCAAATAATTTTATTAACAACACCGCGCCACACGTTCAAAGAATACGTACCATAAAAAACATAAATACAAAAAAAATTTATACACAACAAACGGATGCAAAACTCTTAACAGTACTAGCGTGTGGTTAAACACACGGCAATTTTCGGAAAACTACTCGTCGAAAAAAAATTTTTTTTTTAGAAAATGGTATTAAAGACGTTCCTGGAATTTTCAACAAAACATTTCAACGTTTAAATTTTTGGTAATTAACCGGCTAAGATGGTGTGTTTACTATCGACAAATACAAAACCAGATAATATTGGAATCGGTTAATAAAAAAATAAAACTTCCGAATAAAGCTATCAACACCAAAAACTTTCTAATAAGTATTGGAATTGTGCTGGTAGGTCAAGAATGGATTTCCTTTCAAATATCATTTTAATGTTTTGGCAAAATTGTTACACACTATGACAGGTATCTACTTTGTATTTATTTTAAAATCACTCCGCAATACTTTAGTACTAACAAATAATGTAGGGGAAACCTGCAACGAATAATAAATAGTACTGGTATTAAATTTCTTCTTATTTTTAAGTCAAGCTCAAGGTCAGGTTAAGAAAATGGATAATGGACAGCTTCTACAGGGATCTTAGGTTTATAAATTTTAAACAAATTTTTATAAAACAAAATTAAAATTAAATAACAATAATTGACAACATGAAAAATAAATAATAAAATAATAGAATAATTTTGTTTCCTGTGTATTATTTTTATTATTTATTTTTCGTGTTGTCAATTATTGTTATTTAATTTTGTTTTATAATTTGTTTAAAATGTATAAACCTAAGATTCCTGAAGAAGCTGTCCATTGTGGCAGCGAAATATTGGATAAATAATAAATTAATATATTTTTCTTAACCTGACCTTGAGCTTGACTTAACAATAAGAAGAAATAAAATTAAAAGGTCAAAGAAGATAGACTAAATAACTGGCATTAAATTTTTATATTTATATATAATTTTATTTATATAGTTTTATTTTTTTTTTAGTTTTTTTATATTTTTAATTTTGAGAGATTTTGACAGATAAGACATTATAAAATCTAATGAAAAATTAAATTTTCTTGTGGAGGGTATTTAAGATTCGGAACAGCCGAACGTTACTTGTTGCTACTTACTTTTAAAGGGAGTTGATATTTTATCAACTCACTAAATAGCTATTTTTTATCCCGTCATTTGATATTTATTTGTCCTGCAGCTGTAAATTGAATTTCGTTTATATTCGCAAACAATCTATTCTGGTTTGAGTATTTTACAGGTTTTACAATAGACATTTCTGGGAGTGTGTGCAAAAATTAAGTGCAAATGTGGTTTTATTACCATAGTGGGTTTATTTATTTATTTTCTATTTATTTTCTTAAGTCTATGAAAAAATCCTTACAGACTAATACAAATTGAAAAATTTATTAAATATAAAAATACAAGCTTTAGCAATTACATATAATAAAACGATTACTCTAACGAATTTAAATATGATGTTATATCACACTTTATGATTTTAATGTTTTGTTAAAGTCAATATATTTATATAACTTATTGAAATCATCACAGACTCTACGAAATGGATCAAACTGAGCAAAGTTTGTAGTATTTTAAATGTAATTTAAGCGAACGAAGTCTTCGCAGATCAATACATAGCATTAACATTTAAAACTGATTTCCAGCATACAGACACAACTCCTGTCCTTGACGAAGCGCATTGTAGACGTCCAAGTTTGGTCCACTTTTTCGAGCATTGCTGGCTGTATGTAACAAAAACCATGAACAATGTTGGCTTCCAAGGCGTTAATTGTTGCTGGTTATTTTTATTAGTGACTATCGGTCGATCATTAATTACGGCTTTGGCTTAATTTAATTATTTATTGCCTTTTCATCTCCTAAAGTTCTCCTATATTTCTTTGGCTGCTTATAGTATGTGAATAATATACTGATAAATATTAAGTTTTTCAATACTTTAATGTTATAATTGAAATATTCGAAAATAATTTTGTATAACTTTTATTACATTAACTTCAACCATATTTTAATTGACCTTTACTTTGATTTTGTCCCACTGTAAAATGGAAAAAACGTTTTAAAAAGCGTACTTACACATCCAAATGTTGTCTGCCCTAAGGGGCCATTAGCAGCCAAAAAAAACTAACACTTTGTTAACACCCATAAGGTCATAGGAAAAAGTCACACTAAATGTTAGTCAATCACATTAAATTACTTAAATGGTCGCTTAAGTTGCTTTGTTCGTTCAATAAGTTGCTTTGTTCCCCGTTCATTGCGACTTCTTGCAGAAAAATACAACACTTAACATACGCAAGTGCTAGGAAAAATTGATTGATTTATTGCCAGTGATTTGTTGCTTCCCATAAAAATTTTTTTTGGAAGTTTTCCAAGTTTTTTACAATGAATTTTCTTTGCTTCTTTTTCTATGGATCGTGTCTTAAACTAAAAAAAAATACGTGTCAAAAGCAAGTCATTAAAGGTGGTTACATAAAAGAACATTAATAAATTATCTTGAAGTTTGAATGATTATGTGTCGTTAACATTTAAAAGATTGTTTTCTAAATGAAATATTTGTTTTGACTAAAAGAAAAAATTTCTGCATATAGTACATATCGCACACTAAATCATAAACAAGCACACCGCAAACTTTACCAAAAACTTTTTTTTTCATAAGCCGGTTAACAAATAAAATCTGTGTATCTTCGACGAAAATTACGTTAACGTCACTGTCTTCTTTAACATTTGTTGAACTCAATTTGATTAAAAATTTCAACCATATTTTTGACACCAGTTTTCTGGCTCTACTTAAAACATACTTAATTATTAAGTTGGGCCTGTTTATGATTCATTGTGCGATATATGTTTTATTTATGTATTTAAAGAATCACAGCGGTAATATAATGAGTAAAAAGGCATAATGGAAGGCCTTATTTAGCAAACCCTTGAACTCCTCACCGAATTTGTTTACTTATTTTTTACACAGGTTGTCATAGAGAGCAAGCCCTTCCACACTTCCTTCTTTTTGCGTGCATTCCTTCAGGCTTTCAGATGAAGAACTTTAAAAAGGGAATATGATATGAAGAATGTTTTTAGCTTTTGTTATTTGTCTTGTATTTCGATAGAATGTTAGCTTTATCAACAAACAGAAAATTCTTTAACAGTTATACTTTAAAGCGCAGAAAAATATTAATTTTATCCAGTTCATTACCTTTTTATAAATAAGCCTGGTAAGGAAAACGGAACAGTTACTACGCAACCAATACTTTTACATAAGGGTAACGAGATCAAAAAAGACAAATGCAAATTAAAAAAACTTTCGCCTTCCAAAAGAAGCAAGGAATGTCACTTCGTTTCTGTGTAATACACTGAAAGAATTTTCTTCACAGATGTTGTTACATTAGCCCCTTTTTAATGAAATGTTTCATAAAATCAATGAAAATTTGCATTGTTTAAATGTCAGACAGTTAAAGGTATTTTTTTATAATTTTAATATAAATGTTTTATATTTTAATGAAATTTTTAATTTAATTTATCCATTTTTGCAATGTGCGTTTTGAGTTGTTGTGATTTTTATTTATTCCTGTTCAATTCATCAAGTTTTATTAATTTTATTTCGTTTTTATATTTCGTTTATATCATGTTATATTCTTCTTTCATAAGCTAACCTTTAAGTAAATTGTACTAAATTAGTTTTTCAGCCCGCGACGACCTTCATCTGCCTTCTTTCCATTTTTCTGGCTTGTACTACTGCGTAAATTTTGTGTATTTAAATTAACAATTAAAGAAAAAAGAATGTGAGAATTTTGTGCTATTTTTTTTCTTTCATGTTGTTTGTTTTTGAACCTAAATATTTCTTAAATTTAGCTAAAATTATTACTTCGTTATCGTAGTGAATTTTTTTTCATTAATGTTATGAAACATTAAAATTTACAATTTTTTTCATATATTTTCATGTCTACCGCTAAAAAATTTAATTAAAAAAACGTTTTTACAAAAGTTATAGGAGGGACATTTTTTAGTTATTAGTTTTTTGAAGTTAAAGAGTTTTTTCTTGTTTTCATTGATTTAGTGACATTTATCATGGCAAGCTTAAACTTAAAAATATTTAAATATATTCAACATTTTTTTATTTTTCGAATTTATTCTATGAGCTGTCCAAAGGAAAGCTAAGGTAAAATGTAACAAGAAGATACAATATAATAGTCTGGTAGTGTATAGAGTCATTTCTGAAAAATTGAAGGAATAGAACTATTACAAAAAAGCTTTATAAAATACATAACTAAAATTTGGCTCATAGAATAAATTCGAAAATTAAAAAAATGTTGAATCTATATATCGAGGGCTTATATTCAATACCCGCCATACACCAATTATTGGAAAATGACTTTTTGATGGCAAATTGTTCACTGATGCCAGCTTTATCTCTGACAAAAATTTCAGAAAAAAAATTAATATAAGTTCTTTTTTTTTAATATTTGTGATACCGCTATCAACCGCACGATTTTTTTTTAATGCAATACCCGCCATACGCCAAACATTGGTTGAAGTTCATAGAACGAGCGGCAAAAAATAGAAGAAGTTGTTGAAGGATAATGAAACTTGGCACATAGGCATTTGTTTGAATCAAGAAAAAAATGGAAAAATCAAAATGAATCGGCCACTTTTACGCCCACCTCCCATACAAAGTGAAAATTAAATTTTGACATATGGCATTGTTTTTTGGCACATAGCATTTTGAAACACTCATAATCATTTGTGTGAAATTTGATTTCTGCCTTGATTTCTAATACATCAACTCAATTTTCACAAAAAATAAATATTATGATTGTAAAATGGGTTCCTGAAAATATATACCTGATCACGCCCACCTCCCATAGAAAAAACAAATAGAAAAAACATGAATACGTAATTCAAGCATAGTCTTTTAATAATTTTTTAACATCATTATCGGGTTGCAGAACAGTAAAATTAACAGTTAAATTATTTGCATTTGCATACTGCTCAGTTACCAATCCAGCCTAGTAAATGGAAACATCTTCAAGATTTGAAGCCGGTTATACCACTAGAATATCATTACTTTTATGATAATTTACTGCCTTTTTCACGATGTCACTCGAATGCTTTCGTTCGCACAAATAACATGTAAAACAAAAACAAGATTTGAGAATTTGTTTTTGTTTTGCATGTTATTTGTGCGAACGAAAACGTTCGAGTGACATCGTGAAATAGGCAGTTAGTTCAGATGGAGTCAAAGTAATAAGGAGCAATGTGACAATGTCCAATTTGAATTACCTTTTTTAATTATGTTTATTTTTTTGTTATTGTTTTGTTATTGAATTATTTTATGTTAGAAAAACGTTAAACAAATGCTTAATTTAATAAAATTACATATTAGAGCAAAAAAAACATATTTTTATTACTGTGCAATTACCGCTATACGCCATAAAAATATTTGAAGATTTCAGTTGCAATACCCGACATCAACCATATCGCTAGGAATAGAGTTAAAAGTTCTACTTTTTTATGAGGGTGACTTAGTAGTCATATTTAAAAAATATTATAGAAGAAAGATTAATTCATACCTTAAGAATTTTCGAAAGAAACAGTTTTTTCTCTCTCCTGAAAAATTGTATTTTGGTGGATGGCGGGTATTGAATATAAGCCGTCGATATATAAAAATGAAAAATGTTTGTATGTTTGTTTGTTTGTTTGTATGTTGGCTTATAGACTCCTAAACAACGGAACCGATTTTCCTGAAATTTTAACAGTAGCATCACGTGAGCCCTAAAAATAAAATAGGCTACTTATTTTTTCGATAGGGGCAGGGGAATTGGTACCCTCCATTGGATGCCAATATTAAATATCGCATATCTTAAGAGCTGCTTCACGCATTTTGTTGAACTTTTGGTAGTAAAATCTTCTGAGCCCCAAAATTGAAATAAAGTAGCAGCGGGGGAAGTGGTATTCCCCATAGGACGCCAATGTTGAATATCGCATATCTTAAGAACTGATAGTGATAATGTTCAAACTTTATAGAAGTCAATCTTATGGTATACTACACTATTGAAAATAAAAATAAAGCGGGAAGGCGCAGGGTGGGAAATTCCTCTCATAGGATGCATATATTAAATATCGCTCAACTGAAGAACTATTAAAGAGATAGTCTTCAAACGTGGTTAAAGCAACTATTATGGTAAGCTATAACTTTCAATATAGAAACGGGCGGGGTAGCCAGAGGAGGAACAGTACCCCTCATAGATAGAAATATTAATAAGAGCCGCTGCAAGCAATTTGTTTAAGTTTTGGTAGTAGGTCCTTCTGAGCCCCAAAATTGAAACAAAATAGCAGATGGGGAAGTGTTACCCCCATAGGATGCCAATGTTTAATTTTGGATATCTTAAAAACTGTTATAGTCAGAATGTTCAAACTTTGTAGAAGTCACACTTATGGTATACAATACTTTTGAAAATAAAAATAAAGCGGGTAGGCGCAGGGGGGACTTCCTGCCATAGGATGCTAATATTAAACATCTCTCAACTGAAGAAGTGGTTAAAGCAGTGTAGCGAAACGCACCGGGTTAAGCTAGTTTAATATAAAAGTAACCTTCGAGAGGAAATAATTCCCAGTTTCTGATATTTAAATATTTTAATTTATAGTTAATTTTAATCTTAAGAAGCCTATTGAAATTATGTATAAAAATAAGTTGAATTATTCTTTTGAAAGAGATATTAAGTTGTCATTAATTTAATGAAATTTCGAAACTCCATTTCGTTGTGTTTATGAAATTGTTTCATTATAATATTATTTGTAAAATTTCATCCCCGTAATGAAATTTTTCATTGGATTAATGAAAAAAATTTAATGAAATTGATTCATTAGATTTCTAAAGCATAATTCTTTCAGTGTAGCTATTTCGGAAGGTCTTCCTACAGGAAACTTATACCTTCTTGAATAAATATCTTGAAGGAAATCATAAGAAACGAATCTTTAAGGAAGCAGTATAGAAACCTTCACTTGCGGGCCTTTAAATTTTTACCGCTTGGATACTCTGTTTGATATATGTTTGTGTGTACTTTAAAGAAAGCTAATTCCGCGGACCAATTTTCTTAAAATTTTTACAGTAGAATCCTGCGTGACCCGAAATTAATATAGACTACTTAATTTTTCGATAGGAGCTTATCTAAACAACCACTGCACCAATTTTCTTCTTCCAGTTTCTGTAGTAGGATCTCCTTAACCGGTAGAACACCCATAGGACTATATAAAAAAGCACATATCTAAAAAACTGCTAGGTAAAGTTTCTAAACATATAATGATTTTCTGAACAAAATTTCTAGAACCAGATTTCAAAAATACGATTGGACCATCGAGTATAGTACCCCTATTTTTAAAACTTAAGTGTCAAGAAAAATGAAACTTATTCCCAGCTAGCATTTGTTTTATAATCGAATCCTTTAGGAATCGGCCTCAAGAGAAAAATAACCGCAAACCAGTGTTTGAAATTAAACTGTACATTGTTTAGCGTTCGCCTCACATACCCAAGAACGATATCTATTTTTTTAAATGATTGTGTAGACGAATCAGACGTAGACGTTCATTTAATTTTTAAAGAAAGCGCCGAATATTATAATGGGTGATCCAAGTAGAGATACTTTTTCCATAGCCTTTTTTTGACAGGTCACGTGTGAGTCGTGTCATGCTGACATGTTATTTTTGTTTATCATTGTTTGGCATTTCATAATGGAAAGACTTACGCCTGAACAACGTTTACAAATCGTTCAACTTTATTACGAAAAGTCACGTTCTGTGAGGAATGTGTTTCGAGGCAAATTTTGTTCAGCGATGAGGCCCATTTTTGGCTTAATGGGTATGTAAACAAACAAAATTGCCGCATTTGGGACGAAGAGCAACCTGAAGAGATTCAAGAACTGCCACTTCATCTAGAAAAAACAACGGTTTGGTGTGGTTTGTGGGCCGGTGGAATCATCGGTCCATATTTCTTTAAAAATGATGCCGGTGCGAATGTAACCGTCAATGGCGACCGTTATCGTGTCATGATAACCGACTATTTGATGCCTGAACTTGAAGCTCGTGATCTCGGCGACATATGATTTCAACAAGACGGCGCCACTTCTCACACATCGCATCAATCAATGGATTTATTGAGAGCACACTTCGGTGAGCACATAATTTCACGTTTTGGCCCAGTCGATTGGCCACCAAGATCGTGTGATATCACACCGTTAGACTTTTTCCTGTGGGGATATGTAAAGTCTAAAGCTTATGCGGACAAACCCGCTTTGATTCAGCCCTTGGAGGAAAACATCACGCGTGTCATTCGCCAGTTACCAGTCGAAATGCTCGAACGAGTCATCGAAAATTGGACTCAACGGATGGACCATCTGCGACGTAGCAACGACCAACATTTGATAGAAATAATCTTTAAAAAATAAATGCCGAAGAATTTTCTTTCAAATGATAATAAACACTCCCCATTAAATTTGAATTTTCTGTATTTTTTCTTTAAAATAGTAGGGAACCTCGAAATGGATCACGCTTTATAATATTCAGTTCTTCGTTAAAAAACCGAACAATTGTAGTGATACCGTAGACAAACATTATATTTTAATATTAAATTTTTTTTTTTTTTTTTGACATTGATAAAGAAATGAACAAAAAAAATTTTAGCAGCTTGTGTGTGTATTGTGTATATGTTTTGTTTGTGTATTATTATTTTTCTGGCTTGTTGTATTTTTTCGTATGTGTATTTTTTTTGTAAAAAATTTTTGGTTTTTTTTTACCAGCCAAAATCGACGAACATTAATGAACCGAACCGACTTCAATGAAGTTTTTGTTTAAAAAAAAACGAACGGAATTAAATGTTCTCAACTTTTGTTGAGTTAGATAAAAACAGAATTATTTTTGTGTTCGAAAGATGACTAACAGGGAAACGTTGTTCTTTTTAATGGTTTTCTACACAAAAACTATTAGCGTTTGTGTTTTCCACAAATCTACTGATCCGAACACTAAGGAGCGATATTTAGTGTTTATTTTCGAACACTGCTCTCAACATATATGAATCCTTTTTCAAAATTTCAATTCAAAATATTAAGGAATCATTATTTGAACTTATGAATGAGTGATATATAAATCCTTATGCAATCGCTCACGTAATAAATCAGTTTTTAATAGTTTTTGAAAATAAACATTTAATATCGTTACTTAGTCCTCAGTTCGGTAGATTTGTGAAAAACACAAACGTAAAAAAAGTTTGTGTACTGAATCATTAAAAAATAAACGTGTGTGTGATCTCCGCAAACAAAGAGATAACTGTACTAATCCAATTCAACAAAAACAGGAGAACATTTAATTGCTAAGAAATATTACACAAACAAAACACAACACACACAAACTATTCGTGTATTGGTCTTTGCTAAAAATTTATTTTGGCACATTTCTTTATCAGTCAAAAATATTGTTGGAATCATATTTGTTTTATAATCTGGTAGAAAATTTCATAGCATTTATATTCCAAATATGATTACCAGCATATGTTAGCCGCGGCTACGAGTTAAATGGCGCATTCAATCCGTCCAATTTGTTACTTCTTTCTCCAATTAATGTGGCCATATGGCGTTAATGGTGGCTTGAATATTGGCTTCCATTGCTTCAAGAGTTGCTGGCTTGTCGGCAAAAGCAAATAACTTAACATTGCCCCTTAAAAATAATCCAGAGACGTTAAATCATACGAACGAGGGGGCTAGTGAAAATATAGTTGTCAACAAATTGATTTTGCAATGTATTGCAAGTTGAAACCTTGGAATCTTGTTAGAACCAGCTGCCGTAGGGGTTTAGCTGACTAATTTTTGGAAACAGAACTTCAGTTAGGATGGCTCGATAGCGCTCGCCTTTCACCGTAACGCAGTTCCTGTCTCAATTCGAAAGAGCATGTAAACCCCACAGAGCAGTCAATTTTAATGGATGTAATGATGATTCGTTAGTTGCTTTAGAACTGTTTTTTCTCTAAATATGGCAATTTTGCTTATTGACATAGCCATTTAAGCAGCAACGAACTATTTAAAATAGACGAATTGTTCCATGAATTTCGAGAACAGATTAATTTTTTTTTCTCAGCTGTCAAACCATAGTTGTCGATCGCAATTGTATTCTTGTAGCTAAAAAACAAAACCATCCGATACAATTTGCTTTACATTCACAGTTATTTTAATATTTGTTTTTTTGTTATTTCGTCCCTACACAAAAAAAAATTATTTTTTTTCAATCTGAACAGAAATAATTTAATGTTTTTTTTACTCATGTTTTTTAACAAAGCATATGCATGAGAATGAGTTATTTAGACATAAAAATATTTGCGAAAACTCTTGTATTTGTATGTATTTGCAAGTGTGTGTGCACATAATACAACAGTATGACATTAAATCCTCTTTTGATTACTGAAAATGTGACAAAAAATGTTTCCTTTCAAAGCGTGTTGTAATCAGCCATTTGGTAGTGATTCTAATTTCTTTTTAAGGCTTAATTCTTTTTAAGGCTTACTGTAATGTGTTCGCGTTCTGTTGTTATCCTTTATCATCCGACTTGAGAATAATGTGTGAAACTTCATGGCTTTTGTGTATGTCGTGTATTATGTTAATTACTTAACATTAATAATAAGCGAAAAAAAGAGGGTTTATATTGTTATTGTACAAAAAATACATAGAACGGCGTTAATGAACATGTAGGAGTACATTAAAAATTAACAATCCGAAATCATAGTTGACTAATTTTTAAGACTAATGCTTGTACCTACAATGTTCGTCTTAACCTCACTGTGATCCAAAAAAATCCCCGTATAACCCCTAATATAACGTATATTTGCAAGGAGATTTTTAAATGGATTTTTTGCCGAACGTAGGGGTCGCCTTGTTAAAATTTTCGTTATATCTTTGGCATTAACAGTCGGATCTTAAAGTATGATATATCAAATTTTTTGGCTTAAAAAGGCGAATGTTTGCTCTTAAAGCCTTTGACCTCAATTATTCCATTCTACTACATATGCACCAAATCTCTAAAGTTAGAAAATTAAGGCTCACAAATTATAATTCAACTTTTGCTAACGCAGTAGTTCTAAAAGTCTAGCAGAATATTTAATTATACAAACAAATTAAACAAATCAAGGTAAAATGACAAGTTGAAAATTATAATCTGCCATATTTCGACGTGATTCAAGTTGACTGTATTGTTGGCGGCTCTCTAGCTTAGCAAAAATAGGGCTAATGCTCATTAACCACCTACACAGAAAGACAAACAGTAGGGGTTAATTAAGTTTTTTTTTATATTTATGTACTTTAAGTACGAGTCGAACTTAATAATTCAAGTACGAATGACAAATAAACGTACTTCAAACAATCCTAAATGGGATTAATTTCGAAAATTAATCCGGGAATTTCTTAAAATAAATATAAACTTCTTAACCCAAGTAAAAATAAAATTTAAATTTTCAGTGTAACTGCCTCGCTGAGAGTAAAATTACAAAGTGAGCGTTTTAAATTAATTGAATTTTCCAAAGTTTGTTGCAGACACTTCAGCAAAACAACACAAGTAAGAAAGTATAGTCGGTCAAGCCCGACCATATGATACCCTACACCACAGTATTAAAAAACACATCATGCTTATATGTCCATACAAATATGGATTTATCTATGTTTATAAAACTCATTAAAATCGGGTTAAAAGTTTGTGAGGGCAGAAATTGCCCCCTGCCTCCCCTTGTGGTCCTATTTTTTACAAACTGCATAGCTAATGTGTCTCTATAGATATGGATCTATCTATGTTTTGAATTTCATAAAAATCGGTTTGAGAGGCAGAAATTGGCCCTATCTCCCCTCGTGGTCCTATTTTTTAAAAAATACATCCCTTTTGTGTCCATGAAGATATGGTTCTATGTAAGTTTTAAATTTCATTAAAATCGGTTTAATAGTTTCTGAGAGGAACAAATTTCCCCCTATCTTCCCTCGTGGTCCTACGATTTGGCGCATTTTCAATAGGCTTGGTCCTTGTATCAATAAGAACCTATGGCCTAAATTTTATCAAATTATCTCCAAAATTGCGACCTGTAGTTTGCGCACAAGGTTACATGGACATCCAGCCAGCCATCCTGCCAGCAAGCCGGACGTACATCTTTAGTTCGAAAGTAATTCTGAGTCGATCAGTATACTTTAAGGTGGGTCTAGGATCAATATTTTAAGGCGTTACACACATCAGCACAAATGCATAATACCCTCTCCACTATTGTAGTGTGGGTATAAAAGGTAGTAAGAAAACGAGTTGATTGTTGTGTGTAGAAGCAACAAATGCAACAGAAAAAGACGAAAACACATTATTTTAGTGTTTAATAAGTAAAATTGAGAACTCTTGCTTCTCATTTAGTTTATATTTTCAGTTATATATGTACATTAAAGTACATTAAACATAATAAAATGCTCCTTCTTATTTCACTTTTAGTTTATTTCAAGTACGAATTCGGAATTAAATCAACTTGGTAGTACTTGAATCAAACGCATTTTGAGATTGGTTCAATCCTAGTTTTACTTAAATCAATCTCATTCGCAGAATTAAAGTATTTTGCGATTGAAAATCCGTGCTTGAATCAGTCTTTTTGTACTTGATTTAAGAAAATCCGTGCTCACCGCACTATTAATACCGCTGCGGATTGATCTGCTCTCAAAGAAAAATCAATCCATCCGTACTCAATGGATTGATTTTTCTTTGAGAGCAGAAAGTATTTTAAGGTTTGCAAAACCGGTTACAAAGTACTGCCTTAATAATACATATAAAGAATTTTGTAAATTATGCAAATAACTTATGTCACTTTATCTTTACAACTAGAGTTGATAGCAAAAAAATAAGGACACCGAAAATACACAAGGATAAACTATTATTATTTCAGAAAATTTAAAAAGCTTATTTTTTTGTGCTGTGTAATTTGACTGAATACAAAAACTTGTTTGTTGTTTTGCGGTTAAAGGCCATTCCTATAGATTTTTAATTTAATTTTTGTTTTTTTCCTTTTTTTTTTAAAAAATTTTATAAATGAGAATGAAAAATGTATACACAAAAACAAATTATTCTTGGAAATATACATATGTATGTACATTCATTAAATTAAATAAGTTTAAATAATCATGCAAAAAGAAAACAAAAAATTCATATGCATTAAAAAATTCACTTGATTAAAAATAATAATATGGTTGCTGCTTCAGAAAAACTTGTAAATTTAATGTAATTTATTTTGATTCTTAAAAACATTACTGTTACTCTAGAAGTATTGTGCGAGATTAAATCGGAAAGTTTTCAAAATTATCTTAAATACATACAATAAATACAGATATTCTATAGCCAAGACTATACCCAGTAAACAAAATTTGGGTATTTTGAAGCACTACAGAGAAAAAGCGCAAAATCAAGCGCTTCAATTAGAGAGCTCTTATAAAGCAGTAAATTATAAAGAATAAAACATACAAAAAAGCTGTTATTTTAGTGCTGACAACGAAGAAGGTTTTAAAGCGAAAAAAATAAAAAAATATATTATGGTTTACGAAAATGATTGAAAAAAGGCATTTAAACAAGTAAAAGCAAAACATTAATGAATATGTTAATATAGTTTTCCCTTAAAAAAGCACATTAGGAGCGCTTTGTTTGCATGTCCTCCAAGCCGGAAACACCCCATACAAAAATCAGGCATCCCATCAGCAGGTTTGAAGCGCTTTGAGGTATGAATTCATACAAAAAACCTGCAATTTTTACTGGGTATAGAGGGCTTAGAGCTAAACAAATTAAAAAAAAAAAATAATCAAAAATATTTTGAGGTTGAGTATAAAAATTAATTTCACCCAGCGGTTGAAATTGAAAGGACCACAAGTGGCAGGTCTTTTTGAAGGCCTCTATACTCCTTTCTTAAAGATTCGCTTCGTATGATATCCTGCCTTCAGAAATATGCCTTCCATAAAGTATACATTTCTTTTTGGAATTCCTTCCAAAATATTCAGTAGACATTCTCTACTCCCTTCTTTAAGAAGGGAGAATGGAAGCTGTTCAGTTTTATTTTTTTAGTGACCCTCCTTACTCCCTTCTTGGGGAATTGAACGAAGTTGTTATTAAATGGTGTGTGGAAGAGCTTGCACCAAATGACAACCTGCGTAAAAATTAATAAGTATGGAATGCGGCGAAGAGTTCTCGTGTCTGCTCAATAAGGCCTTATATTAGGCCTCTTTACTCATTCTAGATACCACTGGGCATTGACTTGGTTTAATTACCGTTGCCTTATAAACGAAACATGAACGAAGTTTTCTAAAGTTTTTTATTTATATCTTACGATTTATGAGAGTTAGTGGCTATATCGAAATCTCAGATCATGTTTTAGAAACTTTAATCATCAGACCAGAAAACTGCTAAAAGAACGGCAGCCCCTAAATGCGGCAATTTCCTGATCAATGGTAACACTTTCGTGACATTATAAAACCATATTATTATGATTCAAAAAATTTGCGAAACTTAGAGCACAAGAAGTCTGCTCCTCAGATCACAATTAGTTGAAAAATGAAGTGACCTCAAAGAATCGTTGATATTGACATTGCATTGAATTTTTTTTGGCGCAAATACGACTGAACGTTTAAAAATGCTGTTTTAAGAAATGTAGAATTGAACATCGAAAGTCAGCGAACCTAAATCTTTAAGCTAATCTATAACATTTATGTAAATTATTTTTTTTAAATCATTTGCGAAGGCAATAAAAGGTGCAGTTTGCACAGATTGTGATACTTTTAAGCGATACTTTTGGTGAAATCAAAGTGTACACTTCTTTTTATATATACATATATAGATTTACTGGTTCATCAACTTTAATTTTCATTAAATTATTTTTATGAATGAAAAACAAAACAAACAAGTTAGAGTGCTATATTCGGGTGTGCCGAATCTTTGATACCCTCCACCGACACTTCGAATGTTTTAGGAGTTATATCTGTATGATGTCTATTTATTATTATAATCTTTGTAAAAACAGACATCTGCATTAAAATTTGTTGCGGTTTAGACCTACTTATATAAAATTATTGATCGACAATCAGAATCAATTTTAAAAAGTTTGAGTAGAATATCAGTTTAAGATGAACTTAAATGATTTTCAAGAGAACAAATTATATAAAAGCCATGGTAAGCAATGAACCAATCATCCCAAATTCTGCAGAACGATTTCTGGTATTAAAAAACATAAATTTTAATACAGCGGTGCAATTAGTTTAAGCGTTTGCAGTAAATTTCAGAAGGCTGCTAAATTGGAATCTAAGGAAAATTATGGACCGTATATCACAAAATTGCATAACATTTTTTCTGGCCATATGAAGCTAAACTGGAAGAAAGTTAACGCGTATTTAATTATTTTAACAGAGTGGGCTTTATATGGGGCCTATGGTAAGTTATACACCGATCTTCACCAAATTTCACAGTGTCATTTCTAGTTCTATAAAACTGTGATGTATCAAATTTTGTTATGATAGCGTTATTTTTTACGTTTTAAGGCGTACTAAGCTGTTACCCGGGAGTAAGGTTTATATGGGGCCCAGGGTAAATTATGAACTGATCTTCACAAAATTTCACAGTCTTATTTCTAGTCCTGTAAAACTTATATGTTCCAAATTTTGTTATGATAGCATTATTTTTTACGTATTTAGGTTTACTAAGCTGTTTTCCGGGAGTAAGGTTTATATGGGGCCTATGGTAAATGATGGACCGTTCTTCATTAAAGTTTAAAGTCTTATTTCTCGTTCAATAAAACTGTGATGTACCAAATTTTGTTATGATAGCATTATTTTTTACGGATTTAGGCGTACTAAACTGTTTTCTGGAAGTAGGTTTTATATTGGGCCTATGGTAAATTATGGACCGATCTTCACGAAACTTAATAGTTTCATTTCTAGTCTTATTTAACTGTGACGTGCCAAAATTTGTTATGATAGCATTGTTAGTTAGGGTTTTAGGCTTACTATACTGTTTTCCGGGAGTAGGGCTTATATGGGGCCTAGGGTAAATCATGAACGGATCTTCAAGAAATTTTACAGCGTGATTTCCAGTTAAATAAAACGAACTGTTGCGAAATCTGATATCATTCTGTGCATTTTTCCACCATTTATGTTAGTTTTTGTAACAAAATTATCAAATTTTTTTTAGGTGGTGGTTCCACATTTTTATTCATAGCTCAGATCCTATTGAACCGATTTTGCTGGATTTCAATCCCAAACTGCTTAGCATAACTACAATTTGACACCAAGTTTGTTTATTTCTTTTGAGTTTTTCGAAAGTGAGCGTGTTTTCAACAGACGGACAGACTTACAGACGGACAAACAGACGGACATGACTAAATCGACTTAAAATTACTCAAGGACCCAGAATAATATACTTTATAGGGTCTGAGATGAATAATAAAAAAGCTTCACACGGAATGACAAACTTAATATACCCTCTTCACAACTAATTGTGGTGGAGGGCATAAAAATGTACTTTGGACTACAAGAAGAATTCTTGACAAAAAGTACGGAAAAAACCGAAGTAAAGAAAAACATGTTAAATCAATTAAAACAGATAACTATTCAAAGCTAATTTCGATCTACCAAAGGGGTTAAATACAAACTGGTTTAAAGATTGATGTTTGACTATTGACTGCCAGCAGTCGTCGATGGCTGTGAGTGTTAAACGGTAAAAGCCTCTGATGGTTGCAAACGAAACATGTAAGGGTAACCTGTCCGTAAAAGCCTGGGTTCGAGCCCCAGCTGCAGTCAATAATGAAAAATTATCAATAACAATTTAATTAATTTTCATGTTGTAAAATTCCTTTCTTCATAAAAATAATTTAATGAAAATTAAATTTGATAACTTTAGCCTAATCAAAATATTAAAATTTGGATTTAAAAAAAAAACCATAAATAGTTCAACAAAATAGCCACAATACTAATTAATTTTACTACATTTTTGATGAAAATCACAAATTGTTTAATTAAAATAAATTTGTATTTGTTTTATGTGAAATTGTTTAATGCTGTACTTGTTCATATTGATTTTACAAAACAGGCTAAATAACTGGCAGCCAATTCGGCAGAAGCAGTTTCAACAATGTCAAAGTTCGGAAATCCCTATTTGTGCTATTTTTTTTTAACAAACTTTTCAGTCTGCCCTAATACTTACATACGAGTTTTACATTACAGTTTTGCAAACAGCCTTCTGTAGTTAAGTTTGGTTGGTGTACATCCTTGCGACCAAATAACGCATGTGTGTGCCAGTTTTGCTTAGTTCTCCACATTTGGTTGTTTTGATAATGTAAGCGAATATTTAAGCCCTAAACAACACAAATTATATAACGAAAACTTCATTTTCAAGGTGAAAGTTTTCCACTTGTTCTTTATCATTTTTCCCTTGTTTATAAATTGATTCTCTTGCTGACGCTGTTGTTGCTGATGATGTCTGTAAGTGGCGGTGTTATTTCGTTTGATGTGTTGTCCCCTCTGTTGTTTCCGACAAAGTTATTGCCATTAAAAATTCATCAACTTTAAGTGGTTTAAGCTCTGTAAGATTCAACGAATAAATAAATAAAAAAAAGTTGCTAAAAATGAAGTTAAATTAATGTTTTAATGTATAAAGAAATATTTTTCATAAAACTGAGATACGTTTGGTGTAAGTATTAAAACAAGTGACGTAGATTTTGTTAATTTAAAACAAATTCCTTTCAAATTTCTTCAAAAATAGCAAACAAGATTTCCTTAGCCTAGATGTGGAAGGCGGCATTTGCAATTGAGAGATCAAATTTTAACACAACACAGCACAGCCACTTTTGACAATTCTCTCTCTAAGGAAGAAAAAAACAAGTAAGAAAGTACATTCGGTCAAGCCCGATCATATGATACCCCACACCACAGTATTTAAAAACACATCATGCTTATTACTACGTTTATACGCACCACTTATTCGCAAATAAATATATTGCAAGTAGAGAATACTGCCGCATAAACAGTGAATTAAATTTTTATTTGCGAATAGCTAACTCATGAAAACAATTCCTGATTAACGCCACTATTTGCAAATAAGATTTTAAGCATTGCCACACTTTTAACCGTTTTTATTTCTATGTGGCACATTCATATGACAACAAAAGTAAAATTAAATCAAAAATTTGCAAAAAATTTTAAAATACACAATAATTTTTGATCTTTTTCATTTAAAAAATAAAAAGTTTATATACATACAGTGCTACTAAATGAATTAATTTTCCATCTGGCATCACTTAAAAATAAGAATTTTCATTAAGAAATAGACATATAAACAGTAAGTTAGTTAATCGCAAATAATTTTTATTCGCGAATAGGCTACGTATAAACGTAGTATATGTGTCCATATAAATATGGATTTATATATGTTTATAAACTTCATGAAAATTGGTTTGAAAGTTTGTGAGAGGCAAAAATTGCCCCCTACCTCCCCTTGTGGTCCTATTTTTGAACAACTGTATAGCTAATGTGTCCCTATAGATATGGATCTATCTATGTTTTAAATTTCATTAAAATCGGTTTGAGAGGCAGAAATTGCCCCTATATCCCTTTTTAAAAAAATGCATACATTCTGTGTCCATATAGATATGGTTCTATCTATGTTTTAAATTTCGTTGAAATGGGTTTGATAGTTTCTGAGAGGAAGAAATTTCAACCTATCTTCCCTCGTGGTTCTACGATTCGGCCCATTTTCAATAGGCTTGGTCCTTGTGCCAATAAGAACCTTTGACTCAAATTTCATCAAATTATCTCCAAAATTGCGACCTGTACTTTGCGAACAAGGTTACATGGACAGCCAGCCAGCCAGCCTGCCAGCCAGCCGGACGGACATCCTTAGTTCGACTCAGAAAGTGATTCTAAGGTGGGTCTAGGACCAATATTTTAAGGCGTTACATACATCAGCACAAATGCATAATACCGTCTCCACTATTGTGGTGTGGGTATAAGGAGTTCAGCTGTGTTTTGAACGCCACCTGGAAAGTGAATTCGCCTTGTACAAAAACTAACAAAAAATTGGTGACGAAATGTAAAAATTCTCATTAAATTTTGTACAAATTCTTTTTATGTGACAACATTTTTTTAAATTCGATCCATAATTTACCATAACTCTCATGTAAAGCATACTCTTAGAAAACACAATACTATGAGTAAAACTCTTACAAATTACGCTATTGTAAACAAATCAATACGCCTAAAGTCGCAAAGAATTAGAATACTGTAAGGGGAGCTTTTATTAATTCATAGTTTAAAGATCACATATAAGGCCCATTACTGAAATATTCATACTCTCAGTAAAGAGCATCAAAGCTTTAACTGTTAAGATACATTTTTTGGCTTGTAGCAATATTATCATTTTTGGCTGACTTGTTTTCGACGTTAGTCTTGCAAATCTACCTTTATGCGAGCTGTGCTCAATAATGGACATATCATCTTAAATATTATAAAAGTTATTTGTGGCTGATTCAAAATCATTTTACAAATGGCGCTAACAAAACCCTAGAGGGAAGCGAACTGACACCAAAGTAGTCCCGTGATAGGTCTTTGGTGGTAGAGACCGGTTCTAGTTTGAACAGTTTCTATGTATAAGACCTATCACTTTTACATGGGGTTGTCATTGGAGGGGGTCAATTGACACCATTTGACCAGTCACAAATCTGTTCTCAACGGACATGTTTAGTGACAGTTACTAAAATGTAGTATTATTTCAAAACGATGTAGTATTATTTCAATAAAACAAGTCCTAGAATTAAATTCAAGAGCCAAATTTTAGAAAGTCCCAAAAAAATGTATCACACCACCGGTGAAGACTGTACTGTAATTCATTACTTTTTCTACCTTTTCGTTCTTCATAAACCAGTTACATGATTGGTTCTCCTTTCACTGGTCATGAGTTCTTTCTTTTTGTACCTGTTCTATTTTCACAACTCCCAGGACCGGTCTGTGGGACCAATTGACACTAATTTCCCGCAGGGAACATATTTTGTTTGCTTCTTTAGGGTTGTAAGAATTTTAATATGTTTTTAAAGTTATCATTATTATAATAGTTATTTATCCAAATAATTTGCTACAATTAAAATACATAAAAGTTAATATTGTCTTAAAAATTCGACTAAGTTATTAATTTATTTCGTTGGCATAATCTTAAACTTTTCCATTGTACCGAAAATCATCAAAAATTATTTTAAATGCATTTTGCTGGGACTTTGTTTACTCACCATTTAATTAAAAATGTATTAAATAAGCGTAGAATTTTAGTTTGCATGATTCATGAAACAATGAAACTTTTGTTTGTTAAATGTTCCTTAAATTTACACACTCGTTACCAAAAGACTTCCCCGCTGCAACCATTTAAATATGACCACAAATATTACCGTGTAATATAAACTGTTCAGTGTAGGAGCATCTCATGTATAAAAACAAAACGTTGCAAACTCTCAACTAATCTGAGTTTTTGTTGCACTTTGGACTCTCGTAAAGCATTTAACAAGTGCAACAAACCACATCAAATATTTAATTATTCCTTTATCGTCATGGCAACGTTTAAGAGAAGTTTTTGTACCAAAATTTCGCTCGTAATTTAAAGTGATGGGTAGGCAAATAGCACAATTTAAAATTTCTTAAAGTAAAAAAAGTTTACATAATAATATTCATTAATAATGCAGAAATAATGCAATTTCTCTTAATTAGCAAAAAAGTTTATAAAAGACTAAAGCGCTAAAATTCCAAACATAACTGTGAATCTGTGTACGCATTTAACCGAATTACATGAAGTTCATTGTTTTGTCGTGACATATAAGCAAACATACTCTATTGCACAACCGTGCACTTACACAACGTCATGTTTATGTCTGCAGTAACATGTTGTATATCATATTGTGAATTTGGCACATTTTGAGTAAAAACGTTTCATGTGAAATGGAATACAATTGGGTTTTGTTTGTGGTATTAAATTATAATTTCTACAACTGTGTATATTTAATTGAGTTTAGGTAAATAAATTAATTCGTTGTGTGTAGATTTTTCATAATTTTTATTATATTAAGGGTTTTCGTAATATCGCTTAAAATTGCTATTTATGCAAATGGGAAAACTTGCGAAACTCATTTCATGAAGCCCCATTTAAACTTTTGTGCAATTTTAAACAGTTAAAGTCAGACATTGCAAACGACATTGAGCATAACAGCCATATGTGTGTTATCATACTGCACGGTTGTAATTTTGTTATGAATATGAGTATTTTCATACATAACAACTGCTTTTATTGTGTTTGTTAAAAAATATTCCAATATGTAAATTGCATTTGAATTTTTAAATGAGTGTCTTAAATCAAAACTAATTTGTCTTTGCCAAATACCAACTTCAATACCCATAAATCAAGGCACAGATATGGAAAGATTTGCATCAGCATCTGCTGTGTGCACCTTATTAATTGATGGTCTTAACCACTGTTCTACGTTTCTCAACCGCATGTGCGTATTAGAGCAGAAGCACGTACATGTTGAAATTTATGTGAATTACAGGGCACAATGATAGAATCGCCACTTGCTTAGGAGCTAGAGCTATATGGGCAAATCCTGCGTAACAAACGCTACATTCGTACGCGTTTTCTGATTGAAATATAAACATTTTTTGGTTTTTCAAAAAAGATAGCTTCAACTTATATATAGTATTTAGTGACATTAATATGTACTTACGAATGGCATATATCACAATTTCTTAGCAAGTATTTGTTGCGAAATAATTGATCACAAAGTCTTGTGACGCATGCTACAAAAAGTGAAAGTAACTTGAAAGGTTGAAGTGCGTTTTCCTAATTTTTAGCGAATTTGGCATGATAAGGTATACAAAATCTAATTCCTAAAAGAAAGATGTCTATAAGAGAATTCTAAACGCACTTATTCGCAGCCAAAAAATGTTGTGATTTTTTGACAAAAGCCGTTAAACCTTTGCGACGCACGCTACAAAACGCACGCTGCAGTTTTTCCAGTACTATTTTATTTATTTTAACAAAACAAATTAAATTTTTATGAATTGCATTTCTTAAATTATTAATTTCAAAAGATTTTGTTATTCGTGCTTAATTCCCAGTTTTTATTATTGATAAAAACACTTGAAATTTATTGTTGATGGGATAAGCTATTCCTATGCATTTCACTGGTTGCTTAGGCCAGATCATCAGGAAACTTCATCCATAAAGGTTTTAGACAAACTAAAGATATTAAACCAAATAAAACTGTTAAACGTATAAGAATTATAGCAACAGTTCTACTTGTAACAATATCAAAGTTTAAACAAAACACATCAACAATAAACAACAGTGGGTTCATCTCATCTTACATTTCCCCACTACAATTAGTTGAAATTCTCTCAACATTAATTGTAGTTGTAAGTAGGTTAAGAAAAACAAAATGAAAAAAACAACAACTTACAAAAGATGTTGTCAATTAAGTGTTTTTTAGGCCGTGCACTGCCTGTTTATTATCAAAAAGTAATTTCAATTTTTGGGAATACAAAATTTTTAATTTCAAAAGATTTTGTTATTCGTGCTTAATTCCCAGTTTTTATTATTGATAAAAACACTTGAAATTTATTGTTGATGGGATAAGCTATTCCTATGCATTTCACTGGTTGCTTAGGCCAGATCATCAGGAAACTTCATCCATAAAGGTTTTAGACAAACTAAAGATATTAAACCAAATAAAACTGTTAAACGTATAAGAATTATAGCAACAGTTCTACTTGTAACAATATCAAAGTTTAAACAAAACACATCAACAATAAACAACAGTGGGTTCATCTCATCTTACATTTCCCCACTACAATTAGTTGAAATTCTCTCAACATTAATTGTAGTTGTAAGTAGGTTAAGAAAAACAAAATGAAAAAAACAACAACTTACAAAAGATGTTGTCAATTATGTGTTTTTTAGGCCGTGCACTGCCTGTTTATTATCAAAAAGTAATTTCAATTTTTGGGAATACAGTTTTTATTATTGATAAAAACACTTGAAATTTATTGTTGATGGGATAAGCTATTCCTATGCATTTCACTGGTTGCTTAGGCCAGATCATCAGGAAACTTCATCCATAAAGGTTTTAGACAAACTAAAGATATTAAACCAAATAAAACTGTTTAACGTATAAAAATTATAGCAACAGTTCTACTTGTAACAATATCAAAGTTTAAACAAAACACATCAACAATAAACAACAGTGGGTTCATCTCATCTTACATTTCCCCACTACAATTAGTTGAAATTCTCTCAACATTAATTGTAGTTGTAAGTAGGTTAAGAAAAACAAAATGAAAAAAACAACAACTTACAAAAGATGTTGTCAATTAAGTGTTTTTTAGGCCGTGCACTGCCTGTTTATTATCAAAAAGTAATTTCAATTTTTGGGAATACAAAATTTTTAATTTCAAAAGATTTTGTTATTCGTGCTTAATTCCCAGTTTTTATTATTGATAAAAACACTTGAAATTTATTGTTGATGGGATAAGCTATTCCTATGCATTTCACTGGTTGCTTAGGCCAGATCATCAGGAAACTTCATCCATAAAGGTTTTAGACAAACTAAAGATATTAAACCAAATAAAACTGTTAAACGTATAAGAATTATAGCAACAGTTCTACTTGTAACAATATCAAAGTTTAAACAAAACACATCAACAATAAACAACAGTGGGTTCATCTCATCTTACATTTCCCCACTACAATTAGTTGAAATTCTCTCAACATTAATTGTAGTTGTAAGTAGGTTAAGAAAAACAAAATGAAAAAAACAACAACTTACAAAAGATGTTGTCAATTAAGTGTTTTTTAGGCCGTGCACTGCCTGTTTATTATCAAAAAGTAATTTCAATTTTTGGGAATACAAAATTTTTAATTTCAAAAGATTTTGTTATTCGTGCTTAATTCCCAGTTTTTATTATTGATAAAAACACTTAAAATTTATTGTTGATGGGATAAGCTATTCCTATGCATTTCACTGGTTGCTTAGGCCAGATCATCAGGAAACTTCATCCATAAAGGTTTTAGACAAACTAAACTAAACTAACTAATTTTTAAATTTTTTTCGAAAAAAAAAATAAAGAAAGGATTCTTATGTGTTGCATTTGCTTTTGTAAACGTTTCATTTTGATTTTATTTACTGCAGTGCATATATAATATGTTAGGGCCTAACCAGGCCCTGGTGGATACAATATGCACAAAATTTTTATTTGGCCAATTACAACGTCCACGGTGTTTGAATTTACACTTTTTTTTCATTTTCTTGTAAAAAACCCTTTGATTGAGGAAAACAAGAAGTTTCATTCTAAAAAATGGCTGGCCAGGACCTGGTGTTTGCTTAAGGGTTAAGAAAAGTAAAACTTTTTCTTAGATACGCAATCGTTTTAGAAACATATTTCTTTTTTGGCAAAAAAAAAAAATTTATTTTTACACAGAAAAAAGTAAAGAACGGTTTTGACCACCAAAATAATTGAAACAAGCAAAAAAATGTTTAATTTTGCACCTATCACCGAAATGATTATACCAATTACTCAAACTTGCAAAAATTGCAAAACAATGATTTTTTTCCAATTAAAAAGTTTTTACATTTTAATTACAAAAGTAATTGAAAAAATTATTAATATTATACAATATTTTAATTGAATGAATTAAGAAATTAATTAAAAAAAAATCAATATTTTAATTGAATGAATAACTAACGTAATTGATTACAAAACAGAAAATTTATTATTTTAATAATTGTATTGATTAAAACAGTGATTGAATTTTTTGCATTTAATTGATTAAATTTTTAATTGAATAAATTAAACAGTGTATTTGAAAGTGAAAATAGATGTATTCCAAACCATCAGTTCGGATTTAGAAGAAAACACAGCACAATCGAGCAGACTCATCGAATAGTAAATGTCATAAGAAAAGCATTTGAAGAAAAGAAATATTGCTCAGCACTCTTCATCGATGTTTCGCAAGCTTTTGACAAAGTCTGGCATGAAGGCTTGTTACACAAATTGAAGTAAAATTTACCAGCAAACACACACAAGCTGCTAGAAAGCTACTTAGTCGGTCGTCAATTTATTATTAAAGATGGACATTTCTTAAGTTCACCTCAGCCCATTGCCGCTGGAGTCCCACAAGGCAGCATCCTGGGCCCCCTATTATACTTAATTTATACTTCGGACATGCCAACAAGCAACTACACAAAAACTTCAACATTTGCAGACGATACAGCTTTTCTAAGCTTCCACGAAAATCGTTATGAAGCATCGCGTTACTTACAGCATCATATATTTCAACTAGAAATATGGTTAAGACAATGGAGGATAATGGTCAATGAGCAAAAATGTGTACATATAACATTCACTTTGCGCCGGGAATCTTGCCCCCCTATTACAATCAATAATCAAAGAATTCCTCAACATTCGCATGTTAAATATCTCGGTATACATCTGGATCGGCGATTAACGTGGAAATGCCATATAGAGGCAAAATTAACTCAAATGAAACTAAAAGCCATTCAAATTCATTGGAAATTCTGTCCTAAGTCTCGATTGCAAACTTCTACTTTACAACTCCATCTTAAAGCCTATCTGGTGCTACGGTATTCAACTATGGGGCACTGCATCGGCCTCTAATATCGACAAAATTCAAAGGCGCCAAAATAAACTTCTTCGAATAATCACAGCCGCTCCCTGGTATGTTAAAAACTCAAACATTCATAAGGATCTCAATGTGCCATTAGTTAACACTATGATTACAAAATATGCAATAAAATATTTAAAAAGGCTTGAACAACACCCAAATCCACTAGCTCGAAATATTTTAAATCATGGCGGCCACACTCGCTTAAGAAGAAGAGACACTGCAGCACTTACCCAATTAGATGAGCCATAAACACCTATAAAAGTGAACATAACCCGTGATGAAGAAAATTTTGTCTGGCACTGGCAGGGGATAAAATAACGTATTAGGTTAAGATTTGATTAATTATTGTTAGTTCATATTTATTTAATATATGAAGATTCAATAAAAAAATAATGACAAAAAAAAAATTTGAAATACAATCTTAATTCAATTACGCAAATTATTCAATCAAACAAATAGTTAATTGAATAAGTTTGTTAAATCAATTCAGTTGATGGTTAAATGAAGAAAAATAATAATATTTAAAATATATGTTTTATTTAAATATGGTTTAAAAGTAAAAATTGTAATAGTTCATGCCTAATTGTACAAATTTTGGAAGATTTTTTTGACAAAGGAATTTCATACATACAACTTTGTATAAAATTGTAGAATAACTCTGATTCTTCAGGGTATTCAAGATTGAAAACAAAAAACTGTTTTTTTGTATAATTTGGCTGTACTTTTTTCACTATTCACTTTAAACGCACAACATGAAATGACGCCAAAAATATTTCAAGAATTAACAAACAAAAAAAATAAACACCAAATTTCGATTGCGATCATAACCACCGTCAACAATGTGGTCAGCCACAAGGCGATTTTTTATTTTACGCATAATATGCATATGTATGTAGGCTCATTATTGACATTGTTGGTGGTCATTATTGTAATTCAGATCATTTTTTACTTGTTGATAGTTTTTTTTTTGCACGCGACGCTTACTGTTCTTTTTGATGACAAAAACATCTGTGTATGTACATGTAAGGGCAAAGACAATAAATTTATAAAGATGTTGGCTGCACTTGTAACATTTTTCGCAAACTGTTGATGAGGGAGGAAAGCAACAAAGTGTTCAATTCAAACAACCGAGTTGATTGATTCAATTAAACTTATAATTAAAATTAAGCTTAAAATCAAGTAAAATTTTAATTGAAAAAAAAAATTATTTTTTTAATTTAATCAATTAAGAACGTAATCAAATTTATTTTAAAATTCAAAAATCACTATAAATTGAAAAAAAACTGCCAATAATTTTTTCTGTGTAGCCACATTTTAAAATTTAGGTTTTTTAAAAATTCATTAAAAATTGGAAAATGCAACTATGCTTTTGACCCATCTAGGGGCATGCTAGGCACCGCAGCAGCTAAATTTAAGAATTTCAACCATACAAATATGGCCGTTGATTGAAATTCTTAAACTTGGCCCCTGCAGTGCCTAGAATGTCCCTAGATGGGTCAAATGTATGACCAACACCACTTTATTTTTCATATCAATCATTTATTTCTAACATACCCACCCGCTATTTCCATCTCTTAAGGGGGCTCCCATACAAAATAGGCTATACAGATTAGAAATATAAAGAATAAAAAGTCCCATAAATGCCCAGGAATCAAAAGTTGCTAACTGATTTCAATCATTATTGGCTTATTTTGTTTGCAGCTTAATTTTTTATATGCTTTGTTTTGAATTTTTTATGAATTTTAAAAAACAAAAAATTTTTCCAAAAAAAAAAATTATGTTTCTAAAAAAACTGCACATATTAGAAAAAAAGCTTAAGCTATTTTGAGTTACGCGAACAAGTGTTATGCAACCTCCTCCATTTTCGAAATAACGGTATATCTCGAACACCGGAGCTAACCTAAACAAAACGGCTAGCACCACTGGATTCAACGTACCCGAATTAGGTTAAAACGCCAGGTGCTCAGATTGTCTCAAACAAACCCAATTTCGCATTTAAAGTTAGTTGCGTGGTTTTGCATTTCAGCTACCGATATAAAGATAAAGATCTATCTATCCTCGCAAACAGTTTTTTAGTAATCATGTAGTAGTCTTCGTAGGATCTAGCATTTTCAAAACCAGTTAATTTACTTACTTAGCTTTCCTAACTTGAAGGCCACACGATCGAGTTTTGCCTTTCAATTCCTTTCAATTTGCAATACACTCTCACTTTCTAAATTGATCACGAGATGGCTTTCAATTTCACCTTTCCATTTGGTTTACAATTTTACTTTCAATTTAACATCTGATAACATGATTAGTATTGTGGTTATTTTGTTGAACTATTTATGGTTTTTAATCCAAATTTTTAATATTTTTAATTAGGCTTAAGTTCATCAAATTTAATTTTCATTAAATTATTTTTATGAAGAAAGGAATTTTACAACATGAAAATTAATTAAAATTTACTGATAATTTTTCATTCTTGACCCTATCTGGGCTCGAACCCAGACGTTTTTACGGACAGGTTACCCTGACATGTTCGAGCCCAGATTGAGTCAAGAATGAAAAATTATCAGTAAATTTTAATTCATTTTCATGTTGTAAAATTCCTTTCTTCATAAAAATAATTTAATGAAAATTAAATTTGATGAACTTAAGCCTAATCTGATAACATGTTTATCTTTGTAAATAGTTTTTTACTGACATCTTGAATGCAGCCTACGTCACAGCTTTCAAATAATGAAAATTTTAAAAAGCAGTATATATAAAAGACTATCAAGAACAACTTGAACGTGTGGCTGCAAAGTAAGAAACTCAAAATCTGCAAGAAACGTCTTTTTTTGGTATTTTCGTTAATGTTGCTGCAAGGTGGGATGTCTAAAGAGAAAAATTAACACAATTTTAAAATGAATTTTCCTTCTCGCCTTCATATAGATTTTAGAACATTAAAATTCCTTAAATAAGTTTAACATTTTCTGCTTTTCCTTTCTGTTTCTAAATTATTCTTGTTTAATTTGTCATTATTTTTAGAACATTAAGCCATATTTTTAACCCTTGTCACTAGATACAAAATATTCGTTGCTCCACTTAGGCACACATATTTTCATACATGTTGTGACAACAATTAATTTCCATTTTTTTCTAAATCCTAAATCGTATTACTACTTTTCCGTTGTCCTGTTACTTGTTTATACCCTTCGCAAGTAGATAATGGGTGTATATTAAGTTCGTCATATTCGTATGTAACTCCATTTATTACAAAGGTAGATACCTCAAAACTTTTTAAAAAAAATTTTTAATATTAGTTATCAAATGGACTATTACAGTAAAGCAATAAAACTAGAAATTTTGTAATTAATTGTTGAACAAAAAACCTTGCGAAATGACAATAAATTGTTTAAAAGCTAAATATTTTCATAAGATCCTTGCTTTGGTTCACTATAAGTTATGCATTTTTTCCGATCAAAGTCAGTTACACTATTGGGCGCGTCATTTATTAGCCTTTCAAACAAGATATACATTACTTATTTTAATTAAAGCAGACTTTCACTCTGGATGGCGGTTGAAAGAGAAGTGTGCAACGTAAATCACAAATTTACAGTTATCTGATAAATGTGACTTGGTGGAAGAATAAATAAATTAGTATTCTGCGTTAACATGCCAAAAAAGACAAGAATCAGTTGAAATTGGCAAAAAAAAAAAAACTTTTTCAATGTCTCTTTTAAGTCCCTCCCCAATAAAAAATTGAGCTTTAAGCGAAGCAGGAATGGAAGGGAGAAATGTAAGAGTTTCGCTTACGGAAGACATATATTTTTTATGGTGAGTTCCCACTTTGAAGCAATACATTTTTGACACAAAAAGCGCTTTATTCAACGCATATACAAGTTGGTAAACGTAGCTTTCTGCTTTACACACTGAGTGTTTTTACAGTTATTTTTTAGTATTCTCCCTGACAAACCTGCTTCGTAGTAAGGGCCTGCGGTAGTGAATGAATTCCCAATACGGGAATGTATGTTTTATTGCGTAGCGCATAATTTTACGCTTATTTTTGTAAATGTACGATTAGTACTTCCCAAAATTATTAAATTTTATTGTGGCATTTAACTCATTTGAAGATTTTAAGACAATTTAATAATCCCTGTCGGTTGAAAAACGCGCTCACATCGGAAAGCATTCACGTCAATTGGGCGTTAATATAGTTGCAGCTTAATATAGAAAATCAGTCCAAAAAGTTCAATAGGAAAAGAGTAAAAAATTATCCGCCATTTTTTTTAACCTACGAACAAATACAAATTTGCATTAAAATGGAGGCGAAATATCGCAACTGTTATGAAATTTAAATGAAATAATTGTGACTTTTAGTTGAACAGTTAATTTTTGATATTTTTAGTCAGGCTTGAGTTCATTAAATTTAATTTTCATTAAATTATTTTTACTGAAGGAAGGAATTTTTACAACATGACATTTTATTAATATTTTTTAATAATTTTCTTGTCTGAACTTGGGTTGAATTTACATGTTCCAAGAATCACCAAATTCTTTCATCAGAATTTTTTGAGTTCTAACCTCTGCACCACTGCGTTGCCTGCCAGCCAACAGTCAACCATGAATTTTTAACCAGTGCTACTGGTGATTGGAAATTTCCTGTAATTATAATTTTTCAATTTATTAACATGCTACGTCCTTTTCTTCTGTTTTTTCGTATTATTTCTGTCAAGGCTTTGTCTTTTTAATAAAATGCATGTTGCAAAAATTCCTTCCTTCAGTAAAAATAATTTAATAAAAATTTAATTTGATGATCTAAAGCCTAACTAAAATTATCAAAAATTTGAGTGAAACTTAAAATCACGTTGCAAAATTTTGTTCTGATCAATGCTTAATTTTTCGTTATTCAGTCCTGATGGTTTTAATTTCGATCGGGATGGTTTTAATGCCGCAGTTGCAATTCCGATTTCATTTTCTTTTGCTTATTTAAATTAAATTTTAGCTGAGAAAAAATACAGAATTACTTTCACTTTCGATCGGAATTACAGATGGGTGTAGTTTAGGGTGGGTCACTGATGTAATATATATACCAATATATTTTTGTCTTACGTCAAAACAAATAAAAACTGCAAAAAAAAGTAAAAAAATCACATCTTCAGCAAGCGCAAGAGCTCCTAAAAATTAAGTATGTATAAGAAAAGTAAATTTTTTAAATTTGAATATTTTATTTACTATCAATTATTATTAATTAAAACTGAAAACATTTTGAATTTAAGTTAAAAAAACAAGTAAGAGTGCTATATTCGGCTGTGCCGAATCTTATATACCCTTCACCATTGTGCGAGTACAAAATAAAACTGGTAAATATTTTGTTTTTTAAATAAGAGAGAACCGGATTTGAAATTTTTTAGGATGCTTTGTATTGGCAACCTTAATGTGTGTACCTAATTTGAGAACTTTGGCTCTTGCCGTTCTCAAGATATACAGAAATAAAAAAATACAACAACAACAAGGGATTTTTGGAAAAATTTAGAGGTAATCCTGTTTTTTTGCTCATATCTCCGTGATTTTTGGACCGATCTGGCTGAATTTCAATAGCAAACTTAAACGGAGTATATGTGACATAAATATACATCAACCTAGTCCACATAATTTCTGGGGTTTTCGGAAACCCCATTTCAACATACACACGGACAGACGGATAACCGGATTTGAACTTCGCTTTTCATAAGGACCCAGAATTTATATACTTTTTAGGGTGTAGGATCAATATTGTGGAACATACAAACGGAATGACAAAGTTATATATACCCTCTTACCTTCGGTGAAGGGTATAATAAAACTTTGGTTCTTATACAACAGAAAACAATAAAATCATTTGTTGGTCGCAAAATCTTGTTTACTGTAAAATCTAGGAATCTATCGTCTTGATTCAAGTTTCGTCTATGTTAAACCTTCTCTTATTTTTTTATTGCCTAGAGTCATGGATGCTTTTGATACTATTGTCACGAACTTACAAGTCGATAAAATACAGTAATATGCTTTTCTGCAATACAATGCTTTTGTTGTTTTATTCAAAATTAAACAAAATTGAAGGTCAAAGCGCGGGCTGTTACACTAAAAATAAATATATAAAATCTTACAGAGGTCTAGTGCAGACAAAAATACAACATATTTACACTATTAAAAGTCGATAAGAGAAAAAAAATTTTTTCGACCCACCCTCGTGTATATGGGCGATTCTATTCTAGACAACTTTAAACATCAATTTTCAAATCACACTGTTTGATACTTTTTTGATGCCAATTTAAAGTAAAATATCTATATTTTCTAATAATATAATTTTTTTAGACGTAAGCTTAAACATAAATTTGTTGTGCACTTCGAATCATTAAGATTCATAGATTTGGCGCGAACAGAAAATTCATTGCATGTTGCACCCGTCATGGCTTAAAGAGCAAATTTCTTATTATTGGATTTTATTTCTCTTCGATGTTTGATTTGATAATCATCGTCTGATACATCATCTTTCACAATAAAAAAGAATAATACAATAAAAGTTTAAAAATTAACAGAGTTTTGTGTTTTTGTGGTATGATCTTATGAAAGTGGGCCAATTTGGTTGCACCCGTCATGAACTTTAAAGCTCTCTCGTGGCTATTTGATCGTTTCATATAAATTCTTGTAAATAGATAACAACAACATATACAAAAATATTACCCCTTCTAGAAATAACTTAATTGCAAATGTGTTTCTTACTATTAGTAAAAGACGTTTAAAGCGTCTAAATGTTGCACCCGTCAGAATAGAATCGCCCATATAGCTCATTTTTTTTGGCCTGAAACGTCCCATATAAATCTTTTACACAAAAAAAAAATACTTAACTTAATTAACTAAGATATACATACTAGCTTATGCTAGAAATTACTACACTTATTTATAAAAATCGGCCCATATTTTATTATGTGCCTCATGCAGTGTTGCCAATTTAGCCATTAAGTGGCTAGATTTAGCCATTTTTCATCCTGTTTATTCATTAAAAAATGAATTTAGCCATTAGCCATTTTTCAACTTGCCGTTTTTCTTTTAAAATAATAATTTTCAATTTCTTATAAAAATGTATTAAAGTAAAATAGACAATTTTAACAATTCAAACTCATTTCATTTAAATCAAAACTTTTACAAATGTTGGATATCGCTATAAACTATGATGATGAAACATCTTTAAAAATAAAGCAAAAGTAGTTCAATATTAAATTTATAAAATGGATCAATACAAACATCGGTGTTTCTTTCCGGTTGCAAGTATTTCAATTAAGAGATGCAGGCGGCAAAAAAAAATTTTTGAGAAATTTCGAATGGACTACATAGATATTTGCTCTCAGTTGCATGGTCTAATGATAAAGTAGAGAGGGTATTTACCCAAGTAAACATCATTTAAAGTAATTTGAGAAGAAGGATACATTAAGCAACCGTTAATTCGATTTTATGAATAAATTATTTATACCAGCACCACAATAATGGAGACGGTACGATGCGTTTGTGCTGATGTTTGTAACACCTTAAAAAATGGTCCTAAGCCCACCTTAACTGGCTGGCTGTTTTGGAGATTACTTGATAAAATTTTGTATATAGTTTCTAATAAGGTGTAGGGTAGCATATAGTCGGTGTTGACCGACTATTCTTTCTTACTTGTTTTTTATTATAGATCTGGATTGGAAAGGTTGGGTAAATGTTGTCGTGATTATGATTTTCCTTAAAATTATTTAAAACTAATAGGCCCGAGTGATTCCTATGAGATGAACAATAACGACATCGAATTAATCGATGATTTAATTTTTTAAATATCTATCAAAATATTAATTTACGTTTATTCTCATTAAACAAATTGATCTTAACTTACAATTTCATCGTAAACCACTTTAAATGAATTATTTGTGTATTGTTATTGAATTTTAATGTGTTTTTATTTAAAAAAGCTTTTAGCCATTTTTTAGCCCATTTTTAGCCATTTTTTAGCCATTTTTTTCCGTAAATTTAGCCAATTTTGGTCACCAAGTTTTGGCAACACTGGCCTTATGGGAAGACCACTCCCGGAAAAACAACTCAATACGCAAAAAACACGCTACGAATAAAGATTTCGCTATGCAATTTCGCACAAATTATTTGTATAAAGTTCAATAAAGTTGTGTAAAGATTAGTTTTCAATTGCAAATAGGTCTCTTTAAAAAAGTACTTCGAAAGAACGAAACACTTTATGAAGCGTCATTTTGTAACGGAAGATGTCTGTTTTTGTTTTATATTAATTTTAATCATATGCCCAAATCTGTAAGTGATCGGTTCATAATTTACCACTACAGCAAGATTATACTCGACTTAATGGCCCCTTAATGTCAAAAGTTCTATGTAAACCTCTCTCCACAAAACGACCTCTGAAAGGACTCAAGCGAGCCTTCATCGTGTCAGCTACTTATTGACCTATATAAATGTAATTATTAATAGCCGGTGACCTGCTTTAACATTGTCATACTAAAATCTTTAATGATTCTTAGGGAGGGTATAAAATATTCGGCACACCCGAGTATAACATTCTATCTAACTTTATTCGTAAACATATGTTTGCAGTAATATACATTTTTTTTGTCTCATTTCATATGAAATTCTTATACACTTTTGCAGAATAATTTAAACCCTTTTTTATGTCGGTATGTAGTATATTTCAACACATTTACATAAGTGTGAGCATGTATTTGCAGTTTGTTTGTACGTTAACTGTTTTTACAATTTAACTAATTAAAATATTGTTAAAATTCTTTGTCATATTAATGCGAGCATAAGAATATTTTTCCATACACAAATTTTTCATATCATTTAAGTACAATTGAGGTTAACAAACTAGCAGCGATTAAAGACAATACTAATTTCATAGTTGTCTTTAATTTTTCTGTCTTATATAAGGCTATTAGGTGTAACCCCAGACTACTTATTATGAGATAATGAGGAGTTAACACTACTTTTGCACTATAGTCCTTTGTTGTAACGGCCCGTGCAAAAACTCTGTTTCTAGCGCCATCTGTTTTGGATACAAACAGTTGGCTTACTCGACTATTGCACTGTAAAGAACAGTGCAAAGAACATATCCATCACCAGAATCGTAACCAAATTAAATTTTGGGCTACACCACTTCTGCGCTAATAGCCGTATATATACATATTGTCAGCTCAGAATTGGTTTAACCTACCGACCATTTTTAAAAAATTGAGTTTGGTATGGGGTATACATATTTTGAATACCCCCTTTTTGAATCCAAAATCTGTTTCGCGAAATTTTGTAGGGTTTCTGAGATATTCAGGACATTGCATGTTGAATTTTATGTTTTGAGGTCAAATATTAACGATAATTACAAAATAACAGTTGTAGAACCAAACAGCTGAAGAAAGATATTGAATTTCCCGTATTTCCCATTTTGGTACTATTTTCCCCCCCATTATAGTATCAAAAATTGCAAAATGTTTTGTAAAAAAGTACCAAAAATAGTTACGATTTGCACCCCTTATTCGTTCGAATTTCGAAAAAGTACCAAACTTGTTTGCGTATTGTTTTGATAAGTTTCGAATGTGGTATAAACTTTATTTCTAGGTTTATTGGATCAAAAGATAGATGGGCTGACAAAAACGTACCAAAATTCAGGTTTTACCCTTTTTCAACCTAAAAGACCCGAATTTCAAAAAAGTACCACACACCGGTCCACTTATTTTTCAAAAGAACAACGATATGTATTACATTTTTTTTGTATCTCTTTTAGTTTTGGAGATAAAAGGTTTCCGTATTTACCCTTTTTTACCCCCTAAACATTCGAATTTTTAAAAATTCCGTCTTAGTGGAACGATTTGGGGAGAGATCCACCTCCGCTCCGAATTTCAAGTCTTTAGCTTCAGGCGTTTAGGCTGTACGATGATGAATGGGTCAGTCACTCACGCAATAAGTATACGTATGCAGCACAAAAAGCCAATTTTTTAATTTTTTTTTAGAAAAGTGGCGTATGCGGCACAAAACTATATTTCAAAAAAATACTATTTAATTCTAACTTTATTCAAAACATATACCGGAAGCAGTGGTAAAAATATAAACAAATTTTATCGGGTACATTTTGAGAAATCTTCATGTAAATCTTCTTTGTCGTTTTTCCCACTCCGACTTTTTTTCATATGCGCCAACCCAATTCTGAGCTGACGATATGTTTATATATTTTATTAAAAATACAAAAGACTTCATATAAAATAAATCACCCTACAGTAGGAGATTTCAAAAAAAAAAACACAAAGGAAAAATAAATCGACAGCTTTTTTTTTTTTTTTTTAAATTCACTTTATTCAGTTTATTATTACTTATTCAGTGTACAATTCAGTGTTAGTATAACCTTGCGAAGCCGTTATGGCTTATCTGCAGGTGGGTATAGTAAACATCGAATATACAAAAAAAAAGTTTTAATACTTATTTTAATATCTTATAAATATTTTTAATAAAATTTATTTTTTATTGTTTTAATTCATTTCTTCATTGCGTATTAATAAAATGTGTTTTAAGGACTTTGTTTCTGGCTCTCTTGTTGTTGCTTCTAGAAAGAACATCATTGGGTATTGTATTGAAGATTGTTGGTAACATTACGGGTAGGGTGCTTCTACTATATTCATTACGGAATTGTTGTACTTTGAACTTTCCTTGAATGTTGCTTCGTGTTTGGTGGCTGTGGTCAATTTTGTATAGGAATCTGGTGTCATTATAGAATTCTATTGCAAGTGTTGTTCGATATATATTGAAGACGTTTAAAACGTTACGATCTTTAGCATAGTTGTTATTTTGGCTTCTTGGCATGGTGCTGTGCGTCTGTTGTGGTTGTGTAGAGTTATTGACGACTGTATATGGTTTTAATAGTTTGATTATTTTATTTTGAATTTGCTGAAGTTTACTGCAGTATGATGAGTTTCCCCATGCTGTGATGCCATGACGTATATGTGACTCTACAAATGAGAAGTAAGCTTGCCTCATTACTTTGTCATTGGAGCAGTTGCTTAATTGATACATCATATACATCTGAACGTATGGTCCGTTTTAAATAAAATAATCGATAGCAGGGACTAGGGAAATCGATTATTCGACTTTTTTCAAAAACTGGTTCTCGAATATTCCGAATAGTTGCTATTTTAAAAAACCCTGTTTTCGGTTAAGCATTTTAAAAATAACCGGTTAACCGGTTTTATTTCGGATACATAAAAATACAAAATTTAATTTAGTTTTTGCAATAAAAAGTTAATTTGAATAAAAACAAAACAATTCACGATGGTAAGGAGGCAACAAAATACATGGATATGACTTAAGATATGTTCAGACTTAACAAATATTTAACGATAAAAGCCAAAAAAAAAGATTGACCAATAAATTCAACAAACAAATGCTTCATTTTTTTTAATTTCTATTTATCATAATTGTAAAATCTAATTTAGAAACTGTTAAATAATGTTTGCTCTAGCCAAAAGTTTTGCAAATGCAAACAATTCTTTAAGAAGACTAGTGGTAACGTGTAGGACGTCAAATATTTAATAGTTGTGAACATAGCTTTACAAGTTTTGAAAAACTTTGGTTTTTAAAATTATAAGATTTTAAATGAGTTTTAATTTGTTGATGGCTAATCTTGTCGATATGAATCAGTAGACTTCAACAATATTTTTTAAAAGTGGCAAACATAACCTCTTAGCCAGGATTATTTATTTCAATTATTTTGTTTCAGCGTTATATAGTAACCCAATAAAAATGGAGCTTCCAACGAAGCAGGTTTGTAAGGGAGAAACATAAACGTCTCGCTTACCATTGCGCATACAGAAGGCATGAATTTTATATGGCGAGTTCCCACTTTGAAGCAATACATTTTTGACACATAAAGCGCATTATTCAGCGCATATAAAAATTGTTGGATGTAACGATAAGCCTTACAACACAGAAACAATTATTGGCAGTGTTTTTTTCAATCAATAGTGATTTTTGAATTTTAAAATAAATTTGATTACGTTCTTAATTGATTGAATTAAAAAAAAAAAATATTTTTTTTCAATTAAAATTTTACTTGATTTTAAGCTTAATTTTAATTATAAGTTTAAGTGAATCAATCAACTCGGTTGTTTGAATTGAACACTTTGTTGCTTTCTCCTTGTTGCTTTCATCCCTCATCAACAGTTTGCGAAAAATGTTACAAGTGCAGCCAACATCTTTATAAATTTATTGTCTTTGCCCTTACATGTACATACACAGATGTTTTTGTCATCAAAAAGAACAGTAAGCGTCGCGTGCAAAAAAAACTATCAACAAGTAAAAAATGATCTGAAATTTGTTATAGAAGAATTACAATTATGACCACCAACAATGTCAATAATGAGCCTACATACATATGTATATTATGCGTAAAATAAAAAATCGCCTTGTGGCTGACCACATTGTTGACGGTGGTTATGATCGCAATCGAAATTTGGTGTTTATTTTCTTTGTTTGTTAATTCTTGAATTATTTTTGGCGTCATTTCATGTTGTGCGTTTAAAGTGAATAGGTGAAAAAAAGTACAGCAAAATTACACTACAAAAACAGTTTTTTGTTTTCAATCTTGAATACCCTGAAGAATAAGAGTTATTCTACAATTTTATACAAAGTTGTATGTATGAAATTCCTTTGTCAAAAAAATTTTCCAAAATTTGTACAATTAAGCATGAGCTATTACAATTAAACAAATAAAACAAGTTACTTTTAAACCATATTTAAATAAAACATATACATATTTTAAATATTATTATTTTTCTTCATTTAACCATCAACTGAATTGATTTAACAAACTTATTCAATTAACTATTTGTTTGATTGAATAATTTGCGTAGTTGAATTAAGATTGTATTTCAAATACACTGTTTAGTTTATTCAATTAAAAATTTAATCAATTTAATGCAAAAATTCAATCACTGTTTTAATCAATACAATTATTAAAATAATTAATTTTCTGTATTGTGATCAATTACGTTAGTAATTCATTCAATTAAAATATTGATTTTTTTTTTTTAATTAATTTGTTAATTCATTCAATTAAAATATTGTTTAATATTAATAATTTTTTCAATTATTTTTGTAATTAAAATGTAAAAACTTTTTAATTGGAAAAAAATCATTGTTTTGCAATTTTTGCAAGTTTGAGTAATTGGTATAATCATTTCGGTGATAGGTGCAAAATTAAACAATTTTTTGCTTGTTTCAATTATTTTGGTGATCAAACCCGTTTTTTAATTTTTTCTGTGAAACTGAATGTTTTGATAGAGTTATTTTTTAGTATTCTCCCTTACAAACCTGCTTCGTAGTAAGGGAATGCCGTAGCACTTGAAATGTTATTTTTTTTTAAGTTGTTAAGAGTTCTTTCACTTACTTTACTGCATTTCTGTATGTCTTATTGCGTAGCGCATAATTGTGCGCTTATTTTTTTAAATGTACCTTTAGTGCTTCGCAAAATGATAAAATTTTTTATTGGGAATATGAATATGCTTTTTGTATGAAATATCTGTCATGTCGTCGATTACAATTAAAAACCTTTCCGGACTTTGTTTGATTCCTTCAATTTTGTTTTAAGTTCTTGGTGTTTTAATAAATAAAACTGATGAATTTTTCCATATCGTTGATTCCGCCGGTATTTTGTAGTTTTGAGCATATAAATATGCTAGAACTATATAAGAGTTATTCATTCACTTTTGCCGGAATACTTTAGTAAAGTATTATTAGCAGTCTCTTAAGAACTATTTGGAACGGAGTCAAGTTTTACTTGGCGTATATTAATGTTAAGCTTGTGGACTAATTAAAGGTGACTACTAAGTCGTGACGTTGAAGAACCTTTGCAACTTATCATTTTAGGGCCGTTTAGACACCACCCAATAAAAAATTTTATCATTTTGCGAAGCACTAAAGGTACATTTAAAAAAATAAGCGCACAATTATGCGCTACGCAATAAGACATACAGAAATGCAGTAAAGTAAGTGAAAGAACTCTCAACAACTTTTATTAAAAAAAAATAACATTTAAAGTGCTACGGCATTCCCTTACCACGAAGCAGGTTTGTAAGAGAGAATACTAAAAAATAACGGTATCAAAACATTCAGTGTGTAAAGCTGATCATTACATCCAACAATTTGTATGTGCGCTGAATAATGCGCTTTATGTGTCAAAAATGTATTGCTTCAAAGTAGGAACTCGCCATATAAAATTCATGTCTTCCGTAAGCGCAATGGTAAGCGAAACTTTTATGTTTCTCCCTTACAAACCTGCTTCGTTGGAAGCTCCATTTTTTATTGGGCACTGTCTTTTAAAGCAGCTCGAAATATCACTAGAGATGGCATCTTTATTAAAATATACATAATATTTAGAATACTGTCCAATTGCTAATTACTTTTTAAGCTGAACATTTTTTTTTTTTTTCGTAGAATTTTGAAGTGTTTTTGGTTTTTGTTACAAGAACACACGCTTATATAATCGATTTGTATTAACATTACACATAATGTTGTTTGACTTTTGTAACATTTCGTTTTGACATTCTTCATAAAATATTTAAGTTTTCCCAGTATTCAATAAAAAAAATACTTCAATTACGGGTACATTTATAACAAAAGTAAGGAAAACGTATATAAATTACACATTACATAAATAACCGGTTTATTTTACCAAAATAACCGGTTTATTCAATATTCGAAAAATGGACATTTTCAAATATTCGACTCGGGCAAATCTAAAATAACCGGTTAATATCGGTCGAATACTATTCGATCGATCTCGCTAGCAGGGACATGGAAAAGAACATTAAGAGCAATTATACGTCATTGTTGTGAAAAGTGTGGCAATTTTAATATAAACACATTTTTTTACAGTTATAAAGCGCTTCATTTCTACAAAAAAAAAAACAATAAGACTAAATTTTAAAAGTGCACTCTAACTGAGAATCTTGTTGCTATGGTCTTAAATTAAAAAAAAAAAAACTTATTTAGAAATGATATTCATCAATCGAACTTTAATCTCTTTTAAATATTATCGTGTTATGTTCTGTAACTCTCGCGCCGAAAAACTTTTCGATTGAAACAAACATTGGTTTTTCTCACTAAACTGTGTCAGTAACTTTTTTTTTGGCGAGTGCTAGCTGTCACGGAAGGAAATTACTCGCCAATTTATAGAAAAAGTGTGTCTGTAAAATTTTTCTGAGAAAAGTTCACGCTTTAAACTGTCTCACAGGAGGAAGAATATTTTTGAAAAACAGGTTGCCGTGTACTTTTACAAAAAAAAAAAAAAAAAAAAAAAGGTTTCTTTCCCAAAATAAAAAATATGCACTATTTTTAAGTTTTTTTCATGTGGTTATAATTTTTGGTTCTACACGAAAATAATCATTAACTTAATATGCACAGAAAAAATTATTGCCGAATTGATTTCAAACAAACGCTTGTTTGAAAATTTTTTTAATTTCTCTAAGTTTTTTTACTGATTCAATCAATATTTTTGTTTGATTTTTATTTAACCAACAGAAATGTAGACAACTCTTCAAAAATATAATAAACGCGTTATGGGTGGCCAGTTTTCATAATTTTGAATGAAATATTTAACGCTCTTTAATGTTGTCGTCTTTTTGCATTTTTTTATTTGATCGTAAGCAACACTTCTTTATGTGAAATATAAGAACAACAACAAAAAACACACACAGTCTATTTTTGGACGTTTTAAAAAAGTGCAACTATCAGAAAAACAACATTATAACAAACAAAATCCCGTATTCAATTTTTTAAAACTGTTTGGTTAAATACATCAAATACAAAAATAGAATGATGACGAAAAACCTATCGAGTCAGTCTGCTGCCGTTTTTGGTTACATTTCTTCTTTAGCAAAGGAAAGGATACAGCAACAGAGAGAGTGATAAAGAAAAACATTGTGGTGTGTGTATAAATAAGACTTCGTTCAAAAATTATTCCAACAAAAAAAATGTGTCTCAAAGCCAGCCGGCGGCTCTGCTCAGCCGTCATCTTTTCATACAGTGCTTACTTGTATGCGCGTCATTGCTTGTGCAGAAACTTTTTTTTTTTTTGATTTTGAAATTTAGTATATGAATTTCAGTAAACTTTTTGTTTGATTCAGTTAAATTATTTGTTTGAAAAAATCAGTGTTTTTTTAAAGTAACCATAAAATGGAAGAAGCGCACGATGAACTTTCTTAACAGAGCACGCATTTTGATAATAAAATTCAATAATTTGCAAGCGTTGTTCGTTTGTAATACCATGGTTAAATTATAGACAAAACTGAAGATGTTTGACAGTGAAACAAAACACGAAACGTGCGTCAGCTGTTTAAACCAGTGTTGCCAACATAATACAAGCTAAAAAAACACCCGATATTATCTTGTTCCTGAATGTTTTTTTTTTTAGTTTTCCTAAGATACTACTCTCCTTAATGGTATTAAGAAAGACGCGATTAGTTTTTGTTATAGTTGATGTGTTTCACTTTACTTTGAAATCTTAACTAATAATTATGTATCTAATATTTCTCGCCAGTGTATGGGGAGAGAAACCGTGATGGCGAAAATGCATGTCCGGTAATGGCAGGGCATTATGTAAAGTATTAGAATAAGGTTTGACTAATTATTGTTAGTCCATATCTAATATATGAAGATTCAATAAATAAATATTGAAAAGAAGGCAGGACAAGTATACGTCGAACAGAGCAGTCATTTTAACAGTATTAAAAATAACGTTTTTAAAACTAGCTGAAAATAAACCTTAAAACATATGACAAATACTATTGACGTATACATATGTCCATAAGTATGTACGTACATGGTAGTTTTTCCTTTTGGAAAAATGGATAATAAATACTCTGGATAAACTAAGAAAATGAGAAAACTAAATCTAAAGTTTGTGCATTTTTGAAAACAAATGTTTTTTACTGTGTGTCGCACAATTTTGAATAAAATTTTTTTTATATTTTTAATTTAATTTTTTTTTTACAAAAAAAAAATACTTTTCTAACAATGCGAATTTGACAGGTTGTAATTACTTTCAAAGTATGATATAAAAAAAGAAAGAAAAATATAACTTACATATCAATGTCAGTTAAAAATTGTTTTTCTCGTAAACGTAACGATTAACTTCAAAAATATTCTTTAGACAAAAAAGGTGAGCGAAATATTGAGATAAATAAATACAAAATATTTTATCAAAGTAATAAATAAATAAGTAAGTAATAAAATCTTTTTTAAACAAAAAACCTCAAGCTTAAGAACAAAACAATTGCAAAAATATTTGTTTTTGACAGATGACATATTTACAATAAAACAAAAACTTGAAAATTATTGGTTGTTAAAATTTTAAAATATAGTTAATTAATTTTAAATAATATGGCTGCGTGTCTCCATCATTCTCCATTAAACACATAAATTATGTTCTAAAATTAAATTTTCAAGACTTATGGCCATTTTCTCAATGTATCGACAAACTGCCTCTTACTTAATGTCAACATAAATTTATTGGAACGATAAACTGTCCGTTAACGATTTTGGGTTTCTCAATATACCGACAAAAAACATTGTTTTCAGCTGGCAACGCCACTCAAAATACATGTAAAAGTTGGGAGTCAGCTGATTGAATTTATCTGTACGGCAAATAAAAGGAAAATAAATAATTCGCAGATGAGTGCCGGTTAGCTTTGCGATAAAATCGAAGCAAATGAGACATTGAGAAAACCAAATTTTTTTAATGTGCAGTTTTTCATTGGGAAAAAAGTTAACTGCCTAATGAGAAAATGGCCATTAGAGTTTTATAAACAGCAGTTTAGGCAAATAAATGAATTTAAGTTTCATATTGTTTTTTTTCATGCTGTGCTAATATCAGGCTTATTAATTGAAATAAAAGAAATCAATCCGTTAAAATATATTTATTCCCCACACCACAAAAGGAATAGAGACAATTATGAGTTTGTGCTGATGTGTGTATAGAATATTATATAATTTAATTTAGTTCGTACTTGTTTAAAACATGCATGTATTTTTACAATTTACATTTGTTTTTACTATTTTATTTAAATTATTTAAATGTTGACACTTATTAAAACTTTTAATTTCTATAAAAGATTATGTAACAGCTTTTAAAAGCCCTCATGAAAAATTGTTAAATGAATATTCTAAAAATTTTTACAAAATGACCACAGAAAGCAAATATTGTGATTTTTGTTGGTGCTTTTCTAAATCGATTGCTTAGATGACACTTTAACAATGTGCAGCAAATACTTGCAATCATTCAATTATATTTAATTCAAGTTATTTACCATAAACAATATTATATTTATTTATAGGCTTAAATATTTTGGTTTTGTTTCATTGTTATACTATTTATCAATAAACACAAAACAGCTTTAAAAATGAACAAATCAAAATTTAATATTTTCCTAGTAAACTGAATAGCGTTTTATTTAGCTAAGCATAAGCATATATGAAATATGGGATATGTATAAATCGCCAAATTTCATGACGATAAACATTTTCGTTATAATTTGTAAACCCTCCAACTAGAGGCAAATGATGGTATACTAACACGTTCGCCACTTAAAAATTCTTTAGCGTTTTCTACAGAAATTCAGGAACAGCAAATATGTGTATGTCACAGGAGAATTTTTTTATATTTTATTTCATAAACATTTTCTATAAAGTTTAGGCTACAAAATCGTAACGGTACGTTATATGAGCATTACATTTTAGGATCCCGCCCACATTTTTACACGCGCTTTTTATCGATTACAAAGATTTTTGTAATAAATTTGGATACTTTTACTGTTTCTTGTCTCCTGACATACTGAAATTTATACTTTTTGTTTGGGGTAGGTGCCACATCTGCTTGATAATCAGGCGGATAATCATATAAATACTGTGAAACTTTTCTCCGTAGCTAAGGCGTCTGCAGGAAACATACAAACGCAGAAATAAACGGCATATAATTTTTTTTTTTTGTATATACATATATATTCTGAAGTAAAGCCTTCCTTTACAAAACAGAATCCTTTTATTAAATTAATGCACAATTAAAAATGCTTTCAAACTAAGTTTTAATAAAAAAATTAAGCATAATAATATTTCAGGAAGTACCTAAAATAAGAGACAATAAAAAACCAGTTGGCCTATACACAAATCGCAGCAAATATATTTTGATCACATTGTAATAGAGACTCAAACGCACAAGAAAATTACTTCCAACAAACGTTCTCGAAATCATAGGTAAATACTAGGGTATTCATTCGGTTAACCGTCAATCGGTTAACCGATTAATTACTACCCGATTAACTGATCGGTTAATTTCAAATTGGCTTTTTTCGATTAACAATATTTTGTAGTATTATAACATATTTTTTGTGTTTTTAACTATTTGTTTCGTCTCATATACAAAATGTATGTGTTTAGGAAATATTTTTTTATACAAACACAGAAGGTGGTCATTTTAACCCATTTTCCGCCGTCCGGTGATTTAAATTACAATGTTTTTGAATGTTTTTTTTATCTTCATTATCGAACAGCAGTGGCAAAAAATAGGTTAAATGTTTGATTGTCAACACCTTTTTTTGTTTCACATTTATCATATAGGCTTTTTACACTTGCTAACATCTTTCATCTTATCGCAATGATGATAACATCTTCCCATAAGAATTGTACAGATCTTAAAATCAACATCTTTCTTCATCTTTAAAATATGTTCCTATCTCATGTTGTTTCATTCAACATCTTTCGATTATTTTAGTGTCATCACTAGAAAACACAAAAAATTTGTTAAAAAGTATATACCATCTATACCTCTTAGACTTGAAAATAAATATTTTTATGATGAAAGATGAAAGATGTTACAAATGTAAACAAGTTTTTTTCATTTTTAACATCTTCCACGCATTCCTTTAATATGTGCTCAAGTGTTAAAAGGCTAATACATACCTCTCATATCAGTCTTTTAACAGAATTAACCGAAATAATTAGAAGTGTTAAACATTAAAAAAAAACTCTAATGACATAATGTAGTATTTTATATGTTTAGAGAAATCCTGGAAAAGGACTAGGAAATTAGATCAACGATAAGTAAAAGAATTTTTTCCAAGTCAAACACTAAAGAAAAGAATCGCTTTAATCCTAAACATTTAAACCAAATTACTTTTCTTAAGTTTTATAAAATCTCCTTTAACTATTAAAATAACTAATAAAATTTTCTCAGCTTATCAAAGTAATTTCGTTCAGTTCAGCTAAGTCTTATGTCTTAAAATAATGATGTACAAGAAATATATATCTTCGGCTTAATATGCAAACCGGATAAATCCACTTTTTATGTAAATTGAGATGTTGATGCCGTGTGGTAGAGAAAGACACGCCTCGTCGACCAGCATGTAGTTTTTCTCCTATTTAAGTCTTGAAGTGTGTGAAACTAATGCCCATTTTCCCAATGTATCGACAAACTGTCTGTTACTTAATGTCAACATAAATTTATTGGACCGATAAACTGTCCGTTAACGATTTTGGGTTTCTCAATACACCGACAAAAAACATTGTTTTCAGCTGGCAACGCCACTCAAAATACATGTAAAAGTTGGGAGTCAGCTGATTGAATTTATCTGTACGGCAAATAAAAGGAAAATAAATAATTTGCAGATGTGTGCCGGTTAGCTTTGCGATAAAATCGAAGCAAATGAGACATTGAGAAAACCAAATTTCTTTAATGTGCAGTTTTTCGTTGGGAAAAAAGATAATCGCCTAATGAGAAAATGGCCATAACTGTATTTTTAGATTTCTATCAAGCTGAAAATAGGGAAAATAAAACGTTTTTTGTCTCTCCTGTAAAATGTGCTGAAAGTGAGTTAGCAGGTTTGCATAATAAGCCGGCGATATAACTGTTGTGGGCTACCGCTTATAATTTAGATTTCTAATGTACAGTTATGACGAATCAATGAACACAGCATTAAAATTTTTATTTTTATTTATTTTAAACCATTGTTATATATTACATATTTTGGATATAATGAAGATATGACTTGATAGCACACCTTGTGTATTAATTGAAAAAAAAATGCATATTAAATATTTATGAGTTGTTTTTTTGTTTGCTCGTTTTAGTTCAAGAATTGTTATGTTTGGCATGTTATTGTTTTTTTTACTAATAAACTCCAAATAATAAATAATTAATGCATTTTTATATATTGAAATTAAATAATTTATAAAAAAACTTGATTAATCGGTTAACCGATCAAAAACAAAATTAACCGATTATTAACCGATTAAACAAAAACCTCGGTTAATTAATCGAGCGATTAATCGATTAAAGCAAAAGGTTGATTAAATGAATACCCTAGTAAAAACATTTCAAAAAAATTCTCACACTTGGATGTGACTTGAGTTTCTGTTTAAACATTCATGCCACAAATTTGTAACACTGAGTGGCGAAGATTTTTTGTCATTCTGTGTGAATCTTCTTTAATATACATATCAGAAACCAAAATTTAACATGGGCCAAATATATATTTATATGTATTTGCTTAATTATCTTAATACTATATATCACACTACCAAAGGTAAAGCTTAATTTCGAAAAAAAGCACTTTAGTGCGCATTTAACCGTAAGTTATATAATGCTTCAGTGATGAAAGTAGGTCCAGTTTAGCTTGAAATGACTAGAAATAACACCATGCTATTTTTTTTTTTATAATGAGTCCATAATTTCAAATAGTCCCCTAGAAAGAGCCTTTCAAAATTACTTAAAAAGGCACAAAATGCTTACATATTGCAATGCTGCATTAAAATTTTGTCCAATTTAGTTTTTTTCATACTTAAAATATTGTCCCATTTCTAAAACGGTGAGTTATTGTTCAGCTGTGTGGTTAAAGACTTACTTTTTATTTTTGTTGAGTGTACTTTTACCGTTATTTGTATTTTATTAGCACAAAGAAATACGCGCATTAAAGTTTCAACGACATTTTTATGTGATTTAACAATAAAATAAACGTGCAAGGCTGATCATCATAATGTCGCACAGTAACAAGTAATATTTTAAATATATTATTTTATTACGACTATGACTATGCTATTCCATATGAAGTCTTCTTAAACATTCTAACTCTCGCTAGAGGATATAAAATATTTTGCACAGCCGAATTATCAACTAAACTTATTTTGTATGTGAGACCGCGTCATCAACAACACATTCGGCGGTACTGACTTAACCCTTTCGCTCGTACTGAGATTATATGTCCCAGCAATAAACTTTTGTTTCACCATTTTTGTATTGTAATATCTAATACATACCAATAAATTTTGATGTATAAACTGTGTTTTAATTTTTGTAACGGCACATCATGTTCCAAATAAATTGGGATTTAATATCAAGTGGGATGATAATGAATAGTGTAAGATAAAAATACAAGTTCAACTCCTCGCTAAAGTACTGAGCTGAGCGACATAACGAGATTTCTTTACTCGAGAGATTCCTTTTGTGAGGCAATAGGAAGACTATCCCCCCAACAATTCGTCAAGCCATTCACGATTTATGCTCAACATGCTGGGCGTCCTGGCATCGTCAAAATGAAGGGTTTGGCAAGAAGCTATATAAAGTGGCCAAATATGGATTCTCATATAAAAAAACTTTATATTTGATGCCAAGAAACTCGACATGAAAAAACTCAAGCACCAGTTCGCTCATGGAAAAATACTCAAACCGCATTATCGCGGCTTCATATATACTTCGCAGGGTTATCGGAGGCTAAATTGTTTTTGATAGTTCTCGATTCATATTTCAAATTATTGGAAGTGCACATCGTCAAATTCGCGTAATCGCAATGTGCTTCAGCCAAGCTTCAAAACTGTATGGAAAAGTATTTGGTACGCCATTTCAGAAGTGCTCCTTTTCATCCATTTTCAATGGACAAGATAACCGCACGGTGCAGACAATTAAATAATATTAAAAGGAAATGTTACCTAATTGAAATATTAAATTGGATCTTTTTCGTTTTGTTTTTAATCTACAAATAAGTCCACATGCAACTGAACTTTTGTTCAATCAGCAGTTCAAAAGTTACTTTTCCAAGGTTCTTTCACATGAATTTTCAAATACTACCGAAAATTAACCATTCAAAGAATCATTTAAGGAAGCAGACCTTGTATAGATTCGAAATTACGATTCAGGTCAAAAATGGGTTTCTGCTTTCATAGAATTTCAAACAGGACCAATGTCTTACACTGTGCGCCTTCAAGATAATCGTATAGAAAAGCTTCACTTAGACCAAGTGCGTAGCGAAACTTCTACCATGAATTGTAAGCTGAATTTTACAAGGAACTGTAGCTAATCGACTTCTGAATTAAGTATCGAAGTATCTGCAACATGAGATGTGGAAGCTGAAGGCGATGTTGAATACATGGATACGTCCTCGCCAGCGCAATCATGCAACTTTGTCAACAAATACTTCATCAAGCTTACTACAATCACTATCGTCTAGCCGCCAGTCTACTACGAATGTAAAATCTTCACCTCAACCAACTTCACGTCTTTTAAAACTTTACAAAAAAGTTCCACAATTCTTTTTTGCATCTAGGCGTTCTTGTCTAGGTACCATAGTAAGCATACTGTCCATAGACAGATCGAGGAATTTCACTATATTACAGTACATAATTTTGAGTCCAAAATGAACATTTCTTAATGTAACGAACGCAACGACAAACTTATTTATTACCAGTAACAGTTTTTGCAAACAAAAAGCACATGCAATACTGGTCAATTATACATTTTAAAGTAATTAACACCGATTTTTATTAATAAAAATATTTATATATATTTAAACCCACAAAAACCAAAATATGGCATATACAAACACTACAAAATACACAAATAAATACATAACACAAACTAGTTAAGGTACGAATGTTTGCATAAAGTCAGCCGCATAAAAATATCTATTGGGGGTCCTGCAGCATTAAATATTTTGGAATATACTTACACATGTAAATACTCGTATGTAAATAAGAATGCTTTTATGGTTTTTGTGGTTTTCATAAATTTATGTAAATTTTTGTTTTATTTATTATAAAAACAAACACTTTTCAATAGAAAATACACACACAAACATTTGATTTCACAATTAAAACAAATTTACTAAAAACAAGTATTTAGTTTGTTTAAAGTTATTAATAGATACATTTTTTTACAGGGTGTTTAGTATACCAAAAGAAAATTGACATTTTTGTAATAAAATTTTATTTGATTTAATTAAGAAAAAATAAAACTACAATAGTAAGCCACAACTAAATTTCATGTATGTAACTCTTAAAACAAACTGTATGTTCCGACAAAATTTTGGTAGAATAGGATTATTAGGATTAGTACTGTAAAGTTGAGTTAATCTAATTTCTGTTTCAAGAGTTTCTGAGATGGTTTAATCTCAATTCGTACGTGAAATAATCCGAGAGGGAGATTAGATTGATACTTACTTCATCACTTACCACACAGAACCAGAGAGAGCATTATGCCCTTTGTTTACAGAAGAATTCGCAATTATAAGACACCAGCAGCATGCCTAATATAGTTTTCGTAGTAATTCTACTTTGGAAATTTGAAAAAATTAAACTAAATAATTTTTAACAAATAGAATATGGGAATCAGGCCGTCTTATTTTACTTTTGAATTAAAATAATCTAATTGTTCTTCTTGTTCTGTTGTTTTTGTTATTCCTTCGCACAAAAGCAAATCATTTTTTTCCAATTTGTATTGTGTTGTTGTAATTTCTACAAAAAACTTTGAAGTGGGGAACAGAATAGTCGCTGTAGTACAACGTTACGAATAGCGCTGCAAGCTGTCAAAAGATAAAAACGACAGTTTCATAGTAGTGTCAACATAATAATTAGCTGTAGTAGTCGTTGCAGTTGAAGTTGAAGCGCAAAATTCAAAATTTTGAACTTTTTTGGGCTACGGAGCATTCGACAGTTTCAGCTACTACTACAACTATCGGATGATTTTTTAGCTATTATCTTTTTGGCAACACTGGTTTAAACAGCTGACGCACGTTTCATATTTTGTTACACTGTCAAACATCTTCAGTTTGGTCATTAATTTAACCATGAATCGTCTTACAAACGAACAACGCTTGCAAATTATTGAATTTTATTATCAAAATGCGTGCTCTGTCAAGAAAGTTCATCGCGCGCTTCTTCCATTTTATGGTCAGTTTAATCGACCCACTGAAGCGGCTATTCGGGCTATTGTGACTAAATTTCGCACCAAATTTACATTGTTGGACATTAAGCCACCAACACGCTTACGTAGAGTGCGAAGTGAAGAAACTATCGCAGCTGTATGGGCCAGTGTTAATGATGACCATCAATTATCGATTGGTCGCCGTTCGCAGCAATTGGGCCTCTGTTACTCAACAATGTGAGATGATATCCAACTTTTTTTTTGCCCAAAATGCAAGAGCTTGAATTGAATGACAAGTGCTTTCAACAAGACGGTGTCACATGCCACACAGTACGCTTAACAATGGACCTTTTGAGAGGCGAGTTCGGTGAACATTTTATTTCAAGTTCGGGACCGGTCAATTGGCCGCCTAGATCGTGCGATTTAGAGCCTTTAGACTATTTTTTGTGGGGCTATGTTAAAGCTCATGTCTGTACACACATGCCCGCTTCAATTGAGGCATTGGAAGACAACATTGAAGCATTTATTCATGAGATACCGGCCGAAATGTTGGAAAGAGTATGCCAAAATTGGACTAAGCGGATTGACCATTTGAGGCGCAGTCACGTTCAACATTTGCATGAAATAATCTGCAAACAATAAATTATATGGACCGTACTATCGATTCAAATAAAGATTTTATACATTTTTCTGAATTTTATGTGTTTTTTTTTAAACTTTCCTATAGCTCTTAAAAAATCACCCGATACTTTATTTTGATTCAGGCCTGAAAAACACACGCATATGTACACGCAAAAAAATATGCAATGCTGAGAGATAAGTTATATGAGATTAAAACCCTCACTTTGTTATTTTACTCTCAGAGTGGCACTACCAACGAAAAGCTCAATTTTTTTGTTACTAGATTTAAGAATTTTATATATATTTTAAGATTTCTCATTTCCTTTAATAATTTTATAGGATTATTCCCTTATATTTTTACTGGTACTAGTCATTTAACATTAACTCTTACATTAGCCCTCCCTTCTGGGTTTGGTTTTCGAAAGTTATCCCATTTTGTCTTGTTTTAAGTTCTTTCAAGTATTATTCGCACGACTCGTACAAAAGTAAATAAAAAAAGATATGAGATTAATTATCCACATTATCCAACAATCGACTATAACCGTAACGAATAATGATATTCTTATGAAACTTGGTTCAATTAACTTTATTTAGCAAAATGTTATGCAATATAATTTTGTGATAATCAATCCATAGTGTACGATTGATCCCACATAAAGCGGTCTTTCGAAAACATATTTAGGACGCATCAAAGGCTTAAACATTGTCCAACTGTACTAAAACTTGGTCTAGCTTAGTTTTTTATTTTAACTAGAAATTAATTTTTTTTAACTAGAAATTAATCCTTCGTTTTTTCTGATAATTGCCTTATAATTTGCTATAATCCCCACATAAAGCATACTTTTGGAAATGACTTTAATTCGGTCAATTGTTATAGATCCCATATAAAAACCTCCTCAGAAATATTCTGACGCTCGGTGGAGTGTATCAAAAATTCGGCACATCAGAATATACCCAGCAAAAACTTACATTGCAAAGTAATGAGTTAAAAAGCTAATATAACAACTCTTGACTACTTATACATTGGCATTTTAACTCATTATTTTAACACGGTGATGTCATTGGACAAGAACTTACCACCCTCGCTTACAAATAGGGAGTTAAATAAGTCATTACCACATTCGCTTACAAATAGGGACTTAAATAAGTTATTACTCCGATGTCACCAAAATTACAACTAACATGTCATGACTTTAAAAAAATTTTTTTTTTTTTATTATTTTTTTTAAATTAGTTTTTTTCTATTTTTTCTTATTTTATTTTACTTTACTTTATGTTTTTTTTTCTATTTTTTCTTATTTTATTTTACTTTGTTTTATTTTTTATTTTTTTCTGTCTCTGGCGGGATTCGATCGCGCAACCTCGGTGCTGATAGACTAGCTCACTACCAGCTAGTCTACCGGGGCAGTGTAGTTTTTGTATAAAAAAACGATGTTTTTTACTCAATTAAGAGCGTAAATATGAGATTAAATTATTGGCGGCAACTACTTACCACCCTCGCTTACAAATAGGGAGTTAAATAAGTCATTACCACATTCGCTTACAAATAGGGAGTTAAATAAGTCATTACCACATTCGCTTACAAATAGGGACTTAAATAACTTATTACTCCGATGTCACCAAAATTACAACTAACATGGCATGACTATAAAATTTCTGTACAGCATAATTTTTCATATTCAAATTTATTACAAATTGTTTTTTATTTATAATAAAAAAAAAAAAAAACAAATTGTAAGAACAAATATTTTAAATCAATTTGTATTAGATTTGAAAAAACTTCAATCGTAGATGCATTTTATTACGAATGACTTATAAATTTCGTTAATCAACTCATACACAAGTACTTAGGTATCAGATTATATGTCAGCCATTACCAAACTACTTCTATGTAATGCAGATGGTATGAAGTAGTCATTGAAAAGTAAGTTGTTCAGTAATGGCAAGTCATTACCATGTTTTTGCTGGGTAGTTAGAACTTTTACTTGTTAAGTTTTTTTTTAATAAACAGCCATGTTCTGGAAATCAAAATCGAGGAAAATTGAAATCGATGTAGATTTCCAGTTAAAGTTGTTAAAGTATCACCATAGTTTTTCCAGATTTTAAGAGCAGTTTTGATGAAGATAAGCTGTACACATAGTATGAAGTACAGGTAACCCTCGATTTACGCGGTCTGTTGGGACCGAAGAAAGCACGTGTAAATCAAATTCGCGTAAAACAAGGTTCAGGACTAGTACAAATTCCGTTTATGGGACCAGAAATTTAACATATCGCGTAAATCAAAACATACAAAATTTCATTTTGGGACCCTAAAACCGTGTTAAATCAAGAACATAAAACTGTATATATTTTACTTTTTAAAAATTAAAGGATATTTCTTTATAACGATATTTGTTGTTTTTTTTTTGCTTTGTTGTTATATCTTTATAAAATAATAATAGTAATTAAAAAAGAATAAAAAAAATAATTGAAACATACATATGTAGTTGAATATTTAAAATCAAAAATATAAGAAAATGATGAAAATTGTAAAATAATCAAAAACAAACTAAACCAAGACAAATTGAATTAAAAACCAGTAAAATTTTACTGGTTACTGAAATAATAGCAATATTCAGTAAATTTTTACTGATTACTAAAAAAATTAGTATTCACTTTCTAAAAGAATTTTAATAAAAAAAAGTTATATTGTAAGCATTGTGAATTAATTTGTAGACTTTTTCAGGTAAAATATATTTGTTTGCATATGTTTCAGAAAAGGGAAATTAGCTTAGTACTGCATTATTTCAGTAACTTGTAAAAGTTTGCTGAATACTGTACTTTTTCAGTAAACAGTAAAAATTTACTGGTAGCTGAAAAAATTGCCATCATTTTTTGAGCGTGTTTAAAAAAAAACGCGTAAAAAAAGCGCGTATTTCAAAAAAAAAGTTACTATTATTGATCCATGTTATATCTTAATCGCGTAAATGAAGTACCGTGTAAATCAAGGGATACCTGTATATAAAGCGCTAAATTTTAACACTGGATCGTTTTTAAACAATGTTTGAATTTCACTCGTCCAACTGTCCAACACACAAAAAAAATTAAAATGTTCTGCTAACTGATTCTTGTAGAGCGGACTAAAAAAAAGATAAACGTGTATCGGCGTTTTGATAAGTTAACATCTGAAACTCATTTTACGGACTATTTAAAGTTTCACCCTTGTGTAGTAAATAAATTCAGAAAATCATGTGGTACTTAAGTTCTTGGTGTATAGTGTCTTCAGGAGATTTATTCAGAACATTACAAGCATTGAGCGTCAGTTGGTGAACGATTTCCGCTTAATAACTTTTTGTCTCTTTGAATTAAATTAAACCTTAAACCACCTTTAAAGTTTTTGCATATTTCTGGTATTTAAGTTGAATTTTCGACTTAATTGAGTTCGGAGACCTATAGTATAATTTCATGACAAATATTTTCACAGAATATTTCAACTAAAGACATCACTGTTTTAAAGGTGATTTAAACGTTTATTCAAAAAATATTACAAAAAAGACCCATGGTTAATGTATACCAACAAAATGTTGTGAATAAATCATCTGCAGACACTTTTTACCAAAAACCTAAGTATCATACGATTTATTAAATTTTTTAACTACACTAGGGTGAAACTTTCAGTAGGCCGTAAAATGAGTTTAAAATTTAAACTTTTAAAACGCCGATACACGTATATCTTTTTTAAGGCCCCTCTACAAGAGTCAGTTGGCAGAACATTGTTATTTTGAAAAGATTTTCATTTTGTTGTACAGTGATATCTATGGTCATATGGAAAAGCAGCTTTAGTTGACGTTAGGCAAAATTTAGTTATAGCAATAAGAAAAGGTATACAATCTTTCATATATAAAAACATTTTTGTTTTAACATCTACTTTTAGTTTTTATTAAAACTGTTTTTAATACGATAATATAGAGACTTTAAGCGAAAAACTCCTCGAATAAAACTTCTCAAAACTAAGGATATCGGCAAACTTCAATATTCGGCATAAGATTCTTTTCTACATTGGCACAGTTATAAAAAGAGCATTATTTTTTTTTAATAAAGTACCTAGTCCAAACACTAAGTATAAATAAACTCAAAATTTTATATTCTCAAATATACACTTTTTTAAATTTACCAGTAGTATGTATATTTAAATATTAATCATACGTATAGAATGCCTACAAACCATAAAGCTGGAGGTTCACGATACGCTTCAAAGCATCAGTTAAAAAAAGGAGAATTAATGAAGTTAACGTGCTTAGCAAGTTGCACAAAAGCGTAGGATGTCTTGATGCGTTGAATGTGAAAAACAGGTATATTTTCAACTTTTGCGATTCTCAGGCTTTCGAAAATATCATCTGATTTTGACAATTTTATGCTGCTTCAAAAGTGTTGCACTTAGCTTGTAGCTCAGACGCAAAAAAGGTATGAAGGAGTACATAAAAATATTTTTTTAACAAATAGAAACTAGGAATAGGACTATTACAAAAAAGCTTTATAAAAGACATAACTGAAATTTAGCTCATAGAATAATAATCAGTAATGTGGTTATTTTATTGAAACGTAAACAGTTTTTAATTCAAATTTTTTAATTTTAGCCAGGCTAAAGTTCATTGAGTTTAATTTTCATTAAATTAGTTTTATGAAGACAGGAATTTCACAACATGAAATTAATTCAAATTTATTGATAATTTTTCATTATTGACTGCTAATGAAATCGAACCCACAATCACGGGCGGTTTGATTGAAGATGTCTTGATAGTAACCATACCCAGTAAAAAATTTTAAGGTTTTCGGAAGCAAGAAAAGTACAAGAGCGCTGATATATGCGCTGGCTATTACATACTACTAAGAAGCAACAGGGAAGCGAAAACCATTGAAGTAAATTTTTAATATAAGTAAATGAAAATTATTTAATAGCTTCGCATAATCCCTTATAAGTAAGCAGGTTGTAAGGGAGTAGTTGAAATGATAATTTAAAAGAAAAAAATTACGACCAAAGTTCAAAGTGCTTCTGTTAATCCCTTACATGGAAGCACGTTGTATTGCAATGATTTCAAAATGTGTTTACGTTTATTCCCGACATGTAATCGAAAACAACAGATGCTTAAAATTACTTCTTTTTTATTACGCAATCAGTCGGCAAATTGTTTTTGAGCAGACAAGCAAGCAAATTTTTGTGTGGTCAATTTCTATGCAAATATATGTTGTTGTTTTCTTTTTAATTTGCGTACAGTTTCGTTCCATTTTAAAAATTACATATTAACTGTGTTGTGTGTTTGTTTTGCTTTTTGTTCTTTTGCTGTTGTACTGTATAGAAGCAATTAATCAAAGGTTAAAAAAGCTGCGGTTTTTGGAAGCTATTCCTTCACGGTATAATGTAAGCCATGAAAAACGCAGTGATTTTACAAAAAAATAGTGCTTCCAAGTGGGAATTCGCCATATAAAAATCATGCCTCTTGTAAGCAGGTTTGTAAGGGGGAATTGTGCTTCTCTCCCTTACAAACCTGCTTACCAGTAAGCACCATTTTTTACTGGGTACTATCTCTTCAGAAATCTTCGCCTTGTAGAGGGGAGAAATCGCAAAAAATGGAGATTAATTAAACTACTTATCCAATTTTCAAAATTCTTCCACTATTAGAATGCTCCGTTATCACTGAGTGACATAAGCTACACAACTTTTGGAAAAGTGGGCGGTGCCACTCCCCCTATTAAAAATCGCTCTAGCGGCCATAGTAATAGACCGATTGTCATGAAACTTTCCCAATGTTGTACTGTTGACCTGCTTATAGTCCTTGGATAAACTTGGTTATGATTGGATAAAGGGGCGTGGCACCGCCCATATAACCTGAAGCTTAGAACGTATATATCTCATGGACTATCAGAGGTATGAAGACGAGATTTGGTATATATGTTGATCGTACAGTATGAATTTCATCCAAGGTGGAATAGGGCGGTGTCACGCCCCTTTTAAAAAATAGCTCTGGTTCAGTCGAATTTTTTTTTTTTTTGGAAAAAAATGTAATAAAATTTTTACATAGTAATCAATTTATTTTTAATATAATTACTAAGACGAAAGGGGGATTATTGTATCATATAAGTAACTAAATTCGGGACTCAAAGCAGATATTAAAATTATTCGATCATGTACGGATGTGTCTGGTGAGCGTTTTGTTCAAAAATATAAATAGCTTGTATATACTTATTATAAGGCATGTGTTTCTGACCCGCTATTTTAAAAAATATGCCCGTCGTCATTTGTATCATGATTTGTGCCTTCTGGTGCCACGTTCACCAAAACTGAAGGCGAAACTAGAAGATCTACTACTGATTTTGGAAGTTGGTGGAATTTCGCGCAAAAACGCGCAACATGTTATTACTGAATATGAAAGCCTTGAAACTGTAGTTTCTTAACAAATTAATATTCTAACGCCAACTTACACCATTAATATTGAAATATCCACGAATATTTTTAAAATAGCCAAAATTGAAACATATTTCAAAAAAATTTTTAAAAATACTTCTACACAACTTTTGTTAATACAATTATTTTTAGAACAACGCTAAAATACCTGAGGTTGAAGATTCCATAGTAAAAGTATTACTTTTGACTTGCGAAAAACTATATATTAACCCATTTTATGCCACTGGTCGATTTTTCGACCAGTAGCTTTATTAGCGTATATCTTTAAAGTTTACTATAATTTTTTGAGCTGTTTTCACAATAATAAAATCTGAAATGATTTTTAATATATTAGTAATAAATTGATGTTATAAAGACTTTATAAAATATTTTGGTAAAAGGATTAATAAAAAGCCAATTTTTGACACATTTTTCGATTTAAACATTAATTTTTTTGTTTTTCATTGTTTTTAAAGCATAAATAATATATTATAAGAATCGACAAAAATGAAGTTGATAAGTTTTCTGACTTATAAATTCCCATAATCTTTGATGGTCGAAAAATCGACCACTGGCCGAAAGCACTACAATAGCATTATCACTTACTTGCAATCGGTTCAGAACATCTAAAAGGTCATCTATCAGATAATATTCGCTTAGGTACAACAACTTGTTGATGTTCCCAATAATAATTGAATACAGTCTATGCAAATTCGTTATGAGAAAACCAATCCATATTGGATTTTAAACATTTTGCATATGCTGTGAACGAGAAGATTTATTCTTCAGTATTTTATATGGTGGCTCAAACTGTTCAGTATTTACTGGATAATTAACGTGCCTGATCCCGATAGTCACATACATAGTTTTTTTCGACAATTTTTTTCTTATCATCTCATCTGTCTATTGAATAAGCGCGGGAATAAAAGCGTGGAAGCCAATGTAATTATCAATAACTCCTCAGTCGAACAGCTGAAAGCAATTCAAGAGTATAATCACGATAAGGATGGTGTCAGCTTTCATGACCTTGGCGCTCTTTCACTAATTGATTTTAGACCTGAAGGCACAATTCAGTGGGTTTAACAATTAGGATATGTATATGCTCCTAAATCCCCGAAGGGTATGTAAAAACATTTGAATTATATGCCATCCTGTTGTGTTACTTCCTCTGGTCAAATCGGGTAGTCGGCATGGTTCGAAATTTACATATTTCTTCAGATCGCGGCTGACCAGAGACCTATCTGTTACCACGGAAGTCATTAGCCCCTGGAATCAAGACTACGGTCTGACTTGACTTTTGGTTTATACTCAAAGTCATGGGAAGGTAGATCTTAAAAAGTAGGCTTCAAAAGCTAGTAAACGCACAATTTGTCACATAGTGGTGCTTATGTAAATCTTTTTACTTATACTCCTTAATCCGCCATAATCAACCCAATTATTAGACACATACTTTGTATATTTACATGCAAAAATAGATATATTTACATAGACTTCCATTAAGATTTATAAGAAAAACATTTTCTTAATAAATTCTTATAAATTAAGCCTAAAGAAAAAATTTTTTACAAAAAAATTAAATAATTTTTTTTACTGTTTTCGGCCATTTTTCGATTTTTCGACCAGTCCATATAAAGAGAACTACAAATCGGGAGATACAATTTTGTGAAAAATATTTTTAATTGAAGTCTCAAAAGCACCTTTCTGCAAGGGATTCGAAAAATGTCTGCGTTTTATGGTAGTTGCCTATAATGGGTTAAGCGTCGAAATATACCGAATTTCAATTAACACTATTGTGCGCGAATAGCTCAAAAATTACTTAACTTTAATACAATGCAGCTTGACAAGTGAACAACATATGACATTGAAATTTTCAGTAGTGATGTAGAATTTTATATACTGTAATCGGTTATTAAATATTTTTCAAAGAAACAAATTTTAATTTTTCAATTAATATCTATTTTTTGCGATTTCACCCCTCTATGCAACGGCTGGCTGTCAATAGTCAAACATCAATCTTTAAACCCAGTGGTATTTTAACTTTGGTAGATCGAAATTTGTTTTGAATGATTATTTATTTTAATTGATATACAAGTTCTTCTGATTTTCGTACTTTTTGTCAATAATTCTTCTTGACGTTCAAAGTACATTTTTCTGTTTTTGTCTTTCTTTTTCTGGTTGACATTTTTCAGCACAACTTAAGTGACAAATGTTAACATAGAGCTTGTGCCTTATCTGTTAACAATGATAAGTATTGTGGTAATTTTATTTACCTGTTTATTGAACATAGTTATAATAATTTAAAAAAGGAGCAAGTGGATACATCTATGTATATAACCCTTTTTTAACCCACCTCCTCAATTTAAAATATTATATATGCTTTATATCGTAACGTTTGTAGTTGAAAATAAAAAAAAGATATTGCTAAAATTTCTGGAATCATTTCTTCTGAAGAACCATATTTATCGGTCGATTAGGGATGGCAACATAAATATAAAATATACAACATTTTTTTTAATTTATATTTTAACATGAGCGGCGTTGCCTGATTTCGCCGCTGGCAACTCAACTTCCGATCAGTTGTCATCCCTAATTTACGCATTACATGTAATAATATTCTTATCGACATAATCTGTTACTAAGTGAAGCTCAATGTCTATCCCCCTTATGCAAAAGAAAAAGGAAAAGTTCACATTAGTTAAACACTAAGCACTAAGTCCAACAAAAATGAATGGGATTAATGTGTTGGGTAACGTATATACATTTTTGCATAAGACGGTATATGCTTAAGATTAAGGCAATTTCTGTTATCTTAAAGAACGACCGTAGATTGAGTTTGTTTGCAATTTAATGGCGATTTCTTTTCTGCATAAATGTTACATGCTCAATCTCTTTTGTGTAAAGAAATCGCCATAAGTAATTTTATATTTTTCGGATCCAGTGGTGCGATTCACTAACTTTTAACGAACGAAAAATCGTAATATTTGGCGACATGCATACATATATATTCGCTTGCAGTAACGATAGTGTGAGTGATTCAGTAATTTTTTTAACGACAGTAAACAGCTGTATTTTTGTAACATCTCTGTCTACAAAATTTAAAAAAAAAACGAAAAGCTCAAAAGAGAATAACAGAAAAACAAATGAAATTGTTCTTAAACCTCCATGTGACGCATATTTTTTTATTCAAAATGCATGGAAAAAGCTCTGTCCAGACTCATGAGTAAGACCAAGAGTTAATTTGCTTTTTTTTTTTTTTGTGAATTTTACATTTAGAATTTGGTTTTTGTTCTCAATTTGCTTTTTTTGTAAATTTGGAATTAAGAATTTTGTTTTTGTTCATACATATTAAACATTTAATACACTTTATTGATTTAATAAACACAAAGTAAATTATTGTCGCTAAAATAAAGTAACAATATCGTTAAAAATGTTACTGAATAGCATATTAGATAAATTTTCGTTATATTTATTTAAACAATACGATTATCGTTATAAATGTTAGTCCTTCGCTTCTTTAGATAATAAACTAAGCTTCTGTTCTTGATAATGATACGATTGTTTGCTTTTCACATGTCCAACTAACTGCACCGCTATAAATTAGGAAAATCTAAATTTTCTTTCTATTCCATACCCAGCTCAGTCACTATCAACTTAACAAATGCGTTGATTTTAGTTGAAAGTTTCTTCAAACAGATTCTAAAATAATATTCTCGTACCGCTTAAATATTAAGCAACGCGTTTTTAATCATTCCAATCTTCTGGATTCGGATAACTTGTTTTTCTTGCAAGAAAAGCCGCACCTGCACAAATATCCGGACGAGTATTGATTGCAATATACAAAAACGAATTATGGTAACTGTGATATTCACATTACGTAGTAAAAGTTCAAAATGGGATTACCTATAAGAAGGTACAATATGATATTTGAATGGTTTTACTTCTTGTAAGCCAAAATTTTATTTTTCTATGCCCAACCATAGTTACGGCAACAACACTATGTTTAATGTAACAATATATAGTTGTCGTACACAAATAATTGATATTTTTTTATTAAATATCAACAATATTATAGTAATTGTAAATATATATATGTTGATCGCAATTATAAATTTGAGTATTGTTGATCGAAAAATAATTATTTTTCTAACAACTAAATTATGATAACTTTCAAAACTTATTATATTACTCACAATCATATCATGATGGCTGTAGGAAAAATCGCCCAAAAAAAAAAATGAAAAATTGCCCAAATGAAGAATCGCCCAAAAGAACGTGAAAAATGACCCAAAAAGTTATATAAGAAATTTTGCCCAAAAGAAACGAAAAAGGGCCCAAAATAAAAATGAAAAATTGCCCAAAAAGAAAAAAAGAATTGTTTTCCAAAAAAAAAAAAAAAATAAATTTAAAATTACACCCAATTTGCAAAACAGTGTTTATTATTCATATAAATTTAATAACATACAAATGTAAGTTTTATGTAAAAAATTGCATTGTATCTTCAACAGCTGCGCGGCAGTATGGACGGTAATTTGAGCCCTCCGCCAAACTTTGTGCACTATTCAATAGTTAAATATTAATTAATCACTGTATAGTAATAATCAATTACTCAAAACAGAATATAGCTTTTTGCAAGGTGGCTGTCATAAAGTCCAGTGTCGTAATGTCCATGGACACTGTGATACTTTTTTAAATGTTATAACGTCCGTGGGCATTAAGACCAGTGTTTAAAAATGCTTGACTATTTTTAATGCTTTTGTAATTGCTTAACTTAACTTAAGAAAAAGAACACAGTAAAAGCAAAAAGCAAAAGCAGAAAAAGTGAGAGTTAATAATGTATTTACTGTCACTATGTGTATGTTCTCAGCTTAAAGTTTAATTGAGAATTGCTCTGTTATTGTTTTTTGTGTACCGTTATAAGTTTTTTTCTTTACAATCAAATCATATGCATAGCATCTTAGTCGCTTAGAAGCTGTTGATCTAAAAGCACACTTTATTGGAGGCTGTCTGTTTTTTTTGTCCAAAATATTGCAACGTCATGGCCAGTCGGAGGTAATAGCTAAGTATTTATATCATACGTAAGAAATGCATCAAAGTTTATATATTTCTGATAAGTTTACAAAGAAGATCATTTAAAAAATTGAATTTGGTGCATCATTTTTTTACGTATCCCTTAAAAGTTTAGTTGTGAAAATGCAACGTGCCATATGGCACTCTTGGCCAGTACCCTGATCAAGTTGATGTTTGTATTTTTAGACTAAATCCACAACAAATTTTAGACTATTTGAGAGAAATAGAAAGTGAAGACAATAATGTTGACGAAATTATTATTCAGCCACCATCCCCGGACTACGCATCGGGAGAAGATGACGCCAATGAAGATTCCGGTGGAAATATACACGATATTCATCACAATCAAATTAAGGATTGTATATTTATTGCTCGTCAAAATGGCGAAGATTTGGGAGGTGAAGTTATTTATGACAGTCTAGGCGGTATAAACAACTTGGAGCAACTAGAGCATTTAGTGGGTCTGGAATTAGAACTACCGGTAAGTGAAATACAAAGTGTTCCCTCAGCAATCACACCTTCTGTAAGAAGGAAAAGAAAACGTAGCGAAAGTTTGAAAGATAATTCAGAAGATCTTATAATCCCACCTAATCTGAAAAATTCTAAAACTTCTTTCAAATGGATAAACGTCACTGATATACAAACTGTTCCAGTGTTTCCTGAAACCAACTATGATGACTGCAACAAAACACCAATTGAGCTGTTTTACCAATTTTTCGATAACGACTTGATAAATATGATTGTCTCAGAATCAAATAGCTATGCGCAACTAAAAAATCATGTTGATGTTCAAATAACCAATAGTGATATTCTTACGTACATTGGAATACTAATAAATAGTGGATATACGCAGACACCAGAGAGCCGTCTCATGTGGAAACCTGATGACGACCTACATAATAAAGCAGTCTCCAATGCGATGTCATTGAACCGTTTCAAAGCTATTGGTCAATACATTCATTTTGCTTCAAACGATCTGTATAATGCAAATGATAAAATGTGGAAACTGCGCCCACTTACGGATAGAATAAATCGGAATTTTGCTAAACACTTTCACCCAGAGCAACATTTATCATATGACGAGTCTATGATTGCTTATTATGGACGCCATGGGTGTAAGCAATTTATAAAAGGAAAACCCGTTCGTTTTGGGTATAAGGTCTGGTGTCTAAATACCCCCTTGGGTTACTGTATTTCGTTTGATGTTTATCAAGGGAAAAACCAAAGGTATAATAAAAAAAATGGAAGAATTATTTGGAAAATGTGTAACGCCCATGCTGTACATGATACATTCCTTACCAGAAGACGTAAAGACGTTGCCATTTTGTTTTTACTTTGACAACTTATTTACTGGAATTTCAGTGCTACATTATTTAAAGTATCATGGTTATAATGGAACTGGAACAATACGTGAAAACCGAATTCCAAAATATTGTCCTTTACAAAACAAAAAAGATATGCAGAAAAAAGAGCGCGGCTATTCTGTGTCTCGAAAAATTGAAGGAACCGAAATATTTTTTACAAAATGGGTAGACAACAGTGTCGTATCATTGGCATCCACCTAATACGGCGAAGAGCCAAAAGATCTTGCTCAACGATATTCACGGGAGACACATCAAAGAGTGAATATATCACGGCCTGCTGTTGTGTCAGCCTATAATAGAAATATGGGTGGAGTTGATCGCATGGATCAAAACGTATCGAACTACCGCATATCCGTTCGCAAGAAAAAGTGGTGGTGGTGAATTTTCACTTGGACTATTGATGTAGCTATTCAAAATGCGTGGCTATTGCATCGAAAATCCATAAACAATATGTCACAATTAGATTTTCGTCGAAATTTGGTTCAACATTTATTAAAAACTTGTAGTGATAAGTCTCGCTCTGAATTTACAGTTCGTCGATATGCTCATATTGCTAATGCAGATATTCGCTATGATGGTGTTGCTCATTATGTTCAGCCTTGTAATCGAAGACATTGTGCATTTGAAGGCTGTAAAAGTCAAAGCAGAGCAGAATGTAAAAAATGCAACGTTGGCCTATGCATCAAATGCTTTATCCCCTATCATACTGAAAAAGTTCGACAGTAGCTAGTCTTTTCTCTTCTTTTTTATAGAACCTCAGAGTGCCATATGGCACTTGCTCCTGGGGCGGAGCAGGTAGGTCCTACAGGTTAGGCGATGCAAAATTTGAATTTAGGGCACAGGTAGTACTATATGTTCCAAGTTTGGTGAATATTGGTTCACGGAGAGCCCGTGTCCACTAATGGGTTAAACATTCAGTCAAGCAACCACTAAAAAAAATGCTGTTGCTGTAAGTAATATGTTTTTGTTTTTTATTTTATGTAGTTGCTTGGCTGGCTGTTTAACATTTTTTTGACTTGATCGCTGTTGCTTGCTGTTGCAGAAATTTGTTTTGAAAAAATCTTTGACGGTAAGAACTAAAGCTAAGATCCCACTATCGGCGCAATGTACCAATTTTTGGCGTATTTCATGTGCCGATAGTGTGAACGGTCAAAATGTTTTAATATGCGACAATCTGTGCCGAAATTGTGCTGACTGTGGACAATCAAAATTAACCTAGATGCGCCGATAATGTGAACACTATTTTGCACAATGTGGAGCAATCAAATTGTATAATATGTACCGATTTTTATCGGCCACTTGTGTGCCGATCACAGTCGCCAATCAGCGCCGATACAAGGGATGGCAAAACGAAATTTTTAAATTGCACAAACTGGCTACTAAAATTTTACTTTTTTGAGCTTAATTGTACCAAAATTACATTTGTTTTATCTATTATTTATGTATTGAAACGTTAAATAGTACATTTGTACTACTAAATGAAAGAAAACAATTCGCTTTAACCAAAACATTGCAGTTGTATCGATGTTGCCATCCCTGGTTTGTAAACATCTGTTTACAAAACAACAATTACAAAAACAAAAAGAACAAGTGCAGTAAGTTTGAATGAAATTGAATATATTTTTTATTATACATATATTAACATATTATTTAAAATTGTTAGGAAACATAATTTAATATTCGGACGGAGAATTTTGCGGATTTCTAAAGTAAAATTATGTCTGCCAACAAGTAAATAAACAAAAACATTTGATTTAATTTGCCCAAATAGCACGATAGTGTGACCGCATTGTACCGATTATTGTCGCAATTGAGTTTTGGCCGATATGAACCGAAAAAAATTGTCACAATGTGCGACGATAATGGGACCACCTAAGAAAAAATTGTGCAAAGTTTTTTAATGTGTGCCGATATAGCACGATAAAAATCGTCACAGATTGTGCTATTTGAGCCGATAGTGGGATCTTAGCTTAAGAATTATGGCGCCGCGTGTAAATCGAAGAATAATTGAAATTATTTTTATTTTGATAATGACCAAGCTATGTGTAAAATTTGCTCACATACATACATATGTTTAAAAGTAATAGAGTTTTTAATCAAACATGTGAAGTTTTATTTATTTTCATATGTACATATGTATTTTCATATATATTGAGAAAACATACTAAAAACATTAAAGAAATAGGTACCTACCTAAAAATAAAAGAACAAAAATTAGTTTTTTCGCAAAAAAAAAAAAAACATCTAGCGGTAATGATCTTTAAACATTCTTTCTGCAAAAATACTAAGAAATTCAAAATATACATATGTAAGAAGTGCCAGCCAGCAAAAGCAAATAAGTTAACTTGCTGACTTTAAGCGCACGAAAAGCCAAAAAAAAACTTAAACAAAATTTATTACTTACTTAAGTTGTTGCGTTGCTGACTGATTAAGCATAGAACATACACATAGCGAGACTAACAAAATTATTTACTCTCTCTTTTTTTGCTTTTGCTTTTTTGCTTTTGCTTACTCTCTATCAAAGTAATAAAAGGCATTGAAAAATACAGTTTTTTAATTTGCAGCAAAAAATGTAAACAAAGCAAAAATTTCGGTGCTGTTGCTATTTTAAAGCAAGCAATTTAAACACTGATTAAGACACTTTGCAAATGGACATTATGTCATTTTTAAAAATGTCATAAGGTCCATAATTACTAAAGAGAAAACCCTGTTTTATTGTGGTCACAACCAACAAAACTATTTTGAAAGAAACTTATTTTACAATAATATTGTTGTCGGTGACAATGATATGGTTAAATTAAACATTTAAAAATGGTTTTGTTGTTTTTTCTCTGCGTACATATAACGAAAACACTTTTGGGCGCAAGTATTTTCTCCCCTATGGTGTAACAAATACCGGCAGCGCTTACAAAAGCGTCTCAGCATAGCCATCCTTCGGCCAGGCGCAAGTATTTTCTACTCTATGGTATAACAAAAACCGGCTTCGCTAACTAAAGCTCTCTGCATAGCCGGCCTTTGGCCGTGCGCAAGGATTTTCTCCTCTATGATATAACAAAGAGCGGCTTCGCTAATTAAAGCTTCTGTGCGCAGACGGCCTTTGGGCGGGCGCAAGGATTGTTTGCTTTATGGAATAACAAGTACCGGTTTCGCTAAGTAAAGCTTCTAAAATCTGCCAGTATTTTTGTTATACCATAGAGGACAAAATCCTTCCGCCCGGCCGAAGGCCGACTATGCAGAGAAGCTTTAGTTAGCGAGGCCGATTTTTGTTATGCCATAGAGGAGAAAATCCTTGCCTCCGGCCGAAGGCCGGCTGTGCTGAAAAGCTTTAGTTAGCGTACTTGTTTTATCAAAGAGGAGAAAATCCTTGCGCCCGGCCAAAGACCGGCTATGCTTTCGAGTTTGTCCAGACACTATAACCCTGGACGTTATGACATGCCATTTTTTTGCAATATGTCCCGTTATTTTTATAAATAACATTCAGAAATTCGACGTATAATAATAATGAATGATTTAGACAAATAGTATGTAAGATTTTGACGAAATTTTAAAAATGAAAAATGGCCTGAAAAATGGGCTATTTTTCATATAATATTTTTGGGTGAAAAATCACCAAATTTAAAAAACGAAAAATCACCCAATAATAACGAAAAATAGCCCAAAAATTTTGGGTCACTTTTCACTAGTGTAAGCGCCGCCGTTATTATAATGAATTACTGGGTCTTAGTGTGCCAAATGGATACTGAGGACTTTTTTTAACTATCAGTCAAAACAGTATTTAAGCATTTTCCATGACTTTTTCTTAAATTTGCGGTGCTATCGCTCTTATTTCTTTTCAAATATCATTTTTTGCTTGGAAGGAAAAATTTTAATTGGATAAATTCGGCAAGCCCTGCGGCAAATTATAATCTCTGCCTCTATATTGGTTTTCCATAGCTGTCTCATGAACTATAACAACATGCTGCGAAACTGAGCGCCACCAATGAAAACTGCAGTCGGATACTTGCATTCTCAAAACGGAGAAGATTTGTAATTTGAATGTTATTTTACACAAAACTAAAAGGATAAATTAACATTAGGTTTTCCGTTGCTCATACTGTATAATTTAGTTATTTGGCGTACCCATATACTTGGGAAGGAGTTTTGTCACCCATTCTTGGCTTCTGTGTCGAATTAAGATTATGACTATTCCAGAATTTCAGTTCATTGTTCAATAGTGAACCTTGCTGAGCTAAACTTATTTTCTTTTGAGCCGACAATGTTTGCCATATGCAGCCTTAACCTAAAACTTATTAGAACGATTTTGATAACCCATATCCAGCATAGATGTGACAAAGTTTCTTGCTATTTATTTGTTGATTCTTGATTGCAAATCTACTGAACAGATTTATACAACAAATAAACTAATCTTTATTAACTTTACTGGTCCATATAAAATTTGATCTAAGTCAGTGTTCCATGTTTCATGGTGCTTCATGTGGAAAGACAAATTTGTCGGGAAAAATAACAGGCATATGTGTTTGTCTTATTTTCTGAATAATGTAACAAAACTACATATAAATGAAATCATAATATTTGGTGCGGGTGGCTCTCTTGTACGCCCAATATTAAAAAAAACCTATTTAGCACCTTGTATTTCTGCTTTATTGCACTCAAACGCAGTAAAAATTTGTAAATAATAACAAATTTATTCATTTAGTTTATTTTAGCCATAAAACCATCCATGCAAACACTTAATTTTAATTAAATATTAAATGGTTCACTTAAATATTGTTGTTGCATTTAATAAAATGTATATAAAACTCTGCTCTATTGATATTAAATTTACCTTGAAATAAAATTTATTCATGATTTGATTAAGATGGCCAACATTTAAATCACACTGAATGCCAGTATGGTCGGTAAGACCCGAGCATTTGGTACCTTACACGACGTAAGTTATAGAGAAATTTTTTAGTGTATCCTATTTGAAAGACATAAGCAATCATGGAGCCACGAAAACAAAACAATGTTGAGAGGCTTATGGCCAGTTCGTCGATAACGAATGAAGACTTAATTCGCTTAACTTGCATGTAAACCAAAAACAATATTTTATAATTTGTTTTTGTTTTGAATGTAATTTAAGCGAATTTAAGCGAACGATTAAAGACGTTATCGACGATCAGGTCCTAAGATTTATATAAGAGTAAAAGGTTTTGAATAATCGGCCTGGTTACGACAGCGTAAACACCTGTGTCATTTTGGTAATAAAATAAAGTCACGTATAACAGTGTTTTTTAATATACTACAAAAAACGGCTTAGGCACGCCAACCCAACCAAAAAAAGGCTGATTAATTAATTAAATCAATTGTAGTTCTTTACCCTACTACAGGTAAAAAGGGTATTTACACATTTGTACTGGTGTGTGAAAAACATAGAAGTATTATAAGAATAATACCTTTTAATATAGCGATCGACTGAAATCACTTTTAAAACCGATCTTATGATGTCCGTCCGTTCAAATGGCTGGTGGTTGTTTGTCTATCTAAATATTATGTACAAAGTACAAGTAGCAATTTTTGGAGACTGATATACAATTTTACGACAGGCAGGTAGCTGCGGAATCGACAATAAATTTCATATCAATCACCTTCCTAATATCAACTTAACGTGATAAAATCTCACTTTGATGTTGATATCTAGATAATCAGCCATTTTTGCTGTAAATTAAAAAACACAGGCTGTATTTCACTTTAATTTTACAAAAAATAACTCAGGCGTGTACGCAACCATAATATAACACCTTAAACTCTTTTGATACCTCATGTTTCCAAAAAAGGATACACTAAAAATAATTTCTCTACAACTATAGTGGTAAAGGGTATCATAATTTCGGGCTTCACCAACTTTACTTTCTGGCTGGTATAATTTTTTTTCTGCCGGCAATCAATGTGATTTTAATTATCACAATCTAATCATCAATAAATTTTATTTCGAAGCAAATTTAATGTAAAAAAAGAATCAAAGGAGCAGAGAGTATTATATATACATTTTATATACTGCAACATGAACTTTTAAGTGAACAATTTAATATTTAATTAAAATTAAGTGTTTGCATAGATGGTTGTATGGCTAAAATAAACTAAATGAATGCATTTGTTTTATTTACAAATTTTTACTGCGTTTGATTGCAATAAAGCAGAAAAACAAGGTACTTTATTTATTTTTCTATTTTAAGCGTAAAAGAGAGCCAGCCACCTATACCAAATTTTATATACATTTCAATTCATATACATAAAGTTTACATAATTATGAAAATAAACCAAACGCATGTGCCCGTTATTTCTCCCAACACATATGTATGTCTTTCCAAATGCAACACCAAGCAATAAGTGATATCTCCAGAAAATATATTTTAAAGAATTATTAGTATTGTGGTTATTTTATTGAACTATTTATGTTTTTAATCCAAATTTTTAATATTTTTTTAATTAGGCTTAAGTTCATTAAATTATTTTTATGAAGAAAGGAATTTTACAACATGAAAATTAATTAAAATTTATTGATAATGTTTCATTCTTGACTCAATCTGGGCTCGAACCCAGGTGTTTACGGACAGGTTACCCTGACATGTTTCGATTGCAACCACTCAATCTCCTCGGAGGGCTTGCCGTTTAACACTCGCAGCCATCGACGACTGCTGACGTCATTAGTCAAACATCAATCCTTAAACCAAATTGTATTCAACCTTTGGTAGATCGAAATTTGCTTTGAATGATTATCTATTTTAATTTATTTTAACATGTTATTCCTTTACTTCCGTTTTTTCGTACTTTTGTCAAGAATTCTTCTTGAAGTTCAAAGTACATATTTTTTGTTTTTTTTTTAATTTTTTGTCTTTCTTATTCTTGTTGACCTTTTCAGCACAACTTGAAGGACAAATGCAAACATAGAGCTCGTGCCTTAGCTTTAACAATTATTAGTATTGTGGTTATTTTATTGAACTATTTATGGTTTTTAATCCAAATTTTTAATATTTTTTTAATTAGGCTTAAGTTCATTAAATTTAATTTTCATTAAATTATTTTTATGAAGAAAGGTATTTTACAACATGAAAATTAATTAAAATTTATTGATAATTTTTCATTCTTGACTCAATCTGGGCTCGAACCCAGGTGTTTACGGACAGGTTACCCTGACATGTTTCGATTGCAACCACTCAATCTCCTCAGAGGGCTTGCCGTTTAACACTCGCAGCCATCGACGACTGCTGACGTCATTAGTCAAACATCAATCCTTAAACCAAATTGTATTCAACCTTTGGTAGATCGAAATTTGCTTTGAATGATTATCTATTTTAATTTATTTTAACATGTTATTCCTTTACTTCCGTTTTTTCGTACTGTTGTCAAGAATTCTTCTTGAAGTTCAAAGTACATATTTTTTGTTTTTTTTTTTTAATTTTTTGTCTTTCTTATTCTTGTTGACCTTTTCAGCACAACTTGAAGGACAAATGCAAACATAGAGCTCGTGCCTTAGCTTTAACCCAGAGCCCAGATTGAGTCAAGAATGAAAAATTATCAATAAATTTTAATTAATTTTTATGTTGTAAAAGTCCTTTCTTCATAAAAATAATTTAATGAAAATTAAATTTATATATTTTAAAGAATTATTTTTGGAACACTGAATTGGATCAAATTTTATATGGATCAGATCAGTTTATAAAGTTTGGTCAAATTTTCTATAAATCTGCTCATTAGCTTAGCAATCAAGAATTTAAAATAGACAACAAGGCGTTTTGTCATATTTATGCTGGATATGGGATTTCAAAATCGTTCATAATAACATTTTTTTAAGGTTGCATATCGTAAACATTGTTGGACCTACATGGTGGCTTAAAAGAATCGAAATTAAGCTCTGCAGGGGTCCCTATTGAACAATCAGCTTAAATTATTAAATTTTCATGATCATAATTCGCTACACAATAATGAGTGATAAAACTAATTCTTTATTACATAGTTCCTCTAATTAACGAAATTGTACAGTATGAGCAACGGAAAATCTTAGATTGACTTGCTCTTTTTAGTAAATTATTTCAGTTTTGTGTGAAATACCATGCGAATAATAAATCTGTTTTTTGGGAGAATGAAAATATTCAGGTAGTGATCAAGGGCATAGACTCATGCGTGGATCCAGAATAAATTAAAACCTTTTTGGAAGAGAAAGACTTTAAAATAAAAAACGTTACATATATTAAAAATAGGGGAAAAAAATCCCCAAACCATTATTTCGAGTGGAGTTAGACCGGCGACGTTAAGCTAAGAAAAAACGAAACGCACCCTATTAACAGTTTAAAATATATCCTGTACAGAAAAATCACAATAGAGAAGCGGCACAAAAGAAATGGACCCGTTCAGTGTTTGAACTGCCAGGAATATGGTCATTCTAAGGCATACTGCTACTTATCCCCTGTTTGCGTAGAATGTGGCCAGCTACTAGGTACAGTTCTTTGCGATTAGTCTATAAGCGACCCCAACGTAAAAAATGTAGCAACTGTGGCGGTAATCACACGGCCAATTATAGAGGATGCCCAGTATATACTATCGTCATGCAGTCTGTTGCACCGAAAACTTATCCCTCTCAAATGCAGGTAACAAATCAAGTAAACAATAATGACATTCAGGCTCCGCGGCCTAGTAATAACATAACCTCTTACGCTTACGTCCTAAAATCAAACCATCTGCCAATGCAAGGTGCTTCGCCAAGTAATGATGAAACTCCAGTTTCTAATTTAAGTCGTCTAGAAAAAACCATGGAAACATTGTGCAAACAGTAAATAATTTTACGAAAACAATGGGTAATATGATGCAGGAGATCCTTAGAATGCAATCGATGTTATTGCAAGCTGTACTTAACAAACCATGAACTGTTTAAAAATTTGTTTTTGGAACGCAAACGGCATCCGCCAACATAAAAATGAATTAAAACACTTTTTTAAAAATAAACAAATTGGTGTCATGATGGTTTCTGAAACTCATTTGACCTCAAGAAATACGTTTAAAATCAATGGTTATATACTATATGATACCAGGGACCCTCGAGATAGAGCTTGTGGAGGTTCCGCCATTTTGATAAAAACCCAAGTCAAACACAACTTAATGTGTGATCATCGTGAAGATTACATCCAACCAACGAACATTTGCGTTGAGGCAATAAACAGAAACCTAGGAATTACATCGTTATACTCCCCGCCTAGATTTTTAATATCAGAAAGGCAATATTGTGAAAATGATAAATCACTAGGACCCTGTTTCCTGGCCGCTGGCGATTATAACGCTAAACATACCTTCTGGGAGTCACGACTTATAACACCAAAGGGTCGTGTTCTGTTTAATACAATCTCTAAAATAGATTTAAATGTGGTCGCGAGCGGACAACCAACATATTGGCCTACCGATCAGCAAACAATTCCAGATGTCATCGAGATCGGCGTGGTTAAAAACATCTCCATAGAAACGATTCAAGTTAAAGCTTCCTTAGAATTATCATCCGACCACATACCTACAATTGTTACTATATCGAACTCAAATAGAATTGTATCTCCGTCAGGTTACTTAGCGACATCAGCCACACAAATAAATTGGTTAAAATATAAAAAATTTCTCAGTGCTCACTGCACAGAAAATATTCCGCTAAGTACACCGGAGAATGTGGATCTCTCTATTGTTAACTTTGGCAAGTAAAAAACATTCCAGCAAAAAAACTCAAAAAAACAAAAAATAAAAATATATTCTACAGATGTCGAGCGCCTATTGAATGAAAAAAAGGAGAGTGCGAAGAGAATGGCATTTGCACAGATCCCCTCAACTTAAGAATTTATTAAAAGAGTGTACAAAAAGGCTAAGAAAATTACTGCAGGCTCAGAAAACGGCTTCCGTGGAAAAATATCTTAAGGAGCTGGATGCAACTCCATAATCAGACTACCCATTATGGCGTGCAGCCAGAAATCTCTACAAACCAGTTATTTCGAAACCACCATTAAGAAACCTGAATGGAAGTTGGGCAAGAAATGATAATGAAAAAGGAAACCTGTTTGTAAATCATTTGAAAAACGTATTAACCCCAAACATATCTGACGATATAGCGGACGAGTTGCCGCCTGTTTATGTTAGAGCAGCTATCCCCCTAAGATTTGAGATAAGGGAAATAGTAAAGGCTGCTTGTGAATAAAATACCAAGAAGGTACTTTTGGAGCTACCTCGCATACCAAAGAAAATTATTATTTATATTTTTAATGCTATTTTACGCCTTGAATACTACCCTCAAGAATGGAAGGTCTCCTTAATAACGATGATACCAAAGCCAGGAAAAGATTACACAAAAGATGAGTCATATAGGCATATTAGCTTATTATCTAATAAATCAAAGCTGTTTGAGAAGCGTCAAAATTAACCCCAATTTTAAATGACAATGGGTGTTTACGTAACCATCAATTCGGTTTCAGAAGAGACCATAGCATACCTGAACAAACCCATCGGAAAGTAAACGCCATAAGAAAAAACTATGAAGAAAGAAAATATTGCTCCACTCTCTTCATCGATGTTTCTCAAGCATTTGACACAGCCTGGCATGTAGGCTTGTTACATAAATTGAAGCTGTGCCTACCGGTAAACACAAACAAGCTGTTAGAAAGTTACTTGGTCGGTCGAAAATTTATTATTAAAGAAAGAAGGTGTTTTTTAAGTTCTCTTCAGCCAATTGAAGCTGGAGTCCCTCAGGAAAACATGCTGGGCCCACTTTTTTACCTTATATATACCTCGGACATGCCAACAAACAACTACAACCTAACCACAACTATAGCTGGTGATACAGCTTTACTAAGCGTACACGAGAATAGTCGTGAAGCATCTCGATACCTTCAACTAGAATTGTGGTTAAGACAATGGAGAATAAAGGTCAATGAGCAAAAATGCGTACATATAACATCCACCTTGCGTCGGGAAACATGCCCCCCTATTAAAATCAATAATCAACTAGTTCCTCAACAATCGCATGCCAATTATCTCGGTATTCATCTAGATCGGCGTTTCAAATTAAGTGGCTTATTGAAAGAAATTCGGTCCTTAGTCTCGATTGCAACTATTACTTTTTAACTCTATTTTAAAGCCAATATGGTGCTACGGTATTCCACTATGGGGCACTGCCTCGGCCTCAAATATCGAAAAAATTCAAAGGCTCCAAAATAAACTTCTTAAAATTATTATAGCTGCCCCTTGGTATGTTAAAAACTCAAATATCCCCAAGTATCTCAATGTGACCCTCGTAAGTAAGGACTATTATTACAAAGTATGCGGTAAAATATTTAAAAAAGCTAGATTTGAACCCAAATCCACTCAGTTCTGCAGAGTTTCGCAGCATATTGTTATATTTCATCAGCAAGGAAAACAGCGAAGCTGTTAGACATTTTCAGTAATCGTATTACTTCTAGAGACAGATAATAAAATTTGGTGCATAGTTTGCTGTATTTATCCAATTCCAATTAATTCCTTTGTGGTATTGGAACGAACATGCTTTCAAAAGGTCGGAAATTTTAAGACCCAGTGATCAATTGTGATACCTTCGGCATTTATGCGACGTTATTTTTAGTTATTTTTAACTTCGACTAAATTCCTCGTTTATGAATAAGCAACTGAACTGACTTAAAGATTAAATATTGAAGACTCATTTCGTGTTTTGTAGCAAAATAATAGCATTAATAGCATTAATAATTAGCAGAGACCAATTGTATAGTGCTAACAACTATTTTCTGAACAAGCAAAGTTCGGTTTTATGATACAACAACAAATTAAAAGATGGTGAGTATATAATTTTATTGCAATTTTTAATGCATTTAAGTAAGGTCGTTTTCTTTAGATGTAATTTTAAGGGCCCCTTTACTACAAGTAGAGGAAACAATTTGTGATTTGGTATTGAAATTTGATCCAATTACTTTATACATGATAAGAGTTTACGATACAAAATAATTAACCATATAACGCTCATTTAAGAGAAACCCATAACAAATAATAATTTTGTCCATTTAAGCTTTGTATGACTTGAAATCACACTTTTACATTTCTCGACGTTATTTTCATAATCGGCTCCACCGAGTAATCTTATTTGCTTTATCAATAATTCTTGAAGCTAAAGACCACAAGATTTTGCATCAACAAATTTTATAATTTTCGTCTCTATTTGCGATAACGCTTCAAGCTACATCCAACGCTTTTGATGACTTCCCTAGAGGGAAGCGAATTGACACCAAAGTAGTCCTGTGATAGGTCTCTGGTGGTAGAGACCGGTTCTAGTTTTTACACTTTCTATGAATAAGACCTATCACTTTTACATGGCCCTGTCGTTGCAGGGGTTCAATGGACACCATGACAATGACACTTACTAAAATGTAGTATTATTTCAAGATTTAATTCAAGAGCCAAATTTCAGAAAGTCCCAAAAAAATGTATCACACCACCGGTGAAGACTTACTGTAATTCATTACCTTTTCTACCTTTTTGTTCTTCATAAACCAGTTACATGAATGGTTCTCTTTTCACTGGTCATGAGTTTTTTCTTTTTGTGCCTGTTCTATTTTCATAACTCCCAGGACCAGTCTGTTGGACCAATTGACACAAATTTCCCGCAGGGTTGTGACATATTTGTCACATCCTACGCTTTTGTGCAAGTAGGTACGTATACTACATTAATTCTCCTTTTTAGTATTAGCAAAACCGTAGGTAATAACCTCCAGCTTTATTACTTTTGGGCATCCACTGCGTATGATTTATATTTAAATAAACAAATATTACTCATACATACTACTGTTAAATGTAAAAAAAAGTAATGAATTTTGTCAAAATTAATAATAAAAAAAACATTTATTGTCAAGGTAATAGGTACGACATTCAAACGATGTACTGTACTTTACAAATGCAGATGACTTCAAGCAGCTCTAGGTTCTAAAGTATGGCGATAAACAGGCTTTTTTTTAACTTTAAGCTAAGGTTTCTCGAAAATGGAATGAATAAAAAATAGAGAGATTCTGAGTACAGATTAGGTTTCAGCGCAATTCAACCTTTTAAACAAGAATACTTTGGTCCATGAGTTAAAAATTTGATGGTCTGTATTATATTCAAATTGAATTTTTCAGAATTCTGAAAAAATTTTATAAGGGTTTATAGTTGGCAAGATTGAAAAGATTACAGTTAGGAATTTATTGGTATAAGTTTCCTGTATGATTTACCTAATTGGTTGGTTTGGTCGTTTTCTAGTTTTGTGTATAAACTTATGCTGTTTTGATAAACTGTTTTATAAAGTTTAAGATTGAATTTTTTTTTTAGATATTTTTAGGGTCAGATGTTAATTAAATTAAGCTTTTGTGTTTAGAGCTGTCATCTTTATATCTGAAATATTATTACTATGTTCTTAAAACAAAATGTAATTTTTTTATAAAAAAGGATGTAATTAGTTTGTTATTCCGTGTGCAGTTTTTTAACTTTCGTCTAACACAGAAAATATTCTTCAAAATTGTTCTTCAATTAAAACCTTAATCAAAAACAAAACCAGTTTTAATTAAAAATTTAATCAAATGAATTAAACGTTTAATAAAGTAAATTACATCAAGCGAATTTCACGTTTAATTATACTATTAATTTGTTTGCTGGTGCAGTGCAAATTTAATTATTTTTTAAATTAATATCAAAAATTTTTTAATCGAAATCAATTTTTATTTTTTCTGTGAAGATCACATACAATATATGTATATTAGAGTTGTCAATTATTCGCCTTTCAGCTTTATTCGAATAATTCAAATTATTGTTTTTGTTCGTTCGATCAAACGATTAATTCTGAAAAATTATTCGATTAATCGATGAGAATAACGAAAAATAACATTTTTAAAAAAATATTACATTTTTTAAATAAGATACATCCGTCCGTTTACAACTATGGAAAATCTTCCTTTTCTTCTTTGTTTTTTCTCAAACCCACTATGACTTTTTATATTTTTGATGCGTACAACTTTTCATAAAGGGCTTGCAGACCTTCCATCTTTAGCCAAACTTCTGCGTACAACTTCTTCTATATAACAACCGCTGTCTGTCTTAATGTATTTTTCCATTGGAACAAGTTCGGCATTTTTTGATGACGTTGGATTATCTTATACTACATCGTTTTCAATGGTAATATTGTATCACTTATGCTATGTTCACACTTGGGTTCTTAAGCGCATTTAAGCAACTCGAACGTGATTAAGTTCTTATCACATCAAAATGATGATTAACCATATATTGAAGTGCTACTTCAAATTGACATGATTAGAACTAAATCACTTCATTAATCACGTCGAATCAATCTGTCACCATGAACGTACCCCTCACGTTTACAACTGACCACGATCTCTTTTTAATGTTTTTATTTTTCCTTAAATAATTCCTAAGTTTTCACAATTGTAATATGTTTAAAATAATCTTCTGATAACTTTGTAAAAGTATTTGTATCCATTTTTAAAACTGTAAAGAAATATAAATTTGTTTGTTGTGTTTTTTGTTAATCAATTGTCATCTTTATCATCTCAAATGTAATGTGAGCGGCTCTGATTAACTTAATCAACATTTTGCTCAAACGCTTTTAAAAACTCAAGTGTGAGCATAGCATTACGCAAATTGCAAAGTTATACATATGTAATTTACAAAATATATATGTATAATATAATAACAGATCTGTATTTTTTAGCTTTTTTTTATTTCTAAGTTTTTCACTCGAGAGTGAAAGATCCCATTTCTTGAAAATTTTTTGATTTAAAAAGAAAACAGCTGTTACAATTGTTGGTCAAAGATTTTTTTAATAAGAGCATAAATACATTTTTGAAATACTATGAATACTCAACACGGTTTTTGCTCACTAAACATTGAGATTAGTTACAATCAGGACTATATCTACAATATTTTTTACCTTTCCTACATTTTGTATAAAATCGCTGAAAACGTATGAGCATAAATCAAATTCTAAGCTATTATTTCTTATGTTTTTTATTAAAAATTTATGTTTTAATATAAAAAAAATTGTTCGATTAATCGACATAATTTAATCGATTTATTCGTTATTCGAAAATCGGCATTTTAAAATTATTCGAACAAGAGCTTCTTTTTGTTTGAACGATTAATCGAATTATTCTTAATCGGTTGACAACTCTAATGTATATCCTTGAGTAATTCTTAGTCTTATTAGCCATGTCGTTATGTCTGTCCGTCTGTTGGGACAATGCCTCACTTTGAAAAGACTCAAAAAAAGAAGAGCTGTACCGTCAAATTATTTCTTGTTCTTCTACGCACCTTATGATTGGAATCGTGCGTAATTTAAATAACTTCTGTAGAAAAATCGTTGTGGACCAAAATGTGGAACAATCTGAATAAAAAACTATATTTCTGTTAAAAAAGTCTAAGATAAATTGGTGGCGGACAGCAACAGTTGTCATTCAATATTGCGCAAATTTGCTTTATTTGCCGAGAAATAAAACTTTAAAATTATATAATTTACCGCCTTCTAAAAAGCTTGAAACCCCAAGTAGTCGATCAGTATTCTACATAGAAATAAATCTGAAAGCATTATTTTTATGCGTTAGAAAAATTAGCACAAAAGCATTACGCTATGAAACTGCAGGGTGTGAATAATGGCAATTAATATAAAAATTCAGAACTAAACCGAATTAAGCTAAATATTTAAATTTTCTAATTGCTCTTTGAGACTAGCTGTGAACCCATTAAAAGTTGACAACAAAAATGTCTGCTTGTCTGAAAAATAGTTTACTAAAGCCATAAACAATTTTTCTATAAGATAATGCATGTATAGGAAATGCATAGTACATAACAAATATAATATAGAATTTTTTTAATGGCTATTGAAGTTTATTGCTTTCCTCTTTGAAAAAAATGTTTTTCGATCCGAGAAATAAAACGAATTCTAGGAATGCCTTCGTAACACAGATTAGTATAATGTGTGATTAAATAAGCTGTACATTTTCATAAGCCTCTTGAAGTTTTTCGCATTTTCACTTAAATATGCACTCGGAATATTTGTGTAGAACCACCAAACCAACGTACAGTTTTGCAAGTTCTTGAAAGTTGTTCATGAGTTTGAAATTTCAACTTGAATGACAAACATTCGTTAATGAGTGCTCTTAAAGTTTGCTTAACTTCAACAGAAATACTTTATTTCAGCTAAATGTGTATACGGAATTAATGATTGTTTTTTTATGTTGGAAATTGAAATCTTTAACTTAAGTTTACTTTGGAAATGCTTAAAATATTAATTAAAATAAATTTTATAGTTGGGTAAAAAAATTTAAAATAATTGAATACCTTTAAAGGGTTAATGTAAAAGCAATGCAAAAATTAAATTAGTTCTATATACATATTCTGATACCCTACAAATCGACAGGTGCTGCCGAATTTTGCTACGCTAAAGTATATTTTACATAAATATTGATTTTCTTAAGACCACTATCTCCACCGTATGCTAACCTATTTACGACCGTTTGATTATTTTTTAAGTGAAAATTGGCCCAAAAGGCTTATTGAAAATTGTGATTTAAGGGACACATAATTTTGCGATCATGGTACCATAATTTCCTAAATGTCCAAGAAATTTCCTAGTATTGTCATCGTTAGTTGGACAATAAATCCTTTTTATTGCAATTATTTCGAAAATCGAAATTAGTTTTTTCCATAAACAGAAAAATTGAGTTCATCTTAGTTTGTATATGAATGAAGGTTTGTATTTATGTATGTATACGTTTATAAACATCAATTTTTTGTTTATATAAATGGTTATATTTTTTTCTTACAAAATGGCTTAAATTTCAATAAGACTCGTTGTTAATTTTTGCGTGTCTCTTACTGTTTCTTTTGGTCGTTTAATTTTTTGTTTTTGCCTTTGTTCAACCCATTCATATTGTCAATGACAGTCTTCATATTGTTGCTGTTATTGCTGTTACTGCTGCTGTTGAGTTGACAGTATTATTGATGGGCTTTGGTAGCAATGTACGACATACAATGGCAATGTGTTCTGAAATGCATGTTTGGGGTCAAAATGCATGCAACACGCGCGTACTCATATAAGTACATAAAAACATATAAGGATTTCCATAATAAAACGATTAAATTTAATTTGAAAATTTGATTGTTCTTAAAACAAATTGATATAGTTTTATAACCGAAGAAAATAAATGATTTTTTTTAAATGTGTTTTGTTGTAAAGAGTTGTCTAGGAAATTTACACATCACAAAATATAATAATTTATCTGCAGGTTAGCTTTCAAGCTATTAAAATAGCAAAGTTCAGCTCCATTTTTTATGACGAATTAAGCTTACGTTCCATTCTGCAATGAATCTTTTAAAATAAAGATATGATGATAATCCTTCACTTTAATTAAAATCAAAATCTAACAGAACAAATCAAAAACGTAGATTACATTTTGCGTTGCCTTTTAATATACTTCAATAATTCGTTATGGGTGATTCATAATAGTTCCTAGTTTCTATATTTTCTCTTGTTCAGTAAATTCTATTAGGATCAATTTTTAGCACATATGACTTTAGTGATATGCGGCCTTATTTATTAAAAATAAAACAGGCTTATAAAATGTTTTGTAGTATACCTACCATAATTAAGTAGGGCGCATAAAATTGTTTACACGCATAAAATTGTTTACACACATAAAATTAAATTGTTTTCTTTAACGCAGTGTATTGAACTGCAATAAAGAAATATGATTCTACGTGTGTCAACATACTTTGTTAATAACTGCATTTTTTATTATTCATGTATGTTCGTGTGAAGACCATTTTTTTTTTTTTTTTGTTTAATAAAAATAGTCAGCATATTTTTGTACTTGGATTTCACACAAACATAAGAAGTAAGTTATTCCAATATTTTTAAAATTGAGTAGTAATAAGCATTGAGTGATTTTTATTCACTCAAAATAACTCTAAAAAATTAATATATAAGAAATGTAAATTTAGAATAAAAATTAATAAATGATTATAGTTTTGACAAGACAAAACAAACTTCGTTTTTTTATTTCCAAGTTACAATCTTGTCACCAAGATAAACTTGAAAAGGAGTTTAAGTCTAAATTGAAAAAGAGGATGAAAACATACCACAGTTTACAAAACGGATTTTCTATTAATGTGTGGTTTATAGAACACGAGCGCCTTAGTCGTCCGTTCAACTTACATTTAAAACAAAAACAAAATTTCGAAACAACAGATAAAATTAATTTTTTAAACCCTTTATAAAGCTATATTAAGTTTTATAACAAAGCTGGATATAATAAAATATCGGCTTTGTGTCATTAGGTCCAAACTTACTTTCAAGCCCCATAAAAACATCCCAGATTTATTTTCATTGTATGACAACATTTTTAGTGGTTTAGGGGTCTTATTTGTGCCGGCATTTTATTGATTTCCCGAAATTGTCAATTGACAAAATTTTTGATTGTGGTTCGTAATGGAGGACTAATTTAACCATAATATCGACCCCTTTTCGCGAAATTATCGTATGTTACAAAAACCAAATTTTACAGGAGAGCCATTTTTCTACATTTCTCTGCTATCACTTATAATATAAAAATTAAAATATACATTAAATTTTTGAAGCAACGAAGTGGAATTCGCCTACAATATTTTGTCAGGCGACGTCTCTTTGAATTTAAAACAAGATTGCATCAAAAACTCAATTTCAAAAAAACTGGCATATACGATAATTTCGCGCAAATCGATGTGGTTACCGGTGAAAATAATAATATTAAAGAAACCGTAATATAGTTGAAGATTTTCGTTAAAAATTGTATTGTTGAATGTGACCGTATTGAAAACGGTTTGTTCTCTGCTTAATTAAAACAAGAAATAGGTTGTCAAACGATTCTTTTAATGCTTGTTTTCAACTAAAAAGAAATATTTTTTAATATTGTGCTGAATTAACTTAACTTCATAGATTTCATGTCAACGCTGCTGGCTTTGCATATAAAGAACTCAATTTTTTATTTTTTTATTTATTTTTTTGTTTGAATAACATTCAAACATCATTTGCTTTTTCTTCATATACATTAAATTATATTCTGCAATGTTTTATATTATTTCCCGGGAAATGAAAGTCTCCTAAAAGAAAAATGCTAAGGCACACACATTCTTATCCGTAAAAAATCTTGTATGGAGGCTATAGGAAATAATTTACCGATCTTCACCATTTTCAATAGACTTCACAGCCAGCAGGACGTATTTACGGACACTTTCAGATCGATTAAAAAAGTTATTTTGAGTCGTATGTTAAATTTGTTTAAGGCGTTACAGACATCAGTAGTGCGATTCACTTACTTTTATAACGATAATCGAATCGTTAAAAAAGATATAACGCAACTTTACCGAATGTGCTATTCAGCAAAATTTTTAAGGATATTCGCTGTCGTTTAACCCATTAAGGCCCGAACCATGATCCCATTGAGCTATAATGATGAAACTTCTACAATTTAATTGTTAATACCTAAATATGAGAGAAAACAAATTTTGGGTAAATCGGATACGTGGGAGCCCAGATAACTCCCGTTGCGAAAACGCAACGTTGGGCCTTAACGATATACAAATTAAGCGCATTTGTAAAAATTTAAAATTAAAATATTTTATTCACGTCTTTAGGAAAAAAAATTAAAAAAGATATTCATTTACATTTTATTTTTAATTCAATTATGATATGCTCCAAGGCACTTTGGGTGCACTGCTACGTCACTTTTTTCACATTTGTAAATTGATCGGTCCATAATTTACCATAGGACCCATATAAAACCCACTCTCGAAAAACACTTTGGTACGCCTAAAACCATAAAAAATAATTCTATTGTTATAAATTTTGTTCTGTCACAGTTTTAAATGACTAGAAATCACACTGTCAACTTTCGTAAAGATCGGTTTATAATTTACGACAGGTTCAATATAATGCCCACTCCTGAAATATCCTAGCTGTCAGTGGATGGTATCAAATATTGAAGTAACCCTGCTGGAAATTTGTGTCAATGGTTTCTGGATTTGTGAAAATAGAACAAGTTCAAAAAGATAGAACTTATGACCAGTGAAAGGAGAACTAATCATCTAACTGGTGCATAAAGAACAAGAAGGTAAGAAAAGTAATGACCCCAGAGGGAAGCGAACTGACACCAAAGTAGTCCCGTGATAGGTCTTCGGTGGTAGAGACCGGTTCTAGTTTTAACACTTTCTATGAATAAGACGTATCACTTTTACATGGGGTTGTCATTGGAGGGGGTCAATTGACACCATTTGACCAGTGACAAATCTATTCTCAATGGACGTGTTTAGTGACAGTTACTAAAATGTAGTATTATTTCAATACGATGTAGTATTATTCCAATGAAACAAGTCCTAGAATTAAATTCAAAAGCCAAATTTTAGAAAGTCTAAAAAAAATGTATCACAACACCGGTGAACACTGTACTGTAATTTATTACTTTTTCTACCTTTTTGTTCTCCATAAACCAGTTACATGATTGGTTCTCCTTTCACTGGTCATGAGTTCTTTCTTTTTTGTACCTGTTCTATTTTCACAACTCCCAGGAACAGTCTGTGGGACCAATTGACACAAATTTCCCGCAGGGGAATTACATTGTATCGAAATAATCTTACATTGTTCTAACTAACACTTAACACGTTCATTGAGAATAGATGTGTGACTGGTCAAATGGTGTCAATTAACCAATGACAAACCCATGTAAAAGTGATAGATCTTATTCATATAAACTGTTAGAACTGGAACCGGTCTCTTCCCCCAAAGACCTATCACGGGACTACTTTGGTGTAAGTTCGCTTCCCTTTAGGAAAATAGCACACTTGACATAGAGAATTTACCTACTGCGTAATAACAACAACTTATAATTTACATGTATACATGTTTTATTTAAATAGCAAGTGATTGTAAAATATATTTTAGTTGGTTTAGGCCCAGTATTGCGTTTACGCATCACGGATGTATCCAATCATAAAAAGTCTCAAATGTCTACGATGATTGGATTTTTCAGTAGAAATAATAATGTTCGTATGTAAGCTATCTCCTTCAGAAGTTTCAGATAGGTAATGTAGTAATGTATCATAACTTTATTTTTTTAAACTTTTCCCAAAAGTACCCAAAAAACAGGAAAAATTAAAAATTTTAATTAAAAATTTTTATAAAAAAAACTTATGTATGATACAAATCCAAAAACAGGTCGATTAGATATCGTCCCCTCAATAAAACAATAGTGTATACGCATGTACACCACTATTTTTTTATTGCATATTAAGGATCTCCATCATCGATTTTATGTCTGGTCAAAATTTCGTCAAATTCTACTTCCAAAAAGTGGGTCAAAATGTTGTTGGAAAAAATTGTGTATAATTTCTTGTTCAAAATTTTCCTTCAATAAGTGTGTAAGCTCATATGCGCCATTTTACTTGAAGTGCCACTCCAAAGTTGTTAAAAGAATAATAGTGTATAAGCATAATACTCCATTTTAGCCTGTAGAAAAAAAAAACTTATGAAAACTTTAACTCATAAAATAGTTTATAATAATATACACTATTGTTTGAGAAATAGTTTCATTCCGACCATCGAAAGCTGCATGATCTTCAAAATTTGTGCAAGAAGAATGTAATTCCTCGTGGCTCGCAGTCATTTTTTTTAACTTACAAGGTGGAAAGAAGCGAAATTGTTTAGATGAGCCAGATGTAGCAGGGGAAGAGAAAGAAGACGAATGAACTTCTAGTTATTTTTGATTTACGCAATGTATACCTTAATTTCTCATAATTTTTTTTTTAAATTAACCAAAATTGGAATGTAATGAATATGTGCCATTGAATCTATGAATTAATCACTGTTTTAAAATGTTACAAATTGATATTTTTGAGATCAAATATTTTAATAAAAATGCCGTAAAATTATTAAATAAAACAGCGTATACCATACAAAATAAACAAAAAAATAATATACATATAAAAAATAAAATAGCCTATATGGAGGACTTGCACTTTGAATGACATAATTATGGTCTTAAAGGATGCGTAGAATAAAAAAAATTGGTCAATTTAAAGACAAGAAACGGTATTATGTATTCGTCGAAAAATCCAGTATGAAGAATTTTTATTTACCGCGATAATGAGGTTTAAATAGACATCCGATTTGACAAAAACTTTAAACACGATTTTCTCAAAACCCCAAAAAAATTATACACTATTGTTTTATTAAGGGGAGGATATTAAGTTAAATTTTATTTCTCTGTGCTTTATAACAATATCACGTAACAACAAAATGCCTGAGGGGAGGTGTAAGTGAACGCTGCGAAAACGCAACGCTGGGCCTTAATGGGTTAAAGTCAGCTGTTACTTTAAGCAATTTTTGGTCGTTATTTTAGCGACAATAATTTAGGTTGTGTTTATTTAACCCATTTCGTCCCAGCGATTTTTTTTCGAGTAACTTTATAAAACTTGGTGGTTGATAGATAATTTGGGACTAGAAAGCACGAATCTGAAGTCAAAATTTTTTTTTAGATTTTTTGTTTTTGAGAAAAATGGTGTTCGTTGGGCACTATTTATCATGTTTGTTTTATTGCTACCATAGATTGTAAATATAGAAAACCTTAGTTTTTTATAAACTGAAACTAATTAATTTTATTAAATCAAAGAAAAGTAGAACAAGGAATTTAGTTAAATTAAAAATATGCAGTTGAACCGTGATTATTCGACTCGCACAGAACCGGGCTGAGGCACAGCACCGGGCTGAGAATTGATAATAAAATGGTTAATAGCTTTATCGGGTGATTCATCGTGAGGTTTACATTATAATGTAAAATAAAACACATACATTTGAAAGTGAACTTGAAATTTTTATTATCGGTTAAAAGAACAATTCATGACATTAACTGTATGTAAATGATATCATGGTAATGCTGGCCATGACTTTGTCTGAGGTGGTCCATTCGGAGGGTCCAAGCGACTGGTATCTCGGGATTTACACGAGTAATGTTAGCTTCCAAAGCGTCAATCGTAGCTGGCTTATTCCTGAAGACCCCAGACATTACATATCCACAGAGAAAATAGTCTAAGGTGCGATATCGCACGATCTAGGTGGCCAATTTTCCATAGCAAATCATGAAATTAAGTGCTCACCAAAATCTATGGTGCGTAGCGCCGTCTTGTTGAAACAAGATCTCACCGTGACCATGCGCTTGATTTTCAGGTTGCTCTTCTGGATATTTCTGTCCCTGTTGTCGGAAAAATGGTTCTGTTCCAGTTACCATTTTTCCGAAAGTTAGGGATTGCTTAAGATATTTCCAAGGCATTTAACAGAGTCTGGCATGGTGCACTCTTCACAAAACTTGTTGCATTTTTCTCGAGTTTTCTCAGAGATCACACTGTACGAGTTGTTATACACAGAGTTTCGTCAAACGAGTTCAAAATTCATCCAGGGGTGAATCAAGGCTCCGTTCTTCCTCCTACTATTTATAAATATTATTTTTCTAAATAACCTCCAATGTCAAACTTCCAACCCTACCTCCTCTTTTGCTAATGACAGCAAACTTTGCCATTCGTAACCATTTGAATATATAACAAACGTGTCCGACATTGGAGCTATGAGTCAGAACATAAAGGATATGCTTGGCCGAGACCGAAAGCCGTACGTTTGTTCGTAATACTCGTTTTTACTCAAGAGCCCGTACTTTTGTGGTCGATTGGCTGGTAAATCGTACAACGCGTTACAGCGAAAATTCGTTTATTGGCCGGACTGTTCGTATGTGGAATAATCCTCCTGCTGAAGTCTTCCCTCTCACTGTCAACATTAATAAATTCAAGGCGAATGTTCACAGGCACTACTACGTTTTCTCTCCTTCCCATAACCTATTTTTCTGGTTCCAACCCAATGCAATGCATTAGTAGTTAGTGGTCATCCCCTGAGTGCTCTGATTTTCCTCAATTTTGAAAAAAAAATTTTAAGACAGAGATGTTACAAAAAACAGCAGTTTACTATCGTTAAAAAAATGTTACAGAATCACACTGTCGTAACTGCAAGCGAATATATATGTCGACAAATATAACGATTGTCGGTTCGTTAAAAGTTTGTGAATCGCACCACAGCACAAATTATTGTGGTGTGGTTATATAAAGGGAAATATATTGTTTTTGCTTTGTGGAACTCCTCATAATAATTACGTTTAAGCATATGCAAGTATAAATTTAAGCTTTACTTAAATGAATGTAAAGGTTTAACTAAGAAAGAACATATTTCTCTTTTAAATTTTTCAAATTAACCCTAGAAAGAAAGATAAGGTACGTGTGCTACACGTCCCCCTTTTCAATTTTGTGCTCTTACTTCCATTTACAAATGTTAACATACAACTTTCTCACGTTCAATAATCTCAGTTGTTAGCAGCACCTAGTTGGTGGTGGCAGTTTTTATGTTGTAAGTTATGTATTTTTTGAGAAATAAACACAAATAAACACAACATATGTCTGAGAGACGTATCGTTATCTTTAGTGTTACTTTTGTAGCAAAGATAACATTGTGTTCTAGTTGAATTTTAAGGCATTGTTTTAAAAATGTGTTGTAAGCGTGTTGGTGAACTTGGATTCACTGGAAAGTGTGAGCGAATCGGATGATGCATTATTGGAGGCTATTCTTCAAAGTGATGTAGAAGATGATCTTTTGACATCCTTGAGCCTGACGAGAATATACCACCGATTCAGGAAAATCCTTATGAACCTGGACATTTTACTACTTCCGATAGCTGCGTTATTTCGATATCTCGACCCACTTTAAGAAATAAAAGTAAGTGAGCTACATCGAAGGGTCAAAGTGATGGCCGACTTGCTTCAATGAATATAGTTCGTACGGCAAAAGGACCTACTCGGGAATTCAAATCACTGTACGACCCAATTTCATGCTTCGATATTTTTTACAACCGAAATAATTTCGGAAATTGTTTAATGGACCAGTGCCGAAATTTCCATAAATTTTTCAATTTTAAGGCTACAAATCCCTATTTTATCGAAAACTTTAACCGACAACTTTGAACAAATTTTACCAAATGCAGTAAGATTGCGGTTGTAGTGGAGAACAGCGTGAATCAAAAAAGAGATAATTCGGTGGCTTTCGTCCATCAGAAATTAAACTTATGTCCAAAATGGTATATGTTAAGTGCGGTATACCTGTATGTGGCGACCACAAAATTTAAATTTGTAAATCTTGCACATAAAGTTATTCAAATTATTTTTTTTTTGGTTTATATAAGTTAATACAGATAACATTATCTAGATAAAATACAAAGAAAATATTTATTTAAGTTTTTAGAACCATACTGAAGTCCTTTATAAAAACTCTTTAATTTTTGATAATGCTAATTGAATTTTATTTTTAATTTTATTTTTATAATAATTTTCTATTTAAAAATATATATTTTTTGAAAGAAATAGAATAAATAAATGATTTCAACAATAAAATTCATCAATATTATTTTCGGTGATATCCTTTAAAGGATATAAACAAGCATACGTCTTTCAGACGTATCGTTATCTTTTCAGTACAAAAAAATTACGTTATCTTTCTAGGGTTAAAAATAAGTAAGAGTGAGTGAGTAAATTGCATGCGTGTTCATTGACTTTTTACGGTTTTGGGAGGTTTACAATATATTTTTTTGTAGATAAACGAATAAAGATTTAACATTAATTTTTTTTTCTGTGAAAGACTATATATATAACAGCTAGTTATGAAAATTTTTAGAAAAATTTTATTAGAAGTTTTTATAATAAAAAAATTAGTTCGAAATTAAAAAGAACGATTTTTTTGGTCACTGTTTTGCAAAAAAAAAAAAAAAATTTAAAAGGTTTTTGAAGGTGAAGCCCGCTGAGTTCTTAAAAATGTTATAAATCACGATAAAATTAGAAATCTCTACTTTTAAATTACAAAAAAAAAACGTTGCGCGTTGTTGCGTCATTTTTTTTAATGATTTTTTGAAAATTTCACCTTTTTCTGTTTTTGCTCATCTTGCATAGGTACATATGATAGAAACCCTTTCGTCAGTCATAAAATGTTTTGGTTGTATTTAATTTATTACATATTTATTTAAATTATTACATATAAGACTAATATTACCTGTGTAAAAAGGGATGTGCGAAGCAGTAAGTAACGGGTTTTAACCACCTGTGCGGCCGCTAAATGACGTTATTTTATGGAGCAAAATAAATGTACCTGTTTTGCATAACTTTTAAAATCATTAACAACAAAAATAATATATAATAAAAAATCAAATCTGGGCTCTAGTTTTTAGTTTTTTTTGATATATATTTTAGTTATAGCATAAAATTGTTATCAGAACCATTTTGCAGCTTTGAGAGTAAAATGGAAAAAGTCTATAACACATGGCGCAACTGTAATGAGTGAGGCATTGTTGCCTATCGGGCTATTATCAGAAGAAGCGTCTGAGGCACGAAATAAACAGGAAGAATTTTGCTAGAAAGTTTTCGAAGGTTCAGTGTAACAAAGACATTATAAATAGACTTTTGCGCAGTTCTGACCCACTGATTTCTAGTATAAGACCAACTCCAAAAAAAGTCATTACCCTTTAAGAAAGAAGCAATTTCTTTTATGCTTCCAACTGTACTTGGCTCTGAAGATAATTCAGATTCAGAAGAGGATTTTGAAGAAGCAGACGAAGAAGAACCATGGCACTCATCACCATCTTAGTGCAAAAGAGAAGTTATTTTAAATAAAATTTGCTGTTACTATTGTAAATAAGTTATAATTACGAATATGTTAATTATTTTCAGATAAATTAAATACTATAAAATTAAATTAAATACTATAATACATAAAATCTTAATATGTTTTGTAAATTAGCAAAAAAAAAAATTTTTTTACAGGGTCGTTCCGGGGGAGGGGGGGGGGGTTTGGAGGTATACCTCCCCCTACCCATAAAAGTTTAAAAATTTAATTTTTATAGTATTAAGGCGTTAGTAATCTATTTCGTTTAATATTAAAATTTTTTTTTAAATATTATTTTATGTAACCGCCCTCAAAAGGGGGCGGGGGCGAAAAGTGTAATTTTACGATCTCATGGGTCTAATTTTAGGTTTTTTAACTTTTGCCAACGTTAAAAGTTGCATTTGCTAAACAAAAGTATGGGAAAACTTTAAAAAAATGGCATTTTTCAAAGGCTAGATTAGTTCTTCAAGGGGGTACCTTTTCCTCCTTGGTCCGATTTTATTTATTTTTGAGGTTTACCTGCCTATGACAATATCATATATATCTGCCAAGTTTCATCGATCTAGGGGCACTCAATAACTTTTAAGAAGCAATATAAGCTAAAACAAAAAGTAATGTCCGGCTAGATTGGCAAAAAAACCCCTATGTGCGTCCGGTAAAATTAACTTTCGCGCATAATATCATGCAAAAACCATGCCATGCACTTCACTTTGGTAGCGTTGTAGCTTACAAAAAATGGTCAGGAGACTTTAAGACTATAAGGTTCATTTCGCAACCCAGCAACATTAAATTTGAAGCTGTTATGGATGTTCAAACTTATAGTGGTACACATATGTACCATCCGGGTCGAAAGGGTTAGATAAGAAATACACCTTATTATTGCCTTGAAATTTATTGACATAATAATTAAGTAATTTTTTTTGTTTTTTGTTTAAAAAAGAATGTAGCTACTAAATTTTCTGTTAATATTTCTATACACATACATATATAAATTTAAACACACATGTAAACATGAAGAATCGCGTTTTGGGTTTAACATTAAAACCCCAATGTGTTAAACTCGATCACTTAAAAGCGTCTGTGTCTGCGAGCTATTGTTTTAACTCGCAAAATAATTGTTTGCTATATTTTCTTACGTCAACATGCAAATTGTGATGTGTATTTGTAAATTCACATATAAGGAAAAAAAGGATGCACCCGGCAAACGCGAAGGTTTGGTTTAAAATTTAAAATGATAAGAAGTCAAACCTTTTCCCATACGAGAAACGTTCGATAATAATATAAAAATAGTTTAAAAAGGGAAAATTATTTTCAAATTGAAAAATGTATTTTTTTTTCAACTTGCTTTCAGACTCCATTCTCAAATGTTTCTCCAATGTGGATTGTAAAACAATGTGGAACATAGTTATAAAATTATTTTTTTCTCATTTTAATTCATTATATATTTAAATAGTCAGCTAAACATTTGACACCTGCTGCAGGACACCTTGTAAAGACGAAATACATGGCTGTTCGTTATTTTAAAGATATTTTGCCTCTGGGAAAAACCGCTATTATATAAAAACCTCATAATTTCTTCACTAAAATTTTTTTAATTGTCTTCGCGTTCTTTCTCTTTGTAATTTATTTTTTACCCACAAATAAAGGCAGATTAACTTCACTAAATATGCTTTTTTTTCTTTAATTATTAAACAAATTTAATTTTATTCGCTATTTTTTAAAATTTACATTTATTTAACGCTTAAGTGTTGCCAAGCTTATTTTTAACCTGAGAATTACATTTGATATTAATTTGATTAAAAATTCATAAAACATTGTTTGTCAAATGTTTGTATTCAAATCATTGCACTGGTTTACAGCCAAAAAATACCAAGAACGCCACATGCCTAGATATGTTAATTGGGACCTTCTGAACATGAAAACCAATGTAATTTTTATACCCTCCACCACAATTAGTTGTGAAGAGGGTATATTAAGCTTGTCATTCCGTGTGAAACTTTTTTATTATTCATCTCAGACCCCATAAAGTATATATATTTTGGGTCCTTGAGTAATTCTAAGTCGATTTAGCCATGTCCGTCTGTCTGTCCGTCTGTTGAAAACACGCTCACTTTCGAAGAACGCAAAAGAAATGAACAAACTTGGTGCCAAATTGCTTGTAGTTATCCTAAGCAGTTTGGGATTAAAATCCAGCACAATCGGTTCAATAGGACTAGAGCTATGAATCAAAATGTGGAACCACCACCAAAAAAAAATTGATAATTTTGTTACAAAAAATAACATAAATGCAAGGCACGGAATGAGATAAGATTTTGCAAAAATTTGTTTTATTTGACTGGAAATCATGCTGTTAAATTTCGTGAAGATCCGTCCATAATTTACCCTAAGCCCCATATAAACACTACTCCCGGAAAACAGTTTAGTACGCCTAAAACCGTAAAAAATAAGGCTAGCATAACAACATTTGGTACGTCACAGTTTTTTAGGACTAGCAATTACACTGTGAAATTTCGTGACGATCGGTTTATAATTTACCTTAGGCCCCATATAAACCCTACTACCGGAAAACAGTTTAGTACGCCTAAAACCGTAAAAAATAATGCAATCATAACAAATTTTATCTCGTCACAGTTTTTAAGGACTATAAAAGATACTGTGAAATTTCGTGATGATCGGTCCATAATTTACCGTAGGCCCCATATAAACCCTACTACCGAAAAACAGTTTAGTACGCCTAAAACCGTAAAAAATAATGCAATCATAACAAATTTTGGCTCGTCACAGTTTTATAGGACTATAAATGATACTGTGAAATTTCGTGAAGATCGGTACATAATTTATCTTTGGTCCCATAGAAACCCTACTCCCGGAAAACAGTTAAGTACACCTAAAACCATAATTAATAATGCAATCATAACAAATTTTGGCTCGTCACAGTTTTATAGGACTATAAATGAGACTGTGAAATTTCGTGATGATCGCTCCATAATTTACCCTAGGCCTCATATAAGCCCTACTACCGGAAAACAGTTTAGTCGCATAAAACCATAATTAATAACAAATCGTCACAGTTTAAGATAATAATAACATCATACAGATATTAATCCTTAAACATTCGAACTGTCGGTGGAGGGTATCAAAGATTCGGCACAGCCGAATATAGCACTCTAACTTGTTTTTCCTAAGTACCGTTTTTTAGATAACGGTACTTTTGTGTTTTTCGATGTATGGTCCCACTCAAACCCTTGTGGAGCCCAACCGAAAAGTCCGATCAAAATAAATGGCACATCGTTGGAAATGTAATTGAATGCGTTTTCCGTCGATATGGTACAAATTTCTATCTAATAAGAAATGGCTGAGTTATGTAAAGGATTTTGCGGAACACAATATTTTCATCTTATATCAAATTCCGTTTTTTGTTAAATGCTGATGGACGCTGAATATAGTGTGTGAGCAATGAAGATGAAAATATTGTCGTTCCACAAAATCCTTAATAAAAACTTTATTTTTCAAATTACGCTTAAAATGTTGGTAATTAAAACTATTTGGTAAAAAAATCAAACATTCCAGATCTTTCATGTGCTATTTATCGAAGCAATTTTATTCATGATTTTTTTGCATTTGTTGAGTACGAAAATATTGTCGTTCCACAAAATCCTTAATACAAACTTTATTTTACATCCAAATTTTTCAAATCAAGCTTAAAATGTTGGTAATTAAATAAACTATTTGGCTAAAAATAAAACATTCCAGATATTTACTATAACGTAGAAAAAAAAACGACATAAAAATTAAAAATTTTGAAAAAAACGTAAAAATAGGCAAATTTTTAGGTACCATAACTCAGCCATTTCTTATCAGATATAAATTCGTAGCAAATCGACGGAAAAGGAATTCAATTACCTTTCCAACAATGTGCCATTTATTTCGATCGGACTTTTCGGTTGGGCTCCACAAGGGTTTGACTGGGACCATACATCGAAAAACACAAAAGTACCGTTATTTAAAAAACGGTACTTAGGAAAAAAAATACAGCGGTTTTCATGTTCAGAAGGTCCCAATTAACTTTTCTAGGCATGTGGCGTTCTTGGTACTTTTCCAAATTAAAAATTTGTAAAGCATTGTTATTAATTTTCATTCAAATATTTAAATCAAAAAATTGAAAAAGCTTTTTGAATTGTGCTTGATATCAAACGATTAAGTTATTCATATCAAAGGTTTGCCTTCGTGTTTTTTGGGTAGATACTAGTGCTGGGAAACTATCGATACTATTGATAGTCTTAAAATATGAATTTCTTAAATAATTTTATGGCACAAAATTTAAATTGTACATACATTCATATTGATTATTTTTTTTTTTAGATATAATCTGTTGTATCCATGTCGAAATGTAATTCAATTTTAAAGCCCATTTTCCATTTTTCTTTGGCAAAATTTTAATGGAAAATTTACCTCAAAAATTTTGTTTTTTCATATTTTCTTAGAGATATTTTCTTTTCCAATTATTTTTACATTTTGCTTTTTCTTGCCATACAAAAAAATTGTAAAAGAAAGTCATCCAGATGCTGAGATTTGTTTGAGAAAGACGCAAAAAAGTTTTTACTTTAAAGTAACATCATTTGGTAGACATACGTACGTCATTTGTAAATTTATCTTTTATGTAAATGTAAGTGTTTTTGTAAACAGACATAAAAAACATATAAATCTTTTCCATACACAAATGTGCTATACGATTTATCTTTCAGTTTCTTTTTACATTTTGTTTGTTTATGAATTTTTCTTTGTAGTCCTCAAGAATAGTGTACGTACAAGAGTGTACAAGATACTTACATCTCTCTAGATATACTGTAAAATATTCTAGAAAAAAAATATCGATGCATGTGGTTCTTAAGGGAAAAAAGAAGCCTTAGATTTTATATCTGCAAAAGCCTTGGGTGCATAACTTAAAAATGTATAAATTTATTTAAAGAGTTGGACTTTGTCAGCTATGACCCATTTTCCCGTCTTTTTCGCAATACAAAGAACTGCTCTTTTTTTAAGACAAAAACAATACAAGCTTATTTCAAATGCCATGTTCGGCAGCGAAGGGTATTTCAGTGAGAACATTTTGCATTGATCAAATCAAAAGGTTTTTTTAACGGTTTTTTAACTGCTCATTGATTAAAGTCTTGAAATTGCTGTTCAAATGGGTCTTAAAGATCTTGCAAGCTCTTCTTGGTTTCATATACAATTCTCATAGAGTAATGCAACCAAATTATTATATTCTAACTATTTTCGCTTACATGGGCGTTTTTTAGCTTTCGTGTAAAAATTTCTTTTTTTGAATTTTACAAATTACTTTTCGCGCGTTAAAATTGTGGAAACATATTCAGAATTAAAATTAATAAAAATGGGGAGCAAAACTTCCCACAAAAATGTTTTGTTTGAACAAAATTTTGTATTTTGAAATATTCTGTTTCTATATTAGTTGTTTTTGTTTGGCTGCAGGTCCAAGTAAATAAATAACAATTAAAAACTTGTGATTTTTGTTTTAAAATTTTTGTTCCCAATATTACGGTTTGCGTCGCTAAAGGCCAGTTTACACGGTAATACATTGTATTACGACATGATGTAGAATGAGAGAAATCATATCATGTAAAAGCAAAATGCATTGAGTAAGAGAGAATACGAATACAAAATCTGACAAGCGGTCGGTAAATGGTTTTTTTGTAAACCATTTTAGAAACTTATGTGTTTTCATCACACCAGAGGTGTATTTTAAGTATATTGAAGGTGGTAGCATTTTTATACAATTACAAAAACAACTAAAATCAACTCAGGAAATTTTGATGTTGTTTTTGTAAAAATTTAAAATTGCAACCATCTGTTTTGTTGTTATTATTTTTGATTTTACTTATACCATCCGTGTAAACATGAATTATACTTACAACAGATTTTTATTTTTTTCTTTTAAACACGGAGAGAATTTCATAATATTTTGATTCTACAAAGTCGTAATACATTGTATTGCCGTGTAAACTGGCCTTAACCATCTTCAGGGGTCTGAATATTTAAATACATAAAATTATTATTACTAGTGTTCGCCTTATGGTCAAAATTCGACCATAACTTTTTTTTGTAAATATGAAGAAAACATAATTCATCTAAGTATATATGAATTTATTTGTTTCGAGCATTTATTTTTTCCTTCAAAGTGGATCGATTTGGCGAGGGACCAACCTCCTTCTACGTGAGTTCATTTAATTTTGTAAGTTCAGTATAAAAAATACCAATTGAAAAACAAAAAAGTATCAAAAAGTCTCCTTTCTATATTGTCATCCACTCAGGACGTTGCACGTTTAATTTTATGTTTCTATGTCTAATATTAACGAAAATTAATCAAAGTACCAGATGTAAAACGAAAAGTACAAAAAAGATCCCCTTACATGTTCTTATTCACGCAGTTTAATTTATAATTTTATCTTCATGGGTCGAATATTAACGAAAATTCAAAAAGTTCCAGATGAAAAACAAAAAATACCAGCATTTTTTATCTTATAGGTTATCACTCACTCAGGATCCTACACCTATAATATTATGTTTCTAAGTTCTATATTATAGAAAATTTAAAAATTATCACATGAAGCACAGAAAAGTAAAAAAAAAAAATAGTTTCCCATATTTCCCCTTTTTTTCTCCCCATAGAGCTTCGGTTGATAAACAGAGGAAGAAAGCGTTCTTAACTGGCCTGGTCTGATTTATATAGTCGAAATATTTGAAAACCGGTTTCTGAAAAATGTCGAATAATCGATCATCCTAATTTTTTATTATTTGATAATTGAAAATAAAATTTTGCATTTGTGTTAGTTACAATTTTTAACAATTTTTATATATAGATTTATATTAAACAAAAATCAAAACATAATTTAACAAACCCAGCCAGCAAAATAATCCGACGTCGTTCAGATATCTGAGAAAAACGTCGGAATCGTATACGAATTCTGTCAAATTTCTGACCCAAAAACGTATGAAGTGGTTGACACGAATTCTGATAGACATCTCGTGGGAAATTTTGGTTTTTTGTCGGCATTTCTGATAGATATCTAACAGACATCCAATGAAAAAGGCATGGGAAGATCTGATGTGTTAGCCAAGATTGTTTTTGCTTTCGAACTGATAGCTGTAAGAAATAATTTTATTGCGAAATATGAATGTACATTAGGGTGGTCTTTAACTGTATGGATCAAATTTTTTTATATTTTTCCATGGTCTCATCCCACAATTCGGTGGGAATTGACAAAAAAAAAAAAATCAAAAAAATGTTTACGACAATCGGCGAAGGCTTAGCCGTACCTCAAGCCAGCCAAAGTTTGAGAAAAATCGTAAAGTCCGACTTTTATGACTTATATTTTGGTAAATATTAATTTAACATAAAAATCGTTTTCTAAGAAGTTGTTGCTAGTAAAGTTTCCAACAACTTTTGCCTGAACAAGTTTTCTCTAAAACTCATATTGAACAAACCCTAATTAAAATAAAAAGTAAACAGCAGCATTGATGCGAATTTTTTCTTTAGAACTGTTTTTTCCTACACACGTCAATTCAGCTTTAATATTTCGATCGTCCTAAAAAATTTTTTGAGTTGTTTTTTTATCAATACCCACCAAATTAGGGAGTGAGACCTAAATAAATCCAACTTTTGATTTTAACGGTCACCCTAATGTACATAATTATAAATTTTACACGTACGTACCTTTTGTTATGCTTTTTTTTCTTGAACAAATAAAATAAAATTAAAATTATTTAAAACTGAATGACAATTGTCATTATTTAAAAAAAATAATAAGTGTCGTTAGACAAATCTGAATGAATTCCGTCGGAATTCTATTGGACACATCTGTACATAAATTCCCCCCGATATATATATGCGAAATCGATCAGAAATCGGCCAGACAGAAAGTATATTCAATGTCTGACAGAAATCTGAACGAGGTCTCTAAGAATGAAGTCAGACATTTGCACGAAATGTCTGATTCAGACAATGTCGAAGTATTTTGCTGGCTGGGAAGATAATTACATGCAAACAATTAAAAAATAATAACAAATCTCCACAAAAACACTTCTTTTAGGTGCTATAAGATTTTCTTAACTAAATCTTATTTTTTAGGGGGGGATGTATGTAGGAAAAGATGAACTCACTATTTATTGTTGGTGTTTTGTTTAAGCTTTGATTTTGATCGTCTGTTTTTGTTTATTATTTGTATGTATATGTGTGCACAATTTTCCGTATCTTGTCGGTAATTGAGACGAAGCTCTGTGTCAGTATCAGGGTTGATAAAGTTGGTACGATTGTACTTTTTTTGGTACAATTAAAAACTAAAAGTAAGTATATACGGGGAGGTGCTTTAAAACCATGGTAGATAAGGACATGATGGCTTTATTGCTCAATTGAATGGGAGATAAAGCCATAATTACATTATTGCCCAATCATTGAGAGGTAAGGTCATATTAAAAATTTTGCGAAATGACAGATATAGCCATATTTTTTTCGCAAATAGGAGATAAAGCCATATTTTTCCAGAATATTGCTATGCATGGTGTATACATTCTGTAAAAGGGAAAATCCTAAGTTATCATTGAAAAACATTTATTTAATTCTTGTGACGCACGCAGTAAAACTTTATTCAGCGAAGCCACCACAAAAACCCATAAGCACGGCCACAGGCCGCCATGCAGAAAAACTTTAGTATGCGAAGCCAGATTTCAATACTTAACTTTAGTGTCTCCGGAACTAAAATGAGAAATAAAGCCATTTTCTAATATTGCTAATGTGAGCTAAGGCCATGATGGCTTTATCTCCCAGTCAAATGAAAAAAAGGCTTTATCTCCCTATTGAATAAGAGATAAAGCCATCATGGCCTTATATCACATAGTTTGCTATATTTCTGTAAAACACATTCAGTAAAAATATACTGCCGTATTTATAAAAAATAAAAATTGATTTAAATTGTATTTTAAGAAAAACTTGTATGAAAATTTTGCCTTAACACACATTTAAATTTTATTTTATATTTATGAATACGCAAGTAACTCTTTTTAACAACTTGTCTGTAAATCATTTGAATTTTTCATTCATGGTCCTTTCAATCTTGTGTTAAATGTGTCATTGTGCATTTGGATGAGTAGAGTAGGACACAACTTGACCCAGTGTTCCATAGAGCATAAATATAGTCTGCTATTTTATATTTTTATATACATTTAAATGTACACAATAATTTTTACATCTTTATGTTTTATTTGTTTTTTTTAATTCTCCTTAATTTTAAATAGAAAAGAAATAAATGCAAAAATATTTTTTTTTTATTATAACATAAAAAATATTCTTTAAGATTTGTATTTATTAAGCGATAACGCACGTCTTGTTAAAAAAAACCCCATTAAAACAAACGACTTTAAACGAAAATCCAAATTTTTATAAAAAAAAACATTTGTCTCTTTACACAAAAGTGTTTGAGGCACTGTATGAATTCAATACACATGAGAAGCACAAAAACAAAGCAAAATTTTAAATATTTTTAAAATTGAATTTTGTAAAATAAAGCACTTTTTGTTTAACATGATACACAAACCAGCCCAATAAAAAATGTTATCATTTTGCGAAGCACTAATGGTACATTTAACAAAATAAGCGCACAATTATGCGCTACGCAATAAGACATAGAGAAATGCAGTAAAGTAAGTGAAAAAACTCTCAACAACTTTTATTAAAAAAAAAATAACATTTCAAGTGCTACGGCATTCCCTTACTACGAAGCAGGTTTGTAAGGGAGAATACTTAAAAATAACTGTATCAAAACATTCAGTGTGTAAAGCTAATCGTTACATCCAACAATTTTTTTATGAGCTGAATAATGCGCTTCATGTGTCAAAAATGTATTGCTTCAAAGTGGGAACTCGCCATATAAAATTCATGTCTTCCGTATGCGCAGTGGTAAGCGCAGCTCTTATGTTTCTCCCTTACAAACCTGCTTCGTTGGAAGCGCCATTTTTTACTGGGAGTTTACGTAATTTTCTTTACACTTCATATTTTTCAATAGACATATGAATTTATCGACTTAAGGTATGTTCAAACCTTACAATGATTAATCGGTTAATCGACTGAAATTAATCGAAATAATCGAAAATAGCCAATTTTCAATTGCCCGATCATTTAGTCGGCAAGTAATTAATCGGTTAACCGAATGAATCCCTAATATTTTTCCGCAAACCAAAACGCATCTTTAACCTTTTTTAACGAAAAAAATTAAAAATAAATAAAAAACAGCGTATAAGAAAAACCAATTGGTGCGTGAACTTTTTTGAGAAAAATTACAAAAGATTATAATTTTTGTGGTAACTAGGAAAATCACGGAAGGATTCAGAATATAATTACCTTGTGGGATCATTGATAAATATATTTTGCTGTTTCAAACGAAATAACAAACTTATGGTCTTTTCTTGTCTAAAAAATGTGATATATTTGGGGTATTCACAAGGTGTGCTATCATGTTATACTATGTTCACACTTGGGTTCTTAAACGCGTTTAAGCAGCTCGAACGTGATTAAGCTCTAATCACTTCAAAATCGAGATGATTACCCATACATTGAAGTGATTTGTTAATCACTTCAAATTGACATGATTACAACTAAATCACTTCATAAACCAAATAGAATCCACTGAACATACCTCAAATGTAGAATCGCCAACAACCGTGTACAACCGGCCAAGATTTCTGCTTAATGTTTTTATTTTTTTTTTTTTTTTTTTCTTAAATAATTCATACATTTTCACTATTACATCATTAAAATTATTAAAATAATCTTCTGATAACTTTATAAAAGTGTTTATACTAATACTTTAAAGAAATTTAAATTTGTTTGTTGTTTTTTTGTGTGTTTGTGTGTGTGTTTTTTCTTAATCATCTGTCATCTTAATCATCTCAAATGTAATGTGAACGGCTTTGATTAGCTAAATCAACATTTTGCTTAAACGTGTTAAAAAATCCAAATGTGAACATAGCATTATATTGTCATAATGTTCTAACATTTTACAATGGTTTAAAAATATTGTTGTTGCTTTGTAAACAAAAAGTGTCGTAAATTAATAGAACGTTGCTTGCTATGTTTATTGTGCTTTCGTAGTTAATCAGAAGAGACCAGAGCTGAGCGGCTAAGCCGTACCGCGGTAGTTCTTGTTGCCGTCGCCGTTGATGGTATAATGTTATCTGGCTAAAATCAAAATTTGACCTGCGGCTAGCAATTTTTGCAACAAATCACTTGCGGCGTCAAATAAGATCGGCTTAGGACTCTGCTGTTTGGTAAACAAACGAAAACAAATTTATTTCTTTTTTGCGTCTGCAAAATGGAAAATAGTCAGGTAAGATCTAATTTAATTTATTAATTCATGAAAAAGAATTAAAAAATATTTTGATGTTAGTTAATTATTTATTTTTTATATTTGTTTTAAATCAGCTGATTTAAATTCAAAATAGCATACTAAATTATGAGGGGTTGTTCACAACAGCTATTATTTTAAGACATATGACTTTATGACACCTTGTGAATCCCCCCAATTATTTAAAAAATGGAATATTGAAGTCGTTTTTTTTTTTAATGTTTCACCCTTACTTGTGGCATAAGCAATTGCACTTTTCGCCCCGAATAAATTGCGGGTGTTGTTAGTGCCCTGTAAAAAAGGTGATATATGATGTTTTATGTATATGGGGCTTATGTATGAAGGTTTTTTTTTTTATAACGGCGACGATTGCCTCAAAGAGCAACAAGCTTCCCGAAAATTGCTAAAATTCGGAAAAGTTTGCAAAAAACCGAAAAACTGCTAAAATTTTTATTATTTCAAACGAGCCATAAAATTGATAAAAAGTCATTAAAACTATAACACATGGCAAAAATTCGGTAAAAATTGCTAAATTAGCGGACATTTGCAAAAATTTGCTAGCAGCGGCATGATAGCAGTCTAATATTTATTAAAAATCATTAAAGCTCTACAAAATCACAAAGCTTACAGCAAAAAATCGCGTCTATCGCGAACATGGCTAAAATTCGCGAAAAATTTCAATATTGGATATAAACCCAAGAATTTATTTGAAATCGCTAAATCGGTTAAAAACAAAATGTCAGAAAAAATGCGTTAAAAAAATTGGCTATAATGATGAAGAACAATTTTTGTCACAGGACACTTCACTTTTTCATATGTGCTTGTGTTTCGTTCTCGTCAAATATCAAATTTATTACAGGGCTGGCAAGTTTTTTTATACATGCACCTTTTTAGAAGGCGATATTTGTTGTGTAGTAAAGAAAACACCATTAGTATCTCTATAGTTCTTAGTTTATACATATTAGGTACAACTTTGATTTATTCAATTAAAGTTTACTTACTGGCTAAAAGAGCATTTTACATCTGCAGAGTTTTAAGTCACACATTAAAGCATTTGGTACATTTCAGCATAGAATGCGTCATGAATTATATACCTCCTTTCACCCAAAGTATAAGTCAAACACTAACAACAACATCCTCTCGTACTCTTTGTTCGGGCGAATACAATACAAACTACTTACAAGACTAGATTGTGTAAGTAAACAGTAGCTGAGTGTTTTTTTGTTTTGCTATTTTGTGTTAGAAAAGAAAATATGAAGACAAAGGAATCATTTTAGTTCAAATGTAATGAAAAGGTTTGTTACAAGTTTGAAGAAGTGTGTACTTATTCTAGGTAATAGTTTCGGTTGAAGACTGTTGTTGCCAGAAAACTTAGAATAAAGAGAAGCAAAAACAAAAGAACCAACTGTTTAGATTTTACAAGTTTTATATAACTTTAGTAGTGTTTACAAAACAATACATTAGGAAATGTTAATATTTTAGTTCTCCAAACTTGCTAAACTTTATATTATGAAAATCACAATAAATCTACGATTACAGTACGTTGAACAGTGAATTTTCAGAAATTAAGTAGTTTAGAGTAAATATTAACCACAATCGGTTCTGTAGGAAAAGGTTTATATATCCAAATGTAAAATAACCTCCCTTAAAAATTTATATTTCTTTTACAAAATCTGAAATAAATTTTTTGAGGATATGGGAAAATTATACTTATATGATGCTATAGCCTATCCTTTCCAAATACCAACCTGTCATTCTTGGAGTTGGCTTCACTTGTTTGGCTTATCTTTGTCGGCCTAGAGACCTGCTGGCAACCGAAGCACCAAGATCGGATGCGTAAACCCAATCAGCTGGCCATCTTAAAAACCAATCATGAATACCACTACGATTTACCGATGCAGAATTTTGGAATGAAAATATGGACACGAATTGAAACTTGAAATATCAGAACGCTACACTGAAAAAAATTTCTTCACAGATCCAATGAAATTTACATTAAAATTCAACCTATGTAACCTTTCATTGGATTAATGAAATGTTTCATAAAATCAATGAAAATGGTGCATTAGTTTAATGACAAACGTTTATTTTATCCATTTTTTCAATGAGGATTCATAAAATCAATGAAAATTTTGTCAATAGAACAAAAGCTAGGGAGACGTAAAATTCCTCGCGCAAGATAAATCACTTTGGAATGTGTTTGTTAGGGCTCTTTGTTGCTTATAATAACGATGGCAACGTATTTATAGTTATATGTTTTTATTATAAGCTTTAGTAACTTTCTAAAAAATGTTTAATATCGTGTTCAATGAAGCACCGATTCGAGCGCCTCTGGTGTCTTCACACTTAAAATTTTTATAAAATAAGGTATTTACCGGAACGAATGTGGTTCAACATTTCGTCAGAAATGTTAAGATATTCTCGCAGTTATTTCGTCCGCTTATTATTGGTTTGACCTACCGACCATTTTTTTTAAAAATTGAGTTTGGCATGGGGTATATATATTTTGAATGACACCTTTCTGAACATAAAACCTGGTTCACGAAAATTATTATGTTTTCCGAGGTATTAAGCATTAATTTTGCTCCATATCATCTATTTTAAAGTTTGTAAAGTATTGTTTCGCTCTACACGCCACTGTTTGTAAAATGCTGCAAATTCCTAATACAAGAACGTACAAAATAAATATTACCTTGCTTTGCTTTATTGCCGTTATAAGAACAAGTGAGGGGTATTGATGCAAAGACTGCAATGTCCACTTTTTTACAGACGTAACTAATAATACCTCTTAGTTGAATGCTTCCAATTAGTGAATATTACATTACCAGAAACATTTTTATCCCATATAAAAGTATGTTCAAAAATTAAGAATTAATGCAAAAACGGCAATGTCCATTGGAGATTGTCGTTTTTGCACTGATCACAGTTTGTTAAGCTCTTTTTCTCTCAACTTTTTCGAAAATTAACGAAATTTTTTTATTCTGTTTCTTTTTTGTAAAACAAAACTAAAAATTAATTAAAAAAATCTAGTAAATGATTTTTTTTATGAAACAGTTAGTGTTATTCTTCATTTTATAACTTTGTCATTAGTCGTAATTATGGAGCTTGTATGTTGTTAGGAAGTTCCTCCAAATCAATTAAGAAAAAACTAAGCCTTTGTTAAGTTTAAGAATTTTATAACTACTGATTTTTTTAAGTACTTGCCCATGTAAAAAAGCAGCAATGTCCATTTGGTTAGAGCAAATATAGCAATCTCCAATTTTATTATTATAATTGCCAACAAACCGCAATATTGATTTGGTTGAAACTTGTGTCATATCTTCATCATATTCTTATTTACTGAAAAGCATGATATACAATACATACATAAATATGAATATACTTTGAGCTAGAGTCTTTGCATCTACACCCCCCAAGTAATAAAAGCAGAAGCAAAATAGCATATCAACAACTACAGCAGTGAGTAGAAGTGTTAGATTTTTCGGAAGAGGTTTAGAGGTCGCTCAAGTCGAACTTTTGCCAAGAATCTGGTTTGCCGGTCTTTTTTTTGAGTTTTCTTCATAACTTTGTCAAAAATCACGATTTACTCACCTTTTAAGGAAATAATTTAAATAAAAGAAAAATAGTTTTGTGTTCATTCACTTTAAGTTTTTGCAATGAATTTGCTCATTTAGGTACCCTACACTAGAATTTTTCGTAATTTGTCCATACATTTTTTTAGGAAACTCACTAGGAGTACACGTATGCACTAAAAGTATATGCGGCAGAAAAAAAATAATTTTCAATTTCAATAAAATGAAAGTTTAAAATTTTTCTTTCAAACATATGCCGGAAGCAGTGGTGAAAATACAAAAAAAAATCCTATCAGGTATATTTCCAAAAAACTTCATATAAACCTTCGTTGTCATTTTTCTCCATTACGACTTTTTGGCATATCGGCCAAAACAATAATGAGCTGACAATTTGTCGTTTCCTTAATGTTTAATTCTTGTTGATATACTTCCTGGTGAATTTGTGGTGTTCCTTAGTGTTGTTACACATTATTTTTATAGTTTTTATGAAGGCCCGCCACGTTATTCTATGTAGGCCATAACTTACAAAATTCGATTAAAACCTACATTTAGAGTTGACAAAAAATCAACCAATTGCAGTTGGAACTGTAAGAAAAGATAAATTCACTGTTTATTGTTGTTGTTTTAGATATTAAACCAAATAAAACTGTTAAACGTATAAGACTTATAGCAACAACATCGACAACATCTTTTGTAAGTAAGCTTTTATTTTGTTTTTCTTAACCTACTTACAACTACAATTAATGTTGAGAGAATTTCAACTAATTGTAGTGGGGAATGTAAGATGAGATAAGCCCACTGTTTATTGTTAATGTGTTTTGTTTAAGCTTTGATTTTGTTATAAGAAGAACTGTGGCTTATAACTATTATTCGCTTAACAGTTTTATTTGTATAATATCTTTAGTTTTTCCAAAATCTTTGGATGAAGTTTCCTGACGTTCTGGCAACCAGTGAAATACGCAAAGGAATAGCTTACCCCATCAACAATAAATTTCAGTTTATCAATAGTATGAAATGGGAATTTAGCACATTTAAGTTAAACCTTGTTAATTGATAAAAAGATTTGGTTTATGTCTTTTATATATTAACTTTAAGTTTTCTTCACTGTGTTTCAATGTGATGCCTTAACTTATTTCGCTGCAAAGGCTTGTTTTCGCAATTAGTCCCTTTGGGAGCATATCATTTCCATTTTACCAAGTAAAATTTTACTCTCCCAGTTCTTGGAGTTTCGACCCATTCAGTACTGTCGGTTGTTTTTCCAGCTTAGTAGAAGATTAGACTGCTGTAGCAGGTTAGCATATAAGATTGCACTCTCCTAGTTCTTGCAGTTTCGATTAGTCTTTTGCGATTTTTGCTTTGTATCAGTTTCATTAATCGGTTGTTGTTATATAAAGGCTTTAGGTTTTCCATATTAATTGTTCATGTTTTATGCATATTCGTTAAAAGTTATTTGTTTTTTTTTTTTACCATGATGCAACCATTTTGCCCACTGATAATCAAACATTTTAGAAGAGCTTTATTCGCCGGTCAAACGAAATCTTAAACAGAAATCAATATTATCATTTCCACTTATCTTGTAACTTTATATTGAATTCAAGCAATTGTTATCAGTTTAATTAAAGTAAAGGTATGTTCAGACCTAACAAATACTTGACGATAAAATCCAAAAACGCTTAACCAGTAAATTGATCAAACTTAAGCTTTATTTCTAATAATTTGTATTTATTAACTAAAGTTTATTACTAAGATGATAATTGAATAATATAATTTAGAAAATGTTAAATAATGTTTGCCAAACGTTTTGCAAAAACAAACAATTATTTAATAAAACTAGTGTAGGACGTCAAATATTTAAAAGGTTTAAACAAAGCTTTAGGCAATTATTATGAGTTTTATAGTTCTTTATGAAAAAAGGATATATAAAAGTTATACGGGACCATGCAATGATTTTAAGAAACTTTCGACATATTATATCTTTTATAATTTAAGCTTTATGTATTAATTTTAGAAGCTTTTGGTTCATATTGTAGCTACAATTCTTCATTAAAGGTAAGGAATATTTGGGTGGAAGACGTGTCTTCCAACCTTTTTTTTAAATTTCAAACATATACATAAATATTAAGCTGAAATAAATATGTGTGTCATCATAAATGTGGCATCAGCGCACTGTGCGATTTGGCAAGAAATATTTAATTTATGCGAGAGTCATCTAACAACTTCAATGAAATCTAGTCTTAACAAGAAGTTTAACCTTAAACATGTATGAAGGTAAACTTAATAGATAAACTTAAGTTATTCTGTATTTAATAGACATTTTGAAGAAGGGTATTTGTTCTTTCTGTAAAGACTTTTGTTTCGACTTACCTTTATTTTGGCCAAAGAAAAATATTTAACTAGTTTTCGTGCACATCAACTTTGCTATTGAACATCAGTTGTTGAGAGAGATAAACGAAATCATGAAACTTTTTACTTGGATAATAAAAATCAAACAAACATGCAGCATATATAACATTTGTTGGTTTAACATTTTTAAAAAATTGAAGGAAATTTGACTAAATTAAGAACTTTAGAACTTTATTGAATACTTTGAGTCTGAATAAACTTATAAAAACCAAAAAAGTTGCGATACTACAAGTTTAAGTCACATCAATCGATTGATTTATGTATTTTAAATCTAGACATACAAACACTCTTTCGCATCCATCAATTGATATAATATATACATATATCAGTATATAAGTACATAATATTTACACCAGAGTTCGAAAAAAGCGTTATATAGTGTCCATCACCGTCATGGATAACCATCACCATCATGGATAACGATCTTGCAGCGATGTGGTGGCTTAAGTCTAGGCTGTGGTTCGTGTCTTGGCACTGAACATTGCCAGAATCTGGTGATTTCAGAGGTTAAGGCAGTCAACTCAAAGGTCTTAGCCACGAAAGGTTATCCATCCTCTTAACCGAGGGGTAATGCGTCCCGTTATTATTATTCTGGTTTGCAGTCAGGGGTTACCGACTGTATTATCACGGAGCATTGCTGATACCTGGGCGCCTCAGCAAGTACACTACGCCTTTACAACGTTAACGGGGGCTATGACGTGGCAGAACTCAAGATCCCCTACACTCGTGGGACCAAAATTATGACTTTTTTTTACAAAAACCAAAAACAAATGATTGACGAACAACGGCACAGAACAGGACATGAACATGACCAATGATAAGGACAACGAGACGAAGGCAATCCCGTCGGTGGCTGTATCAGCCTTGACACCCACAGGAGGAAGTTCTGGTAAAGCCAGGCTGGAAAAATGTGTAAAGGCAACCCGATCAGAAGGCCGTTGCCTTAAAACTAGCGGCGATGTACCATTGTCATTCATGCCAAGTACATCCAAAGCCGAAAAAGCCCTTTTCGCCAAAGCGGATAAATCCCATGCTTCGGGTGCTGCCAAGTTGGAAATGACAAAGTCCTCCAACAAAGCAGCTTCCTATATGCCTATTGTGCAAAGAGAGTAAGAGATGAGAACATCCTGTCTAACTTCTGCACCTCCTCCACCAACTCCAGCGTCACTTAGAAGACGCCCCGGTATAGACACCCTTCCAAGAGGGCATCCAACACAAGGCGTGCTGACCTGCGCATAATTGAGCTATTTGGCTCCTAAGAGCTTTCCGCTGAACAGGAAGCTTCATTGGCATTGGCTGATGCCTTTACTGCTGGCCTTCAGAGCGTTTCACCTCCTGCTCCTGCGAAGGCAATTCCTAAACGGGAATGTTCGGAGGAAGAAGAGACAGCCGTTAGACAGAAACCGGGGACAAAACGTCCCAAACACACACCGAAGTCGACTAAGAGGTCCTACAGCTAGGTGGCTAAAGACCACCTCGTTAGGGCGGTTATAGACAGAGGTGCTGCTGATGGATCCATCTCCCACTCTAAGTGTGACTTGGTGAAGCAGCAAATAATGGGAGTCTTTTGGAAGATCCTGAGTGAGCATCTAGGAGCACCCCCCAAAGTGACGATGCTGGCTGGTACCAGGGTCACGTTATGTTGATGGCGTGTGTCGACAAGCGCTCGGCGTTTCTGCTGAAACTTGCCATTGGAGCGATTGGTGAAATATGGGAAGATGCTAGGCTCGACATGGTTTTGGTGAGTGAGATACCACGGAGACCTCGATCCGTCGTTACCTTCCCACCGCAACCCTCGCACTGGAGGAAATCTTAAGGATTATTCAGTGCTTCAATCCCCAACTTCCCACTCAAGACTGGAAAGTTGTCAAGGTTTCAGCAGCTGAAGGATCCTTAAGAATGGCGATCGTAGTCCTGAATCAGGACTCCTTGAAGCTATTTGGGGAGAGACAAGGCAAGAGTTACTATGGTTTTAGTACTATCTTGCTCCGTGACTACCGAGGTGACGGCAAGGGCGATCCCGATCCGAAGGTTGTGGAACCTACGCGGTCCGTGGACTGCACAAATGACGCTTCCGTTCATTCATCAGTATCTTACATGCCTCAAGGATCGGGTTTGTGGATTAACCCTTAAGGGCTATAAGCTCCTATATGCCAAAGTAACAGACAGTAAAGGGTTTTGTACTTATATACAAACGCTAAAAAAATAAATGTCGTTTCTGGGTGTGTTTATTGTACGCTAAATAATGTTCGGTTTTTATTTTCAAACACTGATTTACACATGCAAATGCTATCACATAATTGTGAAACAACAAATTTTTATTTATAATGAACTACACTCATAAAATTATTACAGTAACTGATTGTAGGTTATTAAATTCGTTTTCGGTACTGTTAAAATTGAATAAAAATATAGTTATTTTACGAATAAATTTATTTTTCAACATTTATGTTTGTTATTAAAAAAACAAACTACCAAAAAATAATGTTTTCCGTATTTTTTTTTGTTAATTTGTTTGATTTTTATCGGTTAAAATATATTTTTTAAAAGTAAAAACTATTCAATTTTAACGAATATGATGTTCAATAAATAAAAAACTTAGCAATTACTGAAAAAATCATTTGTTTTAAATGAAATGTAAATGATCCGTTTTTTAAATGAATTTTAATTTGTTTCAAATGAATTTTCGTTTGAATTTAACTACATAATATTTTGAGTATACAATTAACTCACAATAAAAGTTTAATTGTTCATTCAATAAAACTTAATAACAACTGGAAAACCTTTGGTAGAAACTAAATATTTTCGGAGCAAATTAAGGTAATCTTTTGAATAACTAGAAAAATAAAAAAACCCATAAGTACTCGTAATTTTTATTCTCTTTTTCAAATACAAAGTAAACAAAATAAAACTTTTCCAACAAACTGTATATTAAAATGTCAATTTAATACAAAATTACGATATAACAATGAACTCATTTCTTCTCCATCTATTCAAGGAGAAAATGGGTAATCAGTTTAAAACTAAAACAAAAACAAAACAACAACTGCCAAATGGAAAAAAGAAACAATGAAAATAAATACAACAGAAGAAAAGAATATAAAAACAGCTAAAAACTAAATAAGTTTTACAAACAGTTAAGGGGCAATAAATTGCAAAAATATAAAATGTATAAAGTTAGAAATGATTTTAGTTTATTTCACAAAACTTTTCATCATTTTCAATTTTATATGTTTATTTTTTGGAGATTTGTTGAATAGTTCTTTTGTTTAGGAAGAGAAAATAAAATGCAAATAAAGTTTTAAAAAGAAAATAAGTCAAAATGTAAATTCTTCAACGGGTCAATAATTAAGTGTATTTTTTGTGAAGTAGTAAATGCTTAATTTTATAGTTAAAATAAAATGTATTCTAAAACTTTTTATGGTATTTTTACTACATAGAAATAAAAACAAGTACGCAAATTTCAATCGGACAAGCTAAATTATGTGATGTTCAACACCAATGAATGGTTCCTTTTTGGGCCTGTGGAAAATTTTTAACGTTAACATTTGTAACTTATTTATGGAAGTAGTTTTTGGAGTCGTTTATTTGTTAAAGCTGTTAATTGTTAAATACAACGTGAAAACGACTTAAATAACTTCATAATAAGGAGGTTTCTGGTGTTCTAAGTCTATGATACCCTTAATCGAGAGTAAGAATATCTCAGGAGTGGCCTTGATATGGGATCTATTAATTATGAACCAAACTTTATAAAAACTGAACTCACAGTGTTATAATTTTTCGCGGTTTTAGGCGTGTCAAAATCTTTTATAATAATAGGCTTTATGTGGGGCCTGCACTGATAGAAAAGGCGACATAACGCTTATGTATTTTGACATCAGTACTATGACACGTGTCTTCGTTTTTGACCCCATGCTACTTTTCATCATGCTGATGTCAAGCTTAACATCACTTGGCCAAAGTGTCATTACGGTCAAAATTAAATTATGTCATCAATGGGATGGCACATCGGTATCGCAGAAATGACAACCATGTCCTCAGTGCGATGACGCAGTTATATCGAAGAAAGGACAAGTTAACATTAATTTAATGACAGTTTGTCATTAAGTTAAAGTCATTGGAATTGCCTTAAGTCAAAGTGAGAGAATATTATCATTTACTTACCCGTTACATGTGTTTGTTTCACGTTAGTTGAACTATGACCTTTGTTAACAGCAGAACTCTCAATAAAAAGACACCAGCACCATGCCCCATATGGTTTTCGTAATCATTCTACTTCAAATAATTTAAAAAAATAGAATATAGGAATTTTTGCTTCTAATCATACATTGTTATCATGAAAATAATGTTAATAAAATACAAAATTTTATTATGTGAAGAGGGAATATTTAGTTTGTCATTCCGTGTGAAACTTTTTTATTATTCATCTCAGAGCCCATAAAGTATATATATTCTGGGTCCTTGAGTAGTTCTAAGTCGATTTAGCCATGTCCGTCTGTCTGTCCGTCTGTCTGTTGAAAACACGCTCACTTTCGAACAACTCAAAAGAAATGAACAAACTTGGTGCCAAATTGCTTGTAGTTATCCTAAGCAGTATGGGATTGCAATCCAGCAAAATCAGTTCAGTAGCACCAGAGCTATGAATCAAAATGTGGAACCACCACCTAAAAAAATTTATTATTTTGTTACAAAAAATAACATAAATGCTGGAACAAGGCACGGAATGAGATAAGATTTTGCAAAAATTAGTTTTGGTAGACTGGAAATCACGCTGTTTCGTGAAGATCCGTCCATAATTTACCCTAAGCCCCATATAAACACTACTCCCGGAAAACAGTTTAGAACGCCTAAAACCGTAAAAAATAACGCTAGCGTAACAAAATTTGTACGTCACAGTTTTTTAGGACTAGAAATAACACTGTGAAATTTCGTGACTATCCGTTCATAATTTACCTTAGGCCCCATTTAAACCATACTACCGGAAAACAGTTTAGGACGCATAAAACCGTAAAAAATAATGCAATCATAACAAATTTTGGCTCGTCACAGTTTTATAGGACTATAAATGGTACTATGAAATTTCGTGAAGATCGGTACATAATTTACCCTAGGCCCCATAGAAACCCTTCTCCCGGAAAACAGTTTAGTACACCTAAAACCATAATTAATAACAAACGTCACAGTTTAAGATAATAATAACATCATACAGATATTTCTCCTTAAACATTCGAACTGTCGGTGGAGGGTATCAAAGATTCGGCACAGCCGAACATAGCACTCTAACTTGTTTTTTTTTTTTTTTAATCGAAAACGTAGCTCATTATGATTTATTTTACACACTGTACTTAAAAAATATCAACAAAATTAAATAGCGTAAAAAACAAAGAGTTGTCGTTTATAAACAATCGTTTGTTAAAACATTAATTTCAAGAATTTGTTCAGACTACTCTGGTGTGAATGATGCAATAAATTTGTTTGATTTTTAAATAAAATAGTCGCTTAGCGACTTCAGTCTGACTTTTATGTTTAAAACAGTTTCCAAACAATACAAACTCAGTTATTTATGATGAAGAAAATTTAATTACATAAAACTAATGAAACAAGAATTGTATGTCTTCCAGAAAATAATTACTTGTAATGTGTTTGGGGCCTTTTAGATACTGCTAAATTTATCACAATTGTTGTAAGAAATAGATAAAATTTTGTATATGGTTCTTATAAAGTGTTACATTCAAAATCCCTATGGTATAGCATGACTTTATGTTAATAAAGTTATAAAATATTTATTTAGAGGAAATTATTTTTATTTTACGACTTTAAGAAAAATTTGGACATAGTAAATTTAAGGAAAATGTTTGTCGTTAACTTAATGCTTAAAAATTATAAAGTCAACCATCTGTTATATACATACGTACATATGAGTCCCCTAAAATGTAGAAATGTATGAAGAATGTAACGAAGAAAAGCAAGTAAGAGTACAATATTAAGCCGTACCGAATCTTTGATACCCTCCAACATGAATTACAATTTTTCATAAAAAATAAAAGTCTTATAGGATCTGTTTGCGCCAGATCTCACACCGAGATCAATGGATTTCATTGCCGATTTTGTTCGAATAATCAGCTTCGAATAAATACTGATCCGGTTTGAATAATCAGTTTTGAGTCTTTTTATACCCTTCACCACAGGTGGTGAAAAGGGTATACATATATAAGTTTGTCATTCCGTTTTTAATTCCTATAATATTGATGTTAGACCCTATAAAGTATATATATCTGGGTACTTATGAGGAGCGAAATTGATTTAACGATGTCCGTCTGTCCGTTGAAATGGGTTTTTCCGAAGACCCCATATTGGATGGGGGCCAGGTTAATCTAAGTTTATGTCACATATGGTCCGGAATTGTTTGCTATTGAAATTCAGCAAGATCGGTCCTCAAATGGCTGAGATATGAGTAAAAAACCACGACTGCCTCAAATTTTTTCCTTTAAAAGTCCAATTAGACGTGACATTACCATACCAACACTGTATTACCAAAACGAAATAAACATACCAAATAAACCAATTCAAGTTTGGTTTCTACGGTCATACAGTGGCTATTGCAATTCAGTGTTGGTAATGTGGTTTTTTTTTTTTTGTTGTTTTTTTATACCCTTCACTACAAGTGGTGGATTTTATTTGTAATGCGTTTACTTTTACGCATACACATTAATGCATGTTTATGATATGCTGTTCAAATAAAGAAACAAACTCAAAGACTCTATATATTTTAATTTAACCCTTCTTTAGTAAAAGCATTCGTAGCCGAGTTGGTAAGTTCTCTCCTGAGACTGATGATATTGCCAGTTCGAATCCCAAATCGAATTTTTTTTATGTATTTACCCAGCGGTAACTAGAGTGAGTAAAGAGACCTAATAGAAGGCCTTATTTAGCAGTCACAAGCAGTCAGAAGCCCTTCTCGCCGCATTCCATACTTACTTATTTTTTACACAGGTTGTCATTGGGCGCAAGGCCTTCCACACTTCCTTTAAAAACAACTTCGATCCCTTCCCAAAGAAGGGAGTAAGGAAGGTCAATAAAAATAAAAAGTAAATAAAACTGAACACCTTCCTTTCTCCCTTCTCAAAAAAGGGAGTAGCGAATATGTGTACTGAATATTTCAGAAGGTCTTTTAAAAAGAAGTTTATACCTTCTAGAAGGCATACTTTTGAAGGCAGGATATCATGCGAAGCGAATCTGTTAGAAAGGAGTATAGAGGCCTTCAAAAAGGCCTGCCACTTGCGGTCCTTTCAATACTTACCGCTGGGTAATTTTTTTATGTTTTAAAAAACGTTTTTAAGATTATAAATTTTTTGTTTTTTTAATATTCTTCGGCATGACGAAATGAAAAGTTGGCGTGGCTCGCTTGCGGTCATACAATCAAACTTGCGCAACTGCAAATATTCGCTGCTGGTTTGCAGTCATTCATATATTGCACATCGTGCTTTGTTATTTATACAATCGTTAGCTTCGTTTTTTAATAAAGATGTTTGTGTGTTCTTTGCGACAATGATTGTTTTGGTAAAGAAAAAAAAATACAAACAAAAAAGCCAGAAATGAAGCAATTATTACTCATGTATTCATTCAGCATTAACTATGTAGTACAAGAAAAAAAAAATTTAAATGAAACTAAACGCACATATGTAGGTACATACATACAAACAATTTCCATAGAAACAGACTTTTTTTATCTTAAAAAGTACAGTAGTTATGTGTGTAGGTACAATGTATTCTTGTTATTGTTGTTAATTTTAACAAAGCATGAGAGTGGTTTATTATTGTTATTGTTGTTTATGTTAACAAGCGTCTCATCGAGTGGACAATGACTACTTGACTGCAAAAGTATAAGTATGTGTTCTTTTGAATTTACACAGTTGTGTTATATTGCGTGAGCAACAAAAATGCCAATAAAGCACTTTCAATAAAAAACGAATAAATGCAAAAATTAAATGTGTACGAAACGATGTAAAAATTACCAACGCTGAACTTTGTTTTGCAAGCAAAGAGTGAATGTAAATTATAGCGTATGAATAAATCAAGAAAAATTGTGATTTTGCAGTTCTCTGAAGCGGACAACCCAAAAAAATTTTTTTTATCAAAGTAATTTTCGGGAATACAAAGTTTATTATTAATACGATTTCCGTATGACGTGCTAAATTCCCAGTTATTCATATTTGATAAATACACTGAAATTTATTGTTGAGGGAAAGCTAGCTTCTATGCGCATTTCGCCGGTTGCTTAGACCAGCTCATCAGGAAACCTTTTCCAAAGTTTTTAGAAAAGCCAAAAATAATCAACAAATAAAACCCTTAAGCGAATAAGAGTTATAAACACTCTAAGTCTTACTTGTAACAATACCAAAGCTTAAACAAAACACCAACAATAAACAGTGAGTTTATCTTTTCTTACAGCCCCCTACAATTGGTTGGGTTCATTCCGACTCGAATTGTAGTTGTAAGTGGGTTAAAAGAAAAAACAAAATTAAAAAAAACCGCTTCATTCTATTGTCTTCGTAAGAAAACAACGAAAAAAAACAATTTTCCAATTCAGTTTTATGCACGGGCACATGCAATTATATTACCAAAGTTATTTTCGGGAATACAAAGTTTATTATTAATACGATTTCCGTATGACGTGCTAAATTCCCAGTTATTCATATTTGATAAATACACTGAAATGTATTGTTGAGGGAAAGCTAGCTTCTATGCGCATTTTTTTGTTGGAATTCCTTTATATTTGGCATAACTATAGTTCTAGCAGATATGAATGAGTGTGCGAAATATTTTTTTCTATGATGTTTACTTGTCGAGTTACGGGGTGGTAAAGTGTTGCCGTTTTCAAAAATTTGTTTTTTAAAATTTTTTTCGACTCAAAAATTAAAAAAAAAACCAAAAAACAAAATTTTAAGTGACTCTTATAGAAAATCGATTGATCTTTAAATAGAAATATATTAATTTAAGTCTTTTAAGTTTTTACGGGCTCGAGGATAGGTGTTGCACACGGAATGACCAACATGATTTCATTTCTTGTGGTAGTAGGGTAAAACAAGTTAAATTAAATCAAAGTATTTCATTTAAAGCTATAAAAGCGAAACTCTCCTTAGGCAAAGTTCTAAGTAAAACAATTTGAAAACAAAGTTTAACGCCCAACCAAATTACACTATATTTTTGAGATACATGCAAAACCTACACATGCCTGTAACATAAATAAAAGGAAACTGGTAAGAAAAAAGTATACGAACATATTTATGTATATATATATATATATATAGTAATATAGAAATAGCTTAAAAACTGGAGTTAAGAAAGTTTTCACTTGTACTTCCGGCGGATATGATAAATGACAGTATAAACTTTTAACATAGAAGGGAAAAACCACAGTTGTTGTATACAAATAAAATGTTAAGAATATGTCACGTTTTTGCAATAATGATTTTTTTCATAGTTTGTTGTTCACTTTTAACTTTTATGTCTGTCAAAATTTTATTTAAGTTAAAAGTGGCATAATAGATACGAGCAAAAGATTCTAAAAATAAGTTTTCTTTTAAGTTTGATTTAAAAAAAAGTGCTCACATTAACCTTAAAAAATATCGACCTTAGGACAACAAGATTCTATTTGTACCTAAATTACATGTACAGCCTAGTACTCTGTTCAAATTTGTGAAAAATATTGAGCAACATTATTATTAATGTTACCTATCATGCGAGTTTGCATTATTTGACGATTTTATTCCTACAAAGTATGCGACATTGGTTTGCGTATGTAAACAAACCCCACATGTATTTTACTAAAACTAATTTGTTTTTTTAATTAAAAATAAAGTTAATATGGATAAGAAACTGTTACAGGTGGTGTTATTTTAATTTTTTATTTCGTATTTAATAATCAGTACATACTTTTTTGCTTTTGCTTAAAACTCCACGCGAAATAAGTGCAGCTTACATTATTTCGCAATTGTAAAAAAATGTTGCCAGAAACATTTCGGAACTTTTTCACAAAATGACAGAGTACAACTTTATCAACATTATTTCATAGATATTCCGCACAAGTTTTTTTCATATGCGTTTTGACAGCATTTCACGTGAAATGTTGAACAGAGTGCCAGGTTTAAGATAGAGCCTTGTTGTCCTAAGGTCGCGAAATGTTCTATGAAATAATAAACCTCACCCAAATTAAAATGATGATAAAGACAGGGTTAGGTGAGGTTCAATGGGCAGCCGTCACGACGACGGCACGCTTGGGTCCTTATAGTGGTCCTTTGTGAAACCCTTAGCCAGTGACAAAAGTCAGCCAGTTCTCACCAGACTATTCTCAAGAGATCACTGCAGCCTCGAACCACCCCGACTCCCTGCAGAAAAGAGAGATCGATTTCAGTCCCACATTGGAGACACCGTCCGGACATGGCAATTCCGGTCACCCAAAATGCCTAAACCTATTGTCCTCCAGACCGGGGCATTGGCAGAGATGTAAAGGACATATAAGCCAAACTCTCTAATAGCTCCTATATGATAACTTCTTAATATGATTCCTGCTAGTAAAAAAGTCAGTTCTCACTCGAAAATATCTGGTCTTTAGAAAAATTCAACAAATAGCTTTTATTAATAAAATACTTATACAAATAACAGCGCGTTGACAGAACTTGAACACATTTGTTTTATCTTAGCTCCCATAGCAAAACTAGTAGAAGTGTTATATTCGCCTGAAGAAAATTTTAAATACCTTTTTACACGGCATTAAAAATGGCTTTAAAACATTAAATTTAGGAGTACGCTGGTATGGAGGCCAGGTAAAATAATCGATTATATAATATTCGGCAAACATAACACTTATATTAATTTAAACCTCATAACAAAATACTGTTTTGGTGTTTTGATGATTTACCATGGGTACACTATCGAAATTCTTTGTGATTAAGGACTACTTGTCATACCGTTGTCGCCTGTCGATTCAGTGGGGTTTTTCCTTCTGTCTGATAAAAACGCGCTCACAATCGAACGATAATAGAAAAAAATGTGAGTGTGAAATGGTTTCTAGCCTGTTTATTTATTATTTAATGTGCTAAATCCCAATTCTTACTAATCTTCTTAAAATCTACCAATTATAGTCGGGATTGTAAAAAAAGATAAACTTACTGTTTGTTGTTGGTGTTTTGTTTCAACTTTGATATAATTACGGGTAAGACTTTTGAGTGTTTATAATTCCTATTCGCTTAACAGTTTTATTTGAATAATATCGATAGCTTTTCTAAAATCTCGGATGAAGTTTCCTGATGATCTGGCCTAAGCAACCAGTGCAATTCGCATAGGAATAGCTTATTCCATCAACAATAAATTTCAGTTTATAAAAAGTAAGAATTGGGAATTTAGCACATTAAAATTGCTAAAAGTAAAATGAACGTTTTTAACAATTAAAACGTAACTAATTAAATTTACAACTCTGACAAATGTTGAAAATCGCTAAAAAGGATGATGATGAAACATAAAGGAACAGTATTCCAATATTAAATTTATAAAATGGATCAACACAAAAAACATTGTTGATTGGTTAAATGTTGTCTTGATTATGATTAACATTTTACATTTAAATATATAAAACTAATAGGCACAAGTGATTCCTATGATATAAACAATAACGACATCAAATTTATCGATGATTTAATTTTCTAAATCGCAAAATATTTAGTTTTTAGCCATTTGTTTCGTAAATTTTGGCATTTTTTGGTCATAAAGTTTTAGCAACACTGATGACTAAGTAGCAATAAAATCGTAAAAAATTATGCTAATACTAGCATCAATTCCGCTACTTCGTGAGCGTCTCCCTGAATTTCGGGGACATATTCATTTATATGCCAAAGCTTAGGTTTCTAGATTAAAAAATTACCAAACAGATATTCTCATCCATTCAGGACATTGCATGTTTAATTTTATGTGTATTGGTCCAAAAGCAACGGAAAATCAAAAAATATCAGTTAATAAGAGTTACAAGTACAATTACAAATTATATTCTAACTTAATTAAATGAGTAATAGTAGCGTAGACTTTCAGCCCGTTGTAATGAAATAGACCAGGGCCTTTTGCGGGAATCGAACCAAATACTCTTGCATTGATAGACTAGCTTACTACCAACGAGCCTACCGGGACACCTAAAAACAAAAAAGTACCAAACACCCTCTTACACATTCTCATTCGCTAAGGACCTTGCATGTTTAATTATATTTTTCTAGGTCTAAAACTAACGCAACTTAAAAAAGTACCAGCTAAAGAACAAAAAAGTACCAAAAGCCCTCTTACAGATTCGCAATTACTGAGAACCTTGCATGTTTTATTTATAGGTGCAATATTAACGAAAATTTAAAAAAGTACCAGTTTAAAAACAAAACAAGTTAAAAAAGCCCTCTTACAGATTCTCATTTCCTAAGGACCATCCACGTTTCATTCACTCAGGACCTTGCACGTTTGATTTTATGCTTCTAGGTCCAATACTAACGGAAATAAAAAAAATACCAGTTAAACAACAAAAAGGTACTTAAAAAATTCACTCACAGGTTCTTATCCACTCAGGACATTGCATGTTGAATTATATATTAAACGGTTAAATATTAACTATAATTAAAGAAAGTACCAGTTGTTAAACAAAAAGCTAAGAAATGAATTTAATTTCCCCCTTTGTGGTACGTTTTTCTCCCCATTAAAGTATCAAGAACTTCAATTTGTCAATATGTATTTAGAGGTAGCCCATAAATCAATAAATATATGTCAATGAATGGAGATAAATGTTTTGTAAAAAAGTACCAAAAATAGTTAAAACTTTCGAATTGCGAAAAAGTACCAAATTCGTGTTCGTTGTTTTTAGTAGTTTATAAGTTGCGAACGTGACATAATATTTATTATATGTTTATTGGTTTAAAATATAGACGGGGTGACAAAAAAGTTCCACAATACAGGTTTTATCCGTTTACTGCCTAAAAGGGCCAAATTTTATAAAAGTACCAGACACCTTATTATTTTATTTGCCTAAACGAAAACGATTAGTATAACATTTTTGTGTCTTTTTAAGTTCTGCAGATATATGTAATGTAACCGTATTTACACGTTTCTACCCTTTTTACTCCCTAAACTTTGGAATTTTCAAAAATGTTTGCGTAAAGTAATTTTAGGTAGTACCTTGATACCTCCGATCCAAATTTCGTGTTTTAAGCTTCAGGCGTTTAGTCTGTGCAATGATAAGTTAGTCAGTAACTTTACCTTTTTTAATATACTTATACTAGCTGTTTGGTCCCGGCTCGGGATTTTCTTAATAAAAATAAAAAATTAAATACTGAAGAATTTTGGTAATAACTTGACCCCAGCGCTAACCACCGGGTCAACATTTGATCAGGAAATTTTTTTTTTTTTTGTTAAATAATAGATATAGATAAAACATGACCTAATTAAGGCTTAAACCGTAACAAATTATAATACTGTGGTTGATTATTTATCGCACATCCCATATACAGTAGACTGGTCGCAATTTTTTTTTTTAATTTATTTGTTTGCGCTGCTTAAAATATGGGGTTTGGTGTAAGAAATCATGATCTAATTTTTCAGGTCAATCCGACGGTGCCTAGCCGTGCCGGGTGGGGCCCAAAGTTCCCCATATTATAAAAAAAAACATCTTTTCTATCAGATCTTTATAGTTATACTAGTTGAAAAGCCGAAAATCAAAAATATGGTTTCGTTACGATCTTCCGCAGAGAAAGTACTTGAAGTGTTCCAAATTTCAGCTTCCTATGTCATCAGATGGCTTCAGAAAGTTGCGGAAAGAAAAGGACATGCAAACATCCTGACATACCAAGAAATTATATATTGTATATATAGATTAAAGTATTTGCTGTTTAATATTTTAGTATGATACGAACGAAAGATTTTTAACCCAATTCGGGGTCGCTGAATCCAGTGGTGCCAGCCGTTTTTAGTTTAGCTTTGGTTTTCGAGATATACCGTTATTTCGAAAATTAAGGATGTTGCACAACATATATTCGCGTAACTCAAAAACGCTTTAGCTTATTGAAAAACTAAAAAAACCGAAATTCTGCAATAAAATTTACTTTAAGAAAGGTAAAACGTTTTTCTTATATGCGCAGTCGTTTTAGACACATAATTTTTTTCTCTGGAAAAAAAAATAATTTTTTTATTAAAATTTCGGAATTTTTGTTTTTAAAAATTCATAAAAAAAAAATCTCATACAAGATGCGACCAGTCTAATATACAGCCTTCTGAAATATATTTACTCTCTATAGAGTTTTAAAGATTTGGCAGAGCCGAATATATCACTTTTACTTGTGTTATTTTGACATTCAATAAACGTGCTTCTTGTCATTTTCAAAATGTTAACATATAGAAAATTTGAAAACAGAATAAAAAAAAACAATTTCTTTCAATTAGAAAAACCATCCACTTTTTATTTTCTTTACAGAAATAAAATAATTTAAGTCAATATTAAAAAATTCTTATTTCAAACAAGTAAAATCAATTAAGATGGATAATCATTCAGGAAAGCAAATTTCGATCTACCAAATGTTAACATACAATTTGGTTTAAGGATTGATGTTTGACTATTGACGTCAGCGGTCGTCGATGGCTGCGAGTGTAAGACGGCAAATCCATCTGAGGAGATCGAGTGGTTGCGATCGAAACATGTCATGGTAACCTGCCGGCCAGGGTTCGAGCCCGAGCCACGTCAAGAATGAAAGATTATCAATAACAATTTTAATTAATTTTCATGTTGTAAAATTCCTTTCTTCATAAGAATAATTTAATGAAAATTAAATTTCATGAACTTAAGCCTAATTAAAAATATTAAAAATTTGGATTAAAAACCATAAATAGTTCAACAAAATAACCACAATACTAATTATTCTTATTTCATTTAATTTACCATAGACAAATTCCTAAAATTTAAAGAACTTTCGATGTAAAAAGAAAGTGAAAACAACATAAAACAATAAAAAAAAAACTTTTCTGCTTCTCACTTTTTAAGTCTTTAATTTCATTTTATAAATCTTATACAAAAAAAAAAAACTTTTTTATATTCTTCCACTTCATTTTGCATTTTTTTTAAGGGATTATACTTTACCGCATTTTGCTTAAGATTACAATTTTTCAAAGTATTACATTTTTAAAGGTTTCAAGTTTTCTTTATTTTAATTAAAATGAAACCACAGAATAATATTATAATAATATCAAGCTCGACCAAATCATACCCTACAAAACAAAATTTTGAGATAACTTTAGTGTACTCTATATGATTCCAATGGGCAATCACGGACCCGCCAAAATAAAATAATGTTATGTTAAAAACTTAGCCTACAAAATAATGTGTTGAGTCATCAGAAAAATATAAAAGCACTACTTACAATTCTACTGAAAGAACCAATTAATTTTACAAGGGATGTCCTAAAATGAACGCATTTAAGAGTAAGTCATTATTTGTATACCCTCCACTACAATTAGTTGTGAAGAGGGTATGCTAAGTTTGTCATTCCGTGTGAAACTGTTTATTGTTCATCTCAGACCCCATAAAGTATATATATTCTGGGTCCTTGTGTTATTCTCGATTTACTCGATTTAGCGATGTCAGTCTGTCTGTCCGTCTGTCCGTCTGTTGAAATCACGCTCACTTTCGAAAAACTTGAATGAAATAAACAAACTTACAGTCAAATTGCTATCGGTCATAGAGAAAATTATGGAAGAAATTGTTTGTAGAAGATTGACGGATTTTATAAAAAAATAAAAAATAGTAAATGCTAATCAGTTTGGGTTTCAAAAAGGGAAAAACATTAATAAACTTTTAGGAAACTTTACAAACTACATTAATGAACAATTGAGTAAACATCACCACTGCCTAACACTGTTTGTAGATTTCAGCAAAGCATTCGATACTCTATCTCATGAAAATCTAATAAAAATGCTTGAAACAAATGGTATACGTGAAAATTGCTTAGACTGGTTTAAAAGCTATCTATCGTACAGAAAGTATGTCGTAAAAATTTCTAACAATCTCAGCGAAACAACAAATACGGACTATGGTGTACCGCAAGGATCGAAAATAGGACCATTGCTATACATATTATACTCAAATGAGTTAATAAATGTACTCAGTATGGGCAAAGTATTTGCATACGCCGATGACACCGCCATTTTCGTTGCTCATAAGGACATAGAAGTCGCTACAAAAATTATGCAACTCCAATTGGACATGGCGACCAAATGGTGTCATGATTACGGTTTGGTAATTAACGCAAACCAAACCAAGCTTATGCATATTAAACCTCCTCACCTTCTATATACGGACATACAAATTAAATATCACGACATACAGTGCCTACACGACAGAAAGATGGCCGACTTTGAATACGACCATGATCAATGCACTACTGTTATTGAAATTGTTGACATCTATAAATATCTAGGAGTACACGTGGATCAAAATTTTAAATGGAAGTTTCATATAGCGGAAATACGTAAAAAACTCAGGAGTGCGGCGTACATGCTTCATCATCTTAGATATAACTCGAACTACAAAGTTCTGAGACAAGCTTATTTCGCATTAGTAGAATCGCAGATCAGACACGGGATTACAGCTTGGGGAAATGCTCCTTACTGTAATTCACTTCAACTAACGCAAAACCAATTGCTCAACATTTTAAAGAAAAGCCGATTAAGAAACAACCAAATCAACTCAGCCACAAACATAACGAATCACACTAGCAGTCAAATAGCAGCCAGCTCTACACAACAGCACCACAACAACGATACAAGTAATACTACCAATATTAACAACAACAATAATAATAATACCAATAATGTCAACAGCAACAACACCGGAACTAACATTGCAAAAGAGGAACACGTTTTAGACATTCGTAGCATTTACTATATAACAATTGCAATAGAGTTCTACAACGATGATAGGTTTTTGAAAAAAATCGATCATAACCACAATACTAGAATAAGAGCCGAAGGAAGATACCGAGTCAGCAAGTTCACAAATAACTATGGTAAAAGTACTCTGCCAGTAATGCTACCAAAAATTCTTAATATGATACCAACCGATATTCTCAACACGGCAAATAGTAACAATAGAAAAAAACTTTTTAAAAACTTTTTTTAAGTCAGCAATAATTGCAACGAATATCTATATTTTTATAAACAATTAATTTAATTTAAACTTGCCAGCAGACAAGCCAATAAGGCTTTGCAAGGGCGCAATTTTTATTGAATTGTAATGTTTTTCTTTATATGAATAAATAAAATAAAAAAAAAAAGTTATCCTAAGCAGTTTGGGGTTGAAATCCAGCAAAATCGGTTCAGTAGGACCAGACTTATGAATCAAAATGTGGAACCACCACCTAAAAAAAATTGATAATTTTGTTACAAAAACTAACATAAATGGTGGAAAAATCTACAGAATGATATAAGATTTTGCAAAAATTCGATTTATTCGACTGGAAATCACGCCGTAAAATTTCATGAAGATCGGTTCATAACTTACCTTAGGCCCCATATAAACCCTACTACCGGAAAACAGTTTAGTACGCCTAAAACCGTACAAAATAATGCTATCAGAATTATATTTTATACTTTACAGTTCTATATGACTAGAAATCACACTGTACATTTCGTGAAGATCGGTCCATAATTAACTATAGGCCCATTTGGTACAATGACTAAATACGCCTAAAACCTAAACTTATATGGCCAGAAAAAATGTTATGCAATTTTGTGATATACGGTCCATAATAAACCTTAGATCCATTTTAGGCAGCCTTCTGAAATTCACTGCAAACGCTAAAACTAATTTCACCGCTGTATTGAAATATAATTTTTTTAATACCAGAAATAACTCTGCAGAATTTTGGGATGATTGGTCCATAGCTAACCATGGTTCCACTATAAATTGCCCTCCTGAAAATCATTTAAGTTCTGCTTAAACTGTTACGAATCAGTATCATTTACTTAAGCTATTTAAATTTGCCAAAGAAAAGCATAAAACTTTCTGATTGTCGGTCAATAATTTTATATAGCGTATGCGGAATGAAATATGGTCTGATTTTCAACCATCAGTGCAAAAATAAAACAAAATGTAATAAACAATCAAAATACGGAAAAACTAGCAGCACTATCATTATAACTATTTGGCTATATATCAGTGAAATAAACTGATAATAAGTAGAAAAAATATCACAAAACGAATTAGAAGGTGGAAAATTGACTTTTAAATTTTGTGAAAATAAACCTCTTTAAGAAAATTTGAACTTTTTCGTCACATTTCTGAAATCCAAATTGAAAAATCTTTTGTTTTGAGACAGTAAAAGCTTTCGAAAGTAAAAACCCGACGATCCGGTAAAAGTTTTGGATACAACGCAACCAAACTCGAGCTATGTTGAATGTAGAAATTGCCGGATATACTTCAAAATCTTACCATGCGATGGCAGATAAATGAAGAGTTAAAAATGAAAAGCACATATCAGAGTAGTCAAATATGCAAAAAAAAACCCGTTCCAGCAGTCTCACAAAAGAGTCAGTTATCATCAAACATCTAATACGGGCTTTGTTACAATTTTTTTTTTTTTGGTGCAGGCTTGGCCTTAATTTGTATCATGGATGAATGGACACCAATTCAAACTTCTTAGGCGATTTCTATATATTTTTAATTAATAATTTCTATAAATAGGGATAAGAACCAAGAAACCTAGACTGTTTTATCACTCAAATTAAATGGATGTTATAGAAAATGCACACAAAGGTGATTGAAGAGGCTATCCGTAGGATATCTCAAAATATGTAAAAAGCCATGGATATGGCTTGATACCTTTTTGTGAAATAAGGTTAAGTAGTATTTTTAAACAATTGCATATAAACTTTGATTTTTTAATACCTGATATATACTTTTTATTATCGCTAATATGTCAGTCCATATTTTATTCCGCATACGTTAGGTCTAAACCGCAACCCATTTTAAGGCAGATGTATATTTTTATAAAGATAAATTAATAAATAGACATCATATAGATATTAAACAAGGTCCCTACGGACCTTACTGCTCAACGGCGTACAAAAAGTCTTTAAAATAAAAAATAAAATACTCTGCAAATAAGAAATCTCCTGGAATTAATATCAAAACACTAATAACACTCCTCGAATAATAGAAGTCATAAAATATTTAGCCATTCTCCCCATCCGTTTTTAAATGACACTTGTTTAAAAATGTAAAAAGTCCACAGGCACCTTACCGCGCGTCGGAGGGTTAAAGAAGTTGCTATAGAAGAAAGCTACTAAATAATGGGTGAAAGAAAGTAAGCAAAGTTTTCACTTCTATGTCAATAATGGACCGATTCTCACTATTTTTTCTTTGCACTGACAGCCGGACGGACGGACATACATAGTTATGTGTGTTTATATTTTCCCGTGGCTCCTAGTAGAAACATTGTCCCGTAACAAATAAATTCCAATTAATTTTATCCAATGCTTAATATTTAATTTCTGTCCATGTTCGATATACAACTATTGTTTCTGCTTCTACGAGCCTTCTCCAGGTATGCTGGTCTGCGACTGCCTTGCGTATTCCAGTCGAATGCTGTTCGGCTGATATCGTCACAAGGCTTTCTCAGTGTATGGCCGATCCACCTCCATTACGACATCAAATTTCTTGGTGTAATTGTTCTTGTTTTGTTATAGACCATAGGATGATGTTGGACAGACTAAGTTGGAATATTTCTTAGCGTTGTTCAAGCGTAAATCTATTTATAATAATTTGGCAGAATATACTGATTAGAAGTGTCAGAGAGCGGGATCGGGATGACAATCCGTTCGACAGCTAAACTTTTCACAAATAAAGAAATTATTTATATTATACCTTAGACTGGGCTTGCCAGACGGCCATGATTTTTCTACAATACAAGAATTGTCAGTGCTTGTCCAGAATCAAGAAAACATATGTTGGTCAGGATTTTTTAAAGTCCAGCCAAAAAACACGTTATTATTATTTTATTATTTTGTTCAAAGTGTATTTGTATAAAAATCTTGTAAAACTACATTTTCCTTATACAACATTAATAATTTTAATAGCTCTTTTTAGCCAGGGATGTCAATCCTGAAATCCGGGGACTCTAATTTTTTTAATACCACTGCTCTTAAGACCAAACTTATAAGACATAAGTCCTTCAAAGTTTTCATTATCACTGTGGCTAAAAGCATAAAAAAATGGCTTTGAATAAACACATGTAACATAACATATCCCACAATTCAGTTAAAAAAATTGTGTGGCTGCACAAGCCCACAGCTCGACTAACACTTAAGTTCTAAATTTTACTTCTTCTAAATTTGTAAGCTTTAGTTAAAAAAAATTTTCAGGAGAAAAATTAATACTTTAAATTTAAAATTACTTCACTTACTTACGACCCTCCTTATTCGGGATTTATTTCCTTCATCTAGTCTTTTTGTAATGCAGTCGTTTTTTTTATATTTTACTAAATTTATTTTTATTACTCTCCATCATTATCCACATACTGACACTTATGGACGTTAAAGGATTTTTGCTTTTATTGTTCCATTGCAAAGTCCCACTCAAGGTGTAATAAAAGCAGAGTGTACGCAAAAAACACAAGTAAATTAATGACACAGTACTTGAGAAACAATGTTGTATTAAAATTGTATTGTGTTGGAATTTATTTCACAAGAATCTTTGTCGTTGCATTGTATTTTTTCATATGCAAGTGTAAACGTAACTGGGTTTAACAGTAAATACAGAACTTAAGTTTAAATATTTATTTTTAGCAAAAGTGTTTATTTGCAGTAACAAAACTTAGAGCAGATTTAATCTGCAATTTATAGTGCGATATCAAATGTATTGTAGACATTAAAGTTTTCTGTGTAAAGTTTTTCCCCTTTGTAAATAATGTAAATACAGGCTGAATGCTGTGAATATATTCATTATTTCTCAAAAAAATCTAGTAAAATAATTTAACTTTGCTTATCCAAAATCCTTCATTCCTTCATATATTTCCTGTTGGGCCTTTGGCATATTCTGAGTAAACAAAATGAATTAACTATTTCGTTTTTTTGATCGGCTCAACAGTAATTGGCAAATAGCCATCCAGGGGGGCAAATTTTGGCATTCGATTGCAATCGAAACTTTAATTACAATTACATTGTAATCTCGATCGAAATCGAATGCCGTAATTTGCCCGCAGAACTCCTTCCAACTTCTATATACAAACCAGTGGAGATAGGGTAATGGCTCTTTACAAATATGCTGCTTTAATAGATCCGTATTTCTTTTAACTATGTTGTTTTTAAAATTAATTCAGTCTTGAAATCTTTTATTTTATATCAGAAATTTTCTAAGTTTAAAAAACCTGATATTACATTTACCGAATTAAATAGAAACAGACATAAATTTAAAAATATTTTAGAGAATGTTTGATTCTAAAAATGGTGGAAATGATGAGCTATTTAATATATCTGCCATGCAGTGAAGCCGTTAGGATAGAAAGATACATTTTTCGTATCTTTTGATGACTTCAAGTACCATGTATACACCCAAAAGAAAAATCAATCCATCCGTTCTCTAATCAATCCTAAGTGGTACAGTGAGCACGGATTTTCTTGAATCAAGTACAGATAGATTGATTCAAGTACGTATTTTCAATCGCAAAATACTTAAATTATCCATATTGAGTTCCGATTTCGTACTTGAAATAATCCAAAAATGAGATTGATTTAAGTAAACCTAAGATTGAATCAATCTTAAAATGCCCTTGATTCAAGAATTATAAAGTTGATTTTATCCCGAATTAGAAAGAAAATATTATTATTCAGATTGATTTACTTACTCGTATTACACCATACAGAACGATAAAAGACCAATATCATTCCCGATATGGTTTTTACTTTAGAAATCTTATGTACATATTTAACCAAAAATATAAACTGGACAGACCTTTTTTCAGTGTGTACAGAAAATCAAAACACGCGTAAGCCGGAGGGTTAAATACAACGAAAAGTGTATCTCTTTTTTACTTGATTTAAAAAATTAAAAATTAAATTTCATGAACTTAAGCCTAATTAAAAAATATTAAAAATTTGGATTAAAAACCATAAATAGTTCAACAAAATAACCACAATACTAATTATTGATTTAAGAACTTTATACTAATTTCAAGAAATTCCGGGATTGATTTTCGAAAGTTATCCCATTTAGGATTGTTTTGAGTGCGTTTTAGTTTTATTCGTGCTGCAATTTTTGAGTACGACATTTTTCGTATGTTTTGAATTTGTACGCAAAATATACAGAAATAAAATATTAAACTTTCCGTCTCTGACAAAATTTTTTAATGTTATCATTTCGGTATGAATGCTATAAAAACAGTGACAACTATATACATACATAATAATAACATGTATTTTTTATAAGTTCTTCTGTCATCTGCTTATTCTAGTGTATGTGCTTATTAAAAAAAAAAATTAGTTTTGATAACATCCATGGCCCAATTAGTAGGTCTGAACGAAACGCCTGCTGATTTTGTCTACAGTTGTGTTTTTTACGTGCAATTGTTTTTGACATTTCTACCATTTTTTACTCAAACAAATGCGTGTTTTTTTCTATTTCTTGGATTGGTGTAGTTGCGAGAAGACCTACTGATTGGGCCATGATAACATCTAAAGATAAGATAGTTACATATAATAAGTTTAAATTTTGCTTACTTCATTTTTAAGAATTACATACCTACTACGGTATTCATAAACCATTATTAAATTTAACAAACGCTTATTAGGGACGTGGTAGAATAAGTACGAGGTATACTCATTAGAAATTTTGTTCTCAATTTCAAAACCCATATAACGTCAAACAAAAGAAAATATTGAAAAATTAAAACAAGCGTCAAAAATCAAATAAATTATTTTGACATTACATGGGTAAATAATGAAAACTCTCCCTAATGAACATACCTGGTACTTATTATACTATGATTAGGGAAAATTTTTAATAGTAAATTTGTTCTTTAAGCCTTTATTAAATTTAAAAAAAATTTATGAATACAGACAGTAATATTTTAGGCCGTCAGCGCAAAAGTGGTGTAAGCCTAATTTGTTCATTCCATGACTTATCTACGCCAAAAAAGTAAAATAAGAAACTAGTTTATCTCTTGTTTTACCAATCACTAACAGAAAGCGTTGCTAAAGTTTGTGTTGCATTTATTTATTGTTGCTCTACTTATAATACAAAAGTAGCCATAAGCCACACCAATATGAAATAAATGTAATGTGGCTTACACTACCTTTGAGCTGACGGCCTCATTTATGACTTAAATAAATATAAAAATTAATTTATCAATATATATAAAAATAAGTTGCATTGTGTTAGTAATTGATGTTCTCTGAAATGCGTCAACCGATTTTGTTCCTGTAAAGTTCACGTATAAGGTGACGTCAATACCAAGGTTTTTATGTATCAACGGTATATTGGTTCTTGAGTTATAGCCATTATTGAACACTGCATTCATTCCGAAACATGTATTTATATTCCCATGCAAATATTAACAAAATGCCCTCCATTTTAAACTCCTATGGAACGGCTTGACCGATTTTTATAAATTTTTGTATGTGGATTTGTTAGGTATGAGAATAGGTCGTAGAGTATATTTTATATCGCTAGAGGGCGCAAAATATTGCAATAGGGGTAAAAGCTCCCATTCCCCAATCTTCTAAACTACTCCACCGGTTTTCTTAAAATTTGGCATGCAGACAATGTAACATCTGAAAGAGAATAAGGAATAGGGTGTTAAATAGCGTAAGAGGGCCAAAAGCGCCCCCTCCCTATATCTTCGTAACTAATCAACCGATTTTTTTGATATTTCGCAGGCAAATAGTGTTCCAATTGGAAAGAACTATAGCCTTTAGTTTTTTTTTTTGGGCGTGAAATAGAGCAAGAGGGGTAAAAGCTCCCCTCCCTCTATCTTCTTAACTAATCAACCGGTTTTCTTAAAATTAAGCATGCATACACTGTAACATCGGAAGGAGGACAGGGCATTAAATAGGGCAAGAGGGGTAAAAGCGCCGCCTCCCTATATCTTCTTAACTAATCAATTAATTTTCTTAAGATTTTGCTAGCAGACACTGTTACATCTGACAGAAACGAGTTATGTGACAAAACAATGTTTGCCGGGCCATACTAGATATAATTTTCCTTACAATATTCATTGAATCTATATATATAAAACAGGATGTGTGTATGTAACGTATGGACTCTAAAACGGCAGGGTTGATTTTGATGAAATTTTCAGAATATTCAGGCGGGTGACACTGTGAAGTCTGGTTTTTGATTTTCGGTCTGCGGGCGGAGGGTTGTAGCAAAATCAAATTTTCATATTGCACCACCAATGACATATACATACATATATTTTATTTATTTTTTTTTGCTTTTATTTTGAAAGCCGTTGTCATGTTTTACAAAACGAGATATCAAACTCCTAAATCGGTTATGTAGTTCCGAAGATATTTAAAAAAACCTATGTTAATAACGATCCAATATCAAAATTTTAAAACTTTCGAAATCAACGAATTCCGATGATTTCCAACGATTTACCATTCCAATTCAAGCGGCTTCAATTCCCTTTGCGTCTTGCCTTTGCTATTACCATCAGCAAAGCACAAGGCATATGTTGTATGTTGTATGTGGCTTGCTCCCGAGTTGGCACGCCAAAAAATGTATACGTTTTTACACCAAATAAAAAACCAAAAACATTGTCTATCGGCTGGCCTTAAGATGAAGTAATAAATAAATATAATTTTCAATTTGCCATAAATAGATGCGTTTCTTTTTTGATTGAGCCCATATCTACACCATATGGAAGTTATTCTGTAAAAAAAACTATGATAGGTATTCCATGGATTTTTATATAAAGGCCGTAAATTTCGTTAAAAGCTTAATTAGAATCGTGTGGTAATACACACTAATGTTTGCTAAGGGCCAGCAACGCGGACCGGGTCAGCTAGTATGAAATAAAAATGTTAATAAACTTTAATAAAATGTTAATAAACGATAAAGGTTAAAAATTAATTTTTCAAAATGAATCTTTTTGCGAAAAAGTGAATCTTTTTGGAAACTAATATGTATCTTTCTTGAAATTCGTGGTCGACGTCTTGTTACTTGTTAATGGGACTGTGCGCGCACAAATCACAAGTAATTGAAAATTTCATGTTTTCTTTTGCACGTTTAAGGTTATTTTAATTTGTTCATTGTGCGTAGAGAAATGGTACATGAGCAAATCACACGCACAAGTCCCTTAACATGCGTTTATTTTTTGCACATCTTTGGTGCTTTTAAAGAGAAATTCATCTTTAAAAACTCGCTAGTATTCAAATACAGTGCCCAAAGAAAAACTCGTTAAATCTTATGATGAATAAAACTAATTTTACTAAAATTTTGCAAACTTTGTTTAGGTTAAACATTATTGTAATTTTATCAAGTGCGAATCGATGCTTATACACTTGATCATTAAGAGGGTATTAGCTTAAAATTTAAAAAATTTCAGTAGAAGTAAAACAATTTTTAGGAGAATTGTGTAAATCGCAGCGAGACGGCAAATATTTCATTGAAAGCAAAAACAAATTCCAAAATATTTTATTATTTTGTTGTCCCGCCAGAGACTCTGGTTTCTTTCCTGCAGACAAGCGTAGAGCTTCGCGGGATTAGCTTAGGAAATTAAAAAAAAAATACTCATGTTGCCAAATTGGTTACATAAAAATTGCTTAAACAAAAATTTTTGGATTGATGAAAACAATTGGAATCTAAAGAACCAAAAGTGAATTTGAACGGAATTGCAAATACGGAATTGACAGCATTCTGAACGGAATCTGACACAATCATACAGCCATATCACAGAGAACAATTCCGTTCGAAAACGGAATTCATTCCGTAATTTGGTGCTTTAGAAAATTAAAAAAACATTTTTCAGAATGAAACCATTTTTGGAATTCCTTTATATTTGGCATAACAATAGTTCTAGTAGATATGAATGAGAGTGCGATAATTTTTTTATGACGTTTAATTTAAGTTAAAAAATTTAATTTGAAAAAAAAAATGTTTTCCTCTGCAAAAACCGAAGTAACCAATTTAGAGATAAATTTGTCTCTTTTTTTTACCGAAATAAGCATAAAGTGTTCTTAATATATTGTAAAAGTTGTATTGCGTGCTCTCGTTTAGTTAAAAAGTTTTTCAAATTTATTTACACCAGTACATGTGGTTATTGTATTGTTGTACCGTAAAATAGGGATTTTTTATAAATTATAGGTTTTAAAATATTTCGGATAATGGCGGCAAGATGTCGTTTTGCGCTTAACGCAGAACCTCATAGTGCATCCAGGTTTAAATTTGTGGCTTAAATAAATTATAATGTTATTTGTCATGTAATTTTTAATATCCATGTGTATGTAAATATTTTAATAAAAAATAAATAAAACAGCTTTTAAATATATCTTCTGATTCAATCAACTTAGTTATTTCGTTAATATGACAAACTCAGAATAAAAAATTTTATTTAATAAATATTGTATTCAATATAACAAACTCATTGTTAAAAAATGAGTAGAGTTTTAACAATTTATAAAAAAGAAAAAATATTTATGTTTACAAATTTAGTTGTTGGTGACTTTTCAATTAAAAAGTTAATTGTATTGACGAATATGGTATTCAATATGACAATTGATTCGGCGTAATTTTTTCCGCCATTACTCTGACACAAATATCATATCGATTATTAAGCATTAAGGTCCATTTTTACTTAAATGTCACCTGAATAAAAATATGAGGCACCAAAAATTAAAGTGCACTTAGATGCACAGTATGTTCCGGAAGGACTTCAAAACAGATCATAGGACTATATATTCTGAAAACGACGAACAAGTTTCGGCTAACGTTAATGGCTTTCAAAACCGGACAATAATTGAAATTTTTTTATTCCCGAAGTAGAGAACAATCCAGAATTAGGGTTCCAACAAGATGAAACCACAGCACATACAGCTCGTTTCCTTATAGCTATTTTTGCGATCATAACGTTACTTATATAAAAACTCAGGAATTTACTACATTGCTAACCAAAGGATAGCTAAAGTAAGCTTCGTAATACATATATACAAACAAAAAATTATGATAGTGCAAAGAAAAATATTGATGGAATGTTCCTATTAAAGTATGAGATCTTTATGGATTGTAATTTGAAATACACATTCGAATTAATGAGAAAATTTATAATAAAAATGTTACTCACCATGAGAATTAAAATTCCAAATCCTTTTTAAAAACTTTTATTTAAATATCAAAATAGGGTGCCTTGGTAAACTAGTTGGTAGTGAGCTAGTCTGTCAGTGCGGAGGTTGCGGGTTCGATTCCCGTCAGAGACTCTGGTCTGTTTCACTACAACGGGCTGAAGGTCAACAACTATTTACTATTGTCAGTTAACTTAGTTAGAATATCATTTTTAATTGTATTTGTAACTCTTATTTAACAAAAATATAAAATATTTCAAAATATTTAAACAATTTAATTTGATTTAAATTCCTTTCCTTTTTGGCCTTGTTGTTTTATTAAAATTGAAGAAGAAAATAAGTAAAGCAGTGTGTTTAACAGTTTTGTGCTATAATTTATCCAAGTTAAGTGCAATAATAATGATTAATGACGTGCTATATTTATAGAATTTAAAAACAAAAAAATAATGTATTTTTACGTGCGTTAAAAAGATAATGTGTAAAAAAAATAATGCAAGTACTTATATAAAACACGGCGAAGGATAATTTAAAACTTTAAATGTGTGTATTCCAAAAAGCTGACCAAACGTAATTTTAATAGATAAGTTGTCAGTTCTTAAAAAAAAAAAACCATTTATATCAGAGTAACTGCCAAAAATTTTGCATATTTTCTTCCTGCTGTAATACATTTTAAGGATTCTTGCTTAAATCGTCATTTTAAAAATATAATATGGTAACCCATATATTGATAATGGTGGCATACAGGAAAATGGGTTGATTTATGAAAATGTATACATAATTAAAAATAATTCATGTGCAAACATAGGAACAGTTTACAAGTCTACCAGACTGAAATATTTTACTGTTGAAAACTTAAATAATTTAAATGGGCGAAAAGATTGAATGCTGTGTTTTTGTTAATATTGTGGTTTCTTTTCCAGTATCTATTTTATAGATCTCAATATTTATTAATGATCGGATATAAATTTTACAAATAAAAGTATCATTTTATATTTTTATTTACATATATATGGGTGTTTCTCTGGTTATGCACGCGACATTTGTACGCGTTTAATTGTGTTTGAATATTAAAAAAATAGAAGTGGATTGGAATTTTAGAATGAATTCTAGAATCGTTACATTGTTTGTGATGAGTTTTTTCTAAAAAGTATATATAATGGTAAACTGAGCACTGGGTACCCAAATGCCATGCAATCAAAGTTGACTTACTCACGTGACAGAAATAGAAGTGTCTTTTAGGACCGTAAGAAAAAGTGCGAAAGTAAGTGAATTGTAGGAGGTTTTTATTTCGGAAAAAATGTTTTTATTAAGGTTAGTAATGGGCCTTTATAATCATGTTTTGTTCAAAAGCAACTATGCATGGGTTGGCGAAGAAAAAAATAAATTGTAAATTACGCACGTGACATAACGCACGTGACACTTTTTACCTTCATACATATATGTTTTTTTATTATTATTTCCACGCATTTTCCCATAAATGTCTTAAAATTTGCTTAACAAAAAAACTTAATACTCCTTTTACAATTGATTGTAATGGAGAGATTATGAAGAAAGAGTGTAAACATAACATATTTCTTGCATGCAAAATAAGTATATAAAAATGTCTTTAAAAGTAGAAAATACAGAAAAATATAAAATTTTCCAGTTTTCAGCCCAATTTGCTCAAGTAAAACAGCTCAGATATGCTAGGAAACCATTATTTTATAAGAACATAGAATTTTTTTCTAATAATAAACAATAAAAGACGATGATAATCAAGATTTTATTTTTTCATCCTGGTAGACCATTCTGGGGAAATGCCCATATATGTAAGTATTACTTACAATTTTTTCTTTAACAGAACAGCCAGAAAGGAAATTTTTTTTTTTTTTTTTTTTTTTTTTTTTGTTTGCTGTATTACTAATGAGTGGAAACCTGCTCGTAATCAACACTCCTAATTTGTGTTTTAAACAGAGGCACTGCGTGATCTCCGAAGGGCCTTGATTACCAATTAGTCAAGAGCCTATAAATTTTTAGGAACGCATTGGTTGCCATAATATTTGAGACGACTTTGATGGGCTGTGACCTCTTGGAGATACATAAATTTATATCTTAGATTAAATTGCACGTTACTTAAACGTAGGTGTAACGAAAATTTGTGTAAATGTACTAAAAAACCGATCTTCACGAATATTGACAGTGTGATTTCTGTTATTATTAACGTTGACAAACTGAATTCACATGCTGAAAATATATTAAACTTTGCTGTATTCATTTGACCTCCAAGTATTTGATAGTATGTATGGCAAAAGCAGCTCTCGCTTTTCGAATTAGTGTCGTGACATCAAGGAGGGCAACCCATTTGCAATTATTGAAAATAAGGAAACTTTGAATATAAACCAATTTTTTATTCTTTAAAAATTCATAAAAAATAAAGACGCGACAAAAATCACAGTTTTGATCTAAAAGCATTTAGCTTAACATAATTTCAAGTGAAATTAGGGATGCTTCATTGAAATCGGTGCACAACTTTTGATTTGATTCACAATTTACTGAGATAACTGTATATCTATTTCCATACAAAAAGGAAAAAAGTTCATGACACACACATATATAAATTGTTATTTTTGTGAAATTTCGTGAAATTGTGAATAAAATCAAAAGTTGTGCACCGATTTCAATTAAACAACCCTCATTCCACTTGCAATTATGTTAAGCTAAATGTTGTTGGACCAAAACTGTGATTTTGTCGCGTCTTTATTTCTTATGAATTTTTAAAGAACAAAAAATTGGTTTTTTTCAAAATTTTCCTATTTTTTCTTAACGATTTAACGATTTCTCTGAAACTACAGAGCATATTTTAAAGATAATATTGTTGCCCAGTTTCAGATTTTTTTTTTACTGAACAGGTACACCGTTTTCAAGTTATTTCAATATATGTAGTGAAAGTGCCTTAATTTTAGACATAACGGTATATCTCGCAAACTAGAGCTGATAGAGAAAAATGGAGATTAGATTTGAAATCAGCGACCTCAAATTATTAAAAAGTTGCAATCTAATTTCAGAGCGCAAACTAACTGTTCCGCAGTGTAAAATTTCTTTTGTTTTGGGATATTTTCGTCCGTTTTCGTATTTCCCAACTTTTTGTCAGATATCCCATTTGTTTGTAAATACACGTACGGTTTAACTTTCGAATCGGAAATGGCTTTCAAAAATTTTTTCGAATTCTTTACGAAAAAATTATGAGATTTACTGCTTGTTTTTAGAAAACGTAAACAAGTGAGTGAGTGAGAAATTATATTGAAAACAAAAACAAATTTTCGTTTTTTATTGTTGTTTTCAATATAATTTCTCACTCACTCACTTGCTTACGTTTTCTTAAAACAGGCAGTTAAGCATTATTTAAAAAATCCTTAGTCTTACTTTTAACCTAGAAATCCATTGTAAACAACTTAAACTAGGAAAAATATACAACGGCCAAAATACACAAAGACATAATATGACATAAGATATATGATTGGATTTATCATCGTTTTTATATTCACCCAATTAAAAGGAGAGCGAGGAAGCATCTAACAATTCTTTAGAGGATAAAGTGAAAAGGATACAAAAAATTGTATTCTTATAGAACATTATTCCCTATTCTAAAAAACCCCCATCTAACTCACTTAAGTGTATTTAAACATTATTCGACATATTGCTTTTATACATACATATTCATGTTTGTATGTTTAAGTGTTTATATTTAACATTTATGTAAACTTGCGTGTGTAAGGAAAACATATTTTACATATTGGACACGTCCTATACATAAATGCTTTCACAAAATATCTGTTATATTTTGAATTTTTGCAAATTTCTCTTAATAAATGTATCCCAATAGGCAAAAAAATTTTTCAAATAAATGTTATCTAATATGTGTATTGTTAATTATTATAGAGAACTTTGAAATATCGGAGAAATAAAATAAAAATTATTTAAAATAACAGACCTCGACCTCAATTATTTCATTTACATTTTAGAGAACTAATAATATAAAAAAACTACCCACCCTAACATTTCCGCTCACTTATATGAAGCAGCAGTGGACAAAAATATCAACAAATACAAGCAGAATTAAAAGCACTTAATGTTTTCGTAAATTACTGAGAAATAAAGACACCTTTCGTCATATTATAGCGCCACTGACGTTATGACACAACTAAAAGTGGTATATTATTCATGAACGTAATAAAAAAATTAATAGTGTCATTACACAATCAGAGTGATACAAATCAGAGAATTGCACAATCGCAGTGATACAAAACAGAGAATTGCAAAAATATAAATGATAGTATTTTTGAAATACTAGTACGCAAATTTGTATGAATACCTACCCAGTTGGCTATGTTGTGCACGAATTATTGATGCACGACACGTAAGGGACAAATAATGCAAACCGTCGATGACATTTTCAAAACAAGTGTCGCGTAAATCGTGCACGACACAAAGAGAGACAATGTCGCTCAGCCTGTCGTTGATTACCAAATGCACGACATTGTCGTCTATATGGTCGTTGATGACCACATAAACGACATAGTCGTTCATATTGTCGTTGATGACTATACCCAATAAACACGAAGTCAAACCTTTCATATGAAATGACTTTATCATTTGACATCAAACACAATTCTCAAACGTTTTTCAATTGTTTGATTTAACATTAAAATTCAAATTGATAATGATTTGAAAATAAACATTTCATATCAAATGTTTTATCAATTTGATGTCAAATGTTTGTCAAATGTTAATTTCCAATCAAAAATAAACTTGGCAATACTTAAGCGAAAAATAAATGTAATCATTAAAAATGGCGATTAAAGTTACATTTTTTACTTTGTGGTTACATGTGTTTTACTATTAAAAATAAATTTTAATATAAAGTGAATAGCTTATTTCTTGTGAAAAAAAAGTAGTTTGTCTTTTCAAGAATTAGAGGACGGAAAGTACATTATTTCAACTTTTAGCTATGGTGCCGAATCTTTATGTCACAGTTTATTTAAATAAATAATAAATTTAAATTAAAAAAAAATTAAAAATTTTTATTTATGTTCCACATTGTAGTATAATCCACATTTGAAAAACATTTGAGAATTACGTTTGAAAGCAAGTTGAAAATAAAGGCATTTTTCAATTTGAAAATAATTTCCCCTTTTTGTTGAGAACGCTATGATTTTCAAATGATTTTCAAATCATTATCAAACGTTTGTCGTGTTTGTTGGGTATAGACGATAATGGATTCTACTTTGTCGTCAACAGTTGCGTATAAGACAGTGTCGATGAAGTCACAGGAGTTACAGCTTACACGACAATGTCGCTTAAAAACCTAAACGAATGAGTTCTCAGACAGACTGACTGATTTACTTCACCTTGCTTTGGTTGTTTTTTATTATTATTGTTATTTTACAGTTATTTTTATTTTTTATTGGGAACAAATTATTTTTGTTTGTATAGAAGACAGCTTAAAGACAATGTCGTGTTTAGAAGTTGATAATGGGCACCTTACAAGAAAATGTCGGTCATGTTGTCGTGGATACACTGTGACAAAGGACAGCATACCAGAGAATATCGCTCATATTGTCGTGTATAGGTGTTCATATAAGACACCTTACAAGGATTTGATAAAAGACAATGTCGCAAAGCTTAATTTTAGCTTAACGGGTTTGTTAATAAACAAGATTGCCGTATATAGAGTGAGCCCAATGCAAAACAGACCTTACAGCCTCTATAACACCCTGAAAAATGCACTGTTTGGTGCAGTAACACGCTTCTTGACACAACCAGCAGTGCTTGTTACAAATATGGTGTTGATTTGCATGAATACCTTCTTATTATGGCCTAAATTCAAAAAGGATCATAACCATGAATGAGGTAATATATGGACTAACCAAATGCCCCTTGTGTGAGTATAAATTCGTTTGCACTCACATGTCACCTCTTTTTTGAGGGCCAGAGCTATCTTACCTCCGCTGCCTTACCCATTGAATTCTGGCAGCATCTGCCGAATATTAACATCACCTAGGGATCCATGCATGGACCGAACTTAAATCGCAAAGTAAAATATTAGTCTTTACTTCACCCTACCTGCTATTTTGGATTCAAACCACAGCCACTACTTGATCTCCTGAATAGTATCCCTTAAATCAGAAAGGCAAGGCTTTCGCAAAGACAATCAACCTGAAAAACATGAATCATTTGTCACAAGAAGCATACTAAAAGAGACCTCACCAGCAGTCAGACCGGCTTGCGCTGGGGCCCACTGCCTCCCGTAGTACCTTAAATTTTAAATTCTAAGGTATAACTTCGAGTTCAATGAAGTACAACCAAAAGCCAAAAAGTACTCTGTCTTTCGATAGTTATGTGGCGCTATCGTGTAACATTTACTTATTTACAGTGTATAAGACCTCTACCCGAGGTTGAATGCATAACCAAGCAATCAAAGGTCAAATGTCCCCTTTCGGTTCTAGGAATGACCCCAATCTAATTTTCCCCCAGAGGATGTGAAATATCTTTAAGATGATCCCTAAAACCCCCGGGGGCAATGCTTGTTACAGTGGTCTAAAATTGGACGTTCGGAATGCGCTTCTTTAACTGCCTGCTGTTAGAAAACGTAAACAAGTGAGTGAGTGAGAAATTATATTGAAAACAAAAAAAAATGTTCGGTTTTTTTAATTGTTTTCAATATAATTTCTTACTTGTTTACGTTTTCAGTTAGAAACAGGCAGTAAGAAAGCCGCAGTGCTCCTATGCTTAAAATAATTTTCAAATGCTAATGCCACGTAAAGATCATTTATTTTTAATGTTAGTTTTTACAATTTAAAATTCTATTGGGCTTAAAAACCCCCCTTTTTGATTTTATTGCGCAAAGCTTACATTCAATGTTAGTAACAGTTGTGATTTTTCATTGAACTGTTTGTTTATAATTAAAGTTGTTGAAATTTTAATTAGGCCTTAGTTAATTTTTACATTTGTTCTTCAAGTTGTATTAATAAAGGTCAACGAAAAATGAAAAACATAAAAACAAATGTACTGAAGTCTTCAAGACAATATATATAATAATAGAAGTAAGAAAAAAACATGTAATTAAATTGAAAATGAATAATCAATTACAGCAAATTTCGATCTACCATAACCGTTGATTAAAGATTGATGTTTGACTATAGACTGGCAAGCACCGCAGTGGTGCAAACGGTAGAACGGCAAAGAATTCTGATGATGAGTACGTGGTTGTTCTCGAAACAATCCCATGTTCAGTCAAGAATAAAATTATCAAAAAAAAATTATTAATTTCATGTTGTAAATTCCTTCTTTCACTAAAAATAATTTAATAAACTTAAGTCGAATTAAATTATCAAACACTTCAATGTTAATGTAAAACATTTTTACACAAAATTTATTTCTAAACTAAATTACATATTGGGTTAAAATTTTAGGTGTCTTGTTTGTTTGATTGTGTTATTCTTAGCATTAGTTCACTACATATACATTAGAGTTGTCAATTATTCGCCTTTCAACTTTGTTCGAATAATTCAAATAAATTTTTTTGTTCGTTCGATCAAACGATTAAATATAAATAATTTTTCGATTAATCGATGAGAATAACGAATAAAAAAATTATTTTTACAAAAAAATTACTATGGAAAATCTTCCATTCCATCCGCTATGACTTCTTCTTTTTTTGATGCATAACATTTTTCATCTTAACTCCATATCGTTGTATTACTTAAAGGCATCGTAAAACCCTTAATTCCTTAATAATCCGAAATTACTCTGGATTTTCGAAAGTTGTTGGCAGACCAACAACTTCCAGAATTCTGTCTACAATTTCTTCTATAGAACAGCCGCTGTCACTCTTAATGTATTTGTCCATTGGACCAAGTTCGGCATTTCATGATGTCTTCCACGAAGGGCCATTATTATAACTTGGCGTTAGCTGTTATCCGACAGTTAACAGACGCTTTTTGACAGATAATACATTATTATCTGTCAATTTAATCTTAACTTTAGCTAACTTCAAGTTGTAATAATGGCCCTAAATCGTTTTCAATGGTAATTTTGAGAGGAGACACTTACGCAAATGGTCAAGATAAACAAATATAATTAAAAAAAAAAAAATATTTATACATTAAAAATTTTTACTTTCAAGATATGATTTATATGTATATGTAAATCAATTCTTTATTTTTAAGCTTTTTGTTTATTTCTGAATTTTTCATCCGAAATTGAAAAATCTCATCAAAGTTATTTCCTTTCTTGAAAATTTTTAACGTTTGATTTAAAAATAAAACAGCTGATACAATGGAGAAGGTGAGTTGCAAAACTCGTTTGTTGCAAAATTAAAAATACAAAATATTCTGATTGCATCAATGTAAGTCCGTGCTAAAATCATGGAAGAGGACATGCATTGATACAATTAGTATATTTCTTCTCATAGAACGCCAAAAGAACTGTAAGATTCAATTGTCAGCTCGTATTTTTAATTTTGTAACGAACGAGTTTTGCATCTCACCTACTCAATTGTAAGTTAAGATTTGTTTAATAAGAACATAAAATACAATGAGTACTCAACACGGTTTTTAGTTACTAAACATTGAGATTAATTACAACCAGGGCTATGGCAACAATATTGTTTAACTTTCCTACATTTTGAATAAAATCACAAAAAACGTATGAGAATAAATAAAATTCTAAGCTTTTTTTTAATTTTTTTTTAATAAAAAAAATTGTTCGATTCATCGACATTAATTAATCGATTTATTCGTTATTCGAAAATCGTCGTTTTTAAATTATTCGAACGAGAGTTTTGTTTTGTTTGATCGATTAATCGAATTATTCTTAATCGGTTGACAACTCTAATATACATACATACATACTTCCGTATTTCATATAATCAAACCGAATTTATGTGGTTTGTATCTGGTAATGATTGAAGCAGTGAATATGGTTGTGGAAAAAAGCGTGTTAGGATTATTGATATTTTCTAAAATACAAATTGACGCTAATCATATGAATATGTTTGCAATTTACATATGACTACATACATGTATTCACCAAGAAAAATTCAAACATTCATATAATTTAACTACTATTGCGTATACATACGTTTATTTTTATATGCTTACACTTACAAATGTATCTCTAGATAATATATGTGTAGCTAAAGCTGTCGTAATGCTTACGGTTAATACGTGTCAAATATTATAAATTCATAGATACATTTTCTGATAACTAACAAAATAGAATATGTGAAAAAATCATTTAATAGCACAATTATTTTCATTATTATTATACTTTTTTTCATTTATTTAATATCAAAGGATTTGCTACATAATAGTGGGTATACAAAGGCAAACTAAAAATATCGCTTTCTAAAAATTTTGATCCTTAATCCATGGTTGATTGAAATTTAAATATGCGATTATTTCCTTATGAAAATGTACGAGAACAGTTTTAAAGAATGTATAAAAACAATAAACCATCACAAAGACTTGCAAATCAAAGGAACAAAATATGCAAGACAGGCAGTAAAATTTTAGGAAAATAACTTATTCTCTTTCAAAGGAAATTAAAGTGGTGGTTATGTAAAGAAAGGCAACCATTATGAACAGAGTGGCGCAAGGGAAGCAAAGGAATCTTAAATAACACTACCTTACAAATTTTTAATTTGAAAAAGTACCAAGAACGCCACATGCCTAGATAAGTTAATTGGGACCTCCTGAAAACTAAAAACGCTGTAATTTTTTTCCTTAGTGCCGTTTTTTAGATAACGGTACTTTTGTGTGTTTTCGGTGTATGGTCCCACTCAAACCCTTGTGCAGCCCAACCGAAAAATCCGATCGAAACAAGTGGCACATTGTAATTTAATGCCTTTTCCGCCGATATAATGAAAATTTTTATCTGATAAGAAATGGCTGAGTTATGGAACTTGTTTTGATCGGACTTTTCGGAATCTCCACAAATACATTCTGCAGACATATCAGGCTCAATTGAAAATCTAATTCAAATTATGAATAACTTCATGGCCACCATGCAGAACATGTTTAGAACGAGAAGTAATTAATGTACAATTATAAAATTTTAGTATTTTTAATCAGGCTTAAGTTCTTCAAATTAAATTTTCATTAAATTATTTTTATGAAGAAAGAAGTTTTACAACCCGAAATTAATTAAAATTTATTGATAATTTTTATTCATGACTGAACTGGAAATCGAACCCCGGTTTACACGGACAGGTGGCTCTGACATGTTTCAATTGTAACCAGACAATCTCTTCAGAGGGGTTTGCCGTTTAACACTCACCGCCTTTGCACATAGGTCTGGTGAGCTACATTTGTTGGCCAAAACTAAAAAATCACACACATACGTGTATTGAAATTAAAAACGCATTTGGTAACAATAAACATTATATTTATTAAGTTTTAATAAAAAAAAAAAAATAATTTTTAACCCATCTTGAGCCTAAGAGGCACATTAGTAATTTTTTTCTGAATTATGATGGTAACAATTAAATGAAATCTTAATGATTATATGCAATATTTAATAAAGACATGTTTACATAGGCTATTTTAGATTAAAATTGTAATTAACTTTTTTTAATATAAATAAATTAGTCAGATTCAGATTGGCAAAAGATTATTCTTAAATGATCACGATTTCTTGTATTAAAAGTATCCTGATTACGTGTGAATTGTATGGTATGATGCCCAATACACTTAAGACATTTAAACATGTACATTAACAACTGGAACTTATAAAGTCGATATATTGGCAAGACAGTGGGAAAAACCTCCCTGTATAAACTAACAGTTGGAAACCGGCTAGGCAAATTAGCTACACTTTTTAATGCTTTATCAGTTATTTCGTTTTCCAAAATTGAATTATCTTCTTCATTTTCCTCATCAGTTTCATCGTCTGTATCTTCTTCTTCACTATCTGTATTATTTTTATATGCAAAAGCTTCAGGAAGATCTTCGCAACTCAATAAAGCGATAACTTGAGGTGGGAGTGTAAAACTTTTTCTTTGATATATGATTATTTAAGCGAAAAGGTGATATTAACGGGTCTGTGGTATCCAAAGCTGTATTAAATACATCAGTAAGACTGTCGATGCGGCTAGTTCTGCGAGTGTGACATAATCTTTCACTTTTGCACACCTTTTTTCTGAATTCAACCGCATCCTCTCCAAATCACCCTACTGGAAGTAACGTGTATAACATCGTATCTTTTGAATGAATAAGACCCTTATGTACCGTTGTCGTCATGGGGCACCAGTCGTATATATTTTAAATAAGTTGCGCGGTTTCAAAACATTAGTTTTCAAACTTTTCTAATTGATGCCTGCATTAATAGTTTAGTCTCATATGCTGTATACTTTAATAGTTCTGCCGCCTCCCTTCTTTTACTGCGATCGAAAATTTCATTCGAGGACGTCCACACGCTAATAAAGATTTTTCTCCTACGTTTTCCCCTTCTAAAGAATAATAATTTTCTTCAGTTAAGTTACTTGTTTTTGGACTTTTCAGTACTATTTCATTTTGCAGCTAAGTACTATTTTGAGTGTTAAAAATTCCAATTGATCTACGAGATTTCTGCCATTTGACATCCAAATACATTTTATATTCTTTGGAGAAATTTGATTCCCCGATCTTCTCAAAAATATGATTAAAAAGAAGATCAGTTTTTTCTTTTTTCTGCCATATTCTTAACAGATCACAATTTTTGAAGCGAAAGTAACCTGAAAAAGAAAACGATTTTTCAAAAAATTTTCTCAACTTTTGGCAAACAAATATATTGCTGAGTCCTATGCACCACAAAGCGTTCTTGCTTCGTTGCAATAATGTCAACATTTTTAGTTATATCTTATACATTAAAAAAAAAACACCAAAAATCACTAGTTTGGAGGATATAAAAGTTTTTCATATTTTTTTTATCACCAACACTTTTATTGAATGTTTAACTTTCACAATTAAAATACTTACCATCGTCATTAATATCCATAATTAAAAAATTAAAAAAGTTTATTAATTTCTTCAAATTTAAAACTTAACCACTGCAATACAATAAAAAAATTTAAAATTCCTCGCTTCACATAATAACGGTTAATTGAAATTTGAAAAAAAAAATTATTGTTTTTGTTTTTTTTGACCTGTTTGCTTCAATATTACAAAAACATATGTAGATATAAATGTTTTGAGTTTTGGCCAAAAAACCTAGTCTAGGAGACCATTGTGCATTGACAACGGCTGGCAGTCAATAGTCAAACATCAATTTTTAAACCAAATCATATTTTTATCTTGGAAAAAAAACTATCAATAAATTTTAATTAATGTTATGTTTTAAAATTCGTGTCTTCATAAAAATAATTAAATGAAAATTAAATTTAATAAGCTTTAGCATGATTAAAAATATCAAAACTATAAACAGTTCATCTAAATAACCACAATACTAATTATTATAAAATTTTTTATTAATTTATTTTGTTTTCTATCTCTGCATTTTCTTTCTTATTAAGTAATAATTTATATAAAATTTTTTTTATAAATAGCAACAAAGACTTGTCATTATGTTTTATCGTTATTATTTCGTAAATAATAATTTTGGCGTATTTATTGTGTGTAACGATTGTTTAATGAAGCAAAATTTTATTAAATGTTATAATTTTTCACACACAATTTGAAACAAATCTAAAATTTGTTTCTTTTATCCTTGAACGGAAGCTTTTGTACAACAAAAAAAAAATCAATAAATCTTAACTAGAACTTGTCCTTTTGTCTGGCTTTTTGGCTGTTTGCTGTAATTTTGTGTGTAAGAAAAATTCATTCATTAAGAGTACCAAAACTGTTAATATCTTAGTTGCGTTAAAATCTCCAAGATATTTTGTCTATTATATGGCTAATTTGAAGCCCTCCACTAGGGATGAAACGATACGACAAGTACATATTCGATACTTTTATATAAGTAGCAAGTATTTTTGTAATCGATACTTAGCAGCCGAGTACCAAGTAGTATCTTTAAGAATATACTCGGTATCGGTCAAAAGTACACGTTTCACTTTGGTATTGAAATTAATATTAAATTTTTGATTATTTTCCAAAGCTAGAGCAGCAGTTACGGGATCAAAAAACCGTTTGCCCAGTAAACACCTATAAACCACAAATCGTCTAGGTCCATTTCCTCAATATCTGGCTATAGGAAGTCCGTTATCATCTCGCGACTACGAACACCACTCGCGGTAATTGCTTGGCCGACCTCATTTTCGAAGAATTACGGCCCGATAACGCCGCCAGCCGCAAAACTAACTGGGCGAGCATGCACATGCGTTTTCCCATTTTCAACACACCCGGTTTGCTGAAATTTGCGCACAATTCTCCCGATTGTGGAAACATTTGGTCGATTATGCTGACCAAAAAAATCACGATGTGCACGAAATGCTCAAATGCGATGCTCAATTGTGTACCTCTATATGATAGAAGTTGTTAAATACTGAAACAAAGAAAGGTAAGTTTAAGTTGCGCAAAAAACTTGACGTTAAGGTGTGACTCACAATTTACATCGTGGATTATGGTTTTACCACCCTTTATTACTATATATTTATTAATTTAGAAATAAAAAACATATTTACATTAAAAATAAATCCATAGTGACATTGTTGATTTCTGGAATAAAAGGTAAATTAACCATTTAAAGACTGAACCCCGATTTCGTGCTACGATTTTGATGAAATTTCACACATTTGATATTATGGGCATTTATATTGACATTGCGTTTTTTTTTTATTTTTACCTGTCAAACCTTGGCCCCTAGACCATGGGTATTTTTCTACCCACTTCGCTCTTAAAGAGTTCTAAAACACAAGATTTTTTGAAAGCCAAAAGTTAAAAAATTCATTTATTGCATGCATTGATGGGTGTGTTGTGTGCTTATTTCACTATATACGTTGAATCTGTTCCAGCGGGAAAAGGAAGAAGTACGGATGCCTTCTAGAGGGCCTTTGTATTCCATCTTTTGAATGAAAAGGATGGTTAAATTTTAAGGGCCGATGTTGATTTTGAATAAAACACCAATTATTTAGGAAGTAATTTATTTTTATTATGAAAATATTGGTATGGTTCAATCATGTATGGAACAAAATATCGGCCAAATGGCCGCCGCGACCTCGGCGCTACACCTCCATCCGATGGTCTAAATGTTCGATGACGCTGAGGCATAATTAAGATTCTATGCCGTTAATGGGCCGAATTATCTCATCCATCTTGAATTGTTGCTTGCTTATCGACGTACACCTTTTCTGTCAAATAACCCCAAAAAAAGAAGACAAACGGTGTCAAATCAAATGATCTTGGCGGCCAATTGACATCGCCACCACGTGAGATAACACGGCCATTTAATTCGTTGCGCAAAAGAGCCATTGTTTCGTTAGCTGTATGGCACCGTCCTGTTGAAACCACATATCGTCCACATCCATATCTTTTAATTCGGGCCATACAAATTTCGTTATCATCTCACGATAGCAAACACCATTCACAGTAACTGCCAGACCGGCCTCATTTTGGAAAAAATACGGCCCGATGATGCCGCCAGCCCATAAGCCGCACCAAACAGTCACTCTTGGGATCGCATTGGTTTTTCGACAATCACTCTTGTATTATCATTCGCCCAAATGCGGCAACTCTGCTTATTGCCGAATCCACTGAGGTGGAAATGTGCCTCATCACTGAATTACGAAGTGCACGATGTGCATTTTGATTTGAACGCCCATATTAATAATAAGCCATAATAAGGTGAGGTTCACATTCAACATTGGCCCTTTACAAGGCTTGCTCGCTTTATTCCACTCTCATATCTTTTTACACACGTTGTCATTGCTCTCGCTTCTTTTGTAGTTACGTAAGAATGGTAACGGGATCAAACAAAATTATTTTGCTTTTGTTTGTGCGAAAAAACATAACAAAAAATGTTACTCCTTCTCTTCTCTGTTGTCATAGAAGGGAATGTGTAGTGTTTTATATTTTATACGAAAGAGCCGAGGCCTTCTTACTAATGCTTTGGATGCTGCTATGGTGTATGCCAGGAATTTACACTGCATGCTAAGAAAACCTGAAGGATCTCTAATCATGAGTCAATTTTATTTCATGTGAGCGTTGCTGAAGCATTGGTGTAAGAGAAAAAGTTGTCACAAATGCACAAGAAATGGCAAAGCGCATGGAGAGCTTTGACCATATGATAAGCCATATTATTCAGCTTGGCCGTTTTGGACAATGTGAAGCAAAACTGAGTTTGGTTGTACAAAATGCAAATTTTAGTTACACCCAAAGGCTTGTTTTGCACATTTTCATGCTGGTGTCCCAAAAAACATTAAAAATATAAAATTATCTCAATAATCGACCACAGTTGTGATAATAATTTCTTTATTTTTTACTAATAAATAGTTCATTTTACATAAAACATCGCATTTTTACTTGCCAAAAATTAAAAAAAAAAACTATGTGTTTTGAACCCTCTGACAGCGAAGTGGGTATTTAAATACCCATCTCATTGAATCAAACCTGTGGTTAACGTTATTGGCCCAATTTAGCTAATATTTTTTTCTAAAGCAGAGCACACCTAAGGCTGTAAGTCACCAAGAGAGTTTTCCGATTTTCCACTCTCCCAATTTTCCAGAGCCGTTGTCGTTCACTTTTTCCAAATATTAAAAATTGCTAACTTGTAAGCCGCTAACTTACCCAATTAAAGGGGGCAAAATTTAATTTCAAAAATTTGTTTAAGTAGTCTTATACTTTCTTTATCTATCTGTAAAAACCAATTTCCGATACCTCTTACCTGAAGTTGGCCAGAATTTTTCTACGAAGGCTCTGTTTTTGGGTATTTAAATACCCATCCGTCCTTAATGGGTTAAAGGTTGTTATCTTGAACATTCTATAATATTTTGTTTCCTAAGATAAAAAAGATATTTCGAAAGGAAATTTGTACTTGGTGGTAACTAAAAGTGGTCTCAATCTTTACACTTTTTGTTTTGCACAAAAGTTTTAATGAAAGTTAAATTGTGTTATACAGTACTAAAACACTTATAAGAACGTTTAAATTATGCTTTTTATTCTTTTATGATACAACCCCATACAAGTACCGATACAAGTAAGTATCTATACTTTTTTTGCGATACTAAGTAGGTATCGATACTTTACGAGCGATACCACATCGAGTAAAAGTATCGACACCTTAGATGTATCGTTTCATCCCTACCCTCCACAAATAATAATATCTTTGCGAAAGTCAACTTTATAGACCAGTCATTATAATTTGAAAAGATTTTAGGCGTATTAAAGTGTATGTAGAGTATGGGTTTTAAAAAAAATCTATGGCAAATAATGGACAGACCATCACAAAATTTGTTATAAAGGTTGAATCGTACGAAAAATTATTAATATGTTTCTATTTATTAACGTTCGCCAAGATAGCAACAAATAACAGCAACGCTGGAAATAAGACCAAGGGAAATTTTAAAGCCCCCCCCCCCCCCCCAAAAAAAAAAGAAATTTGATAAGGCAACTTCATACAAACAAATTTATAGCGCCTTTTTTAGAGTTGTACAAAATCTTTTTTCGCCAATAATGAAAATTTGTGCGTGCTAGATGCCTTGTTACTTTTAAATGGAGTTGTGCGCGCACAAATCACAAGTTGCTTAGTATACATAAATTTTTCGTATTATTCTTCAGTTTTCTTCTTTTTTTGAAAACACACACACACACACAGTTGCATCATCCGCTTCATAACTTATGTTTCTTTTGGGCGTTTAAGGTTATTGCGATTTGTTCGTCGTGTGTGGAGAAATGGTACACTAACAAATTACAAGCATAGAGCAATAGGTGTGTGGGCAGTTTTAAGCCATGTCTGCGATAGAAAAGTAATACAAATTTATTGCTTTTTTATGAATTTGGATGAAACCAGATGTCTGGAAAACTGGTCATAGAGTTTTTTGCCCGGAAAGCTTTTAATATACTATTTTACACATACTTTCATAGTCTATTTTTTCTTTTTACGACGTTTTTTGCTTCTATTATTGAATTCATTTCGTAGTTAACATATTAATGAGAAAATTATATCAATAAGTGAATTTAAGTTAAGACACTCAAAACTGCCACTCTACTACAGATATGATTTGCTGTTATAACATGATGTTATAAAAGCCAATTAAAAATGGAGCTAACAACGCTGCAGGTTTGTAAGGAAGAAACGTAAAAGTATCGCTTATTATCTCGTTTACGGATGCCGAGTTCCCACTTTAAAGCAATACATTATACAATGTATATTTTTATAAATGTATTAAGATTTCTTATACTAACCTTACTGCATCTCTCTTTGGCTTATTGCGTAACTAACTAACTAATCAGCGCTTCGCAAAACAAGAAAAATTTTTATTAATACGATTTCCGTATGACGTGCTAAATTCCCAGTTTTCCATATTTGCTAAATACACTGAAATGTATTGTTGAGGGAAAGCAAGCTTCTATGCGCATTTCGCCGGTTGCTTAGACCAGCTCAACAGGAAACCTTTTGCAAAGATTTTAGAAAAGCCAAAAATAATCAACAAATAAAACCCTAAAGCGAATAAGAGTTATAAACACTCTAAGTCTTACTTGTAACTATTTAAAAGTTTTAACAAAACACCAACAATAAACAGTGAGTTTATCTTTTTTTACATCCCCCTACAATTGGTTGGGTTCTTTCCGACTCGAATTGTAGTTGTAAGTAGGTTAAAAGAAAAAACAAAATTAAAAAACAAACCGCTTCATTCTATTGTCCTCGTAAGAAAACAACGAAAAAAACAATTTGCCAATTCAGTTTTATGCACGGGCACATGCAACTATATTATCAAATTTTTTATTGGGATATGCATATGATAAGTCTATATGTGACAGCGCATAGAGAAAGGAACCAGTAAGGTAAAGGGAATAGTAAAAACCAACTTCACAAAAAAAGAGGTAGAGACGACCTACGCGCGTATTTAATGTTGACCAACAAGGTTGAGATGTGTCGGTTTCAAATGAGACCAATACCAACACGCTCAGTGATGGAACATCAAAGATACACGTATTTAAATCTTTAAAATGGCAAAACCCTTGGGTCCCTTTCTATTTTGCGCTTCACATATCTAACACTTCCAACATGTTAGTGATAATGTAAAGCATTTTATGGCTTTTGTAGACTGGGTGTAAAGGGTGTATAGAATAGAACATGCAATTGTTAAAATAATGTATAAAAATAAAAATTTCAAAAAATCTGAAAAATTTAAAGATTAATACATGGCATTAACATTTGAAAATAATTTAAGACATATAGACACCACCGCAGCTGTTCTTGACGGAGCGCATTATGTCCAATTAAAAAAAAATAAGGTCCGATGATGCCATCAGCGTGCAAATCGATGCATTTGTCTGATTTTTTTGGATTTTGTTGTGTTTGTTGGTCTCATTCCATATGCAGTATTTTTTATTTATAAGCCCGTGCAGATGAACGATTGCACTGTGCAACAAAATTCGTGTCATCAACGCCAGCCTCAACAATTGCAACTCGAAATAAAAGAAGACTACTAGTATAGCAATTCTGCCAAAGGGTTTTTAAAAGTTTGCTCGGGCTCCCGAAATATGGGCCCCTATAGTTTATTGAATTTTTTGAAAAGACGTTTGGTATAAGTCAAAAAAATATACTAAATGTACTTCTGAGCTAAAAAATAATTTCAGATGTCTTCAGTAGAATCGTATTGCGATTCATTTTAATATTTGTCCTACTCTTGCACACAAGTATACTAAAGCGGCACTTTTAAGGGTTAAAATGCTCCACTAATATTTTTGCATCAAATTTCGCTAGGGGTCTTCAAAGACCAAAAGTTCGTGCAATGTATCAAAATTTCGGGCATTGAAATTTTTGAATTTCTTGAAAAGGCGTTTGGTACAAGTCAAGACTACAAGACTATTTCAGATGTATTCAGTGGAATTGTATTGCGATTCTTTTCATAGGGTATATTAACCCTCTAACACTCATTTTATAGGGTAATTTTTGTCTTTTTTCCCAACTCTTACACAAAAGTATACCAAAACGGCACTTTTAGGGGTTAAAATGTTCTACGAATATTTTTTGCATCAAATTTCACATGACGTCTTCTAAGACCAAAAAAATCGTGCAATGTATGTAAAATGGGTTTTCGAAATTCCGGTCCTAATGTACCGTTTTAGTGTAGAAGTTAAAAAAAAGAACGAAAATGACCCCTTAAAATTAGTGTTAGAGGGTTAATATATTCTATGAAAATAATCGCCATACGATTCTGCTGAAGACATCTGATTTTTTTTTTTAGCTCAGAAGTACAGCTAGTATATTTTTTTTGACTTATACCAAACGCCTTTTCAAAAAATTCAAGAACTTTAGGAGCCCATATTTCCAAAGTATCAGGTTCGTAATTTAGTACAGATTTCATATAAAGTCTTCTGAATTAAGCTAACTCTCTGTGGAGGGTACAAAGGATTCGGCATAACCAAATGAAAACTTTTGACGCTGCCAATGGAGATAGCTTCAGAGACAAGAGTAGAAAAGAATAACGCGGACATTTGCTATGTTGACCTAATCTCAGAATGGTCTCAACGACGGAGTGATTAACAATGCGTTCACCGAGCGCCAATGTGTGTGAGAAGAACAAACACCTTATAGTAGCAATTCTGAGTGTGGAGTCCAACAGTATTATAACAATTACACAAGCCCCTTGTTTAGGAGCTGTAGGTACCTTATCTAAAATTTCTGCATTGCAATGGTCGGCAGCATCCGTTGAATAGCAGCACCATACAGGGAAATCCGCCTGTGGGTGTGGTATAGGTAATAAAAAAGCATTACTTGAAGTAGGCTTTTTAAGACCGCATAACTACCACGTGATCCCCAAAAAGGCCTCCGCCAATTGTCACTTCTGTGTCGAGCCTGGCTACTGACTCCCGTGGTACAAGACAGGATCTCTGGTCAGCCGTAAACTCAAGAGATTCTGCACCTGTTTCCTTTAAGTTTTTCTCTATATATTTTTTTTTGTGGTGCTACAAAGACATGCTGGAACGTTATTTCTTAGGAGAATTGCATAGCCTAGCCATAACTTTTATATAACGTTTTTACAAGACGGTGCCACAACTTTTCCCATGGCAAAACGGCCCTTTCAATTGGATGCCCAGATTGTTTGATTTATGACTTTACATAATTGTTCGGTTTAATGGGGTACGTTTTTATGGTATTAAACATTTTTCCAATAATACTGTTCAAATATTTAAAACATATTGCAATTTACATTTAAAACATATTTTTTTTATTTTTAAGAGTTTTATATTCTTTATTGCAATTACTTTTTAATCTCTAAAGAAATAGGTTAACAATTTTCTGTTCACAATAGAGTAGAGGTCATCACAAGATTTCATTAAAAGCCTTAACTTAAGTAAACCGAAACGAAAGAACATTTTTTAATTCTATACATTCCCCAAAAAGGCACTTCTGTACACTGTAGAACGAGCATTCAATATAATAAAACGTATTACATATAAAATATAAATTTTACTTTAAAAGGATAGTATGTGCTATTTTAAAAAGGGTTATAAAAAATTCTTTTTCATGTATTCCAATAAGAGTATGTGTGTTCTATATATACATACATACTTATACATTCATAAATAAAAAATAATAGGAAAAATCCTTTATGCAGTGGGATTGAATTTTGGTAATATTGGCTGTTCGGTTCCTTGGCTTTCTAAAAACTTGACGAACAGCTTATCGGACTGACTGACGGTCTCCTGGCAAAACCATTGAAGAGTAATACTACAATAATGTGCATCGACAGATTTTCGAGTGGCCACAAAATCCCATTTTCTTCTAATAAAAGGAAAGATGACAGAGAGGCAATTTTACTAAATATAATTTTTATTTGAATTCCTCTTCAAGGAGGTATGTATGTACTTTTTGAAGCAATGACAAAAAGTTTTTCTTTGCATTTTCTTTTTGCGTAGAAAAAAATATAAAATTCAAATAAAACTATCGTTCATTTGCTGCATCGTCGTCATAACTAAAAAAATACTATGCGAAATAAAAGTGTTTAAAGTTTTAAATCTGCTCGCTAAACTTAGAAAAAACAAGTAAGAGTGCTATATTCGGCTGTGCCGAATCTTATATACCCTTCACTACACCCCCTAGACAACACACCCCCTAGACAACTGAACCATGAACGAACGCTGTTTAAATATCATTAAAATGAAATATGGACCGTTTACAACTCAACACAGTTTTTTGTTTGTTTTCTTTTTGTAAGGGCACTGTTGGTATGACAACAGATTTATTTCTTTTGGCGAGTTTTTAAGAAGCAAAAAACACAAAAATTCCTAGTTTCTAGTTGTTAAAATTATTTCGTTAAATATATGAAATAATAAAGAAGGGTGATTAAGAAAATCATATTGGGCATTATGCTAGTATATGTAAACAATTGAAGGGGGAGGGGGAGGGGGTGGGGGGTAGAGGGACATCACATGCATATCACATAAATATATATACTTAATAGGGTCTTAGATCACTATTGTAGCAATTACAAACGGAACGACAAACTTATATATACCCTTTTCCACCTGAGGTGAATGGTATAACAAGAATAATTTTTGGGATTTCAGTATTTTGATTATAACTCAGCCATTTTTTAACCGATTTGACAGACTTGTGTACCGACGTGTTTAAGAAGAAATTTGCCAGTTAGTTGAGTTATAAATCTTGGACTCGGGAAGTTTAATGGTTCCCGAAAGTGGGTATTTAAAAAAAAAAGTTATTATTTTGGTCATAACTTTTTCGTATTTGAACCGATTTTTCCGAGTTTTTCAGAAAATATTTTCTACTAAAAATTTCCGATCTTCTGATATATAAGGCGTAGCCATAGGTCATCTTACAGTCAGAAAATTCAGGTTATTATAAAATCTTTGAAAAAGGCTTTACTCTTCCTTGTCGACGAAAAGAAATTCATTCTAGCAAACGAACAAAACTTCCAAATTGCGAATATTTACTTAAAAAAAAACAGGATGTTTGCATGAATGTCCTATTCTTTCCGCAACTTTCTGAAGCCATCTGATGACATAGGAAGCTGAAATTTGGCACACTTGAAGTACTTTCTCTGCGAAAGATCGTAACGAAGCCATATTTTTGATTTTCGGCTTTTCAACTAGTATAACTATAAGGATCTGATAGAAAAGATGTTTTTTTTATAATATGGGGAACTTTGGGCCCCACCCGGCACGGCTAGGCACCGTCGGATTGACCTGAAAAATTAGATCATGATTTCTTACACCAAACCCCATATTTTAAGCAGCGCAAACAATTAAATTTAAAAAAAAATCCCATACAAGATGCGACCAGTCTAATACACGCCCTGTTCTTGAATAGAGCGCTATTTAAGAAAGAACAGCAGTTTTTAGTTTTTTTTTTATACTTTTTGATACGAAAAATTTACTTTTAATAAAAATTTAAGCAATTGAGGTTTTATATGTGAAACTGCACCCATTTTTAGATTATCATATTTTGGTATGAAAAAACCCCGATTTTAACAGCATGGCCTGCAATGTCAACCGCTATCGTTCGCTTGCATTTTTAACGATAAACAGCCGATCTGCGGCGCACTTTCAATTTTCAGCACGACAAGTAGATCGACAAAACAAGCGACCGAAAACGTAACAGTTTTCATTCAAATTTTGTGGATCGACATCTGGGGTATTCACCATGGTGCAATAAAAACAGAAAGTTTTATAAATACCGTTCTTAAGATATTGATTAATCTATTTGTTGCCACGCCCACTTCTCCAATCCAGTTCACATATTTTCGAGCCACGTCAAGAATGAAAGATTATCAATAACAATTTTAATTAATTTTCAAGTTGTAAAATTCCTTTCTTCATAAAGATAATTTAATAAAAATTAAATTTCATGAACTTAAGCCTAATTAAAAATATTTAAAATTTGGATTAAAAACCATAAATAGTTCAACAAAATAACCACAATACTAATTATTTTCGAATATTGTATATTGATAACCAAGTTGCTTGTACCTAGTTTGAAAACGTTGACTCTTGTAGTGCTCTAGATACACGTGTCTTTGCACGGGAGGTGCCACTACCACTTTTTTCAATTTCCATATTTTTAGAGAGGTTGTCTATTGAGGACCCAGCTATGTGTACCAAATTAGGAAAATTTGTCTCTTACCGTTCTTTAGGTATAAGTAAAGGGTGGTTAAATTTCAAGGGCCGATGTTGATTTTGAATAAAACACAAACTATTTAGGAAATTATTGTAATTTTATTTTATTATAATATATTGGTATTACTCAATTGTGTATGGAATAAAATATCGGCCAAATGGGCGCCGCGACCACGGCGGCACACCTCCATCCGATGGTCCAAATTTTCGATGTTCCTGAGGCATAATGGAGGTTATATGCCGTTAATGTGCCGAATTATCTCATCCCTTAGCTCTTAAATTGTTGCTGGCTTATCGACGTACACCTTTTCTTTCAAATAACCCCAAAGAAAAAAGTCCAACGGTGTCAAATCACATGGTCTTGGCGGCCAATTGACATCGCCATTACGTGAGATAACACGGCCATTGAATTTGTTGCGCAAAATAGCCATTGTTTCGTTAACTGTGTGGCAAGTGGCACCGTCCTGCTGAAACCACATATCGTCCACATCCATATCCATATCTTCCAATTCGGGCCATAAAAAGTTCGTTATCATCTCACGATAGCGAACACCATTCACAGTAACTGCCTGACCGGCCTCATTTTGGAAAAAATACGGCCCGATGATGCTGCCAGCCCACAAACCGCACCAAACATTCACTCTTTGTGGGTGCATTGGTTTTTCGACAATCACTCTTGGATTATCATTCGCCCAAATGCGGCAATTCTGCTTATTGACTCCACTGAGGTGACCGAAAAAATCACGAAATGCACGATATGCATTTTGATTTGAACGCCCATTTTCATAATAAGTCTGGATAACTTTAACACGTTGTTGGATTGTGTATCTCTCCATGGTTCAAATTGAGTAAGTCTGAGATAGAGAAATGTCAAATAAAATTCGGAAAAAAACTTGGCGTTTAGGTGTGGTTCACATTCAACATCGGCCCTTACAATTTAACCACCCTTTAAATGTATTTTGTGCCATGCCAACTTCTCCAATCCCGTCCACATTTTGTTATTTTTGGAGATGTGTATTGACAAACATCAACATGGAATTTTATGAAATAAAATAGAGGCAGTCGTGATTTTTTGTTCCTAACTCAGTAATTTATGGACCGATCTGGCTTAATTTCTGTACCAAAACTTAACGGAGCAGATGTGACAGCAATATATAACAACCAAGTCCAAATCCTATTTGTGGCACTTGGAAAACGGCAATTGTAAGCTTTGAGGTAAAACTAAAGTAAATTTTTTTTTTTATACTTTTAAATTTAAGTAGCAGTATTACTTATACATGTATGAACTCTTTTCTTTGCTTCTTGTTTTTATCGCTATTGCCACAAATTTGGGAGTTACTTGTAGCAATAAATAGTTGTCGTATGTAACAAGCGATATATTTTTTTATTTAAAACACTGAGCAGTGGTAAAATCTTGTTTAAAAAAGACATAAACTTAAAAAAGGTGTGATAGTTGATCCTAACACAAGCAGTGGTAAATTTGTAAAGTACACAAGTAGATACGAGCACTTAGTACTTGTTAGTGAAAAAAAATTCCAGGACATGTTAAAAATTCAATTCAATGATAACACCCAACTTATGTTACAAGTTGTTAAAGGTCATTGCAAAGTCTTCAGGTGTTTTTAAATCAATTTACTTAATACTTGAAAAAGAAGAGAAGTTGGTTTAAATGCTTTGCAATTAAGCACAAACGGCTAAACCGTTTGGATGATATGTGGTACAAAGAAATACTATCATGGCGAAATTACTACTCAACCCAAAATTTTGGGTCAGGAAGGAATTTAAAAAGGACAAAACTGGAAGCGTTTGGCATAAAGAAATCTTTAGTCTTCAACTAACCCTTATGTGTGCAACAATCTGCATATCTGAAATTACTTAAGAACTAATAACTTTAGAAAAATTTAGTATTTTGCAGCCGCCTAGCTTAATTCATTTTTTTGTACAAAACAAAAGGTATTGTTTGCAATTGTAGAAAAACCAACGCAATAAAATATGGCAATGAAGTACAAGCAGGCAGTTATAATGTCGAGGTAGCAGAGGAAATTACTTACCTTTAACCTGCTCTAAATAAGGAAAATTACATCAGTCTTGAAATAAAATTAAGGATAGTTCCTGCAAATAGATGTTGTTATGGACTAAGCAAACATTTCAAGAGAAAAGCCATCGCCAGGAAAACGAAAAACGCTTGTGATACCCTTCCCAAAACATGGGTACTTGCAAAAATTAATTAATATTTGTTAAGCATATTTGAGAGAAAAATAGTTTGTAAAACTTTTGAGCCCGTATGCGTTGACGAAGTGTTTAGGCGTAAAATACATCATTATAAGATTAACACCACTGTGAACAAAGTAAGATGGATAAAGATACGACGATTGCGGTGGCTGGGACACATCAAATGAATTTTTGCTGTGAAGTTGAATATGGGGTACTTGGGCCAACCTGGTTCTAAGATTGTGAAGGAAGTCATGTTATTTACTGAAAGACAAACAGAGTGTCAACTAAATCGACTCATGGACATTTTCTCAATGTATCGACGAACTGCCTGTTACTAAATGTCGACATAAATTTATTAGACCGATATCCTGTCCGTTACCGACAATGTATCGACGAACTGCCTGTTACTTAATGTCGACATAAATTTTCTTAAACCGATATCCTGTCCGTTACCGACAAAAAACCTTGGTTAGCTTTGCGACAGACTAGAAGCAAATGAGGCATTTTGAAAACCAAATTTCTTAAATGTGCAGTTTTTCGCTGGGAAAAAAGATAATCGTGTAATGAGAAAACGGCCGTTAGAATTTCACAAGAACCCAACGTACATATTAAATTAAGATGGATACATTTTTGTCCAGCACAGAGAAACCCAAACCTGTTAAGGATATAATATATCCTTAATAATAATACAATAATTTTCTACAATTTCGTGAAACACAGTGGTGTTAAAAAATATAATTTTTAAAAAAAATTAAAAAGATTCTGATTAGCTCAAAGCCATTTAATAAATATTCTACTTTAACCCATTAAGGCCCTGCGTTGCGTTTTCGCAACGTTCACTTAAACCTCCCCTCAGGCATTTTGTTGTTACGTGATATTGTTATAAAGCACAGAGAAATAAAATTTAACTTGATATCTAATCGACCTGTTTTTGCCTTTGTATCAATACGTTTTTTTTATAAAAATTTTTAATTTAAATTTTTAATTTTTCCTGTTTTTGGGTACTTTTGAAAAAAGTTTAAAAAAATAAAGTAATATATAATAAACCTATCTGAAACTTCTGAAGGAGATAGCTAACATACGAACATTATTATTTCTACTCAAAAATCCAATCATCGTAGACATTTGAGACTTTTTTTATGATTGGATACATCCGTGATGCGAAAACGCAACACTGGGCCTATACCATATACAAATTACATAAAATTATCAAATAAAATATATTAAACAATCACTTGCTATTTAAATAAAACATGTATACATGTAAATTATAAGTTGTTGTTATTACGCAGTAGGTAAATTCTCTATGTCAAGTGTGCTATTTTCCTAAAGGGAAGCGAACTTCCACCAGAGTAGTCCCGTGATAGGTCTTTGGGGGAAGAGACCGGTTCCAGTTCTAACAGTTTATATAAATAAGATCTATCACTTTTACATGGGTTTGTCATTGGTTAATTGACACCATTTGACCAGTCACACATCTATTCTCAATGAACGTGTTAAGTGTTAGTTAGAACAATGTAAGATTATTTCGCTACAATGTAGTATGTACCGCAATTCATTACTTTTTTTACCTTCTTGTTCTTTATGCACCAGTTAGATGATTAGTTCTCCTTTCACTGGTCATAAGTTCTATCTTTTTGAACTTGTTCTATTTTCACAAATCCAGGAACCATTGACACAAATTTCCAGTAGGGTTGCTTCAATATTTGATACCAAGCACTGACAGCTAGGATATTTCAGGAGTGGGCATTATATTGAAATTAAATTATAAACCGATCTTTACGAAAGTTGATAGTGTCATTTCTAGTCATTTAAAACTGTGACAGAACAAAATTTATAACAATAGAATTATTTTTTAGGGTTTTAGGCGTACCAAAGTGTTTTTCGAGAGTGGGTTTTATATGGGTCCTATGGTAAATTATGGACCGATCAATTTACAAATGTAAAAAAAGTGACGTAGCAGTGCACCCAAAGTATTTATTTAAGAATTTCTTGCTTATCCTACACAACAAGATATAAATCTTATAGTTAAAGTGCAGGAATTATATAAGTTTAAAACATAAAGGGGTAATCACACTCAAACGATTACGTTTGAAAAGAAAGAAAAAGAAAAAAACAAAATAGAGTACATTATAACAAAATGAAAAGGAAATAAACATTTAATTTAAAGAAAGATTCAATTTTAAATTGTAAGTTGGCTGAGTGTAATATATAAATTATAGATTCAAATAAACTAAACTAAATAAATAAATAGCTTTGATGGCAAAAATTAATTGGTTTTGTTTTATGGGGTTTAGCTTATTAAATAATTAACTAATTGATTTCTAAAATTGTTCACATTGTTGTTTGTTTGGACATGATTGGGCAGTAGGTTCCAAAGACGGACAGAATGAATAAAAAATTGATATTCAGATATCAGGCTGCGGTGTGTAAAGGGAATTATCTTATTTCCCCTGTTAGACCTTGCAAAGTTTAATCTGTTGTACAGATATGGAGGATTCTTCGTATATATTATTTTATGTAGCATGTGCAATACCCTCATATCTAAAAGGTTTTTAAATGTCATGCCATAAAGTTTATTTGTGAACTGGGATATACTATCGTATTTTCCCAAACCAAAAACATATCTGATTATATTGTTATATGTTTTCTGTAACACATTTTTGCTACGAAAGTCGCAACTTGAGAACAACTCGCAACCATATAAAAGTCGAGGCATTAAGTAAGTTTTGGCGATGAGTATTTTAATTTTTAAATTCGTAAAGTATTGGGTAGGCCAAAGTTCACGTAACCGTAGGTAGATGTTTGATGCAGTTTTATGAATATGGTCAGACCAATCTAAATTATTATTGAATATAACACCAAGATTTTTTGCCGAGCGTACACATTCAATTTTTTCATTATTAAGCATAATGCCAATGTTTATATTAAAACGGATCGTTTTACGGTGAATGATAAGGCATTTGGATTTGTGGGGATTTATTAGAAGTCTATTAGCGGTTGCCCATCTATAAACACTTTCTAAGTCCTTATTTAATTGATGTACGTTGTCTACAATATTTTCCACAGAACTGCCAATGTAAATTTGTACATCATCGGCATATAAGTGTAACTTAGAATATGATAAAGTTCGGGGAAGATCATTAACATACAACGAGAACAAAAGTGGTCCCAAAATTGATCCCTGTGGAACACCTTTGGTGACAGGGAGTGCAGACGAGTAACTACCGTTAATAAATACTGATTGGTAACGACTACCAAGATATGATTTAACTAGATTATTTGAGGTCCCTGATATACCAAATAGCTTTTTAAGTTTGAGGCAAAGCAGAGAATGGTCAATTGCATCGAAAGCTTTGGAGTGATCCAAAAGCACTAGTATATTAACTTTTCCGATATCTATATCATATCGAATATCCTCACTCAGATTTAATAATGCTGTAACACAGCTATGCTTAGCTCGAAAGCCAGATTGGTGTGGCGTGAGCAAATTATGCCGATCAATAAATTCATTTATTTGTGTATACATAAGTTTTTCCATTATTTTGGAAAGATAAGGCAGAATTGCAATATGCCTAAACTCCGAGTTATTTTTAGGGACCGGAATAATCTTAGCATGTTTCCAGCTACTTGGAAAGACATTAGTAGTAAATATTGTGTTAAAAATGTGGGTTAAATAAGGTAGTAATCTTGGCAACAATATTCTTACAAATCGAGGGTCTAAGTTGTCATATCCGATTGCATTTGATTTTACAGACTTTAAGCAAGTTAAGACTTCATTATTATAGACACATCGAAAATTAAATTGGATATTTGTTATACTATCTTCTAATGAGTTAATATAGTAATTTGTGTGTGAATCATCATTTGATGGGGGTATTGACGAAAAAATAACGTTGTGGTCGTCGGCTGATAAATTGCATCAATATTTTTGGTATGATTACCGATTCCAATATCGCGTATAGTTCGCCACTTTGCTTTACTGTCAATAGCACTTTTAAATCGTTCAGCATAGAAAGTCGTTTTTGTTTTTTTTTTTATTTCCCGATTGACTTCCATTCTAATTCTACGAAATTCATCGTATAAAATAGGGATTTTGAAACGCTTCCAGCGAGAATGCGCAACATATCTTTTCTTAATTAAATTTTTTATGACTGGATTTAACCAGGGCCTAGTATTATCTTTGACAGTTTTTGTTTTGATTGGAACAAGGCGTTCATATAAATCAGAAATGTTATTCTCAAGAAAAGTGGTTTGCTGATTTGAAGATATCATATAAAATATATTATCCCAATTTATGGCTGCGACATGCTCATCTAACATTTCAAAGTTAATGTTTCTGAAGTCACGATATGAAAAGGTTTGGTCTAAACGTTTTAAATCAAAATCATATGAAGTGAAAATTAGGTCATGTTTGGAAAAACAAGGGACGGAAAGTTGCTCATAAACTTGAACTTTTGAGATGTTACAAACTAGAAATAAATCAAGGAGAGTGTTTCATGTAGTAGTATAATGGGATGGTGTATAGCGGTTGATAGATTCAATGCCAATTGAGAATAGGTTATCTGAGAGTGTGGTTTCAGTTAATTAATTTGAGTTAAAATCTCCAGCAATGACACAGTCCGCGTATAATAACGAAAGTTGTTCGAGATAATTGAAAAAGGTGTCCGTAGAAATATTTCGATTAGGCCGATACACACAACCAACAAGCAATTTTCTGTTAGAGGATACAATTTCAACGAACAGGTATTCAATGTTTGTTTTTACATTGGTGTTTGAAAGGTTTGAGGATATAAAATTACATTTTATATTATTTTTTATAAAAATTGCTACATCGCCACCACGAGTCTCACGATCAGCTCTAAAACTTTTATAACCATTAACATTTATTAAAGTTGCCGCTGTTGAGGGATTAAGCCAAGTTTCAGAAACACATATGATGTCCACTGAAGAATTCTCAAACATGAGTCTAAATTCGTCTGCTTTATTATTCAAGCTCTGTGCATTGATATGACAAATGTTTATACCCTTCTTCAACTTAGTCAAGATACGCAGCATATACATTGAGCCTTCATTGGAGCCAAAGGTCGTATTATCCTGAATGTTCATCGTTATCAATACGAAGTTTTATTAAATAACAAACAACAATGGTAAAGGGTAAAGTTAGTCGCATTTTGATGATGGCATTCATTTTGTTTAAAATTATTTCATAGCTAAGATCATTAGTTAATAAGCGTAAAACATGCAAATAATATAAAAGGAGTATTAATTTAAATAAGGTAAATAACACGAAAATATTAAGCATAAATAATATATAAGTAAAAAAAATACAATAATGCGTGGTTAATTATTAGACGGAAGAAAAAATTCATCCAATTGCTCGATGAAGTCTATGCGCACCGGCTGTTCTGTACTTTCATTTTTTACATACACTATTCCACGCATTGTGAATACTGATTGTAGGTTTTTGTTCTTCTTAAGGCGTAGTGCAGATATAAAAATATTATAATTATTTGACGTTAAATTCTCATTAATGTAGATGGGATTATTAGAATAAAACCGCTCCGTGTTTCCCGATTGATAACCAATATGACGAAGCATTAAAGAGCAACGATTAGTTTTCCTGAAGCTAGCAATAGATTTTAGTATAAAATTTTTATCATAAGGTGACATTAATTTTACGATAATCACTGCATCAGGAGAAAAGTTTTTATTTTTATTGTTTCTGTTTTGCAGGCGATATATAGCTTTAACAGACGGTGTATTTATGTTTAGCGTGAAACAGATATCATCAAAAATCTTTCCGTTATCAAAAAACGGGATTCCATTTATACGTAAATCACATGCTACCTGTGAATTTTCTTGGCGAAGATTTTGTAGTTTGAGCTCCTTAATATCTGATTGTAGCATTGATATTTCATTTGATACCGTTTCAAGTTTTGATACCCTGGCTGTAACTTCGATCAGATCTCTCCTCAGTTCCTTCATATTATTTTCAATAGCTTCAATTTTATTTAAAATGCGGTTTCCGCTTTCAGCTATAAGCGTCTTAAAAAGCTCTGTTAAAGCATCTGTCTGTTTTTCAAAGCGAGATTCCAAGACTTGAAGGAGGCGAAATGGAGAGTCAATGTTAGATATACGAGGTGTTTTACAGGCCTTATCGTATATTGATTTTTGTAAATCAGCTTGCCCTCGTTTAGGTGCTGGAGTGCTAATAAGTTGAGAAGTTCTTAGATGAGTAGGAGAGACTTCTTTTTCGCTGATGTTATCCATATTAAGTTTTTTTAAAAATAATATTATTAAGTTATAAAAATGCGAAGAGATTAAAGTTGCTTCCCTAGGATATGCAACAGTTATGATTACAGTTTGAGATGGATTAGTTTTTAAATTTAGTGAAGACGACAACCATAAAGCTAACCGAGAGCTTTAGTACATACATATAACTTGGGATCTACAAAGTCCAGCTTAAAGATTTTTACTTGCAATTAAATTTTGGTATTTAATTATGTTAACCAACAACAAAGATTATAACAGCTGACTTTTTGTTGATTTTGTTGGTGTTAATTCTTTTCTTTTTTATGTGCATATAATCTTTAATATGAGGTTATTAAGATTTTTAATATTTCATTTACTGTTTACTATCACAATTTGGCTTTTAATTTGCAATCACTGTTCGCAATAATTTTGTTTGTTTTTAGATTATATTTTTATTGTTTTTTTTTTTTTATTATTTTGTATGTTATTTTGAATGTTTTATATAATTTTTAAATATTTTTACAGAGCGAAATAATTTTGCGCTTTTGTTTAACCAGTGCTGTCAAAGTGCCTTGGAGCATATCATAATTGAATTAAAAATAAAATGTAAATGAATATCTTTTTTAATTTTTTTTCCTAAAGACGTGAATAAAATATTTTTATTTAAAATTTTTACAAATGCGCTTAATTTGTATATCCTTAAGGCCCAACGTTGCGTTTTCGCAACGGGAGTTATCTGGGCTCCCACGTATCCGATTTGCCCAAAATTTGGCTTCTTTTAATTATTTAGGTATAAACAATTAAATTGTAAAAGTTTCATGATTATAGCTCAATGGGATCATGGTTCGGGCCTTAATGGGTTAATTATCGAATCTCAGGCTAAATGATAAACAATAAAATTAACAGGTTGTCACAATTTCATCACATTGAATAGCTGGCATAAAACTGTATATAAAGAGAAATACCTTTAAGATTGCATAAAAGTTTTATTGAACTTTAAATTAATATTGAAAATTTTGTTGTTACTTCTTCAATATATTTATTTACCCAGGCCAAAGAAACAAATTTTTGTGATAATGTCTTTTTTTCGTTGGCTTTTCTTTTAAATAATGTTATTTTAATTAAATATTTAATTATTTTGGTTTTTTGTTCTTGTGAAAATGTGCGAAACCAGCGAAAAGGAGAGAATTTATTTTCTTGTAGTAAGACCAGCTAAAGGCCAGAGCATACATATCGTTAAAAATACCTCAACCAAATAAATCATTTTTTCTTTCACATTATTTTACTGTGCTAGAACTCGCTACACAGCATTCTTATCAAACCCATCGGCCTTCAGCAACTTAACCTGCAGTAAAAATCGCCACTGATTTTTCCATGGTCTTTGTTTTTTCCTTGTTTTAATATTGAATTTTTTGTATTTATTTAACTTGTGTTAAAGGCAATATAAAATTTATTGCATTACACTTCAATGTGGTAATATAGTAATGCTGTTGACAGTGGTGCTGTTACAGATTTTGCTCGATGTACAAGCAAAAATGCTTTATAAGGCTTTGCCGAATCTTATAAACCCTACACTATTGTCTTAAAAAAAACAATTGTTTAGAGTTTTAAGTTGATATGCGTTACAAAACAGGTGGTAAGTTTCTTTTTCCGTTTGTTGTATCTATACATTGATCTTAGATCCTTTAAAGTATATTGCACATTGAGTAGCGGAGAGTCTGTTTTTCCCCGCATATATTAGATTTGAGTAGGTGAGTTGCAAAACTCGTTCGTTTCAAAAATTGAAAAATTGACAGATCCTTTAGCACTTCATGAGAAGAAACTTATAGATTGTATCGAATCATGACCCTTTCTATGTTTTTATGTGACATAACATTGCAGTTGGTTACAAAACTGGTTCGTTCCACTCATCAGGCATTTTTAAAACTCTTTGCATTTTCTCTAACAAATCTCGCTGGTTCATTGTTTTAACCTTTCTCTTTGAAGTGCTCAATAATGTCGTTGATGAAATAGAGTCGAATTATGGAGTTTAAAAACAAGTTCGCTTTGACATATTTGTTTTTTATAAAATACCTAGCTTAACCCGGTGCGCTTCGCGACACTGCTTTAACCACTTCTTCAGTTGAGAGATATTTAAGATATGCATGCTATAGGGGAGGTTCTTTCCCCCTGCGCCTACCCGCTTTATTTTTATTTGTAAAAGTGAAGTATACCATAAGAGTGACTTCTACAAAGTTTGAACATTCTTACTATAACAGTTCTTAAGATATGCGATATTAAACATTGGCGTCCTACGGGACGTAACATTTCCCCGCTGCTATTTTACTTAAATTTTGGGACTCAGAAGATCCTATTACCAAAAGTTCAACAAAATGCGTGCAGCGGCTCTTATTAATATTTCTATCTATGAGGGGTACTGCTCCTCCTCTGTGTACCCCGCCAATTTCTATATTGAAATTTGTAGTTAACCATAATAGTAGCTTTAACCATGTTTGAAGACTCTCGCTATAACAGTTCTTCAGTTGAGCGATATTAATATATGCATCCTATGGGAGCTATTTCCCCCCTGCGCCTACCTGCTTTATTTTTATTTTCGAAAGTGTAGTATACCATAAGCGTAACTTTTGCAAAGTTTGAACATTCTCACTATAACAGTTCTTAATATATGCGATATTAAACATTGGCGTACACTGGGGGGTTCCACTTCCCCCACTGCTATTTTATTTAAATTTTGGGCCTCAGAAAAGTTCAACAAAATGCGTGCACCCGCTCCTAAGATATGTGATATTTAATATTGGCTTCCAATGGGAGGTACCAATTCCCCTGCCCCTATCAAAAAAATAAGTAGCCTAATTTATTTTTAGGGCTCACGTGATGTTACTGTAAAAATTTCAAACAAACATACAAACAAACAAACATACAAACATTTTTCATTTTTATATATATAGAAGAAGATATATAGATATATGGAAAAAATTTTTGTAGCGATGTTCATATACATATTTTTTTTTTCTCATTATTTATTTATTGAATCTTCATATATTAAATATGAACTAACAATAATTAATCAAATCTTAACCTAATACGTTATTTTTTGTCCTGCCAGTGCCAGACAAAAATTTTCTTCATCGCGGGTTCTGTTCACTTTTATAGTGTTTATCGCTCATCTAATTGGATAAGTGCTGCAGTGTCTCTTCTTCTTAAGCGAGTGTGGCCGCTATCATTTAAAATATTTCGTGCTAGTGGGTTTGGGTGCGATTCGAGCCTTTTTAAGTATTTTACTGCATGTTTCGTAATCATAGTTTTAACTAATGGAACATTAAGATCCTTGTGAATATTTGAGTTTTTAACATACCAAGGGGCAGCTGTGATTATTCGAAGTAGTTTATTTTGGCGCCTTTGAATTTTTTCGATATTAGAGGCCGAGGCAGTGCCCCATAACTGAATACCATAGCACCAGATTGGCTTTAAGATGGAGTTGTAAAGAAGAAGTTTGCAGTCGAGACTAAGGACAGAGTTTCTTCCAATAAGCCAATGAATTTGGATGGCTTTTAGTTTCATTTGAGTTAATTTTGCCTCTATATGGCTTTTCCACGTTAAACGGCGATCTAGATGAATACCGAGGTATTTTACATGCGAATTTTGAGGTATTATTTGATTATTGATTTTAATAGGGGGGCATGATTCCCGACGCAAGGTGAATGTTATATGTACGCATTTTTGCTCATTGACCTCTATCCTCCATTGCTTTAACCATAGTTCGAGTTGAAATATATGATCCTGTAGGTATCGAGATGCTTCTTGACGGTTTTCGTGCACGCTCAAAAAAGCTGTATCGTCAGCAAATGTTGAAGTTTGTGTGTAGTTGTTTGTTGGCATGTCCGAGGTATATATTAAGTATAAAAGTGGGCCCAGGATGCTTCCCTGAGGGACTCCAGCGTCAATTTGCTGAGGAGAGCTTAAATAATCACCTTCTTTAATAATTAATTTTCGACCGACTAAGTAGCTTTCTAACAGCTTGTGTGTGTTTACTGGTAAGTTGAGCTTCAATTTATGTAATAAGCCTTCATGCCAGACTTTATCAAAAGCTTGAGAAACATCGATGAAGAGAGCGGAGCAGTATTTTTTTTCTTCAAAGGCTTTTCTTATTGCGTTTACTATACGATGGGTTTGCTCAATTGTGCTGTGTTCTCTTCTAAAGCCGAATTGGTGGTTAGGAATACATCTATTTTCATTTAAAATTGGGGTTAATTTTGACGCTAACAGCTTCTCAAACAGCTTTGATATATTAGAAAGTAAGCTTATAGGCCTATATGACTCAACTTTTGTGTGATCCTTTCCAGGTTTAGGTATCATGGTGACTAAGGAGACCTTCCACTTTTGAGGATAGTATTCAAGGCGTAAAATAGCATTAAAAATTAAAAGAATAATTTTCTTTGCTATGCTGCTGATCTTATCAAAACCAGGAGCCTTCTTGGGGTTTAAATCACAAATAGCCTTTTCGATTTCTCTTATCTCAAATCTTAGCGGAACAGCTGCTCTAGCAGCAACAGGTGGTAACTCGACCGCAATATCGTGAGATATATTTGGGGTAAATACGTTTTTTAAATGATTGACATACAGATTTCCTTTTTCAACATCATTTCTTGCCCAACTTCCATTCAAGTTTCTTAATGGTGGTTAAGAGACAACTGGCCTTTTGAGATTTCTAGCTGCGCGCCATAATGAGTAGTTCGATTGTGGGGTTGCATCAAGTTCCTCAAGATATTTTTCCAGAGAAGCCGTTTTCTTAGTCTGCAGTAACTTTCTAAGTCTTTTTGTACACTCTTTAAGTAAGTTCTTAAGTTGAGGGGATCTGTGCAATTGCCAATCTCTTCGAGACCTCCTTTTTTCAGACAAAAGATGCTCGACATCTGTGGAATATATTTTAATAGTTTTTGTTTTTTTGGGGACAATATTGGAATGTTGAACAGCTAGTTTCAGAAAACTGTCAAAATTGTCAATAGAGCGATCTACATAATCCGGTGTACATATATGACTGAATATCTCCTGTAGATCCTGTGATGAAAGCACTAAGTAAACTACAATTTAAATGCCAACCTTCAAAGTGAACGATAAAGCACAAGAAGGAAAAGGAACTCGGAAAATACATGATATCAATGTGGGGGTTAACCCAAAAAATGATTTGAGAATACTTTTATCTACTCACTTTTGGGAAAATGGGAGAGAAAATATAGACTTGCAATTTCATATTTCGATCTTGGACAATAAACATATTAATAATGAAACGGGAAAAAGTAACGGCGAGTACAATAAAGAAAAAGATTTCAATTTATTTGTTTACAAATGCATAGTTTTTTAACTCTGCAGGTGGGAAATAAAATACACCAAGCCATACTTTAAAAACTTTACAACAGACAGCAAAAACATGTGGAAAATCAAAAATGCTTATATTTCTGTATTTAAAAATTGATTTTGTTCGAATATTTTATATGACTTTATTATGTATATTTTATATCGATGATATCCTTAATCAAGTACCGCCATATAATTAATATCCCTTTACTTATTAAGTTGGAATAGGCGTCTTTGACCTCCTATGATGGTATTGGTACGATTTAATCCCTTGAGACAAATAGCACCAATTCAAACAACAAAAGGTCTGATATTTCCCAAAAATAATACAAAGTTTGCAACAATTTTTTTTAACCTTACTTTTCATTTCAAAATGTGTTATACAATTATACAAGTAACAAGAGAGAATGATAAACAAAGTTTGTCGAAATATTTGACTTAACAAATAAAATAAAATAAAAACGTTAGTGATTTAATTTATCTATATTTAAAACAAAAAAAGACCTCACTTCACAATCACATTCTCATTATAGTTTACAAATATAGTGGCAAACAACATTAAATACGCTTGATGCCCTTAACACCTAAGCAAGTTGTTAAGTTAAGTTGTTTTCAACTTTTCTATCTCAAAAACTACATTAGATAGTATCTGATTCCAACAGTATAATCTCTCCCTACATAACTATTGTTGCATTTTTAAGACCTGCTTGCATAATTTTAATAAATAAATCTAAATTTTAAAATATACATAAGTTCAATGATTAAGTTCGATCTCATATGGGTTGTAGCAAAACTCGTTTTATTCGAAAATCCGTAGCAAAACTCATTCGTTCTAAAATTAGATCTATTATTTTTTCTATATTTTTAATTAGGCTTAAGTTCATGAAATTTAATTTTTTATTAAATTATTTTTGTGAAGAAAGGAATTTTACAACATGAAAATTAATTAAAATTGTTATTGATAATCTTTCATTCTTGACGTGGCTCGGGCTCGAACCCTGGCCGGCAGGTTACCATGACATGTTTCGATCGCAACCACTCGATCTCCTCAGATGGATTTGCCGTCTTACACTCGCAGCCATCGACGACTGCTGACGTCACTAGTCAAACATCAATCCTTAAACCAAATTGTATTTTAACATTTGGTAGATCGAAATTTGCTTTCCCGAATGATTATCCATCTTAATTGATTTTACATGTTTTTTTCCTTTAATAAAAAATTAAATTTCATGAACTTAAGCCTAATTAAAAATATTAAAAATTTGGATTAAAAACCATAAATAGTTCAACAAAATAACCACAATACTAATTATTTTTTCTATATTTTAGTTGGTTTTAATTTTTCAATTGTTGAGTTATTAATCAAGAGTGGCATAACATTTCAAAATCAAAAAAGTTCAACTAATTTTGTCCATTTATTCGCGCGCTATATGTGTTTTTGCATTTTCCCAAAATTCGAGTAAAGTGTAAAGCTAAGATTCCACTATCGGCTCAAATAGCACAATCTGTGACGATTTTTATTGCGCTGTATCGGCGCACATTAAAAAAACATTGCACAGTTTGTTCTTGGGTGGTCCCATTATCGTCGCACATTGTGAGAATTTTTGTTCGGTTCATATCGGCCTAAACTCAATTGCGACAATAATCGGTGCAATGCGGTCACACTATCGCGTTATTTGGGCCAATTAAATCATAGTATGTTTTGGTTTATTTGTTTGTTGGCGACATAATTTTACTTTAAAAATTCGCAAAATTCTCCGTCTGAATATTCCATTATTAGTTTCCTAGCAATTTTAAATAATATATTCATATAAAATTAAAAATGTATTAAATTTTATTCAAACTTACTGCACTTGTTTTTTTTTAATGTAATTGTTGTTCTGTTAACAGATGTTTACAAAGCAGGGATGGCAACATCGATACAACAGCAATGTTTTCGTTAAAGCAAATTGTTTTTTTTCATTTAACAGTACAAATGTATTATTTAACTTTTTAATACATAAATAATAGATAAAACAAATGTAATTTTGGTACAAATAAGCTCAAAAAAGTAGTCAGTTGGTGCACTTTAAAAAAATTCGTTTTGCCATCCCTTGTATCGGCGCTGATTGGCGACTGTGATCGGCACACAAGTGGCCGATAAAAATCGGTACATATTCAACAATTTGATTGCTCCACATTGTGCAAAAGAGTGTTCACATTATCGCCGCATCAATGTTAATTTTGATTGTCCACAGTCAGTACAATTTCGGCACAGATTGTCGCAAATTAAAAAATATTGACCGTTCACACTATCGGCACATGAAATAAGACAAAAATTGGTTCATTGCGCCGATAGTGGGACCTTAGCTTAACGAACGAGTTTTGCATCTCACCTACTCATTTATGAGCCAATATTGCAAAATTTTAAGAGAAAATTTCTTCGGAATACCCATTTTAATAAACACGCGGACAGACGTACTTATAAGAATTAAGAATATTTATACACTTTCTTTAAGAATACTATTGCAGAATCTCTTGGAAGGTAACGGAGAACAGGAATAGTAAATGCGTTCGAGTGTAATAAAACAAAGATAAACGGAAGTCACGATGTTTATGGAGCCAATGAATAATATTAAACAAATTTTGTCGAGAATGAGATCTGCTGCAGTAAAAGCGAAAATACAAAGACGTAATTTGTAACACATCAAATTTGGATTATTAAAGATTAGCGGGTAATGATCAAAAATAAAAAAAAACATTAACCCGAAGCGTAAGTAAGAGGAATATACTCTGAAGGATAAGCAGGTCAAGCGATCTATAAAAGATGATAAGAGAGACCATAACTGCAAATTAGCTAGAGAAGCTGAAAATGCTGCTGCAGCACACAAAATAATGGACCTTTTTAAAATACCAAAACTGGCTCACTCTCTAGGATGTCCGTTCCCATTAAAAATCTTGAAGGACAGCTAATTAACAACATACACAACCAACTGAGAAAATGGAAGTAACTTTTCATGAGTGTATTAAACATTCACCAGACTACTACCTATCAGTACAGAAGTACCATCAAAACTCGAGATTGTAGAGTCCATAAGGGCTCTCAAGAATTGTAAGGATTAAAGGTTTAGACAAGATTGGGGCGGATATGTAAACTCTCGATAATATTTAACCAGATATTGAATGCGGAATTTTTCCTAACGATTGACTGTAATGAATATTAGTGAAACTGCCCAAAAAAAGGAAAGCAACAGACTGCAACAACGAACAACTTTGGTCAAGAGTAGAACAAAATGACATCAATATTAATATCCGTAAAAAAAATTTGGATGGATCGAAACACTTCGAAAACCTCCTAGGGAAATACACACGTAATACAATCATGCTCTTGACTATAACCCACAGAGTAGCAGGAAATGAGGTCGTACAAGAAACACATGGCGAAGATCAACATTGCAAGAATTTAATAAAATGGCAGTCAGCCTAGGACGTACATTTAACAACAATCGTGATTTTAAGTATCTTGCAGTGAACAGAAGAAGAAAGATAAAGAAAACTAATATACAGCCTATGCCCAGTATAGGGGCAACCCGTAATTAATTAGACGCGAGAAAGGCATTATTATTTTCATTGCAGAAATTACAAACAGCATGACAATATACACTAACTCTTTAACAATTTCGAACGTTGACGTTCTCATAGAAATTTGTATGAAAACACTCATTTTTAAAAATATTTTCTATATAAAATCCTATGCGAACGTTTACGTTCGAAATTATTGAACAGGCTGTAACTATTGCCACTTGATGTGAAGTGTAGAAAATCATTAGCACAAACACAGTGTATTTTTTACTCACAAATACCCTGCAAGTATTTGCTGCCGAGAAAGTGTCGCTGCCCTGCAGCTAAAATCCATACTAGTAAGGTTTTGGACTAGTTTATTACTAGTTTTAAGGCGACGAAAATAAGAAAAATTATGAAATTTCGGCTGCCTTGCCTTATACCCGTTTATTACCCATTTTTACAATTGAATTAACATAGGAAAAATGGAAAAAGGGAAAAAACTCCCAAGGAATTTTTATTCACGATAGAAGTGAATAGTAAAAAACTTCTTAGACAGTAACAAGTTACTAAGATATTTATATAGAAACCTATATATTCAGCAATAATACCTCCCATCTTTCCTCCGCATCAGTTCTTTAAGATTGTGCGCAATATAATAGTGTGTTGAGAAAATAAATTTGTTAAACGTTTACCTTTTGTTATTTAACTTATGGGTATTATGAATTTGGAACGGCATTTGTTTTATTAAAATATAACAATTTTTCACTTATTTTTATCAAAGGAACAAGCAATTAAAAGTTATTTAAACAACAATACTTCATAAAAATATTGTTGTTTCAAATACATCCCTGAAGGAAACCTGGGTGCAGGTGTCTCCAAGTCACCAGTTTTGTCGACTATATTGGTGACATTGTCAACGAAGTGTCTAGTCTTAATACGAAAAATTTGTTATCAATAACAGGTGGCATGTCATAACGTCCAGTGCTATAGTCTCCGTGGACACTATGACACTCCAAAAAGTGTCACAGTGTCCATGGACTTTATGACACTTTTAAAAGTGTCATTATGTCCACCAGTCCGTGGACGTTATAACACTTTGTAGAGTGTCATAATGTCCACAACATGCTTACAAACTGGAAAGCATAGACCGCCTTTGGCCGGGCGCAAGGATTTTCTCCTCTTTGATAAAACAAATACCGGCTTCGCTTCCCTGCGAAATCGGCCTTCGTTCGGAAACGAGGCAGATTTTTAGAAGCTTAACTTAGCTCAACCGGTACTTGTTGTACCATAAAGGAGAAAATCCTTGCGCCCGGACAAAGGCCGGCTGTGCAGAGAAGCTTTAGTTTGCGAAGCCGGTTTTTGCAACACCATAGAGGAGAAAATCCAAGCGCCCGGCCGAAGGCCGGCTGTGCGGAGGTATTTGTAATACCATAGAGGAGAAAATCCTTGCGGCGAAAAGTGGTTTCGTTATATATTTAGTATATACACCCAGAGCAAAAGCAGCAAAACCATTTTTAAAAAAATGTTAACCATATTATGGTTAAATTCGTTTCTTTAAAAATAGTTTTGTTGGTTGTGACCATATTAAAACATGCTTTTCTCTGCGTGCATGTAGATCTTATTTTGTATTTAACTTCTTTAGCAATTATGGACCTAATGCAACTTTTAAAAGTATCATAATGTCCATTTTCAAAGTGTCATAATGCCCGCGGACATTATGACACTATGACACTGGACGTTATGACATGCCACCACATGCCACCTCAATAAAAACTGAGAAGTATAATTCCTATAAATTTTGAAGAAATAATAAATAAAGATTGTTATGATTTCGTATTCTTACAAAAAGTGTACACTACTTTGACTTAAATGTACTAGCGATTCCCTGGTTCCAATGTCTACTAGTGCTGGGAAACTATCAATAGACTATCGATATGATCGATAGTCTGAAAAAATCGAAAATATCGATAGGAAAAATATAAATATCGATATTTTTAGTATTTAAAATACAGATATGAAGACATCTAACAGCAGCTATACACACACAGTTTTTGCCGCAAATTTTTACTTGCTATTATTAATTCGCGCTGAATTACAGCAATGAATACAAACAACAAGAAGGGCAAGTGGTATAGATTGCTTAGCAGTGCTTTTTACTGCTAATTAAAGGCCTTTAGGACAAAACAATGAACGACCATTAGAGGATATGTCCGCTAAATTGATTACCTTTTTGAGTTTAGAATTAAGAAAGTTTTTTAAAGTTGCAATGGAATATCTTATAATCCCTGTTACTTCGGGTCCTTTAGAATGGTACTTATCAATTTTTAAAAAACTGTCATATAAAATAACGTGCGTATATGGCGTATACAATGAAAAACGGCCCCAAAGTTTTCCATGAGACACAACAACACGCAATTTTTTTTTTATTTTTTTTTTTTTTTTTTGGGTTATTTTTCATTTATTCGTTAGGGTGTTTTTGCATTTTAAGTGGAATGAAAAATTACCCCAATATAAAGGAATGAAAAATGGTCCCAAATTAAATCACAATTTTTTTTCTGGCTATTTTTCGTCTACTAATAAAAAATGCAAATTTTAAGAAATGAGAAATCATCCCAAACATTTTTACACAAATTTTATAAAATTCTATGTAAAAGTTTCTAGGGATAGTATAAAAAACCCGAATTCTTATAGCAAAGTAGAGAAAATCCTTGTCGGTTATGCAGAGATGCTTTAGTTAGCGAAGCCGGTGTTTGTTATACCATAGAGAAAAAAATCATTGAGCCCGGCCGAAGGCCGTCTATTAAGAGAAGCTTTACTGATCGAAGCCAGAGTTCGTTATACCAAGACCCGGCTGAAGGCCGGCTAAATATTGAAGCTTTAGTGAGCGAAGCCAGTGTTCGTTATACCAAAGAGAAGAGAATCCTTTCACCCGGCCAAAGGCCGGCTATATAGAGAAGCTTTAGTCAGCGAAGCCAGTATTCGTTATACCATAGAAAAACCAGGCCAGGCCGGAGGCCGTCTATAACGTGAAGCTTTAGTAAGCAAAGCCAGTTTTCGTTATACCATAGAGAAAAAAATCCTTACGCATGGCCGAAAGCCCAACCATGCTATCAATTGCATACATTTTGGGGTAATTTTTCATTAAAAAAATGGGGCCATATGGCATTATGAAAAAAAGCCCCAAATTTTGGGTAAATTTTCATTAATATTTTTGGGGCCATATTTCCTGGGGCCATATTTCGACATTCGTCTCATACATTCAATAAAGTGATGAAATCAACGGACTGTTGCCTTATAAAAAATAATTTAAGTTTTCCTGTACAAGTACAGACATTCAGTCGATAGTAATATCGATATATCGATAGTGAAATCTCAACTATCGATAAATATCGATAGTGGAAAATATCGATAGTATCCGAGCACTAATGTCTACATTAGGGTGGCCATTATTTACTTTTTTTTTTGATTTCTTATACTCTCGCCCTTCAAATCGGTTCAGTTTTATGTAAAAAAAAATACAAAAAAATTTCGTAACGATAAGTTGTGTTTTAGGGGGGCGTCCGATGCTCAAAGTTTGCCATCAAGCCATTTTTTCAAATGTCATTTGTTTGCATATTACTATCTTTTAAAAACAAAATTTTACAAGAATATGATATATGGCAATAATTTAGCTCTTCTAGTCAACAACATTAGCCTTGAAGAAAGTTGTTTGCTTAAATAAATATTTTAGAAAATAATTAAGAAAATAACAACAAAATACCAAACTTTTTATATACGTTTTATATATATAAAAGGGGAATTTAATGTCAAGTGACTCAATTTTAAAATCGGTCTTCCGATTTGGATCAAATTTTGAAAAAAAATTTTTTTGTTTTTTTTTAAATTTAATTTTTTTTTTAAATTTAAAACTAGGCTAAAAAAAATTTTTAAGTTTTAAAAAAAAAATAAAAAAAAAATTTTTAAAAAAAAAAATTTTTAAAAACGAATTTTTTTTTTTTTTAAAGAATAGCCATAGAAAGAAGCTTGGGACAAATTTTGCTAGCACCAATAGGTAATAAGTTACATGTATGAGAAAGAACACCTGTATGGCAAACTTTGACCCGCTCTAGCTCTGAAAATCCGATCTTGTTGACAATTTGTGTCTAAACTGCTAACCAATAGGACTAATATTGGTGCAAATTTCATCCAAATCGGAAGACATCGATTTCAAAATTGGATCACTAGACATTAAATTCCCTTTATATATATATAAAACGTATATAAAGAGTTTGGTATTTTGTTGTTATTTTTTTAATTATTTTCTAAAATATTAATTTTGAGCAAAAAACTTTCTTCGAGGCTAATGTTGCTGACTAGAAGCGCTAACATGTTGCCATATATCATATTCTTGTTAAATGTTGTTTTTGAGAGATAGTAATATGCAAACAAATTATATTTGAATAAATGGCTTGATGGCAAACTTTGATGGGCGGACGCCCCCCCTAAAACACAACTTATCGCTACGATTTTTTTTTTTTTTTTTTTTACATAAAACTGAACCGATTTGAGGAGGAAGAATATAAGAAATCAAAAAAAAAAAAAAAGTTCTCCATACAACTAACGGTTCCCAAAGGAACTACCTAGTCAGTACCTGGTTAGTAGTACCAACGTCAGTAGTAGATTTCCAATGACACGCACATGTTAAATGTCTATTTTAAATAACATTGCCTGGGGTACATTAAGTCACTAGTACTGGTGACTGTGTCAATAGTGAATCAGTACAGATTCACTAGTGACATTTCCTGCAGGGATGATATTGGGTTCAATTAACAAATGAGATAAATTAACGGTCTGTGTAAACATATAAATTCTTATAAAAATACAAATACTGATTTTGTGTTGACTTTACAATATTAATGTGTAAATTTTGTTTGATATTGTTACGTTTTTCCTTTAATAAACGCGTTCGGTTTACTCCCTTTATAATAAACCGTTGAGTTCTTTTAATTGCAAATAAAAATAAATACACACACTTATTCAACTTTACAAACGAACAGAACCGTTTCTCAAAAAAAACTAAAAACTATTATCCCCCTTTTTATATTTCATAATTATTTCTAGATTTTTCCTGAACCTTCCCATAAAAACTATTTATTATGTTCTATAACCATTTCTAGAAATGACAGGGAAATTTATATAGGAATTACTTTAAAATAACAGTTGTGTTGAAAATTATATTATTATAATTATAATGTGGTAATTGAATCAATTATTTTTTTTTGTTGAACGAAAATTAAAAATATAATTTTGATTTAATTAACATTTTAGTTGTTTTGAAATAAATTTTGAATCAAAATAATAATCAAATAACAAAAAATTATTTCCTTAAAAATAAATTAATTTAAACTTGTGAAATTGTTTTTGGAAATTGCTAAAATCAATCAACACATTGTTTGAAACGGGATAGTTTTTTGATAATTTTTTTAATTAAAAATTAAACATATCATTTATTGAAAAAAAAATATTCAAAATATTAAATTTTTACAATTTTTAGTAATCAATATAATCATTTTCTTAATAGGTGCAAAATCAACAAATGGGTTGCTTGATTCTATGAATTTGGTATAAAGTTGGTGATTAGAGAAAATTTTTAATTTTTTCTGTGTATAAATAATTCTTAGATAATTTAACTTTCGTAACAATATTAAATAAATAGAGTTCACCCTTAAATAAACAATATATATCACTTATGTAAAAAAAAACACAATAAAACATTTATATTCACAAAAATTTTGTTACCCTTTAATCACATCGCCCATAAAAAAAATTAAAGACAGTTGTATAATTTTAAAATTATATACCAAACTTGGATGCAAAAAAATAACGATAATAAAATGAACAAATGAGAATAACCTTTTAAATTTTATGTTGTAAATATAATATCATATGCTAGTTCCGCCGTTACACACATAACGACACTCAAAATACATTAATTAACACACAAAAACATACATACATACATACTCATATGCAAATATTTTTAAAGGCAAAACAGTTTAATTAATTAACAAAAAATGTTGTGGTTTGTTATAAAAGTCAAATAAATATTTCTGTTGTTCATTTAAGCATTAAATATAAAAAAATGTATGCACTCAAACAGCATTAAAATAAATTTGCGTTCATCAAAAGTATGTAAGAATTTAATGTTGAGCAGCTCAAGCTATATAGATACCCTACACTACGGCGAGGTGAATATGTAAAATAATAGGGTTGTTAGACTATCGTTGCTTAATAAGATTTTAAAAATTTGTTGGTTAACATTGCCCAAGAAGAAATGCAAGAGGAGATTACATTCTGAGAAGCATTGTAGAGCTGTAAAAGCACAACTATGGCGAAAAAGTTGTAAAATACACGACAGCATATAGACTTAAATGGATAGACCATGTTCTAAAGATGGATCAGAACGGGATATAAAATCTTATTCTTGAACACAACCTACAAACTTTAAGACATAAAGTTCATCCACGTAAGCTAATTAAATACATTTACTTCAATGTGCATTTGAGGAAATGAAGACATCGTCTCCAGAATAGCAAGAATCTTTTGGTATTATGACCAAAAGCTTTTCAATATTAGATGAATCGTTCTCATTTGGAACGTAATCTAGTATTCTGTTCAGCTGCGAACGGTTGAGTTGCAGCTCACTTATGCTCTAAGTCATTGGTCTACACATTTCACATGTTCAAATCAGCATCTGAAAACGAATGAAATAGTTTAAGTTACTAGTTACTTTATTTATTACATTTAATTAAATAATAATAGATAATTGAACAAAAATTATTAAAACAGCAAGAATAAAATTAAAAGTACATAATCTTCAATACAAAATATATGTTTATGTATAAGTTTATCCAAAAATTTAGGAATTAAGGTTAGTAAATAAATTTAGAAATAAGAAATAGGAAAAAAAATTTTGTAATAACTTTACAATTCAGGGATTAAAATATTTGGTTATTAACAAAACAACAAAAATTAGATTTAGGACAACAAAAAAAAAAAAATGAATTTTGAATATAGGATTTAATGGTTTACGGATATGGTCAGTTGGATATATTCAACAGTAAATTAGTCTTAAAACCAGATTGACTAAAATATTATTGAATTATACCTAATAAGGTATTACTTCCACGGTATTTTCACAAAATAACACTAATATGTAATAGGTTTGGTCACCTCAGCCATATAAAAAGGTTGATTATTATCTTCTCTTGAGATTATTTTAACACAAGCCACCTATTTCAGTATTCTAACTTTAATATCGCAAACCAGTATCTTTAGTTTCTTCCCAAAAATGACAATAGGTCAGGTATCTTGCTGCTTTTTAAGACCTCAAGATAAATGCTGTCCAGCATACACTTGATCAATGGGAGTATAGATTTATTTTAGAATTCCGACACAGGTAGAAACTGACCTAAATTCCTATAATTAAAACGTCCATTTCACAGAAATATTCACACTTAATCACAAATTTTTCCTTACCGCAGAGTATTGTAAATCCCGTCTCGTTTTTATTTCCAAAACAAAATTTAAAACAAGATTTTATATTAAAATTCCAAACAACTTATTTTTCCTTTGACCGTCTCCCTTTCAGTTTTTCTTTAAAATTAAGAAATTTTTCCCAAATTTTCGACATTTAAAAAAAATAAAAATCAAGGCCAATCCGATAAATAAAACTGTATTAAAAAAAAAACAATTGCTTTTACAAAGTAAATTTTGTTACAGCCAGACAAAAAAATTTAGTAAAACATATTACCTAGTTACAAATTATATAAAACTAATTCATGCGAAATACGTCGATATCACAAAGAAGATGAAAATTAAAGCACGCTGTAAAATTTCATCTGAAAAATTAAGACGATCAACATACTATCGTGCAATAAACCCCAGAACAAACTCAGGTCCATATATCCTTTATATGATACATTCCACAATAGCCACCGCTAACATCCTCCAGTTCATAGTTTACTTTCCCTATACGTTTCCTCACTACAGCCTTTATCCCCCTGGGTGCTAATTTTGCATTAAAACTATCGACCAATGAACTTTGTGCAAAGTTCCGGCGTATTACCACCTGTCCAATATTTAGCTCCCGCTTTCTTGATCTTAAATTGTATGATCTGGCATTGCGATCGTAAGCTTCCTTTATCCTAGTCTGTATAGAGTCCCTTAATAGTGTAAACTTGTCCGCCCTTTCAATACCAACGTCCGTTTCCGCTAAAAGCCTCAAATTCCGTAAAATTTTGTAGTCCTGTCCGTGTGTGATCATTGTCTGTCCAAAAACCAACTCATAGGGGGTCCGTCCTGTCGTCTGATGTATGCCGCTACGAATCGCACAGTTGACACTCGGCAAATATTCGTCCCATTGGCGCTGGTCGTTTCCAATATAAGATCGAAGGGCTTCATTAATTGAACGATTCACCCTTTCACTCGCATTTGACTGAGGGCTATGAACTGCTGTGTACTGATGAGTTATACCAAATTTATCTATTATATTTTTAAACTCCTTAGATTTAAACTGGCTCCCATTATCAGAAATGATAATTTCGGGGACGCCGTAGCATGCAAAAATATCATTCTTCAAATACTCTACAATAGGTTTCGCCACGAACTTTTTTAACGGCTTTAAAAACGTGAACTTTGTAAAATGGTCTAATATTATAAAAATACCAATATTCCCATTCTTAGTCCGTGGAAATGGTCCTATAAAATCCATATAGAGCCGTTGAAATGGTCTCTCGGTATTGACCATTTCACCCATAGGAGGTTTAAGGGATGAAGTTGGAGCCTTGGACGTTTTGCAGTGAAAACACTTTTTTACATAGTTTTTAACATCGGTAGCTAAATGAGGCCAAAAGAAAAATTGCCTGATGCGATGAATAGTTTTTGCAATTCCTCCGTGAGCTGAATTAGGCACATCGTGCGATGCATATAACACATTATTTCTCAGTTCTTCAGGAACAAACAGTTTCCACGATTCCGATTCATCAGCCTCACCCGATGAAAAATTCATTCTCTTATAAATAAACTTGTCAATTATTTGAAAATCTGGTAATTCGGATTTCGAAAGTTCATCTCTCATTCTACTATACTCAGGACTTTCGAATGCACTGGAGTTGAGGTCAATTATAGGTACAGTCTCCAACTCCAATGCGATCACACTCCTTTCACCCTCAAAAACCCTCGACAAAGCATCTGGCACTACATTATCCTTACCCTTCCGATGTTCAATAGTAAAGTCATATCCCTGCAATTTTAACGCCCACCTTGCCAAACGTCCCGATAAGTCTTTTTGCCTCATGAGCCATTTGAGGCTCGCGTGGTCGGTTATAACCCTAAAATTGTGTCCTTCTATGTAGGCTCTAAACTTTTTTATTGCCAATATCACAGCCAAACATTCCAACTCAGTTATTGAGTAGTTTCTTTGGGCCTTATTTAACTTTTGAGACATGTACGCTATCGGCTTTTCATTACCCTCATCGTCCAGCTGAGCTAAAACAGCACCTATTCCACATGTACTTGCATCACACTGGAGAATAAAAGGTTTTTCAAAATTTGCGTGAACAAGTACGGGGGCTGATGTTAATTTACGTTAAATGACTTCAAAAGACTTCTGAGCTTCATCAGTCCATGTAAAGGATTTCCTTTTAGACAACAACTCTGTAATGGAAAATGTTATGGTGGCATATTCGTCAATGAATCGACGGTACCAACCAGCCATCCCAAGAAACTGACGTACTTGTCGGGCGGATTTGGGTACTGGAAATTCCGATATGGCTTTCACTTTATCTGGGTCAATTCTCAAGCAACCCTCCCCTACAATATATCCTAGATACTGCACCTGCCGAATAGCAAAACTGCTTTTCTTCACGTTAATGGACAAATTAGCCCTACGGAATTGGATGGCCACCTCTTGTAAATGTTTCAGATGTTCGTCAAAGTCTTTCGAAATTATGAGAAGGTCATCAAGGTAAACAAAAACGTTTGTTTTTAAATGATACGGAATGACTTGGTCCATCAGTCTGCACATTGTTTGTGGGGCATTGCACAATCCAAACGGCATCCTAGTAAATTGATACAAAGGCCGATTAGGGATTGTAAATGCAGTCTTTGGTCTTGAAGATTCGTCCAATTTAATTTGCCAAAAGGCGTCTTTCAAATCCACCTTGGAAATATAATAAATTGGAGGAAGCCTTGAAATAAGTCCGTCTATGTTGGGAATAGGGTACGCGTCTTTTGTCGTTACTGAGTTTAATTTACGACTGTCCAAACAAAATCTGACTTTACCTGGCTTAACGATTAAAACCCCCGGAGATGACCAAGGAGAACTTGGGCACTCCTCAATAACTCCTAATTCTAACATCCTATCAATTTCCCCGCATAATAGCTTCTCTCTTGCCGGTGAGATAGGGTAATAGCGCTGTTTGATGGGAGTTGAATCACCAGTATCTATGTGATGTTCCAAAAAAGATGTGCAACCGAGTCCATCTCTGTCCGAATTTGGAAAAGAATCGACAACGATTTGCAGGCGTTGTTTTTGTAGCAAGGTCATAGGAATTTTATTTGGATCTTCATCAGCCGTGACTTCACACACGAGATTCTTTGTGAAAATTTGTATTCCGAACTTTTGCCAAAAGTCCATGCCACAAATAACATCCTGTGTTAACGACGGTATCAATAAAAATTCAATTAGCTTCTTTGAGCCATTATAGGAAATATCTATTTCTAAAGTCCCCAGCACCTTTTGCTGTTGTCCATCAGCTGTTTTGACATTACCTTTACTACGTTTAAATTTATTTGTTCCCAAAATTTCCGTACATAACGCAGCACCAATTACGTTCACATTGGCACCACTGTCCATTAACGCAAAACGGGTTTTACCAAATATGTCCAACTTGATATACGGTCTGTTATCATTATCCCTGCAAACCAATGAAGATATTACATGTTCCCGAAAACTTCTTTTACGTCTGAAAAATTCCCTAATTCGCCTCGAAGATCTACTCGCCCTTTTCTCCGATTTCGTTTCCCCAAATATTCTAGCCCTAACTCGGTTATAGTTATCCAAGCGTAAATGGAATGGTCGCTGGAGGGGATGCTGCAGTTGCGATGAGTAATTTTGCGTCTTGTCCGGTATATTTGTCACATCCAGTTTACCAGTCTCAGAAGTAATATAAGCTTCGCCCTCTAATTTTGTTTCGGATGTCCGCTTTTCAGAGCGCGAACATCCTTTGGGTAGTTTCCCCGACTTGGTGTGCATTTTGGGCAATTAGGTTTGAAAATATTTCCCGCTCCACAACCATAACAAAAAATTGTCCTAGGTTCCATGCAGTCAATAAAGGTGTGACCGATTTTGTCGCAATTCCAGCATTTTCTGCCTGCTATTAATGAAATTTCGGTTTCCTTCCTTATTTTGCTCTCAGAATTAATATTTTCCTCATCCATATCGATTTCCGCCACATGAGCCCTCTGATACGGCCGTTTGTTTATGTTAGATGTAGTCATGTCCCTAACAAACTTTTCGTGGCGCCTTACCGCACGTCTTAAATGCGCCACACGATAGATATCTAGGTGCAATAGCTCATGCCTCACTTCAGGTCTTAAATTTTTCATCATGACTTCACATAGCTCCGTTTCAGTAAATGGTGTAACAAGCCTGTCGCAGAGTACCATCATTGCATCGTAATAATCATCAAACGTCTCGTTGTGCTTCTGTTGTCTGCGTAGTATGTCATCCTTTATGTCAAAGTCCGTGTTATAGTCCTTGTACTGCCGTTTTAATGCATTACAAAGGTCATCCCAGTCCATCCTCCTACAACTACGATGATACCGCCAGAACCATTTGAGAGCCTTACCCTCGAACAAAATATGGGCATGCTCACATAACAATTCGAAGTCACCCCTCAAATTAGCATTAGTGAGGGTGTTTACCCTATAAATAAACTCGTCTACCGTAACCTCCGATGTGTCACCAGTAAATCGAATTCTCCAGTTGCGAACTAAATTTAAAATTTTCTCCGAACTCCTGTCAAAATTATTACCATAATTATGATAATTACGGTCGTCGTGTTCACTCCGAGCTATAACACTTCTATCATCATGCTCCCCAGGTTCAGCATGCCCCTGTTCAGTCCGATTTTGTCTATCCTGTCCTTCCTGACCAAGATTAGTTACAGCAAGAGTACGAAGACTCTCCCCTACCATATTCACCATTTCCTCTCTGAAACCCCTTAATGACTCATTCACGATGCTTTGAATTTGACTAATTGTCACATTCCCCTGTCCCTTAGGTTCTTTGCGGGACTGTGACCGTGTATTAGGTCTTCCAGCAGAGGTCGAAGGTAAAAGAGTATCACCACCAGCTCTTTTGTCTACATCTAAAACAGTTTCAGCAGCTTCCTGCTCTACCACAATAGGAATATTCCCGCAACTGCGGACTAACGGCATTTTATCAATAAAAAAAAATTAAATGTTCCGGGTACAATTCCAGTTATGTCAACGTTGACCAAAAACAAGTTTATATTTACCCCGAATCTAACTTAAAAGTATGTCAAAAAAAATTGTATATTTTCTTTCCCCAAAGGAAAACTGCAAAATCAGATTTAATTGAAAAAAACTGCAAAACAGACTAAAAGTATTATTACTACTCGGTGAAGTTGGGTATGGGAATTTAATAAAAAAAAACAAGTTACAGAAAACTAAAAGAAAATTATACGTTAAAAAAAAAATCATTAAAGTCAACACTACATAACAAAACGCCATCAACGAAAAGAAAAAAAAAAAAAGAGAACTCAAAATTCTTAGAAACTTTCAGAACAAGTCCAAAAGAATAAGATCCGAAGCTAAATTGAGAAAATAAAAGAAAGAAGGAAAAGTTTAGTTATCTGTAGCAGGAAAGTTTTCGATGTCAATACCAATTACTTTAATTCCTCACTTAAGAAAATCTAAACAAACTAATTTTGAAAGAGAAAACCTAAAAACTGTATTAAGGAAAAGGAACAAACGAGCAATGAACCGATATTATTATACTAACCAGAACCTTATCTCAAGTTTGAATCCAAGCCCTGATAACCTTTGTCTCATTAAAGTCAAAACCAGGATTTGTTCATCAAAGCAACTTCAAAATAATAAACAAATATGTCCACAGTCAGAAGTAATAAAACCACAAGTTATCTAAAAGAAAGAGAAACCTAAAAGAAGAACAATTGCGAATCACAACAACACACAAATAAAGTTCCGAAGCCTCAGTATCTAGATATAATTGCCCAAAATAGTTTTCTAAGTTTCGATAGCTGAGGCCCCACGTTGGGCGCCAAAAATCTCTGTAACGATCGTGGTATTATGTAGTTGTATTTTTGCTTTAGGAACGATGCTACCTGTAATACAGCTGTGCTCGTCGTTGGGGGGGTGTGTCAGTATTGTTCCTTTAAGTGGTATATATATTTGATCAGTTACAATAGATTTATTCTAAGGTAGCATAAACTCACATAACTCGCAATTATCTAAATAATAAAAAAAAAACAAATAAATGACGTCCGTAATGTTGAAGTATAGCTTATGGTGGAACTTGCTACACTTTTCCTTGCCCACCCACCATGCTGACCATAGGGTCGATATCATAGGCCAGCCCGATAAAAATAATAAAAAAAAAAAAATAAACACTTCAACTAACCCATACCAATATCTTCACCTTTCATAACAATAATAAGTCAAAGATTTAAAATTTCATGTCAACAAAGGTATTAATATAATTAAGTTTTATTTAACAATTATTAAGATATTCTAGGAAGGTAATAAATGAAAGAAATTTAAAAAGAAATTAAGAATATCTGGTGATGTTGAGCTAATATTAAAACTGGTGATAAGTGTATTAAGTGTAGGGTATTTATAAGTGACGTAACATGAATGATTTTAGACTAACACACAACTGTCAAACACTTTTCTATAGGGAATTTTCTTGAAGAAATATAAATTTATCTTAGATTTTCATGTTACGTTAAATAAGTATAAACAAAATTGGGTTGGCACTTTAAAAATTGGCTATCGAAATCAATGCATTTACACTTACGAATTCTTAGAGGGTCCAACGATGTCAGCAGGCGCCCGATGACAGTGGTTTCATGCGTTTTCAGATTAATTTTATTTCAGCATTCGATAGTCAATAAAAAAAAAGTAATTTGGTTAAATTTAAGTGTGGATTAAGTTATTTATTGATATATAAACATACTTACATAACTGAATCCACACAATGGTGTGTCGTATGTAAGAGTGATAGAAGTCGTAACTTCTAGGTGCTAGGGTTCGTGTCTTTGAGTTTGATTTCGAAGTAATTATATATATGACAATTTAGGTGACCAATCTAAGTTTATCCAAAAATTTAGGAATTAAGGTTAGTAAATAAATTTAGAAATAAGAAATAGGAAAAAAAATTTTGTAATAACTTTACAATTCAGGGATTAAAATATTTGGTTATTAACAAAACAACAAAAATTAGATTTAGGACAACAAAAAAAAAAAAATGAATTTTGAATATAGGATTTAATGGTTTACGGATATGGTCAGTTGGATATATTCAACAGTAAATTAGTCTTAAAACCAGATTGACTAAAATATTATTGAATTATACCTAATAAGGTATTACTTCCACGGTGTTTTCACAAAATAACACTAATATGTAATAGGTTTGGTCACCTCAGCCATATAAAAAGGTTGATTATTATCTTCTCTTGAGATTATTTTAACACAAGCCACCTATTTCAGTATTCTAACTTTAATATCGCAAACCAGTATCTTTAGTTTCTTCCCAAAAATGACAATAGGTCAGGTATCTTGCTGCTTTTTAAGACCTCAAGATAAATGCTGTCCAGCATACACTTGATCAATTGGAGTATAGATCTATTTTAGAATTCCGACACAGGTAGAAACTGACCTAAATTCCTATAATTAAAACGTCCATTTCACAGAAATATTCACACTTAATCATTTTTCCTTACCGCAGAGTATTGTAAATCCCGTCTCGTTTTTATTTCCAAAACAAAATTTAAAACAAGATTTTATATTAAAATTCCAAACAACTTATTTTTCCTTTGACCGTCTCCCTTTCAGTTTTTCTTTAAAATTAAGAAATTTTTCCCAAATTTTCGACATTTAAAAAAAATAAAAATCAAGGCCAATCCGATAAATAAAACTGTATTAAAAAAAAAACAATTGCTTTTACAAAGTAAATTTTGTTACAGCCAGACAAAAAAATTTAGTAAAACATATTACCTAGTTACAAATTATATAAAACTAATTCATGCGAAATACGTCGATATCACAGAGTGTCCAGACCATATGTGTTACAAATGTTATGTGTACAGTAAAATATTCGAATGAGTTTCCTTCTGAGTCCTTGCGAGGACATATTTTATAAATTTTTATAGTCATCTAAATTATAGGAAAGTACAAGTGTAGGCTCAAGTTTAAAGGTAATGTGCTTAATACAAAGCAACTAAAAAATTTTAAAGAAATCTTACAACCCCCCAAAAAAAAAACATCTCCAAAAAAGGTTTTTTTTTTAATTTTTTTTGTTTGAAATATTATGTGCTGGTCTCAGGATACTAACAACACAATCATTATAAACATATTGGGACATTTAAATAGTGCTTAAAATTATTGATTCTGGCGTTTCGATTGGACTGAATAAAGACAAAATTTGTAAAAATAAGCTTATTCTGGAAGAGCCTTGAGTCCTTAGTGACTGACATTTTTGAACATATTTGGCATAGCAATATTGCATATTAAGCAACCTTGCAGAAAATTGTAAATAATATAAGTATTTTGCTTAGTAATTAATTTTATTAAAAAACCGGAATGAAAAATGCCTTTCTAGCTAAAAAAAATGGATCGTTTTTAATTTTTTATATACCCTAGCCCCCGTTTACAAAATCCAGAAATATTTATATTTTTTTTTTCCAAGATCCCCCTCTGTGCGTTACGTGTTACTTGTACTTCAAATTTTATTTGAACATTAAAACTTAAAGGCGATGAAGCGTGAGACATTAAAAAAAAAACGCTATTGTATCTTAATTTGCCGTAAAGTCTGAAAAAGGGTCTTCTAATGGTAACCACAAAAGTTTGAAATAGGGAAAAGGCTAAATTAGATATGCTTAACTAGATAGCACTAGCTATCTTCTACCACCTGTTGTTCGCCAGATGAAGACATTTTAGTGCATAAACTTCTTAAACTCATCTTAGTATGGCAAGCGATACCGATACCAATACCGTTTAAATTGAATTCCGGTATTAATACCGATACCGAAATTAGTTTTTTGCATAAAAAACCGATAAACGTATATCGTTTCCCTTCATACCGATACCTACATTTCAGTATTAAAAAATAATCTATATATAAATCGGCTAAGGCAAAACAGTTAAGAACACCTCCTCCGTATGTCAACCGATTTGAACAAAATATACACCATTTGAGAGTTATTTACTCAAAGAAGTGCACAATATATCGTCACCTAAAATGCAAAAGGGCGTAACAACATTTTTTTTTTAATTTTATAGTGCATCATAATCATAATTTTAGTCTATGTAGTGCATTATAATCAACCAAAACTTGATTTTGAATTTTTTGGTTGTTACGCCCTTTTGCATTTTAGGTGACGATATATATTAATAAAATCTGTTCAATAGTTTCAGAGTTATAAGCGTTTAAAATTTCTACTAACACAAATGCAAAATAAATAAATAAAAATTTTTTTCCAATTATCAAATAATAAAAAATTAGGGTGATTGATTATTCGACATTTTTCAAAAACCGGTTTTCGAGTATTTCGACTATATAAATCTTATGTATAAATCATACCAGGCAAAACAGTTCAGAGCGATTTCTTCCTTTGTTTGTCAACCGAACCTCTACGGGGAGAAAAAAGGAAAAATACGGGAAACTAAATGATAACCTATAAGATAAAATATGTTGGTACTTTTTGTTTTTCATCTGGAACTTTTTTGAATTTTCGTTAATATTCGACCTATAAAGATAAAATTATACATTAAAGTGGGTGAATAAGAACATGTAAGGGTAGCTTTTTGGTACTTTTTCGTTCTAATCTGGTAATTTGATTAATTGTCGTTAATATTAGACATATAAACATAAAATTAAACGTGCAACGTCCTGAGTATATATAAAGAAGACTTTTTGATACTTTTTTGTTTTTCAATTGGTATTTTTTATATTGAAGATAAAATATGGATCGGAGGTTGGTCCTTCGACAAATCGATCCAATTTGAAGGAAAAAATAAATGCTCGAAACGAATTAATTCGTATCTACTTAGATGAATTATGTTTTCTTCATATTTACATACAAATTTATGGTCGAATTTTGACCATTAGGCGAACGCAAGTATGTATAATTTTTCAAATAGAAACAAATTAAAAGTTTTAACAGTTGTGCTTATGAAAAAAATGTTTTTTAAATTACATAATTTAACATGAGTTTTAAAACAAAATTTATCGGAAATTTTTAGGTGTCGTGTTTGACAGTTTGAAATACAAAACACAAGTATTTGTCAGCTTTGCGAAGGTTCAAATATGACTTTCATTCAGGTCTTCCTTACTGAAAGGGTTGTCGCTCATCCCCATTAAATATTAATTAAATTCTCCTATTGAATAAATAAAAACACAAATATTCACGATATCCACCGGGAAGGTAAGCTTCTTTGTTTTGCCGCCATTTTGGTAAACATTAGTCCTGACAGTTCTTATTTGGCAGTCGTGAAGTAGACATGTGGCAAATTTATTTATTATCGATAAACCAACGTGTTTTAATCGTTAAATTATTTTATCAAAATCAATCATCAATAACTGTGACGATGAGTAAGTTACGTAAAATTTTTGGGAGAAACAACGAGCCAACAAAACGCACTATTTATCCTATAGTGAATAATTTCGAAGAAAGAAGGGTCTGCAGGTGAAAGGCCCATAAAATGGACCATAACGTACTGCAAGATCGGCAATAAACATAACTGCTTCTCAAGAAAGTGTTCAAAACAATCCATCAACCTCAATTCGACGCCGCACAGTGCTTTGGCCCATAGACATAAATCAAAAAAAAAACAAGTCTTATATTGTGCTTAAAAATGTACAGATCGATAGATAACAAAATAATTAAAATGAATTTTGAAGAATTTTTAAGATTTAACTCTTTTTGGCGGCGCTAGAGGGCGCCAAAGTTTGAGAATTTATAGTAAAAATGGCCAAACAACTACTTGAGTTTTACATGCTTTAGGAAAACTGTTGTAAAACTGTTGTTTTTTAAAGCACGAGATTGAAATTTTTTTCTGTAGTAGTTTACTATATTTAGAACTAACTGTAAAAAATTTTTATTGATTTATTTTCTCATAAGTGTTTTTTTATTGGTTTGAAAAATGCTTATTATTTACTTAAGCTCTAAAAATTTTCTAACTTTGATGGAATATTAAAAAAAAAAGAAAAATATGGTCTATGGGTTTTTTTCTGATTTCGAATATTTAGACTGTTTTCTAATAACTACAAAAAAACAAATTGAAAAAATTTTACCACAACTTGAAAAAAAAAAACTTTTTTTAAATGGCTATTTTCGTGATTTTTGATCAAATTTTGATAGTTTTCAGGAGTTTAAAAGACAATTAACTACAAATACTGTGAAATATTAATTCAAACTTATACCATTCAATGAAAAACAACAAAAATCAAAATATGTATAAAAAATTGTTTGTGTTTGTCTGCATTTTACGGCATAAGAGGGCGCTGAAATCACAAATGCCCTTGGTTTTTTATTGTTTCAAGAAAATAATTGTAAAAAATTAATTTTTTGGATTACGAGATTCAAATTTTTTTCTGTAACAGCTAACTATATTCTAAACCATCTATAAAAAAATTTTACTGGAATTATGCTCCTATACATATTTTTTAATGGTTTGAAAAATGCTTATTATTTAGTTAAGCTCTAAAAATTTCTTAACTTTGATGGAATATTAAAAAAAAAAGAAAAATATGGTCTATGGGTTTTTTTCTGATTTCGAATATTTAGACTGTTTTCTAATAACTACAAAAAAAAAAATTGAAAAAATTTTACCACAACTTAAAAAAAAATGTATTTAAAAAAAATGCTATTTTCGTGATTTTTGCTCAAACTTTCATAGATTGAATTAGTTAAAAAAAAATAAACTAGGAACAAAATAAGAAAAAAATCCAAATATATATACTATTGAATTAGAAAAATTGGCAAGATAAATTAAAAAAAATTAGTATAACAGTTGTGTCTGTTTCTTTTTGTCGACACAAGATGGCGCTAAATTCCCAGATGACGTTGGTTTTTCATCGTATAAAGAATATTTTCAAAATGTGACTTAGTGCCGTTATTTTTTATTTAAATTGAAGATGGTTACGTGACAGAAGTTTTTTTTTGGTAACAGCCTTTGTTTGTAGTAAGAGCAATTCTATTGTGGAGTGTTCGAAAATATTGCATACAGGGTTTTCAATTTAAAAGAAAATAAAAATTTTCTATTAAAATGTTAAATCAATTTATATATTTAATAAATACTTACTTTTACAAACGAGTAAAAGTGAGGGCGCGTGGTTCAAAAAATGAACGTGCACATCTCTAATCAATTTTATTGCAATCAAAATCAGCTTATCAAATTTTATTGGAATCTTTCTATTTTTGAACATAGCTCCCATACAAATCATTCTCCCGAAAATAGCTTTTAATGCCAGCTTCCTTAAAAATATATGTAGTAACATACCAATATAAACCATAGGTTACATATAAACCCTCATCCAAAAAACCCATATATGAAGATGAAGATATCTAAATAATATTCGGCAGAAAGAACTTTGAAACGAATCTTAACCTCATAACATAATTTTGTTCTGGTGGGTCCATGATTGCCCATGGGTCCCAAATAGATTACAATCTAGGAACTTTGTTTTTAAATACTATGCTATAGGATATCACATGGTCGGGCTTGACCGATTATACTTTCTTACTTGTTATTTTTGCACGAGCATTTTAAGCGTTTTTCACTCATTTTTCATTAAATGATGTTTTTGTATTTTTCACATTTATAATCCGATTCTACCAAAATTTGGCACACATATATATCTAACAAATAGCAATTTTCATACCAAATTTTATTACGATCGGATAATTTTTGGAAGTGTTATAACATTTTTAAGAAAAAGGATATATGGCAGGACCTTGAGTCCTTGTTCAGATTTAAGTGAAAATTTGCACATACATTGCTAGTTGTGTGTGTATTAGTATGACCATTTTTTGTAGTTTTGTGGGCTTTATTGAAGCTAAAATTACATTTTTCCATTTCAGGACACATGGGAGGTAGGCGTGTCCTTGGACCGATTTGTCCAAAAATTCACATTTTTCTTAACTAAGCTATTCTATGCTTGTGTACCAAATTTCAAAAATTTCTGACAACTCCTTCTATTTATGTCCCTTCGTTATATGGGGACAAAGCACTGTGCGCCGTGCTCAGGAGCTTGGTATTCAAAGAACAACTTTGGCCACAATTTTGCACAAGGATTTTCATTGTTTCCAATAAATATTCAGTTAACACAAGAGCTTCTTCCACAAGACCATTTACGGCGCCGTAGTATACCTTCCCGGCGGACACCCTGCACTTAAATTATTCATCAAGCTTTGTGGTAGTAGAAATGAACCGGTCAACTGGCTTCCAAGGGCATGCTATTTGATACCTCTTAGTTGTTTTTTGCGGAGCTGTGTGTAGTTACTGGTTTATGCTGATAAATCAGCATCAATTGACGCCTTTAATGCCAGCATTGCTTGTGTTATTCGCGGGCAATTACAAAAAAGTGGCCTGAAATCCGAACTATTTTCAAATGTTAAGTACTTGAGTTTATACTCAGAAAAAAAATAGTTTGCTTTAAGCATCGTTCACAAAAGTAGCAGAATCTTCACTGGTATTCAAAACAAAAATCTTCTTCACACAAACACACTTACATATTTTAAATTAAGAAACCGTTTGCAAATTTTGCGCGGGGATACGCTATTTCTATGCGAATTTCACTGGTTGCTTAGGCCAGATCATCAGGAAACTTCATCCATAAAGATTGATGATCTGGCCTAAGCAACCAGTGAAATGCGCATAGGAATAGCTTATCCCATCAACAATAAATTTCAAGTGTTTTTATCAATAATAAAAACTGGGAATTAAGCACGAATAAAAAATCTTTTGAAATTAAAACTTTGTATTCCCAAAAATTTAAATTACTGTTTGATAATAAACAGGCAAGTGCACGTCCTAAAAAAACACTTAATTGACAACATCTTTTGTAAGTTGTTGTTGTTTTTATTTTGTTTTTCTTAACCTACTTACAACTGCAATTAATGTTGAGAGAATTTCAACATTTTTTTTTTGTTGATGTGTTTTGTTTAAACTTTGATATTATTAAAAGTAGAACTGTTGTTATAAGTCTTATACGTTTAACAGTTTTATTTGGTTTAATATCTTTAGTTTTTCTAAAATCTTTATGGATGAAGTTTCCTGATGATCTGGCCTAAGCAACCAGTGAAATGCGCATAGGAATAGCTTATCCCATCAACAATAAATTTCAAGTGTTTTTATCAATAATAAAAACTGAGAATTAAGCACGAATAACAAAATCTTTTGAAATTATTATTTTTTACAAAACTTCGTGAAAATGTTCATTCAAAACTAAATAAAATTGTTACAAACGTAATTTTAAATGTTAGACAAATTGTTGCTGAAGCGCGGTTGTAAAAAATTGATGCTATAAAGTTTAACACTAATATGCTTCAGTTGGCTTAACTAATTTTGCGAATAAGTATGATTCATATGAGTCGAACCATTTTGAACTTATTAAATTTGATTAAACTGTTATTTACTTAAGGAAACTGCTAAAAAGATCATACTTTCCGTACGGAATCAAATATTTTTTGAGTTTGTTTTTTATATGCTTTTGGGAGGTTTGTTGTAAATTTTGGACAGAAGCTTATGCAGACTTTAGTTGGGCCTTTATTCCGAAAACCAGTGAAAATGTTGCTGTCATTGTGAACGAATCCTAAAACTCAGTTTTTTTGTGTTATTTTTTACAATTTAAAGTTCTCTCGAGTTTAAAAAGAAACACTTTTTTTAATGAAAATTTAACACTGCAATAATAACATCAATAAACACACAATTTGTGTAAATATTTAATGAATCCCGTTAAATATAATTTACAATACTTAAACTATACAGATGTTAATTAACTTATTAACAACATGGCAGCCAAATTAAGCAACAGTCCAATACGCTTTAAACAGTGATTTACACAAGCAAATAATAAACAATGAGTAAGAAAATATGGTCAGGGCATATGGACTTTATGATATCTATTGCTGACGTTCATAAGATAACACATTTGGATCTAGGGTTACATAGTTTTAGGAATACATAATAAAATCTTCTTTTTAGTAGTTCTTCGAGCACATAGGCACCACTTCGGGAGGACTAAACAATGGCAACTGTTTAAAATTTCCTTTTTTAATTCTGAAAGGTATAAAAATTACAAAAATAAATTCAGCACCGTGTTTTCTGTGACACCCACCGCCATTAGTTAAAATTAAAATAAAACATTCAGTTAAGAGTAGTTTTTAAGTTACAATTAACACTTAGAAATTTTAAATTTTTGTATACTGACATCTTTCGGTATACTTGCACGTATGAGTAATATTTGCTAACTGCAATATGGGAAATTCATACGCACTTGAGGACTGCATCGAATAAGTTTTTGTTGTATGTGTAACACTGTGTGTAATTTTTTAAGTCATGGCAAAAGAACCTTATACAAACACCACTACGTGATAAAAGACTAAAAAAAAGACCCGTGTCTCCCAGTTTTGCCCAAAGTCATGCATTTTTTTTTATGGGCCCCCAAAGATTTGGGGTCTCGGTGTCATTTTTGCAAAAAGTGATAATTTTCTCAGGCTCATATCTTGCAAACGGTTCGGAATTTGGATTTACCATCTGAGACACAGTTGTAGATCTTGCCATAAAGAACAAAAATTGTGAACATATAAAATCAAAAAAACTTAATCTTCAAGATAAAAATCGCAAAAAACTTTAAAAAATTCGATTTTTTTTTTTACTTTTTTCTACTGTTCAGGTCCATAGTAGCAAACCGTTCAAAATTCAAGGAAGCAATCAGCTACAAAAATGTACACAAGATCTCATTGAACAACTTTCTAGAACAAATGAACTTACTAGGAATGATTCTTAGCACCGTTAACGTAGCCGCAAGGGTGAACAATTTTCCGAAAATTTGGTTCGAGAAAAAACAAATGAAATTAAAAAATTTTCGGGAAATTTTTCACATATGCGGCTACCTTAACGGTGTTAAGAATCGTTCCTAGGAAGTTTATATGCTCTAGAAAGTTGTTTATTGAGATCTAAGGTACATTTTTGTGGCTGATTGTTTCCTTGAATTTTGAAGAGTTTGCTATCTATGGAACTGAACAGGGGAAAAAAGGTAAAACAAATCGAGTTTTTTAAAGTTTTTTGCAATTTTTATCTTGAAGATTAAGTTTGTTTGATTTTACATGTTCACAATTTTTGTTCTTTATGGCAAGATCTACAACTGTGCCTCAGATGGTAAATCAAAATTCCGAACCGTTTGCAAGATATAAGCCTGACAAAACGATCATTTTTTGGCAAATTTTACACCGTGGCCACAAATGTTGCACTGTATAATTAATGTTCTTTTTACTTTTGATTACAGCACATACTCTAAATATTTGTCATCACTCATATAATGATGACAACTGAATTGTTGTTTTTATACGTTTCAAGAATGTACCCAGTAAAAAATGTGCTCCAAAAGGAGCAGGTTTTTTGTATGAATTCATTCCACAAATCGCTTTAAACCTGCTGATGGGATGCCTGATTTTTGTATGGGGTGTTCCCGGTTTGTAGGACTTTTTTCTGCTGACAATAAGCGCTTCTTTTAACATGCAAAAAAAGTGCTCCTAAAGTGCTTTTTTAAGGACTAACTATATTAACATATTTATTAATGTTTTGCTTTTACTGGTTTAAATACCTTTTCCAATCATTTTCGTAAACGATAATATATTTTTATTGTTTACGCTTTAAACCCCTCTTCGTTGTCAGCACTAAAATAGCAGCTTTTTTGTATGTTTTATTTTTTATCATTTACTGCTTTATAAGAGCTCTCTAATTGAAGCGCTTGATTGTCCGCTTTTTCTCTGTAGTGCTTCAAAAACCCAAATTTTTTTTACTGGGTAGTCATAGCCAAATAGGTTCTAAGAAACTAAACTTATAAATATGGAAACATATTAAAATATGAACACGGAATAACTAGTAATGCATAGATTATATGCACTTCATGTTGCAAATCATCTAAAAACATGAGTAAGTAAGTTTGATTTTATCTAGGCAATCACTTGGTTATTTGATCGCTGAGCAACAGAGTAAGTTAAGGGGTTATGTATAACGCGGCCATGTAAAATAACGAACCTAAGCTCTGTTCGTGGATTAAAAAAATGCATATTTGCTATTGATTTACAAAGAAAGATGTTTTTATTAACACGGAAAGTTATTTTCAGTAAATATGTACGACTTTTGTTTCATGTCGTTACAAACATTAGCACAAACGCAGAAAAGCATTACTTGTAAGGTAGTGTAGGTTATAAATACATTTACTTTCTGACTTATGTTCAATATTAAATAAGAATGATTCCATTACTGAAACTTTTTGGACAACAATACATTTAAAGCTGCTTTGTGAACGACTAAATCGTTCTCGACTTTGCAGCATCCAACGCAGAAATGTTTTTGTTTCCATTTTTTTTTTGATTCCATTACTGAAACTTTTTGAACAACAATACATTTAAAGCTGCTTTGTGAACGACTTAATCGTTCTCGACTTTGCAGCATCCAACGCAGAAATGTTTTTGTTCGCGTAGGGCTTTAGCTCTTATTTTAAAAACCCACGTTCTTGTCAAATTTCTTAATAGTAGTCTCCTAATTTTTGTTTGCTTGTTAGTCCTTCTTATACAAATGGCGCTTGCTAGCTGATGAAACCTAAGGTTAACTCATGATACAGTAACATACGAAAGCCCACAGCTAGAGCCTTACTTTCATAGAATAAGGGCTGTTAAAGTTACAAAGGCCCTGAACAGTTATGCAGCTTCTGAACTTTTTCTTGACATTAAGATAATTATCTATTGGCAGATTTTTTGTTAGAATTGCAGTACGTGGTTCAAGAGCAGAATGTTCATAAAAACCAGCAGCCCCAGGGTAAGTTGTAGTTTCGTGTTTCTTGCTGGCTCATTTGGCATGGTGCATCCCACCAAGAGAAGCAATGCTCTTTATATCTACTCTTGGCAGCACTGCATTACAAATTTTAGCAAATTAAGCCTGTGCTTTAATTTTTGAAGCTTGCGAGCATAATTTTTTATTTTTATTTTAATTTATTAATTTAATCTTTAAATATATTTATTATGTTTATGTTTAATTTCGTAAACATCTTTTAGATTAATTTGTATCTACTTATCGTTATATCCCTTATCTGGTTAATGTGTGCCTTTTGGCAATGACCTTTTTTTACTTTCACTAACCCCTCGTTTTGTTTGTTTTAAGTAAAAAGTAAAAGTAAACCTTTTTAAAAAATTTTACTTACCTTTTAGACTTTTTTGTAAGTTTAACTATTGTTTTTGTTAAGAATATTTACAAAAAAAAAAACGAAAATTAAAAACTTTTTGATTTTAGTAGCTTTTCATTTCTTATTTTAATATGAAAGCTTATAAAAATTTAAACCAACATATGAAGAAAATTTAGTTCTTAACAAAAAATGTTTTCAAGTTTTCAAATCGGATGAATATTGTAAGAGTTATTCAACTTTTCATTAACACCTCTTTTTAGTAGTTTCTCCCCCCGCGCAAAATATATGAATAAAAAACAAAAAACAATTAACTATACAAGCAAATTTTTCAATTTCATAATGCAAAGTGTTTTGTTTGTTGTAATTTTACAGTTACGTTTTTGGTATTTACTTAATAATAGAAGTTATTATATTGGATAATGCCGAATTAAATATACCCTGCATTATTGTTAATCTGTCTTTATTTAAAAAAACCGAAATCGAAAATAAAACAGATGAATAGGGTTTATTATGCCCTACTTTTTTGAATCATTTAAAAAGTTTAAAATGTTTTTATATGCAATTTTTAGTTTTATATATTTGGATAAATACATAAACTAATCAAATTTAATACCAACACAATGGCAATATTTATATACTACCTTTTGGTGAAGAATTTTGTTTTTAGATAAGAGTAAAAAAAGTGTAAAATTTGTGACAAGTGAAGTCATATTAATATTAATATTAATATTAATATTAATATTAATATTAATTTATTCAAATAAGTAAGTTTGTAATTTTTGTAATCCTCTAACAAATTTTAAATTGGGTTTCACTTTTTCTGCAGTGTGTGATAAGCGTAATAATTTTTGTTATGTTTGCGGTTCATTCACTGACAAAAAAACATCGCTTGGATCTAAGGAAAAATAAGGCCTTGGTAAATGCCTTCAATACAGTTTTTAACTGCTCATACAGTTCTAGCAAATGGTATGAACCCGAAAGTATTTGTACCAGCTGTTCCAGTGTGCTTAAGTAAACTAAGTTCGAAAAGTGTATAAGCCAGCCATTACCATTATCTATCCCAATGATTTGGGATCATCAAATATTCCATAAACCACAGGACTGTTATTTTTGGCAAACAAACATCACTGGTTATCAATATAAAAATCGTGAAAGCATTAAGTATGCTAATGTGTTAACTGTAACCAAGCTAGTATTAAGTGCAAGTGCAAAGTGATGATGAAGATGAAAACGAGGAATGTGATATGGAATATGGAATATTTACCAAAATTTGCTGAGCCACATTTTGTGACTAATACAGATTTTCGCGATCTTCTGCCAGACTTTCGTGGAGACAAACAGAGGTTTTAGGGTCGCGACTAAAACAATGGAATATTACACAGAGTGACTTTAAAGTTACATTTCCAAGAGATAATCCCCAATCGTGTTCTGAGGAAATTTTTAAAACTAGTGATGGTAGTGATGACCTTGTGTATTGTCCAAATATCGAAGAGTGTTTTTTTTTTTTCTTAATCACCAACATGAAGAGAATGATTGGAGGATCGTGTAAAAGTAGGTATTAATGATGCCTTTTTTATTAACAACCAACTAACATATTTTGAAGGCCTTAAGGCAGTGTTATTGCACAATAAAAATGAATTACCATCAGTGCCAATAGCTTACGCTACAAAAATGAAAGAGTCATATGCTACAATGGAAAAAATACTGTATTTAATAAATTAAAGGAAATATCAGTGGCAAATTATTACAGATTTAAAAGTTCTGACAATATGATTTGGAATGCAAGGAGGTAATACTAAGTTCCCTTGCTATCTCTGCGAGTGGGACCGTCGTAGCGATGACCAATACAGGCGTAAAAACTGGCCTGCAAGGACATCTATTAAAATAGGCCAGAAAAACGTTAAGAATATTCCTATTGTGCAATCGGGGGCCTGATTCTGGCAGTCGTGATCGAGTACTTTCTTGACTCGAAAGCCAATTAATATCTAATTATTTCAGTCAATACTGAACGAATCAAAATTAATTTTGCAGTGTTGTAAAGCATTTGTTTGAGTTTCACAAAACTTAAAAAATAATTTCGATTCGTTTAGTATTGACTGAAAAAATTAGAAATAAAATTGCTTTCGAATCGAGAAAGTACTCGATCACGACTGCCAGAATTAGGCCCCGGATAAAAATCATTCTACCACCACTACACCTTAAGTTGGGCTATATGAAACAGTTTGTGAAGCGGCTGGATGAAGAAGGCGATGCTTTTTTGTATTTAAAATCTGTTTTCCCACAAATAAGTGAAGGCAAAAAAAAAGAAGGTACTTAACACTTTTTTACCTTAATATAGGTATATAACCACCTTGATGTTATTTTAGATTTTTAGATATTTTTATTGGACCGCAAATTCGAAAAATTATGCTTGATAAAAATTTTTCTAAGAAACTTACTGAGATAGAAAACAGAGCATGGAATAGTTTCATTTATTTATGTCAAAAATTTTTTGGGAAACAAAAAAAGTCCTACTACGTTAAAGTGGTAAACGAATTTCTTGAGTCTTTTGCTGAAATGGGATGTCGAATGTCCATAAAAATTAATTTTCTGCATGCACACTTAGATTTTTTCCCCAGAAACCTTGGCCAATTCAGTCACGAGCAGAGAGAACGATTTCATCAAGAAATTTTACAAATAGAAAAACGTTTTGATGGAAAGAGCCACATAAGAATGATGGCAAATTATTGCTGGTTTGTTGAACAAACGTGAAAGGGCTAGTAATAATTTTTAAAAAAATTTTTACTTTAGAGAAAGCTTAGTAACTTTTGCAAATATAAACTGATTTTAACAAATCATATCTCGTTTTTTTCTACATAAAATTTTCTTTAAAATTGTTTCATAGAAAAAAATTATATTAACTCTTGTTGAATTTGAAAAATAAGGAAAAAAAATATATAAAAATTATATATTATAAAAATAAATGTTTTTATCAAGAATAAAAACTGGGAATTAAGCACGAATAACAAAATCTTTTAAAATTAAAATTTTGTATTCCCAAAAATTGAAATTCCTTTTTGATAATAAACGGGCAAGTGCACGGCCTAAAAAAACACTTAATTGACAACATCTTTTGTAAGTTGTTGTTGTTTTTATTTTGTTTTTCTTAACCTCCCTACAAGAATAGTGACGGTCATTTGACCTATCATATGACCGCCATTGCTGATACAGATATCGGTCATCGCGTAGAACAAAGTTTCTATCATTTTCTTAAGGCCAACGTGAAAAAAATGACCTTAACTTTTGTGTACGTATGATTTTGCATCGTTCTTTAACCTATGAATTTTGTGGTAGATAAAACATATATCTGAGCTGTTTACTCTTATACTCTTTACATATCAGTAGTGATGTATAAACCGGACACAGCTGACTAGTCAGTACTGATGCATATACCGGTCACAGCTGACTAGTCAGTACTGATTCATATATTCGTCACTGTTGACGTACTTTTTAGCTTAAATAAAACACGATTCATTTTATTAAATTCTCATACATATTTTTGTTTTTATTTAAAATAAAATTCAATATTTGTTCGTTTTACAAAATAAATTAAATAAATAAATAATTATTTTTTGTCCTATGAGGTAATTTAAATTTTATAAAGCTTTTTTGCAATAGTCCCAACTTCAATATTTCACTTGGGTTTTGCTTAAGTCAACCTTTGGTTAACATTGATGCTATAGATAAGTACATATATTAAGGAATGATCCTATACACTACCAGAATATTTTGTAGTTTCATTTGAATCATTCCTAAGTATATGTTTACATCTAAAGCATCAATGTTAACCAAAGGTTGGCTTAAGCAAAAACCAAGTGAAATATTTAAAGAATGGGAATATTGCACAAAAGCTTAATAAAACAGGGACCGTAACAGTTATTCTGCTTTTCATAAACGTCAGATGATAACAGTTTTTTTGAATTAAATATTAGACGTCGGTCGTAACCAATAGTTTTATTAAAAAATTATTGGTCTTTGCAAATCGTTTGTCTAGATCAAAAACCATTTAACTGTTTTTTAATATTATTGTACAATTCTGCTACATATTGTATCCATTCGAAACGTTTGCCGTGTTTAGTTTTTACTAAAAACTTTTTAGACAATTTGTTAAACCATAAAGAGTGTCTGATTCCCCACAATTGTAAAGAGCACACACTAAAGAAGTCACTGTGCGATCAAGAAGTGCTAGATTTGTGTATTTCGCTACAATTCGCAAAATACTGTAAAATACAAAAAAAAAGACGACTTAATTTTATTTAAAAACAAATTTTCATGATAACATACCTCTGAATATCGTATAACCAACTCTGGCTCCTTACAATGCAACCAAATCAAGTTGACTGCTGTACGTATGCGTTTACACCATTCACTGCAGGTGGAAGAATTAAAACGGAAAAATGTTTTCGCCTCTAATCAAATATGACGATTATGCAACTGAACATCGGGATGAGCCACTTCATTGAGAATACTTTCAGCACCGCCAGCAGGAGCCAAACCAATTAATTCCCAGTAATCTACATGCAATTCGTGTCCACCTGGTGCATAAAACAAATAAATGAGTTTCTACAATATTGTTGACGAAACGAAACTTACCGATTTGCCGTCTGGCACAGGTTTTAGTGTACCAAACATTGTAAAAATCCGTAATGTAAATAAAACATTAAACCTTTGCCTTGACGTCTTAAGCGATGTGCCCATCCATAGATTTTAACGTTTCTGTTAATTTTCGACACATTCAAATATGCAGCTGGCCAACTGGGATCTTCGGATATGAGTCTTTTTGGCTTCATCCAAATTTTGTTCAGGCTTTTCCGCATCTTCAGCTTCGCGTTTTTCTTTTTCGCATTTTTATAACTTACTTATCCCAATCCTTTGGATTTTCTTTATTTATTTTAATGATTTAATAATTATTAAAATATTTTGCAGCATTTAATTTAATCAATTCACAAATTTTCACAAATATTAGCCAGTAAAGCGTATGTATAACAAAAATTAAAAAAAAAATTGGAATTTTTGTGGTGGTTTCAGTTGTTCTACTCTAACATATATGTTAGAGTGGTACAACTAATGTAAAATTGTTGCAAGTGTGTTAGTAAATTTTTTTTTAGTTTCGGTCATTCATTTCTTGTTGGGCTACATACAATTACAATTAATGTTGAGAGAATTTCAACTAATTGTAGTGGGGAATGTAAGATGAGATAAACCCACTGTTTATTGTTGATGTGTTTTGTTTAAACTTTGATATTGTTACAAGTAGAACTGTTGCTATAATTCTTATACGTTTAACAGTTTTATTTGGTTTAATATCTGACACAAAGAATGCTGACGACGGCCGTAGCGGGCCAGAAAATGCATTACATTCTGCTGGTGTCTAATAATTGTAAATTTTTCTGTACATTCAATATACCTCATTGCTTTCCAACGGAAGGCTAAGGTAAAATGATAATAAGAAAATACAATATAATAGTATGGTAGTGTATAAAGTCATTTCTGAAAAATTGTAGGAATAGAACTATTACAAAAAAGCTTTATAAAATACATAACTGAAATTTAGCTCATAGAATAAATTCGAAAAATGAAAAATGTTGAATATAATATAAAGTTACCTTCGGAAGGAAATAATTCCCAGTTTCTATTTGTTAAAATAGTTGAGTTAAATACATTCAATTTATAAAGTAACACTATCCAGTGAGACACAAAGAATGCTGACGACGGCCGTAGCGGGCCAGAAAATGCATTACATTCTGCTGGTGTCTAATAATTGTAAATTTTTCTGTACATTCAATATACCTCATTGCTTTCCAACGGAAGGCTAAGGTAAAATGTAAAAAAGAAAATACAATATAATAGTCTGGTAGTGTATAAAGTCATTTCTGAAAAATTGTAGGAATAGAACTATTACAAAAAAGCTTTATAAAATACATAACTGAAATTTAGCTCATAGAATAAATTTGAAAAATGAAAAATGTTGAATATAATATAAAGTTACCTTCGGAAGGAAATAATTCCCAGTTTCTATTTGTTAAAATAGTTGAGTTAAATACATTCAATTTATAAAGTAACACTATCCAGTGAGACACAAAGAATGCTGACGACGGCCGTAGCGGGCCAGAAAATGCATTACATTCTGCTGGTGTCTAATAATTGTAAATTTTTCTGTACATTCAATATACCTCATTGCTTTCCAACGGAAGGCTAAGGTAAAATGTAAAAAAGAAAATACAATATAATAGTCTGGTAGTGTATAAAGTCATTTCTGAAAAATTGTAGGAATAGAACTATTACAAAAAAGCTTTATAAAATACATAACTGAAATTTAGCTCATAGAATAAATTCGAAAAATGAAAAATGTTGAATGTTGATTACTGAAGATATTTTTTATAAAATATCGTCCGCATTAGTTTGTTCTTAAACAATGAAAAAATATAACAATAAAGCAGGCTAAAAAAATGCGTCAGTTTTACGGATGACTGTCTTTTACGTATGTGGTGATATGATTATCTTTCTAGGGTTTAGCTTGAAAAAGAAAACATTAGAAGTTGTTTGTCTGCCTCGTAAAATTTGCTAGAAATTACTTAGCAGGCGTACACTCTAAGGCGACGATCCACTTTATGTCCTTTTAGGAACCACAGTATATTATCATGTATTGTGGTTCCCAAAAGGAACATAAGGATAACGATGTTTGTCTGTCCATCTGTCCGTGTGTATGTGTTGAAATCGGTTTTCCGTAGGCCCCAGAAATGATAGGGTGTAGGTTGTTACATATTTATGTCACATAGACTCCGTTTAAGTTTGCTATTGAAATTCAGTAGGATCTGCTTATAAATGACTGTGATATGAGCAAAAAACCACTTCTGCCTCTAATTTTACCCATAAATCCCTTCTTGTTGCGTCTTTTTATTTATTTTTTCTTAATATCTGAAGAACGGAAAGAGCCACAGTTTCCAAATTAGGTACAAGCATCTTGGCTATCAATACACAACATGCGGCAAAATGTGAGGGAAGTGGATAAGTAAGCGTGGCAGTTCTCTTGCAAAGATATTATAGATTTTTGTATATCTGGAGAAAGGGAAGTGCCAAAGTTTTTAAATTAAGTACAAGCATCTTGATTATAAATACACAACGTCCGACAAAATGTGTGCGGGATTGGGAAAGTGGGCATGTCACAAATAAGATTGATTTATATCCAGAGAACGTCATTTGTCTAGCTTTCTGTTCTTAGCGCACTATTGTGAAGGATATATAAGATTCGGCATAGCCAAATATTTCACTCTTACTTGTTTCTCTGTAACAATTCGTTTGGGAAATAAAGGGGGTTACCACATTACGCGACATTATTTCCGAAGTTACTCTATTTAAACTTGACATAAATATGTAAAAAATTTTTAATTATATCATATCTTGTCACTGCAGAATCTTGTATGTAGATATATCGAAGTCTATAATTGGCCATATCTCCTGCCTTAATTTGTCGGTAGAACTCGAAAATATCTTTGATTCAGGCAAATTAACAACGAAATAGTGAAGTTGACATACATTTTGCTTTAAATAAGTCTTATAAAACAATTATTCATGACATAGAATTCTCTAAGGTTCAGTCCATAGCCAGCTTCTTGCTTCTAGTTTCGAAAACCGCTAAACTCCAAATCAAATCAAACACAAATATGTATGTAGCTTGAACATAGATTTTATTAATTTAAATTATAGAATTGTATTGGCATATATTTTTTTAGGTCTTATTGACATTTGAACAAGTTTAAAAGAATATTCATAACCATTGAACTTGCCCCAACTGATTCCTCCTTCGCCCGTAGGTACTCTACCATCATCGTAGTATTTTCCATTTAAATTGCTGTAAAAAAGGTAGATTAAAATAATAAAAATAGTTGACTATAATCGTTAACGCGATAATTCGCTCGCACAGAAAAAAATTGTTCACCAATTAAAATTAAAATAAAATCAGTTTTAATTAAATATTTAATCAAGTGAATTAAACTTTGAATTCGTTTGATTAAATTTTCATAATATTCATAGTCATATTATTATAGTCATATTATTCATAGTCATTATCACATACTACAATACGATAAAAAAATTTAAGTTTAAGTAACAAATTATTTCAAGTTAAATTTAAAGTATATGTATACATATATGATAAAAAGGTGCCCTTAATTTTTTATCAACTAAAACAATCTTATTAATATAACAGCAATAGTCCATAACGAACCGAACATTAGTTCCATTGTTTGGTAATGCAACTGCGGTTTAATGTTTCTTGTTGCCGCCCAACCATAATATGCATGCGTCGCTTAAAGCTGAAGGTCCACACCACGAGTTTTCGCCTCTACGCATTATATGATTTTTATACCTTCCGTGCGTTCTACATAGAAACATTTTTTTTTTTTCAAATTCAAACAAATAATTTGTAGAATCAAACAATTTTTTGTCTGAAATCGGTCCTATAAACAAATTCGCATATTCAAACAATTTATTTGCATTTTGTTTATTGAAAAAAAACACCGATTTTTTCAAACAAATAATTTAACTGAATCAGACAAAAACTTTACTGAAGTTCATATAAATTTCAAACAAATAATTTTGCTGAATCAAACAAAAAAGTTTTTGCACAAGCAAATGACGCGCACACAAGCATTCATTGTTGGAGAAGATGAAGCAGCAGAAAAGAGCGGCCGGCTGGCTTTGAGACACATTTGTTTGTTGGAATAATTTTTGAACGAAGTCTTATTTATACACACAATGTTTTTCTTCATCACTCACTGTTGCTGCATCCTTTCCTTTGCTAATGAAGAAGAAATGTAGCCAGAAACGGCCGCAGACCGACTCGATATGTTTTTCGTCATCATTCTATTTTTTTATTTGATGTATTAAAGTAAACAGTTTGAAAAAATTGAACACGGGATTTTGTTTTTTTTTTTACCAACTTTGAAACCCACCAAAAATTTAGTTTTTTTCTTATAATGTTGTTGTTGTTTCTGCTGTTTTAAAAGAGTGAAACGTTTGTGGTTCTTTTACTACAAACCTCGCCACAAAAATAGATTGCATGCGTTTTTTGTTGCAGTTCAAATAAAAAGATGCAAAAAAAACGACAACATAAAGGAGCGTTAAATATTTCATACAAAATTATGAAAACTTGAAACCAATAACGCGTATATTATATTTTTTTGAACGGGTTGAAGTGTCCTTGTTAGGGCATGTAATTTGTCTAAGCCAATGAAAAATTCTCCATTAATATTACCGAATCCATCTTTGTATTCTGACCAATTGCGATAAAAATCCACAGAGCCATTAATGCGTCGCTGAATCACAGTCCATCCACCACCTTCTGAGTGGTCATCGCATGCAACTAAAAATGGATTTGGTCCAATGTCGGGATTATAAATTCGACATTTGTTATTTGAACAATAATTTACATTAAAATCAGCACAAAATGGGTGGGGTAAGACTGAACAGTACTTAAAAGAAAAGAAGTCGTTATTTCATATTGAGTTGAGTGAGTTTTCAGTGCTAGGTCCATAAAAGACCATTGTTCCTGCATATAGTGAACATAAGCCCCATGTTAGTTTCTCTTTCAAATCACTTTAAAAGTTATAATTCGAACCACATAATTTTCATATGAATCGAATTGTATTAACAATATTTTGTAATGAATGCCTTATTGGATCTTGACTCTATTTCCTAAAATCCAGGCATATAAAATTGTAATTTTTTGTTTATTAAGTTTGTTTCAAATTGACAAAATTGCCTGCCTAGTAGTGCTGGGAAACTATCGATAGACTATCGATATTATCGATAGTCCGAAAATATCGATAGGAAAAATATAAATATCGATATTTTTATTAAGAACAATTTTTGATTTTTATTTGAACTGTTAATTTTTAATTTTTTTTTTTTTTTTTTTTGATATTCTTTAATTAGGCTTGAGTTCATCAAATTTAATTTTCATTAAATTATTTTCACTGAGGGAAGGAATTTTACAACTTGGAATTTTTATTAAAATTTATTGATAATTTTTCTTGGCTGAGCTGGGATTTGAACCCGGGTTGATCTTTACATGTTTCAAGAAACACCACTTTCTACCGTCAGAAGATCAATCTTTAACCAGTAGTACTGGTGGTTCGAAATTTGCTGTTATTATCACTTAAATTTCAAATTACATGTTGCCTCCTTTTTCCTCTGTTTTTTCGTATCTTTCTGTCAAGACTTTGTCTTGAAAACCTGAATACATTTGTTTATTATATTTTTTTGTCCACTTTCGTTGACATTTTTATTTGTACAAATTAAAGTACAAATGTAAACAATAGAGCTTGTACCATAGATATTTGTAAGAACAATTTTTGATTTTTAGTTGAACTGTTAATTTTTTTTTTTTTTTTTTTTTGATATTCTTTAATTAGGCTTGAGTTCATCAAATTTAATTTTCATTAAATTATTTTCACTGAGGGAAGGAATTTTAAAACTTGGAATTTTTATTAAAATTTATTGATAATTTTTCTTGGCTGAGCTGGGATTTGAACCCGGGTTGATCTTTACATGTTTTAGTACTACTGGTTAAAGATTGATGTGCAGTGGGTAGAACACAAAGATCTTCTGACGATAGAAAGTGGTGTTTCTTGAAACATGTAAAGATCAACCCGGGTTCAAATCCCAGCTCAGCCAAGAAAAATTATCAATAAATTTTAATGAAAATTCCAAGATATTTTTATTATTTAAAATACAGCTATGAAGACATGTTACAGCAGCTATACACACACAGTTTTTTGCCAAAAATTTTACTTGCTATTATTAATTCGCGCTGAATTACAGCAATGAATGCAAACAACAAGAATGGCAAGTGGTATGGATTGCTAAGCAGTGCTTTTTACTGCTAATTAAAGGCCTTTAAGTCGAATTATTTACATGTTTGTATAGGGACTGCAATGTCTAATATATTTTTGTAATGTTGTAAAAAAAAATGCAAATCCAAATGCAATTGGAAGCATAGGACAAAACAATGAACGACCATTAGAGGATAAGTCCGCTAGATTGATTACCTTATTTGGTTTAGAATTTAGAAAATTTTTTAAAGTTTCAATGGAATATCTTATAGTCCCTGTTACTTCTGTTCCTTCAGAAACGTACTTATTCATTTTTAAAAAATTTGCCATCAAAAATAACGTGCGTATATACAAACGTCTCATGCGTTCAATAAAGTGATAAAAACAACGGACTTATAAAAAAATAATTAAAGTTTTCCTGAACAAGTAATATCGATAAATCGATAGTGAAATCTGAACTATCGATAAATATCGATAGCAGAAAATATCGATAGTATCCCAGCACTACTGCCTAGTGTGTGCGAGTTTAAACCATGTACATTAGTGCGTCCCAAAAAAAAGAAAAAAATTGGGGCTCAAGCAGAATTTAAAAGCTTTTAGGGTAAAGTATTTTTGAGATTTTTTCAGATTTTTCGGAAGAGGTTTAGAGTTCGCTCAAGTCGAATTTTCGCCAAAAATCGTGTTTGCCGGTCTTTTTTTGAGTTTTCTTCATAACTTTGTCAAAAACCACGATTTTCTTTACTTTTATGGAAATAATTAAAAAGAAAATTTTTTTGGGAAACACTAATGTACATTAGGGGTATAACCATTTGCATTTTTATGCAAATATCAAAAAGGACCTATCATAGTGAGAAATGTGCCTTCCTTTTTTCGCGAGCGTTCAAAAAGGTTCGGCACCGATCGCGATGAAGTTTTAGCTTATAATTTTTTCAGTTTTACAGGAAATCCCTAATTCTAACGTCGAAAGCCATGCTGGTCTATGCATTTCTTGTTTTTTTTTTTATGAAATGGCGATTCCTTGTTTTAATTTTTTTACTTTGTAATAAAAATTTAAAAAAAAAAAAAAAAAAAATTTTTTTGGTGTTTTAGAAATTCCATTCGGTGCCGAAGGTTTTTGGATCGAAATGACCCCTGATATCGATTTTTAATATCAGTATAACATTACCCATACCATAATGATAGGTTCTTATTTTGGTTATACCCCTAATGTATATACATATGCACATTTTTTGGCTCAATGATACAAAATAAAAAAAACTTTTAGCATTTTGGATTAAGATAAAGAAAACAGATGCTAACAAGTTCATCTTATGAATCTGCTGTATTTCACGACGTTTGCATTTTTTGACTGTTGGTTTACATAAAAGTTTTGGCCAATTTTGGACCAATCCTCCCGAAAGGGTTTAGACCAGTGAAGGGCACATACATACTATCACATTTATGCTTGTGTTGACGAAATAACAACAAAGCAACAGCCGAACGTACATTGTCACAGACACACAAAGAAGTTTATAGTGTACATGTGTTGACATCGTTTTTATTCCTATGCATGCGTACATAGGATTTGCAAATGTGCCCGTCACAGGTTAAGACCATAGTCTTTAACAATATTATGCCTATAGTTTTGTAGAACTATCTATAAAATTTATTCTTGATTAAGGCAAATTATTGGAGAAACGCCCAAAAGATATTTCGAATTTTCTACTTGTTGTATACAAATTAACGCAACGAAGAGAAGAAGAAACCAAACAATTAGAAGTATTAAAAAGTATATGAATATGATGCTTTTTGTCTTGGACTTTCTAATGTATAGTTATTTTTAAAGAAACCGATTCAAAAACGCTCCTTAATTTTAAAGACTTACCAAACTAATTTGTGGTCCTCGCTTTTTAGACAAATTTTAGGCGAGTCTAAAAAAGGTAGAGATTTACTTTTATTAAAAAAATTAAATGTGTATTTTACTTACCATTTGTATTGAAATATTTCTGCATGGTTTTTCCTAATGTTTCCATATTTGTTAATTTCATATCAATATTTTGTAATATTGGTAAATTTTTTGCAATTCTGTCACAAAATTCTTTGGAATGGGTTTCCCAACTGGCTTTAGTTAATATACTTTCAATATTCTGCAATTTTTTATTAAAACTTTCTAAAAGTGCATCGTGGTCTTTAACTATTTCCTTGATGTCACTCACAATAGGCCATTTGTCATCCATAGCTGGAGCTAAATTATGCAACTGATTCTTACTTATTAAACCGTTGACATCCCTCAAATATTCTTTGTTTTGATGTAGTAATTTATTCTCCATACTTTGGATACTCTGTGGTATTTTATTGATTTTTTGCTCTAGGCCTTGGAGAAATTGTTTTTGTGCGTCCATTTGCAATTGAAACATTTCAAGGCGTAATTTTAGAAATTCATTACCGGCTTCAAGGGTTTTAAGTTGGGTCTCGAAAAGCGTGTAGTCACAATTTGAATATTCATCTGGGATCAACGAACTTGGCTGCGTTTAAAAACGAGCTAGAATTATATTAATTATATACTTTTTTTATTGAAATAACTTGCTTCTGTTCTAGCATGTGCAAAATTCTGGAAATTCCAAACGTGGTACAGTAAAAAGAAATAAATCCATAGAAAAATTGGAAAATTCATTTTAATAAAATTTATTGTTCACTTGTAAAGCTATTGATGCGTACTGAAAAATATATTTTTAATCATTGATTTTAATCAATAGCAATTTGAAAACAAGTACGATTGGAAAAGCCCAATCATATGATAACCCTCACGACCTGCAAATACTACGTGAAGGGTTTGGACGATTATTTAAATCGTCATCGTTGTCGCAATATTAACGTTATAACGAATCAAACATTTACAGTACACTATTTCTGCTAAAATTAAAGCTAAATGTGTTTAAATACACCTAGTTATTTCTGAAAATTTTCTTTAATAATTTAATCATATACGGGTGGAACAGTATTCTGTTGTTCATAATTCGAAAAGAATATTCCTATTAAAACACTTCATTAAATAAAGATCAGATGAGTCAGCATTCTCATATCTATTGAACAATCAAAATTCTGTTGCTCAACTTAGCAAAGTATTTTTGCCAGTTGAACTCATACTGGAAGTTCTTTGTAGATCAGTTGCAAACACAAGCCGAAGGTGCGCAAAGGCAAACTATGTATATTCAATTCAAAATATTTATGTATGTACATGAATTTCAAATGCACAGTCAAACAAAGATTAATTTAATGATGCAATACATTTGCTAGAGACATTATATGGTTTTGAAAGTTCAAAAAATACTGCGAGGAGAGCGAAGAAAACATGTCATCTGAGTTGCAAATCGTAATTAAAAGAGCGGTTGCTGAGCATAGCCCTAAGCAAGTAAGAGTGCTATTATTTTCGGCTATGCTGAATCTTAAACACCCTTTACAATGGTGCGATAAGAACAGAAAGTTATATAAATACCGTTCTTTAGATATAAACAAATCTATTTGGTGGCATGCCCACATATCTGATCCCGCCCACAATTGTCGGGATTGATTAAATCCCGAAAATCATGGGATGTAAAAATTAAAATCCCGGTGTTCGCTGAACCCGGGAAATCCCAGGATTTTTCGGGATTTAATTAATCCCGACAATTGTGGCGCTAATATAAAGCCTACTATCAAAAAACTGTTTAATACGCCTAAAATCTACAAATTTCACTGTCAAACTTTAACTTCTTTTTTGCCCTAGAAACAACAAGAATAAAAATAAATGAAAAATACTCGTGGAACAAAAATGAAGTATTGCCAGGTAAATTATTATAAAATTTATGGCCATCGGAAGGAAGATAAGTAAGTGCTACCATTTTTTTCTCTTAAATTGTCTCTATTTGTTCTCTGTGCAATTCATAGTATTCGTTAGATATTTCAAGACATGACCAGCATGGCTTTCGTAAAGATCGCTGTACTGGAGACTTACTGGCCCTGTTATCGGAAAAATGTTACCGTTACCATTCACCTTTTTGGCGAAGGGAAAATATGTAATTGATTTAGATGTTTTCAAGGCGTTTGACAGAGTCTGGCATGGTGCCAGAGATCGCACTATACGAGTTGTTATAGATGGGGTTTCGACAAACAAGATCAAGAATTGTTCTGGGGAGCCGCAAGGCTCTGTTTTCTACTACTCTGTTTCGTATTTTTCTGAACGACCTCATATCTCAAACTTATAACCCTATCTACTCTTTTGCAAATGACAACAACCTTTGCCATTAGAATTCGTTTGATAATGGACCAAGAGTAGCGGATGTTGGTGCTATTAGCTGAAACATGAATAATCCGACTAAGAGTCAGATATGTGTGGGCCGGTCAAAATCTATTTTGGACTGTGCACAGGAGAGGACTATGGTTCACATTAATGACAGTAGGATATCCAATTCTATTGACTCTGATGAGCATCGTTGCGACGTGGGTTGTATTCCCCTGTTTTATCTTTTCTGTGTTCTGATAGAATTAGGTTAATTCCAAAAGAACCCATTCTTTTATAATTGATTTGTCGGGGCATCGTACAACGCATTGCAAGGACAATTCGTTTTTTAGCCTGACTGTACGTATGTGGAATAATGTTCCTACATAAGTCTTCCCTTTCACTCTCGACATGAATAAGTTCAAATCGAATGTACACAAGCACTACTCGCTATATCCTCCTTCTTATGACATATTTTCCTAGTTTCAACCAAGTCGAATTCAACTACAGGTGGTGTCGGAACCCCATCTGATTTTGACAGTTCGAGCTACTTTGTTTGGATTTATTAGTGTTTTGTACGGAATAGTTGACATTTCGATGATGTTTTTGTTGTGTTTGGATTGTTGTAGTTCTGACACCACCTGTGGTTAAATTCGCCTTGGTTTCAACACAATGCAATGCAGTAGAAGGAGTCATCCCTTGAGTGCTGGTCCTAACAATAAAAAGAGTTACCCCTTCAATAACAATTCCATGTAAAAGTTCCTATTTATATAAAAAATTTTATAAATATAACCAATCTGTACCACCAAAGAACCTATAACAGTAGTGCAATTCACTAACTTTTAACACTTTAAAAAGTGTTAACTTTAACCACACATTTTGATGTTTGCACCAACCACTATGTGATTCACTAACCTATTTATAACCACGGTAAACAGTTTAATATTTCTCTCTATTAAAATTAATAATCGAGGCAACTCTGCCAAGAGAAACATCAGAATAGGATAAAAAAAACAAAGAAGAATAAAAAAAAAACAAAAATCTTTAAATTGATAGATTTTAAATGATTATATGCAAAGTGCGTAAAGCATTATTAATTTTTATTATTTTACTATTTTATTAATTCAATTTTAATTAAATTAATTTTTAAATTTTATTTGAGTCAAATGGTTGGATTTAGGATAAATAAAAAGAAGAAGCTCCACGGAAAATTGGTGTGTGACAAGAAGTGGATAAATTGTAGACTAAATATGTACCTCAAAGCCCTATTATTTATCGACTATATAAGTACAACGATAAATAAAGACTTTTCTAAGCGGATTTAACCACACCAACAATGTTGGTGTTAATAAACCACAATTTGTTTTGTTAAAAATATCAGCTGACTGAAACAGCTGGCTTTAAACACCAGCAGATGTCGTTAAAAGTGTTAGTGAATAGCAAAATGGTTAATTTTTGGTTAACATTTTTAAACGAAACAATTGTGGTTTAAGAAGCATAGTGAATCGCACTACAGGTGTACTTTAGTGCCAGTTCGTTTCCCTTTAGAGTAATTTCAGGGAGCACTTTGAATTTTGGTACTTAATTGGACACTTTTTCAATAATGCATTTTTTTAATTCAAGTTAGTTCGATTTTTTACGAATTCTTAAACTCGACTCACCCATGCGTTCCGAACAATATTTTTGTCCGGAAAAATTTTTTTTTATATTGAGTTTGACGTCTTACTTCTGAGAGAGAGAGATTTTATTTTGTTCGGCAAGTTTTTTCTTGAATTGGTTTAATTTTAATTTTTGTTCAGAACAAAACGAACTGAGTTGCAACTTTTTTTCAATTTGTACATAAAAATTGAAGTGATTGTTTGTTTGCTGAATAATTATATAAAAAAAAAAATAACATATAATTAAAAATAATAAAAAACTTCCCTTTTTTCATCCATTTTCTTTAACACACTTTTAGAAAACAATTCAAAACAAGTGGTCTGCTAGTTGTGCTGCCATTTTGTTAAATTGTTCACATCTGTAAGCCATATGGTAGCTTTGTTTTGCCGGAAAAATTTTCCGAAATATGTAGTTGAATCGTTCTGCAGAACACTATCAGTAAAAAAATTATTCTCCGGACAAAAATAGTGTTCGGAACGCATGGATGAATCTTCCTTTTGTTACCTCAAATTTGTGACTCATTTGTTGAATGTGCCGTCGAGGTATTTCACTTTGATATTTGTAATTTATATAGGATTTTAACGGAAGCAATAAAAAAATACTATGCGATCATGTTTGTTTTAAATACTTTTAAGTACAAAAAGTATTTTCACCAAACACGCTGTTGTTTTTTTAAACTATTTTATGCATTAAACTATAGAATGAATGCTTATTAAAGTTGGCATTTAACAGAGTATAAACTTAACTCATGGTAAATCTTTTGATACATTTAGTGTTTTTGTAACCAACTAAACGAATTGTTGGCATTTGAATTTGCAGGGAAACTGCTTAAATATCTGGCTTTAGTGGTTGCTATTCCGTTTAACGTTTTGATATTTTTCGTTAGTCATTTCTCTCACTTGAACTTATTTTCAGTATTTTAGCTTTATAAATCTCATTAAATAAAGCCTTAAATGTTTGAAAAACATGCAATTGTTGTTATCTGTATTTTATTTAAGCCCTTAGTGAGTGTAGCATGTGGTATTATCTGCAAACATTTGTTAAATGAACAATTGAAAATGCTCTATTAGGCTGCGTCGCATATTTGACACCCTCCACCAAAAAACGTATTATAGTTTTTTTCGGATTGGACTTAAGGGGCCGAAATTTCGGAAACCCAAGCTAATTTTTCAAAATCCTTTGGCAGATTTGCTCTACCAATAGTCTAGTTTGATTTAGCATTGTAAGTATTGTCGGCGATAACCCGAATATGTTTGTACTATATGATGAACTAATCTTTATAAAATTTGGCATTAAAATTTTCAGCCGCATAAATATAATGTCTGCGTAGCATAGTACTTCATGGGAATAGGTTTTTTATTGGACATAAAGTCATATATGAACCGATCATGATAAAATTCTGTAGCATAGGTTCTGGTCTTATAAAACAAATTTTTGAAATTTTTTCATTACTTTGAAATTTTGATATTTAGTTAGGCTTGAGCTCATCAAATTGAATTTTCATTAAATTATTTTTACTGAAGAAAGGAATTTTACAGCATGAAATCAATTAAAATTTACTGATAATTTGTATTTCTGGCAGAGCTGAACCTCGAACTCGGGTTTGCGTTTTGAGAATAACCACAATCTCATCATCAGAATTCTTTTCGTTCTACCCTCTGCACCACTGCGGTACCTGCCAGCCAACAGTCAAACATCAATTTTTAACCAATGGTATCAGTGTTTAGAAATGTCATGTAATTAATTATCATTTTTCAATTTTATTTACATGTTTCTTCTGTTTTTTCGTATTCTTTCTGTCAAGGATTTATCTTGAATACCTGAGTACATTTGTTTGAAGGAATAGGACTATTACAAAAAAAATTTATAAAATACATAACTGAAATTTAGCTCATAGAAGAAATTCGAAAAATATAAAAATGTTGAAAAGAAGTAGTTCCTAGTTTCTATATGTTTATTATGTTTTGTTTTTATTTATAATTTAATTTTGTTTTGCAGACTGATAAACATCTTTTTGCTCGCAAGAAATAATCGCTTAAATACATTAAAAAACAAAAATTACTAGTAATTGTGGGTTTTAAGTAGTAAAAATTTAGTAAAAACTTAACTCTTTTCTTGTTAAAGTGATTGTGCCGGTCGTATAATATTAAAAATATTAATACAGTATCTCTATTAATTCCGTTCGAGTACAGCTACAACAACAAACTAAACGAATTTTTTACAATTATAGAGTTGAGTTTTTGTGACAGATAAAGGCTAGTTTACACTTTTATACTTTGTATTAATACATGTCAAAAACTCAAGTTATATGTAAAATTCTGATAGTGTGAATGAATGTGTGATGAAAATGACAAGTATTATAAAAAAAAGTTTGACATCCCATACGACTTCATCGTTTTTTGAAAAATTTCTAAACAATAACACTTTTCATTGGATCAGGGTTGCATTTTATTTCATGTGCGAGTGTTTTTACTTTGTGTGATGGTGTGAACACAAACTGTCATGTTAAATTAGATTTTTTGACAGTCGCAACAAAACTCATTAGATTTCTATCTCACAAAGTGTTATGGAATACGTAAGGCTTGTGAGAAAGTGTAATCTAGCCTTAAGATGCAGACGTAATGAAAAACTTAAATAAAAGCGTCAACGCCGTGTAATGAGAAGTAATGTGAATTTATAATGTCTAATAAAACCCACAAAATATTAATAAAGATGGAGATCCTTGCGGGAAATAAGTGTCAATTGGTCGCACAGACTGGTCCTGGGAGTTGTGAAAATATAACAGGTACAAAAAGAAAGAACTCATGACCAGTGAAGGGAGAACCAATCATGTAACTGGTTTATGAAGAACAAAACGGTAGAAAAGTAATGAATTACAGTACAGTCTTCAACGGTGATACATTTTTTTGGGAGTTTCTAAAATTTGGTTCTTGAATTTAATTCTAGGACTTGTTTTATTGAAATGATACTACATCGTGTTGAAATAATACCACTTTTAAGTAACTGTCACTAAAGTTGTCATTTGAGAATAGATTTGTGACTGGTCAAATGGTGTCAATTGACCTCCTCCAATGACAACCCCATGTAAAAGTGATAGGTCTTATTCATAGAAAGTGTTAAAACTAGAACCGGTCTCTACCACCAAAGACCTATCACGGGACTACTTTGGTGTCATTTCGCTTCCCTCTAGGGATATAACTGCTAAAATGCCTAAAATATTGCTAAATTGCAATTACATTTTAACAATAGCACTTAACTTTACTACTTAACGCGATGTTTTTTACGTTCGCCTGTTAGGTATTCCTCTCGCTTTATATTCTAGTCAATCTTCTATGGTTCTGCTAAACTGCAAAAGCATTTTTGCACATTGAACATCAACGTAATTTTTTTTCTTGTTGAGTTGTTCGGACATGAGCGTGTTTTAAACAGATGGTCAGAAAGATCAACAAACATAGCTAAATCTGCTTAAGGATCCTTATATATGGGGCAATCCAAGTCAAATTGGACAGTTTGGAGAATAATATTTTTTGATTTGCTTTATTCTAACCGTGTTGATCTTTCTTCTCAACAGCACATTTCAGCAAATTTTCAGATTTTTTGTCTTATGGTTACAAAGATATCGAATCTTAAAAAAATCGCATTATAAGAAAACTATGTTCAAATAGAATAATTTTTTTTGTGTTTTTTTCCTTTTTTTGTCTACTATCCAATAAAAATATATTTCAATATATGGTTTGTAGCGCCAAGTATCTTCATATGTAAAGAAGTTTTCGAGATATTGAAGAAATAAACTCAACACATTCGACTAATTCGGCGAAAATATGACATTTTGAATATGGCATAGCAATTTTTTTTCGTTCATATCGAGCCCTAACAGCGAAAATAGTGTAAGCGACATGATTTTCAATTTTCGTTTTTTTTGATAAATTACTTTATTGGCAACACTTGCATCATCTCCTAAAATATCAAGGTCATATAATGTACCGTTACGATTTTATAGCCAAAACAATTTAAGTGTAAGCGACAAATTTCATACAAAATTTAATATGTAATAAAACAAAAAAGCTCTCTCCTGTAAAATTTGATTTTTGGCGCTTACATTATTTTCGCTGTTAGGGCTCGATATATATTCCTTATAAGATAAAAGAAACCTTCTCACCAAATTTCATTAAAATCTAAAGGGGTCGTGTCGCATTCTTGGTCGATTTGACATGGAATTACCCATTAAATTGACTTAACTTACTAAAAAAATCTTTTTTATTCGGTTAAACGATCAATAACAAATTAATCGATTAAACAAAAACCTCGATTCATTGGTCGAGCGATTAACCGATTAAAGCAAATGAACCGATTAAATGAATACCCTAGTAACAAATGAATATATCAAACGGATTACTAAGCCTAATATTACCTTATTAATGCCTCATGTTAGAGAAGGGTATAGAAAGAACCAATACTAACATAGAAAACAAATACTAAAGCAGTTATTTAGCGAAGACTTTTAAAATCTTATTTAAATTGGTCTAAATATTATAAGAAGGGCAAGGAATTTCGTGCAATTGCATTTTTGTTGTCGTTATTCTGATACCAACATAATACCGTGTTCAGATATACCTTTTTTATTGAGTCAATATTCGGTTAATTGACATAATTATCTTTCTGTTCACATATACACAATTTAGCTAACTCAATTTATATTACTACATACAACATACAACATTCAACGTAAACAAAAATGAACATGTATAAGAAAATGTAAACAACTTTTGACATCTTTAAGGAATAAACATCTGGTTTTTGCGCAGACCAAATGGATGGGTGTTTTTTTTTTTTTTTGTTGTAATTTCAATTGCCAAATGTCAAAAAACTGTTTAGTAAGTTGTGTTTTGCTTAATAAACATACTTGCTACAGTGTCGCATTTTAATTTTACTCAATATTTATAACAATTTCGTATTAATTAAGCAATAACTAAATTGCAATTGTGTATGGATAATTGAGCTCAATAATGGCATTTATTGCGTAAAACTCAATTAAGGTGCATTTCTGAACACGGTATAAAGTTAATTATTTTGCGTATCAAACATTTTCGGTAAAATGGCATCAATTTGTTCATGCAAATATTTTGCTTTAAATCAGTGATAACCCCCCCCCCGAACGCACGACCACAAATATATTAGATGCTTGTGTGCGGTCCCAAACAGAAACTGCGGTCGCTGGCGAATTGTACACTGTGTTACAATCGTCATATATATATATATGAAATTAAATGTATACATCTTTGTTCCGTATAGGCGTCTAAACTACTGACCCGATCTTCATGAAATTTTCACAGTATATTACTGTCGACCAAGAAGGACAAGCAGGCTATATTATGTCAAGAATTGGCAACACTGAACCTTTGATTTAATTTTAAATTGCAAAAAGTTTTCAAATTAATTCAGTTTTGATAAAATTACCTCAAATTAACATAAAAAATTATTCAATTTTTTACAAAAATAATTAAAAGTACAGAGTATTTCATTTGGTAATTCCCATTTAAACAACAATAAAAAAAACTCAAATTTGTTTTTGTTTACAATACAATCTCCCTAACAAATATTTTTATTTCAATAAGCGGCAGTAAGGCTGACTTTTTATTTAAATCTATAAATCGATCAAATATAAATACGATTTCCGGCAGAAAAAAAGACACGGAACAAAAAAAATACTGCTAGCCTTTTTGTTATTTAAAAACAAAAAAAATACATTAAATCAGGACAGGAAGTAGAGGTTTTCCTTTGAGCCATTAAATTTTGCAAATCAAATAAAGCAACAACAATAAAATAACACAATTTCCAAAATTGAAATGAAGGGTTACAGTTATTTTAAAGGATTTTTTTTTTAATACAATACAAAATAGGAACAAAAAAAAAACAAAAAAAGGGCTGAAATCACTTAAACAAGTACCAAAGTAGAGAACATGTTGGAACCAAATAATAAATGGAGCTAACAACGTAGCAGGCTTGTAAGGCAGCAACTTAAAAGTTTCGCTAATTTTTGACACAGAAAGCGCGTTATTCATAAAAAAAATAAAAAAAATTGTGAATGTAAGGACCAGCTTAAAGGCCCAAATACATTGATCAAAATACTCATCAAGCATTGTGTTAGTATGTATTAGTGAAAATATGCTTGTATGTATCACACCGACAATGCTGGATGGAAAATCAAATAATTTAGACGGCGAATATTACGTCAAGCACACGCACACGATGAATTCGCCGGCTGGACAAGCATTTGCCAAGTGTATTTGGGCTGAAAAACATCGAATTTTTTGTTATTACCGCTATTCTCTTATATGCTCCTCTGCAAACCTACTTCGTAGTAAGGAAATGTCGTGGCCTTTTTAAATGTTATATGAGCAGAAAATCGGTAGTTAGCGAAGCCGGTGTTTCGGGATTTTATGTTTTGGGCACCCCTTAATAACTTAAATCTATCTATATTTGAAATGTTAAATGCAATTTGAATGGTATATGAAATAGGTCCCTAACAATATTAATTGGGTCATTGTTCATTTACAAAATGTGGGGGCTATTTCATTGTAAAACAACCCGCTTACATCAAATTAAAAATAATATCATGAAAAATTTACAAACTCTGTCTCTTATCATGGAACTTTATACCTGAAGGTAACATAATTCCTAAAAATTCCAGAGCTAATGTGGCTTATGATGACTTCATTGACATTTTATTAGATTTTTTTCTTTACGAATTGAATGGCATTTATAATAATCACTATTAACTAAAAGATATTATATTTGCAGGTGAATGTGAGGGATGTATGGATAATCGTACTAAACCTGTTACTTTACATGTGGGCATCTACTATCCTACCATTGAGTTAAGCTTGACAACTATCCTTTTTTCCATACCAACCTTGGGAGGATATTACTTCCATAAAGCATCTACGTCTTACTCGATTTGGTGCTGCTGTCTCTAACCACGTAAGATTACATTGTCTCAGTTCTTGAAGTATCTTGCGTCTTCAAGGGCTATTGGGTCGACCACGGCTTCTTGAGCCTTAATAATTCCACTCTAGAGCCATACTAGTACAAGTAAGCAGAAAAAATTCTCCAAAATTGTTCACCAATTAAAGCATTTATCAAAAATAGAAACAGTTTTATTTAAAATTTAATTAAGCGAATTAAACGTTTAATTCAATTGATTAAATGTTTAGTTCGCTTAATTTAATTTTTAATTAAAACTATTCTTATTAATCAAGTGAATTTATCGCTTAATCAAGTAAATTAAGCGTTTAATTGATTCAATAAATTTGTTGAATGGTGCAAATTTAATTAATTTTTTAATTAATGTTTAAATTTAAATCAATTTTTATATTTTTCTGAGAATTGAACATCTTCCTAATGGTATGGCCGTTCCACCTCCATTTTCTTCGTTTAATTTGTTTAAATATCGGTTCCTCATTGGTGAGATTTCAGCGATCCGTGTTGCTGATAGTGTTGAGCCAGGATATACAGCATATGATTCTGAGGCACCTGTTAATGAATACCTGTAATTTGTATGTTTTGTTTAGCCAGGTTTCACATCGGTTCAACAGAGTAGACTCTTCACGTGCATTTAATATTCTAAGCTTGGTTTGGCTAGATATTTGCGAGTTTCTCCTTACTGATTCGATTGTTGCTTTCCCTTTGTTAAGTCTTCTGTTTGCGCGTGTTTCTACTACAATGCTTGCTTCAATAAAAACTTCTTTATATGTGACAACGATAAAGTTTTCCATTTAAAAATTAATACCTGTATTCATAAAAATATTTTAAATTGAATAAAGGCTTGAAACCCAAATTTTCTATGAAAATTTTCCTTAATAAACGTTTATTAAATTTTGCAATCATTTATGAATATGGGGGTTAATCATTAAAAGACAAATGTACTTTTAAATAATACAAGCTGGAACAATTTGTCGGCCGAGCGCAAGGAATTTCTCCTCTATGGTATAACAAGGACACCCTTCGCTAACTAAAGCTTCTCTGCATAACCGGCGTTCGGCCGTGAACAAGGTATTTCTTTTCTGCCGTATAACAAACAGCGGGATTTAAAAATTAAGTATTTAAACATTCGGAATTATAAAATATTGAGATTCGGAAATTCGGGATTTTAACATCGGAATATAATAAAATTTTCCTTAATTTTTAGGGCTATTTTATTGTATTTTAGACAGAAAATCTGTTAGCAAAGGCGAAATTCGGTTATTTATTTGTGTTCAGAACTTTTCATAAGTATTTACAATTAAAATAGTAGAATATCTAAATAAGTATATTTTACCTCATCTCCGCCCTCTTACTCACCAAAGAATGTCAGAGTTATTTTTGTGGCAAGCTGAATCTTATTTTTCTCTGATTTTTTATTCAGTTTGTTGAAAATTCAATACTGCTGTGAAAAACGGTCAAAACATTGTATGACGGCACTTTATCAAGCTGTTCGTTTAGGAAAGCTATACTTCTGGTAAATGATAGAAATCTACACTTTTTTATTCAACCAAAAACCAAATTTGCAAATATATACAAACGTTACATTTTTTTTGCTAAGCCAACGGCTAACAGACATCCAATGTAAATATCTACTACGCTATATTGCATGAAACCTAAATTTATTGGCTTACAAAAAAATACCAAAATCGAAGCAACATGTGACTGGACTGAAATAAAATTGAAATGTTAAAAATTTTTTATTTTGAGAACATAAAAGAAAATAAAAAATAAGCACGAATAACAAAATCTTTTGAAATTAAAATTTTTTATTCCCAAAAATTGAAATTACTTTTTGATAAAACAGGCAAGTGCACGGTCTAAAAAACACTTAATTGACAACATCTTGTGTAAGTTGTTGTTGTTGTTGTTTTTATTTTGTTTTTCTTAACCTACTTACAACTACAATTAATGTTGAGAGAAATTCAACTAATTGTAGTGGGGAATGTAAGATGAGATAAACCCACTGTTGTTTATTGTTGATGTGTTTTGTTTAAACTTTGATATTATTACAAGTAGAACTGTTGCTATAATTCTTATACGCTTAACAGTTTTATTTGGTTTAATATCTTTAGTTTTTCTAAAATCTTTATGGATGAAGTTTCCTGATGATCTGGCCTAAGCAACCAGTGAAATGGCCATAGGAATAGCTTATCCCATCAACAATAAATTTCAAGTGTTTTTATCAATAATAAAAACTGGGAATTAAGCACGAATAACAAAATCTTTTGAAAATAAATTTAAAGTTTTCAAACCGTGTTTGAGTAAAAGACCCATCATATTATTTCTATTTAAAAACAATTTAAAAAAAATAAAAATAATTTTTGGGAATACATAATTTTTAATTAATTAAATTTTCTTTATCGTGCTTAATTCCCAATTTGTATTCTTGATAAAAACACTGAAATATGCTGTTGATGGAATAAGCTATTCCTTTTTGTATTCCCAAAAATTACTTTGATAATGAACTGGCAAGTGCAAGGCCAAAAAAAAAACTGAACTGCTAACTTGCTTTATTTTTGATTTTCTTGCGAAAACACTAAAGTAAGTTGTTTTTGTTTTCATTTTGTTTTTCTTAACCTACTTACAACTACAATTAATGTTCGAAGAATTCCAATCAATTGTAGTGGGGAATGTAAGAAGAGATAAACTCGCTGTTTATTGTTGATGTTTTGTTTAAACTTTGATATTGTTACAAGTAGAACTGCTGCTTATAATTCTTATACGTTTAACAGTTTTATTTGGTTTTATATCTTTAGTTTTTCTGAAATCTTTGGATGTAGTTTCCTGATGATCTGGCCTAAGCAACCAGTAAAATGCGCATAGGAATAGCTTATCCCTTCAACAATAAATTGATATTGGTACAAGTAAGACTTATTCGCTTTTAGGGTTTTATTTGTATACTATTTTTGGCTTTTCTAAAATCTTTGGAAAAGGTTTCCAGACGATCTGGCCTAAGAAACCAGAGAAATGTACATATACGGGCATGTTCTAGAAATCGAAATGAAGTGGATTTGAAAACGACCAAGATTTCGATTGCAATTATTTACAAAATTACTACAGTTATTCCTATTTTTAAGAGTTGTTCCTGTAAAGATAGTTGGTACTCAAAGTAGGAAGTATAAAAAAATAAATATTTTTGTGAACTTCCTTGGCAGGCTCGTTTTCAAAATTTGTTCGATTTGAAATCCACTTCATTTCAATTTATAGAACATACCCGATAAACTAGCTTTTCCTCAACAATAAATTTCAGAGTATTTATAAAATATGAAAAATTGGGAATTTAGCAAGTCATACAGAAGTCTCATTAATAATTAATTTTGTATTCCCGAAAATAACTTTGATAATATACTTGCATGTGCCAGTGCAAAAAACTGGCAAATTGGTTTATTTGTTTTGTTGTTGAGGACAATATAATGAAGCAATTTGTTGCCCCCAAATACCTTTCTTTTTTAAAAACAGCGCTTCTTTTAAAGTCCGATCTCAGCATACTTCTGTTCTTTGTTATGCGCCCCATACACGTTTCAATTCAATTGTCAACTGAGTCTTTCAACTGAATTGATGCTTAGCCGCACACTTCATCAACTGATTTGAAAGATTTTAAATTAATTTTAAAATTTATTGAAAAAAAAAAAAAATAAAACAAATTTTAAAATACTTAACTTTTATTTGCAAAAGAAAACTACAAACATTAATTTTGACAGCTGATCAAGAGACTCGAGCACACACAGTACAATCGAATTTAAAGACTTTGTAGTCAACTTGGAAAAATCAAAATCTTTTGATTTATCTTCAACCAGCTCGACAACTGTCAAACTTATCAATTGACAAAGCCATACACACTTTGATTTGGACAACAACCGACTCAGTTGACAATTGAATTGAAACGTGTATGGGCTGCTTTAGACATCTCTGAAAAGACATCGTGTAAACTTGTCCAAAGTGAAGCATTTTAAATACTCACATTTTACTCACGACTTAAAATTAAGCCCATTTTATTATTTCCTCACATCGAAACCTTAGAAACTTCATTGACATATCCTTCATTCTAGGGGGTGACCGGCACAACAATTTTTCCGACCTGCCTTAATGCATACTTGGGACCCATTGGATATCATGGACGCGTCAAAACTTAATTTAAAAAAATTAGGTTAAGATTTTGTGTCGAATAGTAGCTAGAATGTAACATTTATGTAAAGTGTATTTTTTTAGCTGCAAGAGAACTTAAAAAAACCATTTACAGTGCTATATTCGGCTGTGCAGAATCTTTGAAACCCTCCACCGAATATCTATTTATTATTAATTTATCTTTAACAAAAAAAAAAGGCAGCAGTAATCAGAAAGTATTATGCTTTTTGTGACAATTTTAACTAGTTTAAGCAAAATATCATGGTTCGTAAAAGTTTAAGCCGAACTTAAAAAATTTTAAGGGGGGGGGGGAATTTTATTTGAGACAGAATAAGTACTGAACCAATCACCAATAATAAACCAAAAACTGTGACGTACCAAATTTTATTATTCTAGTGCTATAAAACTGTGATGTGCCAAATATTTTATGATAGTATTAGTATTATTAGTTATGGTTTTAAGCGTACTAAAACCGTTATTAATTACTGTAAATTATGGACCGCTCTTCGCGAAATTTAACAGGTTGATTTCTAGTCGAATAACACGAGTTTTTACAAAATCGTATATTATTCCGTGCATTAGTCCATCATTTATGTTGGTTTTTGTAACAATATTATCAATTGTTTAGGGTGGTCGTTCCACAATTTGATTCATAGCTCCGATCCAACTGAACCGATTTTACTTGCTTTCAATCCCAAACTGCTTAGGATAACTAGAAGCAATTTGACATCAAGTTTGTTCATTTCTTTTATGCTTTTCGAAAGTAAGCGTATTTCCAACAGACGGACATAAGGACAGACAGACGGGCATGGCTTAATCGACTTAGAATTACTTAAGGAGCCAGATTATGTATTATTTATGGGGTCTGAGAATAATAGTAAAAAAGTTTCACACAGAATGACAAAGTAAGTTTTCATTTTTGTTTACTATTAAAAAAAAACTGAGCATTTGGCCTATTGGTGGCTTAAATATTGGCTTCCAATACCTCGAGAGTGGCTGGTTTGTCGGCATAAAGCAATGGACTAACATAATATGGAAACATTTTCACATTATTTTTCGAAAATAATATTTTTTTAATGGTACTTTGCTTCGTCCTTAACTTTTCTTAGATTTTTAAGTCCCATATGCTGTCTTGCGAGGAAACAAAAACCCAATGATACCAAAAGAAGAGTTAAGGGTTTATTTAGGAATTCTTTTAATCACTGGATATAGTGGTCCAACAAGATATCGAGATATGTGGTCTGCTGATATTGATTTGAGAGTTGATCTTGTATTCAACAGCATGCGTCGCGACCGCTTTATAGAAATATGCAATTCTCTTCATTTTGTAGACGCCGAAGCACAAAATCCTGAAGAAACAAAATGTGGAAGCTCTGACCAGTAACATACCATTTAAGTATAATTTGATAAGAAACTTCCATGCAGAGCAAAATCTTTCATACGACGAGAGTATGATTTCGTACTTTGGAAAGCATGGATGCAAGCAATATATAAAAGGAAAACCTTTAAGATTTGGATATAAGGGGTGGTCCTTATGTACGCCAAGCGGAATTTTGAAATTTATCAAGGAAAAAATCCACGAGTTAATAGCAAAAAATGTGTTAGTCCCTTGATCAATATGATTGATGGTTTTTCTGGAGAAACTCAAAATTTACCTTTTTTTTTGACAATTTATTCACCAGTTTTCCCTTGACTTGTAAGAAAATTATTGATAAAAAAGAAAAAAAGCATTTTCTTACAAAGATTTTGGAATATATGTGACAAAATGAAAGACAACTCAGTTGTCTCCATTGCGTCTACAGCTCATGGGGTTTATCCAATATCCAACGCCTTAAGATATTCAAAAGAGGAAAAGGAAAAAAAGGGAATCGGCCGCATGCTGTAACTCAATACAACCGGTATATCGCTGGTGTTGATCGTTTCGATCAGAATGTAAGCCTCTATCGCATTGGATATAAGGGGAAGAAATGGTGGAGCAGTATTTTTACTTGGCTGGTCGATGTATGTGTTCAAAATGCTTGGCAGCTTCATAGCATAGGACATAGCAACATAAATCAATTGGAATTTAGACGTCAAATCGCTATTTACTATTGTCAACATTACGGCGAAAAGCCGAAAAGAAGTGGTTGCACTCCACTTCCCAAATGAGAACATGAAATCTTTGTACGTAGCACATTACGATTTGACGGGAAAGATCATCTTGTTGAATTCACTATTTAAAGAAGACGTTGCGCTTGTGAACAATGCAAAACGAGCGGTCGAACTGGGTGCAACAATTGTGACACAAAGAATCGTGTAAAAACATAGTTTTTAAGCATTTTGCCATTAAAATGAACATTTGACAAACTCAGTATTTATTTTTGTTAAGTAATGGCATGTGCAATAGGGATAAAACTTTTTTTATAATTTTTGAAAATATCGAAATGGCCCTAATACTATGTAGTGCATTAAAATAACAATAAGAACTGCATCTTTAGATTTTCCATATCGTTAAAAAAGGTTCAGCGTTAAATGCAATTAAGTTTGGGATCAGTTATAATGCGTTTACACCTACACCATAAACATAAAAATAATTCTTGCAATTCTAGCTTACATAGTAATTCCAAAATATCGGAGCAAATTATATACAATATGCGAATTTATATGAGCCCTTGGCACAATATTTAGTTTTCAGAGCATTGTTACAATAAAAATGACTTTGAAGCCTTAACCCTTTCAGACATTTTGTCCAATATATTGGACATTTAAATTTTTCTCCTTGAAGTCATGTAGAGTTTACGCAAATCAACCGATTTTTATAGTATTTACCGTTATAAAAAGAGTGTTTGTTATACTTTAAACACATGTGTTTTAGAAGTGATATTTTTCATTAATTTGTGTTAAATTGAGTGATTTTCAAAAGTTCCTTTGCTATTGTGAAATATAGTACTCTTCAGTGCTAATTTTAAGTGATAATAACGTTATTTTACACTTAGAAAAAAATCTGTTAGTAGTACTTGAGTAGTTCTTAAGCTATTAGAATGTTAATTCTATTTAATGTTAAAATAATATAGCCTTTAGACGCTTTTAAATGCACGTCCATTATATTGGACAAACTGACTTTGTGGTTGCAGTTTTTGGAATTGGCGAGAACATTTATTTTGCCAGTACTGGTGTTAATTTTACGAAATGGCTTTAAAACTACTACTTAGTGAAGAAGAAATCTTGAAACTTTTAGAAGAATCTTCAGATGTAAGCGATGCTAGAGCAGTTGATGAGCTTTTCTCTTAGTACGTTTCATGAATTTAGTACAAACTCCTGTGGGGTTCTGTTGATGCACAGACGCGTCTGGACGGCCCTAAGCTAGGGGATAGGACGAGGGTCTATGTTGAAAACACAGAAACCGAGATATTCTACCGTTTGCCGGATAAAGGCAAAAGCTTCCAGGTGAAGTCCATGCTATTGCGGAATGTATGAGAAGAATGCAATCGAATATGGGGCAATTAGATGCCAGTATATTTACCGACAGCCAAAGGGCAATTAGGGCGATAGCAGTTAACAGGCTTAAGTCCAGGAATCTGACGAGTTTAGAACGTTTGGTGAGGAGGGCGAGACACTGAACACTTTTACAGCCACTGTCAGGACTTCGTCGAATTAAGATCGAAACACCTCGGGAGCGATGTCATGTTGGACTTAGGATCCCTGAGGAACGCTGACTGGAAAACCTTAGGAATTACGTCCGGGAAACTGAGTTTCTTAACGCCAGACGTTAATACCCTCCCTAAAGGTGGTGGTAGCACTACCCACCTAAATGCCCATGTTTCCTAAGGAGTGCACAACAGGCACAGTAGTGGCCTAGGTGTATATCATACTGAAATGAGTCTGAAAGGGTTAAACAAATCATTTTCAGGCTTAACTAATGCTCAGATATGCTTTCTAAGACATTGGATGAAAGATTAATCAAGAATTCCAAAAACACAACGCAGCAACATTTGTGCGGAACGCGCCATCAAAGTCGTACAATATATTTTCCCCCAATGGAAATCAACACGAACTCTTAATCTAAGGTTAATTTTACTTAACAAAGATAGTTTTTAGATTGTAATTTTGATTATAATCATATATAATTACATTAAGAAATGTAAATAGTTAAATAATTATAAAATAAGAAATTTTTAAAAAATACAAAATTTTGAAAAAAGAAAAAAAAATTAAAGGGCTTTCAGAAATCGGCTTCGACGCGGAACGTTTTTCCGAAATGACCTGAGGAAACATTTTTCGATTTCAGCACAACATCGGCTACAGCGTGGTGATAGGGCCTTAATTTGGTTGTACCCTAATCTACAACTGTATAGTTTTCTAATATATGTATGTATATTACAATAAAAACATGATTTCTGTAAATCCTAAAAACTTTCTGTGAACAAAAAAAATTTTGTAGTACCGGACGTGATCATATGGTAACGGCCTATTATGCCCGACCCAGAGGCCGCATAAAATCTCCAGGTACACTTATTTTTTTATGTAGTTTGATTTTTGTCGGTTAAAAGATATTTTTTAAAAGTAAAAACTATTCAATTTTAAGGAATATGATGTTCAATAAATAAAAAATTAAGAAATTAATGAAAAAATCATTTGTTTTAAATAAATGTAAATGATCCGTTTTTTTAATGAATTTTAATTTGTTTAAAATGAATTTTCGTTTGAATTTAACTACATTATTTTTGAGTGTACATATTTGATAGAATTTTTATTATTTTCCTCTTGAAAAAATACAAATCTTACAAACAGGGGTCAATATTTTTGCACCAAATTTTCGCACTTTCACAATAATAAAATAATAAACTTTTTTTTTAGCAATGCTTTTTTATTTTGCGACACTTAGGCTAGGTTTTTGAGATCTTTAGTTAAACTAGGTTTAGTTAATCTGAAAACAGATTTGTGCCGCCATTACCAAGTCGGCATACAAAATTTTAAAGGAACAGCTTAGTTTTGCTTAAAATGTTGGTCTTTAATGAAATAAAAAAGTCACATCACAAAGTCCTAGCTTCAGACTACGTTAAACTAAGTTTAAATTTAAGCCACATCTCAAAAACCCGGCCTTAAAAATTTTTAATGTCAATGTCTTTTTTTAAATGGTTATTTTTTTTGTTTACACTAACTGATAATTTAATATAATATAAAAGACAGAACAGAATATTATTTAGAGTAAAAATATTTTGTTTGCATCTTAACCCATTTGCGGCCGCGAAACATAAAAGTAGTCCGATGTCAATGAAATTTAAGCTCTTATCTAATTTGGTGTTCCTGAATTCAAATCCGTTCATAAAATTCAGCTAGCCCTACTGGGGCCGACAGAACTCGGGGTTCGCAAGCGCGAACATTGACCGCTATTCACCATTAATTTATTTTTGCTTTGTAGGTTTCAAAAAAAATTTTGTTTTAATTGCTTAAAACATATTTTTACACAAGTTTCTTTCAATTTCATAAAATACACAGAAAAAACTTTATTGTCAATTAAACAATTAATACACTTGATTAAAACTTTAATTAACCTGATTAAATATTTAATTAAAACTGATTTTATTTCTGATTAATTTTTTTACAGGCGCAAAAATTTGTTTGTGTATGTGTATTGAAAATAAAAAATATTATAGTTTTTATATTTTCTAAAAAATTACTTTTCGTGGCAAGCTTCTAAACGTTTTGGATGTAAATATACATTGCATTTTTGCACATCCTTTGATTGGCTTTCTAAAGGTTTTAAACTTCAACGTCTAGTTTTTCCATCTATCTGTTCAGTAGGAATGTTTATGCAATCTCGGCTATACGTCAGTTGAGAGGTAAAATCATAGATCATAGCAAAAGTTATTTTGCTGTATCATGAAGTTTTTTCGTTTTTTTTTTTTTCTATTAAAAAAAAGCACAGTCCTTGGATATAATAAAAAATATTTGTGGCTGCTGAAATTTTTCTCCTTTTTTGCCATCTTTTGACAGCGTTCATTGGTTGAATTTAGTCAAAATTAGTAACCGGTGTGACTCCTAATTATCGAATTGGAAATCCGAATCACTCAATCTTGCAAAGTAATGTCTATCATTGTTTGTGCATAGTTATTGGATGCTTATGATCATTTATCTATCATTACTAACTTGTTAGAAAAAGAATTATTTTTCAGTGAACCTTCCTTGCAAATAAAAGGACAAGTCTAAACACGCGTGTAAAGAGTAGCCCACAAGGGACCTGGACTAGTCCATAAGTAACCCAAACGTATGGAAAAAACATGGTCTATTTAACATTATGATTTCTTTGGGCAGGACCATATAACCAACCTTTGGACCACTAAGGAGTAGTTTAAAACTACTCCATGGTATACACAAGAGGATAAGTTTTGAAGTCGTTTAAAAACGAAAGCATGTCGTTAAAAAACGAAGACATGTCGTTTCACTACAAACACTTTTTAACAATGACATGGTCTATGCTTGCATTACATCGGACCAGTCCATGGAGTAGTCCATTTTATCAAATTGGATCAGGTGGTCCAATTTTATTTGCAGGGTTACTCAAATTTATAATTGCATTAAACATTGAAATGTTAAAAGTTACTAATATATTGCTGATATTTTATTAAAATACAAATTATTTGTGTACGACAACAAACTATTGTTACAATAGGGCTACAACCAAACATTTGGCCAACAATGTGTTAATAATGGGATGTGTTAATGCGAAACCAAACCTCACGCAGGGAAGCAAATTTCTAAAATCTTCCAAGAAATTTTAATTCGCGATTAATTGTAAGCCGTAGGAAAATTTTTAAATCTAAAGCAGTGGATAAATTCCAACATAGCATTTAAGTGATACATATAGGAATATCAAATATCTGGTGTATATCTTTTAAAATTTCCGTGAGATAAAAATTGTTCTTTTCAAATTTCAAACCGATGAGCTTTTTTAGCAATCCGAAAACATTATCATATTTTTTATTAATAACTTTTAATGTTCCACACGACTATATTATTCCGTTTTTGAAATTCGCATAAAGTGTGAAAAAGTTATAGCCCTAGTGTACATGCAATGTTCAACAACTATTCGTGGATATTTGGTGCCCCATATTCTGCAATTTTACTTACTCATACGACCATTGAGGTGAAATTATTATTATAATTAAATATTAAACAGTTTTGTGCGTTAAAGTTATTTATAGATATGTGGTGGATACAAGCAGATAAAACATATTCTAGATGTGGTCAACTCCAACAAATTATATACTTTTACCGTCAACTATATTATGGATATATTAGACTTCAATGTAGAAGCTGAAAGGTATTGAAATATTAATATATAACCTGTATTCATTCAATTTTTCATATATGTCGAAATGTTTGTAAAAAGTGCTTGGGAACACAGAAATTTACACAAGTTAAAGGCTTTCATATTTCTAAGCGAACCGGAATATGCTTTAACTATTTTAATAGATAATAATTATTTAATGATGTATGTTTGTGTTCATATATTCCTGTAGCCAGGCCTATTTTCCCTCACCATCCCAAATTCACTTTCATTTTCTAATACTATTAAATTTTTTGTTCATTTTCCTTTCTAGTCTTTGGTTTTGAGAAATAGGACAATAAAAACTTTAAACTTAGAAAATGCTTTTAACATGCACACAATTAAACAGAACTTCTTGGTAGATATATTAAGACATAGGTAGAACTTGAATGAGGATTTATTTGTGTGCCGTAATAAGGGTTTCTAATTAACCGGATGTTTTACATTCACGGATGTCAAATTATATCTTTATTCCCGGGATTTTTTTGTAAAGAATAATGTGAAATCGTTAAAATGATTTACAATATTCTTAAACATTAATTGTAGTTTTTAACTATAAATCCGAGCGGTTTGTATTATATGGGATCTGTTCTAAGACTCAAGTCTAACATTCACAATTTCATTTTCTTTTAAATTCTTGCCATCGTTATCAGATCTTAAATAAACTGCACTTGTAAAAATTTACGAAAAAATAAATATACAAAGTAAAAAAACTGCATTGCAGTTTAAAATTTGCAGTCTTAAGATGAAATAAAATTGTATTCTTTCTAAGAAACCAAAGTTTAGAAAGCAATATTTTAAAATAATTAATGGGTGATTTTTTAAGAGCTATAGGAAAGTTTGAAAAAAACACATAAAATTCCGAAAAATGCATGAGGTCTTTATTTGAATCGATAGTACGGTCCATATAATGTAATGTTTGAAGATAATTTCATGCAAATGTTGACCGTAACTGCGCCTTAAATGATCCATCCCATTAGTCCAATTTTGGCATACTCTTTCCAACACTTCGGCCGGTATCTCATAAATAAATGCTTTAATGTGGTCTTCCAATGCGTCAATTTAAGCGGGCATGTGTGTATACACATGAGTTTTAACATAGACCCACAAAATATAGTCTAAAGGCGTTAAATCGCACGATCTAGGCGGCCAATTGACCGGTCCCGAACGTGAAATAAAATGTTCACCGACCTCGCCTCTCAATAAGACCATTGTTAAGCGTGCTGTGTGGCATGTGGCACCGTCTTGTTGAAACCACATGTCAAGCTCTTGCATTTTGGGCAAAAAAGTTGGATATCATCTCACGGTAGCGCTCACCATTCACAGTTACGTTACGATTCGCATCATCTTTGAAGAAGTACGGTCCAATGATGCTACCAGCCCATAAACCGCACCAAACTGTGACTTTTTCTGGATGCATTGGTAGCTCTTGCAATGCTTCTGACTGATCTTCACTCCAAAATCGACAATTCTGCTTATTAACGTACCCATTGAGCCAAAAATGAGCTTCGTCGCTGAACACAAGAAGCGCGCGAAGACCTTTCTTAACAGAGCACGCATTTCGATAATAAAATTCAATAATTTGCAAGCGTTGTTCGTTTGTAAGACGATTCAGGGTTAAATTATAGACCGAACTCAAGATGTTTGACATTGAAATAAAACACGAAACGTGCGTCAGCTGTTTAAACCAGTGTTGCCGAAAAGATAATAGCTAAAAAATCACCCGATATATAGATAGCTGAAAACCAGACCCAGCTTTAAAAATCGAATAGCAAACATAAATTTTAAGCTCATAAAACTACGTCAATCTTTTGATCTGTTTTAAATGTGTTCCTTAAAGCTTCGTTCACAATCAGAGCAACAATTTCGTTTTTTCTTCTTTCTTATATCTTCCCAAAGTATTTCATATATTTTCCTCTCATTTTTCAAACAAAAATTTAACTTGAGTTTTTTTTTTAAAAGTTGAGTCATCTGCTACTTTAGCAACATCTTGTATGAAATTGTTTCTGACTTTTTTAGTTTTGAATAAAAATTTTAACAAAATGTTCCCGCAAATTATAATAAATTTGTAGTATTTTTTTAGGCAAAATTTACAAACGCGGTCTTAATTTAAAATGTATGTGGTCGAGAAAAAAAATTTTTGCTATATTGTGAATACCAGTGAAAATTTTGCTGCCTATTGTGAACGAAGCTTATACCGTGTTCAGATATGCACCTTAATTGAGTTTTACGCAATAAATGCCATTATTGAGCTCAATTATCCATACAAAATTGCAATTTAGTTATTGCTCAATTAATACGAAATTGTTATAAATATTGAGTAAAATTAAAATGCGACACTGTAACAAGTGTGTTTATTACGCAAAACACAACTAACTAAACAGTGTTTTGACATTTGGCAATTGAAATTACAACAAAAAAAAGGCCCATCCATTTGGTCTGCGCAAAAACCAGATGTTTATTCCTTAAATATGTCAAAAGTTGTTTACATTTTCTTATACATGTACATTTTTGTGTACGTTGAATGTTGTATGTAGTAGTAATATAAATTGAATTAGCTAAATTGTGTATATGTGAACAGAAAGATAATTATGTCAATTAACCGAATATTGACTCAATAAAAAAGGTATATCTGAACACGGTATTAAAGCTTCTTTTAACATTGATAATCTGGCTTTTAGAATATTAAATGTCACAAAGATTTAAATAAATGTAAAAAAAGGTTTCCTGATGATCTGGCCTAAGCCACAAGTGAAATGCGCATATAAGCTAGCTTTCACTCAACAAAAAATTTCAGTGGATTTATTAAATTTGAAAAATTAAGAATTTATGACGTCATACAGAAATCTTTTTAATAATAAAATTTATAAATAAATTTTATTCCCAAAAATAACTTTGCTAAGAAATTTCAACAATCTCCTGTCAATAAATTTCTCGGAGTTGCAAAAATATTTTGTTCTCTCGGAATTCACGGGGTATTTTTCTCAAATAGGAACCCCTACCCATAACACACAAGCACTTAGTGTCTGAAAATATTTAAAAGTAAGAGAATTGAGTAAGAAAACTTGGATAAATGTTAACAATAAAAGTGTCTAAAATAGTTACAAAGTTCATGACTGTAAATTACAATGAATTATTTCTAATGGAAATTTATTTTTTTAGTATTTTGTCTGTAAGCAAAAAGATAGAAAATATGGGTGGCGTATCCAAACAAATGATGCCACCAAGAAGCTAGAAAGTATAGTCAGTCAAAGCAAAAAATATGAAACCCTACGGAACTTTTGTGTATGAAATGTTTCAAGACAACTATAAAATGGCTGTTGCTTTCCGAGAGAGGTCCAATTTTACCATAAAATGGTTTCCGGGACAATAATGTATTTTCAAAAAATGTGCATTTAGCTCCTTTACGAGTGAAGTGAAGTCATCTAAACTGTCATTTATTGAAAGATCGGTTTGATAATAACAAACCTCAGAACAAGTTAAAAGAGTAAAAACTTACTACAAAAGTGGTGGTTCAAAGTGGGCACTTTTCGAGCATTACCGGGTAATTATGGTCGCTATGATTAACCCACTGTGCAACGAATTAGCAAGATTATAAAGAGATTTGAAGATAGAGAGACCACGCAATGAGCGGTAAAGCGGAAAGAAACAGAGCGGTGAGCGACAAAAAATTAAAACATATGAAATACTACTGAAGCGGCCATGCTATGAGCGGCTAAGCGGCGCCGCTCAGAAATAAAAAATAAAAGATAAGCTCACTGTTTATTGTTGTTGTTTTTGTTTAAGCTTTGATATTGTTACAAATAAAACGGTTGCTTATAATTCTTATTCACTTAACAGTTTTGTTTGTTTAATATCTGGGACCTAATTACCGCACACGATATCGAGTAAGCTATCGTATCGAGTTAACTATCGTATTTTTCTGCATACGATAGACACTGATTTGTCGAATGAAAACTCGAGAGATTTAATCATCTCAAAATACGATACATTTCATTCGATCAATTTTGCTCGTTATCGTATGTGGTAATTAGACCCCAGTATAGTTGAACGAGTGCGATATGTATTATTCTTTTGAACAGCTGATAAAAAGCTGGGGCCTAATTACCACATTCGATATCGAGTAAGCTATCGTTTCGAGTAAACTATCGTAGTTTTCTGGCTACGATAGACACTGACGTATCGAATGAAAACTAGAGAGATGTAATGACTTTGGTTACTCGATATCGAAAGCTATCATCTCAAATTACGATACATATCATTCGATATCGAGAGTCATAATACCAAAATAAAAAATTTCGATCAATTTTGCTCCATATCGTATGCGGTATTTAGACGCCTGGCCTAAGCAACCAACTAAATGCGAGTAAGAATAGCTTATCCCATCAACAATAAATTTCAGTTTATGAATAGTATGCAATGGGAACTTAGCACACTTAAACGAAACCTTGTTAATAAAATTTTTTTTTTGACTCCCAAGAAAAACTTTGAAAACCTGTTCTAATTTTTAGTTGTGTTGTGAGCGGCAAAGAATAAACATGGCAAAAGTGAACGCGGAGCTTATAATTTGTTCTGTAAAAATCGACCTCTATTAGGTCAAGAAAGATTACCAAATTATCTGTTAACTTATAACCGAATCTTTTGTTAACTTTTTGCAACAGAAAATCAAAGGATTTCACAGACATACGGCACTATTGCCAAAATCTGTTTGGAAATTTGCTTGATTAATAGGAAGAACACCAAAGTTTCTTTTTTTTATTAAGCGCATTAAATTCTTATAAATTTGAATACGATTTTTGCGAGTGGCAGCGCTGTAAGCAGCAAACAATTAAAACTTAATAAATACTTCTGAAGTGGCCACGCAATGAGCGGCTAAGCGGCACTGTTCAGGAATAAAACTTGTTCTTATTTTTAGTTGTTTTCTGAGCGGCAAAAAAATTAACATTGCGAAAATGAATGTGGAGCTTATAATTTTATCTGTACAAAGCCGACCGCTGTAATGGCAAGACAGATTAGAATAACTGAAAATCTTAAGGCCCAGCTTTAATATGCATAAGCTTGCATAAGCTTCGGTCAAAAATTAACAAAAAGCCTGTCATATGTAGTTTAACAAGGATTTCTAATTTCGCGGACTTTTTCTATTCTCGGGAAACGAAACAAACGTATGTTTTTATTTCTCGTGTTTGATTTTAACGATGCTAACAAATTAAAATTTCAAAAAATTTAATTTGAAACTCCCGAAAAATCCCGGAAAAATTTTCTGGATTAATTAAAAACAAAATAAAAAAATATTTGATTCCATAGGGAAAGAGCAATCAGTTTCGCACTTTACTTAAGCAAACGACATATTCATAAAACTTAACAAAAAGTTTGCTTAAGTACAATATGGTTTGACAAATATCATTTAAATGTATTCGCACAATTGCTTAAGCCAACTTTAGGATATTAGGGCTGGGCCTTCACACTTGCAAAGTCTCCCAAAGTGTTTGAACATTTCTTTAGTTTATAAAAGGGCTACCGCTTATTACATATAGTTATGCAATGCATAGTATGCATGTACATATGAATGCACTTTGTACTGCTATGCTTTGAAATGCACTTTTTATATTTTTTAATAAAGAATTTAATCTACAGAAATAAAAATCAATGTTCTTAGTTGGTCATTGCATCAGTTGAGAAGGGCTGGACCGATTTGGACGATTTTTACTTTCTTATGATCGCCATGGTCCAACTTAGGTTTTTACGCCCACTGTTTTTGATTTACCTAAAATCAGAAAAAAAAACTCCATCGATTTGACTAATTTTTCTTTCAAATGCTCGTATTAATCCATCTTAAGTTTAAATTTGCCATGCCTACGTTTACACCCACTTTTATCTATTTATCTAAAATCGGAAAGCAGTTGCACAGATTTTGCGGCGTCTTAAGGGAATCAGATCGAACAAATTTTCCACTGTTAAATCGACAACAAAAATATTCATACGACACCCTCATGAAAGCTGTGAAAGATGAAGTTGGTGAGAATGTTTTTCTAGACGCTCCCGGTAGAACCGGGAAATCGTTTTTAATCACGTTAATTTTGGCAACGATACGCTCGCAGAATGATATTGGAAGGCAGTTGAACTGCTCATTCAGCACTTAAGTTGCCATTAAAAATGCAAACCAATGAAACTTCAACATGCAACATATCGAAGAACAGTGCGATGGCCTAAGTTTTGCAGCAAAGTAAACTGTTCGTTTAGGATGAATGTACAATTGCGCATAAAAAATCTTTGGAGGCAAGAGACAAAACGTTGCAGGATTTACGAAACATTCAAAGACGATTTGGAGGTACGATGATTTGTTGGCAGGTGATTTTCGCCAACGCTGACAGTGATACCGCGATCAACGCCCGCCGATGAATTTAATGCATGTTTGCTCTGTGTTAACACGTTGGAAGCTCAAATTGACTTTGAAAAAGCGGGTCGAGCTGCTAAACAATCAATATCGCGACGTATTTTCCAAACAATTGCTGGACATAGGAGACGGCAAAATCCCGGTGGATATTTCGAATTCTGACAATTCACCGAATAAAATCCGAACTTATCCGAAACGTTAACACAAAATTACAGAAATCATGATTGGTTGAGCGAACGTGCTATATTAGCTGCGAAAAAAGTTGATGTCAACGAATTGAAGTTTAAGACTCAAAGTGAATTCACTGGCGAATTGAAGACGTACAAATCGGTTGATTCCGCTTCTTCTCAGAACGATGTCGTCACCTATCCAATCGGATTTTTAAACTCCCTGGAATTTCCCGGATTACCGCCTCATAATCTCCAACTAAAAGTTGGAGCGGTAATTATAATGTTACGAAAACCAACCACGTCTTTGTAACGGCTCCTGACTTACGGTAAAAAAACTGATGAATAACGTCAGCGAAGCAACAATGATTAAAGAAATGTACAAAGTAGAAATTTTTTTTACACCTCGGGTCTCAATGATTCCAACCGAAATGCAATTCGATTTTAAGCGCCTGCAGTTTTTATTAAGGCTCGCATATAGTTATGATTCCGAATGAAGCAACTAGATCACTTCATTGTTAATTCTGAACTGAAACTTCATTTTTTACCAAAAACTTATAAAACTATTTTTACATTGTCTTCTTATAAATCTAATTGTGTTTTTATAAATCTAACAAATATGGAATCTGCTTACTGAGCAGATTCCCACGTTTGTTACTAAAGAAGAAATAAGCATACACAAGTGTTCGTATCTCATATGTCTGCTATTCAACAGAGACATATGGGATGTAAAAACAAAAACAGGGCTGGAAAAGAGTTAAGTCATTTGATTATATGACTCCTCCACCCTCAGTTTCAGCAGTCCCTGCTGAAGTCATAAAAAAAAAATTTATTTTTCTGATTTTATATGTGCTTATTTCTATTCTGTTGTAAAAAAAACATTTTCTTTACTATTCTTATAATTTTCAGAAGCACAATTTACTTAGTGTTCCATATTACTCATCCACCCTCAAATTTAACCATGTCTGTTAAATGAGAGGTTGTGGGGTGAGCTTCCAATTGAAAATTTACAATGTTTTTATATCTATTGTTACAATATTTTTGGTAAATTATATATATTATAATTACAATGGTTATTATTAGTACTAAGGTTATGTTTATACCATAAGATACATTTTTGTGGTATAACAATTCCTCGATTTGCTTAATATTTTCAAATTGATTGATTTTAATAGCCTCAAAAATAATTTTTTCTCTAAAAGTTACATTTGTCACATCATTGTCTGGGTAAACAAATTTCTCATGAATAATGATTTTTTTGTTTTTGAAATTCTTACTTAATATTTTTAATTCGCAATTATAAAAGTTAATTAAATAATTTTTGTCTATTACAATGTCTCTGTTATCGCAGTTTTGCGTTAATTTAACATTGTTCGCATTCTTAACTAAAATTAAATCGTCATCAATAACTTCGATATTTGTTATATTGTTAAACTTCAATTCACAGTTTTTCAATATGACACAGTTTTCGCTACTTCTTAGGTCGATTAAAGTTAGATTTTCTTCGTATGTGTCAGTTATGTTATTTATTGTGACTACACGTTCGTTATTCTCGTCGATTTCCAGATACTTATCACTTGGTAATGGGATTATTAGTTTCAAATCTGTTGTAATAAAGTCTGTTGGGATTTTTAGTGCTATAATTAATGAATTATTCATATAAGTCATAACTCCCATTTTAATCATTTTTAGTTTAAAATAATCGATTTTGAATTCTTCTATTTCCTCAGGTGTAAGTACACCTAGGTGTATCATACTGACGCTATATTTTCTTGAATTTGTGTAATTTTCCCTTCAAAACTTTTCAATTTGAGCATTTGGTCCGTGTACAAAAGTCTCCTAACTATTTCATTATTTCTTTTCTTAATTTCATCGAAAGTTTTATCTATTTTAGCTCTGTCGTTTTCTACTGCTCTTCGTATTGTTTCAATAGATTCTTTAAAATGTGTGTTAATGGTGATCTGTTTATTCAAGGTTTGAATGGCATTGTGGCTATTAATGTCTACGTTTCTTAAATGTTCTAAAATTTCCTCTCTGTCGTCATTGTCCATTACTCCGAAGAGCCATTTGTGAATACTACCTATTCCGTTAATTAAACCTCTCTTTGTCCTATTTGAGTTAGAGGGAATCAGAGTTCTAACTTTTGCTTTTAATTCATTTCCCATTGCTCTTAAAACTACGTCGACTTCATTCTTCCATTTTGGATCACAAATATTTTCATTGATGATGCTGAATTCCGCTCCAGTATCAATGATGAATCGTAATGTCTTAATTGGGTTTTCAATAGTTATATAGGGAAGTAGTTTCGGCCTTCCCCATGAAAATTCACGTTCGAGTTTCCAATGTCCATCGGTTCATGGACGTTACCACGCGAATAACGGGAGTTTCTTGTTTGATTGGACTGTCTTCCTACGTCGGGTTGTTGTACGTTTCTATCAAATCTGTTATTGTCTCGGTAGTTACCCCTATTTGTACTATCGTTGTTAGTATTATTACTGTTGTTGTTAGTACCACTGTAAGACTTGTTATTGTTATTAGCATAGTTGCGATTGTTACTGTTGGTACCACTGTAAGCATTGCTATTAGCATTGTTGCGATCGTCATTATAATTTCGATTTCTAAAATTATCGAAACTCCTATTTCCCGAATGCGTATTTCGCACATCGTTGCTAAAATTCGATCTATAAGAGAGGGCCTTGTATTGTCGGTTTTTGGTCTGCTTCCAAGAGCAGTATAATTTTGCTGTCTAGCCTCGAGAATTATCTTAAAAGCCGTCTCTAAAGTTTGTGGGTTTCTTGCAAATATTATAGTTTTCGTCGGTTCGGGTAGGTTATCTTTAAATACTTCCAGTGAGATTCTATTGATTTCGTCCGCCGAAAATCCTTCTTCACTATTAGTTAACCTTCTATTATGCAGTCTATTTCTAATGTTATTTATACTATAATGGTATTTTTCAATTGTCGAATCTAACCTCCAAGTTTTCAACTTGTCCATTAATTCCCTAGTTGTTTCTTTTTCTCCAAAGTTAGTCACTAGAATTTCTTTTAATACTTCCCAAGTTCCTACCACTCCATACCTATGTATTGCCTCTCTTGTCTTTCCTACACATTTGTTTTTTATATACCCGAATAATATATTTCTATTGTTTTCTTCGAACGTTGCAATAGATGGGAGCAGAGCTTCAACCTGCGCTAAAAAATCTGGCAGCTGGCTTTGCTCCCTTCCATCAAATGTTGGAATCTCTCTGATACAACTAAGCACCAGATTAAATTGTTGGGTCAAGGCACTTTCCATTTCGTAAATTTTTTTTTTTTTAATACTACGTTCTGTGTAAAAGGAAAATTGTATACTGCTTTTTTTCTCTCTTTTATTCTTTTTAATTTATTTAATTGTTGTTCTAATTAACGTTTTGACAATTTAAAATCTAAAACTAACCAAGACTTCTAAACATTTCAATACTTCATATAACCTTAAGCGTATAATAGATTGTGTTCTTTTAATTAATTTTGCAGAATTACTATTAATAACTTAATGTATAAAATTAAATTTATTTATTGTTTATTTTTACACACCAACAAGTTTTCTTTATTTTATTCTTTCGATAACTTTACTCCTTTTAATGAAGGATTCAAGCTATTTTGCTTTTAGCCAACTATAAATTATTCACTTTTAATACGAAGGTGAACAAAGAAAAAGAATCTTATTCGACACAATTTTTCGTTTCGCCGTTTTAATCCTCGTCGCCAGTTATGATTCCGAATGAAACAACTAGATCACTTCATTGTTAATTCTGAACTGAAACTTTATTTTTTACCAAAAACTTATAAAACTATTTTTACATTGTCTTCTTATAAATCTAATTGTGTTTTTATAAATCTAACAAATATGGAATCTGCTTACTGAGCAGATTCCCACGTTTAATACTAAAGAAGAAATAAGCATACACAAGTGTTCGTATCTCATATGTCTGCTATTCAACAGAGACATATGGGATGTAAAAACAAAAACAGGGCTGGAAAAGAGTGAAGTCATTTGATTATATGACTATATGCAATGATAATCAACAAATTTCATGGGCAGTCATTGCGCATTTGCGGCATTAACCTTGAGAATCCATGCTTCTCGCATGGTCAGTTATATGTCGCCTGTTCCCGTTTCTGAAGTCCATTAGCATTATTTGTTTATGCGCCAGACCACCAAATAAAAAATGTCGTATATCACAAAGCCTTGTAATGAACAAAATTATGATATTCCAGCAGAGCAATCGAATAAGTTTTACTTTTTTTAACTGGTTACCTGAATATTGATCTTACCAACTAAAATGTAAATAGAACACTATAAGATTCATAGCATGTATGTACATTAGTTTGCTCGTTAACTGTATGGATCAAATTTTTTTCTATTTTTCCATGCTCTAACCCCACAATTCGGTGGGTATTGATAAAAAAAAACGACGCGGAAATTTTTTTAGGACAATCGGCGACGGCTAAGCCGTCCCTCACGCCCGCCAAAGTTTGAGAAAAATCGTAGAGTCCGACTTGTATGACTTATATTTAGGAAAATATTAATTTTACATAAAAATCGTTTTCCAAGAAGTTGTTGTTAGTAAAGTTTCCAACAACTTTTAACTTAACAAGTTTTCTCTAAAACTCATATTGAACAAAGCCTAATTAAAATAAAAAGTAAACAGCAGCATTGATGCAAATTTTTCTTTAGAACTGTTTTTTCTTACACACGTCAATTCAGCTTTAATATTTGTGTTTGTGTGCGTTTGCTTAAAAGAAAAAATAGTGAATCTGTACTGATTCACTATTGACACAGTCACCAGTACTAGTGACTTCCCTGAAGGACACCTGGGTGCAAGTGTCTCCAAGTCACCAGTTTTGTCGACTATATTGGTGACATTGTCAACGAAGTGTCTACACTACATTACATTTGCCACTATATTTGGCTTTAATACGAAAAAGATTTTATAAATAACAACTGAGAAGAACAATTCCTATAAAAGTTGAGGAAATTATAAAAAAAGATTGTTATGAATTCGTATTCTTACAAAAAGTGTGGACTACTTTTACTAAAATGTACTAGCAATTCTCTGGTGCCAATGTCTACATAGTTCGCAAAGGAACAACCTAGTCAGTACCTAGTCAGTAGTACCCACGTCAGTAGTAGATTTCCAATGACACGCACATGTTAAATGTCTATTGTAAATAACATTGCCCGGGGTATAATAAGTCACTAGTACTGGTGACTTTGTCAATAGTGAATCAGTACAGATTCTCTAGTGACATTTCCTGCAGGGTTATTACACTTCAGGCAATGTAATTTACAATAGACATTTAACATGTGCGTGTCATTGGAAATCTAATACTGACATTGGTACAACTGACTAGGTACTGACTAGGTACCTAGTCAAAAATTTTTTCTAATTTGGACAGGACAGCGTCTGTCGGGTCAGCTAGTTGAAAAAATAAAAATTAAAAATGGTAAAAATATTATTAAAAAAAATTTAAATAAATGAAAATATGGGGGGGGGGGTGCTCTAAAACCATGTGAGATAACGCCATGATGGCTTTTAGCCATATAGTGTCCATGGACACTATGACATTTGACGTTATGACATGCCACCATGTAAACATTATGTAAAAGGGAAAATCCTTAGTTATCATTGAAAAACATTTTTTTGTTCGTGGGACGCACGCAGGAAAACTTTATTCAGCGAAGCCACCTGCCGCGTCCTACTGGAGAAAAAAACACCTAAGCGCGGCCGCAAGCCGCCACGCAGAAAAACTTTAGTATGCGAAGCCAGATTTCAATACTTAACTTTAGTGTCTCCGGAACTGAAACGAGAGATAAAACCATTTTCTAATAATGCTAATGTGAGCTAGGACCATGATGGCTTTATCTCCCATTCAAATTAAAAAAAAGGGCTTTATCTCCCTTTTGACTGAGAGATAAAGCCATTATGGCCTTAACTCACATGGTATTAAAGCACCCAACCCCCCCCCCCCCCCCCACCGAACGATGACGTTTCTTTTTAGCTTTGACGCCGATGTATCGTTTGCATCCTTATTAACGAATCAAACATATATATAGTTGGTCATCCTTTACATCTTTGATTGCACCTAAAGACGAAATGGAGTCAGTGCAAATTACGTATCTACCTCTTAAGTGTCTTATTATTTGTATATTTGTTTTTGATGAAATTGATTATTTCCCCTTATTTATAATCTTCTCTATTTACTTTTCGTTTTACCCTAGTATGTAAGGGGGGGGGGAAATAAAAAAAAACTACATATATATTTTAACGTCTTTATTCATATGAATATGGTGTTTTTTTTTAACCTGTTTGAAAACTTAAAATAATAATACAAGCCAGAAATATTTTTAAAATGAAATTGTTTTGTTATAATCTGGCGATTATTTCATTGGATTTTTGATATTTTTAGTCAGGCTTGAGTTCATCAAATTTACTTTTCATTAAATTATTTTTACTGAAGGAAGGAATTTTACAACATGAAATTTATTAAAATTTATTGGTAATTGTTTATTCTTGGCTGAGCTGGGGATCGAACTCGGATTGAATTTACATGTTTCAAGAAGAACCACATCCGTTCATCAGAATTCTTTGACGTTCTTACCTTTGCAAAGACAGAAATATTTTTGTAATGAAATTGTTTTGTTATAATCTGGCGATTATTTCATGGGTTTTTTGATATTTTAAGTTAGGCTTGAGTTCATCAAATTTAATTTTCATTAATTTATTTTTACTGAAGGAAGGAATTTTACAACATGAAATTAATTGAAATTATTGATAATTTTTGTTCTTTGCTGAGCTGGGGATCGAACTCCAGTTGAATTTACATGTTTCAAGAAGAACCATATTCGTTCATCAGAATTCTTTCAGTTCTAACCTCTGAACCACTGCAATGCCTGCCAGCCAACAGTCAAACATCAATCTATAACCAGTGGTACTGGTGGTTCGAAATTTGTTGTAATCATCATTTGAAATTTTATTTACATGTTTAATTTCTTCTGTTTTTTTCTTATTGTTTCTGTCAAGACTTTAAAAAATTATATATGATTTATAATATGATATGAGTGACATGATCCATTCCATCAGTCTAATTTTGCGTCATTGCGTCATCTTGGCTTGTATTTTGGCTTCCAATGATTCAAGATTTGCTGGCCTGTCGACATAAACCATCGAAAGTTATCATGAAGCCAAAAAAGAAAACCTGATACATACATATATAAAATGATTATCTTTATTTTTTCCCCTTACTTTCCGGCCTTACCGACAAGTTATTTTTTATTTAATCCTTTTATATGTGTTTTCGAACGGAATATGTGAAAAATAGTCTATAATGCTAAAAGATATTGAAACATATTTGTCACTGAAAAACACATTATTATACCACACACGCACAAAAACGTCATAAATAATAACAATATTATTGTTTATGACCCCAAGTCAATGAAAGGGATATTTATTACGAAAGAAAGTCTTTATGATATTCATACAAATACAAAGAAAAAGAATTTTAACTTGTTTGTTGAACTTTCTTAAACTGAAATTTGCCACTTCCTATACACACCTTCATGGTAAATAAATGCACATGCGGAAATCACTATTTCTACAAAACTAAACAAACTTACAAAATGGATGCGGAACTAAACAAACATGAACGACAATAATACCCAAAATAAATGTTTTTAGTGATAGAAACAAAAAATAGTATTTCAATAGCTTTATAGTCAACCACTTTCTATGACAGCTTAAAAGTTTATAAAAAACTTAAGCAAAACGCATAAAAATCGAATTAAGAGGAAAAGTATGGAAATACTTCAGTTTTAATTGTTTTTTTTTTATAATTTCTAAACGTAATTTTATGCCAATTTTTATCATAAATTGTGAAAGTTATAGAGATTTATAAAAATTTTGTGAAAACACCTGCAAATTTAATTTAAATCACAGTGATTAATTTCTAAACAAATATTAAATTCAATAAACAGAAATGAAAACTACATAGTAAAAAATTCGAATATATTTAATTTTTTGTTTTATTATTCTACCCACTGTTTTTATATGTATAGTAAAAAGTTTAGGTTAAATATTGCTTGTACAAAGTAAAATGTTTCAAGTATTTTAATTAAAACTTCGGTTTAATTTTAAATTGTTTGTTTGACTTTGATTGATTAATTATATTGTGAGATAAGCACTACAAACAATGAGTATTATACTGAATAAACACGCAATACAACAGGAAAACTGGAGAAAATCATTAAAAATATAAATTATAAAAATAAATTGCCGCAGGTTACTTTTGTTATAATAAGTATATTTGAAATTGTTGATAAGTTTAATCTTTAATTATTAAAAAGTGTTTGTGTTGTTTAATGAAATAAATCTTAAAATTGGTGGCTTTAATATATAATTAGCAACCTGGCTATTGAGCCAAAAAAAGTAAGAAGAAAAACTCGTTAAACAACTTGAAATTTTTGAAAATATAGGTTTAAAAAAGGGAAGTGAAAACCTTTGATCCTACTTCTACCAAAACTAGTTTTAAACTAGTCATACACATCAAAAAGTTTGGAGCCTCCAGCTTTTATAGATTCCCCAATATTCAATATTAACTATTTACTTAGTAAGGGGGCTACATATTTAACTGATCTAACCCAAACAGTTTTGAAATGGATGTTTACTGGGTAGAACTTTAGAAAATTTAATAATACTTTTGCTTATCAATACTGAGTGCAAAGTTCGTTTGGGGGTCTCTTTTCTCCTATTGCAATCGACCCAAAATAAACATTATATTTATTTTTAGCCATTTTAAATTTACCATAATAAATGTTTACTTTGCGTGGAAGGGCAATGTTACCAAAAATTTCGAAAAATTATTTCAATTAAGCACGTCATACGGAAATCTTATTAATAATAAACTTTGTATTCCCGAAAATAACTTTGATAATATATTTGCATGTGCCCGTGCATTAAACTGAATTGGCAAATTGGGTTTTTTGTTCTTTTCTTACGAAGATAATAAAGGGTGGTTAAATTTCAAGGGCCGATGTTGATTTTGAATAAAACACAAACTATTTAGGAAATTATTGTAATTTTATTTTATTATGATATATTGGTATTACTCAATTATGTATGGAACAAAATATCGGCCAAATGGGCGCCGCGACCACGGTGGCACACCTCCATCCGATGGTCCAAATTTTCGATGACCCTGAGGCATAATGGAGGTTCTATGCCGTTAATGTGCCGAATTATCTCATCCTCTAGCTCTTGAATTATTGCTGGCTTATCGACGTACACCTTTTCTTTCAAATAACCCCAAAGAAAAAAGTCCAACGGTGTTAAATCACATGATCTTGGCGGCCAATTGACATCGCCATTACGTGAGATAACACGGCCATTGAATTTGTTGCGCAAAAGAGCCATTGTTTCGTTAGCTGTGTGGCAAGTGGCACCGTCCTGCTGAAACCACATATCGTCCACATCCATATCTTCCAATTCGGGCCATAAAAAGTTCGTTATCATCTCACGATAGCGAACACCATTCACAGTAACTGCCCGACCGGCCTCATTTTGGAAAAAATACGGCCCGATGATGCCGCCAGCCCATAAACCGCACCAAACAGTCACTCTTTGTGGGTGCATTGGTTTTTCGACAATCACTCTTGGATTCTCATTCGCCCAAATGCGGCAATTCTGCTCATTGACGAATACACTGAGGGGAAAATGTGCCTCACACTGAATCACGAAGTGCACGATATGCATTTTGATTTGAACGCCCATTTTCGTAATAAGTCTGGATAACTTTAACACGTTGTTGGATTGTGTATCTCTCCATGGTTCAAATTGAGTAAGTCTGAAATAGAGAAATGTCAAATAAAATTCGGAAAAAAACTTGGCGTTTAGGAGTGGTTCACATTCAACATCGGCCCTTACTTACAATGAAGCAGTTTTTCTTTTAACCCACTTACAACTACAACTCGAGTCGGAAAGAACCCAACGAAGTGTAGATAAACTCACTGTTTATTGTTTGTGTTTTGTTTAAGCTTTGATATTGTTACGAGTAAGACTTAGAGTGTTTATAATTCTTATTCGCTTTAGGGTTTTATTTGTTTAATATTTTTGGCTTTTTTGGCTGATGAGCTGGCCTTACCAACCAGTGAAATGCGCATAGAAGCTAGCTTTCCCTCAACAATAAATTTCAGTGTATTTATTAGAGTATCCAATTATTCGACTTTTGGTTTTATTCGAGCAAGGAATAAATCGATTTTCGAAATTTAAAATTGCTCGATTAATCGAATAAAGGTTTTAAATTGTTCGAATTACTCGAATAACTCGAATAACTCGAAGAATTCAAATAATTTTATCAAATGCGAAAAAATAAACACTTCTATTTGAACTCATACTTTTATTTTATTAATAACACAGTAGCACATTTTATAACTTCATAATCTTGAACCAATAGAGACCCCCAAAATCTGAAAGCTTATGATGGTAGTAGAAAAACCCTAGGTGGGTTTTGCATTATTAGCTAAGGTTTTTTTTTATTCATGTTTGAAGTTTTCGACTGGGGGTGTATTTTAGTACAATTTTCAAAAACATGTACTGATTCTTAAGTCTATATATCGTGAACTATTCGAGTAATCGCTTTTCTCTCTTCGGCAAATTTTAAGCTCTTCATCAGATCTAAAAATTTTACCTTAAGATAAAATCGAAAAAAACAACAACATGTTACTCAAAACAGCAAAACTGTTAAAAAACTAGATTTTTTTTGATGATTTTAAACGTAAAGAATGAAAAATAAGGACACTTCAAATCTTTCTAAATATATATTAAATTTTAGTCGCCGCTTTCGCAGCTAGTCTCGTTATCTGAAAACATGTTTCCGACCGCTTCTCTTGCTTTATTTTCGTATGAAAATACTTTATGGCTAGACCAGCATACTTCCCCAAGCATCGCATCTATTTTTTCCCCTTTGAACCGTTTTTCCATCGGGATGGTTACTTGGTGGAAGCGCTCACCTTGCTCATCAGATTCTGTTGGCAATTGTTTTTCGAACTCAGTCAAATGATTATTTAAAAAGTGAAGTTTTAATGTCATGGTCTCACCGATTGCTTGGAATGAATTAAGCATTGTTTTAACTAAAACTTTCCATTCGTCGTCTCGATTTTTTCCTAAGACTCTTTCTATAACTGCCTTAATGCCTTAAGTGCGTCCCAAGCAATTAAGTCGTTTCCGTGCAGAACCGTGTTAAAATCTTCACTTTTTAGCAACTTTCGAATGTCTGGTCCATTAAGCACACGTGTTTTAAGCAAAAAAAAAAGGTGTGCAAGCGAAACGGTCGGGAACATGTTTTCAGATAATGAGACTAGCTGCAAAAGCGGCGACTAAAGTTAAATATATATTTAAAAAGATTTGAAGTGTCCTTTTTTTTCATTTTTTACGTTCAAAATCATCAATTTTTCTAAGTTTTTTGACGGTTTTGCTGTTTTGAGTAAGATGTTGTTGTTTTTTTAGATTTTATCTTAAGGTAAAATTTTGAGATCTGATGAAGAGCTTAAAATTTGCCGCAGAGAGACAAGCGATAACTCGAATAGTTCACGAGATATAGACTTAAGAATCAGTAAATGTTTTTGAAAATTGTACTAAAATACACCCCCAGTCGAAAACTTCAAAACCCAGCTAGGGTTTTTCTTCTTCTATCATAAGCTTTCAGATTTTGGGGGTCTCAATTGGTTCAAGATGTTAGTGCTGCACTGTGTAATCAGAAAAATAGAGGTGCCAGCCAGTTATGATAAATATTTTAAGCCAATTTTTTATTTCTTAAAATCGAGTGAAATTTAAATCGATGGAGATTCTCCTTTAAATTTTTTTAAAAATCACCGCAGCTTTTCCTGGTTTTAAGAGAAATTCTGTTAAAGATAAGAATTCAATGTTTAATATATAAATGGAATTTTTTTTATAATCTTTTAAAACAGGATCTTTGTTTTTAGGTCCCCTTTTAATTTCCTTTATTTTAAAACTATAGGTTTGGTTAATTTATTTTTTAAACGACAAAAAACAGAAACTTAGTTTTCAAACAAGGACACTAAGACTGGGTTTTTGGGATGTGGATTAAGTTTAAGCTTAGTTCAACGTATTCTGAAACGCTGATTTTTCCGGATAAATGTGATTTTTTTTATTGTTATTTCATTAAAGACCAACATTTTTTTAACATTATTTCATTAACAACCAACATTTAAGCAAAACTAAGCTGTTCCGTCAAAATTTTGTATACAAACTTGGTAATGGCGGCACAAATAGGTTTTAAAATTAACTAAACCTAGTTTAACTGAGATCTCAAAAATCCAGCCTTAGAGTTTTAAGACGAAAGTAATGACATCTCAAATGTCACATCCAGTAGGATAATAACAAGTAACCCATTATCTGACATACTTGGTTTTCAAATTTATAACTTGAATTTTTTACGAATTTGACGTTTATTTATTTATTTTATTTATTTAATTTTAAGTTTTACAATCCAATACAAAGATTAAATCTTATATTAAGTACTGGATAATATAATGGGTTCACAAAAAGTGGTTACACATAAAAAAATATAAAACTATAAAAAAAATAAATTTATAAAAAATACAATTTTTGAGTTAAATAGAAAACTTTGAAAAACTTTTAAAAAAATATAAAAAAATAAAAAATAAAATACATTAAAAATGACTTAAAATAACAAAGTTATAAATAAAAGAATTTTGTTATTTAAAACATTTTACACTTGCCTAAAATGTTTAAATATTTCAGTTTATAGTCAACGTTTAAAAGACTGCAGTCAAAGTAGGAAATCTGCTACTTCTTCATTTGTCATTGGCCAAGACAACTTTTGCTTTTACTTCTGATTCATTTAATGTAAACAGTCGCTATCAAACCCACTAAAAAAGCGAAAAGTTTGATACAAATTGTCGTTTTTTGTTCGACAGTTTTAAGTTTCGACTGCAGTTTTTTAAACCCTGTTAATAGTGATTTACATAATATGTCACACACGCTCAAATCTAAAAATGGACTAAAATATATTTTAAAATATGAGGAGCAACATGTAATTTAGTTTTAAGGTTAGTAAATTTAAACAAAATATTTTTACATTAAAAAAGTAGAATTGTCTAAGAAATTAATTTTGATCGATTAATTGATATAAATTGTTCGAGTTATTCGTTATTCGAAATTGGCTATTTTAATTATTCGATCAAATAATGGCGGAAAAATTCCTCGATTAATCGTTGTTCGTGGATACTCTAGTATTTATCAAATATGAAAAATTGGGAATTAAGCACGTCATACGGAAATCATATTAATAATAAACTTTGTATTCCCGAAAATAACTTTGATAATATAATTGCATGTGCCCGTGCTTAATAGAATGAAGCAATTTGTTTTTCAATTTTGTTTTTTCTTTTAACCCACTTACAACTACAATTCGAGTCGGAAAGAACCCAACCAAGTGTAGGGAGATGTAAGAAAAGATAAACTCACTGTTTATTGTTGGTGGTTTGTTTAATCTTTGATATTGTTACAAGTAAGACTTAGAGTGTTTATAATTCTTATTCGCTTTAGGGTTTTATTTGTTTAATATTGTTTTCTTTTCTAAAATCTTTGGAAATCGTTACCTGATGAGCTGGCCTAACCAACCAGTGAAATGCACATATAAGCTAGCTTTCCCTCAATAATAAATTTCAGTGTATTTATCAAATATGAAAATTTGGAAATTTAGCACGTCATACGGAAAACGTATTAATAATAAACTTTGTATTCCCGAAAATAACATTGATGAATTATTTAATCTCTTTTACCTTCCAGACCACCACACTGATAGAATAGGCATCATAACGCAGATGTATTTTGGCATCAGTACTATGACAAATGTCTTCGTTTTTGACCCCACGACACTTTTCATCATTGTAATGACAGTCTTAACATCACTTGGCCAAATTGTCATCAAGTGAAATTATGTCATCAATGAGATGACCCATCGGCATCATAGATATGATAAATCGCAGTCAGTTAAATAAAAAATGTCATCAGTGCAATGACTCAGTAACATCGAAGAAAGGGATCATTAAGCACAATTAACTGACAAACTGTCATTAAATTGAATCATTGGGATTGACTTGAGCAAAATGGGAGAATATTATTATTATTTTAAATCTACAGTATACGGAATGTAAAAAGCCACATACGCATGTGATTCTGACGTAATTTTGTCGTCATCATACAACACGAACTTGCTATTGTGGCTTTGCAGTGACGTCAAAATTACGTCAGAACAACATGCGCATGTGGCTTTGTACATTCAGTGTATATAGGCTTTACCCTTTACACATGTTTGTTTCACTTTTGTTGTATTCCGCCCATTGCTTACAGAAGAACTCTCAATTATAATACACCAGCTGCATGCCTGATATGGATTTTGTAATCATTCTACTTAAAAATTGTATGTATTTAACTAAATAATTTACACAAATAGAATATGGGAATTTTTCTTCTTATTTTACTTTTAAAACACGAAAATATTGTTCATAATACACAATATGTGGCATCGAATTGCTGTAAATGTAGTCAAAGCATAGAAGTAGCATAAAATATGACGAAATTTTATGATTGATGTCACTTTTTTTGCCTCGTGAATGACATTTGTAATAACCAAGGAAACCATAAATATGTGTTTCCTAGTGCGACCAATAAAGGCACAAACCATGTATTTATTCGTTTAAGAGCCTTTTTTAAATTTTGGCATCGATTTGTTAGTGCATATTTTTGCATATTTTGCCGTTTGCAGTTTTTTTGTGTACAATTTAGTTAAATTAGCATTTTTGTAGTATTTTTTAAGTTTATAGCGCATATTTTGCTTTTTAAGGCATATTTTGCTACATGCTCAATACATGTTTTTTTAGATGCCTACAATTTAATTTTTAATCTAAAATTGTAAGACAAAGCAGGTTGTCACTAAAGATAAATGTTATGCGATGTTTATAATACATAGAAATCTAGACCAATCTTTTAATATACCGATCGACACAGAATCACCTTTTAAAGTTATCTAACAGTGTCCATCCATCCGTCTGGCTAGTTGTCTGTCCATGCTTACCTTGTGCGCAAAGAACCAGTTCCAATTTTGTAGGTAAATTGATCAAATATGGACGAAGTATATGTAAATGGTGGGAATCGGTCAATAATTTCAATTATTTCTCATACAAATTTCTTTCCAAATTAGACTCTTTGTGTCCGTAAATCATCTTATTATTTTGGTATTTAAATTAAATTCAGCCCAAAAATATTTTACTGCAAATGAAATTATTTTCGAAAAGGTTCACATTTGCCCAAATCTCCAATTCTTAAATAGCTTTAACTTCCTTTTAAAAGCTAACATTAATTTATAATTTAGCGACCCTACCTAAAATCCCCTTAAGACAAAGCCCCATTTGGATGTGTTAACCTAACATGGGCTTAAGCGATAATATTTTTAGGTTTTTCTTTAATTTTGTTATTAAATTATTGAATATTTGGTCTTCAAATGAGCAATTTTTGACATTTAAACGCGATATAAAACTCTTTTTTTTGAGCATATTTCTGGTTTTCCTGGTAATAACATTGATGTCACAATTCTGATGTTAGGGCATCATCAATATGAAGATGTATTAATGTACAGTCAAACCTTCATACAAATTGACGTCTATAAGGTGCAAGCAAAAATATTAAGAAACAAAAACACAGTATAATTTTAAAATATATTAATAACAAAAAGAAACTGGGAATTTATTTCTCATGTATTCCTGGAAAATATTAAAGGATTCAGACTTTTAAACTAAGAAAGCTTTATAATTTGTAATTTGACCTAGAATCAGTGTTGCCAATTTAGCCATTAAAAAATGAGTTTAGCCATTAGCCATTTTCAACTTATTTAGCCATAAATTTTTTTTGCCGTTTTTCTTTTAAAATAATAATTTTCAATTTCTTATAAAAATGTATTAAAGTAAAATAAACATTTTTAACAATTCAAACTCATTTCATTTAAATCAAAACTTTTACAAATGTTGGATATCGCTATAAACTATGATGATGAAACATCTTTCAAAATAAAGCAATAGTAGTCCAATATTAAATTTATGAAATGGATCAACACAAACATCGGTGTTTCTTTCTGGTTGCAAGTATTTCAATAAAGAAAATGCAGGCGGCAAAAAATTTTTTTTAGAAATTTCAGTTGGTCTCAGTTGCATGTTCCAATTATAAAGTAGAGAGGGTATTTACCCAAGTAAACATCGTTTGAAGTAATTTGAGAAAAAGGATACATTAAGCAACCGTTAATTCGATTTTATCAATAAAATATTTATACCAGCACCACAATAGTGGAGAGGGTACGATGCGTTTGTGCTGATGTTTGTAACACCTTAAAATAATGGTCCTAAGCCCACCTTTACGTATACCGATTGACTCAGAATCACTTTCTGAGTCGAATTAACGATGTTTGCCCTGCTGGCTGGCTGGCTGGCTGTTTTGGAGATTATTTGATAAAATTTGGTACATAGGTTCTTATGTGGTGTTGACCGACAATAATTTCTTACTTGTTTTTTATTGTAGATCTGGACTGAAAAGGTTGGGTAAATGTTGTCGTTATTATGATTTACCTTCAAATTATTAAAAACTAATAGGCACGAGTGATTCCTATGAGATGAACAATAACGACATCCAATTTATCGATGATTTAATCGTTTAAATATCTATCAAAATACTAATTTACGTTTATTCTTATTTAACAATTTGATCTTAACTTACAATTTCATCGTAAACCACTTTAAATGAATTATTTCTGTTTTGTTATTGAATTTAAATGTATTTTTATTTAAAAAAGCTTTTAGCCATTTTTTAGCCGATTTTTTTCCGTAAATTTAACCATTTTTGGTCACCAGGTTTTGGCAACACTGCTTAGAATACACATTCGATTAATATGAAAATTTATATACTAATAACATTTTAATATATTAATAAAATTTTAAGAAATTATTTAACCCAATTGAACAAAATTTATATAATGATTGCACTTACAAGTGCTTTCTTTTCATATTTAACATTTTGTTTGTTTTTTTTTTTTGTAGTTAAATTTTTCTATTGTAAATTGCTCAAAAATTATACTTCTTAAACTACTCAAATTATACTTAAACTACTGTTCACAAGTAAGAAAAGTTAGTTGGAAAAAGTCTGACCAGTGAAACCCTAAGCCATAGCAAAACAAGTGAGGCAAGTCGAACTCTTTAGTATGCTACATTACACTAAAAACGTGTGGGTAAATAAATACATCAGAAAAAGCAAATAAGAACGAGTGTATCGAATATATATAGAGTGTTTTTAAGCTGCATGAGAACTTAAAAAACAAGACAGAAATATTGTTGAGTTAATACCCTCTTGTTGATTATGTGCGATATGCAAAGGTCGACCCAGAAAATGATTCTAGGTGTTGGTGTCTGGCTAGTGGGGGCATGGGTCTTGTTTGTCCATGTGGACAGAGACCGATCCATAGGATATATGTATGTGGGTATGACATCTGGCAGCTGCACATGAAGTGTGTTGAGTTTGCACGGGCTACATTTTTTCTCACTACTTTGTGAAATTTACAATTACTTTAAGGCCACACGATCAAGTTTTGCCTTTCAATTCCTTTCAATTTGCAAAACACTCTTACTTTTTTACAAACACACTGACACTTTTTAAACTGGCTTTCAATTTCACCTTTCCATTTGTTTGGCAATTTTACATGCAATTTAACAGCTGATAACATGTTTTTCTTAATAAATTGTTGTTTTGATGACATCTTAAAAGTAAATTGCTTACAAATTGAGTGCAGCCTACGTCGCAGCTTTCAATTTATGTACATTTTGACAAACAGTATATGTAAAAGACTATCAAGAACAACGTGAAGGTATGGCTGCAACAACAATAAACTGAAAGCTGCACTCAACTTGTAAGCAATTTACTTTCAAGATGTCAGCAAGAAAGCAATTTATAAAGACAAGCTAGTAATCAGCTGTTTAATTGAAAGTTAAATTGCCAATCAAATGGAAAGGTGAAATTGAAAGCAATCTCGTGGTATATTTAAAAAGTGTGAGTGTGTTAGTGAAAAAGTGAGAGTGTATTGCAAATTGAAAGGCAAAACTTGTTTTGTGTGGCCTCCAAGTAACAGAATTTTGCATAGCAGCGAGAATAAATAAGGCTTGTTTTGTTGGCGGAAACTGAGGAACCACTTTATCTGGGGCTTCACAATACTGTTTACTGAAAAAGTGGAAGAAATTGTAACGTGACGTTACAAACCTACCCTACATTTACATTTAATCCTAACATCACAAAGTATAAAATAACCAAACACCTTGAATACCCTTATTATTTTACTTACTACTATGAATACCCTTACTATTTACCTACATGACCTTTTTACCGAATAATTCTCATTTAGTTCATTTTATTTTTGAATAAATAGACAAGGTTTGCCTCAGAACAAACAGAGTAGATAGTGCCCCAGTATTTACTCTCGGTAGTTAGTAGTAACCGTAGTTAGTCGTTTTACCCGAACACCTCGCTCTCGAATTCCGTTGGTGCCCGAGTAAACCGAACCAGTATTTAATCGTACATTAGCCGAACACCTCGCTCTCGAATTCCGTTGGTGTCCGAGTAGTTTAACCAGTAGTTAGTCGTTTTACCCGAACACCTCGCTCTCGAATTCCGTTGGTGCCAGAGTAAACCGAACCAGTATTTAATCGTATATTAGCCGAACACCTCGCTCTCGAATTCCGTTGGTGTCCGAGTAGTTTAACCAGTAGTTAGTCGTTTTACCCGAACACCTCGCTCTCGAATTCCGTTGGTGCCCGAGTAAACCGAACCAGTATTTAATCGTATATTAGCCGAACACCTCGCTCTCGAATTCCGTTGGTGTCCGAGTAGTTTAACCAGTAGTTAGTCGTTTTACCCGAACACCTCGCTCTCGAATTCCGTTGGTGCCCGAGTAAAACCGAACCAGTATTTAGTCGTACACCACGCTCTCGCATTCCGTTGGTGCCCGAGTAGTTAAAACCAGTAGTTAGTCGTATTTACCCGAACACCTCGCTCTTGAATTCCGTAGGTGCCCGAGTAAAACCAAAACAGTATTTAGTCGTACACCACGCTCTCGCATTTCGTTGGTGCCCGAGTAGTTACACCAGTAGTCCACGTATTCTTACCAGTAGTGAATACGAGCCAGCACTCAACCCGTAGTTAGTCGTATTAAGCCGACCGCCGGTACCTCCGAATTCCATTCGGTAGCCGACTTAATACCAACCGTATTTAACCGAACCTGATAAGCCAGAACCGTATTTAGTATGGTACCCGAAGTATTCTACCAGTATTTAACCGAACCTGACAAACCAGAACCGTATTTAGCATGGTACCCGCAGTATTCTACCAGTATTTAACCGAACCGTATTTAACCGAACCTGATTAACCCAAACCGTATTTAGCCGACTAAATACAAACCCGTATTTAACGTATTATTAGTCGTATTCAGCCGTCTGCCGGTGGCTCCGAATTTCATTCGGTAGCCGACTGAATACAAACCAGTAGTCCACGTATTCTTACCAGTAGTGAATACGAACCAGCACTCAACCCGTTATTAGTCGTGTTCAGCCGACTGCCAGTGCCTCCGAATTTCATTCGGTAGCCGACTGAATACAAATCGTATTTAACCGGACCTGATTTAGTAACCCGTATTTAACCGAACCTGATTAAATAACCCGTATTTAACCGAACCTGGTTAAGTAACTTGTATTTAACCGAACCGTATTTAACCGAACCTGATTAACCAGAACCGTATTTAGCCGAACGCCAAGACCTCCTTAATCTCTTGGTGTCCGAAGTATTTTTAATTAGTTTCTAGTATTTAAGACCGTAGTTAGCCGAACGCCAAGGCCTCCGAAATCTCTTGGTGTCCGAAGTATTTTTAAGTAGTTTCTAGTATTTAAGACCGTATTTAGCCGAACGCCAAGGCCTCCGAAATCTCTTGGTGTCCGAAGTATTTCTAAGTAATTTCTAGTATTTAAGACCGTAGTTAGTCGTGTGTACAGCCAATTACGGGGCGCACCGAATGCTCCGTACTCGGCATAGTTTCGATCGTAGATGTAGATACTAACAACCTATAACCGAAACCCGTTTATTATCTTCTCTGCCAGATCGAATACTCAGTAACTAAACGATGCCCCACAGAACGCCACCGTACGTGCCTACTGGCAGCAACATCTAGCCGTTTCCTAACGTCATCAGCCGTACGTGCACGGAATCACGCTGCCTCAGCACCCGTTCCCGTCTACAGCCACGCCGAATCAGTCGAAGGCCGTCGTAGTTCTAAGTATTTAGAGTAGATTAAGATTTCGTAAATAAAGCTTTGTTGAAATTTTTGTAAGCGAACATACACGAAAACATCCCGTGTTTCATTTCAAAGGAAGCAGACCTTCGAATTGACCCTGGACAGACTGAGTCATACCTCAGCTGGGAAAGTAAACTGCGTTACAAAATATAGTTTTTTCGGGAGTTTCTTGATAAATGATTAAGACCGCATTTACATTTATGCAATTAACGCCGAGTTTTTTTTTCTATTTTTCTTTTAAACTAGTTGCTACGAAACTCTTTTCACATTTACATTAAAATTTTTTTGAAGCATTTTTTTAACTTTTTCAATCCCGTTTTCTTCCCTTCACCTCTTGCTAGCAAACAAAAAGTTGCATGCGAAAGTTGCGGCGTTAATTTCATAATGTAAATATGGTCTAAGTGTTAAATTTCCCAATTTTTTTATGAAAAATTTGACAACATACTCAGTAACTTCAACCATAATATTGTTGCTATTTAACCCATATTATGGTTAAACTGGTCAGTGTTTAAAAAACTGCAGTTAAAATCAAAAAATTGCTTTTACTTCGACTTTTTCATGGGGCGAAAATAAACTGTTGCTTTTACTTCTGATTTATTCAATGTAAACAGACGAAGTCAAAGTTAATGACACAAACGAAAAGTTGCACACAACAAAGAACTTTGGAAGTTTTTAATTTGACTGACTGAAGCTTTTAATAAATGGCGAAGTTTACGCCGTTGGGAGGTTGTGTGTTTGTGTTGTTGTTTTGATTTTTTTTTGCAGTTTGACATGTGTTTTCCTAATATGTATTAAATCACTAAAGAAACTGTTGTGTGATTAATGTATGTTTGTATGTATGTATGTATGTATGTATGTATGTATGTATTTTGTTCAAGTGTTATTTTTGTACATACAAAAAATTCTTTTGTTAGTGAAATTAAAAAGATTTTATTAAAATTCAGAAAACTTTTAAAATACAAACCCTATAAACCAAAGAAATATCCAAGGGTAAAAAGAAGTCGTAAGCAGGCCTTCTGGCAGCCCTTATTTCTTATACACAGGCCTAACTACCCAATTCCATACAAATACATTTTTTACACAAAATGTTCTAGCTAGCCAAGACCTTCTGCGTGCCCTTCTTCAGCAGGCCTGATTAGATGCCTTCTTTAGCAGGTCTCATTGTAGGCCTGTGTATGTTAAAGTGAGTAGGTAAGGCAAGCGAGCATGAGTACTGGATATTAAAAAAAGGTCTAGGAAGGTCTTTCAGAAGGCATTAAAAAATAAGGAAGTGTAAAATTTTCCGCTGAATCCGAATATGAAGTCAGAATTAGTCAAAAGTAGAACAGTTTTTGAGATATTCCAAAATAACCGTTTTTTGTGTTTTTAAAAAAGATGCTGTGACTGAAATGCAAATATCCAAAAAATAAAATTTAAGCCTATTTCAAAACGAACATTTTGTGCCCAATAGGATCCAGATCGGTGCAAAAATGACAAAGTTACAGAAGATTAATTGAATTAACCCACAACAAATAAATATACAAAGCTAAATTTTTATTAACAAAAATTGCTTGAAATGATTGAATTTCTATGTGTGTTAATTTACTAAATCTTCTGTAGCTTTGTAATTTGTTTACCAATCTATGTCTCAAAATGTGCATATTAAAATAATCTTATGTCGCATGCAATAAAACATTAGGATTTTTAAATCATTGGTTTAAAAAAAAATAACTTGGAAAAAAGCAAAATTGAACAAAATCATAAAATTTTCAATGAAGCTTAAACTTTTGTCCCCTGTAACTCTGTCATTTCTTGACTAATCTTCACAAGCAATCCATGGTTATTTTAGAAATTGTATTACCTTTCACTTTAAATAAAGAAATACATAATAAACATAAAATTTTTGAAGATATTTGCATTTCAGTCACATCACCTTTTTTAAAAACACAAATAACGGTTATTTTGGAATATCTCAAAAACTGTTCTACTTTTGACAATTATGACTTCATATTCGGATTCCGCGGACAATTTTACATAAAGATTAGCTGTCAGATTCATTTGGTCACGACTTTGTTGAAATTTTGTCACGTAGTGTTATCTACTAAAAGTAGGAAAGTCTAGATGTCACGCAAACATTAGCGCAAAATAATATTTGCCCTCATTATATTTTATAGTGTAGTGTATAAAAACCACCTTTCTGCAACATCTCTTATGATGTTCAGTTAACTTTATTAATATGTAAAAAAAAAATATTAAGAAACACAGGGTTTCTACAAGTGTGTTTAGCACTTGAAATACACCAGAACTTTATTATTTCCAAAAAAACTTTAATAATTGGGAAGGTGTGATATAAAACGAACTTAACCAAAATATTTTATAAATATTTCTTTTTTTGTATACACATTCTTAATAAGTTTTGCTCTTATAGTTCCTGATGTTAAACTTTTAAGTGAATACATATTTGGAGCAATTTATTAAAAAAGTTTAAATTTAAATTATTGAGAAGAAAAGTGTTTAAGATGAAAAGTTTAGAAAATCCTTCTTTTGTTTGCAAGAAAAGATATAATATAAACATCGTTCTTTTAGCAAGGCACAAAATCAAAGCAAATCTGTGTTAGATGAACTTCAAGAAAAAACCAAAAGTAAATGTAAAACATTTTGCTAAAAAAGTTAGAGTTTTGCTTTAAAAGTTAAAAGAGGAAATACGTATTAATTAAGAGCTCAGCATTGAATAAAAACACTTAAATACTTTTTGGAGCGTCTTAGTGTTCATGGACACAACGATTTTCTCCTATGTGGTATAACAAGTACCGGCTTCTCTAAATAAAGCTCCTAATATCTGCCTTGTTTCCGGACGAAGGTCGACTACGCAGAGACCCTTAAGTTAGCAAATTCGGTATTTGTTACAACATTGAGTAGAAAATACTTGCGTCCTGTCGAAGGCCGGCTCTGAAGAGAAGCTTTAGTAAGCAAACCTGGTATTTGTTGTTCCGCGGACATTACGGCACTGCTATTATGGACAATATGATACTTTTAAAAGCGTCATATTGTCCGTGAACACTGTGTCACTGGAAGTTATGACATGCCACCTCGCACACTAAATCATAAACTGTGTTCTAATGGACCTAATTTGGCTCAGATATTACTGAAAATAAGCTTAATCGCTCCGTTATCTTACCCTGGCCCCAATACATATCGTCGTTCCGAAGTTATCTTGTCGTATATCACAAAATCGAAAAAAATGAGATAAGACCGTTTCCTCTGCCAAATTTAACAGATCTATCGATCTGCGCCTTCCTCACGTCTCTATCTCTTATGGTTAATAAAATATTACGAAGCCATTTTGTTGTATATCCACTTTTGCAAAAAATTTAATGCGTTATAATATCGTATGTAGCATAATTGTGGATATACGACAAAAAATCTTGCGTTATTTTGTTGTATGTGAACAAAGTATATTAGGCAAGTTACAAAAAAGAGACTATCTTATTAATAATACTGTTATTTTAACATTTTTCATTTTATATGTAAAGGGATTTTTCGGATGTATTACACAACGGCTAATTATATTAATGGAATTATTGCTATATTGCCTAAATTCATTTTATTGTTAAGCAATTCAAGGTTAAATATTCAGGGTGGTCCAACCATAATGCACAATGTTAATTGTAAATAAAACAAAAAGTTTTTAGAGAATGATCGGAATATTTTTTATTATTATAGAAGGATCTATGACAACTATGTGTGAGATAAAATATCGGCCAAATGCTCGTCGCGGCTTCGGTAGCATACCTCTGTCCGATGGTCCATATTTTCAATGGCTCTGAGACATAATTGAGGTTCAATGTCCTTAATGTGTCAAATTATATAATCCTCTTGCTCTTGCTCTTGAATTGTTCTTGGCTTATTGACGTACACTTTTTATTTTAAATATTACTAAAGAAAGAAGGCCAACAGTGTCAAATCATATGATCGTGACGGCCAATTAACATGGCAATTGAATTCCTCGTACAGAGCCATTGTTTCGTTTGCCATGTGACACATTCTTTTGGAACTACTCATCGTTCAGGTCCATATCCCCAACTTCTGGCAAAAAGAAATCCGTTATCAGCTCGCGATAGCGAACACCATTCACAGTAACTGCTTGGCATACCTCATTTTCGAAGAAGTAAGGCCCGATGAAGCATGCATGCACAGGCGTTTTTACACTTCCTATAAAGCCGATTTGCTAAACTTTGCGCACAACTATCCCGATTGTGGACACATTTGATCGATTATGCTGACCAAAAAATCAAGATGTGCACAAAATGTGTTTTTTTTTTAATTGAACCATTTTCGGAAAAGGCTTCAGCAATCTTAACGCGTTGTTCAATGCTGTACCTAACCATGGTTGAATTTGGCGCTGATACCAAGAAATGTCAAATCAAGTTGGGCAAAAATTTTACGTTACGGTATGACTCACAATTAACATCGTGCATTATGGTTAGACCACCCTTAAGTAATAATAATCCTTAAAATTATACATTCAAAAGAAAATACGATAATATAAAAACTATAACTTTACGTAAAATTATTATAACTTAATTTTCAATATTGGTAAAACACGTGAATGTAGGTTTTTAATACCTTATTTTGACTTATATCCCACAAACTAAAAAATATATCGCAAAAAGTGGCGTATACGACAAAATTGAAAATTTTTTTCGGACGTGAAGTGACTATAACTTAAAATTTTTTTCTATGACTTTGGATATTTTTACATAAATCTATAAAGAACTTCAAACACAATATCTGACAAAAATATTGGACGATTTTTTTCACGTACATTTTTGTGTATAAAATTTTAACCTTAAGATTCGATTTCCCAAAAAATTTTTTTGTGCTATACGGCAAGATAACTTCGGCACGATGATATGTCTCTTCGATTTAGAAATTTGCTACGATAGGGTACATATCGCTCATTTGCTGCAAGACCAGCATAACTCAAAAAAATCCATTTTGAGATATACGCATTTAAAGTTTTTGATCTGCTCTAACTACACATTCTCTTCAAACTGGGAAAGTATAAAAGATATAAAGATGAATTTAATGCACAATATAAAGAAAAACAAAGCGAACAATTCTGCATCTCTAACTGCAAAATTTAATATGTTGAGTTATGCCGGTCTTGCAGCAAATGAGCGATATAACATGGGCTAGGGCGCAATTGGCTTTACAATACTGTAGTGAAGTGTTTATAAAATTTAGTAAAGCCAAAATAAAGCTATTTACTTTGTTAGTTTTATATATAAAATCGGACAATCTTTTTAAAAATTGCGGACCTATTTCACTCTAGGTGGTTATCGGTATTATGGAATCGCCCTTTCCGATTCTTGCATTTTAGATTGATATTTTATTCAATAAAAAGACAGAATACACATTTTTAGTTTTAGATTAAACAAAAAATTTTTGGGACAAACAAAATCACATAGATGCATAGTCTTTAGTTAAATATAAAAGTTCAGCAGCTGTATAAAAGAAGAATGTTATGTTATGCAAAATTTAACTTTTCCAACTCTTAAATTTTCAATAAATTAGGTTAGAGTATTCAATTAAGCGGGCTTTACCTTTAATCGGTTAATCGCTCGATTAGTTAACCGAGGTTTTGGCTTAATCGGTTTATAATCGGTTAACTTTGTTATTGATCGGTTAACGGTTAAGTTTTGTTTTTAAATTAAGCAATTTAAATAAATAAAAATGCAAAATTACTTCCTTTAGTTTTGATAAAACTTGACTTGGAAAAAATTCTTTCATTTATCGTAGATGTTGGAGAAATCGAAAGCAACGCTTAATACAGAATATCATATTACTCAGTCTTTTTCCCTGATCTCTCTCAGCATTTAAAATCTTCGAAGTTGGCGATGCAGTATTTAAAATATCGATCTGAAATTTTTACAAAATAATTGTCCTGCTATATTTAAGCATTTAAAAGCTACTGCATTAAAAAAAGAGTTTTAAGTCAAATAATGACCATTCTCGTATACATTTAGCATCAATGTAAGAGTAGGAGACGGAGTTGGGGTTGGAATTAAAAAATTGCATCGGTTGAAGTCGGAATCGGTGTTAAAATTATTGTTTGTCGACTCCACAGCCTTAATTTTAAAAATGTGGCTTAGCATAGTTTCTTTGGCGGATAATACAAATTACAGGGTACAACATTATTCCAGTGAGAAAACTTGACGGTTGATAGAATTTTATTTTCACTCTAGTTTCCTTTGCATCCATGATAGGGCAGCGAAACCCAGGCCAAAATGTGGCGCTTAACTTCTAGTATAGTTCCACATCAAAAAGTCATTTTCGAAAAAAGTGTCGCTTAATACATTCTTACGGGAAAGTATCGATATTATGATTATTTTAACCATATTATTGTTACCGAAAATGTTCGGAGGCAACCATAATATGGTTGTGGCTTCTTGCTGGAGGCCTAATTTAACCATAATATGGTTGTCGGTGACAATATTATGGTTAAAATAATCATAATATAATTAAAATTTTCTTTAAAAATAATTTTGTTGGAGGTGACCATATTTAAACATGTTTTTCTCTGGGTGTAGAAGGAAATATATCGATCCTTATTTGAGATTATATCGTAAGTGGCAATTTATCGAAATTTTGTTTTTTTCTAGCAAATTCTATTAGTACTCTTTACAATGACGAACAAATTCATAGATCTGGAATTTTTACAGTTACGGAGAAACAGCGCATCTGACTCCAAATAACGAATTGCAATGCTGAAGAAAAACAAAGAAGAACCCCTTCCTGTAAAACGTGTCTTTTGTCGATAACGATATAATCGCAAATAGTGCTCGATATTGTATGAAAATATATTTTCAAAACACATACCTTTTGTATATGATATGAAACAAATATGTTATAATACTACAACAAATTATACATTTTGTTACATTGGTTAATCGACTGAAATTAACTGTTTAATCTTTAATCGAAAAAAAAACAATTTTAAATTAACCAATAAATTAATCGGTTAACCGATTAACGGTTATCCCAATGAATACCCTAATATTGCTCTAAAAGAACACAGTGAAAATTTTTAATACCAAAATGTTTTTTTGTGATTTTTTTTTTTTTTTTTAATTATTCTGTTAACGAATTTAAAGTCAACTTGTTGCAAATAAAAACGAAAACCACACTTTTGGGGATTTTGGCATTGGGAATTAATACTGCATCTGCTTATATCTCAAATTTATTTTAACTAGATGACCCGTGCGAATATTTCGCACCGTAATTTTTATCAATGAAAATATTAATTTTTCAATTTCTAATTATTTTTCGTCATTAGTGTTAGAAATAAGCTTTAAAATGAGATATCATTCATTAAATTTGATGCGGGGGTATGGGAGATATGTGCAACCGACAAAAAAAAGTGCTTTAGAAATAATATATATGATATTTTGTTTTAGTTGTAAAAAAATGTGTATATTGTTCTTGGAAAAAAGCAACTTAAACTATTTTATCAGTTCGAAACCATTTTAAAGCAGTTAACTTTAAGCCAATATAACTGTACATAAAAAAGGGCAAAAATGAAGGAGTAAACAGGAAATCTAAACACACAAAGTGCGGTTCGGCTGCAGCACGTCTGTATTTAATGGTTTTCGGTGTTTTGCTTAGTTGGTTCATTTTGGAAAGAAATTAAGCACATTTCGCTTTTTACAATATGATGCACTCATGCAAGTTGAATTGTTGATATAAATTTCAAGTTTTGAAAAATGTCTCTTAAATATTCCCATTAACTCACCTAGAATTTAAATTTTATATATTTAAAAATTACTTGGCGAATAACCATTCGTTTTATTTGATATAATTTCAACTATAGTTTTAGTATATGGGTGCGTTCGTAAATGCATCACTGCGCTGCATCAGAAAAGCAAACTTTTTTTAACCCATTAAGCTATAATGATGAAAACTTTACAATTTAATTGTTTATACCTAAATATGAAAGAAAACAAATTTTGGGCAAATCGGATACGTTGGAGCCCAGATAACACTCGTTGCGAAAACGCAACGTTGGGCCTTAACGATATACAAATTAAGCGCATTTGTAAAAATTTTAAATTAAAATTTTTTTTTATTTTTTATTTTATTCACGTCTTTAGGAAAAAAAATTAAAAATATATTCATTTACATTTTATTTTTAATTCAATTATGATATGCTCCAAGGCACTCTGGGTGCACTGCTACGTCACTTTTTTCACATTTGTAAATTGATCGGTCCATAATTTACCATAGGACCCATATAAAACCCACTCTCGAAAAACACTTTGGTACGCCTAAAACCATAAAAAATAATTCTATTGTTATAAATTTTGTTCTGTCACAGTTTTAAATGACTAGAAATCACACTGTCAACTTTCGTAAAGATCGGTTCATAATTTACCACAGGTTCAATATAATGCCCACTCCTGAAATATCCTAGCAGTCAGTGGATGGTATCAAATATTGAAGTAACCCTGCTGGAAATTTGTGTCAATTGTTCCTGGATTTGTGAAAATAGAACAAGTTCAAAAAGATAGAACTCATGACCAGTGAAAGGAGAACTAATCATCTAACTGATGCATAAAGAACAAGAAGGTAAAAAAAGTAATGAATTACGGTACATACTACATTGTATCGAAATAATCTTACATTGTTCTAACTAACACTTAACACGTTCATTGAGAATAGATGTGTGACTGGTAAAATGGTGTCAATTAACCAATGACAAACCCATGTAAAAGTGATAGATCTTATTCATATAAACTGTTAGAACTAGAACCGGTCTCTTCCCCCAAAGACCTATCACGGGACTACTCTGGTGGAAGTTCGCTTCCCTTTAGGAAAATAGCACACTTGACATAGAGAATTTACCTACTGCGTAATAACAACAACTTATAATTTACATGTATACATGTTTTATTTAAATAGCAAGTGATTGTTTAATATATTTTATTTGATAATTTTATGTAATTTGTATATGGTTTAGGCCCAGTGTTGCGTTTTCGCATCACGGATGTATCCAATCATAAAAAAAGTCGCAAATGTCTACGATGATTGGATTTTTGAGTAGCAATAATAATCTTCGTATGTAAGCTATCTCCTTCAGAAGTTTCAGATAAGTTTCAGATATATTACTTTATTTTTTTAAACTTTTTCCAAAAGTACCCAAAAAACAGGAAAAATTAAAAATTTAAATTAAAAATTTTTATAAAAAAAACTTATGTATGATACAAATCCAAAAACAGGTTGATTAGATATTAAGTTTAATTTTATTTCTCTGTGCTTTATAACAATATCACGTAACAACAAAATGCCTGAGGGGAGGTGTAAGTGAACGTTGCGAAAACGCAACCCTGGGCCCTAATGGGTTAATGGCGATATAAGAATAATTTTAATTTTTTTTATTGTTTGACTATTAATTTTGTGGAGTATTTCACAATTTTTTGGTCCGTATTTACTTCACTGATAAATATATAACCATTTGAAATCACTGATGCAGCGCAGTGATGCATTTACGAACGCACCCTATGATTCAGCACTTGCTCATATATATGAAATCTCAACAAATTAATGGCAAACTACTTCTTGTAAAGGATGATGTCATTTACACCGAATACATAAATAGTAGCGGTATTCAATTCATGGTGCGATTAGTTTGCTAATTCTTATTGCAAAAATTTGGTCCTTGACAGTGAGAACTATTTTAAGCAATTTTAAAATGCAAGATCTAATTAGCATCTAGTGACCGCTGATATACAGTATACAGTCGTGAACATCTACAAAAAGTTGTTTCAATATTTTGCGAAATTGCTTTAAAGTGCCATGAAGAAGTTCAAAAGAGAATATTGTAAGTTATTGATGACAAATGTCATGTGTTCGAGTGTTTGGGATGCAAATGCAATACACGTTACAATATAAATTTTTAAAACTTCGCAAAAGCAATGATGTGGAAATTGCAATTCAGACCATTTTGTTGCAAGCAAAAGCTTTTTTTTGCATTTGCACTTTCGCAAGACCATTTGCGTTTAACAATGAACTCTGCTAGTGCTTAAAAACTGTTTTGTTGGACATGATTCTGGTAATAACTTTCTTTTGCCTTATTGTACAGCATATTTAAGTCACACCATGACATAAGTGATTGATTTTCTTGTCAAACGCAAGCTGAAAGTAAAAACCCAGGAAAAACTTTTTGATTTTTAGTAATAGGTGGTAGTTATTTCATACGTTACATGGTAAGTAGTTGTCATTACAATTGTCATTATTCAGAAAACTTTAATAAGTACTTACTAGTAATGACCTCAGCAACTACTTACTACTGAATAGTTACTTACTAATAATCAGCTCAATAACTACTTATTAGTTGTGTTGTTTTCGATACTGAATATTTACTTACTGGTAACGTACTCAATAACTACTTATTAGGTTTATTCACTACCCACTAAAAACTTTGCCTACTTTTTCAAAATGAATAGCTTCTTTAACTCATTATTTTGTCGCTTTCTTCTATAACTACATCTATAACAACTTCTATAACTACTTTTTTCTGGATGTATGCAGGTAAAAAAAATAATGGCTTATTTTTTAATGCGTTCATTTTGGGACATCCCTTGTAAAATTCATTGGTTCTTTCAGTAGAATTGTAAGTAGTGCTCTTATGTTTTTCTGATTACTTCACACATTATTTTGTAGGCGAAGTTTTTACTGGGTAGTGATTAAGTATATTGTAAGTACTTGCAATTCAACTTACTAGTAGTTAAATAATAACTAGATATTTTTTACTTTTAGTAAGTATATTGTAAGTACTGAATTCTGTGGACACCTCGAAGAAAAATAAGTAGTTATTCAGCCGAAAAATAAGTAGTGTTTACTTTTTTCAACATTACTAACTTACTTACCAGGTAAGTAAAGTTTTTGCTGGGATGGTAAACTTTTGGCTTCTGGTGTGAACAAATCCATTAAAATCCCAAAACTAAAAATCATTTATTGAAAAAGTTTATTATAATATGTTGAGATATGAAATATAAAGTTTTCTCCACAATTCATGTGCCGAGATTTACCGGGAAAATCCAATTGATTTGTTCCCACTATCCCAGAAATTTAATGCGAGATTCCCAAGAAAGTGTTAAATCAAAAATGAAGAAACCAAAGGAAAAATTAGTTTTAAATACTCATTTAATAGAACGGAATTTATTTAGTCGCCATTTTACTAATGTTTGCAGTAAAAAAAAAGTAGCCCAAGTAGAGTTTAGCGGTTCTATTCCGACTGACTCAGCCAAATAATATATGAACTCAGCTCTTGTACTCTTGTATTAACTTCATTAAAAATGTTGGTATTAATAAACAAGTGTCGAAAATAATTTTTATAATAGCTTCTATGCCTTGACTTGTCGTAGAAGGTCTGAAATTGATCACAAATTCCATATAAACCCTGATCCGAAAATCGTGGTAACGCCGGCTCAATGTGGCTGAAATTTGAATTTCATCGGCCAAAAATGTTAATGCCATTCGATAGCAAAGATATTAGAACTAATGTTTCCAAAAAAAAAACCTGGAATAAAATATTGCTAATTGTGGGTGTTGTATTGCTGGCAACAAATATTTTATGTTGTTTTTGAAAAAAATTTATTTTGTAAATTTGATCAAAACTAAATTATGATTTCTCGCAAACTGTTATCAATAATAGGTCGAAATTTGTTTGTTACATTAGTGGGATAGTATTCTTTAAGAAATGGTTCAATACATTATTTATACCTGATGAATAATTTAAAGTTTCCCCAGGTTCTATATTTAAGTTTAATCCTTATTTTATAGGAATAAAACTTGCTGGGGTCAAAAGGGGTTAAAGAGATTTAAGTACCATCAAAAAGCCGAAAGTGTCCCCTTCGACACCATATATAGTTTTGCAACTGCATAATTGGAAATTTCTGTTTTCATTTTAATGAAATTACTCGCAACATTTATTTTTTTGCTTTTTTTATTTTACTGAAATATAACACAATGGCTGAAAAACGTTTTGTTTTAGAAAATAGTTCTGCAACTGATGCAATTGTTGAAACTGTCAAAGTCGGGCAGCTTTTGAGTTGATTTGAAAGAACACGGCTCCATAGAAGGTCGTGAGGGTGATTTGTGGTACTCTGAAATTGGTAGCCTCTGATATTCGAATTTTTGAAAAACTCGGTAAAAATATATGTATTTATGGATTGCAAAAATATTAGAGTTAAAATGGATTTTTTGGGTTGATTTTTTCATTAATTCTTCTTAAACACAAAAAAAAATTTCTATCACAACCTGGCGTAGGGTATCATATGGTCGAGTTTTATAAAATACACTTTCTTTTTGTTTTATTTAGGTTGGTTCAATGATTTTTTGTATTATCATTTGAACCAATGGTTGTTGGTATTAACGATTTGGCACGGGAAAATTAAACATTATGACTTGTTTTATTAAAACATGCCCGTTGCTTTATACAATAAACAAAGTTATAAATAATCCTTTTAAGACTTTGTTTAATAATCCTTTGGTTTTAGTTTTATATGACTAATTACAAATGTTTCCTTTTTTGCTGTTGTTTTATATATAAACTTGAGGTTCACTGATTATTTCTAAAAGATATTCTACTAAACAAAACGGGGAAAAAACCAACATAAAACACTTTATATACAAACAAAAAACCAACAATATGTTTTCCTTTAATACTTTGTGACAATTAAAATAGCATTTTCATGCTGACATCATACTATGAAATATTTGTTTTTAGCTGTACGCTTTTATTTATGTAATCACTTTTGCGAATTTGTTTTTTTTTTTATTTGTTAAATTGTTCTAGTGTAACAATTAAGAAACTCTAGTGATTCTATTGTATTTTCTTTTTCTTTTAAGATAAATATGTTTTCATTATATCCACTACCATTTTGCGAGAGATAAATGAGGGCATATTAAGTTTATCAGTGCATGAATGACACCAAGAAATATTTATTTTAAGTATATGGGCATTTCCAGCGAAAAGCCCACTTTTTGTACCATAATGCCTGTAAGTAATTGCATCACTTAGTGCAGAATGGGAACCACTGACATTTACTTCATGTACCTTATTTGAGTATTGCGAAAAAACCAGTGTTAAAAGATCATCTTAGATAACTTTAAATTAAAGTCAGTTGTTTCCTCTACGAGCTAAAAATATAAAAAATCTTTTTTTAAAAAAATGTGATATACTTTTTTATTTTAAAGTAAAGCGAAACTAGCTCTTCGTTAAGCAACAAAAGGGATAACATTTGAACAACATTGGCCCAAAACACAAGGTTATTTGCTAGCTGGCGTTACGTTACAAAAAGTATACTTATCGCTGAATATGCCCATATGTCCTGGAGAAATTCTAAATCAATTTAGCCATACCCTACCATAGCTCTGAGGCTCCTTCCTATTCCAACTGATGAAACTTCTGTTATAGCAGATGGTGATAACGGAATTATCACCTATGAGGTGGTGGAATGGGCAATCGATTCGTTCCAGCCATATAAGTCGCCTGGTCTTGACGGAACTATCCCGGCACAATAACAGCGGGGTAGACAACGGATAGTACCAGGGCTGGTGGAAATTTTTAAAGGATGTCTGAGGATAAACTATGTGCCTAAATCTTGGAGGATATATAAGATTGTATTTCTGCCGAAATCGGGCAGGAGCAATCATAAGTACCCAAAAGATTTTAGACCTATAAGTCTTACATGCTTCCTGCTGAAAACGTTGGAGAGAATTTTGGACTATCATGTCAAGGGTAACATGGGGCCGACCATTCTCTCTGTTAATCAACATGCGTACACGAAGGGTAAATCAACTGAGACGGCACATCATTCAGTTGGCTCGCTGACTGAGAAGACCCGGAGCTATAAGGACTTCGCTATGTGTGTGTGTGCGGGAGCTTTCAATAATTTTGGCCAGCTTGTCTCGCACTGGGGCACATCCGTATGCTAAAAACTGGATTGGTAACCTGCTACGGTGTAGAACTATATCTGCGGCGTGGGGCAACTCCAGGATAACGAGGAAGGCACAACGGGGAACCCCCCAGGGGGGATGCTCTCACCGATGCTATGAACGCCTGTCGTCAACGAACTTCTGAATAGACTTCGGGACGGGGTAGCAAAGATGACCGCATACGCAGATGATGTGGTGGTAAAAGTTACCGGCAAGGATCTGAATTCTATTAGTTCTGTAATGGAGGCTACACTGGCGATAATCAACCAGTGGGCAGCCGGAGCAGGACTGGGAGTTAATCCCGAGAAGACGGACCTAGTACTATTTACGAATAGGTACAAAGTTGGTCCATAGATGAGACCTAAACTAGGGGGTACTAACCTGGAACTTAAACAACACACAAATTATCTGGGAGTAATACTGTATAGCAAACTGTCGTGCAGATTGAATATGGAGGAGAGGGTGAAAAAGGCAACGATTGCGCTCTACGCATGTAAGGGAATGCTAGGCAAAACGTGGGGTCTAACCCCTGCTCTTACACATTGGGTCTACGCAGCGGTGGCGAGACCAATCCTACTCTACGGGATACTTGTGTGGTGGACGGCCTTGGATAAGATATCGTACCGGAATATGCCAACGGACGTACAGAGAACTTAGTATCACCGGTGCTTTGCGTAGTACACCGACTACGGCACTGGATGTGATCCTGGACTTGCAACCGATTCATCTAGTGGCAGAAGGAACTGCAAGGAAGTCTGCAATCCGCAATCCGGGGGGCCCATTTACTACACGATAGGATGATGGCCATCCCGGCTCCAATTCAGAATATAAGGAGAGATACGGACTCTGCTATACGGAGGAGATTTTTTTTTTTTAAATTCCCTATGCTAATCCCCGCGAAAGTTGGATTTGGGTTAATGAAACTCCTGGCATTCGTCAAGAGAGTGTGGGGTACTCTGGGTACCATCACATCTGACTGACCTTTTTACTGACTTTCTTCTGCGGGTTATCGTACAATGTGGTAACGCTAGGGACCTATTTGGTCAATGCGGGGTCTATGGTGACCTGCCACTCTAACCTTACCTAACCTAACCTAAGCTTACCTAACCTAACCTAGCTATACCCGTCTGCCGTGCATAAAAAAATTCTCAGTTTCGAAAAACTAAAAAATTTTTACACAATGTTTACTGAAGAGGTTTTAAGTAGATACGATGCATTTTATATTTAATATTTATTTTACAGTTTGAAACACAAGTCTGTGCCATTTATCATAAAGAGAAATATGCTTCAAGACCGTTTGCAAATCGTAAAATTTTTTTTCGTCAAAGTTTACGTCCTAGTGCGACTGTGTAGTTCGGTCTCACATGAAAGCAATTTATTTTGAAACATTTTTCTGGCTAGATAGATTTGTATATTAGCAACAATCTGGACGAGATAGCAGCTTGAATTAATTTACAAGACATGCCACTTTTCTTTGTTAGTCAAAAAGACGCAGCAAAAACTGTAAACGAAGATCGCTACATAGCTGCGATATCGATGTCCCTTTGGGAACAGCTTGACGAAACCAAGAAAAGTTATGTCACGCAGCGGTGCTCGATAATGGCCGTCAATTTTGTGATTTACGCCCTTAAAACTTCCTCTCTGAAGTAACATTAAATCGCTAGCCTATGCCACTATGCAATAACGTTAAACGAGCTGCTGTCCAATATCGAAAGAGAAATTCCTGCTAATTCGGTCAATTTGCACACTTGTGCCCACTCGTTATGGACAACATTGTGGCATTCCATAACTTAAGACCAGTGCTGTCAGCTTAGAGTTTTTGAGGCTTAGTTTAGTCTCTTTATTTGTCTTTAAGGCTCGAAATCTTGGTTTTAGCTTCGTGGCTTTTTATTCCTTTTTTAATAAGGCTAAAGTTCATCAAATTTAATTTTCATTGAATTATTTTTATGAAGAAAGAAAGAAACTTAACATCATTAAATTAATTAAAATTTATTGATATTTTCCATTCTTGACATCCGCGGGGCTCAAACCCAGGCTCGCATGGACAGGTTACTCTAACATGTTTCAATTGTAACCAATCAATCTCTTCAAAGGGTTTTGCCGTTTAAAACTGACGACTGCTGGCAGTCAATAGTCAAACATCAATCTTTAAAACAAATTCTTTTAAACCTTTGGTAGATCGAAATTTGCTGTAAATGATTATCTATTTTAATTGATTTACATGTTCTTCCTTACTTCGGTTTTTTCGTACATTTTGTCAAGAACTCTTCTCGAAGTACATTTTTTGTTTTTAATTTTTTGTCTTTCTTTTTCTTGTTGACCAGCACAACTTGAATATAATTTATTGAAAATTAAATTTGTTGAACTTTAGCCTTATTAAAAATATAAAAATTTGTATTAAAAACTATAAACAGTTCAACAAAAATAACCACAATACTTGTTAATTCAGAAAAATGCTTTACATTAAAAAATAATGTGGCAGCTTTTTGTAATGTATCCCAAAAAACAAGTATTTTGTTTGGAAAAAGTGATACAAAGGTGTATTCACTTGCGTGTTAGCTTGCTTAGTTAGCCTTAAAGTAACTCTTTTAAGTTTGATTAACACTGCGATAAATTCGATGTTTGGTGAAGAATCAATTAATAACACTTCTTGTGTGAAAAACCACACAAAATTAAAAATTTTTACACAAGAAACTTTGTTAGCAATATCAATTAAGTTCAGAACTTAATGTTTTGATTAAAAAATATCTTTTAGTAACGAAATATTTCAAAACTGCGGTATGTTACCCTGGTTTTCCACACATATAAGGTTTCTATGCAATTTGCACAATAGACAAAGGCCCATAATCATAGTCAAACGCTAAAGTCGGTTCTTTTTAAAAACAACTTTAATATAAAAACATTCTTTTAGATATTTTGCTACAATAGTCGAAATTAAAGTGTTTTAAATTGAATCGACTTTAACTTGGTGCCACCTCTAATGTAGAACATTTTTTCATACAACATACAACAAAATATAAGCAAGGTCCACTCTAAGCAGCTGTCGTAAATAAAATATAAATACAACACTGCATATCTTGTAGCGTTGAACATTTTTAATACGCAATATGAATTTATGTAGAAAGCAACAACAAAATTAAAAAATATTTTTGACTTTGTTTTGGTTTTAAATGTAATTTTTGGCGTTGCGTTTTACACTATTAAGCCCTATACATACATATGTACTTTGTGTTTCTTTCCATTTCCTCCAAATCATTAATAATTGCAAAATATCGACCAATATCTTGTAACATAAACATTTTTAACTTTTTCCAATTACTTTTTTATTCGGCGTAAAAAAGCTGATGCTGTTGTTTAATGAGTTAAAAACAGCTTCAGCTAATTTTAAAATCGGGTTTAACGTGTAAAGTGTGCTTTTGCTTGTCTATAGTGGATCAAAAGCATATCTATAAATATAAAACAGGATGTGTGTATGTATGTATGTATGCATGTATGTAACGTATGGACTCCAAAACGTTTAGGCCGATTTTGATATAATTTTCAGGGAATCTTTAGAATATTCAGGCGGGTGTCACTTTTTTTTTTTTTTTTTAAATTTGTTTATTAGCCAGCAAAAAAGATATTAAAACTAAAATAAACACTAGTTAACAATAATATTTTATATACGTATATACAATGTCTCTAATCGACCGCTCTAGTATTTTTAATATTATTATAATTTGGTTTTTACAAATGTGAATTAATTTTTTATTAACAAGGATAATATGTATATTATATTTACACTTTAAATATTATATTTACACTTTAAATATAAAAAGAAAAAAAAAACCAAAACAAACATTTTGCAAACGTTGTGTCAAAGGATAAAAATGAGAATATAGAAGAGAGAGAAAAAAAAATATTTTATTATTCAAATAACCACCAAAATTTTTTGGACCTTGTATTCTTTTGCACTAAGTGCAAATCTTTGCTAGATATACTTGTACTAAATCGTGTATCCATTTGTTCTAAATTGCAGTTAACCGCTTTAGTATTAGCACGTCTATGATTGTGGTAAAAGACTGGCGTGCCATTTTCAGCTTGGATAATGCTTTTGCTATCAAGGTAAAGAAAGGCTTCAGGGGGAACAAATCCTTTAACTAAGGATTCTGCTATATATTCTTCGTTTGTATAAAAAGGAGCCATTATAAGGTTATTTTCTAAACACTGTGAGCACCTTAAGATATAATTTCTAATTAAATTGATAATGAAGTTATCTATACGTATAATATTTGCATTATTATACAGCCTCTTATTTAAAATGTATTTAACATAACCACTTTGTGGATTTCTATGTAGCGAAGTGCAAGCTCTTAAGCATTTCCTTTCAAAAATTCTTAACTTTTCCATATTTGAGGGAGATATGTTGAACCAAATTGGACATGCGTATGTTAAAATTGGTCTTATTAGGGATTGATACATTATTATCTGAACCCTTGTGTTTATATACTTTTGCAAGCGACGTGTTGATTAAAGTTTAAAAATTTTTCCATATGTACACCTAAATATTTGACTACGTCCTTGTTGGGAATTGTACAATCATAAAGAAGTGATTTAATTTCAAACTGTTTCCAGTTCTTTCTAATGTTGTAACAACATTTATTGACAGGGGGCCTAAAAAGAATAGTTTCACATTTTTGTGCATTAATTTTCATGTTCCAATTGATTGCATAGCGTTCGACAAAATTATAAGCTATTTGAAGGTTCGAATTAAATTTTCTATTTTGTCTGCAACAGCAATTATGTTTTCTATATGCTTTAATAGGTCTAAAATATATACATAAATTAAATTAAATTGGAGAATTTACTGTTCCTTGCTGTAAACCATTGATAACCTTAAAAGATTTGTGACTTTTCACATTCTGATAATAAATGGCGAAATTTTTATCACTTATCATATTATACATATATTAATATAATTTGGTAAGTTGGAAAATTTTATTGAATTAGTTTGAATCCATATGCTATCGAAAGCCTTTTCCATATCAATGAGACACGCTCCTGTACAGTAATTTCTGTGCCAATTCCAATTTATATCGGAGGTAAGTTTTTGTATAGCGTTTACCGTGGAATGTTTAAATTTAAACCCGAATTGTTTCTCACTATTAATTCCCTTCTTCTTGCAAAATTTGTTTATAGTGTCACTAATACAAATTTCATATATTTTGCCAATATTAGGCAATAAGCTAATAGGGTGTACATTTTTGGGACTATTTGGTTCTTTACCTTTCTTTGTAAGGATAACTATTTTAGCCATCTTCCAGGTAATTAGGAAATAAGAGTTATTAAGCATATTGTTGAATAATTTGCAGTTATCATAGACCATTATTTGAGGAATATTTTTCAGTACAATAGTTGGTATGTTGTCAATACCTGTCGATAATTTATTCCTTAAACTTTTAAAAATATTTTACAAGTGGTTCTTAGTTATAAAAAAATCTTGAGTTTACTCCTCATCCAAATTATCAGATAGAAATGTATCACCGAAGTTAATTAACGTTTTTTTTATCTCTCTCGTAGTTCTTTTTAACTTCTAAAAAAGTATTAAAGGATTGATTGACTTGTTGGTGTATAACGTTATTCGGATTAGTTTCCTTATTTTCGTGAATTGACTCGAAAAACGCTCCTATTATATCCAGCATTTGGATTTTCTCATTAACTATGTACTTATTTAAGTCATCTTTCCTTAAACATTTCGGGTTTATTCCTGCTTTGTTAAGCAAGGATGTAGAATTATCCGGAATTTTTAATTCCTGAAGATTTAAGGGTGTAAGTTTTCTAAAGTTTTTCTTAATTTGGGTAAACATGTTTATTGAATCTTTTGGGTCTATCTTTGTCAGTTTATTCCTGATACGTTTCTTAAAAATCAAAACGAAATTTTCGTTTATAAGGGTTTTTATCAATTTCAACCTAGTTTTTGCCAAAATAAGGTCCTCTGTCGTTAATGATTGTTCCAATCTATTATGCCTTTTTATAATAGTCAAAACTCTACTTTTTTCTCGATATAACATCCTCACAGTTGGGTTAGTTATCTTCGTAAACGAATTTTCTATTTTATATTTTGGAACTATTTCACGAATCGTTGAAGTTATAATGTTATTTAGTCTATCTACGTGAAGGTCTATTTCCATGTTAGATAAATTCCGGTTATTAGGGATTTGAGTTTCCCTATTAAGTATTTGTGTTGTTTTGTTTTGAAATTTTCCCCAGTCCGTTATTTTATAATTATAAATAAATTTAGGATCATCTCTTAAGAATACAAAGTTTTCCTGTTTATTGTTTATCGTAGTAATCATTAGTACCGCAGTATGGTCGCTGTCGTAGTCCAACGTTTTAAGTGAATTTAATGTGTTATTTTCAGTACCTATATGTTGTCTACAGTCCGCTAGGCAAATGTCCAAATAGGAACCTGTACGGGGGTAAGATGGGAAATCTGTAGCGTATAGCCTACATCTAAAACGAATTTCATTGGTTAATAGCCATTCATTTAATAAATTACCCTTTTGGTTGTTATTAGGGTTGCCCCACAATGTATGCTTACAATTGAGATCCCCAGCTTAGATATAATAATTATTATCATTTTGCAACTCTAGCGATACAAAAAGATCAGTAAGTTCCCTTTTAAAGTGAGTATCATTATTACCCGAAGGGTATTATGCGGAGATAATATAGAGTATTTTATTTGTAGCCAAATAGACTCGAATTATGCATGTTTCTAAGATTTTGAAAGAGTTTGTGACACTGTTTGTGTAATGCGAATGTTTTAAGTTGTTTTTGATCAATATGGCTGTTCCTCCCGCTTGAGTTGCGCCTTTTCTGTCGCTACTGATTACAATATAGTTTTCAAATTGGATTTTTTGTTTGTAGTTTAGCTTTGTTTCATTAAGTAGCACTATATCTGGGTTATGCTTTGTAATAAATTTATTAAGATCGTATCGCTTACTAATTCTTATAAAAGAATTAACATTTATGTGTATTATTTTAAGTTTTTTTGAAATTGTATTCAATTGATTGTTTGAATCCATTATTTACCCTTCAAGCATTGAATATAATGTATCAATTCTTGATACTTGAAAATTAAGTTGTTTTTGGAAGTTTGCAATTTGATTACTTATATTTGCCATAAAATATTTTATTTCCTGCATAAATGTATTGTTTATTGTTATGTCTACTTCCGTTGTGTCCGGATTTGGTCCACTATTACCCTTGACTACGTTTGCAAATGAAGATGCTGTATTAGTGAATATATTTCTATTGTATATATTTTTTGTTAGTAAGTCTTTTTTCTTAGCATTAATTTTTTGTTTGAGCAGTTTGTATTTTTCGCATCCTTTACACGATGCAGGATGTCCATACTTGTTGCACAGAACGCAGAATAGTTTGTCGTTTTCTTCGACTGGAACTTTCTCTATAGAACATTTGCCTCTTTCGTGGTCCATGTTACACTTGACACACCTCCTCGGAAGATAACAGTTGGCCACACTATGGAAAAAACCTTGGCAATTGCGGCATTGTGGTATTTCGGGTCGCTTGACTTGCTCCCATTTTATCATACGGTGAAGTAGTGTTTTAATATTTTTCAATTTATTGACATTGGTTTCAGGGGAATCTTGTACTAAATACATTGGAAGTTTTATTCCTCTTTCAATAGATGCTTTTGTTGAAAAAGGACTCACTTTAATAAATTTTAGTTCATCACTATCAAATTTCAATAATTCGAATAATATTTCATCTGCATCTACGTTGGCGTCTATGCCTTTAAGTAAATACGTTTTTATTTTTAGCTCTTTGGGTGTAAAAGTAAAAAATTTTGTTTTGGTTTTTTCTAAATATGATTTTACTCTTTGAAAGTTTTGAATTGAGTTCATAAATAAAGATTTTTTATTTCTATATTATTTTATATTAAATTCAGTAATCTTTAAACCGTTTTTGATAAATTCTATTAGTTGCTTTGTATCGATATCGATAATATTTATTGGAGGTACTTTTTGGCTTTTGCATTTTTCTAGATTAACCACTGTATTCTCAGTTATATCATTTGATATATTACTGTTTTGACTTGCTGAATGAGAGTCTTGAGAATTGGTTTTATTTTTTTTTTTATCATTAACATGTTTCTCATATTTTTGTAACAATTCTTGATCGCATTGATCGTCTTTTTCGAGATCAAGCACAGAGTAGTAATTACTTGATTTGAAATGTTTTGCAGCGTTGTTGTTATTCATTTTTTGATTTTTTCTTTTTCTGTCGTTATCACTGTTAACATTATTATTGTTAAAATTTACGTTGTCTTTAGATATCAGATTATCATTGTTTTTTTTGTGCGAGTTTAGAGCACTAGGCTCACTCATTACAGTTTTTTTATTCTCCACTTATTTAGTTTTTGTTTTTTATTCTGTTATTTGCAAATACAATATCAAGAAAAATATACATAACAATGTATTTTTTTGTATTATACACAGTAAATGCACTGATTTCCGCAACACGTCTATTACACATCACGTTCAAAATCGAACTCCTCAGGCGGGTGTCACTGTGAAGTCTGATTTTTGATTTTCGGTCTGCGGGCGGAGGGGCGTAGCAAAATCCAATTTTCATATTGCACCCCAATGACATCTATATAATTTGGACGATTTTTTCTTAAAAATAATCGCCATGGTCCTACTTAGATTTATACTTTTTTCGAATTCCCTAAAATCAGAAAACGGCTCCATCGATTCGACAAATTTTTCTTTCAAATGTTCGTATTAATCCATTTTAAGTTTTCATCGAAAGAAAAATTTACCACGCCCACTTTTTCTATTAAGCGCATAACTTGAGAACGGCTTGACCGATTTGGACGAGTTTTTCTTTTAATTGATTGCCATGGTTCAACTTAGGTTTTTACGGAAAGATAATTTTGCCCCGCCTCAGTTTTTCAATTTACCTAAAATCAAAAAACGGCTCCATCGATTTGACTAATTTTTCTTTTCAATGTTCGTATTAATCCATTTTACGTTTTCATCAAAAGAAAAATGTACCACGCCTACATTTACGCTCACTTTTTCTATTAAGCGCATAACTTGAGAACGGCTTGCCTGATTTGGATTTCGAAGGTTTTTTCGGAAAGAAAATTTTGCCCCGCCTACTTTAACGCCCACCCAACTTAGGTTTTTACGGAAAGATAATTTTGCCCCACCTCCGTTTTTCGATTTACCTAAAACCAGAAAGAGGCTCCATCGATTTGACAAATTTTTCTTTCAAATGTTCGTAACTTTTTAACGGATTTTAAAAATCGAACGCAAACATTTTTCTAATTTGGACAGGACAACGTCTGTCGGGTCAGCTAGTATAACAAAAGCTTATGACTATGATTACGGGCCAACATTTTCTTTCAGCAAGTGTATATATTTTTGATGTTGCGACATGATTAAATTACGTAAATCCTGACTTTGATTACAAACGATTTATGGTAAATGAAACACTGGGTTGCTTAAATGATACAAACCAAAGCAAGGCATCTACAAGTGCTTCTTAAAGTTGTTATTAAATTTTTTGTTAAAAGTAAGTAAAGAAATTAAAAAGTAAGTATTAAGTATATACCTGTCATATTAATGAAATAAATCTTATCTTTTGCTAAGATATTAAATAAAAAAACATAAATAGCTTTTGGATGAAAATTACAACGATCGGAAATCGAAATTCATTACAAAAAAAATATGTCTGCGACGAACATTTTGATGTATTATAAACATTACCGCAAACGCATAATACTATGACGGTATTGGTATAAACAAATATACAGGGGTGTGCTGGAAATCGCAAACGCAAGAATTTTAAAAGTCGTTTTTTAGTAAGATTTCTGAAATAAAAGAATTTTATGACAAATATTATACAAACATTTTGCTATTAAACCGAATTTTTTAACAAAAATTATAAAAATTTGATTAAAAGTGTATTATAAACAGCCTCCAAATTCTTGCGTTTTGCGTTTGCGATTTCCAGCACACCCCCCATAGTATTTATTTGTCTGCATATGTGCGTATGAGCAATATTAGCATATAACGAAATAAAAATATTACTAATACGCTGATTTTGATAAAATTTGACACTGAAAATTCTTGAATATATCGCGACCTTGAAACAAAAGTTTATATATGCACAAACAATACTTTAACGGAAACCAACATCCTGGCCCACGATGTCAGTCGACAGCTTAAGCGAATGTAAACAGGTAAATCGGTATACTTTGTAGCAAGCAAACTAAGTTTATGGTAGCGTTTTTTTCCTTTCTTCTAATACAAGATATCACCGGGCTAGGACTGCGGGAGCCCTTAATGTACTAGCACAGTAGGGGGGTGGGGAGGGGTTCGGTTATTTCCAATTAATCTGCTTTCTTCTTACAACATTTTGATTTAGACTCCCTATTTATTGAACTTTTCGAAATGATGGAAGGGTCAGTAGACTAGAATTTATATAAAATGTTATTCCCCGATCTAGTCATACAAAAACAGAAGAACGAAACAAGGATAAGAAAAAATCCTCATGTTTAAATCCTATCAGGTGGTTTAGAGAGAATCAGTAGAACGCCAAATTTAAATACAAATATCAAACTTTTGTCTTGCATTATACACTCAATTGGGCCTACAGAAAACACCCTGATGGTCTTATTATCAATTCATATTGATCATCATTTATTCAAAACAGCATCACACTTCGCAATAAATTATGTTTTACTGAATTACAATAGTTTTTAGATAAACAAATTTAATATTTTTGGTTTTTTTTTTTCATCCGATTAGCATGTTATAAAACTGCAGTTTAATAAACCAATAAAATCAAAAAGAAGCAATATACACAAAAAACTGACTATCTACCTTTCAACCGTAATGTTACTTAGCACATAAAGTTTTAAGCGATTCAATGCAAGTGAAAATATGTTAAATAATGTGTTATCTGTTTTGTTGTTGCTTCTTTTTATATAAAGATTAAATACAAGAATATTAAGTAAAAATACACGTGGTGTTCAAACTTACCGCTCCGATGAAGGCCTCTACTGGAACCAGCGTTACCGTTGGAAATTTTCGAAAAGGATCACAAAAAGAGGATTTTCTAGAAAAAGGAGTCCAGAAAGAGGTATTTAAATTAAAAAGTGGTCATGTTTTTTATAAGCACTATTTCAGCAGTACTGTTCGCGACTTTTAGCCATGTTCGCGTTCGAAGTGATTTGTTCCTGTAAGTTTTCTGATTCTTTAAAGGTAGTAAGATTTTGAATGAATATTAAGCCTTGAAATCATGCCGCTGTTACCAATTTTTTGGGAATTTCCGCTATTTTTGAAATGTTTACCGAGTTTTTGCCATTTCTTTTAATTAAAGGGACCTTTCATGAATTTTATGGCTTGTTTGATATATGGAGAAAAAAAATTGCGCTAATTTTTTTAAACTTATCCGAATTTTTAAATTTTTGCGTGGCTTTGTTGCTTTTTGAAGAATCGTTTTAAAAATAGCGCCGTTTATAAACCGAAGTGAACTTTTTTACAGGCCACTAGCAACACTGTCGATTTACCACAATACCTTATACAATTAGTAGGGGTGAAGTTTTTGGAATAAAACATGCTACGCTTCTGGAGAGCAAAATATTTTTTAGAAACGAACACAAATTTGTATTTTTTAAATAAAAAGTCACATTTTTTTTTGTTGCAGAGAAAACACCAAAAGTTATTCAAAAAATAAAAAAATATATCTAAAAAATAACAAATATGCATATGAGCTATGTTTGATATTACCTTACTACACGCAAAGAAAATTCATGGTTGTTGCAAACATATTCTAAGAGGAACATATTATGATAAGATTCATGATTGTAGTCACCATATTAAGTCACCATATTGTTATTGAATCATATTATGGCAAAATATATTCGTAATATTACATCATAATATTTTTACCTTAATCATATTATTATTCTGTTAATCATAATATGTTAAGATAGAATCATATAATTATCATGTTAATCATAATAAGTTAAGAAATTAATCATATTATTGTCATGTTAATCATAATAAGCTAAGAAGCAATCATATTATCATCATGTTAATCATAATAAATTTAGAAGCAACCATATTATGATACAGATCCTTTATAACTGTCATAACAATACAAATTAAATTAAAATTTGTATGCATCGATTTTTTATTTTAATAATATTTAATAATATTATTAGAGTAAAAATAGTTTGATTGCATCTTTAACATAATATGATAAATGTATAGAAAGTTATCATGCTATGGCTATTCCATATCATGATATTATATATATGTGTTCCTTTAACTCCCACTGGAGCATAGGGGGCCAAATTTTTAGCGATTCGTTAGCAATTTAAGCTCAGAAACGTAGGTTGCTAGCCTTCGTTCCCTAGTTTGGTGATAGGGCTGCTATCTAAGCACCCAAACGTGCTGTGTTTTGGAGCCAGTGTTTCAGAGGATCCAGCATTCGCGATCTCCTACTTCCTGAGACGCACTTTGGCCATTCAGGGTTCGCTGACACTCCAGGTTGGCATGATATGGTTGCAAGTAATATAATATCTTTAGAAAGTTATCATAATTAAGTTCTTAGAAAAATAATTATTTTTCGGTCAACAATACTCAAATTTATAATTGCGATAAACATTGATTTGTTTACAGTAACTATAATATTGTTGATATTAAATAAAAAAAACAATTATTTGTGTACGACAAAAATTGTTACATTAAACATAGTGTTGTTGCCGTAACCATGCCCAACCATATTTTTTCTCCGCGTGCACCGATAATCTAATTTAGAAGTAGTAAAAATTGTTTAACACAAACTTTTTACGAAAACTAACTACTTTTTACAAATTTGGGTTTTATATAGGGTTGCCAGATACCAAAAGTCAAATTACTGGACATGAGAAAAAAATCACCTGGATTTTTAAAAAAACAACTTGACAATTTGAAAATGTACTTAGCTATAAGAAAAAGTTAAATTTTACTTCAAATTTTATTTTAAAATAAAAAAAAAAAAAATGGGAAGCCAGAAAACGTAATATTTATATGAAATTTATTCTGATTATCTTACAAAATTATGAATAGATAAGAGTGAGTTCACTACAGGTCAGTCTGCTGACTTTAACAGTTCGATACAATAAGTTTTGGTTACACATTGTTTTGTTTGGAAGCCTTTATTCGGTTAAAGAATGATTCTTTTGAGTAGAGATAATTTCAAATATCTTAAGTCCTTTCAAAAAAAGTATTGCTTTATAGTATTTTAAAAAACTGGACAGTATCTTGCTAATAAGAATGTATTTCGGCAAATTTGAAACTTACAATTTTTTCTAAGTAAACGATTTTTTTCTGTATAAAATATTTATTTAAATATAAAAAAATATATTTTAACAAATAGAATCTGGGAATTTATGGTGAGTAACATTTATTGCATAATTTTTCATATTATTCGAATGTGTTTTCTAAGTAAAATTAAAATTTTTAAAAGCTTTTATACTTATTCCTTCAATATTTTCCAGGAACATTTTCTATGCACTATCAGAATTTTCGTTTGTATATTTCTGTTACAAGGCTTACTTTGGCTATCCTTTGGAAAATATGGAAGGAATAAGACTATTACCTAGGGTTTACACTTGCAAGTGCAAGTTCGAAAAACTCAATACACTCACACATTTTTACTAACACCATCACATTTTTCGTACTTGCAGCCCAACTTGCAAGAGAATTTGCTTGCAAGTGAATTTTTGACACTTGCAGTAAGTAAAATGACAAATGAAGAAACAGTGTTACCATGGATGACTTTTGTATCAATTTACTAGTACTTAGTAATATAAAAGTTATGTTTATAGCGGATTTTCTGTGTATTTATAAAAAATAACACGTAAAAAAGAGAACAACTATACAACACCCCATCTCAATGGTAATTTTATCATAAATTTCAAGCATTTTGAAAAAAAAATTGTTAATGAAAATAATTTCTCAGTAATATTATGAAATCGCCTCTACGGCAATACTGGAGTCAGAAATTTTATAAAATAAACATAATTTTTTCATCAAGATGGACCGAAAATTAAATAAAGAAGGAATTATTTAATTTGTTTTGTTATAACTTGTTAATATTTTTAACATGGTAATGTTGTTAAACCAAAAAACAAAGTTTTTTTTATAGGAAGTTTTCGCTTCGAGAACATTTGAAAAATGAACTTACAACTGACTGTGTAAACACTCAAGCTACTTGCAAGACTTTCGGCTTTTTCTTCGACTTTTTCGTTGATAATACGTATATACTACTTTCAAGTAATTACTTGCATGTGTAAAGGCAGGGTTAAAGTATAAAGGCTTAATAAAAATAAGTAAGAGTGCTATATTCGGCTGTGCCGAATCTTATATACCCTTCACCATTGTGCGAGCAGAATATGGGATCTTCGGAAAATCCATTTCAACGGACGGACGGACATGGTTAAAAAAATATATATACTTTATAGGGTCTTAGATCAATATTGTAGAAATTACAAAGAAATTCAATTTTTTAACCGATTTAACAGATTTATATACCGACGTGTTTAAGAAGAAATTTGCCAGTTATTTGGCTTATAAATCTTGGACTCGGGAAGATCTTGGTTCCCGAAAGTGGGTATTTAAAAAAAAAAATATTTTTTTGGCCATAACTTTTTCGTATCTGCACCGATTTTTCCGAGTTTTTCAAAAAATATTTTTTACTAAAGATTTCCGATCTTTTGATATGCAAGAGATATCCATAGGTCATATAACAGTCCAAAAAATCAGGTTTTTATACAATTTTTGATATTTTTGTACGGGAGATACCACGCCCACTTCTCCGAACCCGCCCACATTATGAGGGATGCTGTCTATTAATAACCTAAAGGTGTGTACATAATTTGAAAGCTTTGGCTCTTGCGGTTCTCAAGATATACAGAAAAAAGTAATAAAAATACCACAACAACAAGGGATTTTTGGAAAAAATTTGAGGTAGTCGTGGTTGTTTGCTCATATCTCAGCCGTTTGTGGACCGATCTTTCAGAATTTCAATAGCAAACAATTCCGGACCGTATGTGACATAAATGTATAATAACCTGGCCCCATCATATATGGGGTCTTCGGAAAATCCATTTCAACGGACAGATGGACAGACGGACATGGTTAAATCAACTTCGCTCCTCATAAGGACCCAAAATATAAATACTTTATAGGGTATTAGATCAATATTGTAGAAATTACAAACGGAATGACAAACTTTCTACCTTCGGTGAAGGGTATAAAAAGAGTAATTTTTGGGGATTCCGTATTTCGGGTATAACTCAGCCATATCTTAACCGACAACAATTCCGGACCATATGTGACATAAATGTATAATAACCTGGCCCTCATATATGGGGTCTTCGGAAAACCCATTTCAACGGACGGACGGACATGGTTAAATCAACTTCGCTCCTCATAAGGACGCAGAATATATATACTTTATAGGGTCTTAGATCAATATTGTAGAAATTACAAACGGAATGACAAACTTATATATGCCCTTTTCCACCTGAGGTGAAGGGTATAAATATGTTTAATTTAACATAGAATACACATTCGAATCATGTGAAAAATATATACATATAATAACTGTTACTCACCATGAGAAATAAAATCCCAGATTCTATTTGTTAAAATAATTAATACCATGGAGCAGAAAGTCCTTGCGCCCGGCCGAAGGCCGGCTATGCAGAGAAGATTTAGTTAGCGAAGCCGGTCTTTGTTATACCATCGAGGAGAAAATCCTTGCGCCCTGCCAAAGGCCGGCTATGTTTAGAAGTTTGAAAACATGTTGTGACGGTGCCGTGCAATAAAGTCATATGGCCTTATTTCTCAATGGACCGAGAAATAAGACCATATGACTTTATTCCCATTTAAGGAGTGAAATAAAGCCTTATTTCCCAATTAAATTTTTTTCTTTTAATATTATTCTAATTTATTTAAAAATTGTTTTGTTGTTTTTTTTCTGAGTGTATATATTAAAAATATAACGAAAACACTTTTTGGCGCAAGGATTTTTTCCTCTATGGTATAACAAAAACCGGCTTCGCAAACTAAAGCTAACCTGCATAGCCGGCCTTCGGCCGGGCGCAAGGAATTTCTCCTCTATGGTATAACAAACACCGGCTTCGCTAACTAAAGCTTCTCTGCGTAATCGGCCTTCATTCGGAAACAAGGCATATTTTAGAAGCTTTACTTAGTGAAATCGGATCTTGTTATACCATAAAGGAGAAAATGTTTGCGCCCGCCCAAAGGCCGGCTATACAGACAAGCTGTAGTAAGCGAAGCCGGTGTTTGTTATGCCATGGAGGAGAAAATCCTTGCGCACGGCCCAAGGCCGGCTATACACAGAAGCTTTAGTTAGCGAAGCCGGTCTTTGTTATACCATATAGAAGATAATACTTGCGCCCTGTCGAAGGTCGGCTATGCTTTGGAGTTTGTAAACATTTTGTGATGGGCCCGCTGCAGCCCCACGATCGCTCGCAGGACGCGCTACACCCCCCTTTCACCTACTGTACCATATATTTTCAACACTTGACAATAGCAACTCATTCTTTTGCCAATTAGTAACCATAACAATTTCACTGTTATGGCATTATTTCCACTTTGGTTAATAAACGATTATGGCGTTATTGCACTTGGATGGTGGTAATAAAGCTATATGGCTTTATTTCTCAATTCATTAACAGGATAATAATATGATTAAGGGAAAAATATTATTATGTAATATTACGAATATATTAAGTAAATATATGATTCAATAATAATCGTAATGTGGTGACTACAATCATGAATCCTATCATAATATGTTGCTCTTAGAATATGTTAACCACAACCATGTTTTTTCTTTGCATGCAATTTGAAGCAATACATTTCTGAAACAGACTGCTCTATCTGTAGAACCTAGTTATATGGAATATTTCAGAGGCTTGAAGAGATATATAAAAACTGAGAACGCCAATCGAAAGAGCGTTGTCGCCTTAGAGCGTACGATATACAACTAATTTTCGAAATATATGTAAGTGAGAACCGCGTTGCCCTAATTTCGCGATATATTTGAGAATTTACAATTTTATTTCTTATTTGAACTCCTAATATCGCAGGAAAAAAACATCAGTTTACAATTTTTTTTTTATATTGATTAAATTCTAAACTTTAAATTGCTTTCGGTGCTATGCAAATTGAGCAATTAACTTTTTTTTATTACAACCACACACACACACACACACAGCATGACAACATCGAAACAAAAAGAATGTACCAGGAATTCACAAAATGTGGAAGTTGAAAAACAAAACAAAAACTATATGTATAAAAAAAGTTTTCTAACTTTGTCGAAAGCAGCTGCAGATTTTTTAGCTGAAACAACTTGTCACAACGTTTTCAATTTATAACATACAAAATTTGTCCACGTGTTGTTCTTCATGTTGTAGTGGTTATTTTTCAGATTGTTGTTTTGCTTCCATTGATATTGTCATGATGACAGTATCATTTATACCGTTATACTTATAAAAAACGATATTCAAACACAAATACATACAAAAACGAGTACTTTTAACTAAAAGCAAACTCAAATGTACATATAAAATAGCGGATGTCAGAAACAGAAATTTTTTAGGCTATAAAACAAATAGTCCTGCATTTAAAATTTAAATGGACAGACATTAGAAAAATTTTTGTAAGTAAAAAGTGAGGAAAACAGTAAAACTAATGCCTGTATGTTCTTTAATAATAATGACAACATTAGGAAAAATAAACTGAAAAGACTAATCGGCCTTCTTAATTTTCATTATGAAAAGAGAAGATGCAAAATTTAAATGAGAAAAATTTATTTTATTTCTCTGATATCAGCAGGGCTGTGGAGTCATCAATAAATAGTTCTAACTCCGACTCCAACCGATGAAATTTTTCAAGTACGACTCAGACTCCTACTCAAAGCTTGAGACTGGTCTTTAATACAGTACCTTTTAAATGTTTAAATAAAGAAAATTATTCTTTAAAAATTCCAAATCGATATTTTAATTCTAACACGTTTCGCACTGACCTTTTATATAAATATTTACATATGTAAAGTAGAACAATTTTGGAGTCGCTAGGATTTGTGCGTACTTCGACTTCGGTGCAAAACCATCAATTCGGACTCCACAGCCATGGATATCAGCATTAAGTTTGACTTCAAATTCTATGTTTTTTTGCTGTATTGAATTTATCGATTATTTGATTACTTTCTGTGTAGAGGAGGTATCCAGTTTTTAATGTTAAATAAATAACTCAGTGCAACAAAAATTGGATAATCGCCGCCAGCATCAATACTTGCAACGTGAAATGATGCTAGACTACTTCTAGAGCAAATTTGTCTAACGGTTTTGAAAAGTTAGCTTGGGTTTTCGAAATTTGGAAAAGGAGTAGCACAGAAAAAATTACGACAAATCAATTGTCATATTGAATACCATATTCGTCAATACAATTAATCTTTTAATTGAAAAGGCACCAACAACCGAATTTGTAAATCTAAAAAATTCTTTTGTTAATTAAAATTGTTAACATTCAACAAATATTTTTAGCAATGAATTTGTAACATTAAATAAAATATTTGTTAGAAATCAAATAGAAAATTTAATTAAAAATTTTTCATTTTAACAAAATTTTTTGTTGATTATTAGTTTTAAAAAATGTGTGGCAATTTTAACAGAAAGAGATGCATTAAAAATGTTGATCTTATTAATATTTTATTTACATATAATAAAAATCTCATCACAAATACATATTTTTAACATAAACGGACTTAGAAGGGGATGCAGAAGAAGGTTTTAACACGTGTTCAAAACGGATTCTTGACACAATCATCAAATATAATTTGAAATCTAGAATAAATTAAACCGCGTTAAAATTTCGGTAAGAAGTTTCAAATAATAGCTTCACTTACCACTTAGATGGACTTTGTTTTCAATTACAGTCCCAGCATTCATTCTTTGCGACATTAAAATTGATTTTTTTTATTTAGTATTGAAAATTATTGACAGAAAATATTTTTATTTTTTCAACTAAAGCAAATTGTTAATATGACAATTTATAAACAATTTAATTAAGAAAATTGTTGAAAATTTTAGAAAAGTGAAAAAAATTTTATTAATTACATACTAAATCTTGTTATTTTTTCTGTAAATAAGTCGAAAAACTATATTCAATATTTTGGTGCAAAAAAATATTCAATTGTTCAAACCTTAAAATTGAACAATTTTATTGCAAGTGTGCGAGCCGATTAACGGCAAGTTGCAATAACAACCCTTAATCGATTATCATTAGGGGTCTACTAGGGGTCTTCTAAGACCAAAAAATCGTGCAATGTACATATGTGAAATGGGTTTTCGAAAAATTTAAAAATTTCAAGGGCCGGAATTTCGAAAATAAGTTTTTAATACATTGCACGATTGGCCTTGAAAGATCCCTAGGAAAATTTGATGTAGAAAATATTCGCGGAACATTTTAACCCTCCTAACCCTTAAGCATACACCAAAATAATTTTACTCAAACGAACCCCAGGGCCTGGCTGGCACTTCTTATATTTTGTATGGAGCTTTTTGTGGCTATAGAAAAAAATCACACTTACGAACCCCTGGGCCTGGCTGGGACTACATTTATATGTATGGAGTTTTATGGCTATAGCAGGAACATTTTGTTGTCAAATAGAATAATTTTCCGAAAAAAAAGTACAGAAAGGATTCTTATGTGTTGCGTATTCTTTTTAATACGTTTCGTTTTGATTTTATTTACTACAGTACAAAAGAATAGCGTTGGGAGGCCCTGGTGGATACAATATGCACAAAATTTTTATTTGGCCAATTGCCACGCCCATGCTGTATAAATTTACACTTTTTTCTCATTTTCTTGTAAAAAAAACCTTGAATGAGGAAAATATAAAGTTTCGCTCTAATATATTTAAGAATTATATAAAAAAAAAAACTGGAAAAAAGTAAAAAATGCCTGGCCAGTACCTGGTGTTCGCTTAAGGGTTAAGTGCCGTTTTAGTATACTTTTGTGTGAAAATTAAAGAAAGGAAAAAAATGACCCCTTAAAAGGAGTGTTAGAAGGTTAATATATTTTAAGCAAAGATTCGCCATACAGTTCTACAGTAGACATCTAAAAAAGTGTTTTAGCTCAGAAGTACATTAAGCTAATTTTTTTTTCTTACTTATACCAAACGCCTTTTCAAAAAATTTAAAAACTTGAGGGGCCGATATTTCGGGAACCCAAGCTAACTTTTCAAAATCCTCCGGCAGATTTGCTCTACCAATAGTCTTGTTGCATTTCGCGTTGCCAGTATTGATGCTGGGTTGTTGCACAGTGTTATCAAGGTCCGAAAACCCCAATTTTTCTGCATATGTGTTAGTAACAAATTTGAACGGATACAACGCTGAAAATCAGTTCAAATCGGTTGACATACAGAGGAGGAAAGTGCTCTTAACTGTTTTGCCTTAGCCGATTTATATGTATTGTGTATACATAAGCACAAGTAACGATTGATTAAGCAACATGAAGATAGAAAGGTTTGTCGTATATAAGAAATTTGCTATTGAAATTTGCACAGAGTGATTGGCGCCAAATTCGGTTGTGATCACGAATCTGTTTTCTCTCTGTTAAATATATTATTACTATATAATTCTAGGAAAATGTTATTTATACCAAATTTGTTTAAAAAAAAATATGTATGTTTATCTCATTGGAATAATTAAATACATTAATTTCTCAAAAACAATTGTTCAACAAAAATTTTTTAAATTTTGCGATGGAACTCCTCATATGTTACATTATTCAGTAGCTCAATATAAATAAAAGTAAACCAAAAAAAAAAAAAATATAATAAATTTATCTCTTTATTCTAAAATAAAACAAACTTTTGATCTCCTAAAATACCAAAAGAAAAAATCTTTTCAGAATTCTTTGAGAGATAAATCTTTTAGCAATTTAATTTATTTTAAAATTTTCCAAAGTCAATAAATGTAAATGAAATATTTGCATGAGTAATGCAAGTTTGTGAACACATTTTCTAACAACTTAAATATCTGTGTATGTGTGTGTGTAACAAAAAAGAATCTTATAATATTTTGCAAATCTGCTAAAAATTTAAAAAAAAAAATATATATATATTTACCTAAAAAAAGATAACGATAAAGATTAATAGAGATAAAAGATTTGATAATTTTGGCCAAGAAAAGTGTTTTGTGAAAACATAGGGCACAGGTGGAAAGGATGCATATACAATTGTCATTCCGTTTGTAATTTCTGCAATATTAATCTTACAACCTTTGAAGTACATGTATATATTCTGGGTTTTAATGAGGAGCGAAGTTGATTTAACCATTTCCCTATGTCGATTAGTCTTTTGACATGGCAAGAGCCAAAGTCGTTGAAGTGGGAGTGGCGCTTCCCATTCAAAGACATTATAGATTTCTGTATATCAAGAGAACGGCAATAGCCAAGGTTTCCAAATTATGTTCAAGCATCTTGGTAATCAACACACAACATCCGACAAAATGTTGGCGCGATTGGAAAAGTGGGCGTGGCACAATATTGGTTTATTTATATCCAAAGAACGCTTTTTAAATAGCATTTTGTTGTTTTCGCACCATGTTGAAGGGTATATTAGATTCGGCATAGGGGGGTGTTTTAATACCATGTGAGATAAGGCCATGATGGTTTTATCTCTCATTCAATAGGGATATAAAGCGTTTTTTTTTTATTTGAATGGGAGATAAGGCCATCATGGTCTTAGCTCACATTAGCAATATTAAAAAATGGCTTTATCTCTCATTTCAGTTCCGGAGACACTAAAGTTAAGTATCTGGCTTCGCATACTAAAGTTTTTCTAAGTGGTGGCCTGTGGCCGTGCTTAGGGATTTTTCCTCCAGTAGGACGCGGCAGTTGGCTTCACTGAGGATTGTCCCTTTTACAGAATGTTTACATCATGCATAACAATATTCTGGAAAAATATGGCTTTATCTCGCATTTGCGAAATAAAATATGGCTTATCTCTCATTTCGCAAAATTTCAAGTATGACCTTACCTCTCAATGATTGGGCAATGAGGCCATTATTGCTTTATCTCTCATTTAATAGAGCAATAAAGCCATCATGGCCTTCTCTCACAAGGTTTTAAAGCCTATAACTTTTGACACAGGCAATGACCGAAATAATTGCTGGCAAACAGTTATGAACATCGATATGATAACAGCATGCATAACTTCCAACTAAAGTCTTAAATTGTGTATGCTGAAGGCAGTTTGTGAAATGGTATTATTATTTATTTTGTTGTTGTTTTTGTTTGTTTTTTCAGTTTCATAAGCCCCTGTTTGCATCTGCGCAAATGAATGTTGATTCGATTTCATCAGTCTGATTTTATAGAAGTTAGAAGGTTTACAAGTCAATAGAAGACAGCTCAAATCAGATAAGAAATTATAATGATAATAAGGGGTATGTTAAGCCGCCTTTCATTGTTTCACCCAGCCTTCCTAAAAATGTACCCGGAAAGGATCCCTTTATAATTTAATGGCACAATTTCCAATTGTAAAAAGTATCAGCAATACCTGTGCCCTTGTTCTGTAACTTTAATGAGAACTTATCGCATCGAAAATATGTGTAACAAAATATTCTATCGTTTCTCGAAAAGTTAGAAAAAAGTGTGTCTTTAACCCATTTCGAAAATTATCAAAAGTGATTACGTCGTTGCGTTATAAATATTATAATATTACACTCGAAGCCGATGTGAAATTGCAGACGTTGAGAGCGCCAGTCACACATATCGTTAACGGCGACCAAAATTGTCTAAAATTTAAAATTTTTTAATGATGGCGACGAATATAATACCGTCGGCTATACCAAATAATGTTAAGTGCGACTTTAAAGTTTGTTGTTTGCAAACGAGCTGCGAAAACATTGGTATATTTTATAAAAATGTTAAAAGCAAAATAATTAAACAATGGAAAAATGTACCGAGAACAAAATATTATTATTATTATTCTATGTATTTTGCATATTTGATTGTTCAAATTGTTTCTCACCCCATTATTTTTCGTGAGTTTATTTGACAGTTCAAAGCGGGAACTTTTCTCACAAAAATGTTACAGACACACTTTTTCTGTAAATTGGCGACACAGTTCTTATACTAAGTTTACGCAAAGTACCAGTAAGTAAAGTAAGGCTACCATTGGCTACGGTTCCATCCTTCAGGCGTCATATGAATTCCGTGCTAGCAAATGCTTATTTTTTAAGGTTAAGACCGAAGCAAGGCTTCGATATCGCCGGCCTAAAAACAAGGGTATTGCAGTGGAAGCATTTATCATCATCCAAATAGATTTCAATAAGACGCGGCAAGTTTTAAACTTTAAAGAGGGCGAAGCAAAACTTTTCAGTCTCTATTTGCTACATCGTTATTGTAGTGGGAGATTGTGGCTTAATATTTGGTAGCATGTTTCGTGCATTTGTCGAACAATGCTTACTTTGGTTATATTGAGTGGGAGCCTCTGGCCTGATTTTAAAAGCTAATAGCAGAATGTACGCTTCTGGTCCTACCAAATGCAGAGCATTACCTTGTTGGCATTGATATTTGGCTTTGCGATGATGCGTCTAGTGAGTCAGAATTTATAATGGCTTAATTGCCATCAACCAAGCAGCAGTTTAGCCATAAAAGTCTTCCTTTAACACCTCTCGTATTAATCTGATCCGTTACCTGATTTTTCGCTTTTGGACGAGTTGTGGAGCTTGCAAATATATGAAGTTGCTGCTTATAAGCTTTTCTTTTAAATTTGACAATACGTCAAAGCCCGGTTTAACGAATGATATAATGTTCAGACCTTTCGTTATACCGAGATATTCGTTATATCGATCAGTAATTTTTACCTTAAAATTTTATAAAAAAAACGGTGGTCCACAATTTGAAAAACATTAAAATTTAATTGTATATATAATTTAGTGTAAAAATAAAACTTTAATTGATATTTTCACGTTTATTTAAGAATTTTTTATTCCTAATATGTTATTTCATTAAAAATCATAAATGTACATAGTTGGATGCTATGAACATAGGTTTATTATTACATTTCATTCATATTATTAATTTCTTAAGCAATCTGTTATGAACGATTGCTTTAATGTACTTTGAGGTCCTCTTTGTATTGCTTCTTCTTGCAACTCCGTTAATACAAGCGATTTTGAAACATCTATTCTATTCTGGTCACACCACATTATACAGGTTTCAAACCCTTTGATTGCATCTGAGTGTTTAATTTTTAGTTCCTCTGACTCGACAGGAATAACGTAACATTCATTTTCTTCATTTTCTTCGTCTTCGATATCTGCATCTTGAATAATATCCTCATTTCAATTGCTTACATCTTCTACATTAAAGGTTATCTTAAATTACGATAGATATAAATAAAAAATTTTTTAATTAACCACATAGAACATACATTTGGAAAAACAGCGCTTAGTAAACGCACACTACGTCTCATACACTCGACATCTTCCAGTTGGCCTAGTCGGGACAAAGGAATTTCGTCTTCTTCGTCAAAATTGTCGCTATCTGATAACATAATTTTATTCCAACAATTTTCTAAGCACTCTTTTTTATTTTTTTCCAAGCCAGATCGATCATGTAAACTGCATCGTACAAATTAAGATTTTTTAAAAATCAACGGCAATCTGTTTTTGATGAAACAATTTTACCGAGCAAATGATTTCTGTAATTCATTTTTAAAATTCAGATGGCATTTTGGTCCATCGGTTGTATTAAAGGTGTTACGTTAGGTGGTAGATAAAGAGTCCATATTTTTCCGTCTTTGGTTGTTTTGACCAACTCCTCTGCGGGCGGATGACTTGGTGCATTATCAAGGATAAGTAGTGCTTTTATGGGTAGATTGTTGCTTTTTAAAAATTGTTCGACCTTAGAAAAAAATTAAAAACAAAATAAAACACTGTCACGAAAAAAAATCTGAACATAAATCCTACCTCTGGAACAAACATTTCAAAGAACCACATTTTAAAAATTGCTGAATTCATCCACGCATTTTTTGAATGGGTGTAATTCGTTGGAATAACCCTGTTTTTAAATGATCGAGGTTTTTTTGCTTTGCCAATTAAGAGCGGTTTTAATTGTTTTGAACCGGATGCATTTGCACATAGAAGAACTGTTACCCTTTCCTTGGATAGCTTCCTACCAAGAGCACTGGATTCTCCTGCATGGACAAGAGACTTATCTGGCAGCAATTTCCAACATAAACCGGTCTCATCCGCATTAAAAATTGCATCTCTTGTTAAATTCTGTTCACTTATTCCCAATTTACACGTTGCAAGTCTTATTGATCAGCTTACTACTTGATAACGAGAGTGAAGAGAGGAAAATAAACGTTTCTATCTTACTCTCTCTCGCCTATAAGGTAGCAAGCTGATCAATAAGACTTGCAACGTGTGAATTGGCACTTACTAAGTTATGGAAATGATTTTTAAAAGGCTCCACTAAATCTTGTCGAGCTGAAAGTTTTTCACGGGTTTGCTTTAGCAACCTGATTCCATATCTTTTCTTAAAACGTGATAGCCAGCCATCACTTGCGTGAAATTCGGAACCGTACATTTGATTATGGATTTTTAATGACTTTGCTTTTAAAATCATTCCATTGACGGGTATATGCTTGTTTCTTTGGCTTAAAAACCATTCGAAGAGAGACTTTTCCATTCTTGGAAATTCACCTTTTTAAGAGATCGGCGGCTTTTTGTCCCATTGTTTGTAATTTTTAAATTTTCCACAATTTTATGTTCGTTCTTTTTTAAGGTACATATTGATGATTTTGGTATATTTCTTTTTTATCAAAAGAAAGTCTTTTTCGATTTACCATCTCGTTTTCACAATGAACCAAACAAAACTACTGAAACGAAAAAAGCAACGCATCATACGTGTTCTTTCAATACAAAGCAAAAAAGCAAAAAAATCGAAAAACACACAAAACTCTAAGGTTCTGTAACGATTTTTTTTATTTTGCTTTGTCATTCGTTAAATCGGGATTTTTTTTTTTTTTTTGCCATTCGCTATATAATGTACTTAATGTAAAAATTTGGCCATTCGTTATATCGGATGTTCGTTAAACTGCGTATTCGTTATACCGGGCTTTGACTGTAATTCAATAATCTACCATATGCAACTGCTGCATTCTTTTTGTTGTTCACATTAAATTTTATATTGTAGTTCACGTGGGATCGTATGGAGACATAAGAACCAGAGATTCACAAGTTCATTTTAATGGATCTATTTTTATATTTTTTAAAAATTTTACCAGATTTTTGCTCTTGTAAAATTAGTGGATACGACAATTGAATAAATTAAAACAATTTTTTTAAATAAAATATGTGATAAATAAAAAAACTCATTATATTTTCATAAAACAATCCGAACTTTCACTATAAACTGTTCAGCTAAAGCTAGTGAAAACTATGTCACTACTTTTAGTTTTACAGTTGTCAAAAACAAACATTTTTTTCTAAGGGCAGATAAAAACAGTACACTCTTTTCAACAAATCAACAAAAGTTGCGATTTAGAGTCGCTGCTTCTAGGTTTCCTGTTTGGTATCTTCAAAAACTTATATAATCGCTTACTTCCTTCTTAAGTGGCAAGCCAAATTTAAGTATATAACCAATCAAAGTCAAATATAATGCATACCGTCACATAATTTCAAAAAAGCCCTAAGTTACATTAAAAAATTTGACAGAAGCAGAAAAAAACACTCTTCTTTGCAAATAACCAATTTTTTTTTAGAAAAAAAAAAAAAAACATAACAGATGATCATTTATTAAAACACAAGAAAGGCAACCTTGCTGTTGATAAACAAAACTTTCTCTTTAATTTTTTTTTATTCATCATTTATAGAAAAACTTTTGCACTAAGGCCCTTTAGAATTTTGCTAATAAAAACTTTATTTTTAATAGAAGGAGTGTACAATTCTCAAGAAAAATGTTTTATAATATGGTGCATCATAATTTATCACAAAATCGATTTTGAATTTTTTGTAACTTAGGGCTTTTTTTAAAACATATGACGATACATAAATACGTTGTTTGTGTGTGTTTGATTTTTATACACAAGGGAACAAATTTGAACTTTTTTGTGCGCTTTAAAATTTGATTGCAAATTTTTAACAATTTGAGGTCGCTGATTTCAAATTAAATCTCCATTTTTCTCTATCAGCTCTAGTTTGAGAGATATACCGTTATGTCTTCATATATTGGAATAACTTGAAAACGGTGAACCATATTCAGTTAAAAAAAAAATTCGAAGCTCGGCAACAATATTATCTTTAAGCCGTGCTTACATTGTTTTTAAATATGCCCTGAGATATCGTTAAATTTTCGAAGAAAAAATAGCAAAATTTTGAAAATAAACCAATTTTTTAAAAATTCATAGAAAATAAAGACGCGACAGAAATCACAGTTTTGGTCTAAACCATTAAGCTTAACATAATTTTAAGTGAAATGAGGGTTGTTTCATTGAAATCGGTGCACAAGTGTTGATTTGATTCACAATTTACTAAGAAAACTGGATATCGATTTCCATGCAATCAAATTTCAGAGCGCAAATTACTGTTCCGCAGTGTTATCAATATAAATCCTTTATAAATCTTCCACAAGTGTAAATAATTGTGTTTGTGTTCCACTGTTTGATGGCTAAGTATTACATTTTCTCTATACATATATAGATTTAAATAAGGAAATAACAGCATTTTAAGACAACAACAACACAATCAAAATGAATGACATAAAACCCTTTATTTTACAAAAGAACGGAAAATTCAATGTCTTTAGATTTGACTCATTGTGAGACTTGCCGTCAACTATTACTTTGTTTAAGCTTGAGTGACTTATTGACAGCAATATCCAAAAAAGAAAAGAACAAATATACACTCAAAATATTATGTAGTTAAATTCAAACGAAAATTCATTTGAAACAAATTAAAATTCATTTAAAAAACGGATCATTTACATTTCATTTAAAACAAATGATTTTTTCAGTAATTTCTAAGTTTTTTATTTATTGAACATCATATTCGTTAAAATTGAATAGTTTTACTTTTAAAAAATATATTTTAACCGATAAAAATCAAACAAATTAACAAAAACAAATACGGAAAACATTATTTTTTGGTAGTTTGTTTTTTTAATAACAAACATAAATGTTAAAAAATAAATTTATTCGTAAAATAACTATATTTTTATTCAATTTTAACAGTACCGAAAACGAATTTAATAACCTACAATCAGTTACTGTAATAATTTTATGAGTGTACAAGTAACATTTGCAGTGATTATGCTTTGTTGAAATGACACCATAAACCGAATTGGAACCAAATACAAATATCAACTATGTTTTTTTTTCAAAAAAGGTATGAATAAAACAACAAGGCGATGATAAAAGTTGTTCTATTTTATAGGGTATTTTATAAGGCTTAGAGAATACTATGCTGGTGTTTATTATGCAAACCGTCCAAATTATGGTCCGAATTCATTTTATTAAATATCAAAACAAATGTTAATTAAAATTATGAAAAAGTTATTTAGTGGTTCAAGTTAGCTGAATCGATAAGTTATTTCACATTCATATATACTCTACATAAATAACAGTTTTTAAATATGTCTTATGTAGAAAAATATATTAAATAAATTTTCTAATTCCAATAATAAAAAATTTATTAAAAGTACATGTCTGTGGTATTTTGAGAAACCAATTTAAGTCAAATTTAAATAGTTTAAAAAAATATTGTTAATCATAGGAATTTTCCCTTAACAAGAACATTTTTGTTTACGTTTTTAAAACGTACACACAAAAAAAAATCATCGGTAAAATTACCTAAAAATATAGTAAAAAATTAACTAAGCGCAAGGGTAGCATGGCAGTATCTAAATTTCTTAGGTAATAAGCTTAGGTAATTTCCATGTTCGAAAAAGTATCTAAAAATTATGCTAAATTGACTTAAAAACTTCGAAAATTTACCAATGATAGCAAAGTTAATTTATATTTTTATTTTTGGAACATTATCTAAGTTTAATTTTGTACAAGAATAGCAATCTATATTCTTAACTTATAGATTGCTAAACTTAAACACGTTACAAAACCGTTAGATTTTCAAGAATTTACAAAATGAACTACTGAAACGTTAAAAGTTTCATTGGCTTGCTTTTTTTCGTGATTATGTCCAAATGTCATCTTAACGCCCAAATACACTGATCAAAATACTCATCAAGCATTGTGGAAGTATTAGTGAAAATGAGATTGTATGTGTCACACCGAAAAAGCTCGATGGAAAATCAAAAAATTTTGGTATGACAGCGAATAGTACGCCCAGCACACGCACACGATGAATTCGCCGGCTGGACAAGCATTTGCCAAGTGTATTTGGGCTGTTAAACATTGAATTTTTTGTTGTTACCGCTATTCTCTTATATGCTCCTCTGCAAACATACTTCGTAGTAAGGAGATGTCGTGGCCTTTTATATGTTATATGAGCAGAAAATCGGTAGTTAGCGAAGCCGGTGTTTCGGGATTTTATGTTTTGGGCACCCCTTAATAACTTAAATCTATCTATATTTGAAATGTTAAATGCAATTTGAATGGTATATGAAACAGGTCCCTAACAATATTAATTGGGTCATTGTTCATTTACAAAATGTGGCGGCTATTTCATTGTAAAACAACCCGCTAACATCAAATTAAAAATAATATCATAAAAAATTTACAAACTCTGTCGCTTATCACGGAACTTTATACCTGAAGGTAACATAATTCCTAAAAATTCCAGAGCTAATGTGGCTTATGATGACTTCATTGACATTTTATTCGATTTTTTCTTTACGAATTGAATGGCATTTATAATAATCACTATTAACTAAAAGATATTATATTTGTAGGTGAATGTGAGGGATGTATGGATAATCGTACTAAACCTGTTACTTTACATGTGGGCATCTACTATCCTACCATTGAGTTAAGCTTGACAACTATCCTTTTTTCCATACCACCCTTAGAGGATATTACTTCCATAAAGCATCTACGTCTTACTCGATTTGGTGCTGCTGCCTCTACCCACGTAAGATTACATTGTCTCAGTTCTTGAAGTATCTTGCGTCTTCAAGGGCTATTGGGTCGACCACGGCCTCTTGAGCCTTGATAATTCCACTCCAGAGCCATACTAGTACAAGTAAGCAGAAAAGAATTCTCCAAAATTGTTCACCAATTAAAGCATTTATCAAAAATAGAAATCAATTGAATAAAACGTTTAATTCGCTTAATTAAATTTTAATTAAAACTGTTCTTATTAATCAAGTGAATTAATCGCTTAATCAAGTAAAGTAAGCGTTTAATTGATTCAATAAATTTGTTGAATGGTGCAAATTTAATTAATTTTTTAATTAATGTCACAAATTTTTAAATTTAAATCAATTTTTATATTTTTCTGAGAATTAAGCATCTTCCTAATGGTATGGCCGTTCCACCTCCATTTTCTTCGTTTAATTTGTTTAAATATCGGTTCCTCATTGGTGAGATTCCAGCGATCCGTGTTGCTGATAGTGTTGAGCCAGAATATACAGCATATGATTCTGAGGCACCTGTTAATGTAATTTGTATGTTTTTTTTTTTGCCAGGTTTGTGATGTACGTGAGGGAAAATTATTTGCGAGAACTATTGAACCGTTTCAAACTCTCAACTTCGCTTCGCGATGGACAGTGGCACGCTGGTGTTTGGGCTGAAGCTCGCCAGAAATGGGGAGTTCGTGTGCATCTACTCACACATACACAATTTAATTCGTGCCAAAAAGAAAAAGAAAGCTGTAGATGAAAACCGAATTTTGGTTTCTTTTTTTAAGTGGTGCACCGTTTGAAAGTAATTTATTTTGGAAGTAATGGTATATCTTGAAACGTCGAGCTGATAGAAAAAAACTGAGTGCAGATTTTAAATCACATTGTTCCCTTGTGTTATCAGTTGCTTTCTTTTTACTGAGCAATTTGGATCTTCTTTACTCTCGTACAAAAAACGCATGTTTAACTTTCGTATCGTAGCGAGCGTTTTAAATAGGCATCCAGATTGCATATATTTGCTTGGAGGCATATAAAGGATGGTTAAATTTAAGGGCCGATGTTGATTCGGCACACCTCCATCCGATGGTCCAAATTTTCGATGACGCTGAGGCATAATTGATGTTCTATGCCGTTAATATGCCGAATTATCTCATGTTTTAGTTCTTGAATTGTTGCTGGCTTATCGACGTTCACCTTTTTTAAATAACGCCAAAGAAAGAAGTCCGACGGTGTCAAAAGAGAGCCATTGTTTCGTTAGCTGTGTTTCATGTGGCATCTTCCTGTTGAAACCACATATCGTCTACATCCATTTCTTCCAACTCGGGCCATAAAAAGGTCGATACCTTCTCACTATAACGAACACCATTCACAGTAACTGCCTAACCGATCTCATTTTGAAAAAAATACGGCCCGACGATGCTGCCAGCCCATAAACCGCACCAAACAGCCACTCTTTGTGGGTGCCTTGGTTTTTCGAAAATCACTCTTGATTATCATTCGCCCAAATGCGGCAATTCGGCTTATTGACGAATCCAATGAGGTTAGAATGTTCCTTATCATTGAAGATGATTTTCTTCGCAAATTGAACGTCCACTGTTGCCATTTTTTGCCACCATTCTGACCATTGACGCTGTTTGGAATGGTTCAGAGGCTTTAGTTCTTGAGTCAGGTGCGCCTTGTAAGCGTGTTAATGCACGCCTTTATGCATAATGTTCATAGAGGATGAGCGTGAGAGGTGCAATTGTTGGTCACGAAGACGAGTTGAGGTGGACAGCTCTTCAGCCACATTATCACGAACAGCAGAAATATTTAATGCAGTAAGAGCTGTACAAGCATACACTGGTGTTTTCACATCTCCTACAGACCTGGTTTGCTCAAATTTTTGCACGATTTTTCCGATTGTACGCACATTTGGACGATTAAATTGGCCGAAAAACTCACGAAGTGCACGATATGCATTTTGATTTGAACGCCCATTTTCATGATATGCCAGAATAACTTAACGCGTTGCTCGGTTGTGGATCTTTCCATGGTTCAAATTGAGTTAGTCTGAAATTGAGAAATGTTAAATGAAATGCAAAACTTGACGTTTAGGTGTGGTTCACATTCAACATCGGCCCTTAAATTTAATCTTAATTTAACCAACCTCTTTATCGCCATATAGAGTGCCCCGGTAAGCTAGCTGGTAGTGAGCTACTCTATCACCGTCGGGGTTGCGAGTTCGATTCCCGCCAGAGACTCTGGTTCCAGCAGACCAGCGTAGAGAAATAAATATTTACATCCCCAAATAAAGGTTTACAAATCAAATATTCTATGAAAATCTTCCGAAATTTAACCAACGTTTATATTTAATAATCTTTTATGAATACGTTGCTAAATGTTTAACGTTTATCCTTTTCCAAGGAATTAATCATTTGACAGGCTAAAATTACTTATTTTTCCCTTGCTGAAAATGCATAGACGAGAAATTTATATTTAAGATAGCTTGCATTAATTCTTTTGCACGCTACAGTATGTGCGTATGTGTATTTTCTTATTGAAAAAAAACTAACAACACTGATACGTAACCTAAAGTTTGCTAGTTACTTCCCTCCAAGCAATTGGCAGAGTAATTTTCGATTATCAACTAATTGTAACTACTTCATCACATTTGGTAGTTAAACAGTAGATTTTGCGGAATTTAGCAACAACAAAATACGTTAGAATCGAATAATGAGTTTTAAAATTCTACTTTTTCGTCACTTTAACCCTTTAAGGACCAGACTTTTTCTGCCGAAGCGATTTTTTATTTTTTCTTATTTTCATAATATATGACCCAATAATTGTAACGTCAAAAAAATAGGCCCCTCTAGTCCTCTCCTTGCCCCTCTTTTTCTAGGCAAATATAGTTGCCTATGGGCATACAATGTTTCATAAATTTTTTTATTTATTTAAACTATTTTAAAAGTTATTTATAAATAACTAACAATTTAATATAAGTCCAATACGTGGTATTCGCCAAAACAGTTACGTGATGTAAAGCAAAGAAATACATTGCATATAGTACAAAATACATTTGTGAGGCTATATTTGCCATAGTTGGCACAAAAAAAGGCATCGTTTCCAATTTTCACGTTTTAACATTTTATGGAAAGATATCACCTTTTTTAGAGAGATACTTCCAGTTTTGGTTGCTTCCGGGAATCTGCGCGGTCTTGAACAGAAGCCATTTGTTATTTCCTTTGCTAAAGAAATCAATCGAGGTCACTTTTGTCGCGAAGCTGTTAGCCAACATGAGTTTGCTATATATCACGTAGCTATTATGGACGCATATTTCGAAGAGATCAAAGAACAATCGAATATAAAACCGCCATTTGCTTCTGCGATCATACTCATAACCTTTTGTTGTTCCATGAGATCGACACCTCCCATTCCCTTGTTGTAGTACTGGACAACCAACGGGCAATCTATATCAATTTTACCTGCTTGTCCTGCAACACGCCCCTTTACTTTGCACACCACAGTTGGGTTGTTGGGTTGGACTGCTGCACTATCATTATGCACATTTCTGAAACCAAAAAAGTATAGAAAAATAGTAACTACTATTGCAATATAAAAACTTGCAATTATAAAAACTTACCTTGAAAATTACAAACAGCATTAAACACATCATACGCTTGCGGCATTTCCACATGTGCATTTACAATGGGTTTAGAACTTGCGAATATTCATATATGCAATTCTCCTGAAATCCAGTGAAAACGGGGTTTTTATAGGCAAGCGTCTCTCTGAACCAGAAAGTCTTCTCTGGTGGTATAAAAAGTGCTGGCTTTTCTGGTATTACTGCAGCATTTGAAGTCGACGAAATTGGCTCATCCTCTACAGCAACTTGTACCGCTTTATGACCAACGCGAGCCTTTTTAATTACAGGAGATTTTATAGGGTTAGTGCCTTTACGAACAACTTCTATGGGCTTATCCTCTTGGATTTCCAAAGCGTCATTTTCTAGAAAAACGATGTCCTCTTCATCCATATATGCAGCTTCTTCCTCATTGTCACTGGTGTCGTAAAACCAAAGTTGCTCAATTTCGTCCGGATTAAGGAAGAGAAAACGATCACGGACTGATCCACTCATTTAAATTTTTTTATTTGTAATAACCAAATAATAATACACTGTTTGATCAAAACTAACACTCGAAATACCACAATAATACACTTTCCAATAATAATGCACGAAAGACGTATGCTCTGATTGATATCGAATAATAAATGAATAAAACCAAACAAACAATCAACGCAAAAAAAACCTTTGAACTTAAAACAATAACAAACAAAAAATAACGTAAAACTATACACACATACATACAATGATGAAAATAAAAAAAATATTTATATTATTTTTATATTTTTTTTCGTTTCAACCCACAGGCAAACGTACTTGCCAAACATATTTGGGATAAATGTGGGCAGGTTCAAATTAACACATACTTCCCCCATATATATTTTGAAAGGTAAGAGGCACCTCCGAAATATACCCGAGTTTTAGCCAGGTGACCCTACGCTTTCCCCACAGCACCCCCCTGATGTAAGGCGACTTTTTGGCCAAATTTGAGGCCTCCTAGCGGGCAAATGAGGCCAGATAGGCCCCAACCACCTACCACATTTGTGTTGCCGCAATACTCCGCTACAAATCCGTTTTTTTTTTTTTTTTTTTTTATTGTTATCCAACACTCAGGGGATGCCCCCTACTAATGCAATGCATTGTGTTTGAATTAGGAAAATAGGTTATGGGGAGAAGGAAAGAGGGAGTAGTGTTTGTGGACATTTAATTTGAATTTTTCCAAATTGTATCCGAATGGGAAGACTTCTGCCGGGAGTCCATTCTACATACGGCTAGTTCGACCAAAAAACGAATTTTCTCTGTAATGCGTTGTGCGATGCATTGGACAGTCGACAACAAACGGATGTGCTCTGCTGGAAAGGCGAGTGCTACGGGCATGCACCCGCGTCTCAGGGATGAGTTCGCCCATCTCAGCTGAACATCTTCCGTGGTAATATCGATAGAACAATGCCACACAACCCACATTCCGACGATGCTCCAAAGAGTCAATAGAGCTGGATACCCTACTGTCATCGATGAGCTTCAACGCACTCCTTTGCACCCGATCCAGAAGCTTCAAGATAGACCTTGAAGCACCTGCCCAGATATGGGTGTTGTATTCCATTTTCGGTCGGATATAGGCGGTATAAATAGTGAAGAGATCAGACGGAGTGAAGTAGTTCTTGCACCGTTTTAAGAAACCAAATTCTTTTGCACGCTACAGTATGTGCGTATGTGTATTTTCTTATTTAAAAAAAACTAACAACACTGATACGTAACCTAAAGTTTGCTAGTTACTTCCCTCCAAGCAATTGGCAGAGTAATTTTCGATTATCAACTAATTGTAACTACTTCATCACATTTGGTAGTTAAACAGTAGATTTTGCGGAATTTAGCAACAACAAAATACGTTAGAATCGAATAATGAGTTTTAAAATTATACTTTTTCGTCACTTTAACCCTTTAAGGACCAGACTTTTTCTGCCGAAGCGATTTTTTATTTTTTCTTATTTTCATAATATATGACCCAATAATTGTAACGTCAAAAAAATAGGCCCCTCTAGTCCTCTCCTTGCCCCTCTTTTTCTAGGCAAATATAGTTGCCTATGGGCATACAATGTTTCATAAATTTTTTTATTTATTTAAACTATTTTAAAAGTTATTTATAAATAACTAACAATTTAATATAAGTCCAATACGTGGTATTCGCCAAAACAGTTACGTGATGTAAAGCAAAGAAATACATTGCATATAGTACAAAATACATTTGTGAGGCTATATTTGCCATAGTTGGCACAAAAAAGGCATCGTTTCCAATTTTCACGTTTTAACATTTTATGGAAAGATATCACCTTTTTTAGAGAGATACTTCCAGTTTTGGTTGCTTCCGGGAATCTGCGCGGTCTTGAACAGAAGCCATTTGTTATTTCCTTTGCTAAAGAAATCAATCGAGGTCACTTTTGTCGCGAAGCTGTTAGCCAACATGAGTTTGCTATATACCACGTAGCTATTATGGACGCATATTTCGAAGAGATCAAAGAACAATCGAATATGAAACCGCCATTTGCTTCTGCGATCATACTCATAGTAACCATTTTTTTGGTCCATGAGATCGACACCTCCCATTCCCTTGTTGTAGTACTGGACAACCAACGGGCAATCTTTATCAATTTTACCTGCTTGTCCTGCAACACGCCCCTTTACTTTGCACACCACAGTTGGGTTGTTGGGTTGGACTGCTGCACTATCATTATGCACATTTCTGAAACCAAAAAAGTATAGAAAAATAGTAACTACTATTGCAATATAAAAACTTGCAATTATAAAAACTTACCTTGAAAATTACAAACAGCATTAAACACATCATACGCTTGCGGCATTTCCACATGTGCATTTACAATGGGTTTAGAACTTGCGAATATTCATATATGCAATTCTCCTGAAATCCAGTGAAAACGGGGTTTTTATAGGCAAGCGTCTCTCTGAACCAGAAAGTCTTCTCTGGTGGTATAAAAAGTGCTGGCTTTTCTGGTATTACTGCAGCATTTGAAGTCGACGAAATTGGCTCATCCTCTACAGCAACTTGTACCGCTTTATGACCAACGCGAGCCTTTTTAATTACAGGAGATTTTATAGGGTTAGTGCCTTCACGAACAACTTCTATGGGCTTATCCTCTTGGATTTCCAAAGCGTCATTTTCTAGAAAAACGATGTCCTCTTCATCCATATATGCAGCTTCTTCCTCATTGTCACTGGTGTCGTAAAACCAAAGTTGCTCAATTTCGTCCGGATTAAGGAAGAGAAAACGATCACGGACTGATCCACTCATTTAAATTTTTTTATTTGTAATAACCAAATAATAATACACTGTTTGATCAAAACTAACACTCGAAATACCACAATAATACACTTTCCAATAATAATGCACGAAAGACGTATGCTCTGATTGATATCGAATAATAAATGAATAAAACCAAACAAACAATCAACGCAAAAAAAACCTTTGAACTTAAAATAATAACAAACAAAAAATAACGTAAAACTATACACACATACATACAATGATGAAAATAAAAAAAATATTTATATTATTTTTATATTTTTTTTCGTTTCAACCCACAGGCAAACGTACTTGCCAAACATATTTGGGATAAATGTGGGCAGGTTCAAATTAACACATACTTCCCCCATATATATTTTGAAAGGTAAGAGGCACCTCCGAAATATACCCGAGTTTTAGCCAGGTGCACCCTACGCTTTCCCCACAGCACCCCCCTGATGTAAGGCGACTTTTTGGCCAAATTTGAGGCCTCCTAGCGGGCAAATGAGGCCAGATAGGCCCCAACCACCTACCACATTTGTGTTGCCGCAATACTCCGCTACAAATCCGTTTTTTTTTTTTTTTTTTATTGTTATCCAACACTCAGGGGATGCCCCCTACTAATGCAATGCATTGTGTTTGAATTAGAAAAATAGGTTATGGGGAGAAGGAAAGAGGGAGTAGTGTTTGTGGACATTTAATTTGAATTTTTCCAAATTGTATCCGAATGGGAAGACTTCTGCCGGGAGTCCATTCTACATACGGCTAGTTCGACCAAAAAACGAATTTTCTCTGTAATGCGTTGTGCGATGCATTGGACAGTCGACAACAAACGGATGTGCTCTGCTGGAAAGGCGAGTGCTACGGGCATGCACCCGCGTCTCAGGGATGAGTTCGCCCATCTCAGCTGAACATCTTCCGTGGTAATATCGATAGAACAATGCCACACAACCCACATTCCGACGATGCTCCAAAGAGTCAATAGAGCTGGATACCCTACTGTCATCGATGAGCTTCAACGCACTCCTTTGCACCCGATCCAGAAGCTTCAAGATAGACCTTGAAGCACCTGCCCAGATATGGGTGTTGTATTCCATTTTCGGTCGGATATAGGCGGTATAAATAGTGAAGAGATCAGACGGAGTGAAGTAGTTCTTGCACCGTTTTAAGAAACCAAGACACTTGAATGCTTCTTTCGACACTTGAAAGACATGTTGGTTCCAACGAACATCACATTGAATTTTCATGCCCAAAACATCAAGAGTGTCTGATTCTTCAATAGTTATACCTCCCATGGATACAGATGACGCTGACTCCACACGACGTCTGTGGGTCAACATGCAACATTGAGTCTTACGAGCATTAAAATCGACCCTATTCGCAAGACCCCACTCGGAGGTGGTCGTTAGGTCAAGATTGAGTGTGTCATTCATATTCCACCTCAGTAAGGATTGGTCTATGATCAAAGGAAAATGAATGACAAATGCTGCTGTCATCTGCGAAAGAATATATAGGATTGGAAGTTAGACAAAGGAGGTCGTTAAGAAAAATAAGAAAAAGTGTAGGAGAAAGGACGGAGCCCTGCTGTACACCTGAATTCAAATGAAACTCCTCCGATGAGAACCCATCTATTAAAATACACGTATAGAGCGGTCCTTGAGAAAGCTCGATATAAATCGAGAGAAATCACTACCAACACCAAACGCAATAAGCTTTGAAACGATTGCACCGTGCCACACACGATCAAACGCTTTGGAAATATCCAGAGCAACCACTTTGCTTTCTCCAAATTGGTGAATAGAACGACTCCAACGAACCGAAAGAAACGCTAACAGGTCTCCCGTAGAACGACTTCTACGAAAGCCATACTGTCTATCACACAAAAGTGAATTTGACTCTAGATAATTTACCAAGTGGTGATTGATCATGCTCTCCATGACCTTCGAGAGAGTAGAGCAAATTGCTATTGGTCGGTAGTTTTCGGGGTTTGTAGCCTCACCCTTTTTTGGGATTGGCTGGACGTTGGCTACCTTCCAGCAAGAAGGAAAAACTCCCACCCGGTACGATTAGCTAAACAATTTTGCTAAAGGACGAGACAATGACAATGCACACTTCTTCAAGACTAAAGCCGTAATACCATCCGGCCCCGGGGAATTATTTATGTTGAGATCCTCAAGGAACCTTTTAACTGCACGCGCTCGAAAAAATATATTGGACATAGTAACGCATACTATGAACATATTTACTCTATCTTTTACGTGAACAATTATATGATGCAAAATCCCCTGGGCAAGTATGTTTGCCTATGGTCGTCAAAGGGTTAAAAAGTTGTTCAGCTAATTGTAACAGTTATCTAATTGTAACAACAGCAAAAAAGAACATTTCCCATGAAATATTGACTTCTTTGCAACGATTTGCGGTTAAAAAGTGAATACCAAGTGCAAAAGCGATTTGCCTAAGTTATGGCAGTTTTTACTTAAATTTCATTATGATCGGTGGTGCGTGAGTGTGAAATATTATAAAGCTGTAAAATAAAGTTAAATATTAAATAGTTATATTGTACTCAAAGTTACCGCACGTTCTAGTACACAAATTTTTTAAATGAGTGCACAAAACAGCCCAATCCCACTCTTCGGGTAGATTGGGTAAATTTTTAATAATTAAGCCAATAAAAGTAAAAGATTTTAGTGATTTTTTAAACTGTTTGTTTGTTCAATGACGTTAATAATTTTTGTTGAAAATTAGTGCTTTTATTTTTCTAGTGAAAATTAGTGAAAAAATTTATAAAATAATTTTTGCAAAGCATTTAAAAAATATGCTAGTTATTATATAATGAAACTATTATACGGTTAGTGTTTTAACAAATTGGCGACTTTCTGTAAATTTCTTTAAAAAAATTTGTCCACACTAGGTTTTTAAATTTAAAACTTAATGGCCATTTTCACCAATTTATTTATATATCAATTTATGTTTTTCATGTCAAATTAAACAAAATTATATGAAAAACTATGTACATACATATGTATATTAAAAAATGAATTTATATTTAAAAAGAATTGGTGAAATTGGTCATAACAATTGTTTTGTGTACTGTTGATTTTTAATTATTTGTAAAAGTTTCAGCTCAGTTATTTTTAATTTTACTCAGACTTGTCTAACAAAAACAAAGTAAGATAAACAGTTAAATGGCCCACTTTTTATTATTAAGAACAATAAGAAAAAATTAACATCAAAAGAGAACTTTTTAGGGCCAAAAGCGATACTATTAAATTCAATTGATATTCAACTACCAAAGCGTTCTAATTCGTCATAAAATATAGACACTAAGTAGATACTTAATGGAAATATTACCATAGTGGGACACTTCTTCCCGAACGATGTTACTACATCAATAAGAATTGAATAGCATAAGCTATAGATTTTTGCTAAATGGGGACACTATTTAGATTATTTTTCGATCGATATTGTTTGCAGGGTTTAGGTCAGTGAAACAACACACATACTATCACATTTATGCTTGTGTTGACGAAATAACAACAAAGCAACAGCCTAACGTACATTTCCTGCCGTCAAATGAGTAGCTAACTACAAAAAAAGCCAACTTTAAGTTAGTTTGTATAGACTAACTTAAAGCCAACTACTAAGCAATGCAAAATTTAAATTAACCAAAGTGTATACAAATACTGTGAATTTTAAGTAGTGAGAGCCAAGTCGATTGGCAAACAAACGGCTCCAAGACCCACAAAAGATTTAATTATTTAGGGCCATTATTACAATATACGGAGTAGAAATTGGTAATCGGTAATGGCCAGGTTATAGTATAATTAAAAAATTAAATAAAATAACTAAATACAATTTTAATAAAATAGTTAATTAAAAAAAAAACTAAGGCCCGTTTATAGCTACCCAGGCAGAAATTACGACTCTTTTAAATATTATGTACCGCCACAACCCTGTAAATACAAAATTGTGACTCTACCAAAAATATGGTATGTACCATCACAACACTGTAGATACAAAATTACAACCTTAGTTTTTTAATACTGTTTTTAAATAAGATTCAACACCGGTACAACACCCTAAATACATATATACGACTTTAGTTTTTTAAAGTCGTATTTACCATAAAACTATACCGCTACAACACTGTACATAAAAGAATTAAACTTTTATTTCCTAATACCGTGCTGATAATAACTTTATACCGCTACAACGCTATATATACAAAAATTTAGTCTTATTAATTTAATAGTGTCGTATTAAAATGAAAACCCAAAAACTATTTTAGGTTAGAAAATATACAAATTTTTGCTTGTTTGTTTAGCGAATTTGTATTAGTAACAATATTGAAAATGAGAGTCGGAAGACGGTTGTGACTACGTTGTAAATTCGTGAATCCAACATTGCAAATTTAGATTAACAGTACTGTGACAACACTAAAAAGAAGAGTCGGAAGACGCACATTTGGCGTTATCATTTTAATATTGCGACAACATTGTACATTTAGTAAACATTGATGTTGATAGTACCCCCTGCAACGTCGGCACAGCGTCGTGGTAGTTGTCTTTTTCTGCCTGGGTAGCTACAAAAAGTTAACTTCAAGTTAAAGTTAACTGAAAGTAATGCAGAGTCGGGCAATGGACTACTTCCTAGGACATCGCAATGTTAAAATAGTTAGTTAATTCCATATAAAAGTAATACAAGTGTCAACCACCACTACTTGAGAAAAAGTTAGCTTTCAGTTAATTTAAAGTTAACTGAATGTCCGACAGGGTTGTCACAGACCACACAAAGCAGTTAATAGTGTACGTGTGTCGACGTCACACAAGCAGCCTTTTTATTCCTATGCACGTGTACATAGGATTTGCAAATGTGCCCTTCACTGCTATAGATAAATAAAACTGTACGAAAGCTTTGTTGGCAAAACACTCATTTCCTTTTTACTTTACTTTATTTTTTTTTACACATCACAAACAAAAAAACAGATGTGCTACAAAAACTCAAACATGATTATGTAAAAATGATAAACAAAATATTCTTCAAAAAACAAATTGAGGTTAACCAACTCAGAAACAAAGATTGTTTTGAATTTAAATATTTAATTATCTCAATTGTCAAAACAATAAACCGGCAAAACATCAAGAAATATTTTTTTTTTTACTTTTTGGGTTAGAATTATAAAGGCTTAAAGAATTTTCTTTAAAAATATTTGAAGAGGTCCATAACAAAACGCAATAATTAAATTCTTCAAGTTTTTTGATTTTTTCATTGAATCCTATTCTACACATTGAAATCTATATCACCTTTATTACAAAGCATTCCAAAACTCAATAGCTACACTGCAATTCATAATCAAATATAATGGTTCAGAGCAGAATGGAATAATTACACATCTTTGCAATAGATCGCTAGAAATTTAAAAAAAAAATCAACTTTATAAATTAATTACGCTCGTGTGGTAACTCTTATTTAACTGTAAAACATAAAGAATTTGTGTTTAGTTAATACCTTTTGCCTTTGTTAAGTTGATTGTGAATAATATTTCATACAGTTCAAAGCAAAATGAAATAAATACTATGGATTCGGACCAAAACGCAATAATTCCAAATTTTTTATCTAAATAACTTGAAAACAAACTGTCAGATAAAATAATTATTTTGTGATTAATATTATTTTTTGTAAACAATAATACCTCAATAATTGTTTTTTAAAAAAATAATCTGCTACTTACTAAAATTACATTTTGTCGTTTATCCAGAAAAATAATATGGTGTAATTATTGCATTTTGTTATGGACCTCCTCATTTGTACTCTATTAAATATAACTGAACATAATGTACTTTTAATAGCAGTACACTCAAAATATTATGTAGGTAAAATGGGGGGGGGGGGGGGGCTTTAAAACCATGGTAGATAAGGCCATGATGGCATTATTGCTCAATTGAATGGGAGATAAAGCCAAATTGGCCTTATTGCCCAATCATTGAGAGGTAAGGTCATATTTAGATAAAGCCATATTTTTTCAGAAAAATGATATGCATGGTGTAAACATTCTGTAAAAGGGAAAATCAATCTTTATCATTGGAAAACATTTTTTTATTCTTGTGACGCACGCAGGAAAACTTTATTCAGCGTAGCCACCTGCCGCGTCCTACTGAAAGAAAAACCCCTAACCCACAGGCCGTCACGATGAAAAAAATTAGTATGCGAAGCCAGATTTCAATACTTAACTTTAGTATCTCCGGAACTGAAATGAGAGATAAAGCCATTTTCTAATATTGCTAATGTGAGCTAAGGCCATGATGGCTTTATCTCCCATTCAAATGAAAAAAAAAAACAAAAAAGGGCTTTATCTCCCTATTGAATGAGAGGTAAAGCCATTATGGCCTTATCTACCATGGTATTAAAGCACCCCACCGGTAAAATCAACGTAAAATGAAATATAAAACAAATGAATTTATTTAAAATCCGGTCAACTAATTTTTCCTTTAAATCAGACTAAAAATCAGTTTATTTTTAAATGTTTAAAAATAACTCACTAACCGCTAATTTCACCAACTTCAGTTAAAACTAACAATTACCTTTACTTCCAGTTCACAATATGTTTTGACAGCTATAACTGATAGTTAATTATAAATGAACTTGGTGAAATTAGGGGTAAGTTCCGAAATTCATTCATTTCAAATTTCTTTGTGCCGAATATTTTTTTATTTAATGAAAAACGAAAACAATATATACATATATTTTTAATTGTTTAAATAACGCACACAGGGGCCAAAGGAGGTGATTTCACGGATCAATTACAAAAAAAATTTAATTACCGTGAAAACTAAAAGTACTCGATTAAAGTGCAAAAAATTCCACATTACTAGGCAAAAAAATAATTGTCAAATATATAGCGGTGCTTTTTAAGCGACACGTTGAAATTAAGCATTGTCAGAAAAAATTAAAATTACATACGTACGTCAACAGCTAACATACCCCGGTAAGCAAGCACATTTTATATTCGAAATCACACGTTGATAAGTTTATTTCTGTTTTGTTGTTGTTTTTTTATGCAGAAATTCTTAATATAACGGTAGTTTAAGCAGACTTTTGAAATATTAAATCTTATGAAATAAGCAAGCAATATTATTTTATTTTAGATCCATGTTCTGAGTTGTCCAACTTTATTCAAACATTTCAAGTGAGGAAGTCATGAAATTTCAGAGCGATAAGACAGTCAATACTCGATACAGGGTTCTTAAAATTCAAAACACATCCGGGAATGTAGCCGTTGACATAAAGGTTACTATCCTGGCATTATATATCAGTGTTGTATAAATAGAAATATTGTGGATAAATAATAGAACAGTGCCCATGTTCTGTAACTCTCGCGTCGAGAAAGTTTTCGATTGAAATGTGTGAAATGAAACAAAAATGCCATAAATTGAAACAAACAGCTGTTTTTCTTACTTAACTGTGTAAGATTTTGGTGGGAAAAGTTCCCGCTTTGAACTGTCAAATAAACTCACGAATAAAAATGGGGCGAGAAAAAATTTTAACACTAAAAAAACAATTAAAAATGCAAAATGCAAAGAATAATAATATTTTATTCTTGGCACATTTTTCATTGTTTAATTATTTTGATTTTAATATTTTTATAAAATATACGAATGTCTTCAAAGCTCGTTTGCAAACAACAAACATTAAAGCCACTCTTTACACAATTTGGTATAGTCGACGGTTGTGTTTTCGCCGTAGTCGTTGAAAAATTTTCAATTTTAGTAAATTTTGGTCGCCGTCAACGATATGTGTGACTGGCGTTCTCAACGTCTGCAATTTCACATCGGCTTCGAGTGTAATATTATGACATTTATAACGTAACGACGTAATCTCTTTTGATAGTTTTCGACATGAGTTACAGACACACATTTTTCTCACTTTTCGAGAAACGATGGAATATTTTGTTTCACATCTTTTCGATGCAAGAAATTCTCACTAAAGTTACAGAACATGGGTACAGGATACTTAATATTAATGGCCTTCAGGGCAAAACATTGGTGTTCTCGAGACAAACACGTTGATATATCATAGTTTTAGATCCGACTCTTAATGCCAAAAAAAAAATATTTTTTTATTCAAAAACCTGTGTTTCATTTTACACAGGGTTTAGGATACAAAAATCCCTCGTACTGTATCATTAAGCTTAATAAGTTTTTCTTTTTGGAATCAGAAGTGTCATTAAGGAGTTGTAACGTGTCCAAAATTTGGCTTACATTTAAGACTTGTGTTTTTTTATTTTCACTTGAGTTGTAGTTAAAATAGACGACAGCCGAAATTTCTTACTTTACAATGAAGGGCATTTTCACAAACAAATAGGCAAACAGCCGGTCATAGCTTAATCAATTATGAAATTTTTAAAGACACAAAAAATAAAAAAATTATGTTAACGCTTTTAAGATAAATATTTCTTTATGCTTAATACAGCATGGCAAAAATAGTTTTACTATAAAACGTACCTTAGATTGTACTAAAGTGTTCTTATCGAAACAATTTAAGTATTTGACATCCATTTTCATACGAACATACATTTTCCAGTACAACTTTACTTTAGTTATTTAACTTGTCATTTATAAACATGACAGACAGAGTAAGCAGAGTACGTACTGAGTGTCATTTATTAACATGAGACTGTAAATACATTTTAGTGCACATTCAGGTAAGTAGGAGCAAGGAGATAAAACCTACATAGTATATGTATTATATAAATCATACACATAAACAATATTTAAATAAGACATAATGTTGTCATGTGTCATAGTCAGGGTTTGTTATTCAAGCATTTTATTTAAAAAAGTGTATGAGAAATTTTTATATATAAGAATTTAAGTACCCAGTAAAAACTTCGCCTACGAAATACTGTGTTTAGTAATCAGAAAAACAAAACGGCACTACTTACAATTCTACTGAAAGAACCAATGAATTTTACAAGGGATGTCCCAAAATGAACGCATTCAAAAGTAAGTCATTATTTTTTTAACCTACATACATCCAGAAAAAAGTTGTTATAGAAGTTGTTATAGATGTAGTTATAGAAAAAAGCTACTAAATAATGAGTTAAAGAAGCTATTCATTTTGAAAAAGTAGGCGAAGTTTTTACTGGGTAATGAAATATTTGTATAACTTTTTAGAGTGTGTTAAATATTTTAGATTCAGAAACGGTATTATTTTAACAAGAATATAACAACTTGTCAAAGACATTGAAAAATAAGTACACTTCTAATACATATTAACCCTACGGTCAATAACCGGGTAACTTTTTCAACTTAAAAATGCTCGCAATTCTTTCACAATGAAGATGTGGCGATGAAACTCCAAATCGTCGCTATTTAGGACTTAACATTATAAAAGAAAAAAAAAAAAACAAAAATATATATATATATATATATATATATATAGCCAGATCTTTGTTTAAAAGCGTTAAACATTCGACGCCTACGCGAGTCAATGACCGGGTACCGCGTTACCCCTACAAGTTTTATTTGTTTTTCCTTACAAAAATTCCACGGTTATTTTGAATTTGATCGAAAAAACATATAAATTGTTTTTTTTAACAACTTTTTTATTGTTCAAATGAAATATTTAAAAATTTAATCCCCAATTTGGCTGATTCGCATTCGCATTCACTGGATGTTTACACCGTCAAATCGTATAAAACGTGGCAGCGACCAGAATCTGGTAATGGCCATTTTTACTCGACATAGAGGATAAGATGTGATGGCACATAAATCTTTCGTATTTTCATTACATGAATGATTTACACCTTTCATTATTAATATATTTCATTTACTGTTACATATTTCCAATTAAATCGTGGTTTTGTTGGGTTAGTTTTAATATAGACTGAAAATGTGGCATCTGCTTGTTTGTTTGTCTGACGCACTATTATGTCCACCATATCTTCTCTCAAGTTTGAGCTTTTGAAGGCAATTCCGTTGATCGTGCAGGCCCACAATGTTGCCGTAGAATATTAACAATTTTAGTTTTGATGGGATAACAAAATGTGCTTTTGCCACACTGCAAAATATTTACTTCGGCATAATTTTCAACTGAAGACTCATCGTAAATATCAGCATTATACAGATTATATTTCCAGTATATGTTGTTTCACCGTCTACTCTTTCCGACAACTGTTCATCATTCGCGATATCGTCAAAAATAGATCAGTTATATTTTGCTATTTATTCATCTGATAAATGTTTTTTATTGGCTTTATGATAGAAACTTCACTTTACGCGACATTCTTACCTTATTTTAAATTAAAACTCCACAAGCACTATAAAATGTTCTGCTGAAACTCTCTCAATTATTTCTTTATTATTCCTATAAGGGTAGAAGCGATATTTCTATAAACCGACCTTCTATAAACCGACCGGTTTAAAACAAAAATGTTATTATTGGCCTATTTTGCAATACTATCAATATGTGATTGGACGAAAAACAATAGCCCAATTCACAATCTTGTGCAAATGGTCTTGCATCGTAGCATTTGCAAAATGGTATAGTGAATACTGTAGTATACTTTTGGGATTATAGTAAATAATATAACATATTTCATATCGGCTTGGTTCACTGAGTGTTAGGCCCAGAACAGACGGTGAAACGCAACTGCAACGAAACTACAACTTCTAGTTATTTTCGAGTTTCATTCGAGACTCCTTTGAGGGACCACACACGAAGCGACCATTTTGAGACCGGTTTGAAATGCATTGGAAATCAGTTGCATTGAAACCGGCGTGCAGGAAACTCGTGTTTGCGTTTCATCTGTTCTCAAAGAAAATCGAAATGAGTGTGATAATTTCATTACATTCTGGTACAATTTAGGTTGCAGCGTGTGTGGAAAACGATTGAAACTGGTTTCACAACAATAATTTTTAAAGGGTTTCGTTGCAGTTGCGTTTTACCGTCTGTTCTGGGCCTTAGCTGTCGTTTTGCAATCAACTCGAGTAATTATAAACTATTGGTTTTAGACGTTGCATATTTGCAAAAGAGTAGCAAGTGCATTGCGGTATATTTTGTTGATGTAGAGTAAACATATATTACACCATTTTGCAAATGCTACGATCTATAGTTATGGTTTTAACCATAATCCCAAAAGTATGCTATGGTATTTACTATTCCATTTTGCAAATGCTACGATGCAAGACCATTTGCACAAGATTGTGAATTGGGCTAGTGTTTTCTAATGTAAAAGTGCAAAAATCTACAAAGGGGTACCGGGGTTCCCGGTTATTGACTAACGTATATTTTGTTGTTTATTGACCGTAGGGTTAATAAGGTTAATCGATACCCACCAATAAATTAACATTAAATTCAAATTCATATTTTTTTTTTATTTTTAAATTAATTTCTTTTTTATGTCGTTGGAGTGTTTATAAGCCGTTAGGGCTTCTTAAAATAAATTAATCATAAAGTTAGTTATTTTACTTTTTAAAGATATTTTTATATATATGTATTAGGGTGGCACCGATATTTTAACTTTCTTTTTTCGCAAATGCCCAGACGGAAAATTGTGCCGATTGGTCTAAAAAATAAGTGGTAAAAATTTCAGCAATATCGGGCAACTTTATGTGCTGCCCCAAAGAGGTCAAAGGTCACATTTAAGTAAATTCTATATTGTTATTAGGAAGTTTTTTTTTTGATCATTAATTTTATGAAGGATGGTTAGAATATTTTGTGAATATTTTTTTGAAAGAACATATCAAGCCCTAATAGCAAAAATGATGTAACCAACAACATTTTAGATTTTTGTTTTTTGATGAAAATCGATAACTTGTGTTCATTTGCATCATCTCTAAAAATCTCATATCTCCGGGAAGTACGGTTACGAAATAAGAGCAAAAGCAATTTCAAACGAAACCTTATGCTGGGTACAGACAGTGCAACCTACATGCAATCTGTTTCAATGCAACCTCAAAATATCAAAGCGTTTTGATGTTGATGCAATCTGGAATGAATGAAAATGAATTTAATTCACTAGATTGCGTGAACGCGTTGCATAGTGTGCACCCAGCATTAGACTTAAAGCAAAAATATTTTTAAAAAAAACCTTCTCCTGTAAAACTTTATTTTTGTTGGTTACATCATTTTTGCTATTAGGGCTCGATATAATTAATATGCCGGCAGGAACTGTTATGAAAATATATTCTGCCATTTATGATTCTCTTGAAGAAAATAATATTCCAGATAAGGCACAGGCATCCGTGTTCAACAAAATCGCGTCGAACACTGGAAAGTTTAACGGAGCGTGAAACCTTTTAGAAAAAAGAATTTTATTTATATATTTTATTTCTTGGATACAGAAATCATAATTTTGAAATTGTCTTTTCTGCTGTATTCAAGGAAGCAAACGTTGAAGCATCTTCTGGTCCGAAAATAGTAATTTTTAAAAAATGTAAAAACCATTGGCCAAAAATGCAACAGGATGGTTTTTTGACTGGATTGTCATATTCAAGATTCAATGAAACATTTTAAGAATTGCAAATGAGAAAATATAAGCAGACTTTCCCCGCAATGACTATAAACCATTTTTAAAACTGATAATTAAGTTCTTAGGAGGAAGTTTGCCTAGAGGCATCAAATTTACGAAACCTGTGGCTATTTAGCCGGATGGATGGCAAAGGCTATTTATTGTTTGAAAATACTTATTTTGCGAAAACAATGTTCTGCGTTAACCGAAGTTAAAGTTAAACGTTTAATCGAAGTTGCTGGATTTGTTGATAAGTGCTATTCGCAATTCTGGTTTAATGCTAATAAAGCAGACCAAGCTTATTTAAACAACATTGAATTCTTGAGAAATTTGGAAAATTACAAAACAAACAAAATATAGCAGAAAAAGCCATAACAAAACTTCTGAACCATCTTTACTATTTGAATGAAGAATGTGTAGGTTTTTCGTTATTCGATGAAAGAACAGATTTTGAAACTACACGCAGAGAAAAAACATGATTAATAAATGGTCACTATGACCACTTTTAGTCATATTTACCTAATATGCTTATCCTAATAAATTTATTATAGAGTTAATATAACTTCTAAAAATATTATTTTGTCCTTAACATATTTAAATTCACAATAATAATATAATATGGTGTTTTACACCTAAAAAGTTACTCTGATCTCGCTAAACATATTGAATTATGTGAAATGTTTGCTGCTATAATAAATATATTTTCAAATATACAATTAAAATCATAATATTAATTTCTTACAAAAGGTATGTTTAATACCACAATTTATGTTTGCTTTAAAACACATTCTCTAAATGAGCAAACATTAGTTGTCATAATAAACAGTTTGTTATTAGAAAGAAAATAACATTTTTCCCCACGTTATTTTCCGTCCGAGAGCGTCATTAAATCGGGAAACATGTGTGAGTACGTATAACTAAATATAAACAATTGATGTCAACAAAAATAAAATTTAAAAAGTGCAAAACAAAATAAAAAAAAAATTTAAATAAATGTGACACAAAATAGAAAGATTCTTCTATTTGATTATTATCTGAAAGCGATAGCAGTTTCTGTCTCTTTCATATAAACTAAATACTACTATAACAAAATAACCACATGATTAAAAAATCTTTAAATGCCTATTTGTGTTAATCTGTCTCGCCGTGAATTGAAAAAATATAAAAAGTGGTTGATGCGTCGTGGTGAAGCCAAGAATTTATTAAAAAGCAAAAGCATTTAGTGTGTATAATAAACAAAATGAAATAACGTTAAAATTTTTTTCTGCAGAATCTGTTCCAAGTCATTTTGCATCGAAAATAATTTGTGGCAGTGGCTTAGAGTTTATGTAATTACCAGAAACTCCACCAGCAGATGAGAAAGTGTTAACATCAATACCAGCCAACTGCGGACGTATGAGATCGTTGCAGGAGAAGTTTTGAATGCAGACAATGTATATCAAGCAGGGAATCTACCTTCAACACAAGTAAGTACTTACATTTATATTATATTATTTATAACAAATAATAATAATTAATTTTTTAAAAAACTGTATTTTTTAAAGGCAATAGAAAAGTTATTTGAAGTTCAAGAGGCACTCCAGACAAAATTTATTGAAAATAAACATAGAACTGGCATTGCAAAAGCAATAGTCTCATCTATACTAAAAGTCAATCTGGACAGAAAGGAAGATTGTTTATTCCTACTATGGTTTTGAGTTACACTATCATGTGTTTCCTATTGTTAACGAAGATATTTGTTTATCAATTTATATAAAATCTTTAAAGTCAGATAAATTAATAAATTAAAACACACACATACATATATATGAATCTGTGGCATTTTGACAGAACATCTTGAGTCAAATTTAAAAAGTTGAAAAAAATGTTGTTAACCGTACGAATTTTCATTCAGAAAAAAATTTCTGTTTACGTTTTTAAAATTTTATATTATAAGCGAAATTTTTCTTTAATTTCGGTTAATTTTATTATTTGAAAAAAAATGATTTTTTCACCGAGGTTTTTTTAAACTTATTTTCTATCTTTTCCCGACTTAATTTGTTTTGTCAAAATGCCACAGAATACATATTGGATATATATAAATGTATGAATTTAATGTTATTTTTTAATATAAGCTTTATTTTATATATTTACATAATACAAAGTATTTGTACATACATACATGCATACATATGTATTTTAAATAAACAACTAATTTTTAAAATTAAATTTTTTACTAGTTTTATTGTGAGAACCATTTAACATGTTGAAATAGACATTTTGCATGGTCTTGGGAAATATAGAAACATGTTCTCAAAGATCGTTTGGGTTTTTCTTCTGAACATAATAATATTTTTGGGACAATAATTAGCAATAAACAGTATGTCTGAACATATATTGTTGCTTACGACGTGTTTGACACAATCATAACCACAAACATTAATGATAGTTTGCGATTGTGATTGTATCAACCATGTTTTTTCTTTGCGTGTAAAGCCAAGTTTGTTTCGAAGGTGGAAGTTAATGTCTCAGACGATAATCTGGATGAAGATGAAGAAATTTCCAAAAAACTTACGCTTAAACATCAAAATCTCGAATGCTTCATGAATGTTCGATACAACTTGCGCACGCCCTCCGAGTTTTTATATTTTTTTTGGCACATAGAGAAACTGCCGACAACTCTGAAATTACTATTACTTTCACGCAAAATTATATCGCACATCTCACTGGATAATTAAGTTTTAAATACGTCCTTAGGTGCTCCTATATTTAAGCCAGGATCAGGACCTCTGATGTATTGTTATTCCGAATTGCGATCAAAACGCCAATGAGAACCATTCTTTTCATGGACCTCAGTTGTTTCTTCACTCCCGTCAGAATCATATGAATCCTCGTTGTCCTCTATTTATCCCATATGTTTTGCATCGGATGCTTCTGATAATATATCGCACATTTTCAGAATACATTCGTTTTATATATCATTTGTATCTATGGAATCTAAGCTTGCTTGTTTAGAACAAGAAGCCAATGTTGTTATTACACTTTACCTTCTTCTTGCGCTCACCGAACTTATTCATGTATGAACATAGTAATGTATGAAAGCAGTAGCAAGTAGATGTATTTGTCGATCAATCATAAAGCCAAAGGGAAATCCCCCGATTCGTGTTTATGTTAGACATTGCAAAAACTTATATTTTTTATTTTGTTAAATGAATTTTCTTATTCAATTCAAACAAAAAATTTGTAGAATCAAAAAACTTTTTGTCTGAAATCGGTCCTATAAACAAATTCGCATATTCAAACAATTTATTTGCATTTTGTTTATTGAAAAAAAACACTGATTTTTTCAAACAAATAATTTAACTGAATCAAACAAAAAGTTTACTGAAATTCATATACAAAATTTCAAAATCAAAAAAAAAACAGGTTTTTGCACAAGCAATGATGCGCACACAAGCAGGCACTGTATTAGAAGATGATGGCAGAAAAGGCAGAGCGGCCGGCTGGCTTTGAGACACATTTTTTTTGGTGGAATAATTTTTGTACGAAGTTCTATTTTTTTTTCCACACAATGTTTTTCGTCATCACTCACTGTTGCTGTATTCTTTCCTTTGCTAATGAAGATGAAATGTAACCCAAAAACGGCGACAGACCGACTCGATATGTTTTTCATCATCATTATATTTTTGTATTTGATGTATTTAAGCAAACAGTTTGAAAAAATTGAATACGGGATTTTGGTTTTTTTTTAACCAACTTTGAAACCAACCAAAAATTTATTTTGTTTCTTATAATGTTGTTGTTGTTTCTGTTGTTTAAAAAGAGTGAAACGTTTTTTTACCTGCTATTTTTTTTTTTTTTTACTTCAAACCTCTTCATATTTCTTACTGTTGTACTTTTTTAAAGTGCCCAAAAATAGACTGCATGTGTTTTTTGTTGTAGTTCTTATATTTTACATAAAGAAGTGTTGCTTACGATCAAATAAAAAAATGCAAAAAGACGACATCATTAAAAAGCGTTTAATATTTCATACAAAATTATGAAAACTTGAAACGAATTACGCGTGTATTATATTTTTGAATGGTTGTCAACATTTTTGTTGGTTAAATAAAAATCAAACAAAAATGTTAATTGAATCAGTAAAAAAATTTTTAGAAATTAAAAAAATTTTCAAACAAGCGTTTGCGGCAATAATTTTTTCTGTGTAATATAATGTAAAATTTTCGTATTTATTGTATGTGGTACCAGGGTACCCTGTCACTTTGTTAAAGGTGTTTTTTTTTTTTTGTCACTCACATAAGGGTTAAATTTATATTATTTATTAATTTAGCAAATTATATGCTTATAATATGATAATAATGTTTATAATATTTGCATTAGCAAACAATGCTTTATGAAAATATTTTAATATTAATATTTAGTTCAATATGCAATATGTGTCATTTTGTCTTTAACAAGAGTGAAGGGTTCATGCTTTGGAATTTACTGAAATTTGACCTTTGACCTCTTTGGGGCAGCACTTAAAGTTCTCTGATTCCGCTCAAACTTTTTATATTTATTGTCTAGACCAATTAGCACAATATTCCGCCTAGGCTTCTTTAAAATTCAGCAAAAAAATTTCGTTCATAAACTTCAGTGCCACCCTAATCTATATATATATATATATATATATATTTGTGAGATATGCCTTTTCCTAACTAAATTAACGATATGTGAAATAGAAACCCGATTTTTTTAAGTATGGACGTAAGGACGGACGGCCAATCATTCTAATGACGTTCTTTTTTTGTCGATTTGTATATTAAAAGGGTTAAACAAGTTTACATATATCGTACATTTAAACATAAACAGGCTAAAAGTTAAAAATTTATCAAAACTTTTTTTTATAAACCAGTGCCCATGTTCTCTCATGTAACTCTCACGTCGAAAAACTTTTTGATTAAAATGTGTGAAATAAAACAAAAATGCCATATATTAAAATAGACAGCTGTTTTTCTCACTAAACTGTGTCTGTTACTTTTTTTGGCGAGTACTGCTGTCTCGTAAGGCATTTACTCGCCAATTTACAGAAAAAGATTGTCTGTAATATTTTGGTGAGAAAAGTATCCGCTTTGAACTGTCAAATAAACTCACGAATAAAAATGGGGCGAGAAAAAATTCGAACACTTAAAAAAACAATTAAAAATGAAAAATTTAAAGAATTGTAACAATAATACTTTGTTCTTGCCACATTTTTTCATTGCTTTATTGTTTTGCTTTTAACATTTTTATAAAATATACGAATGTTTTCAAAGATCGTTTGCAAACAACAAACATTAAAGTCGCACTTTACATTATTTGGTATAGCCGACGGTTAAAAAATTTTCGGGTTCAGTATTTTTTGGTTGAGTCAACGATATGAGTTACTGGCGTAACGAAGTACATAATCTCTTTTCATAGATTTCGACATGAGCTGCAGACATAGTTTTTTCTCACTTTTCGATCAACTATGGAATATTTTGTTTCACATCATTTCGATGCAAGAAGGAAGTTCCTACTAAAGTTACAGAACATGGGTACAGTTCACAAATTAAATCTATAGCGACCACGAAAATTTCCTTTGCGGCACCATCTTCTTGAACTTTTCTTCTTTAACGATTGAAGCACAGCCGCGAAAAACGTTGTAAACGCCACATTTTGCAAAGACTGTTTTGCAGCAAATAACCGTTAACCCTACTCTCTTACACAGTTTAAACGTCAAATCAACAAAAACTATGCACCTAAACGCCTTCAAAATGGCATACAAAGTGTCACCCAGTGGAAGAACATTGCAAGTTACAAACAAAATCATGAAACCGAAATGGTTTTGCAGTGCGGAAAAATCTTTTAAAAGCCTTTTGCATAAAAGTTTTTATTTTCATTATTTTTAATAATAGAAAACAAATATTTTAAACAAATAATGCTGCCTGCCAAAAAACGTTTATTTGCTTTCCTGAAAAATTATTATTTTGTAACTTAAAACGTTATTCGCGGCTATGCTTCAATTTTTGAGTTGTGCCTCTTTATGGTTTAGTGTGCGATACGTACATTTTCACTTTATTTCATGTTTTTTTCTTTAATTCGCTATTCGTTTCGGTGCGCCAATTTTATTCAATTGTCCAAGCTGGCGTATTGGTTGGTATTGGCCACTTGTAAATGTTTTGTTGCCACTAACGACACTGACAGAATCACATACAACAATAACAAGTATGTATGTATGTGTATTTTGACTAACGATTGTAATTTAAACTTAAGTGTCAAAACCATTAAAAAAAAACAACAATCGTTATAACAACATCAAAACGAATGACACAGCCATCTGTTGTCTTTTCAGTGAAACATCTCCACGCATACAAATATACATTTATTTACATACAAGCAACATGAACATGTAGGAATAAAAAAAAAAAAAGAAAAGTATGTTCAAACAAGATGTTTGTTTTTATTAAGTCCTTAAATCAGTTGAAAATGATTTTATCTGTTGCAGGTAAAATCAGTGTTAACTGTTTTGTTTATTTGTGTTAATTTAAATAAAATAATAGTATATTTCTTTTGTTATAATTAAAACAAACACGTCTGTAAAAACCAAATAATTTAAATATTCATATAAGAATATGAAACGTTGGTGAGGACCTTTGCGATATTCTTAAATTGTTTTGCATTTTATAACCATGTTAAATAGTTGAACCAAGGCGTATAGTTTTTGAAATATGGTTTAATAAATTAGCCAACAAGATGTTTTTAAAGTTATGGGGCAATTCCGAGCATAAGTCTACCATAAGTGGAAAAAATTAATATCTGATTTTGGTAGTAAAAAAACTTAAGTATGGTGGCAAAATTATGTTTCTTTCAAGTTTTTATGGTGGCAACAATTTTTTTTATATTTATACCCACACCACAATAGTGGAGAGGATATTATGCATTTGTGTTGATGTGTGTAACGCCTTAAAATATTGGTCCTACCCCCACCTTAAAGTATACTGATCGACTCAGAATCACTTACTGAGTCGAACTACAGGTCGCAATTTTGGAGATAATTTGATAAAATTAGGGCCATAGGTTCTTATTGGCACAAGGACCAAGCCTATTGAAAATGGGCCGAGTAGAAGGACAACGCGGGAAGATAGGATAGAACCATAACTATATGGGCAATCATACTCTTCGGACCACCCAGATACGGCACAACTATCATCAGTTTTTAGATCCAAAATACCAAACAGGCACATTATATTGAAAAGTTTGCTATTTCCGAACACAGAACTTCCAATTACACTTATATTTTAAAAGCTAATTTCCAGAAATACACCGAGGACATGGCGTTACGTAGTAGCTGATATAAAAAGTTTTGACTGGTGCGCGATCATGATGGGGTACCTCAGTTTTACCCTGCGATAAGAATGTACTGGGCGAGTGGAAGCAAAATTACTGCGGTTTATAACTCCATGCCCCGCGATAAGTTTTTACAGCTACGTCCAAATACACATTAGATAACTGCACACCACACTCGACAAATAAGTTTTGGAGATTTCAACCAAAAAATTGTGTTATGAATTGGCAACAGAAATCTCATATTACTTAATTGATGGACAGATGATATTTTTTACGGGAAGATGTCTTGTACTTGAAGTAACTAGGCCAAACCACAAACCGTTAGGTTGAGAAATCTTGTCTGTGCTACTTCTAGAGTTGTTGTAGTGAACTTTAAATATTGTAGATTAAAGATTGGGGGTATTGATCATGGACCGTTTATTACCATTAATATATTTCGGACGACTTTTTACACAAACACTACTGTTAGAAGCATTACACCAGATGGGTTGGAAGCAACAGGTACAAATATGGCAAATAGAGTGTAAAATTTCCATTAGACAAAGAAATAAGTCGGGGCGAATATCCCAATTTACCAATATCAAAATTGTACCTGTTGTGAAATGGAAGGACACATAAGCAGTAATATCAGTAGACTTGCTGGTAGTGAGATAGGCTATCAGCGCGGGGGTTGCGGTTTCGATTCCCGCCGGAAACTCTGGTCTCCTGCAGACAAGCGTAGAACTTCTCGGAATCCAATATAGGAAAAATAGAAGATGGAACAAAAACTTGAAACTCCTCTGATTAACTATATTCTTTATTTCTTATAAGGTAGTAAAGTATCTGTATTTTTTAAGTTAAATAACCGCTAGAAAAGTTCCAAACTATGTTTTATCAGTTAGAAAGTTCTTTGCAGATATTGACCTAGACCGCACAATTGTGCGATGTCCTGTTTGCCAAAAACATTTTGTTTGATTTTTATGATTTAGGGTAATTTGAAAGCAAAATAAAGCATGGGTCTGAAAGGGTTAAGTTTTTGAAACATTTATATTTCTTATTTCGAAAAAGGGTTTGTTTTGAATTATTTTAGTTGGTTTCTAACTTATTATTAGTGATTTCTTTTAGGTGGTGTTTATATTCAAAAATAGCATTTTAACGAGTTCATTAATCACATTTTGTATCTTTCAAATAATTTTAGATTTCCTATTTTATGCGCTGTCATTTCAATTCTAACGTTTCATGTAAAAATACTGACTTTAACACTACACAAAGTGAGTGTAGTGTCGGTCACGTATTGGGCTGTAGTATCAGTCACAATTTATTTTACTAATAAATATTTTTTTAAATAACTCACCGCTTTTATTTCAGCATTTTATAATAGTTTGTTTCTTGAACTTTCGATAAAAACACAAATTAAAGTTATTACGAAAGTGCAGAGGAAGATTATTGAAGTTTAAAAACACTCTCGAAAACGACTTCCTTTTGCATGTAGTGTCAGTCACGTTTATATTTTAATAAATAAATGATATGTGAAAATATCATTGGCTGCCATTTTTTTCTCTATCGCATAATTGTTGAAACTGCTAATATAAGACAAAACAAAACGCAAATTCTGTCAAATGTACAGTCATGCATGCGGGTCTATGTAAATGGCATTAACAGCGCTTAACTTGTCATTAAATAAAACCTTTTTAAGTGAAAATCAAAAATTGTGATCTTCAACTCGCTCAACATTTTTAATGGTTCGATATCTTGCTATTAATTGTTCTTAAATTATGCGTGACAAGCAAAAAAGTGTAGTCGGCCCGACCTCATAATACACTTGACCATTGTATGTACAGACACATTTTTAAGAGTGCTTTCTATTCGCGACCAATTGGCAATCATACATTCGCAGGATAGTTACTTGTGCCGAATATATGTGCCGTGTAGTGTATCATATAAAAGTTTTTTAAACAGTTTTTGTTTACCACTAAATTTAGCATTCCTCTGTAATTTAAGTTATCAGCTGCTGATCCCGATGTTTAATATTTACATCAGATATACATAGTTCAGTCTGCTAGGCCAGTTCAGATGGGTAAGATAGGAGAACTCAATTCGGCGCAGATATTTCTTGAATACAAAGAATATTAAATATTAAAAATGAGCCAAATCGATCTATTATTTAACCTGGCAAACATAAAAGTATCTTCCCGAATTATAGATGTTGGTACGTAGTGTCCATACAAAAATAATCCAGGTTAATAAAATTGGTTTTAAATCTCTTTTGGTTAAATTTGCTTAGCGAAATCGAACTTTTTATTTCATCAATAGCTTGTACAATTACGTTCTCGAAACAGCGAGAGAACAGTTAGCTTAATAATACTTTAATGAAGGGTAAATACAATCGGCACAGCTAATTTTAGTTGTTGATTTTTTAACTCTACGTATATTCATTAAGAAGTTGTGTATGTACATTAGACCGGGTCGACCTCCATACAAAAAAAAAAAGTTGTGCCAGTCACCCCCTAGAATGAAAGATATGTCAATGAAGTTTCTAAAACAGGAAAATTATTTTTTTTTGCCATGCCCCATAATACAGCACTTTTGGTTTTTTATATGTAGCGCTGCCATTTTAAGTCCGAAATCTAGAATTTTAAGTTAGTTTATAAAAAGCATTAAATACAAAAATTAAGCCATATTCCAGCCATTAACAATGATATACGATACGATGAAATTTGACTTTAAATGACGATGCTACATATATATAGCAAAAAGAGCTGTAATTTAGGGCGTGGCAAAAACAATTTTTTTAAAGTGCTTCAAACTTAATAAATATATCTTTTATTCTAGGGCGTAACAGATGAACATTTTTTTATATTGGCTTCTACCTGGTTTTTAATGTAATATGTATGTGAAAAAGAAATAAGGGGCTTAATAATTTAGAGGCGTGTCATAAAAGTTAGCACATTAAAAGCTATGCATACTAAGTTTTAGAAGGGCTTTCTCTGCACGTGAAAAAAATTTGACATTTGGGGAAAGGACCCGAGATGGCATAAGTGGCGCCAAAAAAATGTTCTCTGCCACGCCCCTTAAATACAGCCCTTTTAGTTTTTTATATGTATGCATGCCATTTAAAGCCCGTTCTCATCATTGGTCATATCGTTGTTCATGGCTTGACAGTCGTTTTTTTTTTTTTGCCTTAGGTAAGTTTTTAATCCGACCTCATATTCTTAGGCTCCACTTATGCCATCTCGGATCCTTCCCCCCATTTGTCCAATTTTTTCACGTGCCAAGACAGTCCTTCTAAAACTTAGTAAGTAAAGCTTTTAATAAGCTCACGTGTTTGACACGCCTCCAAATGAAGCTACTTTTTTCTTTTGCACATAAATATTACATTAAACCTGGAAGAAACCAATTTCATTGTAGGGGGTGACTGGCACAACTTTTTTTTATGGAAGTCAAGCCGGTCTAATGTACATACACGCAGAGAAAAAATATGGTTAGGCATGGTTACGGCAACAACACTTTATTTAATGTAACAATATATTGTTGTCGTACACAAATAATTGATATTTTTTATTAAATATCAACAATATTATAGTTACTGTAAACATATGTATGTTTATCGCATGTATAAATCTGAGAATTGTTGATCGAAAAATAATTATTTTTCTAACAACTAAATTATGATAACTTTCAAAACATATTATATTACTCACAATCATATCATGATATCTAATAGCCATAACATGATAACTTTCTATACATTTATCATATTATGTTTAAGATGCAATCAAACTATTTTTACTCTAATAATATTATGTTAGCGCCATTTTAAAATAATTTGGAATCAGTTGTCTCGTTTATTTTATATGTGAGCGGTTTATTAATTAAAAGATAAATTCCTATAAAAAAAATAAGTTTAAAGAAACTAAAAAAATTAAAATATTAGCGGAGTTCATTCAGTATTAGTGATTTAATAGTGCAAATGCAAAATGTCGTCGTTGTTTGTAAAATCCATAAACAAAACACACAGAGATTTCGTTATATTTTATGAAAGTGCTAAGATATTTCTGTGGTTTTCATGGGCAACCGCGTATGTCCTACAACAAATTTTTCAGGAGAGCCGAAAACCATTCTATTAAATCAAACTATGGGCTAGGTATTGCACTTTTTAAACTTTGTTACTACGTTAAAAAATCGGAATTGATCCATCTTTTTTCAAACATTTTTAGAAACATGTAAAGAGCGTTTAAGATTATGCAATATCTCAAAATCGGAAAGGACATACGCGGTGGCCAATGAAAACCACAGATTTTGCATTTACTCTTTTGCAAGCCTTATATTGAACTCCGCTATTTAATTTACATAAAGAAAAATTATAAAAAGCCACAAAACAAAAAATCGATCAAAAAATTTTTTATTTATTTTATATTTTTTTTGACAGTTTGATTGCTTCTTAATTTATTATGATTAACCTGATGATAATATGATTACTTCTTAGCTTATTATGACAATAATATGATTAATTTCTTAGCTTATTATGATTAACATGACAATAATTTGATTACTTCTTAACTTAGTATGATTAAGAGAATAATAATATGATAAAGGGAAAAATATTATGATGTCATATTACGAGTATATTTAGTTATAATATGATTCAATAATAATATTAATATGGTGACTACAATCATGAATCTTATCATAATATGTTGCTCTTAGAATATGTTTATCACAACCATGTTTTTTCTTTGCGTGTATGTATATCCCTTATGAAAACATAGTTCATATGAATCCTGCCTTATTTATTTAAAATATTTCTTCAAAGGCAAACTTAAATAAGGTAAAGCTAACAAATTTTATGATGAGTCTACAAATAAATAAAAAGGATCAAAAAACATTTGCAGTTTTTGCACATTTATGATATCGTATTCTTTTGCTGAATGAATATTTTAATGAATTTTTTTATACTTCTTCGGTGTAAGCAAATAAGCAACTAAACTAAGTTTGAAAAAAAAAATTTTTTATACTCTTTGTAAATTGCACTTCTGCGTTGAATACTTCATTTAGTTTATTAAGTATGTATGAATGCATGCGACCAAGCTTGTTAAAATTCAAAAAGTGTCCTTTTGGTTTTTCACATAATCTTGTACATATAAATTCTCTGACAATGCAATTTTTGTTTGGCGAAATCTTTTACAAGTCATAATTTTTCAAGTTTTCTTTTCCTGTGTTGCCGGTTTTATGCCTTCTTGCCTTTTTGCCGAAAAGTGTAGTAAAAAATTGCAATAATCATATTCGTTTTTAACTTTTTTATATGTTATGTATTTAATATAAAAGGTAATTGTATTTGTAATATTTAGTTAATAAAATTATAAAATGGCGTGTAATTTAAATAGTAACTGATAAGGTTATAAAGGATTTAGAAAACATTGTGTTATTATATGTCTACATAACCCCTATTCATTATATTTTTAAAAGCTTTTATGTATGTACATTGGACAGCAAAAGTGTTTAGTATTGGTAAAAAAAAGGTGAAAATCTCCATAAAACATGAAATTGACGGACGAACGACATAAAATTTTGACGATTTGTTCCTTTGACATATTGCTGCATTAAAGTATACACAAAAATTTATTTGAAATTATATTTTCTCTATATTTTTTTGTTCAATTTTAAAATGTCGATTCGAACACTTTTGCACGCGCGTGTTTATTTCACTTAAAATTTATTTATTTGATTTATTTTTATACCCTCCACCACAATTAGTTGTGAAGAGGGTATATTCAGTTTGTCATTCCGTGTGAAACTTTTTTACTATTCATCTCAGACCCTATAAAGTATATATATTCTGGGTCCTTGAGTAATTTTAAGTCGATTTAGCCATGTCCGTCTGTCTGTCCGTCTGTCCGTCTGTCCGTCTGTTGAAAACACGCTCACTTTCGAAAAACTCAAAAGAAATCAACAAACTTGGTGTCAAATTGCTTGTAGTTATCCTAAGCAGTTTGGGATTGAAATTCAGCAAAATGGGTTCAATAGGATCTGAGCTATGAATCAAAATGTGGAACCACCACCTAAAAAAAAGTTGATAATTTTGTTACAAAAACTAACATAAATGGTGGAAAAATGCGCAGAATGATATAAGATTTCGCAAAAATTTGTTTTATTCTACTGGAAATCACGCTGTGAAATTTCGTGAAGATCCGTCAATAATTTACCTTAGGACCCATATAAGCCCTACTCCCGGAAATCAGTATATTAAGCCTAAAACCCTAACTAACAATGCTATCATTACAAATTTTGGCAAGTCACAGTAACATAGGACTAGAAATTAAACTGTTAAGTTTCGTGAAGATCGGTCCATAATTTACCATAGGCCCCATATGAAACCTACTTCCGGAAAACAACTTAGTACGCCTAAAAACGTAAAAAATAATGCTATCATAACAAAATTTGGTACATCAAAGTTTTATAGAACTAAAAATAAATCTTTGAATTTTCGTGAAGATTGGTTCATAATGTACCATAGGCCCCATATAAACTTTACTCCCGGAAAAAAACTTAGTACGCCTAAAAACGTAAAAAATAATGCTATCATAACAAAATTTGGTACATCAAAGTTTTATTGGACAAGAAATATTATTGTGTTATTTCGTGAAGATCGGTCCATAACTTACCCTGGGCCCCATATAAACCCTACTCCCGGAAAACAGTTTAGTACGCCTAAATCCATAAAAAATAATGCTATCATAACAAAATTTGGTACATCAAAGTTTTATAGGACAAGAAATAAAACTGTGTAATTTCGTGAAGATCGGTCCATAATTTACCCTGGGCCCCATATAAACCCTACTCCCGGAAAACAGTTTAGTACGCCTAAATCCGTAAAAAATAATGCTATCATAACAAAATTTGGTACATCAAAGTTTTATAGAACTGGGCAAAAGACTGTGAAATTTCGTGAAGATCGGTCCATAATTTACCCTAGGTCCCATACAAACCCTACTACCGGAAAACAGTTTAGTCGCCTAAATCCATAATTAATAACAAATCGTCACAGTTTAAGATAATAATAACATCATACAGATATTACTCCTTAAACATTCGAACTGTCGGTGGAGGGTATCAAAGATTCGGCACAGCCGAATATAGCACTCTAACTTGTTGATATTTATTATTGTTTTACCCATACAACAAGATATACAAAATCTTTTAGATTATAGTAGGGATAACAGGTAGTTATACAAAAAAATGTTTATAACATGGTACTTATTATTTTATATAAAACATTAAAAAAAGTGTTGAGAAAAAAATAAAAAAAAAATGAATAATAATAAATGAATTACAATAACATTTATGAATAATTTAGAAACATGCATAAAACGAAAATTTTAAAACATAAAATGATTGAAATATTATTAAAATTGAGAAAACAGTTTAATAATTTCATTTTTGAAAATATTCGCATTGCTGATTGTTTGAATTCTGTTTGGAAGTCTGTTCCACAAACGGATAGCATTAATGAAAAACTACCGCTCTGAAACCTGACACTTGTATCTAATACTTGTTAGTTTACAGCCGCGGTTCGATCTTAGAAATTGCAACCTGTTGTACAAGTATGATGGTGTTTTAAGATATATGATTTTGTGCAGTAGTATTAAAATGAGTTGAACTATTATGTACCGTTATTTTTTTGTTCATTCCTTCTTTGCCTTCTGTGTTTTTAAAATTTTAAGTAAATTTGAATTCAGTGGAGTAAATTTCGCTGACTATTTTAAGTACATTTAAATAAAAAATATTATTATAAATAAAATTAAGAAAATAAGCTTAAACTTGGAAAATCAAATAGTTAATCTGACGGAAAATGGACTGTCCTGCAGACAAATAGCAAAGTCGTTAAATGTTGCACCTAGTACTGTGGTAAGCGTTCTAGTTCAACGGCAAATGGGCGCCCAATACTATTGACAGACGCTGATGCACGCCATATTGAACGTTTGATGAGAAAAAGTGATACCAAAACACCAAAACTAGCTACAAAAGCATTCAACAAAAGTGTAAGCGACTGGACTGTACGTTTCAATAAAAATGTAAAGTCACGTTTACAGACAGAGAAAACAGATTCGTGATCACAACCGAATTTGGCGCCAATCGAATTTCGTCGGTTGCATGTACTATCACACAATTCGGTTCCAATTACTGAAAATTTCGTTGCTTAGCATAATAGGTTTGAAAGCAACATTTGAATTTTATTAAACTATCAGTCATAACAACAGATATTGTTAGTTGTTAGTATGATTATTAGAAACAAAATTGTGCTTATACCCGAATAAATGATAGGTGCAACTGAATTAACACATAATTGGTGTTCATAACAAGAGATTTGATTGTCGTTATCAATATATTTTTTTAACCGGTCAAATGTAGCCCATAAGGGGCAAGGACTTGTCCAAAGGTAATCCCAATGAATGGAAAAATGGGTTATTTTACAGTACGATGTCCTAGGGCAGGACCATTTAACCCAGCAGAAATTAAACTGTTAAGTTTCGTGAAGATCGGTCCATAATTTACCATAGGCCCCATATGAAACCTACTTCCGGAAAACAACTTAGTACGCCTAAAAACGTAAAAAATAATGCTATCATAACAAAATTTGGTACATCAAAGTTTTATAGAACTAAAAATAAATCTTTGAATTTTCGTGAAGATTGGTTCATAATGTACCATAGGCCCCATATAAACTTTACTCCCGGAAAAAAACTTAGTACGCCTAAAAACGTAAAAAATAATGCTATCATAACAAAATTTGGTACATCAAAGTTTTATTGGACAAGAAATATTATTGTGTTATTTCGTGAAGATCGGTCCATAACTTACCCTGGGCCCCATATAAACCCTACTCCCGGAAAACAGTTTAGTACGCCTAAATCCATAAAAAATAATGCTATCATAACAAAATTTGGTACATCAAAGTTTTATAGGACAAGAAATAAAACTGTGTAATTTCGTGAAGATCGGTCCATAATTTACCCTGGGCCCCATATAAACCCTACTCCCGGAAAACAGTTTAGTACGCCTAAATCCGTAAAAAATAATGCTATCATAACAAAATTTGGTACATCAAAGTTTTATAGAACTGGGCAAAAGACTGTGAAATTTCGTGAAGATCGGTCCATAATTTACCCTAGGTCCCATACAAACCCTACTACCGGAAAACAGTTTAGTCGCCTAAATCCATAATTAATAACAAATCGTCACAGTTTAAGATAATAATAACATCATACAGATATTACTCCTTAAACATTCGAACTGTCGGTGGAGGGTATCAAAGATTCGGCACAGCCGAATATAGCACTCTAACTTGTTGATATTTATTATTGTTTTACCCATACAACAAGATATACAAAATCTTTTAGATTATAGTAGGGATAACAGGTAGTTATACAAAAAAATGTTTATAACATGGTACTTATTATTTTATATAAAACATTAAAAAAAGTGTTGAGAAAAAAATAAAAAAAAAATGAATAATAATAAATGAATTACAATAACATTTATGAATAATTTAGAAACATGCATAAAACGAAAATTTTAAAACATAAAATGATTGAAATATTATTAAAATTGAGAAAACAGTTTAATAATTTCATTTTTGAAAATATTCGCATTGCTGATTGTTTGAATTCTGTTTGGAAGTCTGTTCCACAAACGGATAGCATTAATGAAAAACTACCGCTCTGAAACCTGACACTTGTATCTAATACTTGTTAGTTTACAGCCGCGGTTCGATCTTAGAAATTGCAACCTGTTGTACAAGTATGATGGTGTTTTAAGATATATGATTTTGTGCAGTAGTATTAAAATGAGTTGAACTATTATGTACCGTTATTTTTTTGTTCATTCCTTCTTTGCCTTCTGTGTTTTTAAAATTTTAAGTAAATTTGAATTCAGTGGAGTAAATTTCGCTGACTATTTTAAGTACATTTAAATAAAAAATATTATTATAAATAAAATTAAGAAAATAAGCTTAAACTTGGAAAATCAAATAGTTAATCTGACGGAAAATGGACTGTCCTGCAGACAAATAGCAAAGTCGTTAAATGTTGCACCTAGTACTGTGGTAAGCGTTCTAGTTCAACGGCAAATGGGCGCCCAATACTATTGACAGACGCTGATGCACGCCATATTGAACGTTTGATGAGAAAAAGTGATACCAAAACACCAAAACTAGCTACAAAAGCATTCAACAAAAGTGTAAGCGACTGGACTGTACGTTTCAATAAAAATGTAAAGTCACGTTTACAGACAGAGAAAACAGATTCGTGATCACAACCGAATTTGGCGCCAATCGAATTTCGTCGGTTGCATGTACTATCACACAATTCGGTTCCAATTACTGAAAATTTCGTTGCTTAGCATAATAGGTTTGAAAGCAACATTTGAATTTTATTAAACTATCAGTCATAACAACAGATATTGTTAGTTGTTAGTATGATTATTAGAAACAAAATTGTGCTTATACCCGAATAAATGATAGGTGCAACTGAATTAACACATAATTGGTGTTCATAACAAGAGATTTGATTGTCGTTATCAATATATTTTTTTAACCGGTCAAATGTAGCCCATAAGGGGCAAGGACTTGTCCAAAGGTAATCCCAATGAATGGAAAAATGGGTTATTTTACAGTACGATGTCCTAGGGCAGGACCATTTAACCCAGCTTGCATTACAAAGGGGAAGTCTTAAAACTACTCTATGGTATACTCCAGTGGTTTAGCTTTGAAATCGTTTCAAAACGAAAACATGCCGTTAAAAAACGAAGACATGTCGTTTCACTGCAAACTCTTTTTAATAATGACATGGTCCATACTTGCACTACATTGCACCAGTCCAGGATCAAAATGGATCAAGAAGTCCAATATAATTTGCAGGGTATAAAAAATAATACATACATTCATACATACATATGTATGTACGTGTATATGTTCATACCTATAAGAATACGTAAATTACTTACCCCTATTTATTAAGTTTTTCACATTTTCCATTTTTGAACGCAAATATATTTTTTAAATAAAATATTAAAAATTAATTTAATCTATCAAATGTTTTGACAGACAATTTAGTAAGCAATTGGGGCTTTTAACTATTTTTTGGTTGTGAATTCCGAATAATTATATTTTCATTTGTTGTACTCGAATTGAATCTATTCCAACAATCAATAATTAGCTGCAATAAATGAATAAACATTTATATTACAAAATTTATTGACGAAAGCAAATTATTGATTGCAATGACCAATATTCAGTATTGCCCTATATTAAATTCAGTTGTGATTCTAACCATTTGCACTAATTTTTAGAACTTAATTAAATTAGTTATCATAACTAATAAAAGAATTGAAGGAATCATATTTCAGTTGGAACATCATTTTTATAATCAAGAGAATTAAAAATTAGTTAGTACTATACATTTTTAATAGTTGCAATAATAAATCATATTACTTGATCAATATATTATTACTGCAACCGTTTCCCAACCAATTTGTTTTCTGTGTGCAGTTTTGTTAGGACTACGGAAAAACCTAAGTATTCTTCAGAACAATTTGCCGGAGTTTATGGAAAAAAGTGCCAATTCCAAAGAAGATTTAGTGTTTCAGCAAGATGGAGATCCAAAACTGGTTGTCGAATCAATCATTTCACATGATTAAGTGGCCAGCGCAAAGCCCGGATCTTAATCCAATCGAAAATTTGGCACAGAGTATAGAATGAATGGAACAATATTTCGGAAGAATATATTCAGAATTTGGTTGAAAGTATGCCAAATCATATCAAAAGTGTGAAAAATAACAAAGGGTTGTGGACAAAATATTAAAAACAACTTTTTTTATAATGTTTTTTGTACGTGCAAAACTGCTCGAATAGATTTTTTTTTTAATTTTTGTGAAATATATGAAATATATGAAGTAAATAATATTTTGTTATTGTTTTTTTTTTTTTTTTTTGTACAAAAATAGTTAAAATTAATCTTAAAATTTTCATAAAATTTCCACGTATTTTTATTTTGTAGAAGGCTTTAAAAAGTGCATCCATTAGCATTAAAACACTTTTACTCGCCACTGTATTTTTGTTCGAGTGAAATCTTGCAACTCAATTTTGAAGCGGTTATCTAAAACCGATTGAGCTGAAATTTTGTATACACGTACATTTTAAATGACAATGTATAAAAAAATGTGTGACTTAATTCTAAATTTAATATGGCGGCCGTGCACAACATGGCCGACTAGTTGTTTTTAATGCACTTCTGAAATATGGGTATCAAATAAAAGGATTTGCTAAGATTATCTCGAAAAATAAACTGACTAAGTTTTAGTGCTTGCTGAGAATACGAATTCGAGTTTTAAAAAGTAACTATTATTTAAATGCGCTAAAAAGTTAAATATCTTTAGCTTTTCTAAAATCGTTGGATGAAATTTTCTGACGATCTAGCATAAGCAACCAATGAAATGCGCATAGGAATAGCTTATCCTTCAACAATAAATTTCGGTGTTTTTATCCAAAATAAAAATTGGGAATTAAGCACGGCAAACAAAATCTTATAAATTACAAATTTTGTATTCCCACAAAAATTATATTGATAGTAGAAAATAAATTAAAATTAAAAAACCTTTTTTAAAAACAAGCTTTTATTTAAATGCTCTTAAAAGAAAAAAAAATATTTTTTTGCACAATTTATATGATATAAACTCTTTTCGCAAGATTTACTTGTTCCGAAAAACAAGTAAATTATTAACTTGATTTTAAGCATTAAAATGTTCAAACTAAGTAAATAAAAGTACTTTAATCTCGCGACAAGCTTTTTTGTCATATAAATTGTACATCAAATCTCTGATCTATGCTGATAAACTAGCAACGATTGATCATTAAGAAGCCAATATCCGACGCATAATCGATGAAAAATAAGACCGAGTATGCTCGACATGATGGCATTCATTAGGCGTAGTCGCGGAGGCCATATACCAGAAATTATTCCAATCATTAATTGCTGCAAAATTTACGAACTAAAAAAGCCAGCTTTTTGGTCATTCCTTTGAATTTGTTGTGTTTTATTTTCAAAAAAAGTTCTATGCCTCTAAAAAAAACCATCCAAACACAACTCCACTAATTTTAATTTTAACTAAATCAGTACTCATGTCTACATGAATATTTTGCAGTTACAATTCTTCAAAAACATAAAAAGTTGAATGTTGCACAAGTTCTTTAATTAAATTTTATGTTTTTTTTTACATTTTGTATATTAAAATTTGTGACAAAAAATTTTATTCAAAGTTCTGTATTCGCAAAGTGCTAGCGCATATTTCTTGATTGCATGCCAATTGAGTGACTAAAGCTACGGTCACACTTGTCAAATATATGACGAAATAAACGGGAACAACAAGCAAACTTAATAATCATTTCCTTTAATTCCAATATTTATTTTGATTATGATACCACATCTTACAAAAAAACAGTTTTTTGCTATGTCTAGACGTATAATAAGTTTATTTTGTGATATTAGGACCATCTTAAATCTCACCAACTATTAACAAAAGTAGGGCTTATGCTTATTTGGTCAAATATTTAATATGTGTGACCGTAGCTTTAGTTATTGAAAGGAGGCATAAAACAAATAAGATAGACCAACGAAAAGTTGCAAAAATACAAGTAGCCGATTTGAAAAATAAGTCAAATTTGTACTGAAAGTAAGTACCTGTCTTTAGTTTTTTATCTCGAAATCGCTACAAAGTGATTGATGATTTTCGAACTTTATTTAAATTAGGGATGAGCCATTATTTCACCATTTATCAAATAAGATGAAATTATCTGTATTTAATGGAGTATATACTTGTACTTATTTGGTTTTGACAGTTGGCTTTTTTAATCGAATAAACTTGTTATACCCTACACAACCATTTTACTATCTCCGTATTATGCGTTCCTGCTAGTGTTAGTAACGGCCCCCGGGGTATGTAGGAAGATTCTTAAGAATCTTAGATATTTCTCCGTCTATGTTACATCCTCAGGAGATTGCGAAACATGAATGATTAAGGTTTGAAACGGGAATTATCAAGGTGTGCAGAATTAAGGATTATAAGAAGAAGACAAAGAGGAGAAAGAGAAAAATGAGGAGAGGAAGAAAATGACTTCTCTCAAGTCAAATAATGTACTTTGACCAGAAGTATACTTTATTGGCAAAAGAAATTTTTGGGGAACATGTCGTATATGTGGTTAAAATCCAAAGTCAAATAAGAGGAAGGGATATTCTGAAAAGCCTGATCAAAGGCTCTAAGTCCAAAATTGATTGATTGATTTTTAACAGTTTTAGAGATATTTACAAAAGTATTTAAAAACAAATTATCGAGAGTGTATGGATCTATCTATGTTTTAAATTTCAATCCAATCGGTTTGATAGTTTCTGAGAGGCAGAAATTGCCCCTATCTCCCCTGGTGGTCCTATTTAAAAAAAAATGCATAGTACAAATATGAATCTATCTATGTTTAAAATCAACAAAAAATTAACCAGTTAAAAATATGTTTCTGGAATGCAAACGGGTTATCCCAACATAAACACGAAGTTGCAAACTTTCTTCATAGGCATGAAATCGACGTACTTCTTGTCTCTGAAATACACTTTACTCATAAAAACTGCTTTAGGGTAAATGGATACCTTACGTATGACACAAAACATCCCAGCGGTCGGGCTTGTGGTGGCACAGCCATAATTGTGCACAAACACATCAGACACTTACCATTGCCCGAGTTCGAAGAAAATTGTATCCAGGCCACATCTATAAATCTTACTGATTTCAAACTAACGTTAACATCCGTTTATTGTCCTCCAAAGCATAAAATTGTACACGATAAATTTCTCAACTTCTTCTCCACATTGGACCAGAAATTCATTGGTGCTGGCGATTACAACGCTTAACATATATATTGGGGCTCCAGACTTATTAGTCCTAGAAGTAATCAGCTTTACAATACCGTAACTGCAAATAATTTTGATGTGGTATCGAATGGTGAGCCTACCTATTGGCCAACCGACTTCAATAAGCTACCAGACCTTATTGACTTTGCTGTAATTAAAAACATCAAGCGCGATCAGGTACTATTTAGTTCTTCCTATGATCTTTCGTCTGATCATTCACCTCCAATCCTCATTTTAAAAGGTAACTCTAACGCCGCAGCTGCAAACTTTATTTCCTATCCAAACAGATACACAAATTGGTTAAAGTATAAAATGTATGTGAGCTCTCACCTATCACAGTGCATTCCCCTAAAGAATTCATCTGACATCCAAATAGCTGTCGACCGATTTACAGAAGTCTTGGATACTGCAGCAAGAAATGCAACCCCAATCAAGCGGACAATTAAACGTGCTCCTTATAATACATCGATGGATATAGAGACCCTTATAAGAGAAAAAAGGAAGTTAAGAAGACAATGGCAAAACAGTCGTTCCCCAACCACTAAGGCCCAACTACAATTATGCCTAACCACTCTTCGCAACAAATTGAGACAGAACCACGAGTCTGCAATAGAAGACTATCTAAACAGCCTAGACGCCACAAAAACTCCAATTATAGCTTATAGAAGGCTGTACGGCATATGAAATGCCCTATAACCCAAGAATCTCCATTAAGATTGGAAAACCGCACTTGGGCCAAAAACACACATGACAAATTAAACGCTTTCGCGGGCCACCTTGAGAAAGTTTTCACGCCACATGATGCACATACTTGTTCCTGTCGTCCAATCATTCCTGATAAGGTAAACTATCCAATAAAATTAAACATAACTCAAGTAAAATCTGCAATAGAAAACGTGAATATAAGAAAATCTCCCGGACCTGACCGCATCACAGGGTCAATGATAAGAAACTTACCATCGTCTGCTTCTAGAATCTTGCTGCTCATTTTTAACGCGAAATTAAGAGTCGGATACTTCCCATCCTCATGGAAGAGGTCTATAATTGTTATGATTCCTAAGCCAGGAAAAGATGCTAGCCAGGTTGCGTCGTACAGACCGATAAGCTTATTATCAATCCTATTGAAGCTTTTCGAAAAAATATTCGTTTTAAGTAAAACTCCTCATCTAAATGAACACGACATCATCCCGGATCACCAGTTCGGATTCAGAGCGAAACATGGTACAATAGAACAAGTACATAGAATTGTCACCCTTATTAGATCGACGTTTGAGAAAAAGCAATACTGCTCAGCACTGTTTATAGACATTTCCCAAGCATTTGACAAAGTTTAGCATGATGGGCTACTCATCAAAATAACACGAATGCTTCCTCAAAACACTCACAAGCTTCTGGAGAGCTATCTAACAGGCAGAACATTCATAGTAAGGTCGCAAGATAAATACTCCCTCCTCAAGAAAATTACTGCTGGTGTCCACCAAGGCAGCATATTAGGACCGCTTCTATATATAATATACACAGCGGATATGCCACCAAACCTGAGCACGCATACCTCTACATTTGCAGACGACACAGCATTTATTAGCGTTAACCATGACCCAAAAGTCGCATCGCAAAATCTGCAGTCCCACAACAATGAACTAGAGGCCTGGCTAGAAAAATGGAGAATAAAGGTTAACACGGCTAAATGTGCTCACTTAACTTTTACGCTCAGAAGACAAACGTGCCCAGCTGTAAAAATAAATAACATCACTGTTCCGGTAGAAAACCATGTTAAGTACTTGGGAATTCATATAGATGGACGCTTGACCTGGTCGCGTCATATTGAAACGAAAATAACGGCTATGAAACTTAAAGCAGCTCAACTACATTGGCTTCTCGGTCGCAACTCAAACTTGTCCTTAGACAACAAAATTCTCTTATACAAGTCCATCATAAAACCAATATGGACATATGGCATCCAATTATGGGGTACTGCATGCGCATCTAACATCCAAAAGCTTCAAAGAAGACAGTCTATAATATTACGACAAATTGTCTGCGCCCCATGGTATATACGTAATGATATTATCCACAGAGATCTCAACGTCCCCACTATCCAGGAGAAAATTAAAAAATATTCAATTAGCTACATCGATAAACTAACTAACCACCCTAACTACCGCGCTCGGGGTCTGCTTCAGTTCGAAGGTCACCAGAGGCTAAAAAGAACCGATACTTTGAGACTAACTAGAAGACATTTTTAAAATTTGAATACAGCAGTTAGTGGTTACATTGGTAACAACTAATAAACAACAAGCAGAATTAAGATTTGAATACTATTGTAAATTTCGATAAGAAAGATTTAATAATAAAAATAAATTTAAAAAAAAAAACAAAAATGTTTAAAATTTCATTAAAATCGGTTTGATAGTTTCTGAGAGGCAGAAATTGCCCCTGTCTTCCCTCGTGATCCTACGATTCGACCCATTTTCCTTGTGTCAGTATGAACCTACGTGCCACATTTTATTAAATTATCTCCAAAATTGCGACCTGTACTTTTCGCACAAGGTTACATGGGCAGCCAGCCAGCCGGACGGGCATCGTTATATCAACTCAAAAAGTGATTCTGACTCGATCGGTATACTTTATGGTCTCCACTATTGTGGTGTGGGTATAAATATTAGGGCAAACATTTTACCATTTCTTAAATTTTATTAGAAAGTCAGGTATATTTTGTATAAAAAAGCCATAAATCATAAAAATCGGTATACAAATGTTATGCAGACGAGAAGTCTAGAACGGTTAATACGGGCTGTCTTGAACCACGAATTAGGTCTGGGAAATCTTAATTCGTCCACTTGAAGAAACAGGCAGTGGTAGAGCTCTGTAGTGCCCACCGCTTGCCTTAGTGTTGTTTGGCCCCTGCTGTTTTCGAAAAAAACGTCGTGAAGACTCTTTAATTATGAACGCATTAGAGTAACTGTAAGCATGTGTAGTAGCTCTTCGAGCATTATACGCGAATTTTCGGTGCCCCAGAAACACAGAGATGTAAATTGGCCTCGTTGGACATTATGCTTTTCGATAAAAGTATCGAAACAAGAACCCCGCGCTCTTGAGGAATAAGCGATCCATTTTATTTATTGACGTGTATTTTGTATCTGTTTACTTCACATATGGGCATATCCGTCAAAAGGTCCACCGTGACCGAAAATTTAAAAGTTATTAAAAGCTGATTATTTTACGATATTTATATTGGGAAATATTAAGATTTTACTAATTTTATAAATTTACTCATAAATTTGTTCTTTTAGATGAACAATCGGACTGCAAAGTTGTGCAAACGCAATTTCTTATTTGTGATAATGTTTTATTGAATGTTTTCTTTAATATTATCTTCCTGAAAAGAGGTGATATTTGATAAAAATTATTCCAAAAAATTTACTTACATGGTCTGTAATCTAAGGAAGAGTTCGAAGAGCAATATGTTATTCGGATTGACGTAAAATTTTTATTTTGTTTTAATCATTATTCAGTTCAATTATTATGGAAAAAATTTCACGATTGAAATGTCACGTATCGACCTAGATTTTTGCTTAAAAAAAAGAAAATACAGAAGATTTTAGAATCAAACCAAAGACATTTTAATGTTACATTGCTACGTACGTTCTCAAAGTAGTTTGACTAAAGGTTTTGCTTAATTACGCCTTTTTATACATGGCCACAAAAACTACTTCTATTTTTTTCACGTACGAACCGCTACTTATTTTGCCATTATCTTTGGCCTCGAATCGCGCCCTCCATAAACTTTAGCATAGATAACAGTGCTTTCTTAGTTCTATAATTTAAGGGTTAAGAGAACGTAAACATATTTTTTGTTTAAGATGTTATTGCATTTTTGATGCGTACGACTGTCACGTTCAACACCTTGGAATTACCCATATGTGGAAGCAGAACTTCCGATAGGGTGATGTTTTTTGCGGAAGCTTGTATTTACTTTCTTTGTCTTCAACGAGTTTTAATTATTGTATTTTTACATCCATAAACTTTTATGGGCAATTGAATATTAGCTGAAAGAAAAAGTAACATAACACGCGTTAGTGCGCACGCGCTCTGTCGTCTTCTGTCATAAAAAGTTAAACTAGTGTATTTTCATAGAACAAGCTACATGCAAAATATTTTGACGCGCATGCGCCAGAAAGTTGGTTAACTTTGATCTTTTTAACGCGTTGTGTATTTTTGACAAATAATCAGCTGACAATAAAAAGAATAATTTAACCAATTTGTGAATCATGAAAGAAAAACTTATTGAAGAGCTTAAAAAACATACAATATTTATATAAAAATAATAAATTCAATAAAATACCAAAATCTTGATATACTTTCGAACCCGGTTTTAATGCACAAATATGTAAACAAATAAAAAACAGCTGACAGGAATGGCTTTTGTAACGCGTGTTGTGTAACTTGCAATTTTTTCGCGCTAAAGTTTTTAAACGCACGATACTCGTCGACGAACTAACGCTTGTTATGTACTTCCACCTTAAATGTCTCTGCAAACATTAATTGAGAAAATGTCGTGAAGGAGTTCGCAATACAACTTAAATTTCTCAAGCATTCCGGAAAGCAATAAAAAGTAAAAACACCTTCTTTAAGCCGCTAAGTATTGATATCATATTACACAATTTGTAAGCATAGGGTGTCATATGATCGAACTTGATCGACTATATTTTTTTCTTATTACCTTAGACTTATTTAACTCCTTTGATAGCGGAAAACCTACCAACATTTTTACAGAATATCAAGAAAATTTTTGCTTTTGCTATCATTATGTCAAAGATTTTTTTTATATTTTCTGAACACGTTTGCCAAGAAATCAAAAAAGGCACGTTACACAGATTTTTACAAAAGCAAAAAAATGCTGCGACAGAATTTTTTTTTTATTTTTTCACCAGCATAATAGTCAAAGAATATTTTTGGTTTTGTCGCAACAGTAAAACTTAAAGAAATTGAGTTTTATGCATTAGTTTCATCCCTCTTAGCTTAATTATATTTGAAACAGAAACATTTAATCGTCCTAGGATTTTAAAAAGAATTGAATTTGTACATCTTTTTTTTAGGAAAATTTTGAAAGATCTTGAAATTTAAGATAACTAAGCTTTAATATCTTACAATTTTGATTTTTTTATTGGTAAATCGCACTTAATTTTTTTGTAAAAAAAAATTTTTAATTTTTATTTTTAGTATAAAGCATTGTTATTAACCAAAGCAAATTAATTGATTTAACGGAAAATTTTTTTTGCCTTTGTTTTTTATTTTCGCAACAATAGAGGAACAACGGTCTGTGTTGCATTGAAAGTGTCGTTTAATGCATGGTGGCAATATAATATTTAAAACAAAACAAAAATTATGCAATTGCAATTTTAAACCAGTTTAATTGTTAACCCGTATAAAATGATGTATCAAGAAAATACACAAACATATTTTTTCTGCAGAAAAACTGTTGGAATTTTTGTTTAAAATTATTTTTCATATTTGAAAAAGGTAAAAGCGAATGACTGAAGCTAGAAAATTAAAAAAATGGATATTGATTTAAATATTCTTTCGTTTTTATGAAAAAAATTTTTAAGTATTTAATTGCATATACTCAAAAACTGCACAAATGTGTGTGTTCTTTTAATAAATTGCTTTTACTAGTATGGACAGATATTGAAATAAATAGTTTTTGCAATTTTTTCCTTAAATGGCTTTTAGTGGTAATTTGTTTAACTTTTTTATACAACAGCAGTAAAGTTTTGATGCAGAAAAAGATCTAAATAAATAGGCTGTAAGAAAAATCGCCCAAAGAAAAATTGCCCAAAAAAAAATAATGAAAATTCGCCCAAATGAGGAATCGCCCAAAAGAACATGAAAATTTACCCAAAAAGTCAAATATGAAATTTTGCCCAAAAGAAACGAAAAAGGGCCCAAAATAAAAATGAAAAATGACCCAAAAAGAAAAAACGAATTTTTTCCCAAAAAAAAAAAAAATTTTTAAATTACCCAATTTGCAAAACAGTGTTTATTATTCATATAAATTTAGTAACACACAAATGTAAATTTTATGTAAAAAATTGCATTGTATCTTCAACAGCTGCGCGACAGTATGGACAGTAATACCTATTTGAGCCCTCCACCAAACTTTGTGCACTATTCAATAGTTAAATATTAATTTAACACTGCATAGTTATAATTAATTACTCAAAACAGAATATAGCTTTTTGCAAGGTGGCATGTCATAAAGTCCGGTGTCGTACTGCCCATGGACACTGTGACACTTTTGAAAATGTCATAACATCCGTGGGCATTAAGACACTTTGCAAATGGACATTACGTCATATGGTGTAACAAATAGCGGCAGCGCTTACTAAAGCGTCTCGGCATAGCCGGCCTTCGGCCTGGCGCAAGTATTTTCTACTCTATGGTATAACAAAAACCGGCTTCGCTATCTAAAGCTTCTCTGCATAGCCGGCCTTCGGCCGGGCGCAAGGATTTTCTCTAAAGCTTCTCTGCGCAGACGGCCTTTGGGATTTTTTGCTTTATGGTATAACAAGTACCGGTTTCGATAAGTAAAGCTTCTAAAATCTGCCTTGTTTCCGAATGAAGGCCGACTTCGCAGATAAGCTTTAGTTAGCGAAGCTGGTCTTTGTTATATCATAGAGGAGAAAATCCTTGCGCCCGGCCGAAGGCCGACTATGCTGAGAAGATTTAGTAAGCGAAGCCAGTTTTTGTTATACCATAGAGTAGAAAATACTTGCGCCTGGCCGAAGTCCGGCTATGCAGAGAAGCTTTAGTTAGCAAAGCCGGTTTTTGTTATACCATAGAGGAGAAAATCCTTGCCCCCGGCCGAAGGCAGCCTGTGCAGAGAAGCTTTAGTTAGCGAAGCCGGTACTTGTTTTATCAAAGAGGAGAAAATCCTTGCGCCCGGCCAAAGGACGGCTATGCTTTCAAGTGTTTAAGCTATGCTTTCGAGTTTGTCCACGGACACTATAACACTGGACCTTATGACATGCCAACTTTTTGCAATATGTCCCGTTATTTTTATAAATAACATTTAGTAATTCGACGTATAATAATAAAAAATGATTTATACAAATAGTATGTAAGATTTTGACGAAATTTTAAAAATGAAAAATTCATATAATATTTAAAAAAAACGAAAAATCACCCAATAATAACGAAAAATAGCCCAAAAATGTGGGTCACTTTTCATATGAATTCAGGCCCAATTTTACATGGAATTTTTTTTGGGCGATTTTTCATTTATTTTTTTGGGCCATTTTTCTTTGGGCGATATTTCCTACAGCCAAATAAATATTGTCGAAAAGGAGTGTTTGGTGTTGGTATGAGTTCCATTTTTTGTACTAAAATAACGTTTTAAGACCCAGCTAAACCGTCATGCCTTGAAAATATTTGAATATTTGAGGGGTATAGATGCAAAAACTTCAATGTCCACTTTTTTCACAAACGTAACTAATAATACCTCTTAGTTGTATTTAATGAATGCTTCCAATTAGTGAATATTACATTACCAGAAACACTTTTTTCCCATAAAAAAGTATGTCCAAAAATTAAGAATTGATGCAAAAACGGCAATGTCCATTGGAGATTGTCGTTTTTGCAATTATCACAGTTTGTTAAGCTCTTTTTCTCTCAACTATTTGCGAAAATGCACGCTATTTTTTTTATTCTGCTTCTTTTTTGCAAAACAGAACTAAAAAGAAATTAAAAAATCTAACAAATTATTGTTTTTATGCAACAGTTAGTTTTATTTTTCATTTTATAACTTTGTCATTAGTCGTAATTATGGAGCTAAGTTGTTATGAAGTTCCTCCCAATCAATCAAGAAAAAACTAAGCCTTTGTTAAGTATAAGAATTGTATAACTACTGATGTTTTTAAGTACTTGCCCATGTAAAAAAGCAGCAATGTCCATTTGATTAGAGCAAACACAGCAATCTCCGCTGTATCCGCTGTATCCGCTATATCGATTTGGTTGAAACTTGCGTCATATCCTCATCATATTCTTATTAACTGAATAGCATGATATAAAATACATAAATATGAATATACTTTGAGCTAGACGTTTTTACTATTTATTACGAAAACTATAAATGTGGAAATTGCTGTCTTTGCATCACTACCCCTCATTTCATATGTTAAATAAAACCATATAGAACACAATAATTTACGAACGACGTTATATCGATATATCGAATTTTTAATAATTATTTAATTTTAAGGCCTATGCACACCGTGTTCCTAAAAGAGAATTTTTAAGACGGATCTCCATTAAATTTAACAGCAGGCAAGTATTTGAGGTTATTTATATACCGCGATAAAACTTCGCGTATAACAAATTTTTTTAATAATCTAAAATACACAGCAAACACGAATTTTAAGACTTGCTTGAAGACAATTCCACCATTCCCAAAAACAAATTAAAAAATCCCAAAAGCGGAATTTGTTAAGTTTAGAACCGAAAATTCTGGCAGTCGTGATCGAATAATTTTCCGATTCAAAAGCAATTTTGTTTCTGAAACACTGCAAATAAAAATTATAGCAATAGTAAATGGTACATTCTAATAAATTGGCAATTCTAATATTGGACTAAGCAGTTATTAAGAAAAGAAAATAAATAATAATAATATTATTATTTAAATAACACAAAATAATAATAAAGAGAAAGATGAAGTTATAGGCTAGCCATTTTGTGAAGCATAATCCATAATAGTTTTCCTAAATCTCTGTCTGTCTACAATAAGTTTTATATTTGAGGGCAACGAGTTCCAAAGCTTTATGGCATTGGTGAAGAAAAATCTGCTTGAATTCAAATAGTTGTAACGAGGCGGTATTAAGGTCACACCCCTGGCCGACCTATCGAATGAAATTTGTTCAAACAGTTATGTCGGTGATCAATCATTTAATAATTTGTGTAAAAATAGTAGGTTTCGCATGCGAAGGTAGTCCACTAAGTCGCAACCAAAAATCATGGTTCTCCAGGATGTGACACTACTAAATCTGTGATTACCGTATACATTAGTGCTGGGATACTATCGATATTTTCTACTATCGATATTTATCGATAGTTCAGATATCACTATCGATATATTGATATTACTATCGACTGAATGTTTGTACTTGTGCAGGAAAACTTTAACTAGTTTTTTTTTTATCAGACTACAGTTCGTTGTTTTTATCACTTAATTGAACGTATGATACACTCAAAATATTATGTAGTTAATTTCAAACGAAAATTCATTTTAAACAAATTAAAATTCATTTAGAAAACGGATCATTTACAATTCATTTAAAATAAATGATTTTTACATTAATTTTTAAATTTTTTATTTATTGAACAGCATATTCGTTAAAATTGAATAGTTGTTACTTTTAAAAAATATATTTCAACTAACAAAAAAAAAATACGGAAAAACATTAAGGGTCTTCATGATATTGCTTAAAATTACCATTTGTGCAAATGGGTAAACTTGCGAGACTCGTTTCATGAAGATCCTTTTTAATTTTTGTGTATTTTTAAACAATTAATGTTATTTCAATCAGAAACGTCAATAAAAAATATATTAAAAAAAAATAATTAAAAATATAATAAAAAACTTGAAATTTGTAAATTATAAATGAAATTTGTTTTTACACATGCATAAAGAAAGCCAAAAGACTAATATGCTTATATTATTACAAGAATTTATTGTTTGTGATTTATTTACACTTGAAGTTTTCATTGAAAACGGCGGTAAGCATTAAAAAAATTTGTCTGTATAAATGCACAATTGAACAGCGCGAGTCAAAATTGTTGGGCAAATTTAAGCAGTTTGTGTAAATGAATTCTCATACAATTTTTGACAGTTCATTTACGAGGGTGTAAGAATGCACAGTTTGCACAGTTTACGGACTTATAAACGATATCATGAGGACCCTTATTATTTTTTGGTAGTTTGTTTTTTTAATAACAAACATAAATGTTGAAAAATAAAATTATTCGTAAAATAAATATATTTTTATTCAATTTTAACAGTACCGAAAACGAACTTAATAACCTACAATCAGTTACTGTAATAATTTTATAATGTAGGTATGTACATACGCACGTTATTTTAGATGACAGTTTTTTAAAAATTGATTAGTACATTTCTGAAGGAACCGAAGTAGCAGGGACTATAAGATATTTTATTGCAACTTTTAATAATTAAGTTTTTGTGGCCATGTATAAAAAGGCGTAATTCAACGAAACCTGGCACAATTTTTTAGTCAAACTACTTTCAGAACTTTACGTAGGTATGTAACATTAAAATGGCTTTGGTTTGATTCCAAAATCTTTTGTATTTTTTTTAAGCCAAAATCTGGGTTGATAACTGACATTTCGAACGTGAAATTTTTTCCATAGTAATTTAACTGAACAATGATTAAAACAAAATAAAGAAATTACTGTTAATCCGAATAACAGACCATGTAAGTAAATTTTTTTGGAATAATTTATATCCAATATCACCCCTTTTAAGGAAGATAATATTAAAGAAAACATGCAATAATTCATTCTCACAAATAAGAAATTACGTTTGCACAACTTTGCAGTCTGATTGTTCATCTAAGTGAACAAATTTATGGGTAAATTTATAAAACTAGTAAAATCTTAATATTTTTATATAACAATATCGTTAAATAATCAGCTTTTAATAACTTTTACATTTTCGGTCACGGTGGACCTTTTGACGGAAATGCCCATATTTGACATTTCAGTCCCAATAAAAACATGTACAAATTTTGACTAAAAGGGCTTTAATTAGCAGTAAAAAGCACAGCTAAGCAATCCATACCAATTGCCATTCTTGCTTAATAATAGCAAGTAAAAATTTGCGGCAAAAAACTGTGTGTGTATAGCTGCTGTAGATGTCTTCATAGCTGTATTGTGAATAATATTAATATCGATATTGATATTTTTCCTGTCGATATTTTCGATATTTTAAGACTATCGAAAATATCGATAGTTTCCCATCACTAGTATACATACCTTATGAGTTGCATTGTTAAACGAGACTTGTAAATTAAGAAGATTGCACGAGTCCAATTTGCTATACACCACCGCAGAAGTAGTTATAAGGGGCAGAATTAACTGTACAATAAAACGTTTCTTGATTTCTGTCGGTCTGTAAACAGTACTGTGAACTACAAAATGAATATGATCACTGCATGACAGAGCGGAGTTGATGTGAAAACCAAGGTACTTTACTTTTTCCACATTGGCAAGTGTGGTGTCGCCTAAGCTAACAATTAGAAGCTGATTAAAATTTAGTTGCATTGTGCTGATGGGTAATAAAACTGATTTTACCGGATTCAGCGTAAGTTTGTTAGCTATAGCCAACTCATACACAACTTTTAGGTCATCATTAAGTTTAAAACACATATCATCAACAAGACCAATAAGACTAGATATATACAATTGGATATCATCAGCATATGCGTGAATGTTAACAAAATTAACGACATTTAATATACCGTTGATAAAAATACTGAAATAGGATGTACTGTGGAACTACAGTACATCCTTGAAACCTGACTCTCTTAAGCCGATAACAACCTTTTGTACGCGATCATTTAAGTAGCTACTTATGAGTTACACTGCGCTTCGACCTAAGCCAAAGAAGCTTTCTAATTTCCTAAAAAGAAGTGAATGAGCTACTCTATCGAAGGCCTTTGAAAAGTCCAATAAGCACATTAGCGGCGGCTCACCCTCATCATATCCTGGCCTGATATCATCAAGTACTTTAAGTACAGCAATAGCACAACTATGGTTTGAGTGAAGCCCAGATTTCAATGATTTTGTAATATTTAGTTTATATGTACATATAAAAGAAAACAAAGAATAAAAGAAGTCAGTTATTTATTATTCAACCAGCAAAAACTTGTTTTCGTTATTTAACTTATACATATATAGCGAAAACTAACAAGTTTCTGTAGAATCATATCTTAAAATTAATATAATTATTATTAAAAAAACATTATTTTATTGAAATAAAATCTTAAGTTTCGTAGATTTGAAGGCTAGAGTATGACGAATGGGAAAAAGTTGTTTGTAAGCACAATATGTCATTGCGACAATTTTTTTTTTTTTTTTTTTCTTAAGCAATTGATATCTTCATATAGACTTTACTAAAGTTTTGCAACAAGTAGTTGAGTATTTAACGAACACCTTGTCAAAACTTTTATAAAAGTAGACTATATATTTCAACTAGATAAAGAAACACGTAGGAAAATGCATACATTAGCACTACTTATGGTATACGTATGAAGATGTGTGTTATATATATAGAATTAAATACATACAAAATAAACTAAAAATAAGTTATTTATATCATGAACAAACTTTAGCTTATCTTTTCAAACATAAGTTAATGTCGCATTTGAATCACTTAAAGTAAACAAGGACATTTTACAGATACATATGGGCTAAAATATTAATTTAAGCAAAAAACATTCTTCAAGGCTTATGTTGTCGCCTAGAAGAGCTAAAATATTGTCATGTATCATATTATTGTAAAATGTTGTTTTTAAGAGATATTCATATGAAAATAAATTACATTTGAACAAATGGCTTGAAGGCAAACTTTGAGGGGCGGACGCCCCCCCCCCCCCCCTAAAACACAACTTATCGCTACAAAATTTTTTTTACACAAAGCTGAACCGATTTTAAGGGGGAGAATATAAGAAATCAAAAAAAAAGGAAATAACAGCCACCCTAATGTACATACATATGTATTTATTAGATTTTTTCGCCTACAAATTATTTAAGGGAGAGCGTTTTTATGGGTCCTATTTTCAATTATTGATCTATTGCTACAATATTTATTCATTACCTAGTAGCTGTCTTATGTAAATATCAACATCTATAGGAAAGTTATAGCATTTCGGTGCTGTGGTCAGGTAAGAATAGTATACCGTTTCTATTGCTCGCACCTTAAAATTTTCCGCATGAATCGAGTGAGTTGGATCAAAATCAGTGCAAAATAAAACAAAAAATGGATTTTCTCACACAAGTGTTCTGTATCTTTAGCTTACGAGAATTAAACTGTATTTTAATAGTTTTCCAGAAATTATTGAAAGGATGTGAGAACAGGAACACAATTTTTCAGCAGCAGACTTACTCCATTTTGTAACAATTCTAAAACAAAAATTGTTGTGTTACAATTTATGTACGAGACTTTTTATGTTTTGTACAGCGCAACTAAAAACTGGCAGTTGGACTTTTCTGTTCTTAACTATAGCTGGTTGAATAAATTGAGACTGTGGCCATATTACGGCGTACGTTAACGATCGAAATTACTATTTTAATTGTTTTGTAACTTCCGTCGATATTAAATGCCATAATTCTACAGTAAAAATAAAAGTATTTATAATAATTGTCCCTCTTTGTTTATGATAGTTTTCTACTAAAATTATTTATAAAAAAAGAAAAAAATTTACATATTTACATATAAAAAGTAGAGCCGACCCCATTTTATTGATCATTCCCAATATTTGTTACTAACGTACCTACCCGCTATCTCCATTTCTTTAGGGGGCATTATTGTGAAACTACGAATTGATTTGTTCCGATTTCAGTGATAACTTAAACGTTTTTTTTAAACTATCTCCAAATTTACTGGTCGCAAATTGCGCATAACTTTAACATAGACAGACAACCAACCTTCTGGACGGAAGGACATGGTATGATCGATTCAAAACGTGATTCCAAGCCGATCAGTATACTTAAAATTTAAACAAGCATAATGAATTTTTGTATTCAGTTTCCAGAGCATTTTAAAATTCTTCAACAACTTTACACAAAAATGTATAAGGATGTAACGGTGGGGGTGGGGGGGGTGCTTTAAAACCATGATAGATAAGGCCATGATCGCATCATTGCTCAACTGAAAGGGTGATAAAGCCATAATGGCCTTATTGCCCCATCATTGAGAGGTAAGGTCATATTTTTGTTTAAATTTTGCGAAATGAGAGATTTAGCCATATCTTTTTTCGCATATTTTTTCAGAAAATTGTTATGCATGGTGTAAACATTCTGTAAAAGGGAAAATCCTTAGTTATCATTGAAAAACAATTTTTTATTCTTGTGACGCACGCAGGAAATTTTTATTCAGCGAAGCCACCTGCCGCGTCCTACTGGAGGAAAAAACCCCTAAGCACGCAGAAAAACTTTAGTATGCGAAGCCAGATTTCAATACTTAATTTTAGTGTCTCCGGAACTGAAATGAGAGATAAAGCTATTTTCTAGTACTGCTAATGTGAGCCAAGGCCATGATGGGTTTTCTCCCATTCAAATGAAAAAAAAACAAAAAAGGCTTTATCTCCCTATTGAATGAGGGATAAAGCCATCATGGCCTTATCTACCATGGTATTTAAGCACCCCCCACCAAGGATGTAACTTGCGTATTCTTAACCTTAGACTTTGTCTTATAATTAAATAACAATTATACGTAATGTGTACAAAATTTTTTTTTTTTTGTTTTTACTGTTAGGACCAGCACTCAGGGGATGACCCCTACTAATGCATTGCATTTGTTGGAACTAGGAAAATAGATTATGGGAAGGAGGATAGAGGGAGTAGTGTTTGTGAACATTCGATTTGTACTTAATCATGTTGTAAGTGAGAGGGAAGACTTCTGCAGGAAGGTTATTCCACATACGACCAGTCCGGGAAAAAAACGTATTCTCTCTGTAATGCGTTGTACGATTCACCTGCCAATCGACCACATAAGGATGGGCTCTTGAGGAAAAACGTGTATTACGAACAAATGTACGGGTTTCGGGAACCAGATCCCTGATTTCGTCGGAACACATCCCATTGTAGTAACGATAAAACAGGCAAATACAACCCACATTGCGACGGTGCTCAAGGGAGTCAATAGAATTGGTTACTCTACTGTCACCAATGAGAACCCTCGCCCTCTCCTGAACGCGGTCGAGAAGCTCCAAAATAGACTTTGAAGCACCGGCCCAAACATGAGAGTTGTATTCCATACGCGGTCGGATATAGGTGGTATAAATAGTAAGGAGATCAGATGGAGTGAAGTATATCCTACACCGTCTTAGAAAACCGAGGCACTTGAATGCTTCTTTCGACACCTTGAATATATGTTCAGTCCATCGGACGTCACATTGTATCCTCATGCCCAGAACATCAAGAGATTCTGATTCCTCAATAATTATACCACTCATATATACAGATGAGGCACCTTGGTTAGTCGCGCGTTTATGCGTCAGCACGCAACATTGGGTTTTTCGGGCATTAAAATCGACCCTATTTGCACGACCCCATTCCGAGACTATGTCAAGGTCTCGGCCAAGCGTATCATTCACATTCTGCCTCACTGACATCGGATACGCTTGGTCTGCCCTCGAATGAGTACGAATGGCGAAGGTTGCTGTCATCTGCAAAAGAGTAGATAGGGTTTGAAGTTCGACAAAGGAGGTCATTTAGAAAGATAAGAAATAGAGTAGGAAAAAGAACGGAGCCTTGCGGTACACCTAAATGAATCTTGAACTCGTTTGACGAAACCCCATCTATAACAACTCGTATAGTGGGATCTCTGAGAAAACTCGATATAAATCGAGAGAAATTATCACCGACACCAAACGCAGCAAGTTTTGACAAGAGTGCACCATGCCAGACTCTGTCAAACGCCTTGGAAATATCCAAAGCAATTACCTTACTTTCGCCAAAATGGTGAATGGATAACAGAGCTAGTAAGTCTCTAGTAGAGCGACCTCTACGAAAGCCATACTGGCGGTCGCTTAGTAGGTAGTTTGACTCTAAATATTTGACAAGATGGTAATTTACCATACTCTCCATAACTTTGGAAAGTGCCAAACAAATTGCAATTGGGCGGTAATTTTCAGGGTTATTAGCGGTTCCCCTTTTAGGAATTGGCGTTACATTAGCAACTTTCCAGCAGACTGGAAATTCCGCGGCACGGTATAAAGTGCTGAAAAGATTTGCTAAGGGACGAGCTAGCGTCGAAGAGCACTGCTTCAAGACCAGTGCAGGTATACCATCCGGCCTAGGAGACTTGTTTACGTCGAGATCCGCAAGAACCCTTTTAACAGCTCGACCCCGAAAAAATATTCTAGGCATAGCTACGGATACTTTTTCGAGTTCGGGTAGTGGTTGATTGCTAGCTGGTAGGTAAGAATTATAAGCAAATAATTCAGCAAAACAATTAGCCTTATCAACCGGGTCCGTGAATGATCAGCCATCCTTTAAAACAGTTGGTGGTATTGAAGAACTAGCATTAACCCTTACTCTTTTAACGAATGACCAGAAGCTTTTACTACCCCGGGGAGCAGCAAGAACTTCAGCACGAAGACGTTGCTCGTGAAGAGTTTTTTCCCGTATAAGTACTTTGGCACACGAAGACCTTGCCATTTTGCGTAGCAATTCAGTATCAGCGTTTTTATTTTTACGCCAATTTCTGCATGATTCCTCTCTGGATCTGACTGCTGATCAAAACTAAAAGTAGCGGTGTTTTTAAACCTGTGGCCTATTTTAAATTGAGCGGTATTAACATCTTTTTATAAGTTTGTCGTTAAGTTTGTTTTGCATTTAAGTAAATTTTTTAATGTCGAATCATTGTTTTGAGGCCATATTCGACGGTCGTTGTTTAAAAGCTTGAATTAGAACTGTTCGGAAACTTGGAAACAGGAAAGTGATTTATTTTTTAATTTTCATTTGGTTTTCAAATTCCTTTGCCTTGTTAAATTGTCTTCTTTTATAATATCACCAAGTTGTTTGGAAACTTGGCGGAATCTAAGGTCGAATATTGGCGACTTCTCTATGTTTTTCGAATCAGAAAAAATAAATTTTTAAAAAATTTATTATTATTAAAAACCCCAAACCACTTTAATAGAGACAACCCCCTTTATTACATGACTTATTACACGCAGAGAAAAAATTTTGTTCGGCATTGCTACAGAAACTGCACTCTGTTTATTGTAACAATATATTGTTGTCGTACAAAAAAATTTTAATTTTTATTAAATATCAGCAATATTATAGTTACTGTAAACGTTTAAATGTTTATCGCAATTACAAATTTGAGTATTGTTGACCGAAAAATAATAATTTTTCTAACAACTGAATAATGATATCTTTGAAAACATATTAAATTACTTACAACCACTTAATGATATTAAGTAGCTATAACATGATAACCTTTAATATATAAAATAAATTTACTCATATAATATTTTGTTAGCGCCATTTGAAAAATAATTTTGCATCAGTTCAGTCGTAATATTTTAAAGAAATTGAAAAAAAGTTAACATTAGTTCAAAAAAAATAATTGTTCAATAAAATAGCATTGCTAAAAAAAATTTAATTTATTTTTTTCTTTGCGAAAGTGCAAGAAATATTGACCATTCCATGTAAGTTTAATGTTGTTTAAAAAAGAAAAAGTAAAAGTAAAAAATTCTATAATACAATATATAAATAATTGAAACCTACGACAAACGATAACAACGATATGGTTACTTTTAACAAAAACATACTCCATTTGAATCATAATATGATTACTTCTAAACTTATTATGATTGACATGATAATAATATGATTACTTCTTAACTTATTATAATTAGCATATTATTAAGGGAAAAATATTATGAATCTTATCATAATATGTTGCTCTTAGGATATGTTTACCACATTTATGTGTTTTCTTTGCGTGATAGATAAAATACTCGAATGTTTAAAAAATTTATAAACAATAAAGTGAAATTCCACGAGACAATTATCTGCACACAGAAAACAAATTGGTTGGAAAACGGTTGCAGTAATAAAATATTGATCAAGAAATACAATTTACTATTGCAACTATTAAAAATGTATAGATCTAACTGATTTTTATTTCTCTTGATTATTTAAACGTTATTCTAACTGAAATATGATTCCTTCAATTCTTTTATTAGTTATGATAACTAATTTAATTAATTTCTAAAAATTAGTACAAAAGGTAGAATCACAACCGAATTTAATACAGGGCAATACTGAATATTGGTCTTTGCAGTTAATAATTTGCTGTCGTCAATAAATTTTGTAATGTAAATGTTAATTCATTTATTGCAGCTAATTATCGATTGCTAGTATAGTTTCAATTCGAGTACAACAAATGAAAATATAATTATTTGGTATTCACAACCAAATAAAAAGCTATATATCCCAATTGTTTACTAATTTTCTGTCAAAACATTAAATATAATAAAATAATTTGAATTTTATATTAAAATAAAAAGTTTGCGTTCAAAAACGAAAAGTGTGCAAAAACCTAATAAATAGGGGTAAGTAATTTACGAATTTTTATTATTATGTACATTTGCACGTAGATATGTACATATGTATGTATTATATTTCTTATAAATACATACATATATGTACCCAGCTACCATTTTCAATCGAAAGAATCTACTGGGAATCTCATGAAGAGCATTAATCGTCGACGAGGGTAATTTTAAATCGTTAAAGATTCCTCGCACGGGAGAAACTGTTAAACAATCTGATTCCTCTGCGAGATACTTCTAAAACACAGCGAAAGACGCTTATATCACAGTGCAAAAAAATTCGGGTCATTGCCGCCAGCCTCAACATTTGCAACGCGAAATGAAACTAGAATAACGGTAGAGCAAATCTGCCTAAGGGTTTTGAAAAGTAAGCTTGGGTTCCCGAAATATGGGCCCCTAAAGTTATTGAATTTTTTGAAAAGTTGTTTGGTATACCTCAAAAAAAAAATAAATGTACTTCTGAGATAAAACATACATAATTTCAGATGTCTTCAGTAAAATCGTATGTCTATTCTTTTCTTAGGATATATTAATCCTCTAACACTCATTTTAAGAGGGTAATTTTTGTCCTTTTTTTAACTTCCCAACAAAAGTATACTTAAACGGCACTTTAGAAGGTTAAAAAGTTCCACGAATATTTTCTGCATAAAATTTTACTAGGGGTCTGTTAAGACCAAAAGTTCGTGCAATGTATGTAAAACGGATTTTCGAAATTCCTAGCCATGAAATTTTTGAATTTCTTGAAAACCTGTTTAACATAAATTGCATGAACTTTTGGTCTTAGAAGACCCCTAGTAAAATTTGATGCAAAAAATATTTGTGGAACATTTTAACCATCTAAAGTGGCGTTTTAAAATACTTTTGTTGGGAAGTTAAGAAAAATGACAAAAATTACCCCTTAAAATGAGTGTAACAGGGTTAATATATCCTAAGAAAAGAATCGCAATACGATTTTACTGAAGACATCTGAATTTTTTTTAGCTCAGAAGTACATTTAGTATATTTTTTTTTTTAATTATACCAAACGCGTTGTCAAAAAATTCAAAAACTTTAGGGGCCAATATTTCGGGAAAAAACCTTTGGCAGATTTGCTCTACTAATATGCTAGTTTCAGTTGGCGTTGCAAGTATTGAGGCTGGTTTGTTTTGTTTTATAGTGTATTGATCGTAGGCGAATTCGTTTGAGATTTCTTTAAAGATTTTCTAATGAGGCTTTCAGAAAGCTCACCAAAAATCTTATGAGACTCTTGTCAGAATTCCCTTACAACGTGTGGAATGCTTACACATATAACTGAGCCACCCAAACAAGAGCATCAAGCTTCTTTTTCATACAATTTATACGAAACAAACCTTAAGATAAGGCATTCAACAACAATCCTGTTGGAAAATCTTATTTGGCAGATCCTTACGTCGGCTTGTTTAAGTAAAGTTGTATTAACAAGTGAATTTTCATGTTTTAAAAACGCTCTTATTTAGGTAGCTCAGTAATTGTTATATGACTCATAAGGAGAGCCGCAAAAGGTTCATTCCAAGATTAAAAGACAAGCGTGTCAGAAAATATATAAAAAACTAATAAATAAAATATTTTGATGTTTTTATTATTGTTGGCCATCAGATAATCATCAAAAGATTATTTGAGGAGTTAGACAATCATCTAACTAACATCCTGTGATATCTGGGCAATATCTTAGGCATACATACATACGTACAATACATATACATATTGTTTATATTTTGCTCCGAGTGTACATTGGTCAAACAAATATGTTATAAGTACATAAGATAAAAATCGCTCAGTTTTTTTTTAGTGATTTTCATATTAATTTACAGCTTCAATCACTGTTGGTATTGTAATAACCACATGTTAATTATTCTGTTTTACTTCAGACACTAGAACAAGACGACATTATTGAAAGGAATTGCAGTGAACTCTGAAGCCAAAGATTATTTTTGTTGGTACATTAAGGGATAAGCTGTACACCTTTGGAAATCCGTTGGATGATGTGGAAAGCTGCATGTATGTATTTGTATAAAATTAAATAATTTGTAAACTGTACATAAAAATATTAATGAATAAACACACTAACAAAAAATGGAGTTTATTGCAATTATTTTGATTTTCTATCTAATAAATCGGGAAAATGGTTTATGTAACCGGTTAAAAAAATATATTGATAAAGACAATCAAATCTTTTGTTATGAACACCAATTATTTGTTTATTCAGTTGCATCTGTCATATATTCGGGTGTAAGCATAATTTTGATTTCATAATAATCTAATAAAATATTATGCTAAGCAACGAAATTTTCAGTAATTGTAACCGAATTGTGTGATAGTACATGCAACCGACAGAATTCGATTGCCGCCAAATTCGGTTGTGATTACGAATCTGGTTTCTCTGTGTGGTATACTACGTTTATACGTAGCCTATTCGCGAATAAAAATTATTTGCGATTAACTAACTTACTGTTTATATGTCTATTTCTTAACGAAAATTGTTATTTTTAAGTGATGCCAGATGGAAAATTTATTCACTTAGTAGCACTGTATGTATATAAACTTTTTATTTTTTAAAAGGAAACAGATAAAAAATTATTGTGTATTTTTAAATTTATTTGCACATTTTTGATTTAATTTTACTTTTGTTGACATATGAATGCCACATCGAAATAAAAACGTAAAACGGTTAAAAGTGTGGCAATGCGTAAAGTCTTATTTGCAAATAGTGTCGTTAATCAGGAATTGTTTTCATGAGTTAGCTATTCGCAAATAAAAATTTAATTCACTGTTTATGCGGCAATATTCTCTACTTGCAATATATTTATTTGCGAATAAGTGGTGCGTATAAACGTAGTAGTAGTTAAGTTAAATAATATACCGATTTCACAAATTTTAATCCGCTTTATTCTTTAAAAACAGAAGCTTATGCATCTGAAATTATACAGATATTCTTAAACATGCGACCTCTTCTACAACAAAAAAGATCTTTTAAATTATGATGTAAATAAAAATTTAATTATACACACTATCATACCTATTTATCTGTTGTTATTTCTTATTTAGGCATATCACTAAGTGTGTATGGGAATGTGTGTATTTTGGTTATTTATGCATTTGTTGTTTTATAAACTCATTTATATTTCAATGTATTCCCAAAGTGCTTCTATTGAATGACAAAACTGTGCCTATTGTTTATCATTCCTCTTTCAGCATTTTTGTTTTGTTGTTTATTTTGCATTTGAGGATTTTTCTGTTAAAATTTACAACATGGCTGTGCTAATAAATAAAGTACTTAACAAGTTATAAATACTAATTTTGGAGTGTATTGTTTTATAATCACTTGTGTATGTAACACTGTGCATTGGTATAATTGTGTTATGTTGTTTTTGGTATATTTGTGTATATGTGAGTGTGTGTGTGAGCCCGCCATATTAACGACAGAATTGTATTATATCGGTATACAAAACGTGGCACAGTGCTTTGATTCGAGATATAGGTTGGACATATAATCATTGCTTACAATCGGAAATTTACTAGAAAAAGGAAAACTGTATATGAAATAATTTCAGAATTTCACTTAAAAACAAATATTTTATAATTTTTTTGACTCAACCTATAATCGCTAACTGAGCTACCTAAATAAGAGTGGCAAGCGTCTTTTTAATGTCAAAACTTTTAATTTTCACACAGTTTCTTCTAAACAAACCTTTAGAACGCGAATTCAGCAGCATCCGCTTGGAAAATCGCATTTGACTGGTCGCTGTATCGGCTTGTTTTATTGAAAATGAGGTGGCATTAGAATTTTCATGTTTAAATAAAAGCTTGCCGCTCTTGTTAAGGGAGCTAAGTTAAGATTATGCTTTTTAATCTTAGTAGCTTTAAAAAATGTCTAAGTTCTAATGTTATTGAACGTTCGTTCCACTGATTTTCATCGAAACTGCAAGTTTAAAAAAAATCACATACATATTTATCAATGCTTGCAACTATCACACTCTGTCTGCGCACCAAGTTACGGAAATTGTGAAAAGGATTTACTTTATTCTGGGTTAGAGCTCGCGGCTCCCAGGGTTCGTTACAAAAATGTATTTAATGACCAGAGAAATGAAACACCGGACTCGCTCTTTTCTTCAAACTTTATAAACCGTACGCTCAGTTTGTTTATTCTTCTTAATTTTAAAATTCTTCTACAATTATTGACAAACTAAATATAACGTAGAACACAAATGACGGACACGACACTCTCGGGACGGAACCGACAACACACACGAGGATAGCGACGCGACACACTGACCGCTTGACAGAAAGGCCAAAGTAGCCAAGGAAAAGGCAGAAGACAAACTAAGAGAATTTAGTCTACACCGTGTTCTCTTGCTTTGCAGTCGTTACCGTGCGTGCTACTTCACGTCGAGAGAATTTAGTCTACACCGCTGTTCTCTCGAGATTCAGTATCACCCTGCTCTCTAGCGCGGTCTCACGATAGTCAGGAAAAGGTCGGAAAACAAACCAAGAGAATTTGGTCAACACCGCTCTTCTCTTGCAATCTGTACCAGTAACGAGTGGGATCACATGAAAGAGGTGTAACCTCTCTTCAATGAACACTAGATATTATTTAGCTGTAGCGGTGTAACCCCTCCCAGCTAAGTAAGACCTTACCCGTCTGCCAGCTGCCGACTGACTGACTTGCTGGAGGTCCACACCATGCGTTAAGGGCATAATAAACCTCACAAAATGCTTGGCAAACACACACATTATTTCCGTTTGGGGTTTGCCAATAAACGGCACAAATATTCTCCGTTCAAACATTAATTTTCATTTTTGTTTTGTTTTCAATGAATTCAGATGCCAATAGTGCTGCGGCAATTTTGTTGCTTTTAGCTTAAAACGGAGAAGAAATTATAAAATAAAGGCAAACAATTTAAAGTAAACAGTTGTTAAACAACGAGCTGTTTTGTGGCAAGCAATACCACTAAAAAAATTCAATTTAATATTAAAAATTAATTGAATTGAATACAATTAGCATTAGACGCCACAAAAAGTTTGACAAATATCCAACATGTCTGCCAAATATTAAACATTTTTAATATTTCTGCAAACATTGCTTCAAATGTTTGTCCAAACAGCAAACACCCCAATTAACAACACAAAATGTTTGTACAAACGTAAAATTTTGACATGTTTGCCATGCCATTTGTGAGGTTTATTATGCCCTTTACTCGCTTTTTCGCAGCATACGGAGCTGTCAAAAAAGTAGAATCTGTGTAGTTATACGTAGTAAGTTACATGCACAAAAGCGTAGATGCCTTCAGGCGAAAAGTAGGTTTACTTTCCACTTTTGTAAGCGTCACAAGCAGCGTTCGAACAAATCAGCTGATTTTGACATATTAAATTTTATTTTTACTTGTGCTGCTGCTGCATAAAAAGCGTTGCATAAGGTTATAAAAGCATGCGCTGCGTGGAGGCGAAAACGCGTGTTATGGACCTCCAGCTTTAATGGTGCGTACTCCTCTTTTATACTGTTTGCGTACATTTACACATACATACTAAAGTAATTATGTATCATGGTTGCTCATAAGTGTATGTTGTCGGGCCCCATTCTTTCCTACTCGCCACCAGATGGCGGAAGCCATCGGTCCGTTAATTTCAAAAACTATTACTAGCCCTATGGCACTATTATACAATGACATGTATGTACATAATTTCATTCTTATCTAATACAAACAATAATAAAAGGAAACAATAATAAAACCAAAGGATAATATAACCAATGCGATACGGTATAATACGAAAAATAATAATAAATTCGAATAATTATGATTCATCTTGGGCCGGGTTGGTCTGGTGTGGTGGTGTAGTCTAGGGTATGTGACTCAAAAACGAGGGCTCCGGCTTTTGGTCGTCACAAGGTCTTACTACATGGTGGATGTTTATCTTTGGTTGACAAACAAAAAGCTTTAAAACCCCCTCTGAATGTGAGCGCAACCAACACACGAATGTAGAAATATGAGTGTATAATTCGGCAAGATTAAAAGATTACACACTCGCCCACTGCTTAAAAGCTAGAGCAATCTAACCTTCGCTGCTTTTTGAAAATAAAACAGCACTTTCTGAGTAGCAACAGCACCTAGGGATAATTCTCACTCAGGCCTAAATCTCCCACAAGCGAAGAAAAAACAACCCTTTAGTGGGATTTTCAAGATATTTCTTTCTGCGACTTTGATTAGTTTATCCCAACCATCATATGATCCCCGAAAGTATTTTTTCAACGAAAAAGCACAACTTCCACGAAGAAAATCTTCCTGAACCAATAGTCTGTCCGGTTCCGTGGCGCAAACTAATAACTTTAATAATAACTTTGAAAAATAGAGTCTGATAGTTCTAAAAAAGATCAACCACATTGACTCAAAGTGTATTTAATTGAACTCTTTGATCGGTTTGTTAATTGCAATAAAATATTAATGCCCGTATTCATAAAAAAATTTCAAATTTAATAAAGGTTTACAAAACAAATTTTCTATGTTGACTTTCCCTAATAAACGTTGGTACACGATTATCAAAGTTGTCCACTGTGCGCTGTAAATACTGTCAACATTATTAAAATTTTTGCCAGCACTAGTACACTGGAAAAAATTATTAAATTACATAAGTTGTGTTAAGTGTTTTAATCAAAGATTTATTTTACCAATGTTGTCGAAAATATATTTTTTCTCTCAACGTAAATATTTGTTAAGCCCTAATCTTAAAAGTGTAAAAAATTACTTATTCAACTGTGCTTTATAATGTCATTTATGGGGATATTAGTTTTATGTTCCCCCTTAGCCTATAGTGGCCAGTTTCGACCTTCTGGTTGACTTCAAAATGCTCTGTGGAAGCATACTACAAAATTTTGTTCAGGATAATTCGTCTTCTATCTATCTTCTATCTATCTATCTATCTATCTATCTATCTCTTCTTCTTCTATCTATATATATAAAATAGAATGTGTGTATGTATGTATGTATGTATGTATGTATGTATGTAACGTATGGACTCCAAAACGGCTGGGCCGAATTTGATGAAATTTTCAGGGAATCTTCAGAATATTCTGGCGGGTGACACTGTGAAGTCTGATTTTTGATTTTCGGTCTGGGGGCGGAGGCGCGTGGCAAAATCCAATTCTCATATTGCACCACCAATGACATCTATATAATTTGGACGATTTTTTCTTTAAAATGATCGCCATGGTCCAACTTAGATTTATACGAAAATAAAATTTTGCCCCGCCCACTTTAACGCCCACTTTTTAAGAAATACCTAAAATCAGAATTGATTTGACAAATTTTTCTTTCAAATGTTCGTATCAATCCATTTTAAGTTTTTATAGAAATAAAAATTTACCACGCCTACTTTTTAGGTTTTTTACGAAAGGAAACTTTTGCCCCGCCCACTTTTTTCGATTTACCTAAAATCAAAAAACGCCCCCATCGATTTGACTAATTTTTCTTTTAAATGTTCGTATTAATCCACTTTACGTTTTCATGGAAAGAAAAATGTACTACGCCTACTTTTACGCCCACTTTTTCTAATAAGCGCATAACTTGAGACCGGCTTAACCGATTTAGACGATTTTTTCTTTAAAATCATCAACATGGTCCAACTTAGCTTTTACGGAAAGAAATTTTGGCCCTGCTGACTTTAACGCCCACTTTTTTCGATTAACCTAAATTCAGAAAACGGCTCCATCGATTTGACTAATTTTTCTTTCAAATGTTCTTATCTTTTTAACGGATTTTAAAAATCGAACGCAAACATTTTTCCTAATTTGGACAGGACAACGTCTGTCGGGTCAGCTAGTATATAATATAGTTCGTTGCTCCCATAGCTCACGTTTATTTTGGGATGCATTTGGAGACAATTTTTTTTTTTTTGGAATTACATAAAATCCGTTTAAATAAAAATTAAATAAAATTAAATGAAAATCTTTGATAAGTTGTTGATATATTTTAAAAGTCTCTATATATTGACACATGTGCTGTGTGATTATAGCATAAAAACTAAGTCCAAACTAGACAACAGGCTATAGCATCTTCAAATATCAACGTACCTTTATGATTTTCTCACCGTTTATGTGAATGCATTTCCCTTTTATGCACATGCGTAACGCTGGGTCTCCACGTAGCAATTTTTATTGCTTAGTACAAGCAAAAACGTCGGCAGAACATTGACAGAACAATGGAGCAATAATTGCTGATTTTATTGCTGGAGAACACTTGAAATTGCTTTGCCATAAATTTTAAATTTTCACCGCGAGTAGTTGTATAACGTTTAGTGGCTGTATTTATAGCAAATGTTTTATGTTGTGTTTTGAAGTGGTTGTTAAATTTTCTTTTTTAAATTAATAAATTAAATTAAAAAAATAATTAATGGTAATTGTCGTAGCTGTGTTTTAAATTACTTTTTTTTATTTGCATTTTAAAAAAAATCTAAAACTTGTATTGTTCTACTGAAAAAAGTAAAACCAAATAACATAGCTGCCTAAACAAGAGCGGCAAGCGTTTTTTTAAACATGCAAATTCTATTGCCAATACATTTTCAATAAAATAAAACGACTATGCGATCCACCAAATAAGATTGTCCAGCCGAGTGGTGTTAAATTCGCGTTCTAAAGGTTTGTTTTGTATAAACTGTATGAAAATGAAAAGTTTTGACATAAAACAGACGCTTGCCGCTCTTATTTCGGTAGCTCAGTAAGTCGTTTGCTTTTGCTTATAATGACGTTTATTCCAAAATATAATATATAAATACTTTTTCTGTATTTTGTTGAAGTATCTTTTCACTTGGCGGCTTTTTCTTGATTGCTTTTTTTAAAAAATAAACACAGACATAAATTAACAACCGCACAGAGAAATGAAATGTCAGACAAATGACAACTGATTTGCCAGCAGATTACTAAGCAATAATTGCTCAAGCAATCAGAAGAGCAATCATTGCGCAATGGATTGAAACTCATGGCAATTTGCGGTCTATACGTCGCAAATTTAATGGAGCAATTAAATTTGACGCTTGCCGCAATAAATATTGCTACGTGGAGACCAGGGGTAACAATTCAATGAGTACCGAATAACATAGACGTACACGCAGAAAAGAATATGGCTGGGTATGGTTATGGTTATGGTTAAGGTTAACAATATATTGTTGTCGTACCCAAATAATTGTAATTTTTATTTTTTATGTTTACAGTAACTAAAACATTGCTGATATAATATCCCAGTAAAAAATGAGCTCCAAAAGGAGCAGGTTTTATGTATGAATTCATACCGCAAATCACTTCAAGCCTGATGATGGGATGCCTGATTTTTGTATGGGGTGTTCCCGGTTTGGAGGACTTTTTTCTGCTGACAATAAGCGCTTCTTTTAACATGCAAACAAAGCACTCCTTAAGTGCTTTTAAGGGACTTACTATATTAACATATTCATTAATGTTTTGCTTTTACTTTTGTTTAAATGACTATATCATTTGCTGCTTTATAAAAGCTCTTTTATTGATGCGGTCGATTACGCGCTTTTTCTCTTAAGTGCTTCAAAAAACCCAAACTTTTTACTGGGATTATAGTTACTGTAAACATCAATGTTTATTGCAATTATAAATTTGAGTATTGTTGACCGAAAAATAATCATCTTTCTAAAAACCAAATAATGATAACTTTGAAAAAATATTATATTACTCAAAACCCTTTCAAATTATTTAATAGTCATAACATGATAACTTTCTATTCTTGTACTCGAAATATGTTTATGATGCAAACATTATATATTTACTCTAATAATATTTTGTTATCGCCATTTGTAAAATAATTTTCAATCAGTGCCGTTTGTTTAACCGTACGATGCATACCCAACTTTTTCTACGAGAACACACACCCGGGATACGTTTGTACCTACTAGCTTATTTTGGCTTTTTCTTATGTTTAAATGGTCCAATTTAATTTATTTTTTTAAAGCGTAAATAAAAAATGTTTTAGTTTTGTTTCATGCAAATATTCTACATGACTCAAAAGATATAAGCAAAAGAGTGCATGCAGGCAACTATTATTCAAGTGATAAACAAGTGTTTGTAGTATTTTGATATTCTAACGGTTGCTTTTTGATGTTGTTATGCATTCGCCATTATTTAGCTGATCACCAATACCGAGTGCACAATATGTAACAATAATTCATAATTTTCATTTTTCAAATAAAATAATATATTTTAAACACACTATTAAATGGTTTGTTGCCTTTTATTTTGATATAAACTGGTGTGGCACAAACGTATACCGGGTGTGTGTTTATGTAGGTGTCGACTTTGGAAGCTCTGATCCGAATTGCATCAAATAACCTTTAAACAAATTAAAAAGAAATTACTTATGTTTCCTAGATCCGAAATCTCTATTCCTAAAGTTAAGCCGTTCCTGAGTTATAGTACTGCAAAGTTGCAAGTGGATACATTTGTACCCGGGTGTGTGTTCTAGGGTTAAACTATGCCTATCGACCTTTTTGTTAGTGTGTGGTCCAAAAACTATCAAAAAAAAAAAATATCAATTAAAAAAGTTTAAAAAAATAAAGAAATTGTATTTCCATTAAAAAACAAGTAAGAAAGTATAGTCGGTCAAGCCCGACCATATGATACTCTACACCACAGTATTAATAAACACATCATGCTAATGTGTCCATATTAATATGGATTTATCTATGTTTAAAAACTTTATTAAAATCGGTTTGAACGTTTGTGAGAGGCAAAAATTACCCCTACCTCCCTTTGTGGTCCTATTTTTTAAAAAATGCATACCTTTGTGTCCATACAGAAATGGTCCTATCTATGTTTTAAGTTCGTTAAAATCGGTTTGACAGTTTCTGAGAGGCAGAAATTTCCTCCTATCTTCCCTCGTGGACCTACGATTTGGTCCATTTTCAATAGAATTGGTCCTTCTGCCAATAAAAATCCATGTCCCAAATTTTGTCAAATTATCTCCGAAATTGCGACCTGTACTTTGCGCACAATGTTACATGGACAGCCAGCCAGCCTGCCAGCCGGACGGACATCGTTAGTTCTATTCAGAAAGTGATTCTAAGTCGATCGGTATACTTTAAGGTGCGTCTAGGACCAATATATTGAGGCGTTACACACATCAGCACAAATGCATAATACCCTTTCCACTATATCCAAAAAAAAATAAAAAATCGATAAAAAAAAATTAAATTTTTTTTTTATTGTTGTCAGCACCACTGTATCATAATACAATTGCTTTAAATTTGTTATGATTAACATGATAATAATATGATTACTTCCCCAGTAAAAACTTCACCTACGAAATAATGTTTTGAGTAATCAGAAAAGCATAAAAGCACTACTGAAAGAAGCAATGAATTTTATAAGGTAAGTCCTAAAATGAACCCATTCAAAAGTAAGTCACTATTTTTTGGCTACAGACATCCAGAAAAAAGTAGTTATAGAAGTTATTATAGAATAATGCTACTAAATAATGAGTGAAGAAGCTATTAATTATGAAAAAGTAAGCGAAGTTTTTACTGAGTCTTAACTTATTACGATTAACACGAAAGGAATATGATTAAGGGAATAACGTTATGATGTTATATTACGAATATATTTGGTCATAATATGATTCAATAACAATAGTAATATGGTGACTACACAAATCTTATCATAATATGTTGCTCTTAGAATATGTTTAACACAACCATGTTTTTTCTTTGTGGGTACTTCTTCTAGTTTTCCAATCCATAATTTGCTATATTTGGCGCCCATATTTTATCCACTATTATAGGAAACTTTAAAATAAGAAAAAAAGTTAATTTCTTTTTTACTTGAGTTCATCAAATAAAAATGGCAAAAAAATTCAAAATTAACAGTTCAAAAAAAGTTAATTATAAATAATTATTTAAAGTACGTGAAACTCTTTAAAATTTAACTACACGGGCCTAATACTTTGACATGAAATTTACTATGTAATCAAGGGTGGTATTAAATATCTTATTTGTTTATTACGAGTTTTCATTTATATCAGGAAGTTGTTCATACATATGGAAATATTTAATTTTGATCTGATCTATAGTTTTAGGTATTGAATTAGACTAACAAAATTATTTGCATTTGGTTTCTTATGGAACTCCTCAGCAATGTTTTTTTTTTGGTATAAAAACGTTTTAAATATTTATTGGTTTCCTATAAATGTATATGAACAATTTCTTTGATTCTTTTAAGATTTTATTGATCTGTCTTAATGTATAAACTCAATTTGATTAAATATTTATAGAATCATATTTGGTTGAGCCCAACTGACACAATTTTTAATTTTTCTTCTCGGTGTATCATTGTACATAAATCAAACGTTGCTTTTTTTGTTGCCTCTTTTGTGTTGGTTTTAATTATGATTTTTTTTTACATTTGTTTTGTTCATTTCCAATAATTCAGTTTGTTTTCTGTGATTTTTACAAACGAAATTGTGGTAACTTTCGTTATGGCACTTTTGGGAAAAAGAAATCAATCATAAATATGCTTTTGAAATGATTTAAAATAACTGCTTTGCTAACAAGCTTATATCACGTTATTTAAAAACAAAAAGGATTTCGCGTTAAACAAAAAATGTTTATGATATTCAATATCTGCAACAATATCAAATTTTTATATATTGTTGTATAAAAAATTGCTTCGATTTAAAAAAAAAATTAATAACTTTTTCGTTTACATATTCCTTTTATTATTATACCCTCCAACACAATTTGTTGTGAAGAGGTATACTAAGTTTGTCATTCCATGTGAAACTTTTTTATTATTCATCTCAGACCCTATAAAGTATATATATTCTGGGTCCTTGAGTAATTCTAAGTCGATTAAGCCATGTCCGTCTGTCTGTCAGTCTGTTGAAAACACGCTCACTTTCAAAAAACCCAAAAGAAATTTACAAGCTTGGTGTTAAATTGCTTGTAGTTATCCTAAGCAGTTTGGTATTAAAATCCAGCAAAATCGGTTCAGTAGGATCAGAGCTATGAATCAAAATATGGAACCACCACCTAAAAAAAATTTATAATTTTGTTACAAAAAGTAACATAAATGGTGGAAAAATGCACGGAATGATATAAGATTTCGCAAAAATTTGTTATATTCGACTGGAAGTCACGCTGTTAAATTTCGCGAAGATCCGTCCATAATTTACCCTAGGCCCCACTCCCGGAAAACAGTTTAGTACGCCTTAACCTTCATAAGGTCTTCAAAATTGCTGACGTTAACGGTCTTCGGGTCAAATTTGATCCAAATAAAAAATTGTATTTAAAAAGTTGATATTTTATTTCTAGATTTATTCCATTATTGAAGCTGTATTTATTGTTAACATTTATTGCGAATACAAAAGTACATTTAACATAAAGTGGTTGTATTTGTTCTGTGACATAGTTGGCACCGACTTGTTTTTGACTGGTAAACATATTTTATCCTAGGTTTTGGTTGAAGATGCCGGGTGCTGTTCCTGCTCAGCTACTACATGCACTTTTTTGCAATTTTTCGTGAAAATTAGTCTTTCGGTAAAACCTAAATTTTCTAAGAAATGTCGACGTTTGGCAAAGTAGTTTTCGTTCTAGTCATGTTTAGCCATTTTGAATGATAGTCATTAGTTGCCAAAAGCTCTCGTGGCAGTTCAATCTTGTTTTTAAATATAGTTCCAAATAAAGTAATTTGATTCTCTAGCAATTTTTGTCCCAATTAGTGCGATGCAAAACAATTGTCTGCAGTCATACTGTGACATTTCAAACCAACTCATGCACACATTTGTTTATTTCAGGCAAAGTTCCTATTTATTTGCCTGTAACGGTTGTATATTCCTGGCATAACTAATCGGCGGCATGAAATAACCCCCCCAAAAAAATAATGAAATAACCCCCCAAAAGTTTGTACAGAGAACAACAAAAACTATTTTTTGGGGGTTATTTCATTTTGTTTGGGGTGTTATTTAAATTTTTTAATTGGGGTATTATTTCATATGAAATTATCCCCCAAAAAATCATTATGAAATAAAGTCCCAATATATTTTTTGGGGGATTATTTCATTTTAAAATTTATAATGAAAAAGTTTTTGGGTGCAAGGATTTATCCTCTTTGGTATACAGAACACCGGCTTCGATAATTAAAGCTGCCCTGCATAACCGGCCTACGGACGGGCGTAATGGCTTTCTTCTATATGGTATGCCAAACATCGGCTTCGCTAACTAAAGCTTCTCTGCGTAGCCGGGTCGAGTCGGTATTTTATACTATAGAGGAGAAAAAAATACCTGGCGCTATGCAGAGAAGCTTTAGTTAGCGAAGCCGGTGTTTGTTATATCATAGAGGAAAAAGTAATTGCGCCCGGCCGAAGGGTGGCTATGCAGAAAAGCTTTAGTTGGCGAAGCTTGTCTTTGGCATATCATACCATGCTATCTATCGCGTGATTCTTTAAAGCAAAACTGTATAATTAATTGTATTGCATATATTGGGCTATTATTTCATTTCAGAAATTGGGGTTTTATTTCATATGAAATAAGCCCCCAAAAAATAGGGAATTATTTCATTTATGTTTGGGGCGTCATTTCATTTCGTTGGGGGCTTATTTCATTTTAAAAATTGGGGCTTTCTTGCATATGAAATAATGCCCCACGCTTTGGGGGGTTATTTCATTATTTTTTGGGGGGTTATATTTTGGGGGGGTTATTTCATGCCGCCTAACTAATCAACCTATAGATTTCATAGCTCACGTATTGGCGCAAACTTCTCTTAAATTTGGCGTTCACTGCGAGTATCCTTGTTGTCAAATCTTGGTACTCTCGAAAGGTTTTTGAATAAGTTTTATTTGATCTATATATACAATTCAGTAAACTTCAGTCCAATCAATACCAAATACATATTTTCCGTTTTTATTAGTAAACTTCTTAATAACGCATGTCACAGGAGGTGAAAAAAAAAAATAAATAACAACTTAAAATTTTCTTAATTCAAGATTTTTGCTAAAGGTCAAATATGACCCAAAGACCCTAAATGCAAAAAATTTTATAAATATTTTTTCCATCAGTATTTTTTTCTGAAAACCTAACGTAAATGTTGTCATTTAAAATTAAATAAAAGTCATGAAATATGAAAAATATAGGTCACTTACTCATCGAAAAAATTTAACTTTTATTTTAAAATGGGTCAGATCTGACCCGAAGACCTTATGAAGGTTAAACCATAAAAGATAATGCTATCATAACAAAATTTGGTACATCACAGTTTAATAGGACAGTTTAATACGACTATTAATTTTCGTACAGAGCGGTCCATAATTAGCCATAGGCCCTATATAAACCCCTTCTACCGGAAAAGAGTTTAGTACGCGTTAAATCAAACCTAATAATGCTATCATAACGAAATTTTGCACATCATAGCTTTATATGACTAGAAACCAGACTGTAAAATTTTGTGAAGATCGGTCCATTATTTACCATAGGCCCCATATAAACCCTACTCCCGGAAACAGTTTAGTACGCCTTAAATGATAATTAATAATGCTATCATAACAAAATTTTGCAAATCACAGTCTTGTAAGACTAGAAATAAGAATGTTAAATTTTGTGAAGATATGTCTATTATTTGCCATAGGCCCCATATAAACCCTACTACCGGAAAACAGTTTAGTACGCCTACAATCATATTTAATAACGCTATCATAACTTAATTTGGTACGTCACAGTTTTATAGGACTAAAAAAAAGTCTATAAAATTTTGTGAAGATCGGTCCATTATTTACCATAGGCCCCATATAAACCCTACTCCCGGAAACACTCCCAGAAACAGTTTTGTGCACCTAAAATCATAATTAATAATGCTATTATAACAAAATTTGGTACATCACAGTTCTATAGGACTAGAAATTAGACTATAAAATTTTGTGAAGATAGTTCCATTATTTACCATAGGCCCCATATAAACCCTACTGCCGAAAAACTGTTTAGTACGCCTAAAACCGTACAAAACAATGCTATCAGAATAAAATTTAATACTTCACAGTTTTATATTACTAAAAATCACAATAATAAATTTCGTGATGATCGGTCCATAATTTACTATAGACCTTATATCAGGCGCGGATTCAGGGGGGTGGGGGAAATAAGGAAATTTCCCCCCCGTAAATTATAAAAATATGTTTTGTTAATTTCGATAATACAAGAATTCCCAATAATAATATTTTTTTTAATGTACACAATTTTTGAAAATCCCAGCAAGGGTTTTTTTGTTTTTTTTTATGGAATCTCTAACGAAATTTTCAATAAGTATCCATATCTTAATCCTAATAGCTATTTATTAGATATTTCCAAAGAAACATCTAGTTTACCATATTCAATTACTTATTATTCTACATTCAATCCCAGCAGGTGCCATCTATATCCAAAGCCTTAACGTGTGACTTGATAATGCGTGCGGTTGAATTATTAACAAGCCTTAGTATTTGCAATATTTATGTTCATATATATTTATGTGTTATATGAATCAAAATTCTTTTCGATAATTTTTGACGAAAGCACGGATTTGTCGGGGAAAATCCAGATTTCCTTATCTTTAAGATATTTCAACATACAACAAAAAATTTTAGGAAAGAATTTATTGGCTTTGTTGTAAACGCATATAAAGAGGCTTTAAAAGATATTGATGACGTTGATGTGTCAGTTGTGGCGAAGGCACTTTCATCAACAGTTCTTAAAGCTTTGACAAATTTTGGTCTTGAGCTAAAAAATTGTGTAGGAGATGGAACAGATGGGTGTCCTCTGGAAAAGCGACAAATGTGAAACAAACGCCTTGCTATTCCCATAAATCGAACAACTCAATTTTTAAAAGCGCCATTAATACAAAAAGTTGTATCATTTGTTAAAGAAACGACAAAAAGTTTTAAATATAATCATCCCAAGCGAAAAATAGTTTTAGCAAAGTATTTGGGAGCCAAACTCTCTTCATTATGTGTCTTTGCAACAAGTGTACATCATATACTAGAGGCTTTGGAAAAAATATCTGAATGGAGAGGTAGTATCTCTACCTTTATATTAAGGAACTCACTTAGTACTCTTAAATTTATTTGCGGAATATACATATTAAGTGTGATATCTATTGTAACACAGCCACCTAGTATCATTTTACAAAAGCAAGATATATATCAAAATTTTAATCATGTGAAGAAAAAAGAAATAAAGCCGAAGAACAATTTAAAGCGATTTATGAAAAAGTTAAAATTATTTGGGTTCAAATCGAGGTTCCTATCAAAAAGAGAAGATTTGAACGAAATAATCACATCCAAAATGTGAAGATTACTTCCGAGTTGTGGGTTACATTCCTCTTATTGAATTTATTTTAGAAGATCTCAAAACACCTTTCCCTATAGATATCCTAAATGTATTGAAGATACCTAAACTTCTACCTCAAAGTGTAATCAAGTCATATACAGATACAAAAATTGTTAAAACCACAACTAGCTGTTGAGCTAGTTGTAGATGCTTTAATAAACTGTGATGAAGATATCTACCCAAATCCAAGAAAATTATTTAAAATTTTCGTTTCAATGCTCGTCAGTAAAGCTACGAGCGGGAGGTTATTTCCTACCCTTCGTCGAAATAAAACATGGCTCAGATCAACAATGACAGAAGATAGACTGTACTGTCTAAATTTGCCTCACAAGGAAATCATAAATTGCTTATTTAAAAAGATTAATGTATATTGAGCTGATCTTATATATGTGATTTAACCTTTTTGTTGAGTTGTTTTAATTAGGGTAATGACTTTTTTTGGACAAAATTTCTTCATCCCACCACGAAAATATTAGAAAATACTTAAAATTTCGCGAAAAAGTAATACATTATTTCTTAATATTCTTTCACGGTCTGTACGGCTGTGCGATAAAGAATTTGATATTCGCAAAAATTGCAAAAAGTTATATGAAATTATTAGAAAATACTTAAAATTTTGTAATTAAATGTTAATTTTGTAAAGTAAGGAGAAAAATTTAATTCAAAACTTCATCGCGTTTGGTGCGGAAACTTTTTTAACGTTCGCGAAAAAGTAATACATCATTTCTTAATATTTTTTCATGGTCTATTCGGCTATGCGATGAAGAATTTGATATTCACAAAAATTGCAAAAAGTACTTACCCTAATACACATATTGTTTTTAATAAGCTTTTAAAAACAAATTTTTTACCCTTTTGTATGATACAAAATTCCCCCCCCCCCCCCCCCCCCTAAGGCTCAAGCAGGATCCGCGCCTGCCTCATATAAAGCCCACTCTGGTAAAATAATCAAATACGCCTAAAACCGTAGCAGATATAGGTATTGCGGTAAACTTTCTTCCAACTTAGCTTCATATGGCCAGAAAAAATGTTATGCAATTGAAATTTATGTCTTTTGATACCAGAAATCACTCTGCAGAGTCTTGGGATGATTGGTTCATAGCTTACCATGGCTCCTATTTAAATTCCCTTCCTGAAAATCATTTAAAATCAGCTTAAACTGTTATGAATCATGATTTTACTAGCTTGAGTGAAATAATCAAGCTAGTAAAAATTGCTAAAAAAATAAGTCATAAAACTTTCTGATTGTCAGTCAATTATTTAATATATGTCTAAATGTTTATAAAGATAAATTAATAATAAATAGATATCATACAGATATTACTCTTAAAATATTCGAACTGTCGGTGGAGGGTTTCAAAGATTCGGCACAGCCGCATATAGCACCGTTACTTGTTTTTTTTTTTTAAGATCATAAAATATACAAAATGGTAAATTTTTACACTAAGTACTTAATACTACAAATCAGGTCACCGAATTGTGTTAATAACCCGCCCATTATTTCGCAGAGTACTTAACTTTAACTTTATACTACTGAAATCGCAATAAATTTTGATACGGGTATTCATACCTTTTCATTACACTACGTGACAAAATTTCAACAAAGTCGTAACCAAATGAATCTGACAGCTAATCTAATAATTTTCCGCTGAATCCGAATATGAAGTCAGAACTGTCAAAAGCATAACAGTTTTTGAGATATTCCAAAATAACCGTTATTTGTGTTTTTAAAAAAGATGATGTGACTGAAATGCAAATATCTTCAAAAATTTTAAACGGATTATGTATTTCTTTCTTTTTAGTGAATGGTTATACAATTTCTAAAATAACCATGGATTGCTAGTGAAGATTGGTCAAGATATGACAGAGTTACGTGGGACAAAAGTCCAAGCTTCATTGAAAATTTTATGATTTTGTTAAATTTTGCTCTATTCAAGTTATTTTTTTTAAACCAATGATTTAAAAATCCTAATGTTTTATTGCATGCGACATTAGATTATTTTAAAATGAACATTTTCCGCCCAACGAGACAAAGATTGGTATAAAAATGACAAAGCTACAGAATATTTAGTAAATTAACCCACATAGAAATCCAATAGTTTTAAGCAATTTTTAATAATGGGCTAAAATTTTATTTCTTGGATATTTGCATTTCAGTAACAGCATCTTTTTTAAAAACACAAATAACGATTATTTTAGAATATTTCAAAACCTGTTCTACATTTGGTCACGACTTTGTTGAAATTTGGTCACGTAGTGTAATGAAAAGGTTTGAATACCCGTTTTCAGCGGAAAATTTTACATGAAGATTAGGTGTCAAATTCATTTGGTCAAAAAATTGTCACGTAGTGTTATTTGTTCTCGGTGGAGGGTATCTTGTTTTTCCTTAATCTTAGTTTGTTAAACACGCCACGACGAGCGGTAAATGATTAAGTGTGTCATTCCGAGTGTGACATTAATAAATAAGTATTCATCTAAAGTCTGGTAATCTGTTCACACTCAGAAAAAATGTTGACAACATTTGTTATTTCTTACGAAAAGTTTGGCATGCATCAATGTTTGGCATGCATCAATGTTAGCTTCAACGTATTCGTCATTGTTTAGCATGTGTAAACAAAGCCCACATGTACTTTACTTAAAAGCATTTTTTTTAATAAAATTTTAAACATGGATGAAAAACTATCAGCGGTTCTGCTATTTAAGCTTTTGCATTCACATTTAATATTAAGTTTAAACTTGCTTAAAATTTAATTAGAAATAAATGCAGCTTAAATAATTTTGTAGTTTAAAAAAAAAATGTTGCCAGAATCATTTCGTTTTTTTTTTTTTTTTTTTCAAAAATTGAACAGACAAGTTTTTTCACATGAGTTTTGGCGGCATTTCACGTGAAATGTTGAACAGAGTATACAGTATTAAAAACTTATATTACGGGTGCTTAACCCATATTGTACCAAGCACACAAATGGTTGAATATTCTAATGAAATTTTGGCCAAAAATAACTTCTATAACTTTGTTTTTATCCGGGGACTCCCTGTGAAAAGTGCTGGTCGAGATCTCGACCACTGGGATTATTAGAGCAACAAATTTTCTGTGTGACATCATATATTGTGATACGAAATAAAATTAAATGATCACGTTATGAAAGGGGATTACCTTAAATAGGCAAATATAAAAGCTACACTGCTAGAAAGTCAAAACCGAACTTCAAAATTTAAGTACGAATGGGTCAGTTTTTTTTAATGAGTGTAAGCCTAAAGATAAATAAAAAGATTGAACAATTTATTAAATATTTTAATTTATTGAATAAACAAGTTATTTAAAATTTTTGTGGTAAGTCTCGAAGCAATTTCCTACATCGGCGATAGCAGCGCTTGATTGATACATGCAGACATGTGCATACCATTTACTTTGGGCAGTGATACTGGGCGGCTTATAAACTCTTCTTGTTGTTTGCTGATTCGGCGGATAGCAGCAGCTTTTTTGTTATTGAAATTCTAAAATCCATTTGACTCATGGGCTCCTGGTTGGTTTTTGTCAGTAACCATGCATTTTCACAGGCGCTGTCCAAGTCAGTAACCCGAAGTGGCCACCAGCACTTCTTGCCTCTTATTTAAATGCGATAATAAACTATAATATTATCATGTATATAAGTCAACGCCTACCATATACTTAGTTGGCAATAAGGTTGACTTGGACACAGGTACCCGTTTTTTTAGTTTTCTGTCGAATCGCATTAAATTTTTTATCGGATCGATATGATCATAATTTTTAGCCAAAGTGACCTCCACATTATCTCTCCCTCGAACCAATGCAAATTTTCAAGCTTGCGCCTATCAATTCTTTAAGAATGCAAAGCAAATCGTATGCGGTAAAAAAAATAGTCGAAATGAACGCTTTATTGGCTTGGATTCTCACAAATCGACATCAGACTCATAACTACGCTAGCAGCAAGGCCCAGTTGTTTATCATAGGCATCCGATGCTATGATATGCATATGCATATCATATCATATCATATGCATATGGTTAACAATAGGAAAAGCTATCCTTTGGAGAAACATAAACACCAATATTTGTATCGGAAGCGAATTGGTTTCAAAGTCTCTTTGCAAAAACAGTACCTTCAGGAAAGATTGTGGATGGAAATGGGCCTCAATGTAGACAAACCCAAACAAAATGGCAGTGGAAATACCAACGATGGAAATACTGCAAGAAGAGCTTTTTGAAATGTTGAGCTTTTATCTACCATTTTAAATTTCGATTTAAATATTCTCAAAGACTTTTACATTATATTGACTGCCATTTCTTGTGAATATAAGATTGATACAGAAAAGTTCAAAAACTTTTGTGGCCAAACATTCAATATGTATTTTGAAAAGTATTCTTGGTACCCAATGTCTCCAACTGTGCACAAAATTTTGGTACATGGGCACCAAATAGTGGATACTTGCGTTCTTCCTGTTGGAGTTCTAGAAGAAAATGCATCAGAAGCAAGAAACAAGCTGTATTAAAGCGACAGGAGATCGCATGCAAGGAAATGTAGCCGATTGGATAACATGACAGACGTTTTTAATAGTGCAATGAATTCTTTAGACCCTCTTATGTCCACCATAGTCTTAACAACACGAAAAAAATTAACAAAAAGTAATTGCAGTAATACAGAAGTAATTGCCCTTTTCGAAACACCTGGTATTGACTTTTCAGATACATAAGAAGGTGATGAAAATGAAAATGAAGCAGAAGACGATGAGGCCGACGGAATTGACAGTTTTAGAATGGAGAATATTGTGTTGGAAGAAGAAAATGAAGACGATTAAGTTAGAAAATCTATGGTTTGTAAAATGACAAAGGCATATTAGAATTTGTCTCATATGATTTTTTCCAGGCTAAAGCCTTGCCTATCATCTGAGTCTGCCAAAAAAATACATAAACACATTGAACTTAAGTGGTTTTATCCAAAAAGTGAGGTTAAGAAATTCTTTTTTTAGTACTGGTCCCTAATGGGTTAATAAAATAAAATATTTTTAGATGCAAACTTACAGATTCTTGAAACAGCTTTCTAGTGACGAATTTATGTCAAGACCTGACGTACTGTTTTAATAAGGAGGCGAAAGGGGGTGTGGTCCAAATAAAAAGAAAACAAAATTCCATTTTGGTGTTAGTTAAATTCGTGCAAAATTTTAATTGTCTAGCTTTAAAACTACAATTAATGCCAAAAATATCGGTTTTTTGCCCATAGTGCACGGGTATAAAATAGGTTAAGAAATTCTATGTCAATGAAATTTTTCTCTCAGATTGGTTTCGAGTTAATTACAAAATCTAAAAAAATTAGATTTCTGAAAACTGTTTGTTTAGTTTTATTGATGGAGGGAATATCAAAGAAACAGCACAGCCGTTTATTAATGTACATTTTATTCAAATATCTTTAAGATTTTATATTTAAGTATTTAAAATGCAATATAAAAGAAGTACTGTATTTTTTTCATACTGAAAATGTCTTTAATATCAAGGTATTTTATGAAAATATATGTCTTCTAATTAAGCATGATATTTTTAATGTAGACATATTGTTGCTAGAATAATTCAGCCATTTGTCTTTATGTTTTTTCTTTATGTTTTCTTTCTGTCATTGTCATGACAAAAACTAACCTTCATCAACTTTGTCTCTTCCCAGTTTGTTATGAATAATGTACTTTTACTGAATACAAGTCAGAATGCTGTTATGCCTGGTTAAATCGAATATTTAATACCCTCAACCAATAATCATAATAATATTTATTATATGATTTTATATGTTTTATATGTCAACGGTTAACGTTCTTAAATGTAGGGTATAATACCGAGCAAACATCCAACCATGCTAAGAGGACCACTTTCGTCCAGAACAATTTGATCATATCACCAGCTGTATTCGTTTGCACAGATGCAATTTGTCGACCTCTGCGACCATCTAATGAAGGCACGTTTACTCTTATCATTTTTTTTATAAAATTGAGTGCAGCATATATATGTAGACAGCAACAAAAACTAGACACAACCAAAACCTGGGAAGAACTAGCCACAACCTTCACGAAAGCCTCTGGAAAAAGAATTCGTTTTCGTGTTCCTTGGCAAGGGTAGTAATATTCATCACCATTTCATATACTTTATGATACAACTTTATTTTGATTTTGTTTACATAAGAATTTTATTACTATTTTTAAATAAGCGATATTTTATGTGACCTAAAACTGCAACCCTGAATTGTAACATGCAAAATCTTTATTTGGCATTGTAAATAAAGATAGTTCTATTAAAACCATCTAACGCCATATATTATTTCGTAATACCTTTTTTGCTTCAGATATCATGCTAATACTACATCCCTCGGCAACCATTCTTGAACCAACTAAGTTTTATGTGGAAACATTCCCAGACTAGCATATTGTTACGAAAGTTAAATTATCTAAGAATTATTTATAGTTATAATTATAAGTTATCTTGTAAGTTATAGTTTTATGTTACTTAAAATTGTCATGTATAATTTTCAACACAACTGTTATTTTAAAAATAATTCCTATATAAATTTCCCAGTAATTTCTAGAAATGTTTATAGAACATAATAAATAGTTTTTACGGGAAGGTTCAGGAAAAATCAAGAAATCATTATTAAATATAAAAAGGGGTGACTCGTGTAAAATTAGTTTAGTCTGTTTTGTGAAACGGTTCTGTTCGTAACTAACAATTGTGAACAAAATAATAAAGTTTGAAAAGTTGAATAAGTGTGTGTACTTATTTTTATTTGCAATTAAAAGAACTCAACGGTTTATTATAAAGGGAGTAAACCGAACGCGTTTATTAAAGGAAAAACGTAACAATATAGAGTGCGCTACAGCCATATTCTGGATATTTCCAATTCATTTTTACATCAGTTTATTGTTTAGTATCCACAGATTCTTCAATAAGAACATATCGGACAGTGTTTTTTCTACGTTAATTACCTACTGGGCCTTTTTTCTAAAAAAAAAGTTTATAAAGCTTCTTATCATGTTAACATTGAAAGTTGTTGCAGAATCGAAATGATTGTTAACGTTATTTAATTTGTGTTTGAACAATTGATCTTCCGGAAACAGAATAAAATTTAAAAATTTTTACATGTTCTTGCATCGCAATATAAAATTTTATTTAATTGTTGATTAAATTAAAAAATAAAAAAAACTTTATGCCGACTTCAAACATACAAATGGGCATTTCCACCTAAAAGTACACTTTCTGTATCGTGAAACCAGCAAAACCAAATAAGCTAGTATTGTAGGCCCATGTTGCTAATGTTTCCCACTTTTGTTACTAAGTAAATGCAAAGCTAGTTCCGCTTTACACCAATATACAAAAAAGCAAATAATACATGAATAACTTTTTGAGAAACAATTTTAATTGCTTGCTGACGTTACTTAACATAAAGCATAGTTTTCTGTGGAAATGCCCATATGCCATAAGCTGGTTTTTATGTTTTTTAAATTGTGTTGAAATTTTATGAAATATAACCTGTTTGTATCGTTTACTCACTTAGTTTTTCACTTGGGCTTCAGGAGATGTATAACTCAGTAATGAATTAACATCACCAAATTTATTGTAGTACAACGTGTTTACGAAAAAGTAAAAAAATGCTTTTAATTATGACAAATATCTAGGGATAAATAAAGGTGTTCTTACATTTTTCTTTCTTTCTTTTATCATTTATTTGTACCCATTTCACAGCCAGTTTAAAATTAATTACAATAAAAATAAAAGGGAACATAGAAATTAAATAAATACAAGGTGACCCAAATAAGACTTTTTTTATATAACAGACGTTACTTTTATTTTATGAGTATGAGTAATATTGCAATAAAATAAAATATTTATATGACTCATACGTCTTAAATGAGACCATTAGCGAAAACCAGTGTTCGAAAATAAACAGAACAGTTTTAAGCGTTCGGCTCACACACCCAGAAACGATATATATTTTTAAGTGATTGTGTAGAAGAACACAACCCCTAATACCGTCCGTAATTATTTTCTAGAAAGAGCCAAACATTTTATAGTGTTCTGTTGTAGTGAAACTGTAGACAAACATTATATTTCAATGTTCTATAATGTTTCTTTTTTTACATTGGTAAATGAACAAACAAAAAATTTTAGCAACGACCGCAGCACGAGCAGTTTTTGTTTGTGTAAAATTATTTTGCTTGCTGTTTTTTTTTTTTTTTTGTATGTGTATTTTGTTTTTGTAAAAATTTTTTTGTTTTTTTTACCAGTCAAAAGTCCGCTACGCACAACAGAAACTAACAAACACTAATGAGATGTAACGAACATAATGAAGCTTGTGGAATTAAATGTTTTCATATTTTTGTTGAGTTGGAAAAGAATAGTATTATTTTTGTGTCCGAAAGATGACAAACAGGGAAACGTTATTTTTTTAATGATTTTAAAGATGACAAACAGGGAAACGTTATTTTTTTAATGATTTTCTACACGACCCCTATTAGCGTTTGTGTTTTCCAAAAATCTACCGAACCGAACACTAAGGAACGATATTTAGTGTGTATTTTCGAACACTGGCCAATACTGCTATTTACAAACCGACAATACAATTAAGTTTGAAACAAAAAAAAATTTTAATTATTGCTTTATTGCATTTTCTTCTCCGTATTAGTTAAAACATTAATCTTTTCCATCGGCATTGGATTTGGATGAAATTTGGTAGACGGATAGCATATGGCCTAAACTCAAATTCAGGGTACTATTCAAGTGGTAAAAGCGGATAAATTTATGATAAATGTTGTATAGAGGTAGCATATCGCCCAGTTTAGTAAATAGGGTACTTTTTATTAATTGGTGTTTTTGGTACTATTTCTCTTTTTGATAAATTTTGTACATAGATTGAATATGGTTCAGTATAAAATATAGGGTACTTTAACGGGGATCAAGTTGGTACTTTTTGAGATGTAAAAATGGGTTGAAATTAGTTCTTTTTCTCTTTTTAACCAATTTGGTATACATACAGATTAAAGCCTACAGTAATATACAGGGTACTTTCTGGTAGCCTGGTTTATCTTTGGTACTTTTTCTCTTAATGAAAACTTTGGTATAGAGATAGCATATGTCCCAGAATAAATATAGAGTACTTCTTATGATGCAAAAATTAAAAAATCGGTACTTTTTATACTATTGCTCTTTTTGATAAATTTGGTAAACAGATTGAATATGGTCCAGTGGCCGAAACAAATAATGACACACCCCTTGCTTTGACAATGGACAGTTGAATGCAGGTTGCTCTAGAGTACCGAGTGCTGGAAATATATATGTATAAGTTGGGAAAATGTATTAATTTCTATAATGTTGTTTGTAGAAATATATGAAATATAGAAATTATAGATGTAGAGAAAAAATTTTTCACGTAAACGAAGTCACGGTTTAAGTCCAGTAAATAATATATAAACATTATCATTTTTTAAATACACTCTTAGGAAATAATTTTATATTCCAAAAAAAACGGAACGAATAACAATATTTTGTAAAAATTGGTTACAATTTAGTTTTTTTTATGACAAGTAATAATACAATAAAATTTTGTGCCGATTGGTCAGTAAGTTACCATATTTAAAAACCACTCATCGTTTTAACCGCCTTAAATTGTACACAAAAAAAATTATCAATAGTTTTATATAAAAAATTGTTTAAAAGAAATTAATGTGATAATTGAATCAATTATTACTTTTTATTTATACCCACAACACAATAGTGGAGAGGGTATTATGCATTTGTGGTGATGTGTGTAACGCCTTAAAAAAGTGGTCCTAGACCCACCTTAAAGTATACCTTAAAGTATATCAGAATCACTTTCTGAGTCGAACTAACGATGTCCGTCCGGCTGGCTGGCTGGCTGTCCATGGAACCTTGTGCGCAAAGTACAGGTCGCAATTTTGGAGATAATTTGATAAAATTTGGGTCATAGGTTCTTATTGGCACAAGGACCAAGCCTATTGTAAATGGGCCGAGTCGTAGTACCACGAAGGAAGATAGGGGGAAATATCTTCCTCTCAGAAACTATCAAACCGATTTTAATGAAATTTAAAACATAGATAGATCCATATCTATAGGGACACATTAGTTATACAGTTTTTAAAAAGAAAATTCAAAATATAAATTTAATTTTAATTAAAATTTTAGTTACTTTGAAATAAATTTTCAAGTAAAATATTAATTGAACAACAAAAAGTCTTTACTGATTTTTTCGTCTAAAATAAAATAATTTAAACTACTAGAATTGCTGTTGAGAAATGTCAAAACCGAACTCAATGAACACATTGTTTGAAATGGCAAAGTTTTTTGATAATTTTGATACCCTTCACCACAGGTGGTGAATAGGGTATATATAAGTTTGTCATTCCGTTTGTAATGTCTTTAATATTGATGTAAGACCCTATAAAGTATATATATTCTGGGTCCTTATAAGAAGCGAAGTTGATTTAACGATGTCCGTCTGTCCGTCTGTCCGTTGAAATGGATTTTCCGAAGACCCCATATATGATGGGGCCCAGGTTATTATACATTTATGTCACATATGGTCCGGAATTGTTTCCTATTGAACCTCAGACAGATCGGGCCAAAAATGGCGGAGAAATGAGCAAAAAACCACGACTACCTCTAATTTTTCCCTTGTGGTTGCTGTTTTTGTTTTTTTTTTTTTTTTTATTCGAACGAGTTGAATGTTAAGCATAACAAACACATACACACGCTTGTACATGGTTGGTCGCTTAAATTGAAAAATACATACCTACATATTTAACAGATAATTTGACGGAATATATTCTACTTTAATTCTTCATTTGAAATAGCGTTAATAGCTGAGTTGTTTGGGCGGTTTACCAAGCAGCGTGTTGTGTTTAGTAAATAACGCGGTTCGAATCCGACGTTCACCTTTTGGAAAAAAAAATTTTTTTTCAATTTTTTATATTCTATAAGCTACATATTTTAAATTATTCAGCAATTTTTGATTTTTTCCATTCTATTGACAAAGTAAATATGAATCATTCGCTTAACTTACAGTAAAACCAAAACCATATTTTATAATTTGTTTTTGGCTTAAATGTAAATACCTACTTATGTATGTATGTAGTACCTATGTATATGCAAAAGTTATTTATGTGTAGAGGTAGCCACTGTTTTCATGGGTGTGGGTGTTTTTTTTAGTTTTAGAAACTGTATGTTGCTATGTGTACATCATCTCTTCTTACATTTATATTCTTTCACAAGTGTTGCCATATTATTTAAAAAAATCTTATTATTTCTAAAAAAAATCGCATGTGTTATTTGAAAACAAAACAAAACATTCAATAATATGTATGTATTTGCGTACGTAAAAGTTAAATATATTCAAAAAGCAAGAAACATGTACGTTTGTATAATTTTATTGACGAAAACAATGACATAGAAACAGAAACAGAGGGAATTATTTCCTTCCTTCCAAGTTTCTATTTGTTAAAATTGTTGAGTTAAATACATTCAATTTATAAAGTATCACTATCCAGTGTGACACAAAGAATGCTGACGAAGCCCGTAGCGGGCCAGAAAATGCATTACATTCTGCTGGTGTTTAATAATTGTAAATTTTTCTGTACATAAAATATACCTCATTGCTTTCCAAAGGAAAGCTAAGGTAAAATGTAACAAGAAAATACAATATAATAGTCTGGTAGTGTATAAAGTCATTTCTGAAAAATTTAAGGAATAGAACTATTACAAAAAAGCTTTATAAAATACATAACTGAAATTTAGCTCATAGAATAAATTCGAAAAATTTAAAATGTTTAATATTATATTTATAAATTTTATATACCTACATATATTTTATACATATTTACGCCTTTTAATTTACCCTCTTTTTTATTTTATTTTTATCATTTTTCTAAATTAATTTGGTTTAAATAGTTCCGTTTCATATCTTAAAGATCGGAGCAAATTTTCTTAAATTCTTATTAAAATATTCAATTACCAAATCCTTCGATAGCGGCTATAGTTACGCAAGTTTTGCTTATATTCGAATTATATTTTAAATATGTTGAAGGGCCGTCCCCTTTTCTGCTTTTTTAGGGGTTCCATTCAATAGACATGTTAGCTTTGTCTTCATTTGATCTTGTCCGAGTTCCTTTTTCACATATCCTACATAAGTTTCATTATTGATTAATTCAAATTGTTGGTGGTGTATTCTTTAACTTTTAGTTATTCTATAGTTATATTTACAACTCATTATCGTAAATTTTTTTTGCATTCTATCAAAATTAATTTTACTTACTTCTTTTGTTTTTTTAATATCTTTTTCATTCTTCATTTCTATAATAAATTATCTTTGGAAGGGTGGGTTCCTATTGTTCCACATACAAACGTATTCATGCTCATCAATTACTCTAGCAAATAATCATTTGCAGTGTTAATAAAGCTAAAGAATTAATTAATATTACTATTTTATCAGTTATTTATTGCAACTTAGATATTTCTTTTTTATTAGAGTATAAGTACGCTTTTGCTATTGTATGTATATTTTCTTAATGGTCGAGCGTTTGCCATATCTATCGTAATGAAGAAGATTCCTTGCTGGCATATAATCCAGTAAGTTTCCTTTAAGAAATTTTTAAATTTGTTTATTAATATTAAATCACGACAAAAAATATTAAGTTTGTAATCAATCAGAAGACTAGAAAAAAATTAACTTAAAGTGTTGTACCATATAGTACAAAGAGAGCATACTTCCCCTCTTAAACAAAAGCTGTAATTATGTCTAATTGTTTGTTGGTTTGGGTTAAATATTAACTAGATTCAAAAGGAAGATACTCATTTTTTCATTATTTTATTCTTATATTTATAGCTGCTATTCCTTTATCCTTCCTTCATTCCTCAGTTTCTATTATTTGAACTTCAGTTGTATGTTTATTTCGCAATTATACGATAATACACTATTATTTGGTTAATCTGTAATGAGTGTACAATCAGGACGATTGTTTAAGGGTAAATAGTCAGAACAACTAATATTAATTATTGTAATTTTTTCATATCCGTACAAAATGAAGCTAATAATGTGTTGTTGGTTTCATGAGCGTCCCCTATAGTAAATGTCTGCCTTATATCAGTATGTGGGCTCTTTAGGTAATTACACAGTGCGACAGTGGTTCTGCAAATCATGCACTACTGTGATGGAGATGGCATTAATCGCTCTTGTCATTTTCAAATTTTCAGGTACTGAGCGGAGATATTTTTGGGAGCCAATATTTCAGAAACGGTTGTTAATTTCATAATACTGTTTTAGGCTTAATTTTAGTTCATGAATCGTAAGAAAATCGTGCTCTTTTGTACTTAACTACCCAACAAACCAAAAAAATAGCACATGCATAGCGGGCGTATTTAATTTTTTATAATTTCACCGAAAGAAAAGAAAAGTTATACTTTCTGACGTACAATATTTTTGGCAACATTCAATGTGTTTTATGTTATTTTAAATACAGAAAACAACTTATTTAAAAGAGTTGTATATAATATTTTTATCAAACAGCAACTGGGAATTTAATTCTCATGGTGAGTAACATTTTTATTATAAATTTTCATATTAACTCGAATGCGTATTCTAAGTCAAATAACAATCCATAAAGCCCTCATACTTTAAAAGGCCCATTCCATCAATATTATTCTATGTAATAAGTTATTTTGTAAATTATAGTTTATGTCGTTATATTTTTTTAAATTGTTATTTGCTCCACTGTATTTTAGACTTTAGATTTAATTGTAGAATTTGCGCTTCGAACCAAATGTCTTAGAATCTACTAGAAGGTTCTTGAACCTACTACTCTACTACTACTTTTGTTTGTGAACTATAAATACAGACCAACTCATAAAGTTTAGTTAAGTTTGATTGGAGACATTAGTCCCCATTTAGACAGGGAAACATTTGGAAGGGAAACATTTTGTTTGGTAGAGAGGGACGGGTGGGGAAGAGAATATGAAATTTGTTCCCGTTCTCGGAGGCACGCTTTGTGCTTTCATTCTTATTGTTTACATTTGGTATGTTTTTTGACATTTGCTTTGCTCTCTATGTTTTATATTTGAGTTTGTTTGAATAAAAATAAAAAAATATTTAATGTACTAAATAAAATTAAAAATTAAAATATATATGTACATTCATACCTACAAAGGAAAAAATGGAGTGTAAATGGGGAAGAAAAGAAAGTGAAAAACTAATACTGTTTATTGAGGAAAGGAACTACATGTACAGTGTACGGTCCAAGGAGAACATGAACCGCACGAAAAAGGCACTTGCCTGGAATGAACTAAAGAACATTTTTGAAAAAGAAATGTTAGGCGTGACAGTGGCGGATATAAAAAACAAATGGAAAGGTTTACGAGGGCAATATATGAGGGAGTTCAGATTAATTAAAAACTCTAAAAAAAGTGGCAGTGGCAGAAGCGATTTATATAAGCCAAAGCTTTGGTGCTACGAACAACTTTCTTTTTTGAAACCACATACCTCCATCAGGGCGAGTGAAGATAACATTGAGGTAGTGTATATATATATATATATATATATATATATATAATTGCTGTAAATTTATTTAAATTTAACAAACAATTTTTTAGACTGAATGCACTTTTCACAATTTCGATCATAGTTCAACATCCTTTACTGATGAAATTTCCATCAGCACTAGCAAAGGACACAGCCCGAAACAACGAAAGGTACAGAAATTAATTTCGTAATTGAATTATTATGCGAGTACTTTTATTATTGAGCAAAATTCTTAATGCACTTTATAGAAAAGCAATCTGATCTCAGAAAAGCGGCGTGAGTTAACGGTCTTTAAAGACATGCTAGCAGAGAGGATGAAAAGCAAGAAAAAATATGACTGGTTGGGTAAATTGGTTGCAACATAAATGGATGAAATTGATACTGCACAACAGCAGAAAGTCAATGGAAGCCGTTTTAGATGAAAGCGATTTTGTCATGTAAAAGGGTATGTTTTAAAAAATGTATGTTAATATACATATCATTTTAACAACTGTTTTCATTTCAGCATACTATTTCAATATTACCTGCTGTAGTGCAATACCTGAAGTTATTTGTTTTTGCAATGAATTATATTATTAATTTTTTTTAAACTAGAATACGTTTGTTTTTGGGATGAAGAAAATAATTACCTTTGTGATATATTATACCTATTAAAATAATTCTATAGTTTGTTTGTTTTAATGGTAATTTATTTGTATTTTTTAAAAATCATTAAATACGAGGGTTCAACCAATCTAGTCTACCTTCTTCATTAAAATAGTTTAAAAAATTTTCGCGAATGGCTTCTGCTGCCCCCTTCCGTGGGTTGTAGCCGATATTGGACGAAGCAGGGCTTATGTTGCTTTCATCTGGTGAATTTTCTGCACTTGTCTCACCACATTCTATTAAATAGTTGTGCAAAGCGCAAAATGCTAGGGATATTATTTGCACATTTTCCAATTTGTGACACATAGGAGCAAGAAAAACTCTAAATTTATTTGACAAAATGCCAAACGCATGCTCTACTACATGTCTTGCACGGGAGAAACGTTGATTGTATATTTGTTTTTTTTTTTGGCAAGGCGAGTGATATGGAGAAGGCTTCATTACATGTGTCTGCAAAGGGAATGCATTCGCCAACAACAACATAAGGAACATAGCGTCCGTTTCCAACCGCAGCTGCTTTCGGTAGGTCTTTTTCTTCTTGCAAAATAGTATGAAGCTTGCTTTGCAAAAAGATTCCAGCATCGTTGCTGCGACCGTTGCAACCGACGTCCACAAAGATAAATTTGCAATTAGCATCTACCACAGCTAGCAGAATTAAACTATTTGTGCCCTTATAGTTGTAAAAGAAAGCACCATCTTTACGTCGTGGACGAAAAGTTATGTGCTTTCAATCCAACGCACCTAGGCAATTGGGAAATTGCCATTTAATTGCAAATTGTTTGGCTATGGCCTCCCACTCTAAGCGACTGCTCGGAAACTGCAATATAAATTTTAACAAAATTCATACATACATAGATTCATTTATGTACGTATCTTTACCTTTAAATATGATGATTTCAGTCGCCTATAAAGAGCATTGCATACCTCGGGAACAATACCACAAATCGCAGACTTTGACGTAGGACTCCCCTGGATAAATATTTTTTTTTTGTAATAATATCAATAATATCATCAAACTTACCAGTTGCGAGGAATCGCAATGTCATTGCTAATTTTTCCTCTGCGGGAATCGACCTCCTCATAATAGTATCACTGCGTTGGATATCTTCTTTTATCAGAGACAATAAAAAGTCAAAATTTGTATTAGAGACCCGTAAATAGTTCCTATAACTATCCTCATCATTGGGCAGCAATTTTCTATTTAAAAATGCAAAAGAACCACAATCCGACTTTTGCTTTCTCCATTCCTTCACCCATTTTCTAGTCCTTTTTTCAGGTAATGACTCTATCTCTTCGCCTAAACTGGCCAAGCCTTATTCAAATACACTATTGTTATTTTATGTTCATATCTTCACACACGTACTTACCTTAAAGTATTTCGTCCCTTGCACTGTCATCTGAATCCAACTCTATGGCTTCCCCAATACTGTCCCAAATATCGTCAATTAAGGAGAGTTTTTCTCTATTTTCCATACTTCCAATTTTCTATTTGTATTTACCCTGCGGGAAATTTGTGTCAATTGGTCCAACAGACTGGTCATGGGAGTTGTGAAAATAGAACAGGTACAAAAAGAAAGAACTCATGACCAGTGAAAGGAGAACCAATCATGTAACTGGCTTATGAAGAACAAAAAAGTAGAAAAAGTAATTAATTACAGAACAGTCTTCACCGGTGGTGTGACAAATTTTGTTGGTCTTTCTAAAATTTGTTTCTTGAATTCAATTCTACGTCTTGTTTTATTGAAATAATATATATATATATATCCGCTAATCTCCAGCTTGGGAGCAAACGGCCTCAGTTAATAGTCTCCAACTCGTTCTGTTTGGTGCTGTTCGTATCGCATCTGCCCATGAATAGCCAATCGGTTGTAACTCTCTTTCAACGGTTTTGCGCCATGTATTTTTAGGTCTGCCTACCCTCCTTTGACCTTGGGGGTTGTACTGTAGAGCTATTTTGGCAATGGTGTTGTTTGACCTTAGTATATGACCGATCCACCTATATTTCCGCTTTTTTATTTCATAGGTGATCGATTTTTGGTTGGTTTGGCTTAATAAATCGGCATTACTAATAGTATTCGGCCAAAAACATCGTATTATTCTGCGAAGACATCGATTTTCAAATGTTTGCAGTTTTCTTATCTGGGATTTTGTAAGGCCCCACGTTTCGCAACCATACAAAAGAACCGATTTGACACACGCATTATATATCTTAATCTTTGTGCGTTGAGATAGTTCGTTTGACTGCCATATACTTTGCAATTTCGACATAGCATTTCGGGATTTATTAATTCTATTGTCAACATCATCGCTAGCACCGTTATCTTTCGCAACAATGCATCCGAGATAACAGAAGGAAACTACGTTTTCGATAGCTGTTCCATTTATGTATAGGTTGTTTGTGCTTGTAGTAGCTATACGCATAAGCTTGGTCTTTTTTATATTGATTTTTAAACCAACTTTTAGGGCATTTGATCTTAGTGCAGTTAGTTTACTTTCTATGCTTTCGAAATTGTGGGCCAATAGACAGAGATCATCTGCATATGCCAGGTCATTTAATTTTGAAAATGGTGTCCATTGGATCCCATGGGGTGCCTGATTATTGGTTGCTTTCATAACTTCATCAAGAACAAGTAAAAATAATAGTGGTGAAAGAACGCATCCCTGCCGAACGCCCTGCTTTATCTTAAGCACTTCAGAGAATTTACCCTTGTAGTATACATAGTTAGGCGCATCTTCGTACATGCTTTGCATAATGCCTATAAGTTTTTCCGGGACATTGTTCCTTCGAAGTATATCCCATATACTATCTCTATGTACAGTGTCAAAAGCACGCTCAAAATCAATGAAAAGTGCATAGAGTGGTGAGTCCAGTTCTTTCGCTTGCTCGACGATGATTCTGAGCGTTGCGATATGATCCGCACAAGATCTTCCCTCTCTAAAACCGGCTTGTTCATCTCTTATCTTGATTGCGAGCGGGGACAAGCGATCTAACAATACCAATGCGATGATTTTTTGTATTGTATTTAGTAGCGTTATTCCACGCCAATTATTACAGTGGCGGAGATCGCCTTTTTTTGGGAGAGGAATTATAAGTCCTTCTGTCCACCTTTTCGGAATAGTACCCTGGGCCCAAACATCCTCGATGATAGGTGTAAGTACCGAGGAAAAATAGGCGGGGTCGGTTTTAATTAGTTCTGGCACTATGTTGTCCGTTCCAGGTGATTTATTGTTTTTCAGTTTAGATATTGCTGAACGGATTTCCTGTATTGATGGAGGAGTTTCTGAGATATTGTGGTTTTGCGTAATGTTTGGTGTTGAGACAGTTTGTGGCGTTGTCACTGTGTCATGAGCTAGGCTTTCGAAATGTTGCTTCCATCTAGTTAGTTGCAGTTCCTGGTCAGTTATTAGTTTCCGGTCAATAGAGAAGAGTGGAGGTGAAGCAGAAGGACGGCTGTTGGTAATAGCAGTTATCAATTTGTATGTTTTTCGCAAGTTGTTGTGGCGTGCTGCTGTTTCTGCTTCGGTTAGGTGATGAGATATGTATTTTCTCTTATCGCTGCGTGCTAAACGTTTAACTTCTTTGTTTAATGATGAATATTTCCTTCTTAATTCGTCGACTTCATGGGATCCTTGTATTGAGCTATTTATCTTTGACAGCGTCTCCTTTCGTTCTTCTATTTTCAGCCATGTGAGTTGACTGATCCATTCCCTTCTATTTGGTGGCTTGGTGCCCAGGATATGATGGGCGGATAATAATAATACAACATTGTTTTAATACTACTTTGTAGTAACTGTCACTAAACGCGTCCATTAATAATAGATGTGTGACTGGTCAAATGGTGTCAATTGACCCCCTCCAATGACAACCCCATGTAAAAGTGATAGGTCTAATTCATAGAAAATGTTAAAACTAGAACCGGTCTCTACCACCAAAGACCTATCACGGGACTACTTTGGTGTCAGTTCGCTTCCCTCTAGGGTATGTACATATAAATAAAATAAATGGTTTTATAAATTTTATCTTTTATAATTTATTTATTTATTTCACAAATCAAATATACTTACATTAGCAAATCAAATACAGTAAAAATTAAAAAAAAAACACTGCAATTAGACAAATGTCAAAAAACAAATATAAACTGGAATGTTTCCGACAACAATGTTTCCCTGTATGACCGCGAAGGAAAATACAAAAGAGAATTCCAGATGTTTCCCTTCCAAATGTTTCCCTGTCTAAATGGGGACTTACACATTGAACGGTTTAGCTCGTTACTTACAATAGTTGATAAATTTTGTGAAAATTATAATTAATTTCAATAAAGTTTGTTTAGTTGAATTAGTGTGTGCATTTATTTTGATTAGCAATTGAAAGAACTCAAATGTTTAGAATAAAAGGGGTAAACCGAAACGTTTTTAAAATAAAAATATAACAATCAGCCCAATTAAGAACTAAAATTCCCCGGGAGTTTTCTTCCTTCTCTCATTTTTCCTATGTAATTTTTTTGAAAAATTGTAAAAATGGGGATAGGGAAAAAACTCCCGGGGAATTTCTATTCATAATTGGGCTGAATATGTTTTCAAACTTTCTCAAAATGTTCCTTTTGTGCCACGTTTTGTTTAAAAATCATATATTTGTGACCCTTTTTGATAATTTTAAACGGTAATGCTTTCTATAATTTAATTTTTTACATCAGTGGCTTAGAAACAAAATTTTAATGTAATACACACATCAGTACAAACGCATAAAACCATCGCATTTATGGTGTTGTGAGTACAGAAACAAACAAAAATTAAATTATAAATGTTTAAAACGCCTCAAAGGAATCTGCAAAGTAAAATTTCTTATATATTTTTTGCAAAAGTTTTAACACTAAGTTAAAAGATTATTTCAAAAGCAATACTTATTTGGAAAGGTGTAATTACATATTTTCAATGAAAAAGTATAAAAAAGAGAAACATTAAAGCCAAGAAAAGAACCAGTGAAACAAATTATTATATGTATTTATGTTGCAATAGTTCTTAAGAATTCAATTAAAAAATCTTTGAAAGCAAATCATCTGATTTTGACAGTTGACTTAAAAATAAAATATTTAAAAGTCATCGCTGTTAATTATGTTTTTATGTACTGGCAGACAAGGTGATTAAAATTAATAACCAAAAATATAAATAGCGGAGCAGCAAATTGTAAAAAAATAAATCCAAAGTAGTAATAAGAGAGTTTTTTAGAGCATATGCAAAAAAAATCTTTTAAATTTCTATAAGAACCCCCGCAGTTTTCAAAAACAAAACAGCTTTATAAAGTTTTTATAGAAAATCCGTTTCATAAAGTTATTATAATCTGCTTTACAAACAGTTACATACACACAGAAGAAAATACAAATGTAAAATTAACAAGACGCAATGTTGATTGAAAATCATAACAAATTTCTGCAAATAATGGGTGATTTTTTAAGAGCTATAGGAAAAATTAAAAAAAAAACACATAAAATTCAGAAAAATGCATGAAATCTTTATTTGAATCGATAGTACGGTCCATATAATTTAATGTTTGAAGATTATTTCATGCTAATGTTGACCGAGACTACGCCTCAAATGGTCCATCAGTGCCTTTACAAAAAGAAAACAGACATGAGCTTTAACATATCTCCACAAAAAATAGTCTAAAGGCGTTAAATCGCACGATCTAGGCGGCCAGTTGACCGGTCCCGAACGTGAAATAAAATGTTTACCGAACTCGCCTTTCAATAAGTCCATTGTTAAGCGTGTTGTGTGGCATGTGGCACCGTCTTGTTGAAACCACATGTCATGTAGGTCAAGCTCTTGCATTTTGGGCAAAAAAAAAGTTGGATATCATCTCCCGGTAACGCTCACCATTCACAGTTACGTTACGATTCGCATCACGCATCATGATGGCTTCAGCCCATAAACCGCACCAAACTGTGACTTTTTCTGGATGCATTGGTAGCTCTTGCAATGCTTCTGGCTGATCTTCACTCCAAAATCGACAATTCTGCTTACTAACGTACCCATTGAGCCAAAAATGAGCTTCGTCGCTGAACACAAGAAGCGCGCGATGAACTTTATTAACAGAGCACGCACTTTGATAATAAAATTCAATAATTTGCAAGCGTTGTTCGTTTGTAAGACGATTCATGGTTAAATTATAGACCAAACTGAAGATGTTTGACAGTGAAACAAAACACGAAACGTGCGTCAGCTATTTAAACCAGTGTTGCCAAAAAGATAATAGCTAAAAAATCACCCATTATACGGACTTCATTTATTTATCATTGTTTTAAATGAAAAATGTTCAAATAACATTGTTCAATATAGAATCTTTAATATCCTTTTTTAATTTTTTTGTGTAGAAAAAAACAACATTACTGCAAGAAGAAAAACATAAATATATTTATTTTCATGTTTGAAAAAATTTCTAAAAAGAAAAAAAATTCCCGTATTCTTTTTGGTAACATTATTTAGTTAAAAACATCAAATTTTCATAATAGAATGATGACGAAAACTATATCGGGCCATTCTGCTGGTGGCTTTTAATTGTGAGTGCTTTTTGTAAACAAAAAATAATTATATTCTCTTTCTCTCTGTCACTCTCTTTCACTGGTTCCGAGAGTAAGTGTTAAGAATTATTCTAAAAAAAGCATATGTCGTCTTTAAACCTTCTTCTCACTGTTATTTCACATTCAATATAAATTGATTCTACATGAAATTCACGTTGTTTTAACTTGGAATAACTTCTATTCAACGTTGTTCGTAGTGTTCCTTTAACATCGATGGCATTTTGCTTTAACTTTACTGGAATGTAAAAATAACATGAATTAAAGTTAATTTAGAAGAAAAAACTCTTGTTCTCAAGTTAGTGTTAAATCATGTTAAATTAACACGAAGTATCTATAAGGCAAAGTAACTACTGAAAACTGTAAGATCAACCTTGTTTTCGTCGATTTTACATTGATTTTTTCTGGGTGTCCACTGTGCAATTACGAAATAGATCAGTTACAGTAAACGATTTAAAATTAAGTGTACGTACCTCGTAGCCTCGAAACCAATACAAGACATCAAAAAAAAAGGGGGCTGTTTTTATTTATATAATTTTCTGTTCTTACCGCACCATTGTGAAGGGTATACAAGATTTGGCATAGCCGAATATAGCACTGTAGTAGAAGCAGCTTCCAATATTGGTAGAATCAATTCCATTTTGTTTGAAAGTCGCGCATAAATAAAAAAAAATTTTCAGTGAAAATGGTTGTTCTGATACATTTCGCAAAATTCGTTATATTTTTCGTCAATACGAGGACGATCTACTTAGATCGCTAAATTATGAAATTCGTCGAATTATTTCAGTCGCACCAACAACAACAAACAGTAAAATATCGCAGCCGTATTTTTGCAGAAGATTCGATTTGTTCAATTCCTCATCGCCCTAAACAATTGGAGACATCCACAACTGAAATACATTAAGGACCTATAAGCTTTTTGATTTTTGTGCCCAAATTAACCCCTAAATATTATAAGAGTGTAACGTGCATAGTTACCTTGGAACTAGTACGAGATTTTTTGCAGACCAGTGGTAAGATTCTATTATAAATTGAAACAATAGTTGTCACTGTTAAAAAAAATGTAACTGGCTAATAAACGATTTTGCCATTCTGTAAACTCTTAAACATCAATTGTTATCGCAAAGCCAAATGTGCGTGTAAGGTAAACGAAAACTATTAAGTGTTATCTATTTATTGAATACTGAATACATATACGGGGCAATCCAACTCAAATCGGTCAGTTTGGAGAAAAATATTTTTTGATTTCCTTTATTTTTACTGTGTTGATCTTCCTACTCAACAGCACATTTCAGCAAATTTTTAGGTTTTTTTTGGCTTATGTTAACAGAGATATCGAATATTTAAAAAACCCGCGTTATTCGAAAACTATGTTCAAATAAATACTCATAACCTTTTCAATATTAGTCCATATAGCATATATTTTTTTTTTTTTGTATTTTTTTCTTTTTTGTCTACTACTTTTGGACGCGATTTTCGGGATTAAATAATTTAAATAAATTTCACTGTGCAACAAAAAAAACAGCCTTAACACTTGCAACGCAAATGAAAGTATACTACTAGTAGAGCAAATCTGCCAAAGGGTTTTGAAAAGTAAGCTCGGGTTCCCGAAATATGGGCCCCTAAATTTTTTGATATTTTTGAAAAGACGTTTGGTGTAAGTCAAAAAAACTATACTAAATGTACTTCTGAGCAAAAAAATTATTTCAGATGTCTGCAGTAGAATCGTATGGCGATACTTTTCTTAGAATATATTAACCCTTTAACACTGATTTTAAGGGGTAATTTTTTAACTTCCACACAAAAATATACTAAAACGGCACTTTAGAGACCTAAAATGTTTTACGAAGATTTTCTGCATTTCACTAGGGGTCTTCTAAGACCAAAAAATCGTGAATTGTATTTTAAACGGGTTTTCGAAAAATTCAAAAATTTAAAGGCACGGAATTTCGGAAACCCGTTTTACGACGTGCTAAATTCCCAATTTTTCATATTTGATAAATAAACTGAAATTTATTGTTGAGGGAAAGCTAGCTTCTATGCGCATTTCACTGGTTGCTTGGGGCAGAGCATCAGGAAACCTTTTCCAAAGATTTTAGGAAAGCTAAAAATATTAAACAAATAATACCCTAAAGCGAATAAGAATTTTTAACACTCAAAGTCCTACTTGTAACAATATCATCTGATTTTTTGAAATTAAAAAAAAATCGATATTAACCACTGTGCAAAAACTTTCTTCGATTTCGCAGGATATATTTTTAATACTAGTTCATTTATTTTGTTATTTGCATTGGCTATGTCTTAAAAGTCATTAAATAACTAAAGCGGCCCATACACTTTCAATATTATTGTAAATTATATTCGCCATATTATTTCCATTTTGTCCTATATTATGCAATAAGTCGCGCAATAATTTCATTTATTCAATAAACAGGTGAACATAACCTATAGAAATAACAACAACCGCATTGTACAATGTTACCAACACATTTCACTTTGTTTTCGTTGTGCAATAAAAATCAAAAGTCTTTTGATTGCTGCCAACATATTGTTCCACCTACCAATATCTCATGCACATTGGCGATATAATTGTATAATACGTAAAATTAAACAATTTTATTGCAAGTGTAGGGGCCGTTTAAGAATTATGTCAATACGGGTTTTTGCTTTTATCTAAGCAAAAAAAGGAAATAAAGGAAATCAAACAATATTTTTCTCCAAACTGTCTGATTTGACATGGATTGCCACATACATGTATATTTGTAATCCATTAAATTCCTTTAAGAAACATAGAGCTTTAGTCACTGCGCTCCATCGAGTTCTATCTGATGCTGCTCTTTAGGCTTCATTCCAGGTTAACACAGCAGTTTGCAGTTTGGCTTGAGCTTGGCATCACCATGAAGTTATAAAATTCTTAAACTTAACAAAGGCTTAGTTTATTCTTGATTGATTTGGAGGAACTTCATAACAACTTAGCTCCATAATTACGACTAATGACAAAGTTATAAAATGAACAGTAAAACTAACTGTTTCATACAAAAATAATTTGTTATATTTTTAAATTTCTTTTTAGTTTTGTTTTGCAAAAAAAGAAACAAAATAAAAACAATAGCATGCATTTTCGAAAACAGTTGAGAGAAAAAGAGCTTAACAAACTGTGATCATTGCAAAAACGACAATCTCCAATGGACATTGCCATTTTTGCATCAATTCTAAATTTTTAAACATACTTTTTTATGGGATTAAAGTGTATCGGGTAATGTCATATTCACTAATCGGAAGCATTCATTAAATACAACTAAGAGGTATAATTAGTTACGTTTGTGAAAAAAGTGGACATTGCAGTCTTTGCATCTATACCCCTCATTTCTGATAGTGCATAAAGATATTCGTGGAAATTATTAAAGGAATAAGTCTATAAAAGTATAAAAGTATAAAAGCTTTTAAAATTGTAATTTGACTTAGAATACACATACGAATTAATATGAAAATTTATAAAATAAATGTTACTCTCCATTAGTGCTGGGAAAATATCGATAGACTATCGATATGATCGATAGTTTTAAAATATCGGAAATATCGATAGAAAAAATATAAATATCGATATTTTTATTATTTAAAATACAGCCATGAAGACATCTAACAGCAGCTATACACACACAGTTTTTTTCCTCAAATTTTTACTAGCTTTTATTAATTCGCGGCTGAATAACATCAATGAATACAAACTACAAGAATGGCAAGTGGTATGGATTGCTTAGCAGTGCTTTTTACTGCTAATTAAAGGCCATTAAGTCGAAATTTGTACATGTTTATATAGGGACTGAAATGTCAAATATTTTTGTTGTTGTAAAAAAAAAAAATGCAAATCCAAATGCAATTGCAAGCATAGGACAAAACAATGAACGACCATTAAAGGATAAGTCCGCTAGATTGATAACCATTTTGGGCTTAGAATTTAGAAAATTTCTTAAAGTTGCAATGGAATATCTTATAGTCCTTGTTACTTCGGTTCCTTGAGAAAGGTACTTATCAATTTTTAAAAAACGGCCATCTAAAATAACGTGCGTATATACATAAGTCTTATACATCCAAAAAAGTGATAAAAACAACAAACTGTAGCCTTATAAAAAAATAATTAAAGTTTTCCTGCACAAGTACAAACATTCAGTCGATAGTAATATCGATATATCGATAGTGAAATCTGAATTATCGATAAATATCGATAGTAGAAAATATCGATAGTATCCCAGCACTACTCTCCATGAGAAATAAGTTCGCAGATACTTTTTATTATATGAACCTTGAGAACGATTTGTCCGATACTAATCAAAACACTTAGAAATAAAATTTCTTAGAGTCATCCAACTAAAATTTTTTATATTTTTAACTGTTTCGAAATTTTTCAGAAATTAGAAGCGGTAATTTTTTAATAAAAAATTAGTACTATTTTTTGTTTATAAAATTCATATTAAATTTTTATCATATACCAAAAAGACCGATATACAACGAATAAAATAGACGTGACAAAATCAATCTGTGAACATTTTTGTATACAGCTCGCTAAAGTCAATTAAAATTAAATAACAAAGTTCTTGTTTCCGACTTTTTTTTTGTTTTTGCCCGAACAAGTGTTATCATAATGGTGAATGGTGTCATTTCAAGCCATAAAAAGCTAAAGTGGACCCAATTTCACCACCATTTAAGGCATATGGTAAATTATGAACCGACAACAATGAAGGCGAAAATTCTCCGAAATTAAATTTAATAACAAGATAGTTTTTTGAAGTGGTTGATTCACATTTGGGTTGTAACGGACGAACAGACAGGGCTAAAGCTTCATAGAATTCCTCAATGGCCCAGAATATATGTATCTTACGGGATCTGAGATGAATATTGAAAACGTTTATCTCGGAATGACAAACTTAGTATACCTTAATTTTCACCACTTGTATTCGAGTATTCTTAGTGTTCACCTAAGAACCAACACGTTTACTCATTATTTAGTAGGGTATTCAATTAATCGGGCTTTTGGTCTTATGTTTATTTTAAAAGCCAAACTGTGAGATCATTTTATTCGAAATTTCAATAGTTTTAGGAAAACTTGTAAAATAATATTTTAGAAAAATAGTTTGGTTAAAATGTTTACGATTTAAGCGAGTCTTTTCTTTAGTTACATATGATAAATTTTGACTTGGAAATAAGTTTTCCCCTTAACGTAGATGTGGGATAAATCAAAAGCAACCCATAATCCAGAATATCTTAATTTTTAGTCCCTTTTCAGGATTTCTCTAAACATATAAAAAACTTCCATTATGCCATTAGAGTCCTGCTTTAATTTTTTTTTAATTTAAAGCTTTTCTTATTGTTTCGGGTAATTCTGTTGTTGTGTTACTTTCGAGAGTTTCTTATGTTGTCGGGTTATCATCTTTAAATTTAAAGAATGTATTGCTGGAAGAAAATATTTTTTATGAAAAAATTATTCTAAGCTCAACTTTTTTGGTGCACTTTGGTAACTTTTTTTGGTGAACTTTGGTTCAGATAACATTGTGAAATTCTAAATACTTGCATGGTAGAATGCAATTAAAAAAAGCGAGTTTCTTTGCAACTGAAGTTTTGGAATTCACCCATAATTAAAAACACAGAAAAATGTGGAATTATTTAGGCATGAGTAAAATGGGGAAAAATTAATTAGTGAAGAGCCTTCTAAAATACCTTTTTCAGATATGATTAAGAACTGCATAAGTTAGAGGCAAAGTACTAAAGCAAGATTTTTTAATTTTTTGGAAAAAAAGTATTCTGCCTAAAAAAACGGAAAAACGATTTGAGAGACCACTTCCCGAAAAAAATGTAAAGTGAGACGGTATAATGCAGGCATTGCAGCTATTGGACTCTTTCTAACAAAACGGATGTTTTAACATTTTTTTTTTATAGATTAAAGTTGCATAATATTAACATTGCACCACGTGTAAAAAGAATTTGAATCGTTTTGAAGAAGTTGTTGCTCAGATATTTGACGATAGCTTAGAAAAACTTTAACGTCGTCCGCATTCATCAGAAAATTGAATGAATGAATCACCTCAGAAAAATGCTTTCTATGCGCATAAAATATGCAGTAAAAACCTAAAATATGCACTGAACTCTTTAAAAAATATGCCCCAAAAATTTCACAAATTGCTAAGTTGAAAACAAAATGTTCAACAATTTAATAACAGTTTCATTTAATAAAAAATAATCCTAAAATTATAATCGGTAAAGCCCAAACATCATAGTATTTACAGACGAATTTTATGTTTGAAAAGGATGGGCAGTCATCGGCTGACAAAAACAAAGTTATGTTAAGAGGTTAAAATTCATATAAGAGTTAATTGCGCCGAATATTATCTAGATATTAATATCCATATGAGATTTTTTTGTCTTAAGGGACATAAGGATCGGTCGCTAAATTGTTTATTATTTTAAAAGGAAGTTAAAGCTGTTTATAGATGGGCGCTTTGGGCAAATGTGAACTGATTCAAAACGAATTTAATTTGCAGTAAACTTGGCAAGAAGTTTTAATTGGGGAATGTGTGAAATTATAAACCGATTCTCACCATTTACATAGAGTCGTCCCTAGTACAATTGAAATGTATTTATCATACTTGTTCAAATTATCTACAAGATTTCAACTTGTACTTTGCGCCCAAAGTTTACATGAACAGGCAACCAGCCAGACGGACGGATGGGCATCGTTAGATCACTTTAAAAAGTGATTCTGAGTCGATTTTTATGAATTACACACATCGCCAAAACGTTTATAATTATTTACAATTTTAAAGTTTCTAGTAAAAATTAAATGTCGAAAGTGAAGCAACACGTTGGGTGAAAATTTTGTTTTTATTTGCTGCGAAATAGGCATATAAAAAATTAAACATGTATCAAAATATGGCTCAGAAAGGCAATATATACGCTATAAACTTAAAAAATGCTGCAAATTATGCAAAAAAAAATGCTGCACACGGTAAAATATGCAAAAATATGCACTAACAAATCGATGCCAAAATTCTTAAAAAGCTCTAAAACGGATAAATATATTGTTTCTGTCGAGGAAAAACATGCAATTGCAAATCGATTGTGTTCTGCTTCTGAGGCATGAATATATCAATTTTATACTTCTATGAGTAAAACCGACTAAATGAAGTTACACTTTCAAAAGTCTATGGTTAACTTTATCAAAGGCCTGTGTATATCGGTGTATATCACAACAGTTTGTAGTTGTTGTATAAATCCTCGATATATAGTTGTAAAATAAAGGAGATTAGTTGAAGAAGAACATCTTTTCTGAAACCCATGCTAGTAACGTGATATGAAATAAGATATTTGGTAACAAAGGATTTCGGTGATAATTTTTTCGAATAGTTAAGGTATAATTCTCAATTTTGCGATAACACGGTAATTTTCAACATCAGTCTGAAGCCATCTGATGGCATGTGAAATTTGGCATACTTACAGGTTTTTGATTTTCGGTCTATGGGTGGCATGCGGGGATATTGATTTTGGCCATAAGCCTCCCTAAATAAATACTTATTTTTTGTCAAGAATTTTTATATTTTCTAGATATTTTATGAAGACAGATATGCAAGTGGTATTGGTATTGGTCATGTGGATGGTCCTAACGGAGCCTCATTTTATGTTTGTTGATATTCACTACAATTTTCAACTCTTCAGTTATAAGCCTTTTAAGTTCCCAGTAATGGCACATAAAAAATGTAAGAAGTAGCACATGTTAGTGGTGACTATTTGAACTGTTTTAGTAATTTTCACATCTAATGGCCATTTTCTCATTAGGCGATTATCTTTTTTCCCAACAAAAAACTGCACATTAAAGAAATTTGGTTTTCTCAATGTCTCATTTGCTTCGTTTTAATCGCAAAGCTAACCGGCACTCATCTGCCAATTATTTTTTTTCCATTTATTTGCCGTACAGATAAATTCAATCAGCTGACTCCCATCTTTTACATGTATTTTGAGTGGCGTTGCCAGCTGAAAACTTTGTTTTTTATCGGTATACTGAGAAACCCAAAATCGTTAACGGACAGTTTATCGGTCCAATAAATTTATGTTGACATTAAGTAACAGACAGTTTGTCGATACATTGAGAAAATGGCCATAAGTCTGTGTTCATACGGCTCATGTTTTAATGACATGATTGCTACTTTATAGGCGAGAGGGGCGAAGGGAAAAGAAACGTGTTCACAGATGCATGTACTGTCAGAACGCTTTGCTTTTTCATTCGATGTTTAATTTTGTATTTGTTTTCAATATCAAATAAAACAAAATAAAAAAAAACCATGTCGTCAACATGACATGAATCATTTGAACGTCAATTCATGTTCAAAGAAGAAAAAGGAAGAATCATGTCAATAAGACATGAGCCGTATGAACTCAGACTAAGCACTGATGTTAAATTTCAAGATTTTGAACAAAAAACTCGATGAAAATATTTCATAACTTAACCACATTTGTCTACTGAAAAACACATTTATTTGAAAGGAAATATATTTTTGTTGTATTACTCAATATATGTTTATTCGATTCCCGAGGATTAACCTAGCTCCTATTAATCCAGACCTCCCATTGGTTTTGAGCAGAACACAATTTTCCATAATAGGCTTTTTACACCGATCAACATCTTATTTCTGCCATCAAAGATGTAGAAAATATAAAAAAATATAATAATAATCTTACCTGGAATAACCATATTAACGCACTTGTGGGGCAGACGTACACAAAGCTCAGATGTCTTTGGTCCTCACAGCATTATACTCCATTAAATATAAGACTACTTCTTGCAAAATCTTACATTATTCCCAATTTAATCTACGGTTGTGAACTTTTTGCCAGCTGTGACACAATGAGCAAGGGTAAGCTTAATGTTTTATACAACAATGTTGTTAGATATGTATATGGACTGAGAAGATATGATCATGTATCCCACTTTTCTTTGAAATTATATGGAGTCTCGTTTAACAACCTTCTTAACATACGTGTGCTTTTATTTCTGCATAAAATCATTTATTCGGATACGCCACAATACCTTATTGAGAAGATTAGGTTTGCCAGATCAGTTAGGGGAAAAAAGATCATTATCCCATTCCACCGTTCTCTTGTATCCGAATGGCAGTTTTTCATACATTCGGCGCGTCTCTGGAATAATCTTCCTCGAACACAACAACTTAATAGCAACGCAACTAGCTTTAAGTCTTTTTTATATAAACATTTTACTTTTTAAAAATCACAAATATTATTATATTCTTTAACAATTTGTAAGTTAATTATGTCTTAATATGTATACTTGTCTTTGCCGTCTCAATTTAATAATACTTACAATAATACTTTCCTGTACTCTAATTATAAGATTAAATCTTGTTGTACAGGATCTGAACATACAAATAAATAAATAAATAAAGAAATAAATAAATAAAATGTGAAACACCGTTTACATTACTCACATCTAACATCTACCATCAAACAAAAATGTCACCATTTTTGAAAAAAAAAATGTTTTTAATATAAAAAATGTTTTTTTTGAACAAAACTGCCAAAATTTGAAAAGAAAACACAAAAATGTTTTTGAAGTTGGATTTGTTTAAAAATATAAAAACAAAAAAACATTGCAATAAAAGAGAAAATTTGACAAATGGTAACGCTGCTTTCAAAATCAATTTGTTTTTGTCAGTGATGCCACAATAATAATATAACTTATTGCCACTTTTCTAGTGATAACACTTAAATAATCAAAAGTTGTAGAATGGATTAAAATGAGATAGGAACATCTTTTAAAGATGTTGGCTTTTGGCCCTATGTATTTCTTATGGAAAGATGTTAACATCTTCGCAAATTGATGGTAGATGTTAGATGTTGATCAGTGTAAAAAGACTATAAGGTTGGCATTTTCCATGACAATAAATAAAGCACCAGGACAGATGTTGAAAAAGGTGGAGATCTGTCTGCCTAAATAAGTTTTTAGCCATGGCCAAATTTATGCTGCATTTTCTAGTGCAAAATCCTTACATGCTGTTACTGCGAAAGTGATTAATGAAGATGGGAAGCAGGGTATGTCTCGTAATGCAGCTCCACAGTATTCTCAAAAATTATTGTCTGTAAAGAAATTTTTAGATAATTATATGTTATCTAATGAAAATTTTTCATATTTGGCCTAAATCTTAAGATTTTGCTACGTATGATTCTGTCAATTAGGCTTATTTGTTTGTAAATTTAATTGCGTATTACATTCTATGAAGAAATTAATTTATTGAACAAATAAAATTTTTCTGCCTTAAAACCCATTTAAAAATTCTTAACAATCTCTTATTTATAAAACCTGTTTGAATTTTTCGGCCTTGATAATTTGCCTGGCATGGGCTTTTCAACTTGTATTATAAACTTGAATTTTAAAGTGTTATTGTTGATTTTGCTTATATTTTATATCCTGTTTGTACTTAAGGTGTTCTTAAAAGCTGCCGAATATATTAAAAGGGTTTGACTGATTTATAGCATTTGATTAAATTGTGTTTTATGTTTTATTTCTACGGTTGCTGAATTTTATGTTTTCCACCCTCAAAATCCTCTCATAAATTAAACCAAAAGATGCTGAAGAAATATGTATGTAATAAAGAAGGGAAAGTAAAAAATCAAATGTAAAAATGTATTATTCATTTATTGTAGGTGTGGATTGTGTCAATCGCCTTAATGCCTCAAGAATGATAAGCATTGAGTTATTGTAACAAATAAATCAAGTAAGAATCAACATTTTAACTGGCATATTTGTAGATATTGGTTTTTTTTTTTCTTTTTTTCAAGGAAATGTGAGTTTTTTTCTAAGGCTTTTAAAGCTGAGAAATCCTTTTTTGGTTATTTTATGTTGCCATATTAAAGCATATTAGGTGGATAATGTAACAGCAAATAAGTCAATCTAAGCGTTTTCATCTATTCGTCTTAAATGTGGATTATCAGGGGTGTCATGGAAATCGAAAACGTAAAACGGAAGAATTTGTCAGTTGTTTTTAATGAACTTTTAATATAATTTTTACAATTTTTGTTAAAAACTTCTGTTTAATAGAGAATTATTTGTATAATTATTGTCATAAAATTTTTTTATTACAGAAATCTTATTGAAAAACGACTCTTAAAATTCTTTCGTTTTACGTTTTCGATTTCCATGACACCCCTGTATATATCCATATTAAACTTGTTACTATCCTATAGATCACAGTCTTATTAATAACTAGCATACACCCGCAACTTCGTTAGCGTCTCTTTTTTCTTCGTAGACATATTTTTATGCCAAAGTTTATTTTTCTAGGTTTAAACTTGTTTAAATTCTAGCCAAATTCTAGAACCAAAAAACTAAAGAAAAATGTAAAATTTCCCGTATTTCCTTTTTTGGGTACTATTTTTTTCCCACATTAAAGTATCAAAAATTTCAGTATTGTAGTGTTAGCCCATATTTTAGTACGAATATGTCAATGAATGGAGGAAAATGTTTTGTAAAAAAAGTACCAAAAAAAAATTAAGATTAAATGTTCCAATTTCGAAAAAGTACCAAATTATTATACGTATTTTTTGATAAGTTTCGAATGTGGTATTAATTTTGTTTTTATGTTTATTGGTTCAAAAGATGACAAAAAAGTACTAAAATTCAGATTTTACCCGTTTACTTCCTTATAGGGCCGAATTTCAAAAAAGTACCAGACACCTGTCCGCTTATTTTTCTAAAGAACAACGATAAGTATTACCCTAATTTTGCATCTCTTTTAGTTTTGAAGATATAAGGTTACCGAATTTTCCCGTTTTTACCCCCAATCTTACGAACTTCGAAAAATCTCGTCTTAGTGAATCGATTTGGCGAGTGACCAATCGCTAGTCCAAATTTCAAGTTTCTAGGGTCAGCGGTTCGGACTGGGCGATGATGAATGAGTCAGTCACTCACGCAACTCTTTTATATATATAGAAGATTGAATAAAATAACGTATACTAAGTGAATAGGTGTTAACTGGCTTTAATCGGATAAAACATGGCTTAGTTATATTGGATCAGATCTAAGATTTTATGAACAATTAAAATTTTTTCTCTTCGGAAGACATTTTTACCACAGCTAATAAGATTTTCATGAGAGTTTATGTAAATTTCATGTCCGCATCCGGTCATGGGAGCGTCCGTTTGATGGATTGCAATTTTTTTGATTTCCATGTGTTAAAAACTTATCTGCGAGATATCTGGGAGATGTCCGCTTTAAGGAGCTGACCGCGAGTAGAGCCTTCTAAGTAGAAAGTTAAAAGAAAACTTCGTAGCAATCTTAAGTTTACTTTTACAAAACTTATATATTGATAAATAAAACCTTTTTTCCATTTTGGCATAAGGGATGGCAATGCCGAAGTCCCGATCCCGAAAAATACCGGGATTTTTAAATATTTTAATCCCGTGATTTTCGGGGCTTAGTCAATCTCAAAATTGTTAACTTAATTTTTATGTTTTCCCTTTTTTGTAAAAACAATTCATCACGATATTCCCCCTTGAGAGGATAGGGAACACAATATGATATGACTCTTAATATTTATTTCGTTTACTCTGTTAATATTGTCATTGAAAACGAAAGAAAAAAGTTAAGCTTTGTTATTCTTTTTAAGCGCCTTTAAGCTATTATGAAGAAATAAAGAAGTGCTGAAAGTAATTAAAGAAGAAAATTAACTTAAGAAAAAATGTCTTTTAAAATTTTCAACACATTCCACTGGTGCACAAAATTTAAACTTTTCTCTTTACAGGGTTAGGATTATTGTTTTGCGAGAGTAGGCATAGGACCTACGTTTTTTTTATTCACTAAATAATTGACATACATACATATCGTCACCTAAAACGCAAAAGCCCCTATCTAACATTTTGAAAGTTTTACAGGGTAAGAAAAAAACAATTTTATATGTTATTTTAACAATTTACAATTTTGCATATTATCCAAACCGTTAGTCTTTAAGCTTTGATCATATAATCTTTTGTAGATGGGGCCTTTTGATTGTTGTCAATAAAATCGCTAATGTTGGTCGAATGGTTCAAAATTTTTTTGTGGACATTTTTGTTGATGCAATATATCTGGTTTAATGAAAAAGTCGATATATTTTAAAGTCAATATCAATTTTGCAGTTGCAGGTTTCTAAAATAAACAAACATTACTGTTGTATATGTCGAACGAAATTTTCTTTTTTTTTTAAATTAAGAAGTAACTTTTTAAATAGTTTAATATTATTGCCATATATATATCGGGTGATTTTTTAGCTATTATCTTTTTGGCAACACTAGTTTAAACAGCTGACGCACGTTTCGTGTTTTGTTTCACTGTCAAACATCTTCAGTTTGGTCTATATTTTAACCATGAATCGTCTTACAAACAATCGACGCTTGCAAATTATTGAATTATATTATCAAAATGCTTGATCTGTTAAGAAAGTTTATTGCGCGCTTCTTGTGTTCAGCGACGAAGCACATTTTTGGCTCAATGGGTACGTTAATAAGCAGAATTGTCGATTTTGGAGTGCAGATTAACCAGAAGCTTTGCAAGAGCTACCAATGCATCCAGAAAAAGTCACAGTTTGGTGCGGCTTATGGGCTGGTGGCATCATTAGACCGTACTTCTTCAAAGATGATGCGAATCGTAACGTAACTGTGAATGGTGAGCGCTACCGTGAGATCATATCCAACTTTTTTTTGCCCAAAATGCAAGAGCTTGACTTGCATGACATGTGGTTTCAACAAGACGGTGCCTCATGCCACACATCACGCTTAACAATGGACTTATTTAGAGGCGAGTTTGGTGAACATTTTATTTCACGTTTGGGACCGGTCAATTGGCCGCCTATATCGTCCGATTTAACGCCTTTAGACTATTTTTTGTGGGGCTATGTTAAAGCTCATGTCACTAAAAAGCACTATTTCGAGCAAAAAAAGGGTAAAAAGGCACTTAGCCGTTTTTACAATTAAATTAAACACAAAATAAGTTGCATTCGGCTGTGCCGAATATTGTATACCTCCAATATTGAAAAAAAAGGCGACGGTATTGATGTGGGACCATTTTCATTTAAAATTAAATAATAAATATATTAACATTTGTATATAAACATTTTTAAATGTATACATTGAAGATACTAATAATAATGTATTATTATCTTCAAAAATATAACATCATACAAATCATCATCAGCTGAGTTTGATTTCGGCCATAAAACAGTTTTAAAGTAATATTTATTTTTATTTTTTCTATGTTTCATTGGAAGAAAGGTCTCTACAGACATTAGATGGTTGATTGTTTTCATTACAGCATAAATTATGCCGACGAAATCCACATATAACGTGAAGAATTGAATTAACAGAGTTTAAGGATAATCGGTTTTCGTTTTTGGATATACTGTAGTTCATCGAACTAAATGTTCTTTCAACGCCCAACGTTAGCGTATGGAAAACTTAAAATTCTAAACACAAAATTGGACAATTAAATCGTTGACTTCTATCTACAAAAGATTTGTTCGTTGTTTATTTTTCCATTCACAATTCCTAATATTTTCCAAGCCATTTTCTGTATTTGAAACAGTATCAAAATCTTTAAAAGAAAGTTTACCTACAACAAATACATCGTTTTTACTACGATTTCTTAATATGTTGTCAACTCTTAATAGTTTGTAAAACTTCCTAGCTCGTAAATAAGATTACTGGTAACGAATACAACTTTCTTTTATCATTTGAAATCTTATAATCTTTACAGGCCTACTCGCAATTGTACCCCAAATAGCAAAGCTCATTTAAATCATCCTCTATATAATCGAAGTTTTAATAAATTGTGGAAAAACAATAAAAATTGTAAAAAGCACTAAAGGCACTAACAAAAAATTGAAAAAGCACCAAGTTAGTGCTTTTTCTTAGTTTGGCACTTAGGATACAATTTTGACGTTTTGAGGCATCAAAAAGCACCATAAATAGTGCCAAAAGCACTAAGTTGTCATCGCTGGTCTATACACACATGCCCGCTTCAATTGACGAATTGGAAGACAACATTGAAGCATTTATTCATGAGATACCGGCCGAAATGTTGGAAAGAGTATGCCAAAATTGGACTAAGCGGATGGACCATTTGAGGCGCAGTCACGGTCAACATTTGCATGAAATAATCATCAAACATTAAATCATATAGACCGTACTATCGATTCAAATAAAGATTTCATACCCTTTTCTGAATTTTATGTGTTTTTTAATCTTTCCTATAGCTCTTAAAAAATCACCCGATATATGGTGTTCAGTCGATTAATTATTGTTTGATTAATCGAACAATTTTAGACGTTTGTTTAGTGAGCTATTTAGCATATATTTTTGTTTAGTTTTTCAACACAATTTAATAATTCATTTTACAAAAGAAAAAAAGACAAAAGTAGCTTTGTTAACTCAAAGATTTATATTAATTTATCTGGTTCTAGAAATCGAAATGATGCGAAATTGAAATCGAACGATAATTTAAATTCAATTACTTTTTACAAAATGACCGTAGTTTTTCGTGGTTTTAAGTGTAGTTCTTGCAAAAATAATAGATATTTTAAGAATGAAGTAGATAAAATGGAATATTTTGCTTGATTTTAAATCCACTTCATTTCAATTTCTAGAACACGACCGTATTTTTTAACAAAATAGTTCATGCGTTTCTCTATTGTCAATAAGTTAGTGAGTGAGAATAGCGCTAAAAATATAAAAATAACAGGTGTCCAAAAATGCATTTACGTTAATGTTCTTCAATAACTTCACAGAAAAAGAATGTTTATTTACTTAAGTACTAATTTTTTCTAAAATTATCGAAAGAAAAATTTCGTAATATATCAAATTTCTGGATTTAGAATTATTCGATTAATCGATTAATTTTAAAGTTTTATTTGATTAATCGAATAAACTAAAAATGCCAAATATCGATGCAGCGTTTAATCGAACAAAAATAAAACACGATTATTTGAACACCCAATATAGATATATTTGTTCTGAACGACTTTTCCTCATCATACACTCGTTCTACAGTGCATTCGGCTTCCATTGTAGGCCATTAAAAAGTATTCTCATTTAATTCTTAATAAATATCCAAATTTATGTTTTCACATTTATTGGGACCTACAACATTCACGGAAAAAACTTGATTGCGGACAAAATTATGCATTTTGAACGATATAATCTTGAAGCACAAAAATACCAACGATATTCAAAATCAATTTGTTTCTCCAAAAGAAAAATAATTTTTTCTCGATTGACTAAAGAATTTCTAGTACTTCTACGTATGAGGAATATACAACATACTGGTTGATTACTCATATGAAAATGTTACTCATACGCAACCATATTGGCTCTTATTTATACATTGCACAGTAGGTAATTTGAAATAATGGCCAAATATAATTTTTTGCACTAACAATAACAATTTTACTAACTAACAATTTTAATTATGACCTTCGATTTAAAATATATCACAGCAAATAACTGCATTTAAGGTTTTTACAAAAAAACAAATATCGGCTGTGCAGCATACAGAGTGTAATTTTGATATAAATTTAAACGTATTTTATCAGTTATTAAACAAAAAATAGTTAGTTATTTAAAAACTTTAAATATCTTGGTGGACGTTATTGCTTTTGTAAACAAAAAGTGTATTTCTTACTTAACCTCAAAAGAATGACTTCCCAGTAAGAAATGGAGCTCCCAACGAAGCAGGTTTGTAAGGGAGACACATAAGAGTTGCGCTTACCATTGCGCATACGGAAGACATGGCGAGTTCCCACTTTGAAGCAATACATTTTTGACACATGAAGCGCATTATTCAGCTCATAAAAAAATTGTTGGATGTTACGATAAGCTTTACACACTGAATGTTTTGATACAGTTATTTTTTACTATTCTCCCTTACAAACCTGCTTCGGAGTAAGGGAATGCCGTAGCACTTGAAATGTTATTTTTTTTATAAAAGTTGTTGAGAGTTTTTCCACTTACTTTACTGCATTTCTGTATGTCTTATTGCGTAGCGAATAATTGTGCGCTTATTTTGTTAAATGTACCATTAGTGCTTCGCAAAGTGATAAAATTTTTTATTGGGTTTTTCCTTAAATATAAACATGGCATAAGCTTTTGATATTGTGCCCATTGACTGCAGGGTTTTTCATTGATGAAAAGTATTCTAACTTGACCTCAAAAGAATGACTTTTTCCTTAAATATAAACATGGCAAAAGCTTTTGATATTGTTGCCCATTGACTGCAGGGTTTTTCATTGATGAAAAGTTTTATTATTTCAGACATCCTTAGCTTAAAATATAGCAACCTATCTAGTAGGGTATTCATTTAACCGGGCTTTTGATTTAATCGGTTAATCGCACGATTAATTAACCGAGGTTTTTGTTTAATCGGTTCATAATCGGTTAATATTCTTATTGATCGGTTAACCGATTAATAAAGTATTTTTTATAAGTAAGGTACATTTAATGAATAAAAATTAAATATTAATTATTATTTTCAGTTTAGTAATAAAAAAAAAACAATAACATAACAACACGTTAACTTAAACGAGCAATAAAAAAATTCATAACTCTATAATACATATTTCTTAATTAATTCATATTCGGTCAAGTGCTGTTAATCGAAATAACGTGAAATTTAAATCGATGGAGATTTTAAGTTAAATTTTTTTAAAGAACTTAGCTTTTCCTGATTTCAAAAGTAGTTTTGGTAAATATATGTGGTCCTCAAAGTATGAGGTAATGACCCATTAAAAACTTCGCCTACAAAATAATGTGTTGAGTAATCAGAAAAACATAAGAGCACTACTTACAATTCTACTGAAAGAACCAATGAATTTTACAAGGGATGTCCCAAAATGAATGCATTAAAAAGTTAGTCATTATTTTTTTACCTGAATACATCCAGAATAAAGTAGTTATAGAAGTTGTTATAGATGTAGTTAAAGAAGAAAGCTACAAAATAATGAGTTCAAGAAGCTATTCATTTTGAAAAAGTAGGCGAAGTTTTTACTGGGGAAAAAGGAATATTTTTATAAATTTTAAACACAGGATTGAATTAAAAATTTGTTCAATATAAACTTCACGTGATTTCGATTTCCAGAACAAGGCCTAAATTTTGACTTGGAAAAATTTCTTTTACTTATCCTAGATGTTGGAGAAATCGAAAGCAGCCCATAATACAGAATATCTAAATTCTCAATCTTTTTCCTGGATTTCTCTTAACATATAAAATCTTCCATTAACACTTCTAATTGTTTGGGTTAATTCTGTTGTTGCGTTACTATCGTAAGTTTATTCTGTTGTCAGATCAACATCTAACTCATCTTGGCAAAGCTCAGCACCGAACATTCTGCAAAAAAGTTAATTTCCGAATTTCTTAATTTCTGTTATGGTACTATATTTTTAATATGTATTTATAGAAGGAAATATCATCATCATCATCATATCTTCTTCTATATACCCAGCAAAAACTTACATTGCAAAGTAATGAGTTAAAAAGCTAATATAACGACTCTTCACTACTTATACATTGGCATTTTAACTCATTATTTTAACACGGTGATGTCATTGGAGGCAAGTACTTACCACCCTCGCTTACAAATAGGGAGTTAAATAAGTCATTACCACATTCGCTTACAAATAAGGACTTAAATAAGTTATTACCCCGATGTCACCAAAATTACAACTAACATGTCATGACTTTAAAAAAAAATTTTTTTATTATTTTTTTTTAAATTATTTTTTTTCTTATTTTATTTTACTTTACTTTATGTTTTTTTCTATTTTTTCTTATTTTATTTTACTTTGTTTTATTTTTTATTTTTTTTTTCTGCCTCTGGCGGGATTCGATTGCGCAACCTCGGTGCTGATAGACTAGCTCACTACCAGCTAGTCTACCGGGGCAGTGTAGTTTTTGTATAAAAAAACGATGTTTTTTACTCAATTAAGAGCGTAAATATGAGACTAAATTATTGGTGGCAACTACTTACCATCCTCGCTTACAAATAGGGAGTTAACTAAGTCATTACCACATTCGCTTACAAATAGGGAGTTAAATAAGTCATTACCACATTCGCCTACAAATAGGGACTTAAATAACTTATTACTCCGATGTCACCAAAATTACAACTAACATGTCATGACTATAAAATTTCAGTACAGCATAATTTTTCATATTCAAATTTATTACAAATTGTTTTTTATTTATAAAAAAAAAAACAAATTGTAAGAACAAATATTTTAAATCAATTTGTATTAGATTTGAAAAAACTTCAACCGTAGATGCATTTTATTACGAATGAATTATAAATTTCGTTAATCAACTCATACACAAGTACTTAGGTATCAGATTATATGTCAGCCATTACCAAACTACTTCTATGTAACGCAGATGGTATGAAGTAGTCATTGAAAAGTAAGTTGTTCAGTAATGGCAAGTTTTTGCTGGGTATAACAATGAAAAATTTTTGAATGTTTGTTTGTTTGTCGCTTTATAGACTCCGAAACTACTGAACCGATTTTCCTGACATTTTTACAGTAACATCACGTGAGCCCTAAAAATAAAATAGGCTACTTATTTTTTCGATAGGGGCAGGGGTATTGGTACCCCCCATAGGATGCCAATATTAATTATCGCATATCTTAAGAGCCGCTGGACGCATGTTGCTGAACTTTTTGTAGTAGGATCTTCTGAGCCCCGAAATTGAAATAAAATAGCAGCGGGGGTATTGGAATCCCCCATAGGACGCCCAGAGGATGCATACATTAAATATCGCTCAACTGAAGAACTTTTAAATGGAGAGTCTTAAAACGTGGTTAAAGCTACGAAATTGAAATAAAATAGCAGCGGGGGTATTGGAATCCCCCATAGGACGCCCAGAGGATGCATACATTAAATATCGCTCAACTGAAGAACTTTTAAAGGGAGAGTCTTAAAACGTGGTTAAAGCTACTATTATAGTAAACCATAAATTTCAATATAAAAATGTGCGGGGTAGACATGGGAGGAACAGTACCCCTCATAGAAGACATATTTATAAGAGGCGCTGCAAGCAATTTGTTGAACTTTTGGTAGTAGGATCTTCTGAGCCCCAAAATTGAAATAAAATAGCAGCGGGGGAAGTGGATATCTCTTATCTTAAAAACTGTTATAGTTAGAATGTTCAAACTTTGTAGAAGTCACTCTTATGGTATACTACACTTTTGAAAATAAAAATAAATATCTCTCTACTGAAGAACTATTAAAGGGAGAGTCTTCAAAGTTGGATAAAGCATTATAGCGAAGCGCAACGGGTTAAGCTAGTATCATATATATATCATATTAATTAATAGGCAAGTTGATTTCTTTTGTTCCCTTTTACGACTATACTATTCACGGGATTTAAATTGGTTCAGTATTTTAGGAGTTATAGGCGTTAGAAAGTGTTAATTATACATAGAAAATACTTACATACGTGTGAGCAACAAAAAAAAATGTAAACAAATAACACAGTTATATGCTTTTTTGTGTTTATAGGTACATAGTAAAAAGAACCACAATATAAGATTTCTTTCCTATTCCTTAAATTGGAGAACAGTAGAAAATAAGAAAAAAAAGAGACAGACAATTTAAATGTTTTGTATTCTTTTTGGAAGAGTTGTTGTTTTTAAATGTTGCCAATTCGGTGGCGCTTTGCGATTTTTTTTTTTTTGTAATATGTTTTGGTGTTACTTCCCTAGAGGGAAGCGAACTGACACCAAAGTAGTCCTGTGATAGGTCTTTGGTGGTAGAGACCGGTTCTAGTTTTAACACTTTCTATGAATAAGACGTATCACTTTTACATGGGGTTGTCATTGGAGGGGGTCAATTGACACCATTTGACCAGTCACAAATCTATTCTCAATGGACGTGTTTAGTGACAGTTACTAAAATGTAGTATTATTTCAATACGATGTATTATTTCAATAAAACAAGTCCTAGAATTAAATTTAAGAGCCAAATTTTAGAAAGCCCCAAAAAAATTTATCACACCACCGGTGAAGACTGTACTGTAATTCATTACTTTTTCTACCTTTTTGTTCTCCATAAACCAGTTACATGATTGGTTCTCCTTTTACTGGTCATGAGTTCTTTCTTTTTGTACCTGTTCTATTTTCACAACTCCCAGGACCAGTCTGTGGGACCAATTGACACAAATTTCCCGCAGGGTTTAAATTAATTAGTGTTTGGTGTTAATTAGCTTACACTTATTTTAGTAAAGTATTTGTTGACTAAATTTATAATTGCATGAAATAATATCATTTTAAATTTATACTGATTTATAAAAATCTAAAATTCTTAAAAAATGCCTCACGGTGGTAACACGCCGAATGGGGTAGATAGGCTTTGAAGAGAACATTCCGCAATATTACCGAATATGTAATGCAGTCCTCAACAAATCGAATGATGATACTGATATCTTAGATGTTTCTTTTAAGTGTGGCTTAAACTCAATCACACTAAATTTTTGAAATGTTTACTGCATTAAAAGCTATTTTCAGGAGTGGACCCATTTCAAGAAAGTCTGGTAAGATGAATAGAGTTGCAACACAATAAATGTTGGTCGAATTCAATCTAAATACCAACATTATTAGATGGTACAAAACTTTAAACCGGAGAGAATTTTGTATGAGAGTTATGTGGAGCTTTTTGCAATAGGAACAATTTTGTATTTAGTACAAACGCATAACACCCTGTCCAACATTGGTGGTGTGGGTACAAAAACAACAACTCTAAATACATATGGGCAAATCCTGCGTGACGAACGCTACATTCGCACGCGTTTTCTGATTGAAATATACACCGTTTTTGGTCTTTCAAAAGAGATAGCTTCAACTTATATATAGTATTTACTGACATTAATATGTACTTACGAACGGCATATATCATAATTTCTCAGCAAGTATTTGTTGCGAAATAATTGATCACAAAGTTTTGTGACGCACGCTACAAAAAATGGAAGTAACTTCAAAGGTTGAAGTGCGTTTTCCTAATTTTTAGCGAATTTTGCATGATAACGTATACAAAATCTAATTCCTAAATGAAAGATGAGTATAAGAGAATTCTTAACGCACTTATTTGCAGCCAAAAAATTTTGTGATTTTTTGACAAAAGCCGTGAACCCTTTGTGACGCACGCTACGTAACGCACGCTACGTAACGCACGCTACAGTTTTTCCAGTAGTATTTTATTATTATATTTTATTTATTTTAACAAAACAAATTATATTTTTATGAATTGCATTTCTTATACTAATTTGTTAACTTATGAATATCAACTTTTATTTTAACGAAATTTATATTTTGATAAGTTTGCTCTAAGTGCTATTTTAAGCACAAAAATCACCTAAAATAATGCTAAATTCACATATTTTATTAAAAAATCAGCAGTGGGGTATGATTTGGTAAAAATTACTGCATTGATGATCATTGAAATACATATTTTTTAATATAAAAATGAAATTAAACATCTAGTCTTATATTCCGTTTAAAAAAAAATTCATTTGAAAAATTTTTGGTTGGTGGACTGTTTCTGGGATTTGCCCATATGTATTTACAATGATTCGATTGTACTGATGTGTGTATTAAATAAAACTATTGATCATGGGAATCACGAATTGCAGTAATGAGTTTGGGATTCATGTAAAAGTTCTTTATGCCCAATATTTTCTAAGTATCTACATCTTTATGAGATTTTTTTTTGTCTTAAAATGATTTTAGGGAGGGTGTTCATATGGGACCAATGGAAGCTGTTACGAAAGTTATCGCTGCCAAATTTGATATTAATACCAACATTTCTAAAGAAGTATATTCCAGAAAGACTTTTGTATGAGGGGTACGTGTAATTTTGGACCAATTCATACAATTTATAATAACCACCATTTTTGTTCAGCATAAACACATAAAATACATTCTACCTTTAGTGGTGTGGGTAGAAAAAACAAATTTTCAAAGAAAATTAAAAATTATTTCAATCATTCTGTTTTAATACCCACACTACCATATATAGAGAGGATATTATGCGATTGTACCGAAGTATGTAACAGATAAAAATATTGGTTCTGGACCCCTTCAGTGTACTAATCAATTAAGTCCGTTTAGCTGGCTGGTATATAATAAGCAAAGTCAGTATTTCTAGATTGCAGTCGATTGTGTCGACTGCTGGCCCATACTAGCATTGTATAAAAAATAAAACTTTTTTGGTGCACTTTGGCAAATTTTTTTTTGGTGAATTTTGGTACGGATTACGTTATAAAATTGTTTACGGTTGCACTATACAATGTATTTAAAAAAGGGAGTTTTGCAACCGACGTTTTGGAACTCACCCATTGTTTAAAACACAAAAAAAAATATAGTTTAATACTACAAAAAATTATAAATTTTGTTACAACGGTTAATAGGTTAATCGTTAATCGAAAAAAGGCAATTTTAATTTATCCGATCAGTTAATCGAGAAGTAATTAACCGATTAACGGTTAACCGAATGAATACCCTACTACATATCTAGTGTTTGGATTTGTGAAAAAAATAAAAAGAATGGTGATGGTGTTTACAATTTTATTATCAATAAAATTGATAATAAAACTTTAAGTTGCCAACTTTTTGTTAAAATGTATCGCTAAGGTGGCACAAAGCTCACGGAAAAATTATCAAATTTTTCAAGGAAAAACCAAAACTCCCTTTTGTTAGCACCCTGCCGTATTTACATCGTGCAGAATTTAAAAAAAAAATATATCCGTTAGTTTTTGAGATATTCAGTGTTTTTTCTTTCTTTTAAATGATGGCAACTCTAAAAATTTCAACTATTACAAATCCCGATGAAAAACTCTCTTAGATTCCAAATTTCAGCCATATCAGCCTAAAACTTTGGCTGAAATTAATTTTAGCCTAAAAAATGGCTCAAATTACCCAGTGTGCAATGGTGAATATTGTTGTAATTTTGTGCATGTTGTTGTCACTGTTGTTTTTCTCATTGCACAACCCATTCATATTATCAAAGACAGATGTTGTTGTCATCATTGTTGTAACATCTACTGCTTTGTTAACAACAATGAAGAAAATATAAATTAATACAATGAAATGCATGTTTGGTGCAAAACGAGACCACTAAAAGAACATTTATTTAAAAAGTCATTTAATGTGCTCGAGTTTCTGGCAAAAGCTTAAGTTGTATCTTTTTTAATTTATTGCTCGTATTAGATCTTTTTGGGTGGTGGGAAAGGGGTGGGTAGGGGTTAAAAGGGTGTTGTTTTATTGCAGTAAATTAACTTGTAGCTAATTTTTATGAAACTATGATTATGTATGCACGTTTAAGTTTTTTCCGGGTATTGATTGATATGGGAAATTATAATCATTAATAGGTGAAACACTTATCCAGGGGCCTAATTCTGTATTGGTATTGGCTGTATTGGCTGAAATAATTAGATATTACATGGCTTTTGAATCTGAAAGTACTGGAAAACGACGGCCACAATTAGGCCCCTGGATAAGTGTTTCACATACTATCTAGTTCATGATAAAATAAGAACACATAATTTTAAATTTCTCTTTGACAAGAAATTAATAAATAATATTAAAAAAAAGTGATTAATAAGATTAAATAAGATATTCTTAAGCCTTAGATTCTTTTTAACTTCAATCGTAATCAAAACCCTTATTTATATTTACTGCCTCCTTTTAAATATAAATTTATATTTACACAAATTGATTTAATTCAGCTGACATTATTCGTTTTTACAATGTCAGTACTCTTATTGAACTCGATTTAATTTAAAATTTTATTTTCTATTTTTTCTTAAAAACAAGTTACATAGCCCTGCAAACAAATAGAATATATAGTTTAGCAATATCTCCAAATTGTCATATAGAAGAAAATAATCAAAGTATGTACTTCTTTTATTTTCTTTCTTTTTATAGTTTTTAAGACAGAAAAAATTTAATTATTTAAAAATTTAATTAATTATTTAAAATCATATAAAATATTAACATATAAAAACGCGTAATCTCCACGATAATGAATTTGAAAGCTATTAGGGAAATTAGCAAAGGGCAAGCTTCAAAATTGATGGACGAATTTTTACGGAAAACGAAGAAACATTTAACTCAAGTGTCGTAAGTGGCGTAGATCAAGATAACGTTTATTCGACTTTACAGCAAGATCAAGTTCATAATAACTTATTATTTTTGAGTGATTCTGATGAAATCAATGGAGAGTAAGAAGTACCTTTGGAAGAGTTAGATCGCATTAGAGGTAAGCTAAGTAAGGTCCATTAAACTTTCCATAAGCAATAATGCAATGAAAAAATTGTTGGATATGCTAAGAAGTATAGACGTTCCAGTACCAAAAGACGTGAGAATACTCAAACAGACACCAAGAGATATCTGTGAAACAGAAATGGGATCTGGTACATATACTAGATTTTAATGTAGATGCCCTTCCTCTATCAAAAAACTCAAATAAACAAGTGTGGCCTATATTGTGTAATGCTGTTACTGAAGAATATGTATGACTGGTTGGTGATTTCGTAATTTTGTTATTTATTTATTTACTTTCATAACTATTAATTAAATTAAATATGTAATATGCATCCATATTAGTTAGTGTTTTGTTGTTTCTGTAACAATATAAGTACATTCTGATTCTTTCTTGTTTCTGAATTTTCGCTAGTTATATTATTTTACTTTATTTTAATTATAATTGGTATTATGCGTAATAGTAATTTACATGTTTTATTTAAAATAAAAATTTGTGCCTTTATGTGAATAAAAATGCTAAATCTTCTTTTTATCATCCCAATTATATTTTGGCGATATCTTCCTATTTTCTTATAAGTGGTTATCTGGCAAAATTGCTAGATTATCATCTAGAAGAATCGCTTTCGTATTGCTTAGGAGTATTGCTATCGAGACACGTTTCTTCCCGAAGAAAGTATCTTCTTTGTACACAAATGACAATTTTTTTAAATGCAAAATCTTCTTTTTATCATCCCAATGATATTTTGGTGATATCTTCCTATTTTCTTGAAAGTGGTTATCTGGCGATATTGCTAGTTAATCATCTAGAAGTATCCCTTTCGTATTGCTTGGAAGTATTGCCATCGAGACACGTTTCTTCCCGAAGAAAGTATCTTCCGCAATACGAAATCGATTATTGCCGCAATAAAATTTTTCATCCAGGCAATACATAAGGTGTATTTCTGTGTTTGCTGGGAAGTGGAAATTTTACCTAAAAACATTTTGTTTTTCTTTTAAAATATTTTTATTTTTTATTAAACTCTTCTCCGTATGCCAGACAATAATAATATTAAGAGGCATCCTCCAGTTGTGCTGTTTTTGTTGCAGAGTGGAAAAGGCTGTAAAAGGTTTTCACTTTAAAGTAACATCGTTTGTCATATATCTTTAGGAAATTTATCTTTTATGCAAATTTGTTTACGTACAGACATGAAAACTAAATCTTTAAAAAAAAAACACATACATAAGTAAATCTTTTCGATTTTTTTGTTTTGCCTTATAATTTTACTTTAATGTTCCTTTACAGTAGTCTATGCAATGCATATATTCTAACATTTTTATTACCAGCGGTACATACACATGTATGTGTATGGTAAAGCTACCTTTTTACAATATACTACATCTTTTAATTCATATGTTTTTTATCTATGTTTTATCGAAAAAGTTTGATTAAATTTATGTATTAAATAGATTTTTTTTTAAAGCCACAGAAAAAATTATCTTACAACTTATAATAAACAATTCCAAGAATCCTTGATATAAAACATTTTATAATTTTTGCAGTAGATTTATATGAACTGGGGCCTGATTCTGACAGTCGTGCTCAAGTCTAAAGTAATTATTTCAGTCACTACTGAACGAATCGGAATTATTTTTTCTGTGTTGTAAAGCATTAATTTGAGTTTAACAATACTGAAAAAATAATTTCGATTCGTTCAGAATCGGCTGAAAGAATTAGAAATAAAATTGCTTCGAATCGAGAAAGTACTCTATTAAAAAAATGTTACATATCTTTTTATTTTTATTTATCTAATTAATCAATGGACATTATCCTTACTGGCTAATAACAATATTGACTTTTAATTAATGTATAACATTATGCATTTAATTTATAGTAACCAACTTAACAGAATATACATATGTACATAAAAAATGACGAGTTAAGATAAACAATAATTTAATGTCTTATGGAATTTTAACATAAATAAAAATCAACAAATTGTGACAAATAATTAAATTGTCTACATAACCTTGAAAAAGGATCAGCAATAGCGTAATTTACTCTACAAAATTTTACAAAAAGAAGATTATAATGACTAGTATTGCGACAAGGTATATTAAATTTAACAGTAGTTAGCAGAAAATCACAACAAACATTACCATTAATAAGATTCACCATTAAATTTACATTTAGCATTGTACGACGACTTTTGAGCGATGGTAGTTTAATTAATGCCAGTCTACTCCATAGGAAGGAAAGTTTGTCGAGTAACTCCAATGAAGATCACGTAAACAGAATACATAATTAAAATTGTTTTTGGACAAATTCAATACGAGAATTTTGAATGTTGTAATATGGATCCCAAATGATTGACCCATATTCTAAGATAAGTCTAACGAGTGACACGTAATTTTGCTTCGTTATGTATGGATCGGTGAATTCTTCAGCCCAGCGCTTAATAAAGCCAAGAATACCTCGAGCTTTACTCACAGTTAATGTAATATGAGAAACAAAGTTTATTTTTGGATCCAGTAAGACTCCAAGATCAAGAAACGAATCAACCAACTCCAGTTGAGCATAATTAACAGCGATACAATTATTTCTATTAAAACGCATGCATTTGCATATCATTAGATTCAGCTCCATCATATTATGATTACACCATAAATAGAAGTTATTAAGATCCGATTGAAGATAAAAATGATCAGCAAAGCAATTAAAAGAATGGATAATGTTTACATCGTCAGCATACATCAATATATTGGCGAAGTTAATAACGTTGGGCAGATCATTAATAAACAGCAAAAAATAAAAGTGGCGAACACCGGACGGAACACTAATGAACTTGGATATACAATTATTGAATTGTACTCTTTGCTTTCTGCCAATTTAATAAGAACTTAACCAGCTTCTACGCGATAAACCTAATAAATCCAATTTAGTAAAAAGAAGTTGATGGTTAACTCTATGAAACGCTTTACTGAAGTCAGTATAAACAGCATCAGTTTGTTTTTTTTTTTTTTTGTGTAACTGCAAAATTAATTAAAGTTGTTAAATGAAGTACATTGGTTGTAGTTGAACAGCCTTTCTTAAGCCATGCTGGCTGGCATGATGCCAGTAACGACGAGGTGTGATGGCAGCGGAAATCAGCAACTAGTTTTTCAAAAAGTTTTGGAATAGCACTTAATTTGCCAATTCCTCTATAGTTTGTTATGTCCGATTTATTACCAGATTTAAATAGGGTTTTTATATACGAATCTTTCCATAATACGGGAAAATAGCCACATATAATCGAAGCATTGAACATAAAAGTTGGGGGGTGCTTTAATACCATGGTAGATAAGGCCATGATGGCTTTATCTCTCACTCAATAGGGAGATAAAACCTTCTTTGTTTTTTTTTTTCATTTGAATGGGATATAAAGCCATCATGGCCGTATCTCACATTAGCAATATTAGATAATGGCTTTATCTCTCATTTCAGTTCCGGAGACACTAAAGTTAAGTATTTAAATCTGGCTTCGCATACTAAAGGTTTACTGTGTGGCGGCCTGCGGCCGTGCTTAGGGTTTTTTTCCTCCAGTAGGACGCGGCAGGTGGCTTCGCTGAATAAAGTCAGTCTTGCGTCACGAGAATAAAAAAATTTGTTTCAATGATAACTAATGATTTTCCCTTTTAAAGAATGTTTACACCATGCATAATAATATTCTGAAAAATATGGCTTTGCCTCTCATTTCCAAAAAAAAGATATGTCTATATCTCTCATTTCGCAAAATTTGAAATATGACCTTACCTCTCAATGATTGCGCAATAAGGCCATAATGGCTTTATCTACCATTCAATTGAGCAATAAAGCAATCATGGCCTTATTTCACATGGTTTTAACTACCGCCCCCCCCCCCCCATAAAAGTTAATGGGGTAACTAATGATTCTCTACATTGATTTAAAACACATGTCGGAAAAAGATCAGGACCATGACTAAAAGACATCTTTAGCCTTTTTAAGTTAACCAAAATGTCACTGCTATTAAAAGTAGGGAAAGAGATTGGTGCGAGCGCATAGGGACAACCATTACTATCATCGTATGCAGCATCAGAATAAGTTGTGGCAAAAAAATCAGCAAACATATCACGTATCGCTCATTTGCTGCAAGACCGGCATAACTCAAAAAAATCCATTTCGAGATAAACGCATTTCAAGTTTTTGATTTGTTCTAACAACTGTTACGCGCCGGCAAGATAATTGAAAATAATAAAAATTGTCTTTAATTGTCTCTATGTATATACAAATATCAAGCCACTAAACAACATCTGTTAAGGGGTATGGTAAAGATGTTATCCCGCTAGCTCTACAGTAGGCAAAGTTGGTTATCAACCCGTGTTGTAACGCGTAAACACATAACATACTCGTCATACCCTTAGAGTATGTAAACAATGAAAAGAATGAAGAAAGAAAACGAAACGAACCTTCTATGGTGGTTAGGTGGAATACCACGTAGGGTACAATGCTCCCTCCCAACTGCATTAGCAGACTCCTATGACAGACCTAATACCCTATATTTGTATCTGTCCCTACAATAGACATGTTATTTTACTTACATTAAAGCACCTTCCATGGTTATCTTTCCCTTATAAAAAAAATTAGTTTTTCATTTTCAAAATTTACAAATAAAATTCAAAATATTTATTGATAAACGTAAAATGATTGTAAATTATAAATTTATGCATTCTTTTTTTTTTCTATATTTAGGAGTTCTAATCTTTACATACTCATTGTAGAGATCATACTAAATTATTAATTATTACAATTTCTGCTTTTACTAGTGTTTTCATTTCTTTCGGACTATGGGACAAAATGGAAACGGACAGACTCTTATAAGGAAAATACAACAAAATAAAATTAAACAAAAATCATCACTTACAAAATCGATGAATGAAATTACTCCAAATCCATTGATGTGTTGGGCCCAGCAGTCAATGAGAGTAGATGTATTTTGTTGTTGTTTTACTTCTTTTTAAAACCTGCTTTGTAAATGAAGATCATGAATGGAAATAATTTTACTCGTTTTTTTTTTCCTTTTAATAATATTAAAATAAACTACTTTAGAAAGCAAAAGATAAAAATATGCATTAATTCTACTAAGACAAATTTTAGTACATTCGAATCTTACTATATCATTACTATGCAATTAAAAGCATAGCTGGGAGCACTTATGCACTATATATAATTGTTTTTTTGATTAAATTAAATGTTAATTCATACACGATACATATTATATATTTATTTGGTTTTAAATAAATACCAATTTAATTTTATATTCAGGTGCGTATATAATAAATTCTTTAAATAATAATGATCCGAAGTGGTTAAAAAAAATTATTTTTTTTTTTTATCTAATTTTAGTTAATAAGTAAATTGTAGTTCATTTCTTATAGATGTTTTGTTAGGTTTTAATAATAAAAAAAAATTAAACCCACTAGTCTATAAACGATTGGTTGTTATGTTATAGAATTTAGGTTAGAATAAAATCATCTTTTCGTTGAGATTTATATAACAAGTAGGTAGATTTTAGTAATGTTAATTTTAGTTAAATATAGGTAATTTTTTTAAAACGTTCGAGAAAACAAATCAGACATTGCCAGTTCTAATAGGCAATGTCTGACAAATTAGCTTTTGTGTAAATGAAAGGAAAATTTACATGCCCTTTAGGAGGATAAGGTTAAGTTGATTTTGGAAAAAAAATTGATTTGATATTACGTAACTGAAGAACGTTTTAGACCACGTGTATACATTAATTTGGACCTGGTAGCCCTTTACTTTGTTCATCCACCACACACGGACGTGCCCTTATGTTGCCAAAAGAAAAATTTAATTCCAATGCGTTATTGGTTAGATCCGTCCGCCTGGACCACGTCATTGAATTCTTAAGGAGCAACAAAAGTTACTAAAATAATCACTTAAAAATTATTCATCCTCTTACCTTAAATCTCCAATAAAACTAATGCAAGGAACCGTTGGACTATCCCCTAGCAAGGATAAAAGTCTTCCGTTCTTTCTAATGGTCAGAATTTCCCAAAAAAAAATTGTTCTTTTTATAGGATAACTAACACAAATCACAAATTTTCACAAAACTTAAAATAAATTAACTTTTGCGCTTCTAAATGCCAGGTCACTTCTTTATGTTAATGCACTCAATACAAGAATGATTTTAAAATGACAAAAATTAAGTTAAGGTAGAGGTTGAGAAAAATAAGGAATTACGCAGTTAATTAAGTCATTCGGTTAAACTGGTTTACATAGCGATCAATATTTTAAATATTTTAATTGACTGGCTAAAGATGAAAAGGGACAAAATGTTTTCGCCTACATTAGGTTTTGATTGTTATTCTTAGTCATATACAATTATATACATACATCTTTACATGTAGCAGTACTTATATACTCTCTTTCAATTCTCTATCATAATGATGGGAAAAGGTACATATGTAATAAAAATATGCATTTGTTTTGCCTCAAGATACAAGAGAGCAACATGAATGTTGCAGAATCATTCTGTAATGTAATAGAAGTGATAGCAGAAAATGTTGTTAATAAAAAAATTAATATTTTTTTTCAATATGTTCATAACATTATGGTTCCAGGTTAAATTTTTCCCTTCTTGTGATTGGCATTAATTCAAACTATTGTCCAAGTTCTGAGCTTACATTACAAAAATCGCAACACAACTTATAAAAAAAGAAGTCACATTCTCTTCAAACTGGGAAAGTATAAAAGATATAAAGATGAATTTAATACACAATATAAAAAAAAGCATAGCGAAAAATTCTGCATCTCTAACTCCAAAATTTCATTTTTTGAGTTATGCCGGTCTTGCAGCAAATGAGCGATATGACCTCAGAATCTCCAAATTCTTGGCAGCAAAATTTCATAACGGATGGGTATCCATTAGATTTTCTTTTAAAATTGACAAATTTAAAGAACGGTTTTGGGTCCCGAACGGAATTGTTTTTCACCTTATTTATATATTGGTTATATAGAGTATGATTCAACAGATTATATTCAATCAATAAATAAATAAACAGATTGTTTGGTACACACATGTCAAAAAATGGTAAATTTTATTATGACCTTGTTCTACAAAATAAGCTTTAAGTAGGGAAAATAATTGCAAGTGTATTTCTTAAATTTTCGCATAAACGACTGATATTTGTTAAAAAAAAAAAAAAAACAATTGATCACATAGTGAGCAAATTTTTCTTTAAAAACTAATTGAAGGTATAACAAGCGATTTAAATGTATAAAATACAAGCGATTAAAAAAAGATAGAGGCAAATGTTTTTTTTTTCAAATAACAATTTACCAAAAAAAAAAAAAAAAACTCTTGTTTAAGGAGGTATAAGCCGTTTTCATTTTTTATTTTTTTTTTTTTTTTTTTAATGTGAAAGTACGAACTTTGATTATTATGCGATCAAACGCTATTTTAAGGAAATTTTTTAACAATAAATTTCAAGTGTTTTTGTCAAGAATAAAAACTGGGAATTAAGCACGAATAACAAAATCTTTTGAAATTAAAATTTTGTATTCCCAAAAATTTAAATTACTTTTTGATATCTATATAAACATAAACCGCACCAAACTGTGACTTTTTCTGGATGCATTGGTAACTCTTGCAATGCTTCTGGCTGATCTTTACTCCAAAATCGACAATTCTGCTTATTAACGTACCCATTGAGCCAAAAATGAGCTTCGTCGCTGTACACAATTTGTCGCGATGAACTTTCTTAACAGAGCACGCATTTTGATAATAAAATTCAATAATTTGCAAGCGTTGTTCGTTTATAAGACGATTCATGGTAAAATTATAGACCAAACTGAAGATGTTTGACAGAAAAACAAAACACGAAACGTGCTTCAGCTGTTTAAACCAGTGTAGCCAAAAAGATTCAAGCTAAAAAATCACCCGATATTATAAGCACAACTGCATTTTCCAATTTTTTTTTGAGGTTTTAGAACAAAAGTTTTGAAGTTTTGCTCAAAAATAATTGGATTTGCAAAAAAAAAAATGTGTTTATAACCCTTTACCTTTATCAAAGGTTCATTTATTGCTGGGTTTCGGTTTTTTAAGTTTAATCAATAAGCTAAGCCTTTTTGAGTTACGCGAATATATGTTGTGCAAGCTCCTCCATTTTTGACATAACGGTATGTCTCGAAAACAAGAGCTAACCAAAAAAAAAAACGGTTAGCACCACTGGACTCAGCGTACCCGAATAAGGCTAAAACACCAGATGTCCGACTGCTAGGTTTTTTTTTATATAATAAAAAATTTTTTTTAACAAAGTTAAAGATACGTGATTCATAGAAAATGCGTTTCTTTAATAAATTAAAAATTTGATTTTTTTGTGGTTTATCGGATATTTTTTAGTTTATATTGCTTAAAGTGATTAAAACTTGTTAACAACTTTTCTAGAAAATTAAGTGCAATAAACATAAAAGAAGACAAAGACAATACAAAGGCAAACTACACCATTGCAATACTTTAGCAACAATAGCAACTGTGATCAGAAAAGGCCAAAATTGTATGTGATAATTTTTAAATTTGCATATATTTTTTTAAATATTTTAAGTTTTGTGTTGTGCTGTCCTGTCCTGTCCACCTTTATAAAATACTGTGATATAATTTATAAATTATGTAAACTGACGAAAAAGATTATTGTTAGTTAATTTGTCAAAAATTAAGATTATAATTATTGTTATTATTGACTAAGTTTTACTTCGTATTTTGACAATGTTGCCAGATCTTAATAAAAACTCAATTCCTGAAGAAATTGGAAATAATACCAACGAAACTTCGAATTTATTGAGAATGAAATAAAAAATCTTTAATTTACATTAAATTAATGACCTTCAAAGCCTGTATATAGATACTAATATAAACTATTTAGAGTAATCATAAAAGGTCTATCAACTCTATAATTATAATATTTTCTATGTTATGAAACATAAAAGTCAGATTTTATATAAACATATAATTTTTCATAAACTTTGGTGGACGTGAGGCGTCCTTAAATTATTTTTGGCGTTGTTTTTTTATCAATATCCACCAAATTGGCGGGTAAGACCTAAAAAAATAAAACTTTGGATTTAAACGGTCACCCTAATGTAGTACATCTTATTGAAATAAATTTTATTCAACGTTATCCAATTTAATATTTTTTATTCAAATAATATTGAAAGGTATTTTATTTAAAATTGTTTGAAAAAATACTTATGGGTAAAACCAAAGTGTTGAACGTGACAGTCGTACGTATCAAAAATGCAATAACATTTTAAGCAAAAAATATTTTTACGTTTTCTTTACCCTTAAGTTATTGCACTAAGAAAGCACTGTTATATGTGCTTAAGTTTATTGAGGCCAAAGATAATGGCAAAAGAAGTAGCGGTTCGAACGTGAAAAATAGAAGTAGATTTTGTAGCCATGTGTAAAAAGGCGGAATTCTGCGAAACCTGACAAAATTTTTTAGTCAACTAATTTCAGAATTTTACTTAGCAATGTAACATTAAAATGTCTTTGGTTTGATTCCAAAATCTTCTAAATTTTTTTCTTTTTCAGCCAAAATCTAGGTCGATACGTGACATTTTGAACGTGAAATTTTTTCCATAATAATTAAACTGAAAAATGATTTAAACAAAATAAAAATTTAATGTTAATCCGAATAACATATTTCTCTTTGAACTCTTCCTTAGATTACAGACCATGTAAAACAATTTTTTTGGAATAATTTTCATCAAATATCACCCCTTTTAAGGAAGATAATATTAAAGAAAACATGCAAAAAAAACATTCTCACAAATAAGACATTAAGTTTGCACAACTTTGCAATCTGATTATTCATCTTAGTGAACAAATTTTTGGGTAAATGTATGAAATATGTAAAATCTAAATATTTCTCTATTACAATATCGTAAAATAATCAGCTTTTAATAACTTTAAAATTTTCGGTCACGGTGGACCTTTTGACGGAAATGCCCATATGGATGTATGTATTTGACAATCTTGTTTTATTTTTGAAATAGAAAAATAACAAACATAATATTGAAAATATTATTTGCCTTAAAATGAATTATCTTAACATTTCAATGGACAAATAATGATTTGATTTGTTTTATTTTTGTTGAAAATAAAACACTTTACAATAAAAACAAAATATTTTTATTTTTCATTCTATTTAAATTTTAAACGGCTATGGAACTCGTATACATGTGTTTACGATATTAGAAAAAAATGCATATTGATTGAAAGTTTAAATTGCTTTCAACGTTCTGTAAATTGAGCAGTTAACTTTTTTAATAAAACAAAGCAGAACAATTTTACAACAAAAAAAAGAGTATATACGTGAAACTATTGAAACGTCAAAAAAGAGGGGAAAATATCATACAAAAGTTTTAAAACTTTGTCAACCGCAGCTGTGTAGTTTAGGTAAAATAACTTTTCAAATCGTTTAAAATTTATTACATATAAAATATCCACGTCATGGAGGGAAATAATGGCAAAATCGTTCTTTATTTTTGTACATTAGATATTTAATTGGTAGCGTGGTAGCACAGCGACATATCCCAGTAAAAAAATTTAAGTTTTCTGGAGGCAAAACTAATACATAAGCGCTGATATATGAGCTTGCTACCACATCCGGCTCCACGAAAAGCCTACCAATGAAATAACGCCCAGGAAATAGCCCCCAATGAAATAATCCCCAAAAAATAGGAAATAACACCCAAAAGCAGTGAATGAAATAACATCGAAAAATAAATGAAATAAACCCCAAAACGAAAACGAAACCACCCCCAATATTTTGATGTTATTTCATATGAAATAACACCCAATGATGAAAATGAAATAACCCCCAATGAAATTAACCCCATCAGCAAACAAAATTCATAAAAGAGTCAGTTTCACCAAGGATTTCATGAAGTCAATATGGACCAACAGCAAAGTCGCAAAATTATTGAAATGAATCGTGTGGAGGCCCGCAGGCGTCTTCTTAATAATAAGGATACATTCGGTTCAAAAATATTGCTGTAGTTATTTTACCCTTATCGCCCAATCATTGATAGGTAAGGTCATATTTAAAATTTTGCGAAATGAGAGATATAGCCATATTTTTTTCACAAATGAGAGACAAAGCCATACTTTTCCAGAATAGTGTTACGCATGGTGTCAACATTCTGCAAAAGGGAAAATACTTAGTTATCATTGAAAAACATCTTTTTATTCTTGTGACGCACGCAGGAAAACTTTATTCAGCGAAGCCACCTGCCGCGTCCTACTGGACGAAAAAATCCCTAAGCACGGCCGCAGGCCGTCACGCAGAAAAACTTTAGTATGCGAAGCCAGATTTCAATACTTAACTTTGGTGTTAAAAATGAAATAACCTCCGAATTAAAAATGAAATAACACCCAAATTAAACACGCTATGAAACAAGCCACGAATTTTAAAAATTTGTTGGGTGTTATTTCATTGGAGATTATTTCATAATTTGCAAACCCCAAATGAAGAATGAAACAATTCCCAAAAAAATGAAAAACGGCCCAAAAAAAAATTGGGAGTTTTTTCATATGAAATAACACCCAAAAATGTATGAAAAAAAATTGGGGAATATTTCATTTCTCGTTTGGGCGTTATTTCATTGGGGGGCTTTTCGTGGAGCCCCACATCCTACCAAGAAGCAGCAGAGAAGCCAATACCATTGAAGTGAATTTTTAATTTAAGAAAATAATTCTTATTCGCTTTAGAGTTTTATTTGCTAAATATTCTTGGCTTTTCTAAAATCTTTGGAAAAGGTTTCCTGATGATCTGGCCTAAGCAATCAGTGAAATGCTCATAGAAGCCAGCTTTCCCTCAACAATCAATTTCAGTGTACAGTGGTTTCCCGGTTTAACGAATAACGAATTTGCGATTTAACGTACGTATTTTTCCCGTTGAGTACCTTATATTACGAACAAATAGCAAATTTTTTTACTCTATATAACGAATTTTTACAAAAAAATTTTAAAAAACAAAAGAGAATGCATGCAAAAATATTTGCATCCATTCTCTTTTGTTTTTGTATACATTTTAACTATATTTTAATAGCGATTTTACTGAAAACAACGAGTTAAGAGAAGTATTTTCTTTTCTTACAAAGAAGGCAAAGAAAATACTTGCCTACGTCTAAGTGCTTTATCTAATAAATATCAGCTGCCAAAGTCATCAATATGCACAATTATAAAATCAAAACGGAAACTTTTGAGCGAAATGGAAAAGACTAATTTTGGATCCTTAAAAACAGGAATGGAAACAGAATTGTTTAATTTGTTTCAAAACTAGAGGAAGGCGAACATTCCTATTAGTGGTCCTACATTAAAAGCAAAAGCCCTCATTTGTACTCATTTAATTTTTGTTTGTGTTATGAATGGAAATACGAATTTACTTTCTTTTATTAAAATATTATTGTCTTATTAATAAAAATGCATTAAAAGAAACTTCGGGATTTAACGAATTATTCGTTATAACGAAAGAGCCTGACAATATATAATTCGTTAAACCGGGATACCACAGTTTTTATCAAATATGAAAAATTACGAATTTAGCACGTCACACGAAAATCGTATTGATAAGAAAATAAAAATTATTAAATAACTTTGCGTTATCCCTTGTAAGTTAGCAGGTTGTAAGTGAATAATTAAAATCATTGTTTTAAAGAAAAAATTCACGAACAATATTCTTAGTGCTTCTGTTATTCCCTTACATGGAAGCAGGTTGTATTGCAATGATTTTAAAATGTGTTTACGATCATTCCCGATATATAACCGAACATAAAATTTTTTTTTTTTTTATATCGCAATCAGTCATTTGTTGTTTAGCAGCGAGGAAAAATTTAGTGCTTCCAAGTGGAAATTAGCCATATGAAATTCATGCTTCTTGCAAGAAGGTTTGTAAGGGGGTATTGCGCTTCACTTTTATAGTTTTATAATTTTAAGACATTTTTGTTTCATTATTTACACTTTTTTTTAATTTTTTTTTTTCTCACAAATTGTAATTTTTAAATGTCAATAATGCCTATAAAATTTATGTGGTCTTAACAGAAAGCGCCTTCTCGGTTTAAAAAGTTAATTTTTTTAAATTTGTACGTTATAAGAAAATTTAGTATTCAGCCCTGGTTCACTTGTTGTTTCTCGCATTGAAGATTTGTTGTTGTTACTTCTAATACTTTTGTTTTGCTGCTATCGATGTCGTTAAGTTGTCAGTATTTAAGAAAAAGTTTTTTTTCTAACATGCACTGGGCTATTCTATTCTAGACAACTTTTAACATCATTTTCAAATAACACTATTTGATACGTTTTTGATGCCAATTTAAAATAAAATATCTATATTTTATAATAATATAATTTTTTTAGACGTAAGCTTTAATATACATTTGTTGTGCACTTCGAAGCATTAAGATTCATAGATTTGGCTTAAAGAGGAAATCTCTTATTATTGGATTATATTTCTCTACGATGTTTGATTTGATAATCATCGTCTGATATCTCATCTTTCACAATAAAAATAATACAGTAAAAGTTTAAAAATTAACAAAGTTTTGTGTTTTTGTGTATGATCTTATAAAAGTGGGCCACTTTGGTTGCACCCGTCATGTACTTTAAAGCTCTCTCGTGGCTATTTGATCGTTTCATATAAATTCTTGTAAGTACAATAGTATATACAAAAAATGTTACCCCTTCTAGAAATTACTAAATTGCAAATGTGTTTTTTTCTATTAGTAAAAGACGTTTAAAGCGTCTAAATGTTGCACCCGTCAGAATAGAATCGCCCCACTATATTTTCAATATTTGTTTCCATGGTAAAAATTTGCTGGAATTCCCGAAAAAACATTATTAAAATTCTGTGAAATTTTTAGACGGAAATTCCTTATAAATACGTTATCATATTTTTCAACGAAAAAAAGGGCATTTAGAAATGTAACCAAAAATTATAAATATTATTAAGTTCAATTGATAGATAATAAGATAATTTCAACAATATAATATAAGTGAGTAATACTACTAGTATTATACTTATATTACTGTCCTCTTCTTAACCCTTTGAGGACCAGACTTTTTCTGCCGAAGCGATTTTTTATTTTTTCTTATATTTATAATATATGGCTCAATAATAGTAACGTTAAAAAAAATTGGCCCCCTGGTCTTCTCCTTGCCCCTCTTTTTGCTTGGCAAATATAGTTGCCTATAGGCTGAAAGACAATTTTTTATCCAAAAAATTAAATTGAAAAATACAATGTTTTATACATTTTTATTTATTTAAACTATTTAAAAAGTAATTTATAAATAACTAACAATTTAAAATAATTCCTATACGTGGTATTTGCCAAAACAGTCACGTGATGTAAAGCAGAGAAATACATTGCATATAGTACAAAATACATTTGTGAGGCTATATTTGCCATAGCTGGCACAACGAAGGCATCGTTTCCAATTTTCACGTTTTTCCATTTTATGGAAAGACTTCGGCTTTTTTAGAGAGATACTTCCAGTTCTGGTTGCTTCCGGCAATCTGCGAGGTCTTGAACAGAAGTCATTAATTAATTCCTTTGCTAAAGCTGCCCGAAAATCAATCGAGGCCGATTTTGTCGCGAAGCTGTTAGCCAACATGAGTTTGCTATATATCACTTAGCTATTATGGACGCATATTTCGAAGAGATCAAAGAACAATCGAATATAAAACCGCCATTTGCTTCTGCGATCATACTCATAACCTTTTGTTGTTCCATGAAATCGACACCTCCCATTCCCTTGTTTTAGTGCTGGACAACCAACTGTTTGTCCCGCCGCTTCACTTTGCACACCACAGTTGGGTTGTTGGGTTGGACTGCTGTAATATTATTATGCACATTTCTGAAACCAAAAAAGTATAGAAAAATAGTAACTACTATTGCAATATAAAAACTAGCATTTCCACATATGCAATTACAATGGGTTTTGGATCTTGCGAATGTTCATATATGCAATTTTCCTGAAATCCGGTGAAAATGGGGTTTTTATGGGCAAGCGTCTCTCTGAACCAGAAAGTCTTCTCTGGTGGTAAAAAAGGGCCGGCTTTTCTGGTATTACAGCAGCATTTGAAGTCGATGCAATTGGCTCATCCTCTACAGCAACTTGTACCGCTTTACGACCAACGTGAGCGTTTTTGATAACAGGAGATTCTATAGAATTAGTTCATTCACTAACAACTTCTATGGGCTCATCCTCTTGGATTTCCAAAGCGTCATTTTCTAGAAAAACGATGTCCTCTTCATCCATATATATATGCAGCAGCTTCTTCCTCATTATCACTGGTGTCGCAAAACCAAAGTTGCTCAATTTCGTCCGCATTAAGGAAAAGAAAACGATCAGGGACTGATCCACTCATTTAAATTTGTTTATTTATAATAACCAAATAATAATACACTGTTTGATCAAAAATAACACTCGAAATACAACAATAATACACTTTCGAATAGTAGTGCACGAAATACGTATGCCCTGATTGATTTCGAATAAGAAATGAATAAAAACAAACAAACAATGAACTTAAAACAATAACAGACTAGATGCGTTTTTTTCAATTGACTTAAAAAAACAAAGTAAAACTATGTATATACACACATGCATACATACAATGATGAAAATAAAAAAAAAATATTTAGATTATCTTTAGGTGCGTTTTTTCCGTTTCAACCCACAGGCAAACATACTTGCCAAACATATTTGGGGTAAATGCGGGCAGGTTGAAATTTACACAAACTTCCCCATATATATTTTGAAAGGTAAGAGGTGCCTCCAAAATATACCCGAGTTTTAGCCAGGTGCGCCCTACGCTCTCCCCACAGCACCCCCCTGAAGTAAGGCGACTTTTTGGCCAAATTTGAGGCCTCCTAGCGGGCAAATGGGACCAGATAGGCCCCTACCACCTACCACATTTTTGTTGCCCCAACCCTCCGCTACAAATCCGTTTCGAACATATTTACTCTATCTCTTACGTGAACAATTATATGACGCAAAATCCCCTGGGCAAGTATGTTTGCCTATGGTCGTCAAAGGGTTAAAAGAAATCTAAAGGTAAAAGTAAAAGTAAAAAAAGCACTGTTCTGTCAAAAGAAGGAGGAAAAGTCATCGCACTTATAAAGCTTTTGATTTAAATTTAAAGTTTTCTCAGGAAAAAAACGTCCATTTTCTTATAAACCCAATCCAAATAGTGCTTCAACAGATATAAAATACTTGATTAACAAAAGATTTCCATAAGAAGCAAAACAATTTTTAATTTAATATTAAAGGCATATGAAAAAGAATTTTTAAGCCAACGTCTCTTTACCAAAAAACGATATTATGTGTCGATGAAAAAATACATATCTTGAGTAAATACACCACTGTTGAACACGTGCGATATGATTCACATTACCCCATTGACTTTAAAATTATTTTCTTTCGTATTTATTAAATTATTATCCGTTTAAATTATCTATCTTTTTAACTATGAACTTACAACATTAATTTTACCTTAGCTGCTGGTCTCTGATATATCACTTACAACCAGAGCTGCCAGATAATCTTTTCCCCCAAAATTAATTGAACCTTTACAGTCATTGAATGAAGAAGGTAGACTTTCTATAGATAATGAAGTTTATTATTTAAATCCTAATAAAATTCCTCTTATATCTAATATCATAACCCAAATAAAGCAAAAATCGCCAAACCATAAAACTTTAGGCAATGATGCAAGTGTTGCCGATAAAGTCATTTATTTAAGAAAAAAACGAAAATTGAAACTGATGTCGCTTAAGATTTTTTGCGGTAAGGGTTCGTTATGAAAATATATATGTGTCTGATCAAAGTAGAGTTAACCAAAATCTGTTTTTTTTTTTAATATTGGAATCAAGTTTCTGCAAAAATACACAGTGCTGCCAAGTCATTTTTGTCCACAAGGTATGTGTTATCAGAATTAAAAAGTCGAGCAGTTGGATAAAAGTTGTGATACGTATTATTTAAAACGCTTTCTTTGAATATATTTTTAAAAAGCTATACTTTGTACATTTTACTTTTTTTTTGTAATTCCTAGAAACAAAGAAAAACTGGCACTTGAGTTAGTTGGAAAAAAAAATTAAAAACGTTAATACCAAATTATCTACTACGAAGAGCCGTTGGAAAATATGGTACTATATTCCAAGATGGTAATTAAGCCATTCTCCCGTGAACTCTAGCGATTTTTAGACACATATTGCGGGAATCTTGCGATTTTTTCTCAACCAAAAACAAGCTGTATTATATTACATTATATTGTATTATTAAGTTATTTTTATTTACAAACAATGAAATAATGAATTCCCTCAAAAACACCTTAAATAAAAATTTATATCCCTAATTTTCCTATAAGAATTTGTACCCCCTAAATTCTACTCTTAGTGAAATAAAATCCCCTAAACTGGCAACTCTGCTTACCACTGACTGACTAATGCAAAAATTAATGAATTTGTGTTAAACAAGCAGCAAAACTAAACTACAATAGTGTTAACCAGAGAACAGCCATAACATACTTGCAAATTGCAATCAACCGCACCACTCATTACAACATAACTGGTTGGAACATACAAATGATTTCCTTTTAATCTTCCGTTGTTCTTACATGGCATCTCTTCATTCTACAAACAAATTATCGTAGTTCAGTTTGCACCTTAACGAATTTCCATATGTTCTCTTAGTGTTTTAGAAGCATGAGTGTCTTGGTGAACAAATAAAATGCACCCTTAACACTATGGGCTGTAAACAAATTAAGCCAACAACACTAATTGTGGCTTCGAATAGAAGCAAAAAAAGATATATGAATATGTATATTTATGTATACAAACATAGTATAGTGCACAAACATACATACCAGCATTTTACATTAGAGTGGTCCAAAAAAAAAACCTTTCGTTGACAAATCTTTTAATATGAAATAACACATTGCTGCTAATTTGTTGGACAAACTTAAACGATCTATAACTGTGGGAGCACCAAAATCGAGCAAACAAATTTTACCTGTATATATTTTTGAATCGATTTAACCATGTCTGTCCATAAAACTTTGATGAAATTGTATACGTTTTTTGAAACGCTTTTATAGTCATATGGACAAGGCTTAAGGAAAAAGTGATAATCAGTTTAAAACTTCACATCGCCCACATACAATTTTTTTACCTTATAGAGCACAGAAAAAATGAAAATCCAACTGATTTTCCGGCAGCAAACAAATTGAACATATCAATTAACACATTTGTAAGTTTAAGCTTTTCTTGCTCTTCAGTTTCAATCAATAGGTTTAATTGAAATTTAACCACCAGCAAAAGAGGCTAAATAAAACGTAAACACAAGTTAAAATATTTTTTTCAATCAACACATTTAATTAAACAATTAAAAAATTTTTTGAAAATTTTAAATATTTTAAAGTTTGTGTGTATGTTATTAGCAAATGTACACACAAACATTATAATTTTATTTTCAATTAAGGGAAATTAATTGGAACAATTAAAAAATTGTTTGAAACAGCATTATTTAATTAATTGAAAAAATTTTGGTGATAAATTTTTCTGTGAGCCTTTTTCTAATTATGTTGGTAATCAGATTTAATTTGGCCCAAAAATAACTTATTGCATCATAGAGCTCCTTACCAATTTTTTATGCAATCTTTCCAAATTTGACCAACGCTCCGAATCTTGGAGTACATTGAAAGTTATATTGATCAAAATAACATACAACGTTTACTGAATTCTAAACTTTAAATTTCTAATTTAAGTGGCACTGATTTTGGAAATCTTTAAAACCAAATTTTTAACTTTGGAAATTTTGAGTTTGTACTCCATGTCTATGTGAAATAAATATGTGAACGTTAATAAAAAACAAGCATAGAGCTAGATTGAGCAACGAAAATTTGGAGGCCTTCTACAACTGACATTGACATAAATTTGGATAATTAATGGGAAGAATCATGGAAGGCTTAAAGGGCATTTCAATTGGTATAATTCAATCAATGTTTTTGCAATCATAAATTTGAGTATTGTTGACCGAAAAATAATTATTTTTCTAGCAAGTTATAATAACTTTCTGAACATATTATATTGTTCACAACCATATTATGATATTTAATAGCCATAACATGATAACTTTCTATACATTTATGTTAGCGCTATTTGTAAAAATCCGTTGTGTTGTTTATTTTATATGTGAGCGGTTAAACAATTTAAAGATAAATTCCCATAAAAAAATAAGTTTAAAGAAATTAAAAAATTAAAATATTAGCGGAGTTCATTCAAGTATAAGTGATTTAATAGTGCAAATGCAAAATATCATAGTTTTTTTGTAAAATCCAACAACAAAACACACAGAGATTTCGTTATATTTTATAAAAGGGCTACGATATTTCTGTGGTTTTCATGGGCAACCGCGTATGTCTTAAAACAATTTTTTTAGGAAAGCCGAAAACTCATTCAAGATCAAACTATGGGCTAGGTATTGCACTTTTTAAACTTTGTCATTACGTTAAAAAATCGGAATTGATCCATCTTTTTTTTTCAAAAAAATGTAAAGAGCGTTTAAAATTAGGCAATATGCCATCAACATCTCAAAATCGGAAAAATGGAAATACGCGGTTGCCCATGAAACCGAGATTTTGCATTTGCTCTTTTGCAAGCCTCATATTGAACTCCGCTATTTGATTAACATTAAAAAAAAATTGTAAAAAGCCACAAAATAAAAAATCAATGCAAAAAATTTAAATTTATTTTGTATTTTTATGACAGCTATGAAACGTGCTGTATCATAATATGATTGCTTCTCAATTTATTATGATTAATATGACAATAATATGATTACTTATTAACTTAGTATGATTAACAGAAAAATAATATGATTAAGGGAAAAATATTATGATGTAATAGTACGAGTATTGAGTCATAATATGATTCAATAATAATCTTAATATGGTGACTACAATCATGAATCTTATCATAATATGTTGCTCTTGGAATATGTTTACCACAACCATGTTTTTTCTTTGCGTGTGGGTCGAAAATTTAAGTTTTTCCCAAAGTAATTTTTGGGAATACCAAATTTTAATTTAAAAGATCTTGTTATTCGTGCTTAATTCCCAATTTTTATTCTTGATAAAAACACTGAAATTTATTGCTGAAGGGATGAGCTATTCCTAAGCGAATTTCACTGATTGCTTAGGCCAGATCGTCAGGCAACTTCATCCATATAGATTTTAGAAAAACTAAAGAAATTAAACCAAATAAAACTGTTAAACGTATAAGAATTATAAGCAACAGTTCTACTTGTAACAATATCAAAGCTTAAACAAAAACAACAACAATAAACAGTGGGTTTATCTCTTCTTACATTCCCCACTACAATGAGTTGGAATTCTTTCAACATTATTTTTTATTTTATTTATTTAATGCGGATATCACATACAACAAGATATAAATGTTTTAAATTACAGTATGTGATCTTATAGCGATACAATTAACTCGTGATGGTTGTTACAATATTTTCTCCAAAAACAAATAATATACATATACATAAAACATAAAACAAATGAAAACAAAAAAAAGTTTAGTTGGGTAATGAGTTCCACAGCCATATGGTATTAATAAAAAATTGCCAAGTAGAGATTAAGGTTCGATATCGGAATTGTATAAGATTATTTCCTCTGCTGGATCGTGCAAATTGAAGGCGTTCGAATACGTAAGTTGGCTCTTTGGTTTACCTTGTGGAGTAGAATTAATGATCTTATCCTAAGTAGGTCCACTAGGTTAACTCCGTACAAAGACTTAGAGTACTCAGATGTTCCATCATATCTCTTTAAACGGTATACATAACGAAGAATCGCATTACTTGTAGTTGTAAGTAGGTTAAGCCGTGCACTTGCCAGTTTATTATCAAAGTAATTTTTGGAAATACCAAATTTTAATTTAAAAGATTTTGTTAGTCGTGCTCAAGGCGAATTCATAAAGGTGATATTTTCGAGTCATCTGTTTATTGTTTATTTCCTTGTGTGTATACTGAAAGTCAAGCGTTATTTACATTTTGTGAAAAAATTTGTTAAAATTTTAAATCTAAATACAAGAAAAAAAAACTTATTTAAATGAAATAAAACAAAAAAAGTGAACATAAAAACTAAACAAGAGGATTTTAAAAGGCGTAAGGAATAAGTGGAGCCACAATAAATTTCCAATACAGGAAAAAGATTTACCTTCTAAAGCCATTTTGTATAGGTATTTCATAAACAAACAAATTCCCTTTTTTATATTTTCAACCAATAATTTTGACATTCACTCTAACTTTTTACAAAAACAAAATACATAGTATGTTTTAAAAGAAAGGGATAGCTAGTATAACGCTATCTCATGATGCGGTCACCTTTATAAATTCGCCTTAGTCGTGCTTGAAACAAATCTTGCTTTTAATAAAAACTAAGTCATAGTGGATAAGTTTTTCATTTTTATTCCAACAGGTGGTTTTTATAACTGTTTTGAAAAACAAACAAATTCGGTTTTGCATTTGTATATAAATTATATTGTAGCAGCGTGTTCTGTAATCGTACTTTTTTCAATTTTGGCCAAGTTCATAGCTTTAATGTAAGATTTAGCATTTGCAAATTACATTAGGACTAGAATTTAATTGAGTTAAATACAAAAACATTTTGTAATTTAGAAAGCTTGTTTTTTAAAAAAATTAACTGCCTGCCAAGCGATTTTATAAGGGTGACCGCATCATGAGAAAGAGTTATGCTGAAGTTAGAGTGAATGTCAAAAATATTTGTTGGAAATATAAAAAAGGGAATTTTTTTGTTAATAAAATATACACAATTGCTTTTGAAAGTCCTCAATTGAAAATTAATTGTAGCTTCACTTATTCCTTACGCATTTTTAATTTCTTGTGTTTATATCTTTTATTCACTTTTTTTATTTTATAAAATTAAAATAACTTTTTTTCAACTACATATTTAAATTTTAAATTTCAATTAATTTTTCCACAAAATGTAAACAAAGCTTGACATTCAGTATACACACAAAAAAATTAACAATAAACAGATGAGTCGAAAATGGTTCCTTTATGAATTCGCTGAATTTGCTGACTGCTTAAAAAAAATTTAATTTGGAAATTTATATCGAAAACAAATTTTAGTTTTTTTTTTTTTTGTTTTAATTTTCATACAAAACGTTTTATTTGTATTTGAAAAACAGGCTGTTAATCCTTTTTATTTGTTTAGTGTTACAAATAAAATCGCTAATTATATTCCAACTTAATTTATAGAGCAATAGTAATATGGACCTTCAGCCCGTTGCTGTGAAACAGATCCAAATCTCCGGCGGAAATCGAATCTGCAACACTCGTGGAGGTAGCATTGTTCATAACGTACCTACTTCTTCATTTGCTAATTTTTTCGGTAAATATGTGCTCCGGACTGTCTTAGGGCCATTTTCACCAAGTTCGGTTATTATTAACTATCGGTTATAGCTGTCAAAACGTATTGGTAACCGGAACTTTAATTGAAAGTTAGTTTTAACCGAACTTGGTGAAAATGGCCGTTAATCAGCTTAATATTATTGCTAAAAAATCTTTTATTTACCTGTAAATAGCAGTGTCTAAGTTGCTACAGTTACTTTAAATTTAATTGCTGTAACTATAGCAACTACTTCCAAAAATATTTTGTTGCAGTAGCTATCTACTAGCATATACCCGCTACTTCGCCAGCGTCTCCTTTTTCTTCGTGGACATCATTTAATGCCAAAGTTTATTTTTCTAGGTTTAAACTTGTTTAATTTTAAGCATTTAACGCGCTAAAAAAGCTAAAAAAAAATGTAAAATTTCCCGTATTTCCTTTTTTGGGTACTATATTTTTCCCCTATTAAAGTATCAACAATTTCAGTATTGTAGTGGCAGTCCATAATTTAGTACGAATATGCCAATGAATGGAGGAAAATGTTTTTTAAAAAAAACTACCAAAAATAGCTACGATTTTCACCCCTTAAATGTTCGAATTTCGAAAAAGTACCAAATTATTATACGTATTTTTTTGATAAGTTAAGAATGTGGTATTAACTTTGTTTCTTTGTTTATTGGTTCAAAAGATGGCAAAAAAGTGCCAAAATTCAGATTTTACCCGTTTTACTTCCTAATAGGGCGGAATTTTAAAAAAGTACCAGATAAGTATTACCTTTATTTTGCATCTCTTTTAGTTTTGGAGATATAAGGTTACCGAATTTTCCCGTTTTTACCCCCTAAACCTTCGAATTTCGAAAAATCCCGTCTTAGTGGATCGATTAGGGGAGTGACCAATCGCTAGTCCAGCGGTTTGGGCTGGGCGATGATGAACTTTTGCAGTTTAGATCAATCAAACTAGCTTTTGAAACCGTGATGTTAAACAATCATAAAATTTGTTAAACATAGTTTTCATAACTCCATATTCATGCCCAGGCAGAAAAAGACAATCACCACGACGTTGCAGAGCGCACTATCAACATCAATACAACGTACTGTTTACCAAATTTACAATTTTGTCACAATATTAAAATGATAACGCCAAATGTGCGTCTTCCGAATCTTCTTTTTAATGTTGTCACAGTACTGTAAATTTAAATTAACAATGTTGGATTCACAAATTTGCAACGTAGTTACAACCGTCTTCCGACTCTTATTTTCAATATTGTTACAAATATAAATTCGCTAAATAAACAAGCAAAAATTGTTATACTTTCTAACCTAAAATAGTTTTTGTGTTTTCATTTTAATACGACACTATTAAATTAATAAGACTAAATTGTATATACAGCGTTGTAGCGGTATAGAATTATTATAAACACGGTATTAGGAAATAATGGTTTAATTCTTGTATATACAGTGTTGTAGCGGTATAGTTTTATGGTAAATACGCCTTTAAAAAACTAAAGTAATATATTTGTATTTAGGGTGTTGTACCGGTGTTGAATCTTATTTGAAAACGGTATTAAAAAACTAAGGTTGTAATTTTGTATCTACAGTGTTGTGATGGTACCATATTTTTGGTAGAGTCACAATTTTGTATTTATAGGGTTGTGGCTAGGGTATTCATTCGGTTAACCGTCAATCGGTTAACCGATTAATTACTATCCGATTAACTGATCGATTAATTTCAAATTGGCTTTTTTCGATTAACGATTAAACCGGTTAATTTCAGTCGATTAACCGATGTAACAAAATTTTCAATATTTTGTAGTATTATAACATATTTTTTTGTGTTTTTAATTATTTGTTTCGTCTTATATACAAAATGTATGTGTTTAAAAAAGTGATCTTCATTTTAACTTATTTTCCGCCGACCGGCGACTAAAATTACAATGTTTTTTAATGATTTTTTATCTTCAACATCGATCAACAGGAATGTGGTGAAAATTGGGTAAAATGTTTGATTGCCAACACCTTTTTTTTTTTGTTTCACGTACATTTTATATGTATGTGTTTAGTTACTTGTTTCTTTTCATATCTTCTCATATCAGTCTTTAAGCAGAATTAACCGAAACAATTAGAAGTGTTAAAATTTAAAAAAACTCCAATGGCATAATGGAGTATTTTAAAGGTTTAGAGAAATCCTGGAAAAGGACTGACAAATTAGATATTCATCTATGATAAGTGAAAGAATTTTTTCCAAGTCAAGTTTTGTCAAAACTAATGAAAAGAATCGCTTTAATCCTAAAAATTTAAACCAAATTACTTTTCCAAAAGATTATTTTATAAGATCTCCTTTAACTATCTCAGTTTATTTTTTTATAAATAACTCGACCAAATGATTCACAAGGTAGTCATAAAGTCTTATGTCTTAAAATAATTACAAGAAATATGTATCGTCGGCTTAATATGCCAACCGGCTAAATCCACTTTCTATGAGAATTGAGATTTTGAGGCCGTGTGGTAGAGAAAGATACTCCTCATCGACCAGTATGAAGTTTTTCTTCAATTTGAGTCTTGCAGTGTGTTAAATCAACAATATTTTTGGTTTTTTTCTTAAGCTGTACATATGAATAAAAAAAGTTTTTTGTCTCTCCTGAAAAATGTGCTGAAATTGAATTAGCAAGTTTGCATATTAAGCCAACGATATGACTGTTGTGGGCTAACGCTTATAATTTAGATTTCTACTGTACAGTTATGACGAAACAATGAGCACAGTATTAACATTTTTATTTTGTTTGAAACACAACAATTTTTATTTTAAACAATTGTTTGCTCGTTTTGGTTCAAGAATTGTTATAAACAATTAAGGCATTTTTATATATTGAAATTACTTAATTTATAAAAAAAAAACTTTATTAATCGGTTAACCGATTATTAATCGATTAAACCAAAACCTCTGTTAATTAATCGAGCGATTAGCCGATTAAAGCAAAAGGTCGATTAAATGAATACCCTAGTTGTGGCGGTACATATTATATAGAAGAGTCGTAATTTCTGCCTGGATGCCGTTGAAAAATTATTTCATAATTTTTTTTTTTTTTTTTTTTGTCATACCTGTGAATAGGTCAACGGTATCCTACGAGAAAAAAAATAATATACAAGTAAAAACGGATGTATTTTAATAGCCAGTTTGTCGATTTCGAACGAAGACTTCGTTCGCTTAACTTCGTGTAAAACAAAAACAATATTCTTTCGAAATCGACGAACGGCTCAAAAGTAAAAATGAGCTCTTATTTTGATATGCTAATTTTGTTAAAATTTCTTGTTTAAATGTTCAAATGGCTTAAGAGACGTTAATGGCCTGGTGAAATTTAAATAACTTTATCATTTTGGACCAAATTATCTCATTAGTATGATAATTACGTACTCATTTCGATTCTTGTACTTTTAATTGCAAAAGCAATTATTTAATGGAGTTATTTTTACAAAAACGGAGATAAAATTGATTTTTTCTACTTTTAAATGCACCAGTTAATATACATATATTATACACATTGGGTCTCGCTAATACATAGAACAAATATAGTGGGGGACGGCATGTGGCTACCACTGCAAAAACTACTAGAAGGAGTATAAATTTGCCTCCAAGTTGTTGACATTGCTGCTACTTCTAGTAGTTGTCTAGATTTTAAAACACTGCTTCAGGGATTGTCTTAATGTTTTCCTCTATCAAATTGTGTTGTTAATATTTTTGGCTACCAAATTGCTTCCTTCATTGCTAAAACGTGACGAAAACATTGAAACAAAAGTTTTTCATTCAGTCACGTATTTGTTATTTGTTTGTGAAAAAAGTAATAATTTTCCGTTTCGTGGAATTGTTGTTATTTTGGTTGTTGTCAAGTTAAGTTGATTGTAGGTTTTTTTTTTTTCTTTGGAAACCAAACGAGTTACAGTTTTATAAGTTTCAAATTCTAAACAAGATTAGGTATTTTATCCTAAAGTAAAAAGACCAACTACGTTTAAAAGTTCTTACAGTGAATATGTAAGTTTTATAAAACGAAGTAAAACTATAAAGCAAATCTCAATTGAAAACTAGTTTGGATGTTTGAATATTAACAATTATGCAAATATTTGTAGCATGAATAATATTAAACATCAGCAATTGAAAAGGTTGCAAAACCGAACTCATGCAGCCACTTTATCCTTAAAACCAGCGAAGATTCGCATAGATACTAAAGACGTGCATAGTCCAATTGTTCGTAGAAGGCCCCGTTTTTATTTTTATAGTTGGAAATGTTAAAGTCTCACTTACCATTTTTTTATTTTAGAGTTAAAAAATGTGGAAAGTTTCAGGCTAATAGCAGCAGCTTTGGTGAGGCATACAGAAAAAAAGCAAAACCTCTATATCGATGTCTAAACATGGCTCCCGTACAAAAACCGGTTTGGACCCGGAATTTGTTTTTGACACTAAGTTTCCAAGACCGAAAACAACTGTTTTTATATAACCAACATTTTTCTAAAGGGATTAAAAGCTCTATTTCCGCTCCTTCTGTTAGGAGCATGAAATTGGTCGAATTTTAATTATTTTTGAAATTGTTCGAAAACGAAAATTTTCACGTTGCGATGTATAAAACTTATTTTTTTTTTTTAATTTTAGAGTCATGATCTTGGGAGTATAGAAATTGAGATACCTGCAGCCGTATTCTGTAATTCGCTTAGCTAAAGCTTAATCTCGATCGCTAAAATGCCAGAGAAAAGGGCGGGGTGCTTTAAAACATTGCGAGATAAGGTCATAATGGCTTTATTGCTCAATTTAATGGGAGATAAGGCCATAATGGCCTTATTCCCAATCATTGAGAGGTATGGTCATATTTAAAATTTTGCGAAATGAGAGATAAAGCCATATTTTTCCAGAATATTGTTATGCAGGGTACAAACATTCTGTAAAAGGAAAAATCCTTAGTTATCATTGAAAAACTTTTTTTTATTCTTGTGACGCACACAGGAAAACTTTATTCAGCGAAGCCGCCTGCAGCGTCCTACTGGAGGAAAAAACCCCTAAGCACGGCCGCAGGCCGCCACGCATTTTCAAATATTGCTAATGTGAGCTAAGACCATGATGGCTTTATCTCCCATTCAAATAAAAAAAGGCTTTATCTCCCTATTGAATGAGAGATAAAGCCATCACGGCCTTATCTAACATGGTAAAAAAGGAACCCCCAGAGAAAATCTAAAAACATTTTAGCGAGTAGCCAAAAATCGCTTAGTCAACTTAATAGTTTTTTAGCGATTAGATTAGCAAATCACAGAATACGGCTGATGATTTCATTTTTTAGCAAAAAATAATAATATTAAACACAAATGAATAATTCATTTTAATTTGCAAATTGCTGTTTGCGGCGAAAAACGCTTAAGCGACAAATTTGGCAATACTGTCACTAAAATGCGCTAAAATTGTCTTACAGCCATGTGAATATTATCAGATATCTGACAATCGTGTGACCGCCCTTCATTGGAATTGTGAGATTATTTTCAGACATTGTAAACTGTGAAGTTTATGCTGCAAATACATACGTATCAGGGAAAATAGAGTTTTGTATTATCTACCAATATGAAAACAAATTTACAAAAACATTTTGTTATTCGTGCTTAATTCCCAGTTTTTATTAGTGATAAAAACACTTGAAATTTTTTTGTTGATGTGATAAGCTACTCCTATGCGTATTTCACTGGTTGCTTAGGCCAGATTATCAGGAAACTTCATCCATAAAGATTTAAGAAAAACTAAAGATATAAAACCAAATAAAACTGTTAAAGGTGTAAGACTTATAGCAATAGTTCTACTTGTAATAATATCAAAGTTTAAACAAAACACATCAACAATAAACAGTGGGTTTATCTCATCTTACATTCCCCACTGTTTATTGTTGATGTGTTTTGTTTAAACTTTGATATTATTACAAGTAGAACTGTTGCTTAAAGTCTTATACGTTTAACAGTTTTATTTGGTTTAATATCTTTAGTTTTTCTAAAATCTTTAGGGATGAAGTTTCCTGATGATCTGTACATGATGAACAATAAAGTGTTTTTATCAAGAATAATAACTGGGAATTAAGCACGAATAACAAAATCTTTTGAAATTAAAATTTTGTATTCCCAAAAATTTAAATTACTTTTTGACAAATTTACAAAAACTTTTTTTTTTTTTTTTGTTAATTTTTTATAAGAGACATAAACGCGGTATAACTCACGCGTTTATTTGACTTTAGAAGTGTATAGAAAAGAAAAACAATTTAAGCAAATTTTGTTTTCATGTTAATGTTCATCCGTTTTGAAGAATAGCGACCAGTGTATTGAAAAAGTACAAGTGTGCCATGGTTTTTATTCCCGATATGTATGAGTGAAAAGAAAAAACAAAATTTAGTTTTGCAAAATTACAACATTAAAATTAATTTTAATGAATAAATCCAATTTATAAAATAATAAAAATACAAACAATTTAAAATTTTTGACAATATCTAACAACAGATCATTGGCAAACAGTTGTTTACGAATAAAACTGCAAGGTTTTCTTACAATCATCTGAACTGTCAATTAACTTTTGGTTGCCATCGTATCTGGGGTCGTTGTAAAAATTACAAACGGAATGACAAACTTATATACCCTTTCACCTTCTTGGGAGGGTATAATTAATCTCACGGACATAAACGTCACATAAATTTTGGTATGGAAAATAATAATTATATCCTACACCACCATAGGTGGGGAGGGTATAATGTGCTTGAGCAATTGTGTGTTATGTTTGTAAGACTTGCATATCGCACTGGTTCCTCTTAAGGGGGTTGACTCAAAATTTATAAATTTTCAGTAGAGACAAACAACTTTTTTATATGTACTCTTATTTCAATTATACAATTGAGTAGGTGAGTTTCAAAACTCGTTCGTTACAAAATAAAAAGTTTGAAATGAAAAATGATTCTCACAGTTCTTTTGGTGCTTTCTGAGAAGAAATATGCGGATTGTATTAATGCATGTCCTTGGAAAAACATGGATGAGGACATGGATTGACCCAATAAGTATACTTCTTCTCAAAAATCGCCACAAGAACAGTTAGAGTAAATTTTCATTTCGTATTTTTAATTTTGTAACGAACGAGTTTTGCAACTCACCTACTCAATTGTATTTTTTTGGCTCTCTAAATTGACCTAAAATTTTTACAGTGGGTAAATATAACCACTGTTTATCGTTTTCAAGAAAAAGGTTATATATAAAATATAATAAATAAACTCACTATCGGTATTTAGTTTAAGCTTTGATATTGTTGCAAGTAAGACTTGGAGCGTTTATAATTCTTACACTCAAAAGAAAAATCAATCCATCCGTACTCAAATCAATCCGAAGCAATATTAATACTACAAAAAGTACGGATTTTCTTGCATCAACTACAGAAATACTGATTCAAGTACGGATTTTCTTAAGTATTTTCTTCAGAAATACTTAACGAAATACTTAACTTATCCATATTCAATCCCGATTTCGTACTTGAAATTATCCGAAAATGAGATTGATTTAAGTAAAACCAAGATTGAATCAATCTTAAAATGCGCTTGATTCAAGTATTATAAAGTTGATTTTATCCTGAATTCGTGCTTGAAAAGAAAAAGTTATAATGATTTATTTACTTACCCGTATTACACATTACAGAATGATAAAACACCAACTTCATGCCCGATATTGTTTTTACTTTTCTCTTATGTACATATTTAACCAAAAATATAAACTTAATGAGAAGCAAGAGTTCAAATTTACTTTCTAGCCCTTCGTTTTACACATTGGTCTGGCCAGACCTTTTTTCAATGTGTATAGAAAATCAAAACTTGCGTAAGCCGGAGGGTTTAACACAACGAAAAGTTTACTGTCAGGCTCACGATGTCAACAATAACATTTATTTCGCATATTTATATTGAAAACAATAATAAAAACTAAAATTTGTTTTGTTTTCAATACAAATATACGAAAGGAGTGTTCTTGTCGACATCGTGGGCCTGGGCCTTAATCTTTTTTTTACTTAATTTAAGAATTTTATACTTATTTGAAGAATTTTCGGCATTGATTTTCGAAAGTAATCCCATTATGGATTGTTTTGAGATTGACTTGAATTTTTGAGTACGCCTTTAAGTAATCATAAAAAACTTGATTTATCCCGAGTATTTTTGTTTCTGTGTATTCGCTTTAGAGTTTTATACGTATAATATTTTTAGCTTTTCTAAAATCTCTGGAAAAAAGATTCCTGATGATCTTGCGCATAGAAACAATCTTTCCCTCAACAAAAAATTTTAGTGTATTTATCAAAAATTTTAATTGGGGATTTCACGGAAATTTCATTAAGTATAAGTTTGAGTTAACTCTCTTTAGAGGATTTAGTGCAATATATGAGACTAGCAAAAATAGAAATACAAGTGGTTTTGGTGAAATAAAAAATCGAAGTTTGGCAAATAACTCTGCCAACAAAATTGGTTCCGATTAGAAAAATTCGTACTTAAATTTAAGTTTGTCATCAAAAACTTATAGCAACTTTTCATTTTATCCATTTTATCATTTTCTTTTAAGTTTCGCTTCAAATTTGTTTCATATCACCATTTTACCAAAATGTGATTATCTGCTGCAAATGTTACTTATTTTTAAATGTCAACAATTCACTCATGCTTAAATAAAACATTAATTGACATCAAGTCTTAGTATAAGTCAAAAATAAACAATTCTTTTCTTACTTCTTGAATTTTGTGTCATTTGTTTCAGTTCTTTCGTTTTTTTGTTGTTGGAAGGATTGAACTTCTATTTCAAAAGTGTTGATAACATGTAGTTCTTTATCTTCATCAAACTTAATAACATGTAACAGATAATGTAAAATCATTCACACTTGCAGTAACATACATATGTATGTATATGTGTATGTATATGTACACAAATACATTTCACTTTTGAATGGAGAATAAATCTAATATATCAACATGGATATCTATAAATGAGATTTGTCACTTTGCAAAGAAATGGTAGTTGTATTTGTTTAGGAAAATAAAAAATACAGTTCAATATCAAATCACTGATAGGAAATATTACACCATTGTTGAACAACACACATACAATGGTATTGGGTGTATAATTTAAAAATGAAGTTTTAGTTTTGGCTTTGGAATATATAGTAGATCTATCAATAGAGGCACCAGATGTTCTAAAAATTGGCTAATTCGGGTTTTACAAAAATTAGAAATGGTCCAGGGGGCTACTCTTTATTGCGATTCGAAAGAAAATGATAGCAAAATGAGTAATTGGTTCACTTTAAGGCGTTTGCGCATTTGTCTTTTGCATCTTTCTCTTTTCGCAAATCATTCCTTTTTTTAATTTCAATTTTGCAATTTCAAGCTTTTTACATATGGGCAAATCCTGCGTGACGAACGCTTCATTCGCACGCGTTTTCTGATTGAAACATAAACATTTGTTGGTCTTTCAAAAAAGATAGGTTCAAGCTATATATAGTATTTAGTGACATTAATATGTACTTACGAATGGCATATATCATAATTTCTTAGCAAGTATTCGTTGCGAAATAATTGATCACAAAGTTTTGTGACGCACGCTACAAAAAGTGGAAGTAACTTCAAAGGTTGAAGTGCGTTTTCCTAATTTTTAGCGAATTTGGCATGATAAGGTATAAAAAATCTAATTCCTAAAAGAAAGATGACTATAAGAGAATTCTAAACGCACTTATTCGCAGCCAGAAAATGTTGTAATTTTTGACAAAAGCCGTGAACCCTTTGTGACGCACGCTACAGTTTTTCCAGTTGTATTTTATTATTATATTTTATTTATTTTAACAAAACAAATTATATTTTTATGAATTGCATTTCTTAAACTAATTTCTTAACTAATGAATATCAACTTTTTTTACGAAATTTATATTTTGATAAGTCTGCTGTAAGTGCTATTTTAAGCACAAAAATCACCTAAAATAATGCTAAATTCACGTATTTTATTAAGAAATCGGTAGTGGGGTAGGGCTTGGTAAAAAATTATTGCATTAATGATCATTGAAATACATATGTTTTAATATAAAAATGAAATAATACATCTAGTCTTATATTCCATTAAAAAAAAATTCATTTGAAAAATTTTTGGTTGGTGGACTGTTTCTGGGATTTGCGCATATTTTGACATTTTATTACTGTCAATCTGCTACATCTTTAGTTTATATTTCCAGTTTTGCTTAATTTTCAAAAAATTTTGCGAAAGCATTAAGCTATCGCATCGCAATAGAGAGTAGCCATCCAGATTTTAAAAATTCTAAATCTATCAACTAGCAAAAAAGCCAAATGCTTATTTTTTGGTTTACACCACAATAGTGGAGATGGTTTTATGCATTTTTGCTGATGTGTGTAACACCTTAGAATATTGGTCCTAGACCCACCTTAAAGTATACCGATCGACTCAGAATTACTTTCTGAGTCGAACTAACGATGCCCGTCCGTCCGGCTGGCAGGCTCGCTGGCTGGCTGGTTGGCTGGCAGGCTGGCTGAACCAAGGGAAATTTCTTCCTCTCAGGAACTATCAAACCGATTTTAATGAAATTTAAAACATAGATAGAGCCATATCTATATGGGCACAAAAGTATTGCATTTCTTAAAAAAGTAGGACCACGAGGGGAGATAGGGTCAATTTCTGCCTCTCAAACCGATTTTAATGAAATTTAAACCATAGATAGATCCATATCTATATGGTCATATAAGCTATACAGTTTTTCAAAAATAGGACCGCAAGGGGAGGTAGGGGGTAGGGATGCGAAACGGGAAATCCCGAATCCCGAAATCCCGGGATTTTTAATGTATCAACTTTTGTGTACAAAAATGTTCGTTTTAATTGAATTTTTATACTCTATACAAAAAAAATTGTTAAAACTTATATTTCAGTTGTATATTTTATTAGTATCATCATATATATTATTTCTAAAGCACTTTTTTTTGTCGGTTGCAAATATCTCCCATACCACCGCATCAAATTTAATGAATGATATCTCATTTTAAAGCTTATTTCTAACACTAATGACGAAAAATAATTAGAAATTGAAAAATTAATATTTTCATTGATAAAAATTACGGTGCGAAATAGTCGCACGGGTCATCTAGTAATTCTTATTTTTCTATAAATATAAGTATATATATAAATATATATAAAATATTTTTTATATATATAATACCTTTTGAAAATTCATAAATAAAAAAATTATTTAAAAAAATCCCGAAATCACGGGATCCAGAAATCCCGGAATTTCGGTATCGGGATTTCAAAATCCTGAATCCCGGGATTTTCTAAAATCAATCCCGACTAGCATCCCTAATAGGAGGCAATTTCTGCCTCTCACAAACTTTCAAACCGATTTTAATGAAATTTAAAACATAGATTGATCCATATCTATATGGACACATAAGCATCATGTGTTTTTAAATACTGTGGTGTAGGGTATCATACGGTCGGGCTTGACCGACTATACTTTCTTACTTGTTTTAATTGAAAACAAATTCCGATCATAAAAAAAAATAAAAAAAAAAACTTATATTTGTTAGGGCTCTTTTTTGCTTATTTGGGAAATATCGTGTTTTTATACTTATTTCCCCATTTTAAGATAATTTTGCATTTTTTCATACGAAAAAAAAAATTTTTTGCGAAAATCGTTATTATTTTTATTTTTTTGATGTACAACTTTTTTTATAAATACTAAAAAATTAACTCTTTTTGTGATGTAGCAACTATGGTTAAACAAATCTTTCAACGATATGGTCAATAATTTCATATAGCCCCCATACAAGCTGCTGTACGGAATAGGGTATTTGTTCCCACTATCAAAACAATTTTAATGAAATTAAGAACATACATATGTAGATATAGTTCCGTATTTATTTGAACACATAAGGTATGCATTTGTTAAAAAATAGGACCACAAGGGGAGCTAGGGGGCAATTTCTGCCTCTTAGAATCTATCAAACCGATTTTAATAAAATTTAAAACTTAGATATGTAGATCCCTATTTAACGAATGCGGAATAAAATATGTACTGGCATATTAGCAGTCATAAAAACTTTATATCAGGTATTAAAAAATCAAAGTTAGTATGCAATTCTTTTATTTTTCGAATTGATTCTAGGAGCTAAATTTCAGTTATATATTTTATAAAGCTTTTTTGTAATTGTAACGTGACGTTACAAACCTACCCTACATTTACATTTAATCCTAACATCACAAAGTATAAAATAACCAAACACCTTGAATACCCTTATTATTTTACTTACTACTATGAATACCCTTACTATTTACCTACATGACCTTTTTACCGTATAATTCTCATTTAGTTCATTTTATTTTTGAATAAATAGACAAGGTTTGCCTCAGAACAAACAGAGTAGATAGTGCCCCAGTATTTACTCTCGGTAGTTAGTAGTAACCGTAGTTAGTCGTTTTACCCGAACACCTCGCTCTCGAATTCCGTTGGTGCCCGAGTAAACCGAACCAGTATTTAATCGTACATTAGCCGAACACCTCGCTCTCGAATTCCGTTGGTGTCCGAGTAGTTTAACCAGTAGTTAGTCGTTTTACCCGAACACCTCGCTCTCGAATTCCGTTGGTGCCAGAGTAAACCGAACCAGTATTTAATCGTATATTAGCCGAACACCTCGCTCTCGAATTCCGTTGGTGTCCGAGTAGTTTAACCAGTAGTTAGTCGTTTTACCCGAACACCTCGCTCTCGAATTCCGTTGGTGCCCGAGTAAACCGAACCAGTATTTAATCGTATATTAGCCGAACACCTCGCTCTCGAATTCCGTTGGTGTCCGAGTAGTTTAACCAGTAGTTAGTCGTTTTACCCGAACACCTCGCTCTCGAATTCCGTTGGTGCCCGAGTAAAACCGAACCAGTATTTAGTCGTACACCACGCTCTCGCATTCCGTTGGTGCCCGAGTAGTTAAAACCAGTAGTTAGTCGTATTTACCCGAACACCTCGCTCTCGAATTCCGTAGGTGCCCGAGTAAAACCAAAACAGTATTTAGTCGTACACCACGCTCTCGCATTTCGTTGGTGCCCGAGTAGTTAAACCAGTAGTCCACGTATTCTTACCAGTAGTGAATACGAGCCAGCACTCAACCCGTAGTTAGTCGTATTAAGCCGACCGCCGGTACCGCCGAATTCCATTCGGTAGCCGACTTAATACCAACCGTATTTAACCGAACCTGATAAACCAGAACCGTATTTAGTATGGTACCCGAAGTATTCTACCAGTATTTAACCGAACCTGACAAACCAGAACCGTATTTAGCATGGTACCCGCAGTATTCTACCAGTATTTAACCGAACCGTATTTAACCGAACCTGATTAATCCAAACCGTATTTAGCCGACTAAATACAAACCCGTATTTAACGTATTATTAGTCGTATTCAGCCGTCTGCCGGTGGCTCCGAATTTCATTCGGTAGCCGACTGAATACAAACCAGTAGTCCACGTATTCTTACCAGTAGTGAATACGAACCAGCACTCAACCCGTTATTAGTCGTGTTCAGCCGACTGCCGGTGCCTCCGAATTTCATTCGGTAGCCGACTGAATACAAATCGTATTTAACCGGACCTGATTTAGTAACCCGTATTTAACCGAACCTGATTAAATAACCCGTATTTAACCGAACCTGGTTAAGTAACTTGTATTTAACCGAACCGTATTTAACCGAACCTGATTAACCAGAACCGTATTTAGCCGAACGCCAAGACCTCCTTAATCTCTTGGTGTCCGAAGTATTTTTAATTAGTTTCTAGTATTTAAGACCGTAGTTAGCCGAACGCCAAGGCCTCCGAAATCTCTTGGTGTCCGAAGTATTTTTAAGTAGTTTCTAGTATTTAAGACCGTATTTAGCCGAACGCCAAGGCCTCCGAAATCTCTTGGTGTCCGAAGTATTTCTAAGTAATTTCTAGTATTTAAGACCGTAGTTAGTCGTGTGTACAGCCAACTACGGGGCGCACCGAATGCTCCGTACTCGGCATAGTTTCGATCGTAGATGTAGATACTAACAACCTATAACCGAAACCCGTTTATTATCTTCTCTGCCAGATCGAATACTCAGTAACTAAACGATGCCCCACAGAACGCCACCGTACGTGCCTACTGGCAGCAACATCTAGCCGTTTCCTAACGTCATCAGCCGTACGTGCACGGAATCACGCTGCCTCAGCACCCGTTTCCGTCTACAGCCACGCCGAATCAGTCGAAGGCCGTCGTAGTTCTAAGTATTTAGAGTAGATTAAGATTTCGTAAATAAAGCTTTGTTGAAATTTTTGTAAGCGAACATACACGAAAACATCCCGTGTTTCATTTCAAAGGAAGCAGACCTTCGAATTGACCCTGGACAGACTGAGTCATACCTCAGCTGGGAAAGTAAACTGCGTTACATAATAGTCCCAGTTTCTATTTAATATGCAATTATTAAAATACACAACTTAACCTATTTAACAAACAGATATCTAGCCATATCGATGGGATTCTTTAATATTTTGAGGCACCCTACTCATATCCTCTTGAATCCCTTTTGTGAGCATTTGCTATACCATATATCTTTTATAGAAATTTACTTCCTGTTTAACGTTCGCGTAGAAAATTACATTGGAAATAAAAACAAAATTCTAAAATTTGTTTTTGTTTTTAATGTTATTTTCTATGCGAACGTTACCGTTCGAAATCTATGAACATGCTGTTATTTTCAATTTGACCTTAAATGTTCGGATTGAAGCCTATGTATGACCTTTAATTGTAAAGTAGCTCCCAATATCCATGATACGCTTCATGGCGAGCCTGCAGCTAAAAAATTTTGTAACAAAACCCATATTAGATGTTTGATGATAAAATATATTTCGATTTGCATTTCAGAAAAGTGACGAAAAATTTCCTATTTTCTTATTACCAACTTTTTGGACTGATCTCTTGCCAAATAATTATGTGGATAGTACCATATTTTGTTTATATATTTCATTTTGTTTTATTTTTGCACTGATGGTTGAAAATCAGTCCATATTTCATTCGGCATACGTTGTATTGCCAAACACTCTCGAAAATTTGTTTCTAAATAATGTGGTGTTGGGTATCATATGGTCGGGCTTGACCGACTATACTTTCTTACTTGATTTTTATGTTGCTCTGTCTTGGCGGTACTGTTACGTACTTTTTATATTGTTATATATGGGTAAATTCAAAGTGTTGAACCTGACAGTCGTACGCATCAAAAATGCATTAACATTTTAAACAACAAATATTTTTAAGTTCTCTTAACCCTTTAATAATAGCACTAAGAAAGCACTGTTATCTGTGCTAAAGTTAATGGAGGGCGCGATTCTAGGCCAAAGATAATGGCAAAAGAAGTAGCGGTTCGAACGTGAAAAAATAGAAGTATTTTTGTTGGCCATGTATAAAAAGGCGTTATTAAGCGAAACCTGGCACAATTTTATAGTCAAACTACTTTGAGAATTTTACGTAGCAATGTAACATTAAAATTTCTTTGATTTGATTCCAAAATCTTCTGTATTTTCTTTTTTTTGAAGCCAAAGTCTGGGTCGATACGTGACATTTCGAACGTGAAATTTGTTCCATAAGAATTGAACTGAATAATGATTAAAACAAAATAAAAATTTAGCGTTAATCCGAATAATATATTGCTCTTTGAACTCTTCTTTAGATTGCAGACCATGTAAGAAAATTTTTTTGGAATAATTTTCATCAAATATCACCTCTTTTCAGGAAGATAATATTAAAGAAAACATACAATAAAAAATTCTCACAAACAAGAAATTACTGTGCAAACGTACTTTGCAGTCTGATTGTTTATCTAAGTGGACAAATGTATAGGTAAATTTATAAAATTAGTAAAATCTAAATATTTCTCTATAATAATATCGTAAAATAATCAGTTTTTTAAAACTTTTAAATTTTCGGTCACGGTGGACCTTTTGACGTACTCACAATATTCTGTACGTAAAATTAACTGAAATTGTAATATAAAATAAAAGAAAACTCATTTAAAAACCGGTCTACGTATTTTTCATTTATTTTTAACGAAAAGTTCATTTAATTTTTACTGTCAAAAATTCAATTCCATGTTCCGTAAAAACACATGAATTTAACGTTATTTTATATAAATTAACTATGAAAAAATCAACAAGATATTCCGTAAAAACAAAGGAATATTCCGTTATTTTATATAAAACAACTATCAAAAAACTAAGTGAATATTCCGTAAAAACAAAGAAATATTCAGTTATTTTATTAAATTCAGTCATTTTCGTTTACTCCACAAAAGATCCGAATTTCTAAAAAATACCAGACAGACATCTGTCCGCTTGTTTTTCTAATGAGCGAGAGAGGCATACGTTTGTTCCACTTTTGTTGTACTGACCACGTTGTTTACAGAAGAACTCTCAATTATAAGACACCAGCAGCATGACCGATATGGCTTCGCAATTATTTTACTTTTAAAATTTGATGTATTCAACTAAATTATTTTTACAAATAGAAAATGGGAATTGCTTACACAAAACAAGCAATTCATTTTTTATAGATAAGTAAAAATTTATTTTTGGTAGTTAAAATATATAAAATAACTGAATGTTCATTTGTTTTTACGGAATTCGCGGTTGAATTTTTGACAGTAAAAATTAAATGAACTTTTCGTTACTTTAAATTACATTTTTATTTAATTTAACATAAAGAAGAATATTCAACATTTTTCATTTTTCGAATAGAACTATTACAAAAAAGCTTTATAAAATACATAACTGAAATTAAGCTCATAGAATAAATTCGAAAAATGAAAAATGTTGAATATAATATAAAGTAACCTTCGGAAGGAAATAATTCCCAGTTTCTATTTCATAAAGAAGAATTAAACTCAGTCAACGGACAATATTAACTGCAACTGAAAATCCGTATTAATATGCATTTAGTTTTTTGAATAACTATTAGAATCAGTTAAAAATAAATTTGCTTGGAATTTTAAATGTTTATTTATTTAAAAATGACTGAACGGAATATTTTTTAAATAAACTACAGTCCGTTACTGTAATAATATTGTGAGTGCGGATATGCCCATATATTTTTAATGTGTTTAAATTTTGAGTATTAAGCCTTTTTATCAACGTATTTTATTTTTTGCTTATTCAAGTTCTTTTCTCTCGAAAATTCCATAGCTGCATTCTGTGTTCTCCTCAGTCCCACAGTCACTTCATACGATTATACTCTTTCTGTAACGTCTTTTTAGCATCATAGTTTGTGACATCTTAAATCTTTTTGAATATAGTTTTTGTATAAAGTTACGTATGTAAGTTCAAAATTCATCATAAAGCCCACTCTTAAAATATTGTTAACCTTAGTGTAGGGTATTCAAGAGACGGTACAGCCAATTATTATGTGTGTACTTGTTCCTTATCAAGGGAAAAAACCAGAAAATTGAATTTACGATGTTGATTTTACATGCAGAAGTATTGACCTGTTATAAAATATGTGTACATTTGTATACAATTTTTTCAATTTAAATACTTTATTTCCAAGTTATGCTGGCATTCATGCCTTTATAGATAGAAACACTTTGGGTGCAATTATGTTGGTCAATGCCTGTGTTAAAAGTTTTATATAGAAATGCATAAATATTTATGCTTTAACATGTTCGACTTTGAACTCATTTTTTTATTTTGCAATTTTCTAGCAAATGAAATTATGAACTTTTTGTGCCAAATATAATTTTATTGTCGGTTAGCTGGTGTACAAAAATCTGGTTGATTTTGTAGTACATGACCCTATAAATAAACAAATACAATAAAAGTTATACATACACTTTTAACAGACTTACAAAACGATTTTACTTTTATTGCTGCTAGAGATATTTGAGAATCTTTCAAATGCTTATACTGGCAGAAAATTTATTCAGAATTTTGTATGGCCTTTGCAAATAGTCTGTCTCTTTATTGAATTGAAGACTATTAAAAATACATAAATGCAAATATATTTTTCATGTTCAACAAAACAGTATAAAAAGTATTCATTTAAATTTTTTTTTTAAATCAAAAGTTTATTTTGATTTGGAATTGATAGATAAATAAATTTTTTTTTTTTCTTCTTTGTTATACGAGATGCATTTAACCAAGCCATAATGGTAATGTACAGGGCAAGTTTTTTATGCTATTTGCATGAAACAAATATTGGTACGAATGAATGTAAATTTAGTTAGGAATTAGTTGTATTTATTAGTTATCTTGTACTTAATTAATAACCAATAAAAAATGGAGCTTCCAACGAAGCAAGTTTGTAAGGGAGAAACATAAACGTTTCGCTTACCATTGCGCATACAGAAGGCATGAATTTTATATGGCGAGTTGCCACTTTGAAGCAATACATTTTTGACACATAAAGCGCATTATTCAGCGCATATAAAAATTGTTGGATGTAACGATTAGGCTTACAAACTGAATGTTTTGATACAGTTATTTTTTAGTATTCTCCCTTACAAACCTGCTTCGTAGTAAGGGAATGCCGTAGCACTTGAAATGTAATTTTTTTTTATAAATGTTGTTAAGAGTTCTTTCACTTACATTACTGCATTTCTGTATGTCTTATAGCGTAGCACATAATTGTGCGCTTATTCTTTTAAATGTACCGTTAGTGCTTCGCATTTATTAATTTGATTGTTACTGTATTAGTTAAGAGTAATTATTGTGTTAAGGTCACTGTAATGACCCTTCTAGTAAAATAAAAATGTTAGTTAAGAATATTCGTACAAAATATTCTAGCTAAAAATATACAGTCAGGCCCCAGATATCGACCGCTACCGTACGCTTGAATTTTTACCAAAAACCCAGCTTATTTGCGACCCACTAAGAATTTTCAGCATGACAATGCAAGCGACCGATAACGTAAAAACTTTTATACAAATTTGCGTCCTATTAACCCTAGAAAGATAACGTTATTTTTTGTACTGAAAAGATAACGACACGTCTGAAAGACGAATGCTTGTCTATATCCTTTAAAGGATATCATCGCAAATAATATTGATCAATTTTATTGTTGAAATCATTTATTTATTCTATTCCTTTTAAAAAAATATAATTTTTAAGCAGAAAATTATAATAAGAATAATATTAAAAATAAAATTCAATTAGCATTATCAAAAATTAAAGAGTTTTAATAAAGGACTTCAGTTCGGTTCTAAAAACTTAAATAAATATTTTCTTTGTAGTTTATGTAGATAATGTTATCTGTATTAACTTATATAAACAAAAAAAAAATTATTTTAATAACATTATCTGCAAGATTTACAAATTTAAGTTTTGTGGTCGCCACATAGAGGTATACCGCATTTGACACATACCATTTTGGACATAAGTTTTATTTCTGATGGACAAAAGCCACCGTATTATTTCTTTTTTAATTCATGCTGTTCTCCACTACAACCTCAATCATTGCTTACTGCATCTGGTAACATTTGTTCGATGTTGTCGGTTAAAGTTTTCGATGAAATAGGAATTTCAAGCCTTAAAATTTAACAATTTATGGAAATTCTCGGCACTGGTCCATTGAACAATTTCCGAAATTATTTCGGTGGTAAAAAATATCGAAGCATGAAATTGGGTCGTACAGTGATTTGCATTCCCGAGTTGGTCCTCTTGCCGTACGAACTATATTCATTGAAGAAACTCGGCCATCACTTTGACCCTTCGATGTAGTCCACTTACTTTTACTTCTTAAAGTGGGTCGAGATATCGCAATAACGCAGCTATCGGAAGAATTAGTAAAATGTTCAGGTTCTTGAGGATTTTCCGTAATCGGTGGTCAGGCTTAAGGTTGTCAAAAGCTCATCTTCTACATAACTTTGAAGACAATCCTTCAACAATTCATCTTCCGATTCGCTCACATTTTCCAGTGAAACCGAGTCCTCCAACACGCTTTGCAAAATAGCGCTAATTTCTGCGTCGCCCAAGACGCGCTAACAACACATTTTTAAAACAATACCTTAAAATTCAACCAAAACACAAAGTTATCTTCGCTACAAATGTAACACTAAAGATTACGTTACGTCTCTCAGACATATGTGGTGTTTATTTGTGTTTATTTCTCAAAAAATACATAACTTACAACATTAAAACTGCCACCACCAACTAACTAGGTGCTGCTAACAACTGAGATTATTGAACTTGAGAAAGTTGTATGTTAACAAATGTGAAACGCAACGCACACAAATTCCATTGAAAGCAAAAACAAATTCAAAAATATTTTATAATTTTGTTTTTGCTTTCTTAGCCCAGTCATTTTAGGGGTTTCACCTCGGAAGGAAAGATAATAAGCTGAAAATTTTTCTCAAAGGTCACAAATGCTATCGTGTCCGCGTCTTAAGATATTCAATGTCAAATATCATAAAAATCGGCTTTTCGCGAATATCTCGCTTCTTACTGCTTAAATGAGATTTGCACCTATATGAAAGTTGTAGAGTATAAAATTCTCTCCAACTTTTGTCTAACTTTTTTTTCGTACAATCTTGACCTTGAATATCTTAAGACGCAGACACGATAGCATTTGTGACTTTTGAGACAACATTAAGAACGACGAAACAAAGGTTTATACCAATTTTCAGCTCATTATCTTTCATTCCAAGGTTGGCCCTAAAATGACTGGGTTAAAATGAATTTCTTTAGGAATCAACAACAAAATTATAAAATATTGAATTTGTTTTGGCTTTCAATGAAATTTTAGAAATTTTCAAGTTGACCAAGTTAAAAAACAACAATTATTTTAATAAAAGCGAAACCGATCAATCTATTGGCACACTGTCATCATGCGAACTAATATATTCTATGGTTTTTGTGTGGCAATCCAAGATCGTTTCAATTTGAAAACTTGAAAAACTATATGATTATATTTTGTAATAAGCATTTGTTTAAATAAAACTATTTAAAAATAATTTTTAAAACTACCCTGATAATGTACATACATGTATAAAAGCACTTCTATTTGTGTGTGTTTTAAAGGGTAGCCCAAATTAAACGCACGATGTTAATTGTAAGTAAAACGAACTGTTCAGAGAATTATCTTAATATTTTTTCTTCTTTGATAGAAGGACATTTATGTGTGCAGCCAAACGCTCGTTACGGTTTCGGTTGCATACATTTAACCAATTGTCCATATTTTCTATGAACCTGAGACATAAGCGGAGCTCAATAATGTTAATGTGCCGAATTATCTTATTCTGCTTCCTTGAATTTTTCTTGGCTTGTTTACGTACACTTTTTCTTTTATATATCCCCCAGGAAAGAAGTCCAACGGTGACAAAGCACATGATCGTGGGCGGCCAATTAACATAGCCAGGACGTGAGATGATACGGCCATTGAATTTCTCGCGCAAAAGAGCTTTAGCTGTGTGGCAAGTGGCACCATTCTGTTGGAACTCCATATCTTCCAGGTCCATATCCACATTTTACGACCACAAGAAGTCCGTTATCATCTTGCTATAGTTAACACCATTCACGGGCGAGCATGCACAAGTGTTTTCACATTTTTTATAAATCTAGTTAGAAAAATTTTGAGCACAATTATCCCGATTGTGGACACAATTGGTCAAGTATGCTGACAAAAAAAATCATGAAGTTCACAAAATCCATTTTGATTTGAACGCCCATTTTCGTAAAAGGCTTCAATGGTAGAATTTGTCAAATAATGAAACAAAGAAATGTCAAATTAAGTTAGGCAATAAACTTAACGTTAAGGTATGACTTACAATCAACATTGTGCATTATAACTAGACCATCCTTTGCAACATACATTTACCTTAATTCAAATCATAAAGTTGGTAAAAACATAATCATATTTCAATCGAATTTTTATTTAAAATAAAAACGATTTAAAACAAGTAAGAAAGTATAGTCGGTCAAACCCGACCATATGATACCCTACACCACAGTATTTAAAAACACATCATGCTTATGTGTCCATATAAATATAGATTTATCTATGCTTATAAACTTCATGAAAATCGGGTTGATAGTTTGTGAGAGGCAGAAATTGCCCCCTACCTCCCCTTGTGGTCCTATTTTTGAAAAACTGTATAGCTAATGTGTCCATATAGATATGGATCTATCTATGTTTTAAAATTCATTAAAATCGGTTTGAGAGGCAGAAATTGACCCTATCCCCCCTCGTGGTCCTATTTTTTAAAAAATGCATGCATTTTGTGTCCATATCGATATGGTTCTATCTATGTTTTAAATTTCATTGAAATCGGTTTGATAGTTTCTGAGAGGAAGAAATTTCCCCCTATCTTCCCTCGTGGTCCTACGATTCGGCCCATTTTCAATAGGCTTGGTCCTTGTGCCAATAAGAACCTAACCCTATGTCCATCAAATTATCTCTAAAATTGCGACCTGTACTTTGCGCACAAGGTTACATGGACAGCCAGCCAGCCTGCCAGCCGGACGGACATCGTTAGTTCGACTCAAAAAGTGATTCTAAGACGATCGGTATACTTTAAGGTGGGTCTAGGACCAATATTTTAAGGCGTTACACACATCAGCACAAATGCATAATACCCTCTCCACTATTGTGGTGTGGGTATAATTAAATTTAAATGTATAGTATATACGACAGAAGCTAAAAGTAAATAATTTATTATTTTGTTTTCTTATATTATTTTAAATGTAACTTTTACCATTCTTTGAGATTAATTTAAGTCGTTCTTGCATTTTAATTGCTAATAAATTAGCACAACTTCAAAGACTGACAGAGATTGTAATGAACAAATTGCATGTACGGCTATCAAACGTTTAACAAAAATATAAAATGATTGAAAAAAAATTGAAATAGCCACAACTTTTTTATTGACGATGGGTGCTCTGGTAGAAAACGAGGAAACGGATGGGAGCCATTGATAACCACTAGCGGTCAGTCGGGTGGGGGGTTCGTGTTTCCATAATTTTCTCTTGTCAATAAGATATAAGTTACATTAAATATTATTATTATAGACTCCCTGTGTCACTATAATATGATAAATGGACCGGAAGTTGATCAATGTATAATAAAAGATGTTACTATTACCCCTATCATGATCAACAAAAAAAAAATCGGAAAAACTACGAGATTAACCATAAATGCCTAAGATCTATCCCGAGATGAAGTTGGATAGATGCGCGCCTCTTTACCCTCCCTACCATTGATTTTAGTTGCGCCCCTAGATTGCTAAAATCCCACAAAACGAGCTATCACTTTTTGATCACACTACATTTCGTAAGAAAACTTTAAATAAATTATCTTTCCATTTTTCGTTTTAATTCAAAATTCACATTTTCTTTAATAAGCAAATCAACTTTTAAACTAATTATGATTTTGGTATGAAATCTATGAACTAGGTATTTCAAACATTATTAATTAAAATATAGATATAATAATGACTAACTATTTATAAAAATAATTTTATGTAAGTTGGACTAAAGGCATGGGAATAATCAATAATACCGACAATAACATACAAAGAAACAATATTAATGCAACAAAATTAATAGTATTTACATAGAACAGTAAAATTCTCTTAACTTGACATGTTTATAAACATGTTTCTGAAAAATATATTTACTTTATGTATATTGTTTCTCTGTATAAGTTAATGGTTGAAATTTGGTTGTTGCTTTTAATTTTGTTAGACTCACCGATGTAAAATAATGTTGATAGCAGCTTTTGATGAGGCCTCTTCAAATTTGCTGGTTTTTAAGGGGTTAATTAAGAAAAGATGAGTATGTGATGATGTGTGTCTTTAATAAAGAATAACAATATGGGTATTTCCATGCATAAAACGATCATAAAGTAACTAAATTGTATACGAAAAAAAAAGAATTAAAACCTTAAATTTTAACTATTAAAACTTAAACTCCATAATGCTTTTAACTCCATTTTTTTAAATATTTAATTTATTAGTTTTCTTTTATATTCTTAAAAATTGTATTTGTTCTGTTTGCACTTTTATAATTTACTAAATAAGCATTATGAAATTTGAGTTTTATTTTAACTTTGCTTAAAGATATTTCATAATTACTGCGGACAATTTTACATAATTTTTTTACACTACGAGAGTTTCGGTTTTAAGTTTTTTGAAGGTTAATTTTAAGGTAGCATCTTAAGGTAAATTCCTCCCTCGTGCGAGCTGTTAATATGGTTTTGTTAACCAGGCATCCAATTTCCAGAATAGGATTATTGTTATTTATTAACAAATTATGATAACTTCGGAAATTTTATTACAATTATTAATCCGCAACGAAATATTTAAAGATATATTTTTTCACACAGCACAGGTATAATAATGATTAGCTTAATAATAATTTAATGTGTTTTTTGGTTTTCTTTTTCGTTTTGTTCTTTTAATCCATATGTAAGTAGATCAGTAATTTATAAATGTTTCAAGATTGTTGCTTGTCAAAAAGTGCAAGCATAAAAAAATAGCACGGTGGTGGCTCGAATAATGAGTCCACCACCAACAGATCCCCAATTTGGAAATATGCAAAAATAGCAAATCCTAGTTCGGAAGACTTTAGTTAAAATTTTATATTTCAATTATTAAAAATTCCATAGATTTACCTGTGATGTAACAAAATTTTATTGGGTTTTCTAGGAAAATTTGTGCAACAACGAATAAAGATTTTCTCTTTTCTTGCTGACCAATGGCTTTAAATTTTTAGAAAAAGGTGTTTCTTAAAATCAGCTTTAGAGGTAATTTAATTTAAGAAAAGTTATTCTTACTTCACACTAAAAAAAAATTTTTTTTGAATTGAAAAATAAAACTTCTGATTTATGTATTTTCTCTAAAAAAGAGTAATTACCTTTAATTGATGTTGAAGAAAGAATTATTGACGTTGATCGTTAGGGCCTATAACCACAAATTTTTTTTTTTTTTTTTTATAAATAATAGTTTTAACTTTTTAAAAAGAACACGATATGAATTGATTCGCTGATCGAAAGAAAAGAATTTTGGACGCATATTTTTTTTTATACAACACCTCGGTTGCAATGTAATAACGCATGCTCTATGATTGACTGATTGACAAACAATTTGCTTGAGTTGTTGCATGAAATGAGTGGACAACATTGGTTTAGCTGTTTAATAAAAGTACGGTAACAATGGAAAGTACCATTAAACACAGCTTTCTTATTAAAAATGATTTAAAACGAAAATAATAATTCAAATTATTAATTTTCAAAAATAAAACTCTGATATATGCGCGTAGCTCTTCTTCTTACCTTTTTTTAAATCTAATAAACGATCAGCATGCAACATGTTCATACAAATTCTCTGAGACAAATATTAAATAACATTATGTAAACCTCACATTGTTCTCTAAATGTTAAACTGTTATATTAAATTACAAAACATCTTAATGCAAAATAATAGAACTAGTAAATAAAAATGTTAATACTGGTAATGTTTTTTAAATCAACGTTATGCCAATGTTATTATATTGCTTTGTACTAATGAGAATTCTATGTATGGAATAAATAGCAATTTTTCATAGTTTTCAAAGTTTTATTTTAAATTTTTAAAATAATTATTCATACCGAGTAATGGAAGAAACTAGATTAAAAGAAATTAACATGAGTATTTTTGAAAATTGTCAGTTAAACCTTTCTATGAAATTCTGATATTACAAACCGCGTAATGCTGGTCAGTTTGGCGACAGCATTATGAGGAAGAATTTTATTTTTTTTTTTATGCCCGAATGTCTTTTGCATGAAAAGTGCCTAAAATTTTTCCTTTTTCATCTTCGAGGATATAATAATTATTTCCTAATTTTTTTTGAATTTTTGATTTTAGAAAAGTCGGAGCAAGTTTACAATTAAATTTCTTTTCCAGATTTGATTGAGCGAAATTCCTTCTATAAACAAATTGTCCTACGTCATACGATATTGGCCTGGCTCTTAGGTTGTATTGAACTTTATATCTTTCATAGGCCTTATCAATGTGTTTTTGAAGGTCTCTATGGATCAATTCTAGTTGATCGTCTCTAGGTAATTCAATAGAAGATTCATTAAGTAAACTAAGATTTTTAAGCAATGAATAAGTGCTGCCATGAGTAATCATTTCCTGCCCAAAAACTGCATGATATGGGGAAGTTTGTATTGTCTGGTGAAAAGAGTTTCTTAGTGCACAACTAATATAACTTAAGTTTTTATCCCAGTGAGTTTGATCCTTTTTTAAATATGATCTTATTCCTGAAATTATGGATCTGTTTACTCTTTCAGAGGCATTAGCCTGTGGAGAATAGATAGCAGTATACATATGATGAATACCTAATTCATTTAAAAATGTGTTAAAGTCATTGGCTTTAAACTGTGAGCCATTGTCACTGACTAAAATCTCTGGAATGCCATATATATGAAAAATATGTTCTAAAAGATATTTTTGAATTACGGCTGACGTAAATTTTTTAAGTGGACACAACCAATGAAACTTAGTAAAATGATCGAGGACTATAAATATGCCAATGTTACCTTGTTTACTTCGTGGATACGGACCTAAAATGTCAACATATAAACGTTGAAATGGCCTTGTTGTTATCGCTTGATTACCCATATAAGGCTTTAAAATAACATTTGGAGCTTTACATTCTTTACAGGTTTTACATGAACCTACGTAATTTCTTACATCGCGTACTATACCTGGCCAGTAAAATTTCCGACGAATTAATTCTAAAGTTTTCACCATGCCTCCATGTGCCACAACAGGAGAATCGTGAAATCTATTTATAACATCTTTTCGTAATGCTTTTGGTATCCAAAGTTTCCATGATGCATTGTCCTCAACGGCATTTCCAGTGTAATGCGCTGTTCGTATGTAAACGTAATTATCAAGAACTTTTACATCAGGAAATCTAGCAGAGTTCTCGCTAACTTTTCTTTTTAATTCAATATAGTCATAATCATTAAAATGGGGTGAATTCAGATCAATTTCTGGGCCTACTTCTTCAATAGTCGCAACTTCCTCAAAAGGAATCCTAGATAAAGCATCTGGTACCACATTTTGTTTTCCTTTTCGATGACTAATTATAAATTTGTATCCCTGAAGCTTCCATACCCACCTTGCCAATATTCCTGTCAAATCCTGCTGTTTCATGAGCCATACCAAAGAAGAATGATCGGTTATAACTTCAAATTCTTGTAGTTCAAGATAGCATCTGAACTTTTTAATGGCTTCTAGCGCCGCCAAGCATTCACGTTCGGTGACACTATAATTTCTCTGAGCAGAGTTTAGCTTTTTAGACATGAAGGCAATAGGCTTTTCATTGCCTTCATCATCAAACTGTATGAGCACAGCACCGATACCAAAGTCGCTAGCGTCGCATTGTAAATAAAACTTTTTTGAAAAGTCAGGATTAGACAGAATAGGAGCAGACGTAAGTAAATTTTTTATTAATTGAAATGATTCCTGAGCCTCAGGAGTCCAGCAAAATTTACGCTTAGTCGATAAAACTTCCGTAATAGGAAAAACAACGGATGAAAAATTTGGTACAAATCTTCGATACCAGCCTGCTAAGCCTAAAAATCCGCGAACCTGCTTTAAGTTTTTAGGTACTGGCCAATTCTGAATGGATTCTACTTTTTCGGGGTCCGTCTTTATTCCGCCGTTTCCGATTATGTATCCTAGGTAATTAACTTCAGTGACGCAAAACTTTGATTTTGATATATTTAATGTTAGATTAGCTTTTTTGAACTGTTCAGCTATACGTACGAGTATAGACACATGTGAGTTAAAATCCTCTGAAACAATGATTAAATCATCTAAGTATCCGAATACCGCATGGCGAAGATCAGGGGGAATGAGACTGTCCATCAGACGACACATCGTGGACGGAGCATTACAAAGCCCGAAGGGCATAACTACAAATTGATACAACGGCCTTCCTGGCACCGTAAAAGCTGTAAGACATTTTGCTTCTTCAGATAATCCTATTTGCCAGTAGGCATCCTTTAAGTCTAGCTTTGAGATTATGTTGGCTTTAGGTAATCTTGCAAATATACCCTCGATATTGGGTAATGGATATGCGTCTTTACGCGTGACCTCATTTAATTTTCGTGCATCCAAGCAAAGTCTAACTTTATTTGGCTTAAGGACAAGCCTCATGGGAGAACTCCATGGGGAAAAAGAAGGCTCTATTACTCCCAAGTCTAACATACGATCAACTTCTTTATACATCACATTTTCCACAGCAGGTGACACAGGGCAAAACCTTTGTTTTACTGGCTTGGCATTGCCAACATCTATATTGTGTTCTATTAGACTGGTACGACCCAGTCCTTGCTTCTCAAAATCGGGAAAAAGTTCCACTATTGTAGCAAGCTGCTGTTTTTGAGTCAAAGTTAAAGGATATTCTGTAGAACAAATAGAATCAGAATGGGTTTTAGACAGTATTGAACAATTATTGCACAGCTCGGGAAGCAATTCCGGGGGGCTTTCTCTAATCGAAGTATAAAAAACATTTTCAAAGATTTCGGGCGCTAAGCCAAAACTTTTCCAAAAATCTAGGCCTAAAATCAGTCTTTGGGAAATTGAGGGTACAACTAAAATTTTTAGTTTCTTCACCATATTCTTAAAAGTAACATTTACAAGCAGAAAGCCTAAAACTTTTTGCATACTACCGTCAGCAGTCTTAACATGACTTTTCATGGGACGAAATTCTTTAAATTGATTAAAATTAAAATGTGCTAGTTCAGAGCCTATACAGGAAACATTTGCCCCTGTATCAAGAAGACCGAATTCAGTAAAAGACAAAAATTTTACATGGGCGTAATAACGTTTATCGGAACAATCGTTAACAATAGATGATATTAAGTATTTGGCATTTATTTTTAGGTTTTTGAAATAGTAACGCAATCTTTTTGTGGAACGTTTTTGTTTATTTCTAGAAATATTTAGGGCATTAACTTCAAAAATTGATTTTCGTTTTTCCAAATATTTTTGCCATCTGATGTGATATGGCATTATTGGGTAACTAACTTTATTCAAATGTTCATTATCGGTATCTTCTAAATTATTAATTTCACGTTTTAACACAAATTTTATATTAGAATTACTGAGATTCAATGATTTATTTTCTAAGGGCCTTTTGGAACACTGTTCCGAACTAATTGGTTTTTTGGATAACCGATTTTCTTACTGTTGCATTTTATACACTGAGGCTTATACGTATTTTTCATACCACAGCCATAACAAAAGATGTTTCGTGATTCCAAGCAATCTTCCCATAAGTGGCCAGGTTGGTCACAATTCCAACAGTTTAAAACTTTAGGCGGTTGTTGGATGGCATCAACGGATATTTCCGTTTCAACTTGGGGTGTAAAGGGCTGAGAATTATTAGTACATTCAACCTCTGCTATATGACGCCTTGCTGTTAAATTTTGGGGTGATCTATTTGTCATACTTTTTCGAAAATAGTCATTTTCCATCAAATGTTCTCGCATCTGCACTAATTTACGTAAGTGAGCAATTGAGTATATTGGGAACATACAACAATTCATGTCGTATTTCTGGTCGAAGATTACGAGTTAGTATTTCTACTAAGTCAGACTCAGGCATGGGAATTGAAAGTTTATCCAATATACCACACACAGACTCATAAAAAGATTCAAAACTCTCATTAGATTTCATTTTCCGATTTCTAATTTCTTCGTGTATGTCAAAACTGGATTTAAATTCTTTATATTGGTACTTAAGGGCTTCACAAAACTCTTGCCATTCCACAATTTCTACTTGTTTGTGGTAGCGCCAATACCAATCTCGCGCTCTACCAGTTAACAATATGTGGAGGTTTTTACATATTAGAGAGAAATCGTTATTAAAATTTTCTCTAGTCAAGATTCTTACTCTATATAAGAATTCATCTACACTCATTCCATTACTAGAACCATCAAATTTAATGTTCCAATTTTGGATAATAGAGGTTATTTTGTCGGCTCTAATTGCAAAATGTTCATCAAATGATGAGCTATTAAATGATTGAGGTTGTTCTTGACGTATCTGAGAGAAATTTCGAAAATTTGGTGAGTGACGTTGAGGTGGTTGAGTACCAGTATTTCTGCTAATATTTTGTGAGTTTTGAACGAAATTCAAATTTTGTAACAGACGTGTTACTGTATTTTCAATTAGCGATGTTAAATGAGAATTATCAACGTTTCTAGAAACATTACCCGAAAAATGTCTAGTATTATTGTTTTGTCTATAATTTGGTGGTGAATTATGATTATTAGAAGTTATTAAATCGTCTGGGAGTGGATCGCGATTAGAAGCCGGGGCACCATTATCGAATAAAGGTGTCTGAGGTTCATTGAATAAGTTACGAGCATTACTCCTAGTGTTGTACTGTTTCGCCATTGCACCACGAGGTCTACCACGATTAATGACTTTAGATTTTTCTTGAATGATTATTGATTTTAATTCGGCTAAAGTACAAGGACGTTTACAGGAAGGACATTCAGCCGAACTAGCTAAATGATTCTCAATACAACTGCGGTGAAACGCATGATTACATTCAGAAATAATAAGGCACTCTTGTCCTTCTGACATATGCTGCGAACAAAGCGTGCAACCTGGATCATTATTTAGAACGGGCGCAGCCGAAGCTTGCGACTGGGTTGTGGGAGGAGGAGGTGACCTTTCCATTATTTTTATGTTATAAAAAAAAATCTTAAGATTTGAAAATTAGTTTATTAAGCAATGGACTAAACGGTATGGATTATATAAAAAAGGTGGTATTATTTTAACGGGTATTAAATTCTAAAAGTTTCCCAAAATATAAGAATTTATATAACCAATAGTTTACGACAAAACTTGTTTCTTAAAAAAAACAAATTTAACAATTAAATCGTAAGCAATATTGATTTTTACATTAATACAAGCTTTTTCCGTTTTTTTCCTTATTAATTCCTAAAATATTCTGAATTGAAAAACCCTAATCAACCTATGCTGGAAAATTAATAATAGATTGAAATATAAATGCGTAGAAATTAAGAATTTATAGAAATTGGTCTAAGCCAAGTTTAACAGAAAGATATGAAAGTATCCAAATATCAAAATTTAAAAAAAACTTTAACTCTTTAGAAAATTATAAACGAATTCGTAATCAAAATTATTTGATGTTAGATTAAAATGTTAATCAGAAGAAAAACTGTCTATTTAATTATTATTTTTTCAAAAAAAAACTTGTAATAAAATTTAGGAAAATTTCGTTAAGCGATAAAAAAAAATAATATATGCGATTAAGAGTTTTTAAATAAATAAATACGTTTTCTTACTTTTTGCAATGTGATTCAAAAGAGTAGCTAAAACAAATATTTTTTTTCGACATTCTTGGTTAATAGGAATACAAAACTGGCTTATGGAGTTAAAAATTAAATTTATCCTTCCCTTTACAAAATGCAAACCGATATGCAAATAAGTATTATCCTCTTTTCAAAACTGATTCTAACGGACAATAAATCGCAAAATCCCGCAATTCTATTGTAAATCCAGGAAAAACCAGGATATCGATACCTAAGCAATTTATAAAAGAAATTATAAATTAATTTTAAAACCTACAAAAATTATATTTTACTTTATATACATTATCAGTCTAAAATCAAAAGGATTAATATTACATTATTGGTCGATATATCCGAACTTTAAGTCCCCAGATATTCAAAATCCTAATAAAGATAAAAATTATTTGAAAACTAGAATCCAATTGAATATAAAGTTAAACAAAACTTTTAAGTTAATGAAATCTAAAAAATATAATTGGGTGCAAAATTATTTTTGGAGCAAATAAAAGTTTAATATATCGACTTTAAGGCCAACATATAAAACCTTCTCGGCCCCACGTTGGGCGCCAAATATTTAAATGTAATGAACAAATTGCATGTACGGCTATCAAACGTTTAACAAAAATATAAAATGATTGAAAAAAAATTGAAATAGCCACAACTTTTTTATTGACGATGGGTGCTCTGGTAGAAAACGAGGAAACGGATGGGAGCCATTGATAACCACTAGCGGTCAGTCGGGTGGGGGGTTCGTGTTTCCATAATTTTCTCTTGTCAATAAGATATAAGTTACATTAAATATTATTATTATAGACTCCCTGTGTCACTATAATATGATAAATGGACCGGAAGTTGATCAATGTATAATAAAAGATGTTACTATTACCCCTATCATGATCAACAAAAAAAAAATCGGAAAAACTACGAGATTAACCATAAATGCCTAAGATCTATCCCGAGATGAAGTTGGATAGATGCGCGCCTCTTTACCCTCCCTACCATTGATTTTAGTTGCGCCCCTAGATTGCTAAAATCCCACAAAACGAGCTATCACTTTTTGATCACACTACATTTCGTAAGAAAACTTTAAATAAATTATCTTTCCATTTTTCGTTTTAATTCAAAATTCACATTTTCTTTAATAAGCAAATCAACTTTTAAACTAATTATGATTTTGGTATGAAATCTATGAACTAGGTATTTCAAACATTATTAATTAAAATATAGATATAATAATGACTAACTATTTATAAAAATAATTTTATGTAAGTTGGACTAAAGGCATGGGAATAATCAATAATACCGACAATAACATACAAAGAAACAATATTAATGCAACAAAATTAATAGTATTTACATAGAACAGTAAAATTCTCTTAACTTGACATGTTTATAAACATGTTTCTGAAAAATATATTTACTTTATGTATATTGTTTCTCTGTATAAGTTAATGGTTGAAATTTGGTTGTTGCTTTTAATTTTGTTAGACTCACCGATGTAAAATAATGTTGATAGCAGCTTTTGATGAGGCCTCTTCAAATTTGCTGGTTTTTAAGGGGTTAATTAAGAAAAGATGAGTATGTGATGATGTGTGTCTTTAATAAAGAATAACAATATGGGTATTTCCATGCATAAAACGATCATAAAGTAACTAAATTGTATACGAAAAAAAAAGAATTAAAACCTTAAATTTTAACTATTAAAACTTAAACTCCATAATGCTTTTAACTCCATTTTTTTAAATATTTAATTTATTAGTTTTCTTTTATATTCTTAAAAATTGTATTTGTTCTGTTTGCACTTTTATAATTTACTAAATAAGCATTATGAAATTTGAGTTTTATTTTAACTTTGCTTAAAGATATTTCATAATTACTGCGGACAATTTTACATAATTTTTTTACACTACGAGAGTTTCGGTTTTAAGTTTTTTGAAGGTTAATTTTAAGGTAGCATCTTAAGGTAAATTCCTCCCTCGTGCGAGCTGTTAATATGGTTTTGTTAACCAGGCATCCAATTTCCAGAATAGGATTATTGTTATTTATTAACAAATTATGATAACTTCGGAAATTTTATTACAATTATTAATCCGCAACGAAATATTTAAAGATATATTTTTTCACACAGCACAGGTATAATAATGATTAGCTTAATAATAATTTAATGTGTTTTTTGGTTTTCTTTTTCGTTTTGTTCTTTTAATCCATATGTAAGTAGATCAGTAATTTATAAATGTTTCAAGATTGTTGCTTGTCAAAAAGTGCAAGCATAAAAAAATAGCACGGTGGTGGCTCGAATAATGAGTCCACCACCAACAGATCCCCAATTTGGAAATATGCAAAAATAGCAAATCCTAGTTCGGAAGACTTTAGTTAAAATTTTATATTTCAATTATTAAAAATTCCATAGATTTACCTGTGATGTAACAAAATTTTATTGGGTTTTCTAGGAAAATTTGTGCAACAACGAATAAAGATTTTCTCTTTTCTTGCTGACCAATGGCTTTAAATTTTTAGAAAAAGGTGTTTCTTAAAATCAGCTTTAGAGGTAATTTAATTTAAGAAAAGTTATTCTTACTTCACACTAAAAAAAAATTTTTTTTGAATTGAAAAATAAAACTTCTGATTTATGTATTTTCTCTAAAAAAGAGTAATTACCTTTAATTGATGTTGAAGAAAGAATTATTGACGTTGATCGTTAGGGCCTATAACCACAAATTTTTTTTTTTTTTTTTTATAAATAATAGTTTTAACTTTTTAAAAAGAACACGATATGAATTGATTCGCTGATCGAAAGAAAAGAATTTTGGACGCATATTTTTTTTTATACAACACCTCGGTTGCAATGTAATAACGCATGCTCTATGATTGACTGATTGACAAACAATTTGCTTGAGTTGTTGCATGAAATGAGTGGACAACATTGGTTTAGCTGTTTAATAAAAGTACGGTAACAATGGAAAGTACCATTAAACACAGCTTTCTTATTAAAAATGATTTAAAACGAAAATAATAATTCAAATTATTAATTTTCAAAAATAAAACTCTGATATATGCGCGTAGCTCTTCTTCTTACCTTTTTTTAAATCTAATAAACGATCAGCATGCAACATGTTCATACAAATTCTCTGAGACAAATATTAAATAACATTATGTAAACCTCACATTGTTCTCTAAATGTTAAACTGTTATATTAAATTACAAAACATCTTAATGCAAAATAATAGAACTAGTAAATAAAAATGTTAATACTGGTAATGTTTTTTAAATCAACGTTATGCCAATGTTATTATATTGCTTTGTACTAATGAGAATTCTATGTATGGAATAAATAGCAATTTTTCATAGTTTTCAAAGTTTTATTTTAAATTTTTAAAATAATTATTCATACCGAGTAATGGAAGAAACTAGATTAAAAGAAATTAACATGAGTATTTTTGAAAATTGTCAGTTAAACCTTTCTATGAAATTCTGATATTACAAGATCAAGAAAAATACATTAAAAGGATACAAAAGTGCTTCCATTCACTGTTTAACAGACAATTAACAACAAGAAAAAAAAACTGCCAACAGCAATATATTGTGTGCGAACAACAACTTGCAACTACAGCAGTGTTAGTCAGGGCTGCCAGATGGAGAAAATTCGTTCAAAAGTATAAATACTTTCACTGGGAATAGGTTTGACATTGGGGATATTGAAACAAATAAATAGGATTTTCTGGGGATTTTTTTTTAACTTGTGGTTTTCCATTTCAAGTTTGGCAAAAGTACAATTAGTTTAAACTAATGTTTATAAACACAATGGTTTTGTCAACTAATATTTCACCTTTTAAATAGATATTCACCCCTATCGTGAATAAAAATTCCTTGTTAGTTTTTTTCCCTTTTCCAATTTTTACAATTGAATTAACATACGAAAAATGGAAAAAACTCCCAAGGAATTTTTATTCACGATAGGGGCGAATATCGTTACTATAGCCCTAAATACATGCACTTGTCATTTCCTACATTATTCTTACATTCTTTCTTACACAGCTGAGCTTATCATTATTTCTGCAACAGATCATTTCGCAGCATTAACTTTAAAAGAGCTTTTGAGTTATTAAATATTGGAGTTGATAGAATAAAATATAAACATTTACTACAAATTTCGAAAATACTTGGTTAGCATTTGATGGGGCTGTCAAAACAATTCTTGAGCAATGGATTAAATACCATTCATTAATAATTGCAACTGCTGAAAACGAACAGACTGCAAAGGTGCTCAATACAGAGACAAATTATAACAGCTTCAGATTATTTCTCATTTTTTTATTCCAATCCATAACGATATAAATTCTTTAGGCTTGGATTTTTAGTGTAGCACCATTGCCGCTGGGAGTTGGCTGACAAAATGTGAATGCACAATTTAGTCTTATATTCCAAAATATTCAAACCAGCAATTGGTATTCACAAATTGACAACATTTGGGATTTACTTGAAGTTCAAACGTGGAATAAAATTTGAATTTGGTAAGTGAAGATACTTTGAAATTAAAAGCAACTGTTTGCAGTATTTAAAAAAATCTTTTTGGCGAAGTAATTAATCTTTTACCTGATAATCTTTATAATTTTAAACAATATAAATGTTTCAGTATCCAGGTATTAACCCATTAACGCAACCAAATTTTACTATAGTATAATAACATTTTTGCACAAATTAATTAATTAATGGACAACAATATATCTGCTGATTTTTGTGAGATTAAGTAGAATAAACTTCCATTTACCAAATGGAATAACGATTTCGAAAAATGGCGTTCAGGTTTATAACATTTAAAATGCATCTGCCACAAAATACTATAAAGAATTGCCTCGAAATACTTTCAATACAAATGAATTTTACATACTGAAATAATTGCGCTTCATAAATCGAATTAATCAATCTAATTTTTTTTTTTTTTTTTTAAATCCAATAAAAAATTTCATTACGAGAATGAAATTTAACAAATAAAATGAAGCAATGTTATTAACACTACGAAGTTGAGTTTCGTAATTTCGTTTTCTTTAAATTAATGATAACTTAGTTATTGTTATACTTTATTTCAAAAGGTTTTTTAAGATTAAAATGAACTATTAATGAATATTGTTACGAAAGTAACTTTAGTTAAGAATTAGATTAATTTCTTTGTAATCTTGAATTGACTAGTTATTTAGTATTTGTTAGTTATCTTATTAGTTTAAACTGTTATTGTCTAATCTATGCACACTTCTAGTGTCAAAATCAATGTAATTGTTGTGCATAATTGTACTTCAACCTTACTGTAAATACTAGATTGTTCGCTATTAACGCCTAAAAGTATGCCTTAGTTTATGATGCCTTATAACCCAATTAATTCAGCCGTTTAGAAAGTAACTATAGCTGAATATGTTTAATTAAAAAACTAGCCGTTATGAGGCGAACTTTCTAGAGCCATCTAGACGTTACCAGTATCAGAGATGGCATAAGAACATTCTAAGTTCAGACCATAGCTGGGGAATTTCGATTAGAATTAGAAATCGTTACGAGTAGAGAAATAAAATAATCTAATCATTAGAATTGAATTTTGATAAAAATTTCAGATTTCTAATTGATTTGATTAGAAATAATCAAAAATCTAATCACAATTTGTGACGATTAGCATTTCTAATCAAAACTAATCCAAAAAATAATTGATTAGATTTCTTGATTATTTTTGATTAGACTTGATTAGATCAACTATTTTTAACTATTTTTGTGAAAAGAAAATATTTATTTTCACTTTTGTTGCTATATTTACCTAATCTAACAGTTTTGAATATTGCCACATACATGTATATTTACATACTATTTACATTTATACATACTATACATAAAATAAATATAAAGAACGAACTTTACAGAATGTCAAACAAAAAAAAAAATGCATATTCAGTAAGTTCTGTAAAAAAAAAGAAATATATATTACAATTACGTCGTTTTAAATGTATGCTGATTCTGCTTATAAAGGGTGTTTTTTTAAGCTAGATAGAACTTTAAATTGTAAAAAGTAACACAAAAAATTAAATTTTGATGAAATATTTTTTTTATCGTTTCAGTATACTCTGACAAATCATCATGAATAGACTCACGCTTGAACAACGCTACGAAATTATCCAAATTTACTTTGAAAATCAGTCGTCGATTCGCGCAACTTATAGACGACTTCGTCATTTTTATGGCGTACATAATCGTCCATCTGAACAAGCTTAACGGGTTTGTTAATAAGCAAAATTGGCGCATATGGAGCGAGACCAATCCACAAGAGACCCTACAGACTCCATTACATCCAGAAAAATGCACCGTTTGGTGCGGTTTTCACGCTGGTGGCATCATCGGACCTTATTTCTTCAAAAATGAGGCCGGAGCTCGCGTTACGGTCAATGGAGATCGTTACCGCACCATGATCAATGATTTTTTGTTTGAAAATATGGATGACATTGATCCGGAGGAGATGTGGTTTCAACAGGATGGCGCTACGTGCCATACGGCGAACGCAACCATCGACTTATTGAAATCAAAATTTGGCGATAAGTTGATTTCGAGAAATGGACCTGTCAATTGGCCTCCAAGGTCGTGCGATTTGACACCTCTCGATTATTTCCTGTGGGGCTACGTGAAGTCACTGGTTTATGCTGATAAACCAGCAACAATTGACGCCTTGGAGGCCAGCATTGTTCGTGTTATTCGTGACATACGGCCAGCAGTGCTCGAAAAAGTGGCCCAAAATTGGACGTCCAGAATGCGCTTCGTCAAGAACAGCCGCGGTGCCCATATGCCCGAAATCATTTTCAAATGTTAATGTCACGTATTGATCTTTCGAATAAAAAAAAAATTTTGATTACAATTTAATTTTTTGTGTTATTTTTTACAATTTCAAGTTCTATCGGGCTTAAAAGAACACCCTTTATATAATTCACAAAAAATTTACATTTGACTTCATTAATACCAACTTTTCAAAAGAAAAGTCTGACAATGAATTTCGTCTTGGACTATTGATGATGCCTGCAAATGAAAATAGTCGTTTAACGGGTGCTGACGACGTCATTGGGGTGTTACACGATAGGAACGCTTCCTTCAAAACATTATATTTGAACCAGCTGTGTCAAGTGTTTAGTTTAAGAACAGGGTGTACCGTATGCAATTTTATGCAATATTCAAAAACTGTTACATTATGTAAATATAGCAACAAATGTGATAAATAAATATTTTCTTTTCACAAAAATAGTTAAAAATAGTTGATCTAATCAAATCTAATCAACAATAATTAAGAAATCTAATCAATTATTTTTTGGATTAGTTTTGATTAGATTTGATTAGAAATGCTAATCGTCACTAATTGTGGTTAGATTTTTGATTATTTCTAATCTAATCAATTAGTAATCGTCTAAAATGGCTAACTAATCATAATTAATCAATTTTTCAGCACAATTAAAATTTCTAATCCAATTGCTAATCATTAGGATTTCTTATCATTATTCCCAAGCTATGGTTCAGACTTTGTCAATAACGTATAATGTGGAGAAAATTATAATCATTGTAGTGAGTTATTAATAAAAGCTGTAAATTGCGGTTGTTAAAGTGACTAAGTTCTAAATAAAGGTGTGTAAACAACAAATAAGTATTATTAATTAAAGTGTTGTGTTTATATAATTTTATAAAAGTGCAATACAGAACTCAAGAGGTTTATTATAAAAGAAATAAGCCGAAAATTAAATTGGACGAACTTAGGCCTAATTAAATATAATAAAAATTTGGATTAAAAGCCATAAATAGTTCAACAAAATAACCACAATACTAAATATTGTTAAAGTTAAGGCACGAGCTCTATAAGTACATTTGTTGTGCTGAAAAAGGTCAACAAGAAAAAGAAAGACGAAAAATGAGAAGACAAAAAATGTACTTTGGACTTCAAGAAGAATTCTTGACAAAATTACAAAAAAACAGAAGTAAGGAACAACATGTAAAATCAATTAAAATGATCAATTTTAATCATTAATTTAATGAATTTATGTCATTGAACAAATTACAAATTTCATTCAAACATAAAAACATTAATATTAAAATAATGATAAAATTTCTTTAAACGTTTGACTCTTTATCATTATGTAAATAAAATGCTTCGTTAATGTGATGAGAAATAGCCACAGTCTTAATAAAATTTTCTGGCATTAATATAATGCAAAATTTTCATCCTATGAAGGGTAACATAGGTTGACTTTTAATGTAATTTTTTGTTGGATTAATGTAATTGGATCTATGAAGAAAATTCTTTCAGTGCAAAGACAGAAATTCCCTATAGTGTGCTTATGTTACTATGAATATTAAAATACCCTGCACCATAGTGCAATAAGAACAGGAAGTAATATAAATACCTGTCTATATATATAAATAAATCTATTTTGTGACACGCCCACTTTTCCTATTCTACACACATTTTGTGAGATGCTTTGTATCGATTACCAAGATGTTTGAACTTTGGCTCTTGCCGTTCTGCATATACATATACAGAAATCTATGTTTTTGTGCCCACACCCACTTCTCCAATTCCACCCATATTTTTAGAGAGGTTGTGTATTAATAACCCAGCAATTTGGCAATTTGTTCTTATCGTTCTATAGATAAAAAAAAAAACTAGTTTGTGCCACGCTCATTTCTCCAATTCTGCCTGCATTTTGTACGATATTTTATATTGAACCCAGCCGCCTGGGTTCGAATCTCAGGTCAGTCAAGAATGAATGATTATCAATAACAATTTTTATTAATTTTCATGTAGTAAAATTCCTTTCTTCATAAAATAATTTAATGAACATTAAATTTGATGAACTTAAGCCTGATTGAGAATATTGAAAATTTGGATTTAAAACCATAAATAGTTCAACAAAATTACCACAATACTAATTATTGTTAAAGCTAAGGCACGAGTTCCATTTGTACATTTGTCCTTCAAGTTGTGCTACAAAAGGTCAACAAGAACAAGAAAGACAAAAATGAAAAAACAAAATGTACTTTGGACTTCAAAAAAAATTCTTGACAAAAAGTACGAAAAAAAACCGAGGTAAAGGAAAAAACATGTAAGATCAATTAAAAATGGATAATCATTCAAAAAAAAGAGCAAATTTCGATCTACCAAAGGTTAATTTGCAATTTGGTTTAAGGATTGATATTTGACGTCAGCAGTTGTCGATGGCTGCGAGTGTAAGACGGCAAAACCCTCTGAGGAGATCGAGTGGTAGCGATCGAAACATGTCAGGGTAACCAGCCGCCTGGGTTCGAATCTCAGGCCAGCCGCCTGGGTTCAAATCTCAGGTCAGTCAAGAATGAATGATTATCAATAACAATTTTAATGTTGTAAAATTCCTTTCTTCATAAAAATAATTTAATGGTAATTTAATTTGATGAACTTAAGCTTGATTGAGAATATTGAAAGTTTGGATTGATAACGGAAATGTTTTTACCTTATTTGAAAGCTTTGGCTCTTGCCTTTTTCCAGATATACAGACATTTATAATGTCTTCGTATGGGAAGTGCCTCGCCCACTAATCTAATCCCATCCAGTTCTTAGACGGGTTGTGTACTGACAATAAAGATGCTTGCGCCTTATTTGGAAAGTTCGGCTCTTGTTTATCTGCAGATATACAGAAAATAGAAATACAAAAGCAACAACGACAAAGGAATTGTAGGTAAACTTAGAGAAAGTCGTTGTGTTGGCTCGTACCTCAGTCATTTATAGACCAACCTGGCTGAATTTTGAAGGCAAACTTAAACGGAGTATATATGACATAATTCTAAAACATCCTAATACCCTTCATTTCTAGGTTCTTCAGAAAATCCATGTCAAAATACTCACGGATATCGTTAAATCAACTTCGCTACAAAAAGGATCCAGAATAAATATTCTTTATACATTCTAAGATCAAAATTGTAGAAATTACAAACGGAATGACATACTTAACCATAAAAAAATACTATTAGTTTAAAGTGATTTCTTTTGGGTTTTTCCTTTTAGAGAGGATATATTTGGAATTTTTTTTTTTCAATCTGGAGATGATGACCAAATGTTTCTGGCAGCCCTGGTGTTAGTAAAAACATCAACAACATCACTTAAAATAATTTACAATCTGTTTGATAAATATTTTGTTTAATTTTGTTTGTATATCTACAGTGTATCTTATTCCTTTTTGTTCTGTTACCAGCCATGATGGGCGAAGTTTGCAACACAACTTTGTTCTTCAGTTAATTACAAAAATTTTCCGACAAAAAATGTTTTTACACAGCAAAACTTTTTTTGGTTATTTAAATGTTAATATGGCAAAAAAAAAGACAGGACTGACAAAAATTTCAACTTAAAACATTGAAGAGAAATTGGACATCTAAAAACAATTTAGAGAATTGCAACATTATAATTGAAGCCAAAATGTTTTCTAGTTAGCGTCAGAGGTAACGTCATAGCCTGTGTATCCAACTACACAGCTACAAGGGAGCAGGAAAATTAAAAAACACTATTCTTTGTTGCCGAATCTTATATTTTAACTCTTCACCAAATCTTTAATTCTATAACAATTTTAAAATCGATTTAATCTAAAACAAATTATAAACCAATATAAACTAACCTTTAAATAGCTTTCTAGAAAGCGAACAAAACTAAATTGTATGTAATTTCACCACAACATCAGTATTTGCCACAGTTTAAACAATTTGAACCAAATACCACTACTTAATTATTATTTGGTGAGGTTTAACCCTTTCGGTCCTATTGGGATAATACATCCCAGACAATGTTTGAATGATCCGATTTGTTCTTTAAAGTAAAAAAGTCACGTTTGCAATTGTCCCAGTCGAACTTTTTGTGTTATTTTATCAAAGAAGTAACGGTTGCCAATTTTGAGCACATTTTTATAAGATTTGTAAATAGTTTCGATACTTGTGGGACATATTGTCCCATTTGTATTAAAAAAACGGTTGGGACAATAGTCCAAAAAATCCGATTGGAACAATATTTCAGACAATATCTCAGAATTATGAAAGGACTTACGGAAAAACTAATAACGCAAAACATAATAACTTTTTAAGCTTTTTCAATGTGTGTTAACAGATTTTTCATTTACATTGTTGTTTCTCAAAAAAAAAGTCGGACCGAAAGGGTTAAGGCGAAAATTGCCTAGTCTGGTATTGGATAGGAATTTTAGTTTTCCAATACCTGGTAGGGACCAATAGGCGGGTCCAAGTTCGGAAATCTTTCAGGCTGAAATCTATGCTAACATTATTTGCGCTTTCTGAAGAAAAGGAAAACGGGCTTTTAGGGGACTATCTTCTTTAAAGGTGAAGTCCAGGTTAGTTATGAACTGTATCAAATATCTTAATTTTATCTCTGATTTTGAGAAATACAAAGATTTGAAATTGTGTTGGATACCCGACCATGAGGGCCATGTTAAGGCCCGGAGACTTTCTTCGGCATTCCTTTCGGTCACATTAAAGGGATCATTAATTCATGGTTCAAACGTTAATTCCCTAACACATGGACGTTTACCTTCTGGCTGAGTTAGTGTTAGAGATTTGTGACCCTGTCCCGAAGCAAGGCAGGCTGCTTCTGCTTGAGAAGGGAGAACTTAGGGTACTTTCTGGCCTGTTAACGTGGTACTGTGGTCTCTTATACCCTCAGATGGTAATGTAAATGCCAGACTGTGAGGATTGTGTGGGATTGATCACAATACGTCAGAAAATCTGCTCAGCTCTGTTGTCCTTTCTTAAGAGTAACCAGGCGGTAATTTTTAGAAGGCAACTGATTAACTCAACTGAAAATTAGTATTTTTACCAGGCAGGATAGCTGGCTTTATACGTAGCCTGAACCTGACATGGTGAGGTATACAGACTCCACAAAAGACCTTCAGGGTCGCGGTTCTAAGAGCCTTATATTATATATTTAAGTGCTTTCTGAGAGTAGGCTTTGTATGATTTCTTGGCTTTTAACTAAATTCGTCTAAATTTTATTACAATATCATTATTCGTTACCGTTAGATATCGATTTAAATTTCATATAAATAATTAACAGTAGAAATAACTTTTTTTTAATTGATTGCAAATTCTATTAAATAATCCGGCCATGCTTGAATTAAGTTTCGCGTGACAGTTTTTTTACAACTTAATTTACTTCTACGAATATTAAACTCTCAAGTGAACCTGTAATTTAATTTGTGAGCTCATTTTTTCATTACGGATGTAGTTTAAGTACCGTATAATTTTTTTTTATATGCATTCTGTTTATCTACTTTTATTCTCTGTGCTGTTCCTACTTTAACTTGTTTGAATATTATTTTTTAATGTTCTTTTTCTAACAATGACATTATGTTAATTGTAATTGAATGTCCTTAGACTACAATATTCAATGTTTCGTATAATTTTGTAAAATGTCTGGATTATTCATTATTTTCATTTTCTTCATGTTCTGCTAGACATTCTTGTGTTGAATTGTATTAAAAAGTCTTCTAGTTTTGCTTTTGTGTCTATTTTATTATTGCTAAACGTGTAAAGAGGAATAGTTCGTCACTCCGTGTGAAACCATTTTTACTATTCAACTATGGCCCCAAAAGGTAAATATGTGTGTATATCTTGGCTCCTTTAGTAACTGTAAGCCAATTAGGCCGTGTCCGTCTGCTAAGTTCGCAGAAACAGAAAACAATGACTTTGGTGTTAAATTTGTTCTAAATATCCTAAGAAGCTTGGGATTGGAACCCAGCGCAATCGCCTAAGTAGGGAAAGAGTTATTGAACCAAATGTGGAGCAGCCTCTCTTAAAAATAGATATTTATTTAACAAAAACTAACATAAATGGGTGCACATTGCACCGATTGGCGTTCTTACTAATAATTTTTCTGCACAACGTTCCACAATTTACAATTATCCCAATATAAAGCCCACTCTCGGAAAATAATTAAGTACGTCTTAAACCGTGGGCAACAATGCCTTTGTAGTGAAACTTGGTATACATGGAAAGTCTGCAATCCGGATAGACGGAAATCGTTAAATCGATTCTAAAAGAGATTCTGAGCCGCTTGGTATATTAAAAGTGTAACACCCTTCACAAACACATAATACCCTCTCCTCTATTCTGATGTGGGTAAAATACAAATACAATCAGATATACATTCATATGTGGTTGCATATACATATCTAGAAGGTTATTCAATTAATCACTGCTTTGTGTTAATCGATTAATCGCACGAATAATTATTCGAGGTAAAAATTTAATCGAACAATTTTATTCGGTTAATCGAATAATATTAATAGTGTCTAGTTTAGAACTTTACAAATAAGACCAAAAAAAATTTGTTTTAACAGGGTGTCCGGCAGGCTAGTCTATCAGCGCGCAGTTTGCGAGTTCGTCTCCAGCCATAGACTCTGGTCTGTTTCACTACAACGGGCTGAAGTTCAACGTTACTATTGCTCGGTTAATTAAGTTAGAATATTATTTGTAATTGTATTTGTAACTCTTATTAAATAAATAAATTAAAAATATTTTTTAACATCTTTTAATCTTCTAAAATAATCTTTCAAAAAGAGTATACAGGTTAAATAAATGGCTGTAGGAAATATCGCCCAAAGAAAAATGGCCCAAGCGAACATGAAAAATGACCCAAAAAGGTAAATATGAAATTTTGCCCGAAAAAAACGAAAAAGGGCCCAAAAAGAAAATGAAAAATGACCCAAAAAGCAAAAACGAATTTTTTTCCAAAAAAAAAAAAAAAAAGTTACTAAATTTGCAAAAAAGGGTTTATTATTCATATAAATTTAGGTGACATGTCATAACGTCCAGTGTCGTAGTGTCCTTGGACACTTTTAAAGTGCCATAATGTCCATCGAAGACGAGGACGAGGACGTTATGACACTTTGCAACGTCCGCAACTTAACTTATAATCAAAAATGTGTAAATTTTTTTTTAAAATACCGCTAAAATTTCAAGTGATTTTTTAAAGATACTTATTTAACCATAATATGGTTGTCGGTGACAATGATTTGGTTAAATTAAACATAATATGGATAAAATATTTTTATAGCTTTTACTCCGGGTGTATATATTAAATATATATATCCAAAATAAGGATTTCATCTTCTATGGTATAACAAATACTGGCTTCGCTAACTAAAGCTTCTCTGTATAGCCGGGCTTCGGCCGGGCGCAAGGATTTTCTCCTCTATGGTATAACAAAGACCGGCTTCGCTAACTAAAGCTTCTCTGTATAGCCGGCCTTTGGCCGGGCGCAAGGATTTTCTCCTTTATGGTCTAACAAAAACCGGTTTCGCTAAGTAAAGCTTCGAAAAACTGCCTTGTTTCCGAACAAGGCCGACTACGCAGAGAAGCTTTAGTTAGCGAAGCCGGTGTTTGTTATACCATAGAGGAGAAAATCCTTGCGCCCGGCCGAAGGCCGGCTATACAGAGAAGCTTTAGTAAGCGAAGCCGGTTTTTGTTATACCATACATTTTTGAAATGAAATGAAAAATCACCCAAATTTAAAAAACGAAAAATCACCCAACAATAACGATAAATAGCCCAAAAATTTTGGGCCATTTTTCATATGAAATCAGGCCCAATTTTACATGCAATTTTTTTGGGCGATTTTTCATTTTTTTTTTTTTTTTTTTGGCGATTTTTCTTTGGGCGATATTTCCTACAGCCTAAATAAATGTTTCTGTTTCAAACGATTTCTGTCTTTTGTTTTGATCATACTTGATTTAGAAAAGATTCTTTCAATTATTGTTGACGTTGGATAGTAAAACGTTATAAGTCAAATCCAATTTCTCTGTTCTTTTAGTAGTCTTAGTAAGGTAGTCTTCCATTATACCACTTGAATCTTTGATTGAATTTTTTAGCAATTTTAATAATTTTACTTGTGTTGTTAAGGTCTGGTGGAAGGTTGTTTTCATTCGTCTCAAAAAGTCACCTTCTTCATCTGAATCATTGTGACAAAAGTCTGTACTAAACATTCTTAAAAGTAAATTATTTTCAAGCTCTTTGGTCGATAAATTTGATAAGTGTAGTGTGATCGGTCCCATCTTAAGAAGTGAATCCGTTATTAGTGTTTTATGTAAAGAAGTCCAAAAAAAATGCCCTTGAACGTTTTTTAAAAAAAGGGAACAAATAGAGTGTGTTTAATTTCTCTGCCTATATTAAAATAGAAATTATAATAATGAACCCTGGGAACTAAGAGCTCTACCCCAGCATTAGGTGCAAAACACATCGACAACAATCAGAATATTCTTATAAATCAACATGCATTTGTGCGTATGAGTTATTTGCATATAGAAATATTACTCATACGTTTTTTTTTAATTCAAATTTATGTTGTACAGCTTACAACTAAACAACAACTCAAGAAAGTGATTTTTTGTTTTCATTTTTTGTTTTCGTTTACTTATTTTTAAAAACGCCTAAAGATGGTCAACAAAGTTGACCGAAATATTGGGAAATAAAATAAAATAGAATTTTTAAAACTTAATATGTTATCAAGGTTTCGTTTAAATGTGCTAAATTCCCATTTCATACTATTGACAAACTGAAGTTTATTGTTTATGGGATAAGCTATTCCTATGTGCATTTCACTGGTTGCTTAGGCCAGATCGTCAGGAAACGTCATTCAAAGATTTTAGAAAAACTAAAGATATTATACAAATAAAACTGTTAAGCGAATAATGAATAATAAGCCCGTTTTACTTGTAGCAATATCAAAGCTTAAACAAAAAGAACAACAATAAACAGTGAGCTTATCTTTTCTTACAATCCCGACCACAATTGGTTGATTTTTTGTCAACTTTAATGTAGTTGTAAGTGGGTAAAGAAAAAGTAAAAATAAAACAAAATTCTTTATTTTATTTTGCTTCAGTTTTATTTATTTTTTATTGAAACATTTGTTATAACTCATGACCTAATGCCGAAAAAATTAACAAATATATAAAAGATAATCATAAAATATCTTTCAAGTTCATAAAAATTTTGAAACAAAAACTTAAATCAGTGATTGAGATTGAGATGTTTTGCTAACGTGAAATTGAAATTCGATTAGCATTTGTATTGTTCGCGAATAAAAAACGGGCCAGAATATCCTTAAAGGAAAGTGGATGTTCGGATAACTTTATCCCCCGATAATCCGAAAAAATAAAAATAAATCATAGCTACAACTAAATCTCCTTTTGGGCCACCTAGTATGAGATATATTTGTTCTATATATTTATTTATTAAATTGTCATATATGAGGGGCTTAAAGCACAAGAGGTTTAAGTGCCCTTTTCTAAAATTGAGTTTACATATTGAATTATAGGTGAAGTTCGGAGAAGTTGTTCAGAGCACAAGAGGTGAATGTCGGATTCTCATCCGGACGCTAGATATGGTGAACAATTCAAGCAGCTGACATTAAAATACCTGCTTGGCTTGGAGCACAAGCGAAACAACCTCTTTTGTCTCATTATTTAACATAAGTCACTTGAACCCCTTGTGCTTTAAGCCCCTCATATTAAATGTGAACTAACAATAATTAATCGAATCGTATCCTTATTAAATATATTAAATATGTCCTGCCAGTGCCCGACAAAATTTCGTCATCAAGGTTTATGTTTACATAGGTGTTTATCGCTCTACTGATTCGGTGAGTGCTGCAGTGTCTGTTCATCTTAAGCGAGTGTGGCCGCCATTATTTAAAATATTTCGAGCTAGTGGATTTGGGTGTTGTTCAAGCCATTTTAAATAATTTACTGCATTTTTTTTAATCATAGTTTAATCAATGGCACATTGTGAGCCTTATGGATGTTTGAGTTTTGAACATACCAGGGAGCGGCCGTGATTATTCGAAAAAGTTTATTTTGGTGCATTTGAATTTTTTCGATATAAGAGGCCGAGGAAATGCCCCATATTTGAATACCATAGCACCAGATAGTCTTTAAGATAGAGTTGTAAAGTAGAAGCTTGTAATCGAGACTAAGGACAGAATTTCTTCCAATAAGCCAATGAATTTGAACGGCTTTTAGTTTCATTCGAGTTAATTTTGCCTCTATATGGCATTTTCAGATATATATATCAGATATATACCTAGATATTTTACATGGTAATTATTTGATTACGCTACGTGACAAAATTTCAACAAAGGCGTGACCAAATGAATCTGACAGCTAATATTTATGTAAAAATGCTAAATCCGAATATGAAGTCAAAATTGTCAAAAGTAGAACAGTTTTTGAGATATTCCAAAATAACCGTTATTTGTGTTTTTAAAAAAGATGATGTGACTGAAATGCAAATATCTTCAAAAATTTTAAACGGATTATGTAATTCTTTCTTTCTAGTGAAAGGTTATAAAATTTCTAAAATAACCATGGATTGCTAGTGAAGATTGGTCAAGAAATGACAGAGTTACAGGGGACAAAATTCCAAGCTTCATTGATAATTTTATGATTTTGTTAAATTTTGCTCTTTTCAAGTTATTTTTTTTAAACCAATGATTTAAAAATCCTAATGTTTTATTGCATACGACATTAGATTATTTTAAAATTAACATTTTGAGACATAGATTGGTAAAAAGATTATAAAGCTACAGAAGATTTAGTAAATTAACCCACATAGAAATCCAATAGTTTTAAGCAATTTTTAATATTTATTTTTACTAAAAATTAAGCTTTGTATATTTATTTGTTGTTGGTTAATTCAATTAATCTTCTGTAACTTTGTCATTTTTGCACCGATCAGGATCCTATTGGGCACAAAATGTTCGATTTTAAATACGCTAAAATTTTATTTTTTATTTTTTATTTTTTAAAACAAAAATAACGGTTATTTTGGAATATCTCAAAAACTGTTCTACTTTTGACAATTCTTTCTTCATATTCGGATTTAGCGGACAATTGTACATAAAGATTAGGGGTCAAATGCATTTGGTCAAAAAATTGTCACGTAGTGTTATCGATAATAATAGGAAAGCATGATTTCTGACGCAGGGTGAATGTTTTTTGTACGCATTGTTGCATTGATCCTGTAAGTAACGAGATGCTTCATGACGGTTTTGCGTGCACGCTTAGAAAAGCTGTATCGTCTGCAAATGTTGATGTTTGGGTGTAGTTAGCATGTCCGAAATATAATTTAAGTATAATAGAGGGCCCAAGATACTGCCTTGTGGGACTCCAGCGCCAATTGGCTGCGGTGAGTTTAAGAAATGTTCTTCTTTAATAATAAATTCACGACCGACTTAGTAGCTTTCCAACAGCTTGTGTGTGTTTGCTGGTAAGTTTTGCTTTAATTTATGTAACAAGCCTTCATGCCAGACTTTATCAAAAGCTTGCGACAATATTTGAGCAATATTTTTCTTTTCTTCAAATGCTTTTCTTATGACATTTACTATTCGATTGTGCTATTTTCATTTAAAATCGGTGTTAATTTGTAAACTTATAATTTCTCAAATAGCTTTGACATATTTGGTAATAAGCTTAAAGGACTATGTGACTCAACTTTAGTATGATCTTTACCTAGTCTTGGTATCATGGTAAATAAGGAAATTTTCCATTTTTGAGGATAGTATTCAAGGCGTAAAATAGCACTAAAAATTAAAAGAATAATTTTTTTGCTATGCGAGGCAGCTCCAACAGCATTTTATTACTGATCTTATAAATACCAGGTGTCTTCTTAGTGTTTAAGGCGGCGGTGCGCAAAATGACCCCAGGAAATATGGCCCCAAAAGGAAAATGAAAAACGGCCCCAAAATTTTACAGGAGACACAACAACACGCAATTTTGGCGCAATTTTTTTGTTTTTTTAGGGTTATTTTTCATTTTTTCGTTAGGGTGTTTTTGCATTTTAAGTGGAATGAAAAATGACCCCAATATCAAGGAATGAAAAATGGCCCCAAATAAAATCACAATTTTTACTTTGGGGCTATTTTTCATCTACTAATAAAAATGCAAGTTTAAAGAAATGAAAAATTACCCCAAACATTTTTACACAAATTTTATAAAATTCTATGTAAAAGTTTCTAGGGATAACATAAAAAACCAGAATTTTTATAATAAAGTAGAGAAAATCCTTGCCGGTTATGCAGAGATGCTTTAGTTAGCAAAGCCGGTGTTTGTTATACCATAGAGGAAAAAATCCTTGAGCGCGGCCAAAGGCCGGCTATTACGAGAAGAGTTCGTTATACCATAGAAAAGAAAATCTTTGCGTCCGGCCGAAGGCCGGCTATGTAGTGAAGCTTTAGTGAGCGAAGCCAGTGTTCGTTATACCTAAGAGAAAAAAATCATTTCACCCGGCCCAAGGCCGTCTATACAGAGAAGCTTTAGTTAGCGAAGCCAGTGTTCGTTATACCATAGAGAAAAAAATCCTTGCGCCCGGCCGAAGGCCGGCTATAACGTAGAGCTTTAGTAAGCAAAGCCAGTGTTCGTTATACCATAGAGAAAAAAATCCTTGTACATGACCGAAAGCCCAACCGTGCTATCAATCGTACGGTTTTCAAAACCAAAACTGTATAATTATCCGGATTTTGAAATCGGGATTCTAAATTTGGGATTTATAGTTTTGGGCATATGAACTCCACCGAAAATGCTTAATGTCACTTTCTTTGTGTTCTTTTTTGGGGTTAAAATTCATTATAAATTTTGAGGTGATTTTCCATAATGAAGAATAACCCCAAATTTAGGGTCATATTTCATTTTATTTTTAGGGTTATTTTTCATTTTTTTGGGGTAATTTGTCATTAAAAAAATGGGGCCATATTGCATTATGAAAAATAGCCCCAAATTTGGGGTAAATTTTCATTTATTTTTTGGGGCCATATTTCCTGGGGCCATATTTCGCAGCGCCTTTAAGGCACCAATAGCATTTTCTATTTCTTTTATCTCAAATCTTAGGGGAATGGCTGCTCTAGCAGCAACAGGTGGCAACTCCACTGCTATATCTATGTATCTCACGATATTTAAGGTAAATACGTTTTTCAACTGTCTTACAAACAGATTTCCTTTTTCAATATCGTTATTAGCTCAACTACCATTAAAGTTTCCTAAGATATGACGTAAGGTTATTTTTTATTTATACAGATGCCAAATTCTACGATTCTGGACCCGAAATATAAGTTTAATCATTTTAAAAAGTAAATTTTTAATGACTAGTTATCTTTATTAATCAATAGCTTTTGAACAATAACACAAAAATTGTTTGTATTTGGTAGCAAATTAACGTCCCTTATAAATATAAAAGCAAAACAAGAACTAGAAAATGAGGAAATTAAGCAACAAAATAGAGGGTGCAATAAAATAGCAAAAAACTACATAACATTTCTACATAAAAATTTCTGATATTTAAGTTACTGTAAACATTTCAATGTTAAATGCAATTATAAATTAAAGAATGGTTTATGGTTTAAACACAACTGTGACGAACGACGAACTTCGCATAGTACGACGAATTCAAGAATTCGTTGCGTAAATTCGTCAAATGAGACACAATAAATGCGTGAACCTAACATTTTTTTTAATTTATAAAAAACTATTAATCGGGTGTGTTCTAGAATCCGAATCCACGCGAAATGGATTATTTTGTGATCTTAAATTAGTTTTTGGGTTTGTTTAAAATTTTGCAATCTTTCGCGAATTTTAGCCATTTTCGCGATTTGTTCCTGTAAGTTTTCTGATTCATGCCGCTGTTAGCAAATTTTTGCAAATATAGCAATTTTTACCGAATTTTAGCCATTCCTTAAAGTTTTAGGGACTTTTAATAAATTTTATGGCTTGTTTGAAATATTTAAAATTTTCGCGAATTTTCGCCATTTTTGCAATTTTTTTTTTGCCATTTTCCGACATTTTGTTTTTTTTTTCACCCATAAAGTGATTTCAAATAAATTTATTTTCGCGAATTTAAGCCAAGTTCGCAGTAGAAGCGATTTGTTCCTGTGATTCTTTACAGCTTTCACGATTTATAATAAATAGTAGACTTTGCTATCATGCTGCGCTGTCCCTTTCCGAATTTATTCGTCGTTCGTCTGCGTAAGAAATAGAAATAAACCTATCGCAGAGTTCGTTACGCACGAAGAAATTCGGTCTACGCAATGATCGTGTGTACTTCCATATACACCAATCCGTTCTATTTCTGGCGACGAATATTCGTTGCGAATTATTCAAAAGTGCTTTATAGGTCTATAAACTATTTATTGATCTTTCTAAAAAAAAGGACGACAGTATTAAAATTGGATGCGATTAAGACCTAGATATATTTATGCTTTTATTTCTTATCATGTTAAACTTTATTTGAACACAAATCTAATATGAACTAATCTTATTAATCCCTTTGAGCACGTTTCTCCCTTCGGATAACAAACTTTTAGGAACAGTACACAAATCTAAGCTAAGATAAGTCAATCGCTTTAGTGGTGTTGGTTTTAATTATTCTACTCCTAAAGTATGTACAATACATACAAAACTATAATTAAAACCTTCATTACTTGCAACATTTCGCACATTTTTTGATGAGGGAGTGAGCAGTGAAAGTGTGTTTTGTTGGTAATTACAAGCGCTTTTAAACACTCTGAGTTGCACAAAAAAATAAAATAAGCCAACTGTTGAATCTCTAATTGCGGTATTGGTTGAGAACGAATGAAAAATCTGTATATGTACAGTGAAAGCTCTTTTAATTGTGTATTAACATACAAAATTTACGCCAGTAAAATATTTCAAATTTTAAAGCATCAGCTGTATTTATTTAATGTTCAGACTAAAGGGCTGCATGAACAACTTCTTTCATAAACATACTGAAATGCTTATTCACTGAAAGTCGTGTTCGAATAAAATTGAGATTACCGAACAAACTGTTGTTTTATTCATGCTGCTATGAACACATTTCGTTTCATATCGCAAACACACAGAGGTTGTTCAATGAAACGGGCTTTGTTTCATAGTTTTCATTCTCTCTCATTTATTTTTATTAATACTCAATAGCAATGTTGCCACTTCAGTAAATTCATGTAATTATTTGCATGCGTTGCCCATGTGTAATTTAATTTGGAATATAAACAATAAATAAAATGCAAAATATGTTTTTTTTTTTGTTTGTCATTCGCATTTTTGAATAATACAAATCTTTGAAACATAGCAAGATTTTATTGTCTTGTAATGTACTGTACACGGCCCTGAAATGAAACGAACTCATAAAAATCAAACACATTTTTAGGTAAAAGATGAAAAACAAAAGGAGGAATGAGTTTATGAGAAATTTAATTGTTAGTTTTGTAAGTGTCTTAGGAGTCTGACCACGTGGTAGTTTTTTTTTCGAAAGATATTAAAAACTTGAAAATTAATGTAAGTTAATATAATTAATAACGGTTCACGTTTGTCTCGATGTCACGTTTGTATGTAGCATAACAGCTTTTTAACCATACGTGTTTTTTTTGGTAGATAATATGTAACATTTTATAAAAAAAAAGCAAGAAATTTACTTTGCGAAAAACGTTGCGTCATTGGGTGGAATACAGCGTTAGTCGAACAAATTATGTTTTACATCATAATATGAAAACGATGGATGTTGATCGTGCTGGATGATGTATATGACACTTTTTTGCCTAGAATTTATCTCTTTTATTTTAACCATGAATTATCTCATTTTTTTAGTTCTCATTATAATAATATCTGTAGATTGTTAAGCATTTTTAATTTATTAGCTATCTACTTTTTTCTGTTTAAGACAAATATATTGCCGAAAATTTTTTAATGTTAGTAAATGTTTTTGAAAATAAAATTAAATATATTTAATTTTATTGAAAATTTATATTGAAAACAAAAATAAATTTGAGTTTTTATTTCAATATTAATGTATCTCTTTAACTTGTTGCATTTACCCCTCACGGTTATTTCTATTTTTTTTTAACTTTCTTTTGTTTTTATTTTTCTACAACTGGCAACACTGACATTTAAATCATACTGTTTTTCCATGAACTTATTCGAGATTTGTTCAATGGTTGTTCTGTTTCATGGTTGTTGATGTTCATATTCTCTTGTATAAGCAAATAAACTAATTTCATCTTATTCGTCTCTTAAATATCAAGTGTTCACTGCTTTCATTTCATAGTATTTCATCTTACTGAATACGAATGAAGCGAACACAAAATTTTAATGAAGGTTTCATGAACATCATTATTAAGTTTCATGCAGATGTTTAGTTCAGACATATAAGTATGCATGTATGCATATATGTTTGAATTGAAAACACACGTATGTATATGTTTATGTGGTAATATATCGCTCATTTGCTGCAAGACCTGCATTACTCAAAAAATGAAATTTTGGAGTTAGAGATGCAGAATTGTTCGCTTTGTTTTTCTTTATATTGTGTCATCTTTATATCTTTTGTACTTTCCCAGTTTAAAGAGAATGTGTCTTCTTTTTTTTCTAAGAAGTTACAGCAAATCAAGAACTTTAAATGCGTTTATCTCGAAATGGATTTTTTGAGTTATGCCGGTCTTGCAGCAAATGAGCGATATGTAAAATTGGATTGAAGCTAATGAGACTGAGTGGTAGCAAATGAAATTAAATTTTAATTGTATTAATTACAAATAACATTTAATTGAGTTAGATAACATTATATTTTTCTATTAGGATAAATAAATTTTAAACAAGACAAATCTGATTATTTAACATAAAAAAATGCTAATAACTTCTTTATAAATAAAAAAAAATTTTAATTATAACATAAACGAATTGCTTAAATTGCGAGTTAAAGGTTTTGGTAGCTTTATTTTGTATAAATTTTTTTTAAGTTCAACTAAACTCTCAAAAATAAGTCATGATGCTGGGTATAAAATATAATACCGAATATTATTGCCTAAACTATTATACACCCAGAGAAAAAACATGTTTAAATGTGGTCACCTCCAACCAAACTATTTTCAAAGAAAATTTTGAACATAATATGTTTAATATAACCATATTATTGTCAGCGGTACCCATATTATGGTTAAATTAGGTCTCCATCAAGAAGCCACAACCATATTATGGCTGCCTCCGAACATGTTATAATTAGTAATAACTAAAATATGTTTAACACTTATAATAACATGGTTGGTTTTCAACCAAAGCATGTTGCTCTTGAAAAAGAGGAAAATACTATTGTAAATTTAAAAACAAATTATTATCATATTTAGCCATACCATTCTCAGAGGCAACCATAATATGGTTGTGGGTTCTTTATGGATGACTAATGTAACCATAATAAGGTTGTCGCTGACAATTATATGGTTATATTAACCATAACATGTTTAAAATTTTCTTTAAAAATAGTTTGGATGGAGGTGACCATATTTAAACATGTTTTTTCTCTACGTGTAGGTTGGCAGAAAAACATGATTTTGTGTTTAGTTTTGTTATCTCTAAAATATTGACTTAAAATCACTTTCTCTGTAGATCTAAACATGCCTGTCCGTCCGTCTGAAATGTGTGACTATGACTATGACTATGACTTTGTATGTAAAACATATTAACAATATACGAAAGAACCCCATTGAAGTTTTAAATTGGTTTATAATAAGACCTAGAGCAACCACACAAATGACCCTTTGAGACCATTCCTCATAAGTCTTTTACGTATGTATTTAATTATTAAAAGTTTGGCCTTTATAAGAAAACTACAAAAATAATTCGTTTCACAGTAATTGTGATGATAATGATCCAAGAGAGACCATTACCATCACTATCAGAAATCCTTTTTACTACCATAAATATTAAATAAACAAACTTAATAGATATAAAATTCTGTACAAATAACTCAAAAGAAAGTCAACACGTCTTCACATTTTTTTCTATGTATATTAACCACACTCCCAAAATAACTTTACAGATACAAATCTCGTTAACATTTTTTATGGTGATAAAGTTAGATAAAAATAACATTTACGCAAGCTTAAACATAAGTACAATATTTCGTCCTGATTGCCTTATAATACATCAAAGCATTCATTTAACCCCCACTTCCAAAATCAATTTCTGTGGCATTTTCACAAAACATCTTTAGTCGAGATAAGATAGCAAAAACATTTTAAAGAAAAACTTGATGAAAAATAATTTTTGCCAAATAATAAAATATAGCAAAATTAAAGAATAATTTCATTTATAATACAAAATTTTAAAAAAGTAAACTAAAATGTTTTTTGAATGAAAATTCGTATGACATTTGTCTCTACTTTTTAAATTTGACTTAAATTATTTTGTCAAAATTACACAGATTTAATTGCCGAAATCCTCGTAAAAAATAAATTTGGTATGGAGATAAGTCAGGGTTGAAAAATTCAAGCTAACAATTAACCACAGCAATAAACGTTAATATCGAGACTACAAGCCCCATATAACTTCCACTTTGCAAAATTGCTTTTACTGCCATAATTCTAGGGTAGTTAATGGATTTCGTGACTATATACCTACCCATACTCTAGAAAACCACTTAGACTGCCATATTTTTAGATTTAGTTAACAAAATTACTTAAACATTTTTCTAATCTACCCAATCATAACACTGCTTTACAAATTTTTAATTTGGAAAAGTACCAAGAACTCCACATGCCTAGATAAGTTAGTTGGTACCTCCTGAACACGAAAACCGCTGTAATTTTTTTTTCCTAAGTACCGTTTTTTAGATAACGGTTCTTTTGTGTTTTTCGGTGTATGGTCCCACTTAAACCCTTGTGGAGCCCGACCGAAAAGTCCGATCGAAACAAGTGGCACATCATTGGAAAGATAATCGAATGCCTTTTCCGTCGATATGCTGAAAATTTCTATCTGATAAGAAAAGGCACTCGATTACCTTTCTAACGATATGCCATTTATTTCGACCGGACTTTTTAGTTGGGCTCCACAAGGGTTTGAGTGGGACCATACACCGAAAAAGACAAAAATACCGTTATCTAAAAAACGGTACATAGGAAAAAAAATTACAGTGATTTTCGTGTTCAGGAGGTCCCAATTAACTTATCTAGGCATGTGGTGTTCTTGGTATTTTTTAGCTGTAAACCAGTGTAATTAATGCTATAAGCCCGGGGGCTCACATCTGTTTTCACTTTACAGATATTCGACAGAAAAAACTACTTTTTGATATTTTTTATTATACACTAGTGCTGCAAAAAGGCAACTTAAGTTTGTCATTCTGTGTGTACCACAAAAAAGTATTCATCTTAGCTCTAAAGATTATAGACATGTGTTTTTGTTTCAAGTAAAAGTTGCGCTCGTTTATTAAAAACAAGCAGTTATTCAATTTATTCCACCGTTCTCAGTTTTGGGGACTTGTCCCCAAATAGGGGTTTTTACAAAAAATTCATCAAAATCACCAGGGGATTTTTTGGTTGAAAATACTTTTTTCGAATGGCATTTTTGGGAATAGTATAATTAATTCAGTTGTTATGACAAATTTATTTCATCTTCTCAAATGCAAACACTTTTTAATACAAACAATATGTGAAGCAAAACTGAACTAAGCAAACATTTTTTGATTTTTTTGATTCTAAAATTTTTTAAATTTTAAAATGATGCATTATTATTTTCTTTTGTAACTACCCTGCAAATTAAATTAGACCACCTGATCCACTTTGATAAAATGGACTACTCCATGGACTTGTCCGATGTAATGCAAGCATGGACCATGTCATTGTGAAAAAGAGTTCGTAGTGAGACGACACGTCTTCGTTTTTTAACGACGTGCTTTCGTTTTTAAACGACTTCAAAACTAATCCACTTGTGGATACCATGGAGTAGTTTTAAAACTACTCCTAAGTGGTCCAAAGGTGGGTTATATGGTCCTCTCCTAGGACATCGTAATGTTAAATATACCATGTTTTTCCATACGTTTGGGTTACTTTTGGACTAGTCCTGGTCCCTTGAGGGCTACTCTATACACGCGTGTTTGGACTGGTCCTATTTTTTGCAGGGTATTTCCACCACTATTTTTATATACATGTGCATGTGGAACTGGAAGTACAAATAAAATTAGTTTAAACAAGTAAGAGTGCTTAATTTGGCTCAGCCGAATATAAACTTGTTCGAAACAGCCGTATATAGAGATCCTCTACCATCAGCTTAAATATTTCAGCCGTTATGGACCAATCATCACAAAACTCTGTAGACTGATTTTTGCACTCAAAGGCAAAATCAGTCCATCCATACTCAAATCAATCCGAAGCAGTATTACCCAGCAAAAAACTTTACTTACCTGGTAAGTTAGAAAGTAATGTTGGATAAAAAATAAACATAACTTATTTTTCGGCTGAATACCTACTTATTTGTTCGAGGTGTCCACAGAATTCAGCATTTACACTAACTAGAAGTAAAATCAAAAAACAATAAACTAAAATCATGCATACTATTCAATCGGATGTAGGTAGCTTACACGTTTTTATAAATGGGTTTAATTTCACCCGAGGGACTTTTTCGTAATTCTTTAAATAATCTTGTTACGTTTAGATATACCAAAGAAAACTTAACGCTATTAATGCAAAATTTAAATTTTAAAAATTCCCATTGAGATCCAGCAAAATAATAAAGATATATTCTATCTTGAAATATAAAATGGGTGAAATTTTACCCGAAGACCGTATAAGGGTTAAAAAAAATATATGCATATTAGAGCGAATCACCAAAAAAAGTGCTCGATGTACCCTCCTTTAAATGAACCTTGGACTTTTTTAAGATGACATTTTAAATTTTTCGGCTCCAGCTTTGACCTCTCGTGAGCTGGACCAGTTTGAAAAAGGGTCTATTTTTGCATGTTTTGTTTATTTAAGAATCTGTTTCCTTACCAACATATACAAATTGGGTATCGTAAGAAAGGTGATAGCGGATTTGGTTTCTAGATCATGTATGGATGAAAATAGGACTAAAGAAAGAAAAAAAGAAATGATTCACGACTTGAATTTTTTTAATTTGCAAAAAAAATGCCGCCAAAAAGTCGTGGATCATTCCTTTTTTAATTTCTTTCATCCATACATGATCTAGAAACTTCATCCGCTATTATATTAGAGTTACTACAAAATTGCATTTATATATATTGGTGGGGTGTTACAAAGCCATAGGACATAAAGCCATAATGGCTTTATGTCTCAATCGAAACGGACATAAAGCCATAATTTTAATATGGCCTTAAGTCTCATATCAATTTTAGTGGAATGGGACATAAAGCCATTATGGTGTTATGTCCCATTTGATGTGTTGCGTTACAAATGCTTATATGGTATAACAAAGACCAGCTTCGCTAACTAAAGCTTCGCTGTATAGCCGGCCTTAGGCCGGGCGCAAGGATTTTCTCCTCCATGGTATAACAAACACCGGCTTCGCTTACTAAAGCTTCTCTGTATAGCCGACCTTTTGGCGGACGCAAGAATTTTCTCCTTTATGGTATAACAAGTACCGATTTCGCTAAGTAAAGCTTCTAAAATCTGTCTTGTTTCCGAAGGAAGGCCGTTTACGCATAGAAGCTTTAGTTAGCGAATCCGGTGTTTGTTATACCATAAAGGAGAAAATCATTGCGTCCGGCCGAAGGCCGGCTATGCAGAGAAGCACTTGTTAGCGTAGCTTTTTCGGGTTTTTTCCATATATGAACGACGTCCCCAAATTAAGGGGCTAAGTTCATTTTGGGTTTTGGGAGTTAATTCATTGGGGACTTAGATCATACCGCCATTTTTGACATAAAACAGGGCGACATGAAACAACAAAGCATTTTCTACATGAAATAGGGTGAAATACAATCATTATCAAAAATATGGCTTTATGTCTCATTTTACGGAAAAAATTTATGGCGTTAAGTCCCATTATATTAAGACCTAATGGCATATGCCCTTATGTCTCAATGGAATGGGACTTGACGCCATATGGCTTTATGTCCTATGGCTTTGTGACACCCCACCATATATATTCCAGAGCACCGTGTAAAATGCAAAGATGATGTACTAGCCAAAAGATGCAATTTGATACCCATATTCCCCTATTTAAAACGAAGGGTTACCACCCCATTGCATTTTTGTCAAAACGCGTACTAGCACGAATTTCAAAAACAGCTGAAACACGTATTTAATTAAATCGACTAAAGATTAAAATATGTTACTTTGGCACTTTTCTTACAAACAACCCCGAACAAAAAATTCAAAAACCGTTTTTTTTTACAGAAAATCCTTAAAAAAAAGGACATGGATGATCGTCCTTGGACAAATTGTATATACAGTTGGACGCGCCTTAAAAAAGATACCCAATTTGTATATGTTGGTAAGGAACCAGATTCTTAAATAAACAAAACATGCAAAAATATACCCTTTTTCAAACTGGTCCAGCTCACGAGAGGTCAAAGCTGAAGCCGAAATATTCAAAATGTTATCTTAAAAAAGTCCAAGGTTCATTTTTAAGAGGGTACATCGAATACGAATTTTGCTGCCATACAACTTGAGTCGCTCTAATGCATATGGGTAATTCCAAAGTGTTGAACGTGACAGTCGTACGTATCAAAAATGCAATAACATTTAAGGCAAAAAATATTTTTACGTTTTCTTAACCCTTAAATTATAGCACTAAGAAAGCACTGTTATCTATGCTAAAGTTTATGGAGTGCGCGATTCTAGGTCAAAGATAATGGTAAAAGAAGCAGCGGTTCGAACGTGAAAAAAACAGAAGTAGTTTTTTTGGCCATGTATAAAAAGGCCTAGTTCAGCGAAACCTGTCACAATTTTTTAGTCAAACTACTTTCAGAATTTAAAGTAGCAATGTAACATTAAAATGTCTTGGTTTGATTCCAAAATCTTCTGTATTTTCTTTTTTTTAAGCCAAAATCTTGGTCGATACGTGACATTTCGAACGTGAAATTTTTTCCGTAATAATTTAACTGAAAAATGATCAAAATAAAATAAAAATTTACCTTTAATCCGAATAACATATTTCTCTTTGAACTCTTCCTTAGATTACAGACCATGTAAGAAAATTTTTTTGGAATTATTTTTATCAAATATCACCTCTTTAAAGAAATATAAATACTAAAGAAAACATACAATAAAACATACTCACATATAAGAAATTACGTTTGCACAACTTTGCAGTCTGATTGTTCATCTAAGTGAACAAATTTATGAGTAAATTTATAAAATTAGTAAAATCTAAATATTTCTCTATAACAATATCGTAAAATAATCAGCTTTTAATAACTTTTAAATTTTCGGTCGCGGTGGACCTTTTGACGGAAATGCCCATATATATGAATATTTTTCCTTTGAAATAATTTTATTTTATTTTTAAAGTGCTGTGTGAATTTTTGGCGATAAGTAAACAGGGAATTTTGGGAACTGAAAATCGCAAATTGTGGATAAGTTATAAAATAAAAATGGAAACGTGTCCGCTTATTGGAAACAGGCTCACTTCCGAAAAACTCCAAAAAAAAATATATGGGGTTCAAACTATTGATTGCTCTTCCAAGCACTCGAAAAGCTTGAATAGATCCCTAAGGGTTTGCTTACCACGACTTAAGAATTGTTGCTTTAAACTGCTTAAAAAATGTGAAATGAAGATAATATTGATTACAAAAATAAAAATCTAATTATACCACAAAGGATATTGTGCCTTTGTCGATTTGCCATAGGAACAATATTAAAATTTGCTTAGATCAATAAATAAGGAGAAAATCCAAATCTTATAATTGTTGGTGTAGGGTTAAACTTGCCCGACTATACTTCTTATAATTTTTTTTACAAAAAAAAGTCATAGAACAATTTAAGTTGCAGTTGCAATACATGTAGGTCATTTAATAAATTTCAACATTTCAATAGTCGTAATTGGCACAAAAGAATTTATTTAAGGCGATTTTTTTAGCTTATTTTACTACCTCAATGATATAAAAGCATGAATCACACTGGAAATGCGTATATAATGAAAAAGGGACATATAAATAAAACGAATTTTATATCACCAACATCGTATTGCAAACAGTAAAATCAATACGGAGAAAAACATGGAAATACTCTTTGCCCAATAAATGTTGAAATTTGTTTTAAAAGGTATTATTGAATTAAACAGTAGAGTGGCAAGTGCAGCAAGTAATAATATGGCTAAGTGAAAGATAAACCAAAAAAATAAAAGTAAAATATTTTTTTTTTTTTTTTTTTGCACAATAAACTTTTCGTTTTTCAATGGAAAAAAAATGTGAGTTTTCGAAAGCATTTCAATGTTAGTGCAGAAAAATATGCTGTTACGCATTAATTCGATTGATTGGGTTTTAACAAAATGGACAGATGTTACGAAAATGTTTCGTTATAAAATTTACTTAAGTTTCATGTTTTTGCAAGTTTATTATGGATAAAAAGAATTTAGTTGGAAATAAGATTTAAACAAATAATTGCAAAAGAAAAGGTAGCCTAGCACGACCGTTTGTTTCCTCTTAAGCGTAAAATAAGATTTGAAGCAAACTTGTTTAACTTATTAAGTAAAATTTTTAAACTACAGGTAACAAACTTTCATATTAAATTTTTTTAACGATTTTTTTTTTTGCATAATTTGTGTTACTAAACAATTAAGAATGCTTTATTCGGCTATACCGAATCTTTACTGCTTTCAAACAAGACTTTGAGTTCAGTTTAGCATGATAACTGTATTCACTGCACAACGGCTTCGCAATTCGTGTCTTGTTTTGATTTGTAATGCCTTTTCAACGCATTTGTTTTAAGTCATGCTTCTTGTTGAAAATTTGAATTTAATAATTTCGCAAATCTTGATCAGATTTTTTCAAAATTCGAATTTGTTTCTTTAGTTAAGCACATAATATAAGTAGGAAAAAGCCTATTAAAAATGGGCCGAATCGGTCCATAATTTGACAAAACCCCCATATATGCTTCTTTCCAGAATAGGGTATTTGTGCCCATAAATCATTTATTATGTTGGTATTTAGATTTATTTTGGTCCAAACTTATTTTATTGTATATTTTATGGTATTGCAAACATCTGCCACAAATGCATAATAACCCAGCGGTAACTAGAATGAGTAAAGAGGCCTAATAGAAGGCTTTATTTAGCAGTCACAAGCAGTCAGAAGCCCTTCTCGCCGCATTCCATACTTATTTATTTTTTACACAGGCTCTCATTGGACGCAAGGCCTTCCACACTTCCTTTACAAACTACTTCGATCCCTTCCCAAAGAAGGGAGTAAGGAAGGTCACTAAAAATAAAAAGTTAATAAAACTGAAAACCTTCCTTTCTCCCTTCTCAAAGAAGGGAGTAGCGAATGCGTACTGAATATTTCAGAAGGGCTTTTAAAAAGAAGTTTATACCTTCTAGAAGACATACTTCTGAAGGCAGGATATCATGCGAAGTGAATCTTTTAGAAAGGAGTACAGAGGCCTTCAAAACGGCCTGCCACTTGCGGTCCTTTCAGTATTTACCGCTAAGTAATATATAATTAAACCACAGAAACATCCCCGTAACATGTAAGAAAGTACAGTCGGCCCAGCTCGACCATTTGATACACTAAACCACAGTATTTACATACCAGCTTTCGATAGTGTACCGATTTGGGCGGCATAGGCAATCAGGGACGCAGTAGAACAACATTATATTATGATTCACAATCATACACAGAAAAACAAAAAGATCTTAATTGATATTGAAAAATAAGATAAATTAAACTTGTAGAACTGTTTTTGGAAATTTTCAAAACCCGAGCTACATTTAATTAAATCAATCAACACATTGTTTGAAACGGCCAAGCTTTTTGATAATTTGTTTAATTAAAAATATCATTTATTAAAAAAAAAAATATTCACAATTTGAAATTTTAACTGCCGTATTCATAAAAAATAAAATACTAATAAAATTTTTCTTAAAATGCATTTCAAATTCATTTTAATTTTTTATGAATACGGGGCACAGTCAGATTTCATTGTTTAAGCGGGATTTAACAAAAAAAATACTTCTTTTTTGTGTGTTAAATAAATTTAATACAATAAAAAACAACCCTGGTATTTATAATAACAAGTACAAAAATTGTGTATACAACAGAGAACAGCTTTATGCGATTGAAAAAAAATCGCATTTAATCAGCAACAACAAATACACTCGCTTGTGGTCATACAATCAAACTTGCGCAACCGCAAATATTCGCTGCTGGTTTGCAGTCATTCAAATATTGCACATCGTGCTTTGTTATTTATACAATCGTTAGCTTCGTTTGTTAATAAAGATGTTTGTGTGTTCTTTGCGACAATGATTGTTTTGGTAAAGAAAAAAAAAAATACAAACAAAAAAGCTAGAAATGAAGCAATTATTACTCATGTATTCATTCAGCATTAACTATGTAGTACAAGAAAAACAATTTAAATGAAACTAAACGCACATATGTAGGTACATACATACAAACAATTTCCATAAAAAGAGACTTTTTTTATCTTAAAAAGTACAGCAGTTCTGTATGTACCCTGCAAATAATAGGACCAGTCCAAGCACGCGTGTAAAGAGTAGTCCACAAGGGACCAGGACTAGTCCAAAACTAACCCAAACGTATGGAAAAAACCTGGTCTATTTAAAATTACGATGTCCTAGGATGGGACCATATAACCCACCTTTGGACCACTAAGGAGTAGCTTTAAAACTACTCCATGGTGTACACAAGAGGATTAGTTTTGAAGTCGTTTAAAAACGAAAGTTTGTCGTTAAAAAACGAAGACATGTCGTCTCACTACAAACACTTTTTAATAATGACATGGTCCATTACATCGGACCAGTCCATGGAGTAGTCCATTTTATCAAAATGGATCAGGTGGTCCAATTTTATTTGCAGGGTAGGTACTAGAGGTCTGCTTTGAATAATTCACTTGTTTGCCTTTATTCAAAGTGCACAACATTTACTCAAATATTTAACATTCAAAAATATAAGAAAAGAGTAAACCATATACAAAAATAAGAGAGAATGAATTGAATAAAATACTTGTTTACTGTAAATGAATTTGAGAGTCATTCATAAATAACAAAACAGTGGAATGACCCGTTAGAGAGAGCAAGTTTACAAAAAATATTCGAATAATTTTTGAATTATTGAATGTCCATACATTTATTTGAATACATTGACATAATATGTGTGTAAGCTTGTGGTTTCTTTTATTTGTAAGAGTTAAGCTTACACATACATACGTAATGTGTAGGTACAGAAATTTTACATTCAAATTATATTTGAATATTTCATTCATTTGACTTGAGTTGACTGAATTGAATGAGTTTTTATTCGTTTTGTCTTTGGTTATTCTTTCATTTGTTTCTTTATTATTGGGTGCCCGACACATTGTAGTTAAAAAACAAATGAGTGTGTTGAAATTGGTTTTTATTTATTCTTGCAGACCTCTAGTAGGTACAATGTATTCTTGTTATTGTTGTTTTTATTGTTGTTAATTTGAACAAAGCATGAGAGTGGTTTATTGTTGTTATTGTTGTTAATGTTAACAAGCGTCTCATCGAGTGGACAATGACTACTTGACTGCAAAAGTATAAGTATGTGTTCTTTTTAATTTACACAGTTGTGTTATATTGCGTGAGCAACAAAAATGCGAATAAAGCACTTAATATAAAAAACGAATAAATGAAAAAATCAAATGTGTACGAAACGATTTAAAAATTACCAACGTTGAACTTTGTTTTGCAAGCAAAGAGTGAATGTAAATTTTAGCGTATGAATAAATCAAGAAAAATTGTGATTTTGCAGTTCTCTGGTATACAATAAAAATATAACGGTATCACAAAGAGAGCTTTTTTATTTATGTACACAAAAATTTGTTAAAGTTCTTGCTAAAAAATAATCAATGTTTGGATACTTAGAATTTTGCTGTTTTTTAATATTTTTTAAAAATTCTTTATGAATATTAGACTGCAATATATAAACTAGATAAGAGTAAGACTCTTACATTTTAAAATATATTTAAAAAAAAGCCTACTAAAGTTATTTGACAGCGATATTCAAGACATACATTTTAGGTAAGTTTTTTTTATAAATAAAATTTTCAATAGAAAAAAATGACAGTGTTCAGTTGTGGTGAAATGATGCAACAGAAATGGGGCTGGACGATGTTTCTATACAATTTGACAAAACATTTTGCCAGAGAATGCGGTCGTGAAATAAAATCAGTTTTATTTTGAGGACGTTTTTCTAATGCTGTCACATATAGACACTAGACCTGGACTTATTTTCCAAAATGGTGGCGCATAGTAGAGTAGGGTCCATAAAGTTTCTATTTAATGCCACAATGCTCCATGTAAAATTTGGAAAAAAAATAAATTTTGGTAACAGTTTTGTTAATATTTCGTAATTTTCTTATTTTTATGTTATTCTCCAATAAATAACACGTGAAACACGCGTGACGCGGAAAAATCACGTCACGCGTACATCTCTAGAGGCATTGTTATTTAGCATAACTGCATTGCTGCTTACTTCTGAATTAGTTATTACATTTTCCTGCAAAGTACAGTGATCTGATTTAATTGTGGCAGCCCGCCCAAGAACGAGAGAATAACTGTCAAACGAATGAGTAGACGTTTTGGGTCAGTCGTATGAGAACAGCCAACCAGTGTGTAACTTAATTGTGCTAAAGAAGTAAACCAATATAATAAAGTACCAAAGTAATTGTTGTAAACCAAATTATAATTGTTATTATTTTGGGTGAGTTTATAGGTTGTAACAATTGTATTGTCAGAACCATCAACATCAAAACCTGCATCGGCTTCTGCATCAGCCATTTCCTCGCGTCAAACCGTTCAATCGCTCTACAACATAGACTTAGTGGGCTGACCAGTGCATCAGATAACCGGTGTCAAACTACCGTCCAATAGGCAAGTCCTACAGGTCTTCTTTCATAACATGCGTTTAGTGAAACTCGACGCAAAGGAAAGTGCAAAATTAACGCTCGATGCAGTGTATATATTTGGCAACAAGCACGGATTCCAACACGATACGGAACTAGAAATTGTTGAAATTGTACAATTATTATTATTATGTCCTGTGGTTCCAATAAGGAACAAAGGGCACCCACAAACTGATTTCATTCAGTTCTATGCGATGCTTTATGCTTAATTTCACTCCAGCTAAGACCACTTTGAGTAATCTCGCATTCCAGTTGGCGCCTCCATGTGTGCAATGGACGGCCTCTTCTTCTTGTACTACCCTGGGGTGTCCAGTCGATGGCGGCTTTTGCTATGTCTTCTGTGGGCCTGCGCAACGTATGGCCAATCCAACGCCATATGCGATTAAGGATTTCAATCTGGATTGGCTGTTGATTAGTTCTACTCCATAGCTGTACGTTTGATATTGTTGCAGGCCAGAATATTCGAAGAATTCTTCGTAAGCAGCGATTGACAAACACCTGCATAGCATTTGTATTACGTGGCAATGCATTCCACGTCTCGCTGGCATATAGGAGCACGGATTTCACACAGGTGTTGAACAACTATATATTGGTAATACGATCTTCGTTATATTGGTGTTTAAAGAGATAACTGTTGATTTCCATATATTACTTAACATACCGAATGCTTGATTGGCTTTAGATATTCGGTATACCACATCATTGCTAGATCCGCCAGTGTTTGTAATTATACTACCAAGGTAGCAGAAAGATGTTACATCTTCTAGTTCTACGCTGCGTATTTTAAACTTGTTAATGTGGTGTTTATCTTAACACCGGCCTTTGTGGCCTCAATCTCTATAGACTTAAGTTTCGCCACCATATCTCTGTGGCTATGTGACAGCAAGCAGATATCATCTGCATATTCGAGGCATTCAAGGCGTTTATTTAGGCCCCATCTTATTCCTCTGCAAGCTCGAGTTGCATTTCGTATAATAACGTCGAGCACAAGGGCGGTCCATATCGCATCGTGCCTTAAGGTATCAAAAGCCTCCTTGCAGTCGATAAAGACCATATACAGAGGTGATTGCCACTCGTTAGACTGCTCCGCAATCATCCGCAATGTGTTGATTTGATCAGTGCAAGACTTCTGTGGACGGAAACCAGCTTGCTCATGCCGGAGTTCCGCCATGTGTGCTATGATTTTGTTTACTACACTAAGAATGGTTATACCTCTCCAATTTTGACATTCCGTAAGGTCTCCTTTTTTAGGGATATTGACGATAATACCTTCTTTGAGCTGGGGATCCAATTCGTTTGTGGCCCAGAATGTTTGGATTAGTGACAGTAGAAAGGATGATGACGTTTGGCTGTCCACTTTGAGCATTTCAGGTGCTATGCGATCTGCTCCAGAAGCCTTATTTGATTTAAAGATGACACAGCGCTTATTTTAAATTAAATTGTACAATACGTGGAAAGATATACGAAAAAGGGACGCTAGCAAGAGATCTGTGGCTTGGAAACAAAAGGAGCTTGCACTAACCAACGATCTGGACAATTTGTTTGATATTGCGACTGCAGATGCCCTAAAAACTTTTAGAATTGAAGTAGGTAAGAAGTTTCTCATTCGAAACGACAACATGGTTTTATTTCTGCGAGGAAAAAGACCATCGGAACGAAAGGTGAAAGAGAAGCAGAGAAAGCAGAAATTTGAAGAAATGTCCAAGCCGAAAGATAGTGGTTTGTATTTGGCTTTATGTCATTTTCTATCTTATTGATTAATGTAATACATAACACATTTTAAACTTTCAGAAGCCGTCCAATATACAGAATCGAGTGATGAAGGTGAGGTTGAGGTTATGGAAGGAATTAATGAAAAAGCTCAGGACATGGGTGAAGCGATTGAGGAGAGCACTGCCGATGCCGAAAATGGTGTACAGACGAGAGGGCGTATAAATTTGACCCATCAACATGGGAAACCAACGAGAGTTTTAAAGAAGGTCGCGTTTTCTGCAAAAATGTAGCCGTCGCACAGTGGCGCCATTTGAGTTTTTTCGTTGCAAAAATCATATCTTTTGAACCGAATAAGGTAATTGAACAGTTTAAACAGCATATGATAGATAACTGTTCAGCCTATGAAATGTGCATTTGAAAAGGGTGCTACGCTGTGTAGGGGCCTACTTATGGGTTATCAAAGTTAAAATTAGTAGAAAAATCAATTTTATGGTACCTAAAAAAAAATTATTTTTACATTTTTAGATTGTTTTTATTTTTTTTTTCTTTAGGGTTCTAAATTATTACCCAACAAATTAAAAAAAAAAATTTTTTTTTTTTAAATTTATTTTTTCAATTTTCTGTATTTTCGGTATATGGGTAATTCCATGTCAAAACGACCAAGAGTGGGACACGACCCCTTCCGATTTTAATGAAATTTGGTGAGAATGTTCCTTTTATCTTATAAGGAACATATATGAACGAAAAAAAATTTTAAAATTTTTTTTTCAAAAGTTATGTCATACTCAAAATGTCATAATTTCGCCGAATTAGCCGAATGTGTTGAGCTTATTTCTTCAATAACTCGAATAACTCGAATACTCGATAACTCGAATGCCGCGCACCTGGCATTTCACCCTAATTGGGGACGCTGAATTCAGTGGTGCTAACCGTTTTTTTAAATTAGCTCTTGTTTTCAAGATATACCGTTATTTCGAAAATGTAAGGCGCTGCACAGCATATATTCGCGTAACTCAAAAATGGTTTAGTTTATTGAAATAACTAAAAAAACCGAAATTCGGCAATAAATAATAAAGTGGGGTTGGTCATACATTTGACCCATCTAGGAGCATCCTACGCGCTGTAGGGGCCAAATTAAAGAATTTTATTAAACCGCAATATTAGTATGGCAACCATGTCTTTTTAACCTTTTTTACCTCTAGAAGCCAAACGGGCACGTACGGGCAGATAAAATTTTTGAATTATGTAAAGAAATAATCAAAGAACAGATTTTGCAAATATGGCAAATATAGAAAAATATAGATTTTTGTTATTTTCCGTCAAAGTTGAAAAATAGTGAAAAAACGGATAGTTTTTAAATAGTGATTTACCAGGAGAAACACAAAGCAAACAGTTCATTTTTTTTTTATCATTACACATTTAATAAATGCATCAATCAATACAAACAAAAAATAAGGCGATTCGTTACCTATTTTTCGTGATATTACACCTGAAATCGCAACAAATTTACTAAAAATTGTGTGTTTTTTTGAAAACCGAAAGTCGGTCAACTTTGAACGGCTATATCTTCTAAACTAAAAATGTGATATTATTAAGAGTGGCAGATTTGAAATCGTTGAAAAGTTTCCTATAACATGAGTTTATTCAAAACTTCGTCGGTGCTCATGAAAATTTTGATTTTTGCAACCTCGTTTGCTCTACGGGCGCTACTGTGCGTCGCACAGTGGCGCCATTTGAGTTTTTTCGTTGCAAAAATCATATCTTTTGAACCGAATAAGATAATTGAACAGTTTAAACAGCATATGATAGATAACTGTTCAGCCTATGAAATGAGCGTTTGGAAAGGGTGCTACGCTCTGTAGGGGCCTAATTATGGGTTATCAAAGTTAAAATTAGTAGAAAAATCAATTTTATGGTAACTAAAAAAAATTATTTTTACATTTTTAGATTGTTTTTATTTTTTTTCTTTAGGTTTTTATGTTTTAAATTATTACCCAACAAATTAAAAAAAAAATTATTTTTTTTTAAATTTATTTTTTCAATTTTCTGTAAAATATTCATCACAGTTCGTAAGAGAAGGTATATCTAAAAGACTAACCATTTCTAAACTATAATTATTTTCTAACTCTATTCGTGACTTCACATGCCGCAGGGAAGATATAAGTGGATCGGAAGATGCTGCCAACATGTTGAAGAGGTCCTCATTTTGCCTTACCCTTGATGCTTTGAATGTGTTCTGCAATCTATATTTTTTATAAAATTTGTTAAGAGACTCCTGTGCTTCTTCAGAAAGCTCTCCAATTGGCAAAGACTGGTACTCAATTATATCTTTGCCATGCGCCAATATTTTATGGACGGTCGGGGTCAACTTCTTCTGTGGATACATTTCTGCTAAAAGAGATGCAGTTTTCGACGCATATTCTCCATATTTTGTAGAATTGACATTTTCTTTGCAGTTTAAAACATCCAAGATCGTTCCCAATCTTTTCACGATTTGATTGTCAATTCCAGTGATTCTAGTTACTGCCTCATCATTTTCAAAAAATCTCCTAGAAGTGTTTCCATCGTTTGAGTTACCGTATCCGTGCTTGGGACAGTCTACTTTTAGTCCAACTTGTTTAAAAAAAGCATCCTGTATTTGCTTCTTTCTGATCTTTTCCTTATCCTTTATTGATGTATTTGCAGTGGGCTTGCATCAGCAACAGATTTGGTTATGTGCGACCTAACTCTTTCACTATCCTTTGTAAATTTAATAGACAGCGCTTCCGATAATTGCTTCGTGGTCAAGTCATTGGTGGCATCGGCAAGTTTCCTCTTTCTTGTGAAAATTGAACACTCCTCAATACTTTTTTTTGGCCTTCCTTTTGCTCCTCTGGTTGATGTGGTGGGTTTATCTACTGCCAATATATCCAGGATGGTATCTTCATTAAGCCAGTCCTCGTATTTGGAGTTGAAGTTCTGAATGGTTCGATTAGATTTCACCCATTTTGCCTTAATATTTGCATATATCAGATAAAAATTATTTTTTATAATTTCGCTTCTCTCAATATTTCCGTATAAGCTATCAAGTTCTTCTAAAGCAGCTTCCGTGAAAAAATTTGGTGTGGTTGACTTTCTAAACAGTTCAAATAATTTAAAATTGTTCAACGCCATGTTTTCAGTACTTAAATTGTTTAATGGTTTCAGTAATTGTTGCGCCAACTTTCAGTCGTAGACTAATCCAGGCATTATGCTTATTTTGCAATATATAGGCTTATGCTACCATGCCGAAAAATGTACCTGTTTCCTACATACATATGGATTTAGGCTGAATAATGCATTTTTATATTATGCACGTGTCCAAATAAGATTTGTGCCTACCTGTAGTCAATATTGTTCTTGACCATTTGCAATATATAGGCTTATGCTACCATGCCGAAAAATTTACCTGTTCCCTGCATACAAATGGAATTAGGCTGAATAATGCAATTTTGATATTATGCACGTGTCCAAATAAGATTTGTGCCTACCTGTAGTCAATATTGTTCTTGACCATTTGTACGCCAAAGTATTGTTTAAGTGAGGTACGTACCTGCTAATTTCAATGAGTAGTTTTTTTAGATTTTAGATCAAACTACTGTCATACAATTTCTGCAACCATGTCTTTTTAACCTTTTTTACCTCTAGAAGCCAAACGGGCACGTACGGGCAGATAAAATTTTTGAATTATGTAAAGAAATAATCAAAGAACAGATTTTGCAAATATGGCAAATATAGAAAAATATAGATTTTTGTTATTTTCCGTCAAAGTTGAAAAATAGTGAAAAAACGGATAGTTTTTAAATAGTGATTTACCAGGAGAAACACAAAGCAAACAGTTCATTTTTTTTTTATCATTACACATTTAATAAATGCATCAATCAATACAAACAAAAAATAAGGCGATTCGTTACCTATTTTTCGTGATATTACACCTGAAATCGCAACAAATTTACTAAAAATTGTGTGTTTTTTTGAAAACCGAAAGTCGGTCAACTTTGAACGGCTATATCTTCTAAACTAAAAATGTGATATTATTAAGAGTGGCAGATTTGAAATCGTTGAAAAGTTTCCTATAACATGAGTTTATTCAAAACTTCGTCGGTGCTCATGAAAATTTTGATTTTTGCAACCTCGTTTGCTCTACGGGCGCTACTGTGCGTCGTTAATGACACCGCTGAAAGAGGAGTGAAGTTCATGAAGGACTATACGGATATTGACCAACAAAAAATACGAAAAGCAATTCTTATTGCAAGTTGTTGAAGCTTATCTCAAAAAATATCCATCGTTCAAAAAAAATCTTTAGTTAATGTTTAAGATATTGTAACTTTATTATTTTTTATCAGCTTTTTCTGAGTGATAGCTTAGTGAAAAGGTAATTTATTGAAGAATAACATAAAAATAAGAAAATTACGAAATATTAACAAAACTGTAACCAAAATCTATATATATAAAAAGAAGTGTTCACTTTGATGTCACCACTAACTGCGAAAACGGGTAGACCGATACGTTGGGGATAGTCTGTAGATGGTTTGTGTAAAGTTTGCATGAAATCGGTCCATTGGTAACGGAGATATGCATTTAGATTTTCCTATATATTCCCATTCAAATTTCAACAAAATGCCCTCCATTTTGAGCTTCTTCGAAACGGCTTGACTGATTTTTATGAAACTTTGTATGTGTTTTTGTTAGGTATGAGAATAGTTCGTAGAGTATATTTTATATCGCTAGAGGGCGCAAAATAGGGCATAAGCTCCCCCTCCCTATATCTTCTTATCTTATGAACCTGTTTTCTTAAAATTTGGCATACAGGCAATGTAACATCTGAAAGAAAATAGGGAATAGTGCGTGAAATAGGGCAAGAAGAGTATATCTGCTTAACAAACCGACCGATTTTCTTGAAATTTTGCAGGAAAATAGTGTAACATCTGGAAAGAACTATATCTATATAAATTTTTATTATTTAGGGCGTGAAATAGGGCAATAGATATAAAAGCTTCCCCTCCCAAATCTTTTAAACTAATCAACTGATTTTCTTGAAATTTGGCGGACAAATAGTGTAACATCTGGAAAGTACTAATTCCTATAATTTTTATTATCTTCTTTACTAATCAACTGGTTTTCTTAAAATTTTTAAAGAAGTAAGTTATGTGGCAAAACAACGTTTGCCGGGCCAGCTAGTTGATTATAATTTCTTATAGTAAAACCTTGTCTTATTATTCAACTCAATTTTGGGTCCACTTAGAGTCATCGGATCGAGTCCAAATTTTACATGGAGCATTGTGGCATAAAATGGAAACTTTTTGGACCCTACTCTTCTATGCGCCTCCATTTTGCAAAATCTTTATAGAAATAAGGGCAGGTCTAATAAAAACTTATTCTCTTAACAATGTTACCACACTTTTATTTAAATTCATACATTTTGTAAGCAAAGAAAATAAGAACAAAAGAAAAGGCAAGAAATGAGAACGAGTTTGAAGTTACTGACGACGTTTTAATTATGGGCTTTATAATTTCTGCCTGAAGTTGAAGATTCAATTCTATTTCATCATTAACTCCAAAAATAATGGCTACATTAAAAACTGATATTAGAGAAACTTAAATCTGTCGTAATTTAAAATATTCCATAACGGATTCCATAACAATATCGGGTAAGTCGTTCTCAATTTAAAAAAAAAATTTAAAAAAAACTTGCCAGTAAATTTCAAATAATGATGATTTTTGCAGTAAGTCGACTATAGCGGATCATGAAATTATAGTGGTTATTTAAGGGGGAAAAAACTTCGCATTTGTTGCATAGTGTTATCGATGTAGGCTCTCAAATATTTGAAATGCATTCATTCATGCTAAGAATAATTAAGAACTAGCATATTGTATTTTAATTAATTAAATTCACACTGTAATAATTCCAATTTAGTTGTATAATTAAGCCTTCACACGTAAAGAAATTGCACTCTAGCGTATGATTATTGTCATCCAAATTAAGTATTACTTATACGTAATTGTGTATACAGCTTTCTATAAAAGCACTTCATTTAAAATAATTCATTTATTAAATATATTATATATTAATACCATTAAGTACTCTTTATAAAGACTGATTTTAAAGTACATCTTTATTCTTCGAGTAGCAGGATATTGCAAATGTGTTAAATAATATTTAAACTTTATAATTTGCATAATTTTCTTGTATTCATTACCTAAATGTTTTTTATACGGGAAGGTGTGTTCAAAGTTTAGATATGTTTTAGTAAATATGAGGAGTTTCATATGAAAATGAATTAAATCCAATTGTTGAATTTATTTTAGATTTAATTCAATTCAATTTTACATCCTTAAATGTCTAATTACATTATTACTGAATTAGTAATTGTGTGGACATTATGTTTTATTATAACGAAATAATTAAAAAAAGCTGCAAAGTACCATAATATTGACGTTTCTGATATCAATAAATATACATGCATATTATACTAACATATCTTTATACCGGGTGATTTTTAAGAGCTATAGGAAAGTTAAAAAAAAAACATGAAATCTTTATTTGAATCGATAGTACGGTCCATATAATTTAATGTTTGAAGATTATTTCATGCAAATGTTGACCGTGGTATACTCTTTCCAACATTTTGGCCGGTATCTCATGATGAATGCTTCAATGTTGTCTTCCAATGCGTCAATTGAAGCCGGCATGTGTGTATAGACATGAGCTTTAATATATCCCCACAAAAAATTGTCTATAGGCGTTAAATCGCACGATCTAGGCGGCCAACTTACCGGTCCCGAACGTGAAATAAAATGTTCACCGAACTCGCCTCTCGATAAGTCCATTGTTAAGCGTGTTGTGTGGCATGTGGCACCGTCTTGTTGAAACCACATGTCATGCAAGTCAAGCTCTTGCATTTTGGGTAAAAAAAGTTGACTATCATCTCACGCATCATTCGCATCCTCTTTGAATAAGTACGGTCCAATGATGCCATCAGCCCATAAACCGCACCATACTGTGACTTTTTCTGGATGCATTAGTAGCTCTTGCAATGCTTCTGGTTGATCTTCACTCCAAAATCGACAATTCTGCTTATTTACGTACCCATTGAGCCAAAAATGAGCTCCGTCGCTGAACACAAGAAGCGCGCGATGAACTTTCTTAACAGAGCACGCATTTTGATAATAAAATTCAATAATTTGCAAGCTTTGTTCGTTTGTAAAACGATTCGTGGTTAAATTATATACCAAACTGAAGATGTTTGACAGTGAAACAAAACACAAAACGTGCATCAGCTGTTAAAAAATCACCCGATATAAATCGACAAAGGCAAAACAGTAAAGAACACTTTATTCTCTGTTTGCCCAACGACTTGAACTAATAATACACAATTTTAAAGGTATTTTCTGACATAAGTGCACAATATGCTGGATAGTGATTATTCTAAATTTTATGTATTTAACTATTATTAAAAAAGTTAAGATAAATGAAAATATTATATGGACGATGTCGATGTTCTTTAGTTTTGACGCCGATGAATGCCTGATGTATCGTCCATCAAATCATCGATGTTAATATCAATGTTTATGAACCAAATGTACGGACATCACTTGCTTGATTCGGAAAAGGTGGGTAAAAAAGATATGTTCTTATGTGTTACACACACATCGGTAATAACAACAAACAAATGTTTAATGCGTTATTTAATTTTGAGATATAGAATACCTCATACTTAATTATACATACACTAGTATAAATGTATAGTTTTCAATAATTTTACCAAAAAGAAAGTTTTCATAGCCTAAAGCTATAAATATTTATGAGTTTTGAAAGCAGAATGCAACATGTAAATTATACAACTTATTATTACAACTTAATTTGTGTAAAATACATGTAGATTTTGGGTAACTGAAGATGTGTTAATGTGTTCGCTGCTGTGTATAAGTATTTTCTACAGAAATTTCTTAAATAACAATTTTGTATAATTTTTGTAAAATGTATATGCTAATGCTGGTATTAAGAATTTTATGTATGTAAATCGACATTACAGGTGGACAAATAGAAAAGTTTTTAGGTTTTAAAATTAAAAGGGCATGAAGAAGAGGAGACTTTATTAATATAGTTAATACTGTAACACAATTAGTTTAAAGTTATTATGCCTAGAAAATTGTATGCAAATATTTATATAAGAAAATATCCCAGCAAAAACTTACATTGCAAAGTAATGAGTTAAAAAGCTAATATAACGACTCTTCACTACTTATACATTGGTATTTTAACTCATTATTTTAACACGGTGATGTCATTGGAGGCAAGTACTTACCACCCTCGCTTACAAATAGGGAGTTAAATAAGTCATTACCACATTCGCTTACAAATAGGGACATAAATAAGTTATTACTCCGATGTCACCAAAATTACAACTAACATGTCATGACTTTAAAAAAATTTTTTTTTATTATTTTTTTTAAAATTTTTTTTTTTCTATTTTTTCTTATTTTTTTTTACTTTACTTAATGTTTTTTTTTTCTATTTTTTCTTATTTTATTTTACTTCGTTTTATTTTTTATTTTTTTTCTGTCTCTGGCGGGATTCGATCGCGCAACCTCGGTGCTGATAGACTAGCTCACTACCAGCTAGTCTACCGGGGCAGTGTATTTTTTGTATAAAAAAACGATGTTTTTTACTCAATTAAGAGCGTAAATATGAGACTAAATTATTGGTGGCAACTACTTACCACCCTCGCTTACAAATAGGGAGTTAAATAAGCCATTACCACATTCGCTTACAAATAGGGAGTTAAATAAGTCATTACCACATTCGCTTACAAATAGGGACTTAAATAACTTATTACTCCGATGTCAACAAAATTACAACTAACATGTCATGACTATAAAATTTCAGTACAGCATAATTTTTCATATTCAAATTTATTACAAATTGTTTTTTATTTATAATAAAAAAAAAAAAAACATATTGTAAGAACAAATATTTTAAATCAATTTGTATTAGATTTAAAAAAACTTCAACCGTAGATGCATTTTATTACGAATGAATTATAAATTTCGTTAATCAACTCATACACAAGTACTTAGGTATCAGATTATATGTCAGCCATTACCAAACTACTTCTATGTAATGCAGATGGTATGAAGTAGTCATTGAAAAGTAAGTTGTTCAGTACTGGCAAGTCATTACCAAGTTTTTGCTGGGATACTTGTAATTACTAAAATTCAATTCTGCTGATTTATAGTTTTTTACTTCAAATTTACTTCCCAGTAAAAATTTTGCCTACAAAATAATGTGTTGAGTAATCAGAAAAACATAAATGCACTACTTACAACTCTACTGAAAGAACCAATGAATTTTACAAGGGGTATCCCAAAATGAACGCATTCAAAAGTAAGTCATTATTTGTTTACCCACATACATCCAGAAAAAAGTAGTTATATAAGTTGTTAAAGATGTAGCTATAGAAGAAAGCTACTAAATAATGATTGAAAAAAGCTATTCATTTGGAAAAGTAAGCGAAGTTTTTACTGGGTTGATCAACTTTTTTTCATTACTTTATAATCATATAACTTTCTATTCATATACTTTATTTCTCCCAAACATTTGTATAACTAAGTTTGATATAAAACTATTTTCGAAAAAACTTAATTTACATAAATCTTGTTGCCTTTTATTTTTGTTACACTGTTTTTGAATATATTCGTTTCTATTCATGTAAGTAGCTCTATAAGCAAATTTAAGACGAAAATTTTTTGTACCTACCAGTAAAAATAAGGGACAACATTAATTTTATCCATCCGTTAGTAACACATCTGAGATCCCGTGTATGGCATATATGGATCCTCCTTTAATTCCATTTAACTGTCTAGGCTCGCGAAAGGAGATGAGACTTTTAAAAAATAGTTTGCAGGCGAAAAGATTTGTTTGATATTGGCAGTGGCCCAAATTGGTTTAGTTTTTCAATTTGAGCCCATAAGAATTCACTTACTGAAAGGTTTTACTCAGTATTATTCAAGCTGCATATAATGGCAAAAAGTGGTATTAACAGTTTTTATATACACTTCTATGTTGCTTGTATATATCTTCACAGAAAAAACTATGTTTCCAATTCAAACAAAAAATTTGTAGAATCAAACAATTTATTGTCTGAAATCGGTCCTATAAACAAATTCGCATATTCAAACAATTTATTTGCATTTTGTTTATTGTGTAAATTGTGATTGTATTGTTTTACCCACACCACAATAGTGGATAGGCTATTATGCATTTGTGCTGATGTGTGTAACGCCTTTAAATATTGGTCCTAGACCCACCTTTAAGTATACCGATCGACTCAGAATTACTTTTTGAGTCGCACTAACGATGTCCATCCAGCTGGCAGGCTGGCTGGCTGTCCATGTAACCTTGTGCGCAAAGCACAGGCAATTTTGGAGATAAGTTGATAAAATTTGGTACATAGATTCTTATTGGCACAAGGACCAATAAATCGCTGAATCGTAGGACCACGAGGGAAGATAAGGGGAAATTTATTCCTCTCTCAGAAACTATTAAACCGATTTTAATGAAATTTAAAACATATATAGAACCATATTTACATGGACGCAGAAGGTATGCATTTGTTAAAAAATAGGACCACGAGGGGAAATAGGGGCAATTTCTGCCTTAAACCGATATTAATGAAATTTTAAACATATATAGATTTATATCTATATGGACACATAAGCTTTACAGTTTTTCAAAAATAGGACCACAAGGGGAGGAAGGGGGCAATTTCTGCCTCTCACAAACTTTCAGACCGATTTTAATGAAGTTTATAAACATCGATGAATCCCTATTTATATGGACACATGAGCATAATGTGTTTTTAAATACATATGGTTGGGCTTGACCGACTATACTTTCTTACTTGTTTTATATTAGTATTAGTTAATAAAGAGACAAATATTCTCAACAAAAATACAAAATACTCGTCGCTTGATAATCGACGGCTGAATTGTGTACTCTCGTGGACTAAATGAAAGAGCGTAAGAATGCGTGTGAAGAATGTGTGTGAACTAATTTCCACAATTGTGGTATGGGCTGGACACCACAGATTTGGACTATTCTGTAACTTAGGGCTTGTTTGAAATCATATGACGATATTAATCTAGGTTAAAAAGGTTTTGTATAATAGAGCTTACAAGAAAATAGCTGGGAGAAAAAACCTAGTGTAAATACTTTCTTTATACAAGTTAGTTTTGAAAATCATAGGATCATAATAAAAAATAAAAGTTTTGGAGGCACAAAAACGAGATAGAAGATAAAATTTTATATTGTTCCGTTGAAAAAAATTGGCCATATAAATCTGTTATTTTATGTATCTTGCATTTTGCCAACACTGAACTAGCTTCGGCAATGAAATTTAGTGTCAAATCAGTCGATAAGTTCGTTTTAAGGCACTTTGGCACAAAATAGAGCCTACATAAGTATCTATTTTTGATTTCATATTCGTTATATTTCAACTTACTATTTTTCTCTAAACCATATTCGTATCATGTTAATCATAGTAAGTTAAGAAGTAATTATATTTTTATTATGTGAACCATAATAAGTTTAAGAGTAAGAAAAATTTTATAACCAAAATTCCTTTTATTTGTATACCCTCCACCGCAATTAGTTGTGAAGAGGGTATATTAAGTTTGTCATTCCGTGTGAAACTTTTTTATTATTCATCTCAGACCTCATAAAGTATATATATTCTGGGTCCTTGAGTAATTCTAAGTCGATTTAGCCATGTCCGTCTGTCTGTCCGTCTGCCCGTCTTCTGAAAACACGTTCACTTTCGTAAAACTCAAAAGAACTAAACAAACTGGGTGTCAAATTGCTTGTTGTTATCCTAAGCAGTTTGGGATTGAAATTCAGCAAAATCCGTTTAGTAGGATCAGAGCTATCAATCAAAATGTGGAACCACCACCTAAAAAAAATTGTTAATTTTGTTACAAAAACTTACATAAATGGTGGAATAATGCACAGAATGACATAAGATTTTGCAACAATTCGTCCTATTCAACTGGAAATCACGCTGTAAAATTCCGTGAAGATCGGTTTATAATTAACGCTAGGCTCCATATAAACCCTACTTCCCGAAAACAGTTAAGTAAGCCTTAAACCGTAAAAAATAATGCTATCATAACAAAATTTGGTACATCAAAGTTCTATAGGACAAGAAGTAAAACTGTGTAATTTCGTGAAGATCAGTCCATAATTTACCCTAGGCCCCATATAAACCCTACTTCCGGAAAACAGCTTAGTACGCCTAAATCCGTAAAAATAATGCTATCATAACAAAATTTGGTACATCAAAGTTTTATAGGACAAGAAGTAAAACTATGTAATTTCGTGAAGATCGCTCAACAATTTACCCTAGGCCCCATATAAACCCTACTTCCGGAAAACAGTTTAGTACGCCTAAATCCGTAAAAAAATAATGCTATCATAACAAAATATGGTACATCAAAGTTTTATAGGACAAGAAGTAAAACTATGTAATTTTGTGAAGATCGGTCAATAATTTACTCTAGGCCCCATATAAACCCTACTTCCGGAAAACAGCTTAGTACGCCTAAATCCGTAAAAATAATGCTATCATAACAAAATTTGGTACATCAAAGTTTTATAGGACAAGAAGTAAAACTATGTAATTTTGTGAAGATCGCTCAACAATTTACCCTAGGCCCCATATAAACCCTACTTCCGGAAAACAGTTTAGTACGCCTAAATCCGTAAAAAAATAATGCTATCATAACAAAATTTGGAACATAAAAGTTTTATGGGAAAAGAAATGACACTGTGAAATTTGGTAAAGATCGGTGCATAAGTTACCAAAGGCCACATGTAAAGCCCGCTCTGGTAAAAAAATTAAATACGCGGTAAACTTTATTCCAGTTTATCTTCATATGGCCAGAAAAAATGTTATGCAATTTTGTGATATACGGTTCATAATCTACCTTAGATTCCATTTTAGCAGCCTTCTGAAATTCACTGCAAACGCTTTAATTAATTGCACCGCTGCATTGAAATTTATGTTTTTTAATACCAGAAATCGTTCTGCAGAATTTGGGATGATTGGTTCACAGCTTCCCATGGCTTTTATATAATTTGTTCTCCTGAAAATCATTAAAGTTCAGCTTAAACTGATATTCTACTCAAGCTTTTAAAAATTGATTCTGATTGTCGGTCAATAATTTTATATAGGTCTAACCCGCAAAAAATTTCAATGCAGATGTCTGTACAAAATATAATACATATAACAATATTATTTTTCCCAAGAAGCGTTTTCAAGATATACGCAAAAATCCTGTTTTTTTGCAGTTGTTTTAGGTATTTCGAAAAATCTCGAGAACTGTTCTGCTGAAGTGTACAAGATTTAATCGTTTGCATAGATATAACTGTGCCAATCGGATAAAGATTTACTGAGCTACAGGACTTAAAACAGGACTTAAATAAAATAAGATTTTTCTATGTTTTTCAAAATTCACCATTTTAATTCGCTTAAATAAGGCAATAAAAAAATCTTAAAAAATATTTTGTTCCAAACGTAGCAAGAAATGACAAAATATTTATTGAAAACATCCGAATTAAAATTTTCATAAAAATTTTTTTATCAATACTAATATTATATTGGGGGGTGCTTTTAAGCCATGGTAGATAAGGCCATGATGGCATTATTGCTCAATTGAATGGAAGATAAAGTCATAATGGCCTTATTACCCAATCATTGAGAGGTTAGGTCATATTTAAAATTTTGCGAAATGAGATTTACAGCCATATTTTTTTCGCAAATGAGAGATAAAGCCATATTTTTTGGAAAATTCTTATGCATGGTGTAAACATTCTGGCAAAGGGAAAATCCTTAGTTATCATTGAAAAACATTTTTTTATTCTTGTGACGCACGCAGGAAAACTTTATTCAGCGAAGCCACCTGCCGCGTCCTACTGATGAAAAAAACCCCTAACCACGGCCGCAGGCCGTCACGCAGAAAAACTATAGTATGAGAAGCCAGATTTTAATACTTAACTTTAGTAAAAGGGAAAATCATTACCTCTTAATTATAAAAATAAGAAAACCATTAATCAATGTAAAATGGAAAAGTTCTTCAAAACTGAAATGAGAGATAAAGATAAAGCCATTTCCTAATATTACTAATGTGTCCTAAGGCCATGATGGCTTTGCCTACCATTCTAATGAAAAAAAAAATAAAAGGCTTTATCTCTCTTTTGAATGGGAGATAAAGCCATCATGGTCTTACTTCCCATGGTTAAAAAGCACCCCCCCTTTAGGTAGTATGCTTTCACTTTTCGGTATATTTCAAGATACGGGATGACTTCAAAAATTCAAAATTGCAAAGCGTCACTAAAAACGAATGCGTTCACATCACAAATAAAAATAATGCACAAATTTTGCAACCGTTGTCCAGTGAAGACGGTTACCATTCAATAATGAACTAAAGGCATTGCTTTAAAAAAAAGTTGTCTATGAATGCTATGCCTTTCAGTGTTGCATTAGAAGACTAAGGTCATGAAGTCAGCAACTGTCCCCCTTTTGTTGTTTTTATAACTTTTGAAAAGCGTAACTAACTTTGAATATTAAAATATATAAATATTCACTTGAAAACTCTTGAATTGTTTGTGGTCTGTCTACATTATTAAAACAAGTTTCCGAAGAAAGTTGACCAAAATCTTTTTGGAATTTTATAAATTTTATTTTTGATACTTAGCCAGAAGTGTCAATAAGCCATGGACTAGAAACTAGAAACGTATTTTATTTTACGAGTTTTGTAAAATTAACTAAATTTGGTAAGGACATGGAGGAGTTTTTTGCATTCGATAAAGCAGTTGAATAGAGGGATTCATTTGATCATAGGACAGATTGCTATATCTGCATGACCAAAGTGCACAGTGGAAAAAATGGCTATGTTATTTCACCAGATATAAGTCAATTGATCTCCATTGCCAAAGCGAAAACCTCCAGCATAATAAGTATACGACCATGAAACTATGATTCAAAGTGCACTTAAAAATTTTCATCGTCAAAAGACAAGTTCAAGTCAGAAAGATGGGACTCGGATACAGAGACACGTTTTTTTAATATCGCAATCGCTCCAACACATATGAAATTCTTTTCAGAAAGTAGTAAGTAGGTTTTTTAGGAAACAACAGAAGCCATAAGGATAGTCACCTAATTCCAAATATAATGGAAGACTTTAATGCCATATGTGTATATCAAATAAATAAAAAAAAAAAAAACAGTATTATTTTAAGTCTAAATGGGTTTCCTGTAATTACAGGAGCACCCATGTCATTGAAAGTGCATTTTCTTGAACATTTTTTTATATGTACTCATTTCATTGTAACAGACAAGGCGAAAGATTTTACCGTGGAATTGCAGTAATGGAAAAGCGTTGTCAGCGCCATTGTGATAATACTGCTGGATGCAAGTTCGTGAAACATCATCGGAACATAAAAAGATATACCGAAGAGGAAAAATATAACATTTTTGACTTAAAATAGAATTATGTAAACAAGATAAAATGTCTCTTAACGCTTCATTCATATCCAATCAACACAACCAAGAAACAAGAGTTTTTTTTTATTGAAAATTTAAATTTTGATGTTTTTGCTCATTACGTTGCAAATTTTTTTGTCCGATGATAACAATATAGATATTGGCTCAAAGAGGAAACAGTTATCCTTATAACAGTGTAAAATTTGCCTTATTACATAATCAATTCTCAAGATTTTTGGAAACAGCCTTAAGAAATGCAAAAAACTGGTTTTTCGCGTATATTTCGAAAATGATTCTTAAGAAAAATAAATCAATGCCATATTCGTCTGATTTATCTTAGAAAAGTTTACAATTTGTGAATCAGTGCAGTCCAATTCCCTGGTATGAAACATCATCAAAGACTATAAAGTATATATATCTATATCCAGGGTATTTGAATAATTCCAAGTCGATTGAGATGTGCCTGTCTTGTCTATCTGTGCGCATGCTAAACATACGCTCCGAACGACTTAACAGAAAACAATGGCTTAAGTATCAAACTCTTTCCAGTTAAGCCAGGAAGTTGGGGATGGATAAATCTATTGTGGTTACTAAGTATTTATTACATAAAACCAATATTAATAAATCTTTTAATATTGTTCTGCGATGTACCTACTGAAATGTATTTAGTACAAAAAAAAAAGGCTTTTGCTAAAGATTCTTAGTGGAGGGTATCAAAGATTCGCCATAGTCGATTAAAGCATTCTTGCATAATTAAATTTTCTTTTTAGTCAAAGAAATAATGCGGTGTGTGTAGAAGTTATGTATCATGAAACTTTTATTAACACACTTTAGGGAAACGCTTCAAACTTTGCTCACGCAAGAAACAAGAAATTCTTGAAAATTTTTTTTTTTTTCAAATTATAAACTATTTTTGCCTCAACAACCTCCCAAATTTAAGTAGCACATTTACCCCATCTTTTACATACTTTATGTTATAATGAAGTATGTGTATGAGAAAAATATTCAACTAAGTAAATAAGGAACAATTTACCATAGAAAAGGAGAAACTTCTAGGATTCCTTGTGTTGTTAATTTATTTTTGCCTGTTATTTTAATAATAAATTGTTATGAATTTTATAAGTTCTTCGTATTTTTTTTTTTTTTTTTTTTTTTTGGTGTTGTTGCCAACTTTAGATTTAATTACACTTAATAACAAGTTTAAAGAACATACATGTTTATTATAGCTATTGAGTCCGGGGAGTACTTTATTATGTTTATGTACGAGGGAAGTACGTTTGCGATTTTTTTTCCATTATCGAAAAATATTATCGCCTCAATGAAATTTGTTTGGGATATACTAAGTATTTACTAGGGTATTCATTTAATCGACCTTTTGCTTTAATCGGTTAATCGCTCGATTAATTAACCGAGGTTTTGGTTTAATCGGTTTATAATCGGTTAATTTTGTTTTTAATCGGTTAACCGATTAATAAAGTTTTTTTTATAAATTAAGTAATTTCAGTATATAAAAATGCATTAATTGCTTATTTCTTGGAGTTTATAAGTAAATACGAAAAAAATAACATAGGTAACAAACGTCACAATTCTTGAACTAAAACGAGCAAGTAAAAAAAAAACCATTCACAAATATGTATGTAATATGCATTTTTTAATTAATGCACAAGGTGTGGTATCAAGTCATATCGTCATAATATCCTAAATAAAATTTAAGATTGTTTAAAGTAAATATTGTTGTGTTTCAATCGTCATAATATCCTAAATAAAATTTAAGATTGTTTAAAGTAAATATTGTTGTGTTTCAAACAAAATAAAAATTGTAATGCTGTGTTCATTGATTCGTCATGACTGTATAGAAGAAATCTAAATTATAAGCGGTATCTTACAACAGTCATATTGTTGGCTTAATATGCAAACCTGCTAACTCACTTTCAGCGCATTTTACAGGAGAGAAAAATAAACTTTTCATTTTTCCTATTTGAAGCTTGATAGAAAATAACATTACAGTCAGTTTTACACACTTAAAGACTTAAATGGAAGAAAAACTACATGCTGGTCGACGAGGCGTATCTTTTTTACCACACGGCATCAAAATCTCAATTTACATAAAAAGTGGATTTAGCCGGTTTGCATATTAAGCCGACGATATATATTCCTGTAATTATTTTAAGACATAAGGCTTTATATTTACTACCATGTGAATCCCCCAAATATTTACATATGTATACAAAATAAAACTGCAATAATTTTATTAGTTATTTCAATAGTTAAAGGACATCTTATAAAATAATCTTTTAGAAAAGTAATTTGGTTTAAATGTTTAGGATTAAAGCGATTCTTTTCTTTAGTTTTGGCAAAAGTTGACTTGGAAAAAATTCTTTCACTTATCATAGATGAATATCTAATTTCTTAGTCCTTTTCCAGGATTATGCCATTAGAGTTGTTTAAAATTTAATTTAAAAACTAACACTTCTTATTGTTTCGGTTAATTCTGTTAAAAGACTGATATGAGAATATATGAGAAAAAACAAATAACTAAACACATACATATAAAAAGTACGTGAAACAAAAAAAAGGTGTTGGCAATCAAATATTTAACCCACTTTTCGCCACATTCCTGTTGATCGATGATGAAGATAAAAAAGCATTGTAATTTTAGTCTTTAGTCGGTGGGAAATGGGTTAAAATGAAGATCACTGAACACTTTTTTTGTTTGTATGAAAAAATATGTTCTAAACAAAGAAATAACAAATACAAAAAAATTATGTTATAATACTACAAAGTATTGAGAGTTTTGTTACTTCGGTTAATCGGTTAATCGACTGAAATTAATCGGTTTAATCGTTAATCGAAAAAAGCTAATTTGAAATTAACCGAGTAATTAATCGGTTCACCGGTTGACGGTTAACCGAATGAATACCCTAGTATTTACCCCTTTTCTTAATAAAAAAAAAAACAGATTTATTAAAGGTTTATTTAATAAATTTTCATAGAAAATTCGATTTTAATATTTTATAAACCTGTTTTATTTTTTATGAATAAGTCCGTTAATAATAATTCTCGAGTAACACTTAAGTATTGTATTACTTTCTTTTGTAAATATTAATAAAAATATCGGCGGCATGAAATAACTCCCCAAAAAAATAATGAAATAACCCCCCGAAAATTTGTACAGAGAACAACAAAAATGATTTTTGGGGGGTTATTTCATTTTGTTTGGGGTGTTATTTCATTTTTTTAATTGGGGTATTATTTCATATGAAATTAAACCCCAAAAAGTCGTTATGAAATAAAGCCCCAATATATTTTTTGGGGGATTATTTCATTTTCAAATTTATAATGAAAACGTTTTTGGGAGCAAGGATTTATCCACTTTGGTATACAGAACACCGGTTTCGACAAAAAGAAACTGCCCTGTATAGACGGCCTTCGGCCGGGCGCAATGGTTTTCTTCTATATGGTATACCAAACACCGGCTTCGCTAACTAAAGCTTCTCGGAGTAGCCGGCTCGAGTCGGTTTTTGTATACTATAGAGAAGAAAATCCTGGCGCTATGCAGAGAAGCTTTAGCTAGCGAAGCCGGTGTTTGTTATACCATAGAGGAAAAAGTCATTGCGCCCGGCCGAAGGCCGGCTATGCGGAAAAGCCTTAGTTGGCGAAGCTTGTGTTTGTTATTTCATACCATTATATATAACGAGTGATTCTTTAAAACAAAACCGTATAATTAATTGTATTACATATATTGGGCCTTTATTTCATTTCAGAAATTGGGGTTTTATTTCATATGAAATAAGCCCCCAAAAATTAGGGAATTATTTCATTTATGTTTGGGACGTTATTTCATTACGTTGGGGGCTAATTTCATTTTCAAAAATGAGGCTTTATTGCATATGAAATAAGGCCCCACGCTTTAAGGGTTACTTCATTATTTTTTTGGGGGGTTATATTTTGGGGGGTTATTTCATGCCGCCAAAAATATCTATTTAATAAATAAATAAAAATTCTTTAGTATGCATTAAATCTTAAAAAATTTCAATATCTATAAAAAAGCTTAGAAACAAAAATGTATCTTCGTGAAGGACCTGCTAACTTAAAAATACCCATTTGTACCAAAACCATAAATTTTAAGTACCAAAAATTCTTTGTATTTAAGTCAATATCAGATTATTGCATCTCTTGGTAACAAACAGTTATCGTTAGATCATTTTAAGTAAAGAAACAAGAAGAGATAATGGATTTTGCAGAACTTTTTGATCCACCATCGTTTATAAACAATATATTATGCCAGGTGTATAGAGTTTTTCTTTTCCCTGACTTTTTAATTTCCCGGGAAAGCGGGATTTATTTTTCAATTTCCCGGAATCCCGGGAATTCCCGCTCAATACAAATCGTTACAAAATATTATTTAATTTAATTTATTTTAACCAGCGGTCATCACAAAGAGAGACATTAAAAAATGTGTATGTAGAGGTGAGTGCAAACAGAGGAAAATAAATTTACTCGTTTGAGACATTTACTATGTGTTTTGTTCTTGTTTTTTAAAATGATGGCTTTTTACAATTGTTTCGTTAGCCTTCGTGTTGTGTGTGAGTGAAATTCACGAAAAGTGCTCGGCCCCCGGGGGCATAGCGTGATGATCGCTGATTTTAACAAATAACATTTTCTGCGATCAATTAAATAAGTTTATAAATCAGAGAACGGATTTGTGCGATTGCAAAAAAATCGCAGTAAATGAACACCAACAAATACACTCGCTCGCGGTCATACAATCAAACTTGCGCAACCGCAAACATTCGCTGCTGGTTTGCAGTCATTCGTTTAGTTTCGTTTGGCAAAGAAAGAAAAATACAAACAAAAATGCCAGAAATCAAGCAATTATTACTAATGTAGGCATTCAGCAGTTACTATGTAGTACAAGAAAAAAAAATTGAAATGAAACTAAGCGCACATACGTAGGTACAAACAATTTCCATAGAAACAGAAGACTTTTTTTTATCATCTTAAAAAGTACAGTAGTTCTGTATGTACATGTATTCTTGTTATTGTTGTTATTATTGTTGTTAATTTTAACAAAGCGTCTCATCGAGTGGTTTATTGTTGTTAATGTTAACAAAGCGACTCATCGAAAAGTATAAGAATGTGTGCCTTCTGACTTTACACAGATAAGTTATATTGCGTGCGCAACAAAAATGCAAAAAAAGCACTTTTAATAAAAAACGCACACATGCAAAATCAAATGTGTACGAACGATGTAAAAATTACCAACGTTGAACTTTGTTTTGCAGGCAAAGAGTGAATGTAAATTTGAGCGTATGAATAAATCAAGAAAAATAGTGATTTTGCAATTCTCTGTTATAAATGCTTTCTTTTTTTCAATATGAAATAGCATTTGGAATAATAAAAACTTCCGACCTGTAGGGTTAAGGAATAAAAACTTAAAAAATTATAACCGCAGAGAACTGATGGTTATATTAAATTCGGTATAAATTTCCAAAAGTCACCTTTAAAGTTTTAAATTGTTCTCCTTTAAAACCAACAATCAAAGCCAAAAGCATTTGTATAAACTCGAAACAGTTAAATTATTTTAACAAATTGTTACAAAATATTTCTTTTAAAATTGGATTTAAGTTTCGAATAAGTATTTACAGAATCGTTTGAAGGCCTATTTCTTATTTGTATCAAGAAGATATCAATGAGAAAACACGTTTAATTTCTAAGGATGGTCGCCTTTATGGTCAAAGAAACATCATATAATCTCTAAACCAGTGAAAACCAAGCCCCGAACGCACGCACACAAAGGTATTATGTACTTGGGTGCGGTCGCAGAGACTGATGATAGCCTGATGTTTTGAAACGAACAAAGTTGTTGTATACATGTGAATTGCCGACCGTGTCTGTGTGAAAACTACAATTATTGACTTACTCGCAAGCCTATGGAGTGGTTATCACTGCTCTAAACACTTCAGTTGCCTTAGCACTTTCTGCAAAACTTGTAATTTCTTTAAAAAAAAATTATTTTCTTCGAATCGAATTAGCGTTTTTTTAATTAAAAACTTTTGTCATCATTTTTTACAGAATCAAATCCGAAAAATCTTTGATGCTCTGCATATAAAATCATTAAATTTTGTGAAGCAAATAAATATGGGGTTTTAAACAAATGAAAAATTCTGTACATTTTAACTATTCTTCTTTCGAAATTTCAGTGCAGTAAACATCTCTTTGGCGTTTTGCAAAAAGGTCTTAAGTCAGATACTGTAGTTTTCTATTATGTTAAATTAAAACATATTTATTTTATATATTTCATAGACTTTTTCCTAAGAGCATATGATAACCAAACAAAAGCGAAAAAAAATTTAATTAAAGTCGATTAAAAACTCAAAAATTTTTTTTTTATGTAGGACTTTTTGCCTAACGGCTTAGATCTATTTCATGACACAACTTATTCTCAATTATACATATCAGCAGTAAAGTTGCCATAATAAAATAAAAAAAAATTCCACCACAAATTTTCCGGGATTTTTTTCCCGAAAAAAGTGCGGGATCAAAAATCCCGTATGGAAAACACTACATGTGCATAATTTAATTATACAGTAGATAATTTTGTCAAGAAAAGTTATTCCATTCAATCTTGTTTACGAAAAGTTTTAAAATAACGAGGGCTTATATTAAAAGAAAAAAGGTTTTGAAGCCAAACCGTTAAGTGTTAAGTCATATATACAAGATATCAATTTCCAACAAGAGAGCATTTTTTATATACATTTTTTGATTGAACTATCCTTACAGCTGTACCTTAACAAGAGCGAAAGGCGGAACGTTTTCTTCCGCTTAGCTTTTACGCTGATATGACATACCTAAACAAGAGCGTCAACGCTGTGCCACAAGCAGTAGTGTTAACTTTCTTGTTTAATAAAACCCACATACTAGAAATAAAAAGAAGAGAAATAACCGCTAGATTGACAAAAAATAGCTAAATTGCCGTTAGTTATTAACAATAGCGGCCAACTTCACGTTGTAAAGCGTTGACGCCGCGCTTCATACAAATTGTATGGGCATGACAATTTTTGACAGCTAGAAAACGATTTCCGCTCTTGTTTAGGTATGGCTGTTAGTTTGTTGTATCTGTGTAGTTCACAGTTGCAACAGTGTTGCCAAAAATAACTGAAAAATTGTAGATGAGAGATAATTTGCTATCTATATATCTGTGGCCGTATGGAAAAACTAGTCAACTCCACTTTTTACGAAAATTGCGATTACACCAAAAATAGAAAGCGTGTTTCATTTACTATCAATCTGTGGTCAAATCCAAACCAGAGATCAGCAATGAGTTGTGAAAAAATGAGTAGAGCTAAATCATGACTCATAAATTCTTGCACTTATACGCACCCATACTTATTCCAATGTTATTCAAACTCATATTCACTCAAAAGTTTCATTTTATTCATCGTACTCATACTTAGCAACATTTGTTGTTTTTGATTTAGAATCTACTCAAGTCAATGTGTATAGGCGAAGCAAAATGCGAGGCTGCCAGATTTGTCCCCGAAATAGCAAAGTAACGATTTGGCAATTACAGTTTACTAAAGTTACATGTATGGAGTGGACGATTTTTCGGCAAATTTATCTGGCAGCGCTGATTATTAAGTTGTGTGTTTTCTCTGTTGTGTTGAAACGGTAAATGGATGAGCTTAATGATTTGAATCATTGTGAGTATTTTAAGTATTTTCTTGAAATTATAAATCAAGATGAGTATGCGTATAATGTCGACGTCGCACTCATAAATATTTCTCTTGTGAGTATGAGTGAATCAGAGTAGTTAAGTTGAAATGATTTTTACGCACTTATACTTACAATTGCACGAGTCTGTATGAGTAGCAAAAAAACGATTTATTGCTGATCTCTGATCCAAACTTTAATATAGTTTCTCATTTAAAAGTTATTTGAAAAACAAAAATCAGAAAAATACCAATTTTTATGTAAAAACTAAATATGTAACTCCATACATTTTTTAAAAAAACAAGTTAACTCCATTGTGTCTTAAAAAAAGGAAAAATTAGAAGTCGAAAACGAATTTATTGTGAAAACAAAGAGAGAAAGAGCAAAATATAACAAATTCGGGTCACAAGCTCTTTGGGTCAAAATGTAAAAATTGCAACTCCCGAGAATTTAAACAACATTATATGCATTCTTTATAAACGTTAATCCACATTCTACGAATGGGTAAATCTTTTAATTAAGTTAATACATTAAAACAGACAAAAACTCACTTATCTATATAAATAAAATTGTAACGTTACTGACAGATTCATCATCGCACAGCCTGAAGCTTAAAACCTGAAATTTGGACAGGACAACCTCCTCTCTCCCCAAATCGATCCACTAAAATGGGATATTTTAGAATTCTAATGTTTAGGGGGAAAAAAGGGTTAAATAACTAAAAAAAATAAACGGGCAGGTGTCTGGTACTTCTTGAAAATCGGTCCTTTTTGGTGGCAACGCTTGAAACCTGTATTTTGGAACTTTTTTGTCACCCCATCTATCTTTTAAACCAATAAACATAGAAATAAAGTTTATATCACATTCGAAACTTATCTAAAACGTCCAAATACGAATTCGGTACTTTTTCGAAATTCGAACGTTAAGTTTTGGGCTCCCAAAAAATAGTACCAAAAAGGAGGAAATACGAAAAACTGAATTCCTTTTTTATCTTTTTGTTTTAAAACTGGTACTTTCTTTAATTATAGTTAATATTTTACACAGAAACAAAAAATTCAACATGCCACATCCTAAATGAATAAGATCCTGTTAGTGAATTTTTTGGTACTTTTTTGTTCTTTTACTGGTATTTTTTGAATTTCCGTTAGTTTTGGAACTAAAAACATGCAAAGTCCTCACCCTGAAGGAAACATGGGTGCAAGTGTCTCCAAGTCACCAGTATTGTCGACTATAATGGTGACATTGTCAACGAAGTGTCTACACTACATTACATTAGCCACTTTATTTGGCTTTAATACGAAAAAGTTTTTATCAATAACAACTGAGAAGTACTATTCCTATAAAAGTTGAAGAAACAAAAAAAAAAGATTGTTATGATTTCGTATACTTACAAAAAGTGTATACTACTTTTACTCAAATCTACTAGCGATTCTCTGGTTCCAATGTCTACACATGTTCCCAAAGGAACTACCTAGTCAGTACCTAGTCAGTAGTACCAACGTGAGTACTAGATTTCCAATGACACGCATATGTTAAATGTCTATTGTAAATAACATTGCCTGGGGTATAATAAGTCACTAGTACTGGTGACTGTGTCAATACTGAATCAGTACAGATTCACTAGTGACATTTCCTGCAGGGCAGTGAATGAGACTATGTAAGAGGTATCTTTTTGGTACTTTTTTGTTCTTTAACTGGTACTTTTTAAATATTTGTAAATATTGCACCTATAAACATAAAATTTAACATGCAATGGCATAAGCGGATGAGAATAACTTTTTGGTACTTTTTGGTTTTGCATCTGGTAATTTTTTAATCTAGAAAAATAAACTTTGGCATATAAATACATATGTACACGAAAGAAAGGGAGACGCTCACGAAGTAACGAATTAACGTAGTTTTTGATATATGAAAGAAATATTTTTTTTTTTAAATGCTGGTTAACTAAATTTTTTCGTAAAAAAAAACCGGTAAATTAAATTGCTGAGTAAAGTAGTTAATGTTTTTCCACAAATCATTACTTAAGTTGCCTTAACTCCGTACAATTTTAAAATAAATTGAAAACAAAATTTTTTTCGGAAAAACTAGATAACTCCATTTTTCGAAAAAACAAGACAACTGACATTGATTTTCGGTTTTAATGCCCAAAAATCAGTTAAATGGTACCAGAAATCTTTAACATAATTTTAAATTATGTTTTGTTTAATGCGCATGCATAATAACATAAATTCATATGAAATAATTAGCGAAATATGTTTAAAACTTGAAGTGTGTTTTTCTCGTGTTTTCAAAAAGTGGAGTTAACTAGTTTTTCCATACGGCCACAGATATATAAAAATGAAAAATGTTTGTTTGTTTGTCTGTATGTTGGCTTATAGACTCCTAAACTACTAAACCGATTTCGATAGGGGCAGTAGAAGTGGTACCCCCATCGGATGCCAATATTAAATATCGCATATCTTAAGAGCCGCTGCACGCTTTTTGTTGAACTTTTCGAAGTAGGATCTTCTGAACCCCAAAATTGAAATAAAATAGCAGCGGGGGAAGTGGTTCCCCCCATAGGACGCCAATGTTTAATGTCGCATATCTTAAGAACTGTTATAGTGAGAATTTTCAAACTTTGTAGAAGTCACTCTTATTGTATACTACAGTATTGAAAATAAAAATAAAGCGGGTAGGTGCAGGGGGGAAATACCTCCCATAGGATGCATATATAAAATATCACTCAACTGAAGAACTATAAAAGGGAGAGTCTTGAAACGTGGTTAAAGCTACTATTATGGTAAACTATAAATTTCAATATAAAAATGGGCGGGGTTGACAGAGGAGGAGCTATACCCCTCATATATCGAAATATTAATAACAGCCGCTGCACGCATTTTCTTGAACTTTTCGTAGTAGGATCTTTTGAGCCCCAAAATTTAAATAAATTAGCAGCGGGGTAAGTGGTACCCCTCATAGGACGCCAATGTTTAATATTTCATATCTTAAGAAATGTTATAGTGAGAATGTTCAAACTTTGCAGAAGTCACTCTTATGGTATACAACACTTTTGAAAATAAAAATAATGCGGGTAGGCGTAGGGGGAAATTACCTCCCATAGGATACATATATTCAATATCTCTCAACTGAAGAAGTGGCTAAAATAGTGTAGCGAAGCGCACCGGGTTATGCTAGTTTAAAATAAAAATTGTTTAAACAAAAAATATACAGATGTTAATAATTTACTCTAACTTTACTATGAGTCTGTGAAATGTTATGAAGCTACTAAAGGGTGGTTCAACCAAATAATAAATTGCTAATGAAACAAAAAGTTTTCAGACAATTATCTTAATATTTTTTTTTATGATAGCAGGATCTACGACAAATATGTGTGAAACCACAAATCGGCCAAATCGATTGTCCATATTTTCCATGAACCTGAGACATAATTGAGGTTCAATGTCGTTAATGTGCCAAATTATCTCATCCTTTTTCTATTCAATTGTTCTTGGCTTATTGACGTACACTTTTCTTTTAAAAATTCCCAAAGAAATAAGTTAAATGGTGTCAAATTAGATGAATTAACATCGCCAAGGACCAAGAATTGCTAGCTTTTTTTAAGTTCTTAAATGAATATTATATGGTACACCGCAACATAGAATTATTATGACTCTATACTCCAGAATATTATATTTTTATATTTTTATACAAAAGTTTCACACTGAATGACAATAGTGGTGGAGTAAGAGTATAGCTGAACCCACACCAACAAAAGACAAATCGTTCTTGTCTTTTAAGTCAAATACACTCGTTTGATACTAAGCCACCCAAAAATTAAACGTCTTGTCAAGTTTTTGTCTCAAAAGACAACAATGCGGCAATGTTTTATGTCTTTTTTAGTCTGTTTTTTTTTTCTTAATCGGTGTGGGTTACATTATAAGAAATCATGCAGTTATTTGATGCGAGGTTCTTTTCAGTCGGTTTTATCTTACCCTGTGTGGAAATGTTGTTTCAAACCAGATGTATTTTCTGCAACCAATGTATTGTCCCAGGAAGTCAAAAAGACAGTTTTCTGTGTTGCCTTTTGTTGTCGTGTGCTCAGCCTAAGTAAGAAAGTATAGGCCGCCAAGCCATCTACAATCTCATGAATCCTATAATCTTATGAATCGCTCGCTCTTCATCATGTTTACTAAGAAAAGCCACGTCCATGTGATACCCTACACCACAGTATTTACAAACATATTTAGGACCCATGAGCAATCATGGGCTCTTCAATGGTATGAGGTTAAGATTTATATAAAAGTTTTTTGCGTTGCATATTGTTTAGATACGTTTGTCTGTAAGAGATGAGTTTTTCTTAAAGTATTTTAAGTTTTTTCTGGATCTACTCCAGTGATGTCAATTGTGGTTTTATTGATTTATATTAGTATTAGTGAATAAAGAGACAAGTACTCTTAATAAAAATACAAAAATACGTAAGCATCCGCCGCATGTGCACTCATCGCTTGATAATCTACGACTGGATTGTGTACTCTCGTGCACTAAATGAAAGAGCGTAAGAATGCGTGTGAAGAATGTGTGTTAATTAATTTCCACAATTGTGTATGACGCTGGCTTCCATGATCTACTCCCACAAAATTTTAATTCGACATAACAGCTATTAAAGAAGTTATTTTATAGCATTGCCAACATTAATAAGGAAGTAATTTCATTTAAGGCTATTTTCGGGAGTGGTATTTGTATGAGAGCTATGGTAAAATATAACCCTATTTAAAAGAAGTTAAGGAGGATTATTTAGGTTATAATATAATATTTTTGGGTCTGATTTAATCTAAGAACCAACTTAAGAAGAAATTACTTTTGCGAATATGTTAAATTATGAACTGATTGTAACCATTTGAAACAGGCTTCGATTTTGTGTCAATTGTACTTAATTTCATGTATTTCAAATTTCAAAAAATTATGGCCAGAATTGTGACCTATGCCTTGAGCACAACCAGTCAGCCGATAATTCAGAGAGTGAACCCATTTCTTATGTGTTTTATAGAGCCAATATAAGTGTTACAAACATTAGCACAAACGCATAATACCCTGTCGTAGTGTGCTTATTAGAAGTCAGAAGGTTATATAGTGGACCGATTAGAGCCAATTTAAATATCATACTCATTTTATGTAAATAAAGTCTTTAGCCTAAATGATTCCATGTGTCAGCTAAAGCGCCAAAAGTCTTATTCTGGAAACATTTGTATGGAAGCTACTTCAAATAACTGAACGATTTGATGCAATTTAAATAACAGACACTCTTCATAGGAAGAAAATATTAATAAAAAGTTGTTGTTGCTTATTGTATATGGCCTTATTGGGGGCAAAATGCCTTTTAAAAGGAGAATATTCAATGGAGACTAGTTTAAGAAGTGGATCAATTTGGTCAATCATCAGCACACCATATCTTCTATATATAAAATAAATAAAAATATAAAAAAAGTATTCGCGAAAAATTTTGTTTAAGATTATTGTAAAAAAAAGCCTCATCCTGGACCAGATTTTACACTGGCTTATTTTTGCTAACCTGGGGTCTAATCACCGCATACGATATCGAGCAAAATTGATCGAAATTATTTATTTTGGTATCATGAAACTCGATATCGAATGAAATGTATTGAATTTGAAATAATAGCATTCGATATCGAGTTTTCATTCCTCTCATTGCAAGTTTCTGCCAGTAAAGGTAATGAACACACCTCCTAAAAACGTTAGTAAATATTTGTTATTAACATATTATCATATAAAATGAAGAAGGACCTATCACTATTTTTTTTTTTTTTTTTTCTTTTTATTAAATTGTTTTCCAATACAACAAGATTTTTATTAAAGGATTTTTATATAATAATAAATCAATAAAAAATTAAAAAAATTTAAAAATTAATTATACAACACTTAATAAAAATTACAATCAAAAATCAAAGTACAAAAAGTGTTATTATGCGTAATACTTGAAGAGTTCTTTTTTAAAGTGCAGAGCGTTGCTTACAAATTGAATGGACGAAGGTAGCGTGTTCCATAGACGGACAGAATAAACACAAGTGCCAGTACGTGTAGATTGAAATTTCTCAAAGAGGTATGGTGGTTCAGGGGTATATACGAGTTTGTGTAATAGGATCAAGGCTCTGAGAGATATGGTCATATTTTCTCAAATTAAAAACATATCACAGTATAGAGTTATACGTGGATATAAGTTTTTTTAGACTTCGTAAGTCACAGCTGGCATATATTTTGCATCCATATAATAATGTCGGTATTAAATAAGATTTCGCAAGTAGAATTCGAATATTAAGTGGAGTAATAGATTGGGTGTTCCAAAGAGTTAGTAGCTTTGCAAAATTTTTTCCAGCAGCAACATTTATTTGATCAGACCAGGTGAGTGTGCAATTAAAAGTTATACCAAGATTTTTAGCTGTACACACAGTTAAAATATTTTGGTTATCAAGCATTTTAAAAGGTTCTACGGGCCAACTTAAAATTTTTCTTAGTTATCACCAGGGAAACCATAAATATGCAATTGCATGTTTTTCCTTGTGCGACCAATGAAGGCACAAACAATATATTTATCCGTTTTAAAGCCTTTTATGAATTTAAACGAGCATTTTTGCAGCGTATAAGAAAATAATTTTTTTTTTTCGAAATTCTGTTACTCCAATTTTGCCATCTACATTTAATTTTTACTCTCAAATTGTAAGACAAAGCAGGATGTCATTGAGGATAAATGTTTTTCGATGTATATAATATATAGAAATGTAGACCAATCTTTTAGTACACCGATCGACTCAAAGTCACTTTTTAAAGTGATCTAACGATGTCCATCCATACGTCTGGCTTGTTGTCCTGTCCATGTTAACTTTGTGCGCAAAGTACAAGTTCCAATTTTGTAGGTAATTTTATCAAATATGGACGAGGTCTGTGTAAATGGTGAGAATCGGTCTATAATATCACATATTCCCCATTGAAACTTCTTTCCATATAAGACTCTTTGTGTCAGTAAGCCATCATATTACGATGGTATTTAAATTAAGTTCGCCCCAAAAATATTTTAATGCAAACTAAATTATTTTCGAATCGTTGTATCTCTTATAAGAATTTTAACCTAATATGAACTTAAGCGATAATATTTTTAGGTTGGATGAAGTTTCCTGACGATCTGGCCTAAGCAACCAGTGAAATGCGCAAGGGAATAGCTTATCCAATCAACAATAAATTTCAGTGTTTTTATCAATAATAAAAATTGGGAATTAAGCACGAATAACGAATAACACGAATGTTTTTCAAATTTTGTTATTAAATTGTTGAGTATACTTCGCTTACTTTTTCAAAACGAATAGCTTCTTTAACTCATTATTTAGTAGCTTTCTTCTATGACTACATGTATAACAACTTCTATAACTACTTTTTTCTGGATGTATTTAAGTAAAAAAAATAATGACTTGCTTTTAAATGCGTTCATTTTGGGACATGCCTTGTAAAATTCATTGGTTCTTTCAGTAGAATTGTAAATAGTGCCTTCATGTTTTTCTGATTACTCAACACATTATTTTGTAGGCTTAGTTTTTACTGGGTATTTTGTCTTCATATTAAAATTTTTCGATTTTTTAGGGAATATTTTTAACATTTTTCAGGGCATATTTCCAATTTTTACTGCATATTTAATGAGCATAAAACGTGATTTTAGAGCATATTTCTGGTTTCCCTGGTTATCACCAAATATTTGGACTTCTTGGGATTTATTTGCGAGATGTTTTATTTATTATTTTTGAAAACAGTTTGGCTCTGATCTGATATATACGATGACATTAAACGTGTTGATAAGGGGGAGAAATTAAAATTGTTTGCAATTTAAAGCGGAGGATTTTATGGTCCACAGTGTCAAATGCCTTGGAATGGTCCAGCAGAATAAGGAATGAAATATTGCCATCATCGAGTTTACTACGTATTTCTTACGTTAATTAGTGCGGTTTTACATCCTGAATTTCCTTTTTGTAAATAACCCGTTATTATGAACATATTTAATAATTTGCTGATGTAGAAATCGTTCCAACACTTCTGATAAGAATGAAAAAATAGCAATTGGGCGATTTGGTTTTATTTCTTTGATTTTAAGATGGGTATAATTTAAACATATTTCCAGTTTTTGGAAATGTATCTAATATAAGGTACGATTAGCGAAATTATAATCCGTACAAATTTCGGATGGATGTTTTCAAACCCAATAGCATTTGACTTAATAGCAAAACAACTCGATATAACATCTGACTCAATTACGCAATTAAAACTGAAACTATTACCACGAATAGCAGGCCATAGTTCATAATAACTAAATATTTGATGGAACATTAGGTAAAATTTTAAACGACTCATTGATTTAATCCATGTCTATTGCAGTAGCATTAACAGATGTTGGTTTGCCAATACCGATTTCATGTAGAGTTTGCCAATAGCTGATGAAAAACGACTAGAATAATACTCAGATTTTGCACTTTTTATCGTCCTTTTAACTTCTTTTCAAGCATTACAAAACTCAGTATCGAATTCAGTAGTTATCATCATTTAAAAAAAAAATTCTGGAAAGAAAAACAAAACTTTAAAAAAGGCAACTTTTGTGATCATAACAACAATTTTTTGTATACAATCCTGAAAAACAGTTTTTGTTAACACAATAGTTTGCTTTTTATTAAGTTTCTTATCGCTTCTGAAATATTATAAAAAATGATGATATCTCCTTTTGTATTTTATATGATGATATACTTTTTAACATTTCCCTCATTTGTGTTTTCTTTATGCATTATAATTGCTTTCTATGGAAATGCGTTGATTGTGACATCAGAGCTTTAGTTTGAAACACACTTGAGAACTCAAAGACATTCGTATATTTATATAGTTTATGAAAATGTCATCATCAGTTAATAATTCCCAGCGTAATACGATTATGAAGACATTTCGCATTGAACAGTTATTTACACTCCTTGCGATATGATAAGAACTCGTAATTGTCTGTGCTTTATATATTTTTTAGAACTTTTTATTTGATTTTTATGAGAAAAATAAAACATTTTATAAAACAATCAAAAATTTTAAGTTATGAAATATAAATCTGAAACCTCTAAACGGCAAAAGCGAAGAACTTTAAATTTAATATATGAATAGAAGAAGAGTATTTGTTATATATGATGGTATAAAATAAACACATTATTCGGATATTCTCACACACAGAAAAAAATCAATGTAAATTCGTTCAAAACAAGGTTGATTTTACATTTTTCAGTAGTGATTTTGCTTCATTGTTGTTTCATGTTAATTTAACATAATTTTACAATAACTTGCGAACAACATTTTTTTCTTTTAAAATAACTATAATTCATGTTAATTTAACATTGCAGTAAAGTTGGAGCAAAAAGGCAATAATATTGAAATAACAATCCGAATCACGTTGAATGAAAGTTATTAAAAGTTGAATTTCATGTAGAATCAAATTGGTTGGAGTGTGATATAACAGTGTGAAGACAACATATGCATTTATTTAGGAATAATTTAAAACACTTACCCCTGTAACACATGTTTTACTTATTTTGTATCTCCTTTGTTAACAGAAGCATCAGCAGAATGGCCCGATATCGTTTTCGTCATCATTCTACTTTGAAAACTTGATGTACTATTTAACTAAATAATTTTAATTAAAAGAATACGGGAATTGTCTTCTTTTTGTAACATATTTTAAACATGAAAATAAAAAAATTTACATATTTAAGTGTGTATGCATGTTATTTTAAAAAGATAAACTTTTGATTTTAATATAAAACAGGTTTTTATGGATTCAATATTGAACAATGTTATTTTAACAGTGAATAATGTTAAATAAACGTGTTTTAAGGTTATTTTAATATTTTTCATTTAAAATTAATATGAAATAATGATAAATTTAAACAAAGCGCATACTTTTGCAGAAATTTACCATGATTCTCAATCAACATTTCGCCATGTTATTTTAACATTGGTATTTTTTTTCTGTGTGCACTCAGGTAGTGTAACGCCTACACACACAAAACTTTATATCAAAGTACTTTCGCGGAAAAATTCCCAAAATTTACCTAAAATCGGCATAGGAATATTGGTGTTGCTATGAGATTTTTACAAATAAGTATATGTGACAAGATAAAACAAATTTTTCAAGATCGGTTCATATTGAGCCCGCTCTCGAAAAAATCTCTTTTACGTCTTAAATTGTTTCAGCAAATACTGTCGTAAAACTTGGCCCTAGTAAATTTTTTATGATTAGAAACTAGCCAACAAACACGAAGTCAAACCTTTGATATGAAATGATTTTATCATTTGACATCAAACACAATTCTCAAACCTCTTTCAATTGCTTGATCTTAACATTTGAATTCCAATTAATAATGATTTAAATATAAATTTTTATCAAATGTTATTCTCCAAAAAAAAGCACTTTCTTCTCGGGCATACTCTCTCTAGGTTGTGATACCAATGATCTGCGTCAGGGATGGAAAATGCCTTTATAATTTTGTACCTACCACAAAAAAAATGTACTTTTTAGGCCGTGATGGAAGTACCATTTTTTAATATTTATTTAAAACAGCTACCGCCAGCTCATATGCCGAATGGGCAAGCTTTTACAAACGAGCTTTTGTGCTTTCACACCGACACGAGTACAACAAGCAATAACACAACAATGGTTTCTGTTTTTTTTTTTTTTTTTTTTTTTTAAACAACGATGAGCCACATGTACACTAAAAAAATATATTTAATAAAGCTTGGGAATAATTGTTTTTTGTTTATTGAAAACAATGATGGCGTTCCCGTATGCATGGTTTGTGATTGGAAACAAATTCCTGATGAAAAATATCCCAAATTAAATGAAATATGTATATTAATTGTACTCAATGTTTGGTTCCACCTATAACTGCGAAACCTCTTTTTCATATTTAAAAATAATATTAAATAAATACCGCCATAATTTATCGGATACGCATATTTCGGATCTCTTACGTATACATTAAAATTATATCTGAAAAAAATTACTTCAAAGATTTGTCGGTGTATGAACTTTGAAAAAAGAGCTTTTAAAGCTCTCTGACACTAACTCAAGTATCGATGTATACGTTCTTGGCTGTAACTGATTTAAAAACAAACTTAACCAAAATGTGTATAAAAATTAAGAAGTTCATAAAAAATATTACATACCTGAAGAATATTTATCAATAGGATCGTGTTGTTCATTTCGTTCCTTTATTTAAATTTGGTTTTGAAAGAAAAAATATGTTTGACGTTGGCCGACGAATGTGGAATAGATGGAAATTCTGTTACATTTCTTGAATAATCTGGGAACATTTCATTTAACTAATTTTTTATCTGTGATACATTTTTTCGTAAAGCATGTATTTTGATATGAGCCTATACTCCTCTTTCAAACAAAATTCCTCTCAAATGCACCCAACACAGCTTTATTTGCTTCATAAGTACCCAGCACTTTCCAGCATGATTCTTTGCTTTACTTCTACTTGTTTATGACGGACCTGAGGTATAAAAATTATTTTTCGCATACATTGGCATTGCAACTGCAGCAGGCATAATTTTTGTCTTGCCTTCATTTACCAACAGACCTATCCTCAGCGTTTCCTTCTCGATTTATCAATCTAGCTTTCGGCAACGTCAAAGTCGTTCTTATATGCAGGGATGATGTGGAATTTTGTGTTTACTGTGCCAGTTTTATTTTCTTGTGCTTTTTCCAAAATTATCACAGTCAATATATTGCAAAATAAACACGATAAGCTGTCTGTCGCCCTGCCTAAGACCTGTTGTAATAGTTAATGTTTCCGAGCCTTCGCCTTCTATTTTTTCTGAGGATCTAGTAGTTTAAGTAATTTAATACAGGGGTACAAGTTCGATGAAATCTCATACTCAGACAGATTTTGTTTTTCTTTGGCGTGTCAAAGAAGGCTTTATAGTTGATGCAAAAATTGTGTAAAACGCTAATTTGGTAAAATTTTAGGTGGAAAATAAAAATATTTTTTTGTTTAAATATTATCAAGAGGAAATGTCACTATTGAATCTGTACTGATTCACTATTGACACTGTTACCAGTGCTAGTGACTTACTATACCCCAGACAATGGTATTTACTATAGACATTTAAGATGTACGTGTCATTGAGAATCGACTACTGATGTTGGAACTATTGACTAGGTAGTTCTTTTTGGGAACATATGTAGACATTGGAAAAAAGGAATCAGTAGTACATTTTAGTTAATCTAGTCTATACTTTTGTTACGAATATGAATTCATAACAATCTTTTTTTATTATTTCTTTAGCTTTTGTCGGAATTATACTTCTCAGTTGTTATTTATATTATTTTTTTCGAATTAAAGGCAAAGATAGTGGCATACGTATGTGTAGTCTGGACACTGCGTTGACGAAGTCACTAAAATAGTCGTCAAAACTGGTGACTTGGAGACACTTGCACCCAGGATTCCTTCAGGGGTATAATACGTTTGTTCTGATATGTGTTTACCATTAAAATATTGGTTATAGGCCTTTAAGTATACCGGTCGACTCAGCATCACGTTTTGAGTCGATTTAAGGATGTCCTTTCGTCTGGCTGGCTGACAATTTTGAAGATAGTTTAAATATATTTTGCACATACATTTAAATTATCATAAAGATGAAGCCAATAGAAAATGGTGTAAATCCGTCCATAAGTTCACATAACATCCATACAAACTCCTTTCCGAAATAAAATCTTTGTGCCATCTTAATTTCTTGGTACTAAATTTTGGTCCAAAAAAGTATTTTATCATTCCACAATTGATCTCAGCTTCCATAAAGATACCACTCCTGAAAATAACTTAAAATGCCTAAGTGACGATAACTTTTATAATAAATACGTACTTAGTTCTTGAATTGACCATCAGTTCCCTCTCTAAAATCACTTTAAGTCGAAAAAATCTTGTTTGGATATAAGATAATAGATAATATTCAACACAAAGAACTTAAATAATAATCTTAAACTCTTCACATATTTTAATTTTGCCGGTCCCAAATAGGGTAATCTCTTGAAAATTTGTCTATATATATGTACTATATTGGAGCTAATTAAATGGTCAGGCTTGACCGTCATCAGGCTGCTTTTAAAGGGTGGTTAAATTGTAAGGGCCGATGTTGAATGTGAACCACACCTAAACGCCAAGTTTTTTTCCGAATTTTATTTGACATTTCTCTATTTCAGACTTACTCAATTTGAACCATGGAGAGATACACAATCCAACAACGTGTTAAAGTTATCCAGACTTATTATGAAAATGGGCGTTCAAATCAAAATGCATATCGTGCACTTCGTGATTTTGTTGGTCAATTTGATCGTCCAAATGTGCGTACAATCGCAAAAATCGTGGAAAATTTCGAGCAAACCGGGTCTGTAGAAGATGTGAGAACACCAGTGCATGCTCGTACAGCTCGTACTGCAGAAAATATTGCTGCTGTTCGCGATAGTGTGGCTGAAGAGCCGTCCACCTCAACTCGTCGTCGTGCCCAACAATTGCACCTCTCACGCTCGTCGTTGATGGACATTATGCATAAAGACTTGCATTTACACGCTTACAAGGTGCAATTGGCTCAAGAACTAAAGCCTCTTGACCATTCCAAACGTCGTGAATGGGCAGAATGGTGGATTCGTCAATAAACAGAATTGCCGCATTTGGGCGAATGAGAATCCAAGAGTGATTGTCGAAAAACCAATGCACCCACAAAGAGTGACTGTTTGGTGCGGTTTATGGGCCGGTCAGGCAGTTACTGTGAATGGTTTTCGCTATCGTGAGATGATAACGAACTTTTTATGGCCCGAATTGGAAGATATGGATGTGGACGATATTTTGGCCGATATTTTGTTCCATACATAATTGAGTAATACCAATATATCATAATAAAATAATATTACAATAATTTCCTAAATAGTTTGTGTTTTATTCAAAATCAACATCGGCCCTTGAAATTTAAGTATAAAATAATATTCGCAGTATATCGGGTGTTTTATTCATGGTTCGAGGAGTGTAGGTGCAATCAAAAATAATAGTCTTAAGTATATTTTGAGTGCCATTCGTTCACTTTTCAGTAAATAATTTCGCATATTCAACATCTTAAATTCTCAAAAGTATTATGGTATAAACTATTGAAATGACATGTAAATACAAATTTTCCATACTTATAGAATATTAAATAAAAAAAGCTTTACCACAATTTTTTACAAACGATTCTGAAAGTATTTTATTTATGCCTTCACAGGCAGTAGCATTTGCAAAAACTAAAAACTTGCCTTCAAATCTAATAAAAAGAATTTAAGCTCATACTTTTTGCATTGTTCAATGTTTTTATTGTAAATCATTCTGATATTCGAGGAATTTATTGCTTATAGGAATAATATTCCTTTTTTTATAGATTTTAAACTTTTTAATACGAAATACTACAAAAAACTTTTTGCAGTATTCAATAAAACTTGTCTTTGGGATTGTGTGCTTCTGCTATTGAAATAAACATACATAAGATTAACACAATGATAACTTTAATAATTGAAGCACAGCCGCGAAAAACGTTGTAAACGCCACATTTTGCAAAAACTGTTTTTTTGCAGATAAACGTTGACTTTACTCTCTTACACAGTTTAAACATCAAATCAACCAAAACTATGCACCTTAACGCCTTCAAAATGGCGTACAAAGTGTCAGCCAGTGGAAGAACATTGCAAGTTACTAACATAATGATGAAACCGAAATGGTTTTGCAGTGCGGAATAATGTTTTAAAAGCCTTTTGCATTAAAGTTTTTATTATCACTATTTTAAATAATAGAAAAAAAAAATTTTTTAAACAAATAATGCTGCTTGTCAAAAAACGTTTTTTTGATCTCCTGAAAAATTATTATTTTGTAACTTAAAACGTTATTTGCGGCTGTGCTTCAATTGAAGAGTTTTTCTTAAAACAAACTATAATATTTTCTTGAAACTTTAAAAATTTCTGTCTTTGTCTTATAGTACGTTTAAGTGAAGTCTAATGAAAAACTTTTAATTAAATTAATAAACAATACAAGCATAAGTGTTGAAGAGTAAAGCGAAGATAAAATCTCAACATAAACATCGTTTATAAACTTGGAAATAATAAGTTCGCTTAAGAAAACAAATACAAATTTATTAATAATAATTATGCGAAATTTTTATAGAATGTAAGTTTAGTCCTTGATATTATGACATCATATGCATTTGTTCAAGCGTGCTTTTAATACTATGCAGCATTATGCCATACTTAGAGTGCTAGAATATATGGGATATTTTAGGGAATACCCCAGTAGCAGGACACCTTTTTCTCTAACCAAAATAAGGAACAAGCAAGCAGTCATATTTTATCAGGAAATATGTAAGAAAAGTACGCATTCTATCGCCCTGTTTTACAAGCGTCGCGACGGCGCACAGTGGGAAATTTTACGAGAAGGCGGTCAAAATTCTATAACTTTTGACTGGATCGGTATTTTTTATGCGATTTTTTTTTTTTGCTCGATAGGTGCGATGTTAGGCTTTAATTAGCGCTATAAAACGTAAAATTCGACTGATAGGAGCAAAAGTTATGGGGAGTTCAAAATGCATTTTCATTTCTTTGTTGAGTTTCGGTGTAAAAGTTGAATATTTCAAATATGATTTTTTTATAATTTATCATTATTTCTCTTGTATTTTACAACTGATACTTATTTTATTATTGTCGAACTTAGATCCTGTCAGAAAATGCGAATATTTGGCCCCTGTCAATTTTTTGGTCCGAATATTCACAGGGGCCAAAGGTTGGCTTTTTTTGGGACGAGACGAGTTGTTATAAGGATAAAACTGAAAAGGAATATTTTGAAAAATGCCCAAATAGCATTCTTGGCTATCGATAACATTTTAGGTAATTCAACTTTTATTTTTGGTTTGAGATGTATGTGTATTTTATTTTTATATATTTATACAAATATATGTATACTTAAATCAAAAACCTATTATAATCTATGAACAATTTTAAATAAAACAATATTAGTAAAAATTTCTTCTAAATAGCTTTGGGTTTCATTTTCCAGAAGTTGTTTAGCTTCTTCCTCTAATGCGATTGAGGTTGATTTCCATTTTTGTCGAATACTGGAAATATATGGATCTGATGTGCACAACAAAATATAAGATCTTCATTAGTACAACATCTGGACATTTTTCTTGTGTTATGCTCGCGGAAGAATCTGTAGTCTTTGTTTCTTTTTTCTTGCGCTTCTTCAGATAGATCTCCAATTGGTAGCATATTGTGTTGAACTATTTGTTCCCCGTGGTATAAAATTTTATGAACTGTGGTTGGCATATGTCTCCAAGAGTATTTTTTGTTATAAAGAATTGCTGTTTCATTTGCATACTGGCCAAATCTTTTTGCATTGATCTTTCTGCAGTGTTTCCATCATTTGAATTTCCTTCTCCTTGTTTTGGCTGATCAATTATAAGGCCTAGGTGAAGGTATTTTTCTTGAATTTGTTTTTTTGTTTGCTTCCTTTTTTCCACATTTTCTTTGTTTTTTCTCACTGTTTTGTCTAACGGGCCAAATTCTAAATCATAGCCCAATTTAAGAATATGCTCCATAAAACGAATTCTGGTATGAAGAGGGGACATTCCAAATTCGTATGCTTCATTGAAACTATTGTCTTGTGATGGGGATTGGCTTAATTGACTTGATGTCTTTTTGCATATGGTACAGCTTGACGAAGACTTTGTTTCGGTTAATGCTTGTGCAACTTTTCCATCGATCATTGTAAGGAACATTTGAAAATTAATTTCAATGCATTGGTCATCAAATTTAAATATTGCCGGTTGAAGTTCTTTAATTTGATCTTTTATTTTTCGCACTTCTTCAGTTATGACATCTTTAGTTTCCTTTTTGTAAACAAACTTTATTGGTCTGCAATACTTTGTTGAAGAGGGAATTTCATTTTTCCATACATCCATATCTGTAACTCTACTGGTTGACGGCTCTAAGCCACTATAAGTTTTTCTTAAACGTAATGGAACTAAAGATACCATGAATAAGTTAGCATCAGATGACTTTTCTGCATTACATTGCTTGTATTGTTTCTGACCAGAGCTTCCATCACATCCCCATTTAGAAAATAAAGTGATGCTGCAATTTTTAAGTTTTTTTAAACAGTCAGCATCAAGTGTATTTATTAATCGTTCTGCAGTGTTTTCGAGAAGAGCCTGCAATTTTACTTCTGCTGAACTTGAAGTTACACTAATAGCCGTTTGTGAAGGTAAGCACTCTTTTTTGACAGAAACTAAATCTCGATATGCTGGAAAGATTCCACAATTTTTTTCATTGGTTCGCTTTCTCAGTTCTGTATACTGATTTTTTTGTCAGTTTTAAATCCAAAAATAGTGCAAATGCTTCTTCTGGAGTAAATTTCATTTCTTCAGTTGGTGTAGGCATACTTTTTAAAATCCTCTTTGTGCGTTTAGGGCTCTCTTCCACTATTTTTTCAATTATTGCAATTTTTGTTTTCTTATTTTGCGTTGGTTGAATTTGATGCAGAAAGGAAATCCTTATCATACTATGAGAAATTTCTTCATCGATATTTGCTAGCTTGCGTCTTCGTGATCTTTCACTGCAATTGTCAATTTGTTTTGCGGGCCGACCCACTTTTCCAGTTTCCTTAGCGGTTATTGACAGCTTCTTAAAAATCAGATCATTTGTTAGCCATTTTTCGTTGCGAAAGTAAAACTTTTTCTTGTTTCTAGAACATTTAAGGTACCGTTTTCTTAATGTAAATGAAAAACTTTTAATTTTTATCTTATGTATTTTGATTTCTTGTTCGTTGCATAATTTAAAGAATGGATTATTCATTATGTGTAACACAAAATCTTTTTCATCTTTCTGTTGAAAATATATATCTGCGAGAACTTTATAACTGAACTTAGCCATTGTTTAAACAATAATGAAGGTAAAATTATGAATGCATGCATTTTTATACTCGTGATAGAAGTTTTTTTAAATGATCTTTTGTTACCACTTCTTTGAAACATAAAAACCCTTTTTTAAATACAAATTTAATCTTTTATTAGCATTTTTTTGAAACGTAAAAACCCCTGTTTTCACACTTTTTAAAAGGATAACATACCGGTAATAAATTAACAGGTAACATGTCGGTAATTTTCATGTAAAATATAACTGCGTGCTGTTTTTTTACCATTTACCTGCTCTTCCATTTTTTAAATTAAATTGCAATTTTCAGGTAATTAAACTATGTAGTTTATGTTGCGGCTATTTACTAATGTTGAACCTTTTAACTTACTCAGAAATCTAACGTGTTAGTCTATTTATGTCGCCTATTCGTTTTGCAGCATCCGTTCACCCACAATAAGTTCATAACAATGGCAATACATTTACCTTCTCCAAATTAAATGATAACCTGACGTGCTAGATAATTTATGTGGCCTGAACTGCTTTATTTGTCGAAAATTCTTTAAGACTCATCTTCTTTAATTTCAGTAATGTATACTTGCAGGACTTATTTTTTGAACCGAATATCTTTCCTTGGGTCACAGAAATTGCTGTAGTTCTCAAGGTCGTATCCAGACGTGTGTACAATGGGGTATAGAAATTAAGGTTAGATTCTGGACTACAAGAGACGCGTTTTGACGGGCAGGACTTATGCTCTATAAAGTAGGAAATTTCCGGGAAATTTAGACATTAAAAAAAAAAAAATTAAATAGTTTTAGATTTCGCAGAGTTTAATCCTTTAAACCACGTGTAGCTAATAAAATAAACTAATTCACAAAACTTAATCTGTCAAAAAATCTTAAAAAACAAAAAAGTTATGAGCATTTGAACTTCAAAAATTGACTCAGAAATTCAAAACTATAACCAAATATTGAGAAAGTCCATTTCGGACCACCCTGTTCTCAATGAAATAGTTGAAATAGGGTTGAAATTTTTTGGCTCCCGAGGTTCACTAGTATTTACTTTCACATGAATAAAAAAAATTTAAAATCGGAGAACATAAAAAAAATAATTTTGGCCGCCTTCTCAAAATATGAACAAGTGTGCGGCGGCGTAAATACAACCGTCGGCTTTACCAAAAAATTTAACGTGCGACTTTTATTGTTGTTTGCAAACTTGCTTTGAAACCATTCGTTTATTTTATAAAAATGTTAAAAGCAAACAAATTAAACAATAAAAAAATGTGCCAAGAACGAAATATTATTTTTATTTTTCTTTGCATTTTGCATTTTGAATTGTTTTTTAGTGTTAAAATTTTTTCTCATCCCATTTTTATCTCCGAGTTTATTTGACAGCTCAAAGCTGTTTCAGACACACTTTTTCTGTAAATTGTCGAGTAATTTCCATACTTGTCAGCTAGTACTCGCCAAAAAAAAAGTTACAGACACAGTGTATGGAGAAAAACAGCAGTTTGTTTCAATATTTGGCATTTTTGTTTCATTTCACATATTTTAATAGAAAAGTTTCCCGCCGCGAGAGTTACAAAACATGGGCACAGGTAAGAATTGAAATCTTGCGTAATCTGTAGAAAAATTATATATAAATACGAATATGAATATATACTCTCTCATGCCGATTAAAATGTTTATGTTCACATTTGTTAAACAATACATTAAACCCATACACTTTTGCTAGACTTAAAATATTGGTATACAAATGTGAACTTTATTTTTTTTTTTTTGCATATGACAGTTATTAATTAAAGACATATTAAAGCTTTGTAATAAGCCTAAAGCCATACCAGATAATTTTAAGAAATTTGGAACACATTGGTTTTTTTTTAGAAATTGTGAAAACAATTGAAGCACAGCCGCGAAAAACGTTGTAAACGCCACATTTTGCAAAAACTGTTTTTTTGCAGATAAACGTTGACTTTACTCTCTTACACAGTTTAAACATCAAATCAACCAAAACTATGCACCTTAACGCCTTCAAAATGGCGTACAAAGTGTCAGCCAGTGGAAGGACATTGCAAGTTACTAACATAATGATGAAACCGAAATGGTTTTGCAGTGCGGAATAATGTTTTAAAAGCCTTTTGCATTAAAGTTTTTATTATCACTATATTAAATAATAGAAAAAAAAATTTTTTAAAACAAATAATGCTGCTTGTCAAAAAACGTTTTTTTTTTTGCTCTCCTGAAAAATTATTATTTTGTAACTTAAAACGTTATTCGCGGCTGTGCTTCAATTGTTTTGAATTTGGTTCGTAATATATTACAGATCCGATATAAAGTCCACTTCCAAACAACTTAAAATCTTGATAAATTGATTCAAGGATTCTATTTTCTATTTTCATTTAAAATGTTCTGGTTTTTTTTTATTTCTATTAATATTTTTGTCATGCAACAAGTGCTTTTACTTGTTATACCGGCTTAACAATGTAATATTTTGTTCACTTATTTTTCCTTTAACAATATCTTCTATTTTTACCTTCCCTATTGCTGCTGTTTATTGCATGAACGCCACAAGGATTTTGAAAATTTTATTTTTGTTCTGTTTATCAAATATCTGTTGTAGTATTAGAGAACCAGCGTTCTCTCTTACTGCTAAGACCTTGAAAATAAAATTAAATTTCTCAAGAAATGCAAACATTTAATATTTTTATTTAAAGTTTTCTTTGTTGTTGGAAAAGTATTTTAGTTATAAGATTTAAGACAATTTTAATGGTTAATATTAATAAATTGGCATGAACAAGGAATTTTTGCAACTAAATCGAACACATTTGTGTGTATGAAAATACACACAATTAGTGCGTCAGCCGAAACACGTCATGCATAATGAACGCTGCGATAGGCATAAGTCTATTTCCTAAGTATTAAACACATTGATAACAGCAGGCTACCAACTACAATCTGTCAAAAATAAAACACAAACGTTTAGAAAAAAACGATTATTTTGACACCAACACAGCCGACTTATGATAATTTCTAATTTTGTCATCTATAAAACAGAAATAGTAAGGGCTTTCACGATGAGTAGTGCAAAGTAAGCAAGCGATGCAAATGTGTGCAAAAATATGAACATTTGCACAACACAACAAAAAAATGGTATGATTTGCAATTTGCTTTATTTTACTTCGTTTGCACTAAAAAATCCATGAACATGGAAAATTACTCAGTTGCAAACAAATGTAAACAATAACATTTGACACATTTATGGCTAATAAATCATGGATGGTTTAAAAGCTGATTCAGTTAAACTAAACTTGAATTTATATGTAGTTATAACTCACTAGATGTAAATCAGTCCCCCAAATATGCTGTTTAAAAATAACATGTGGCAGCACTGCGATTATTGTTGTCAAATTGGTATGGTTTGTATTGGTAGTTTAAACGCTGGTTTTGCTGGTTTAATTTCATTTTAAACCTAAAAGAGTGATAAACTTGCATTGATTTATTAGCCCTTAGCGTCATATTGTCTGTTAAGGAAACTTAAAACAGAAGATTTAATTTTAAATATTTAAAAAGAAAAAATTTATTTTAATGCAGATTTTTGACAGTGTTGCCAGAAATTATTTGTGGTGCCAGAATAAATTTTAAGAAAAATAGCACATTTGCACAAAAGAAAAAAAAATGGTATGCACACGATCAATCATAATATGAACTTCAAATTTAAAAATTGCTAATTTGCACAATGATCGATCTTAAAAATATGTTATTTTTTAAAACAGAAAAGTACATCGGTTTAAATAAAGAATACAGAAAAACTCGGCTGAACACTCCTAGTTTTGGAGCCTTACGTCGTAAACGTTTCAGAATTCATAATGAATATCGTTTAAGGTATAAACACCATTACCGATATATTAACCCATTAGGAGCCAATATTATTTTAAAAGCCACTTTATATTCCTTTTTTAAAAAACATGCCGAAAAGTAAATGTTTTATATTAGTTCCCAGAACATTGCAAAATTAAAAAGTTTTAAATGGATTGATAACCCAATTTTACAGAAATGCCTAAAATTTCACTCCTTAAACATTAGAAATTATATAATGTGATTTCTTATGAATGCGCTTCTGATCTATACCACTTCCAATGCAATTTAATGGTTTAATCCATGTAAAACAAACAAACAACAACTACAATTTAGCCAAAAAGGTATTCATAATGAAATAGTAATTGCGTACTTGTAACACTGCTTACTCCTCGTGGCAATATGCACACACATATCAACTAACAACTTTGCAAGTATGTATAAACACTTGTTATGTTTAAAGTTTTCACTCTTCTCGTATTACTGGCACAACTTTGTGTTTTGGCAGCCAAGTTAAATTAATATCTCATATATTCGAATTTATATTTCCATAAATGTATGTGTTTTAGAAATACAATTGTATGTTTGTACTTGTTGGTAATTTCCCAATGAAATATTTCACACATGGGCACACAGATATACGCTTGAAACCAGGCCAGTGCTGCCAGGCAATTTTTCCCCAAAAAAAGTTAACTCATATTGAAAAATCCCTTTAAATGTTAAAGCTAAGATTATAATTTCGTTTCAGTTAATTTAATTTGGCTTAGTTTCAATAGTCGCGAGTCGACTCCTACTTTGCCAGTCTGAATACTATTGTTATTATCAAACAAAGTTCTCAGATGGAGAAAATCATAATATGGTTGTGATATCTTAAAGGTAGAAGTACATAACACGCGTTAATTCCTAGACGTTTGTCGTGCGTTTAAAAATGTTAGCGCATGAAAACTGACAAAATACACAACGCGCGTTACAAAATTCATTTCTGTGAGCTGATTTTTATATGTTTACTAATTTGTGCATTGAAAACGGATTTGAAAGTGTATCCAGATTTTATTATTTTATTGAATTAATTCTTTTTATATCAATATTTTATGTTTTTAAAGCTCTTCAATAAGTTTTTCTTTCATGATTCACAAATTTGTTAAATTATTCGTTTTATTGTCAGCTGATTACTTGTCAGAAAATACCGCGTTAAAAAGTTTAAAGTTAACCAACTTTCTGGGGCAAACGCGTCAAAAAATTTTGCATGTAGCTTGTTCTATGAAAATACACTACACCATTTTTCATTGAAAATGAGAAAATTCCAAATGAAAATTTCAATTTGAAATTGAGAAAATTCCAAATGAAATTGAGAATTTCAATTTGAAATTGGGAAAATTCCAATTGAAATTGAGAATATCAATTTGAAATTGAGAAAATTCCAAATGAAATTGAGAATTTCAATTTGAAATTGAGAAAATTCCAAATGAAATTGGGAGTTTAAATTTTAAATTGAAAAAATTACAAATGAAATTGAGAAATTTTAATTTTTCCTTGATAAAATTGAATTATCTATATAATTTTTGTTATATTCATTCAACAAACATACATAACTAACAAGCATCCAAAAAAATTAAACTAAATAAAAATCGTAGTATTATTGACCAACAGGCATCCAGATCCTCGTATTCGTATGTGACAATGCTCAATGCCACAGTCGGCTACAAATTATTTCTGACAACTCTCCAGGTACGCTCCTGCGATTGAGCTTCTATTCACCGATGCTTAACCCCATTGAAATTATTTGGTCAAAAATAAAAAGTACGGTAACAAGAACGATGAATGTACCGAACGTAATTCCCACCCATGTAGGAGAACAGAGGCTTGTCTTTTTAGAACAGATGATTAATGCTTCTAAGACATGTATAACTACTGGAGATTGCAGTAGAGCCATACAACATACTTCATCGTTTTACCAATCTGCTCTGGATCTGGAAGATATGCCTGTTGGCCAATAATACTGCGATTTGTATTTATTTTCATATTTTTCGATCCTTGTTAGTTATGTATGTTTGTTGAATGAATATAATAAAAATTATATAGATAATTCAATTTTAACAATGAAAAACTAAAATTTCTCAATTTCATTTGGAATTTTCTCAATTTCAAATTAAAATTTCCCAATTTCATTTGGAATTTTCTCAATTTCAAATTTAAATTCTCAATTTCATTTGGAATTTTCTCAATATCAAATTGAATTTCTCATTTTCAATTGGAATTTTCTCAATATCAAATTGAAATTCTCAATTTCATTTGGAATTTTCTCAATTTCAAATTTAAATTCTCAAGTTTATTTGGAATTTTCTCAATATCAAATTGAATTTCTCATTTTCAATTGGAATTTTCTCAATATTAAATTGAAATTCTCAATTTCATTTGGAATTTTCTCAATTTCATCTTGAATTTTCTCATTTTAAATGAAAAATGGTTTTTGCATTTTTTTTTTTGTTGTTTTAACGTAGACAAAAAAATATTGCTATTAGAATATGATTCGAGAACTTTTTTTTCTCATACACCAGTGATCCAAGTGTATATGCCTGAAGGTGTTATGATACTTGCTATTTTTTTTTGTATTGGATTTTTTTAGGATTTAGGATCTGCCAAATATTAAAAAATGTTAATATTTCTGCAAACATTGCTTCAAATGTTTGTCCAAACAGCAAACAACGCAATTAACAACACAAAAGGTTTGCACAAACGTAAAATTTTGACATGTTTGCCAAGCCATTTGTGAGGTTTATTATGCCCTTTAGAGTTTGCTAAAAACCGTAACAATGTGAAACCGCGGTTTCGGTTTTAAAATGGTTAAAACCGGCCGGTTTCTGTTCGGTTTTCGGTTTTGAAAATATCAAAGTTAAATTCATACATAAACATATATATTTTTGTTTGCAAGTTTTTTATTTGTTTCAATTCAGGTACTTTTATTCGTCCTTATGTGGAAACCCGGGCCTGGCCAGGCATTTTTTTACTTTTTTTCTAGTTTTTTTATATTTATTATATAATTATTAAGTATATTAGAACGAAACTTTATTGCGCAATTGGCCAGATGAAAATTTTGTGCATATTGTATCCACCTGGGCCAGGTCAGGCCCTTCCCTATAAAATATGTACTGCAGTAAAGAAAATCAAAATGAAACGTTTCAAAAAGCATACACAACACATAAGAATTCTTCCTTTTCTGTTTTTTCGAAAAATTATTTTTCTTTCCCCAACATAATGTTCCTGCTATAGCCATAAAACTCCATACATATCAAATAAGTCCCAGCCTTGCCCAGGGGTTCGTTAGTGGGAGTTTTTATTATAGCCACAAGATACTCCATACAAAATTCAAGTGGCCCTGGTTGTGGCTTATGCCTCACAAATAAGGTGTGTACTTAAGAGTTATAAAGATAACATATGTTCCTCTTAGTACTTATTTTGAATTTTAATAATTTTGAAATAACTTGTCATTGTTGAAGGCTGTTATGTATAAAGTTTTTGTATATTAACCCTGCAAATAAAATCGGACTACCTGATCCATTTTGATAAAATGGACTACTCCATGGACTGGTCCGATGTAATGCAAGCATGGACCATGACATGTCTTCGTTTTTTAACGACATGCTTTCGTTTTTAAACGAAAGTATACCATTAAGTAGTTTTAAAGTGGTCCAAAGGTGGATTATGTGGTCCTCTCCTAGGACATCGTAATGTTAAATAGACCAGGTTTTTTTCATGCGTTTGGGTTACTTTTGGACCAGTCCTGGTCCCTTGTGGACTACTCTTTACACGCGTGTTTGGACTGGTCCTATTATTTGCAGGGAAATACGAGTATGATGTTTAATTTGCAATTTCTTCAAGCAGGTTTTTTGTCGGTAAAACCGCGGTTTCGGTTTCGGTTAAAACCGAACAGCAATCCCTAATTTAACTGATATGGCATAACTGTACTCCACAACGGCCGTCAGGGATGGAAGATAGTATACTAAATTTGTCATTACTTGTCTGACATAAAAATATGTGTATGTATCTAAGATTCCATAAAATATATCCTTGTGAAAATTTTAGCCGATTTTACGATGACGGTATATTTGTCTGTTAAAAAACGTACATTTTTAAAAATTAAAAAAAAAAATGTTTGGTGTCAAATTCTTTGTATTCCCGGCAAAACTATTTGTGTGAATCGCCGAAAATTTCATTATAAGATCTTATATTGAATTGAAGGTTTTGTGTCACATGATTTTCCAAACTAGTGTGTTACTGCTGTATTTATTAAAATATTTTTTTAATTTAATAAAGGCTTACAAAAAAAATTTTCTACGAAAATTTAAGATAATAAAAGTTTGTTAAATTTAATAATCGTTCATCTCTATTTTCTTCTTTTGATTCTGAATCTTGTTAACTTTTCTCCACAGGTCCATAGATGGTTTTTGGCCAAAATATACGGCACATATACGGAGAAATTTGTTTTTTTTTTTTTTGTTCCTGGATTCTCCACATGGTTGTATTCGTTGCTAGCCACGTTTCACTTCCGTATAATAGCGCTTAACGCCATATATGATTAAGTCTCCGAAAACGGGCCCTACTCAATTTCTATAGCACATCTTCCATTATACCTCCATCAGCTGATATCATACATCATAGATAACAGAATGAGTTCACATATTGCATCTTTTGTCCATCAAATAGAAATTCGTCGGGGTTATTGTTCTTAATGCATATTGCCTTGGTTCTCTTGATATTCACTGCAAGCCCAACGGTTTAAGATAAGGATACAAGGTCATCAATTTTGCTCTGCATGTCACTGCGTCTATGAGAGAGTAGACATATATCATCCGCAAGATCGATGTCTTCGAGATGATTATGAAAACTCCAAACTATTCATAGCTTTCTTCTGCATATCAACGCCATGATGTTGATGCAACTGCAAAAAGTTAAGGGAATAGGGGACAGCCCTGTTTCACACACATGTTTGTATGTGAAGATTTCGCTATTCATTTAACAGTGCCGGACTTGTACCGTTGGACATTCGTAGTATATCACCTCTATAATATTTATAATTTTTCCAGGCACACCTTTGCGTCTCACATCTATCCAAATTGGCGTGGATAAGGTAGCTTTGTTATGGCCGAAAATCTACTTGTTCGTCGCGTAGTGAATTTTTGACGCATTGTACCCTAGTGTTTATGGAAATTGCCATTATCTTGTATATCGTAATTGCACTCTACTCACTTGTCAATACTAATTACATGTAAATTGGTGTAAACTACATAAATGAGAGTTCAAGCAGTCCAATTTAATTAGACTTAATTAATATAATTATGACTTTTTGCCTTGACCAAAAAATTTTGTGGGCAAAGGGTGTAGAAAATCATGCTGGATAGACACCCTTTTTGCCTATTTTGCATATAAATCCAGGAGGAAAATTAAGGCAGTCGATACCAATCGAAGACACACCCAATAAAAACTTTGCCTATAAAATAATGTGTTAAGTAATCAGGAAAAATTAAAAATACTACTTCCAATTCTACTGAAAAAAACCAATAAAATGTATGTCATTATTTTTAACCTACATACATACATCTGAAAAATAAGTAGTTATAGAAGTAAACATTTTAAAGAAGACAGCTACTGAAATAATGAGTGAAAGTAGCTATTCATTTTAAAAAAGTAGGCGAAGTTTTTACTGGGCAGTACAATTTAAAAGAAAATTTCGATTGATGTTGAATGCCGTAATTTGTCAACTAGATATAGACCAATAAGTGTGCAATAAATTCCTTTTGAACTTTGTTGAAATAAACAAATTTTTGCATACATTTCTGGGACTTAAAAAAGTCCATTAAAAAAGAAACTGCAAATACTATCAAATCAATTGTCATATTGAATACCAAATTCGTCAATACAATTAATTTTTTAATTGACAAGGCACCAACAACCTAATTTGAAAATATAAAAAGTTCCTTTGTTAATTCAAATTGTTGATATTCAAAAATATTTCTAACAATATAGTTGTAATATTGAATAAAATATTTGTTGCTTTTATACAAATTATATAAAAGTTTTATATACGAGTTTCTCATGTTAACAAAATATTTTGTTAATAATTAGTTGTTTGCCTTTTGCAAGAATGAAATGCATATAAAATTTTTGTTAAATTCATTTTTATTGAAATATATTAAAAACTAAGGGCTGGAGAGGCAATAATGTTTTAGTATCTGTGTTAAGAGGAATCTTGACACAATAGACCAGAATTTAAAAACTTAAATAAACGAAAGACCGGGTAAATTCTCTTTATTACTAACCATAAAGATTGATTCAGTTTCTCAATAATATACCTGTAGTTTGGATTTTAGTGATTTAAACATTGGTAGAATAAGTACCAGGTATGTTCATTAGGGAGAGTTGTCATTATTTAACCATGTAATGTCAAATTAATTTATTTGATTTTATACGCTTGTTTAAAGTTTTTTCTTATTTTCTTTTGTTTGATGTCATATGGGTTTTAAAATTGAGATCAAAATTTCTAATGACTATACCTTGTACTTATACTACCATGATTTAAACGAAAATATTTAAAAATTGTTTTCATTTTGTATTTAAAAATTGTTTGACATAAAATAATTTTTTTTTTACATATCACACTGCTTCCTCTAAAGAGAGTCAACTTAAAATGTTTAAATTTCCACTTTTTGCACGAAATCGATGAACAGTGGTCATATCTACGCACTGTAATTAGATCAATCCCTCTATTATTTTGCCAAAAAATACAATTGTATCCCCCTTTGTAGTATAAGAGTACATATAAAAATAAAATAGTTTTCTGTCTCTACTGAAAATCTTTAAATTTTGAGTAAACCCCATTAAGAGGAAGCAGTGCGATTTTTATTTGTTATTTGTTAATTGAAACAAATTGTTAATATGGCAATTAACAAACATGTTAATTAAAAAAATTGGAAAAAATGTTCTGTAATTATTTGTTAATATTGTTATTTTTTTCTCTGTAATTAAAAAATTCAAGTACGAATAATACTAAAACGTACTTAACACAATCCGAAATGGGATTACTTTCGAAAATCAAACCCGGAATTTCATAATATAAGTACAAAATTCTTAAACCAAATATAAAAAGATTAAACTTTTGGTTTGCAGTGCCACTCTGAGAGTAAATTACAAAGTTAGCGTTTTAATCTGATTTAACTTATCAAAGTTTGTTGCACCACACAAGAACCTTAAATTCGATTTGCTTGTTGTGTGTAGAAACAACAAAAACAACAGAACTAGACAAAAGCACATTATTTTCATGTTTAAAAAGTAAAATTGAGAACTCTAGCTTCTCATTTAGTGTCATATATGTAGATTAAGTGTTTAAGGCAAATACCATATCAGGTATAATGCTGGTCTTTTATAATTTCAATTCCGTAAGTTGTAAAACGGGTTACTAAATCATTCGTAAGAAAATTAATGATATTCTCCTTCTGTCTCTTGGATTAGTGCTTTAGTTTTGAGTCAATCTAATTTTACTTTCAGACTATCTCAAGTACGATTTCGGGATTTAATCACATTTATAATACTTTATAACACAAGCGTATTCTGAGTTTGATTCAATCTTAGTTTTATTTTTATTAATCTCATTTTCGGATTATTGCAAGTACCAGGGCTGTGGAGTCGTCAAGAAAAAGTTATAACTCCGACTCCGACTCCTTCCGCTAAAATGTTTTAAAGAACGACATCGACTCCGGTACAAAAACCTCAACTCCGACTCCACAGCCCTGCCAAGTACGAATTCGGGATTGAATATGGATAAGTTAAGTATTTCACAATTGAAAATCCGTACTTGAATCAATACTTCTGTACTTGATTCAAGAAAATCCGTATTCATCGTATTATTTATACCTCTTCGGATTGATTTGAGTACGAATGGATTGATTTTTCTTTTGAGTGTAAGCACAGTTTAAATATTTGAAATGAATTTTGCTGTTTTGTGAGTCGTTCTTCTTTTCACATTAATGTGGCTCTTCAAGAACTTTTCAGCCCAAGTGAGCAATATTTTGCAATATCAGCGTGTAAAGCAGAAACAAATCGTTACCTAAAACGCAAAAGTTCCTAGCCAACAAAAAATTAAAAATCGACGTTTTCATTAAATTTGATGTATTGCGTTAACACCAATATCCACATAAAATTTTCGAATCTTTCGACCAACAATAGCGATGTTATTTACAAAAAACAAATTGCCATATTTACAAAAAAGTATATGATAAACGCTAAAAGACCTAACTAAAAGTTTGTATAATAAGCGCATTGTTAATTGTCAAAACAACTGATAGATTTTACAAGAAAATCTAAAGAAACATTAATTATAAACAGTTTAATGCAATTAATAAATTTTTCATATTTAAAAATTTTTTTTCTTTTCCTGCAAAATTTTCATAATGTTAGATAGCGCCTTTTGAGTTTTAGGTGACGAAATGCATTCCATAGGACTCACTTTATTTTTATTTGAATAAAATATTGTAGTAGTTGCGGGTTCCCTGCAGCATTTTATTTCTATTTGTTTAAATTAAATGTCCCAGCTGCTGTTTGAATGTTCATCGCTTCGCGGATTATGTTGATGCCAAATAATTTGTATACAAACTATTTACTCTATAGACAACATTTTTATTGACAGCCACATACGTTCTCATTAAATACAAGCAACAGTTCCTTAGAAATTTATATTCTTGTTTCACTGCAGAGAGACTCATATATGTATATTTTTATTATAGCTAAATTTAAAATTCGAATTCGTTAAGGTATCTAGGAGCCCATTTCATGATGGCATATTAAATTAAGTTGTATAGAAAAGCAAATACTAAAATGAAGTATAAATTTAAAGAAAAAACAAGTTTTTATGGTATTCAGTTATAGTCATTCAAAAAAATACTTATTTAATCCTCAGGGATTCTGTTGTTTCTTCTTATACTCAATTATCTGTGGAATAATCAATCTTTTAATGGCGGTTGCTTACAAAACATAAAACTAAAAATATTTATATCCCCATTGTTTGATTGATATTATAGTCAGTATCATTTTAGTTCATATTGGCAATGATTATGATAAATGCATAAAGGAAAAAAAAAATAGATTAAGAAAATCTAGTTTTTATTAAATGTTTTTTCAACTGAATTTGCTTGTAAATGTTTTAATCTTGGGACACATTTGCAACTGGTTGTGTAATTTGATAACACACTTTTTACAGCAATTTTAACATATGAAAAAAGTCGATATCCTTCTTAATGGATAAGCGAAAAACCGAAAACTGAATTTGATTTTATTGTTGTAGTTGTTTCTTGGCCAGAGTGCTAAATTTGTGAATTTTATTTTTGTCAAGCTAATAGGGCCTTAATTTCTTCAATGTAAATAGAATTCAATTTTAAATTACAATATTTTGTTCCCGACGTTTCGTCGATTGTTTGTCGACTTTTTCAAGAGATTGTCTATTTAAAAATTATAAAACAATAAAATAAGTACAATAATGTAACACGTAAACACTAAAGACTTACAATATGAAACTTAATCAAAACAAAAAGTTTTAGATGTACCCAGGAGCATACAAATATAAAACATAATTTTAATATTTAAATAAATATTACTTTAAACTTTTAATATATAACAGCTCAAGCTTAAAGCAAATTTCCGATGTGTTTTGGGAAACAGTTTCATAGTGTTCTAAATCTTATTGCCAATATTTGATATTAACTTACACAACAATGGACAACACAGAAAATATGCTGAGGTTCGCATACAGCAATTGTTATTTATTTCCTTAAGTCTATGGAAAAATACTTACAGACTATTACAAATTGAAAAATTAAGTAAATATAAAAATACAAGCTTTAGCAATTACATATAATCAAACGATTATTTTAACGAATTTAAATATGATATTAGATCACTCTTTATGATTTTAATGTTTTTGTTAAAGTCAATATATTTATATAACTCATTGAAATCATCACAGACTCTATGAAATGGATCAAACTGAGCAAAGTCTTTAGTATAATATTTAATACTCAGAATGCTATAATATCTTGATAGACGAACAGGTACGTTAAGGTTAATTTTTCCCAGAAGGTATTGAGAATTAAGGCTTCCGTTTATTAGCTTAAGTAGAAAAAGAGCATTTAACAATTTCCGACGACTTCTTAAAGTTGGTAACCTAATAAGTGACAGACGGTTAACATAGCATGGTAACCTTATGTGAGGGTCCCAGCCCAATCCGCGAAGACAGAATAATAAAAACTGGATTTGAACTGACTCGATTTTGTTAGAGTGAACTGAGTACTCTGGATCCCATATCACCGATCCATATTCAAGAATCGGTCGAACCAAAGTAGTAAACAGTTAACATAAGGATTTGAAAACTCTTTAGACCACCTTTTTATAAATGCAAGGACACCAGTAGCTTTGTTAGTTGTTAATGTGATGTGATTCTTGAAATCCAACTTTCTGTCAAAATGTACTCCTAAATCATTGATGGAATCAACCAATTCAAGTAAAGAAGCATTCGTTGCCATTATTTGGTGACGTTTTTGAGAATATCATATATATAATTTTTTTTAAATTTAGTTCCATTAAGTTATCACTACACCAAGATGTCAAGTAATTAATATCATCTTGCAGAAGTATTTGTTGATCAATGTTGTTGAATGTAATAAACATTTTAACATCGTCTGCACACATCAGTGTGTTGGAATTTTACACAACAGGAGGAAGATCATTTATAAATAGAGTAAATAAGAGCGGCTCAAGATGACTGCCCTGAGGCACTCCAGATAATACATCTATGAATTAGAATACGTGTTACGGAACTTTAAACATTGCTTTCTATTCGGTAAATAAGACTCAATCCATTTCATTATCGAAGTGCTTAATCCTAATCGGTTAAGCTTATGAAAGAGTAAGTTATGATTTACTTTGTCGAACGCTTTACTAAAATCAATGTACATAAATGACGTCGGTTTGTTTGCCAGCTATAATCCTTCGGTAACTTAAGTTGTAAATTCTAGAAAATTTGTGATTGTTGGTCGTGATTTAGAGAAACCATGTTGGAATGGAGATAAAACAGATAACGCCTGATGTGATAGTGTATCATACAAAAGTTTTTCAAACAGTTTTGGTATAACACTAAGTTTAGCAATTCCTCTGTAATTTGAGATATCAGCTTTTGATCCAGATTTAAATAGAGGTATAATAAACGATTCTTTCCAAATAGTTGGAAATGCCCAAGTTTAAGTGATTTATTAAAAATGTATGTTAACGGAGTACTTAATGAATGATGGTAATGCTTTAAAATACTACTTGGAACCAAATCAGGGCCTGGAACATACAACAGTTTCAGGTTATTCATATACTTTCATTTGAGTTCGCAGATTACGGATTTTCCGATCACTTTAGTTTAGTCTTTTTTTATGAAATAATTTTAATAACACAAACTTAAACATTCGGACATACCGAATGTTATATTCCCTTCACCATGGTGCGAACAGAAAGTTTAATGAATACCGTTGTTTAAATATAAATAATTCAACTTTGGGCCACGCCCAATTCTCCAATCCTGGCAACATTTTGTCGGATGTTGTGAATTGATAACCAAGATGCTCGTTGTTCAGATATAAAGAAATCTATAATGTCTTTGTATGGGGAGTGGCACGCCTACCTATCCAATCCCACCCACAATTTGTCGGATGTTGTGTTTTGATAACCAAGATGATTGTATCTTATTTGGAAACTTTGGCTAATTTGTGAAAAAATTTCAAGAATTTTTTTCTGTGTAAAATCTATAGCGTTTAGTTTTCCTTTCAGCTTCTTTGCCTTGGAATATTCTTCGTTATGCTTGCTCCCGAATGTGGTCTCAATCATCAAACAAAATACTGACAAGACGGGTTTTTGAATGTACAAAAGAACATTTCTTTCGATAACAGTATCCAAAATAGATCTCATATTTTTGTTTAAAAAGAGTGCATAATTACTTCAAAAATTTCTTTGACTTCTTTCTCGAATCAGAAACCAAATCGAAGCATATATTTTAACGACGTAGTTAAGAAGCAAATGAACATTTTCTAATATATAACGGGTACTTACGTAAAGTCATTTTGGCGATTAATACAGCTTGAGATATCTCTTAAAGGTATTTTGGATCCATACTTAGTTTATCGACTAAATTTTTTTAGCAAGTAAGATAAATTTTCAGTCACCGCACAAAAATACACTAAGTTTTTAAATATACTTAAATTATGTCTTATTGATAATAACACTATGGAACATTTTTGGGATTATTGTCTGGGGGGTGGAAATTCCAAGTCAGGGTGATGGTACTAGGTCAATATAGTAAAACCCTCGTATGTGTCAGATTTTTTTTATGACATTTTAAATTTTTTCCTTATCTTGATGTTTTTTTGTTTAACATAACTCGAGAACCACTTGTCCGATTTTGCTAAAACAAGCTCAAAAAAATTTAGAATTACAATTTCTTTAATCCGTTCATATAACGTTTTTCTTTATAATCAACAGTTTTGCCGGTAAAAATAAATTTGTGAAGAATTATAATTGATAAGTGCAAAAAAATGTTCAAGCCTGGATGTATGCAGCAGATTTTATCACAAACCTGCACTGCAATTTTTGTGACTTTTTTTAAGCGATCGGTGAAAATCGTCGGACTTTTGTTTGTTATTTGAAAGAATACACCCACATTCAGTGATGCCAACAGTAGGGGATTTCCCCTTTTCTAGGGATTTTTTTCGGATCATTTTTATCTTCAATTTTATAGAAATAACTGTATTGCTGTTAATTATGCTTTTGGTGGTCATCAACTGGAGTTGGTTGATTCGTTTCTTGATATTGGAGTCTTACTGGATCCTAAATTAAACTGTGTTTCTCATATTACATTAACTGTTATTAAAGCCCGAGGCGTTCTTGGCTTTATTAACCCATTTCCATCCTCTGTTCGCACTTGCGAACAGAAAACTTATTCTTTTTAATCGGTATTTTTTTCTGCTTTTTTAAACTGTTATGCCTAAATTTTTGTAGAATACGTACCGTATGTATTCTTAGCTTTAATAAAAAACAATTAACGATTTTATTAATAGTATATTTTTTAAGCTATACATGGTTTTTCTACACCACATATTTTAGAGGGATTTCATTCAGCCTGTCATATGTATAAATTGTCCAAAAATTAAAATTGTAACTATGCAGTTTTTACAGCAAAGAATGAAAATAGTTAAATCAAAACAAAAAACTACAAAAAAATTCCAAAAAAGTTGATTCAGGCAGAGGTAAATTTTGGTGTTCGCAAGCGCGAACGTTGGCTACTATTCAACATATAAAATTTACTTTTGGCTGCATGTTGAAAGATATTTAGTGGATTGACGAAGAGCTGTGTCTTTAGATTTTCGCCTCCTTGTTGTGAATTTAGTTGTGTTTTTAGTATCTTAAAAGTTGGGAATCGTATTTTGAATAAAATATGACGCGTAAAATTTTTTTTATTGAAGAAATAATTGGTAAAATTGTGGAATAAGATGATGGTGTGGACACCGTTTGTGTGCTTTCACCAGATTGTATGGATGGGCCAACAAGTTAGGAATCCAAAAACGAAAATGAAATTCCCCTAAATTATATCGTATGTTTATCTAAGTTTTATCATTTCCAATACAAACTTACATGTATGCTTGTATGTACTTATGTCTTACCTCATTTTTAAATTATCAAAATGTTTTGCAAGAAATATATTTGAAATCAAGAGGATCCTTTGGAAGCCATGAGAAAAACAAAACGTGTCAAAATAACAAACAGTTCCATACGGACATGAAAGATCCTATGTGGACACAGCGGACTGCGGATTTTAATTATTTTACAACCAAATTCAGATGAGCTCGTTATTATCTGAAATTAAAGGATTGTGATCACTGCGGTGTTTTTTACCAAAAGGATCCAATAACTATGCAAAAAAAAATTATAGACATTTCTTTGCAAAATTGAGTGATTCTGACTTCAATTCGATAATTAGAAGTCACAACGGTTACTAATTTTGACTAAATTCAACCAATGCACGCTGTCAAAAGATGGCAAAAAACGGAGAAAAATTTCAGCAGCCACAAATATTTTTTATTATATCCAAGAAATGTGCTTCTTTTAATTTGCATGACAAGGCCATTCTGTTGTCAATGCATAGAGGTTAAACTTCTTCGTATTAATAGAAAAAAAACCGAAAAACCTATGCCATAAAAAAACTTTCATAATTCAGCAAAATACTTTTGCTATGATCTATGATTTTACATCTCAACTGACGGATAGCCGAGATTGCAAAAACATTCCTACTGAACAGGAAGATGGAAAAACTAGACGTTGCAGGTTAAACCCTTTAGAAAGCCAATCAAAAGGATGTGCAAAAAATGCAATGTATATTGAAATCCAAAAAGTTTTGAAGCGTGCCATAAAAGTAATTTTTTATAAAATACAAAAACTATAATTTTTTATATTTTCAATACTCATATTTTATGAAATTGAAAGAAACTTGTGTAAAAATATGTTTTATGCAATTAAAACAAAATTTTTTTAAAACTTACAAAGCAAAAAAAAATAATGTTGAATAGCGGCCAATGTTCGCACTTACGAACACCGAGTTCTGACGGCCCCAGTGGGGCTACCTGAATTTTGTGAACGGATTTGAATTCAGAAACCCCAAATTAGATAAGAACTCAAATTTCATTGAAATCGGACTACTTTTATGTTTCGCGGCCGGAAATGGGTTAAGCGCTGGGTTAAAAATTCACTGATCCATACATAACGAAGCAACTTTACGCATCACTCGTTAGACCAATCTTAGAATATGGGTCAATCATTTGGGATCCATTTTACAACATTCACAATTCTCTTATTGAATCGGTCCAAAAACAATTTTTATTATTCTGTTTACGTGATCTACATTGGAGTTACTCGACAAACTTTCCTTCATATGCTATTAGACTGGCATTAATAAAATTACCATCGCTCAAAAGTCGTCGTACAATGTTAAATGTTTCTTTTATGGTTAATCTTATTAATGGTAATGTTTGTTGTGATTTTCTGTAGAGTCTGCTAAATTTAATATACCTTGTCGCAATACGCGTCATTATAATCTGCTTTTTGTTAAATTTTTTTAGAGAAAATTACGCTATTGCTGATCCTTTTTCGAGGTTATGTAGACAATTTAATTCTATGTCACAATTTGTTGATTTTTCTTATTGTTTTTCTTTATTCGTAAATTTTTATGTACTACATATATTCTGTAAATTTGTAGTATATTTTAAAATGCATATTGTTATTCATTAATTTTAAGTCAATATTGTTATTAGTCAGTAAGGATAATATCCATTGATTAAATAAATAAATAAATATGCCCTAAAATAAAAAATTGTGTCCTCTTTTCCCTACGGTTGAAATTTTCCGAAAAAAAAAATCCCTAGAAAAGGGAAATCCCCTACTGTTGGCATCACTGAATGTGGGTGTATTCTTTCAAATAACAAACAAAAGTCCGACGATTTTCACAGATCGCTTAAAAAAAGTCACAAAAATTGCAGTGCAGGTTTGTGATAAAATCTGCTGCATACATCCAGGCTTGAACATTTTTTGCACTTGTCAATTATAATTCTCCACAAATTTATTTTTACCGGCAAAACTGTTGATTATAAAGAAAAACGTTATATGAACGGATTAAAGAAATTGTAATTCTAAATTTTTTTGAGTTTGTTTTAGCAAAATCGGACAAGTGGTTCTCGAGTTATGTTAAACAAAAAAACATCAAGATAAGGAAAAAATTTAAAATGTCATAAAAAAAACTGACACATACGAACGCCAAACCCTTTGAGGGTTTTACTATACTGACCTAGTACCATCACCCTGACTTGGAAATTCTCACCCCCCAGATTGGCTGTTGTACTGTGTAATTACTTCATATACGACAAAAAAATTTTCAACCAAATAAAGGAATTGCAAGATAAAAATAACCCCATAAAATACATAGCAAAATATGTTGATGATATTATCAAAGTTATTAACGGGAATACAAAATTAACTATTAAGATTCTTGTATGACGTGCTAAATTCCCAATTTTTTATATTTGATAAATACACTGAAATTTATTGTTGAGGGAAAGCTAGCTTCTATGCGCATTTCACTGGTTTTGGCCATAGTAAAATAAGACGATAAAGATGAAATCCTAAAGACCTTTAACAGATATCATGAGACAATTTAGTTCACTGTTGAGATACAAACCAACACAGGAATTGCTTACCTAGATACGAAACTACGCATTAGTGGAAACAAAATAGTTTTCGACTGGTATGCCAAAGAAACATCAGCGGGAAGAATCATGAATTTTTATGCAACACAACCACGGAACCAAATAATTAATACTGCCAGAAATTTAATTGACAGAGTACTTAACACTAGTGACAGACAATATCATGCAAAAAACGCATGTATGTAGAAAAGATAAACAACATTCTAACAAACAATAGCTTCCCAAAAAATCTTTTAAAATCTTTAATAACAAATACAGTAAGGAAAATTAATAACAAAACATCTTGTCACTCGAATGCCGACAATGAGAAAAAACAATTTTATAGTGTAAAATACATACCTGGACTTACGGATCAAAGTACCTGGACTTACGGATCAAAGAACCTGGACTTACGGATCAAAGAACATCAAAGACACAATAGAGAAGAAAAACATATGGTTTGCTTACAAACCTAAAAAAAAACTTTAAGCACAATATTTACAAACATAAAAACACCAATAAATAAACAACAAAAATATTTACGAAATACCATGTTAAAAAGATCTAAGCTGCGATTTGATTTATATTGGCACCACAAAGAGAACATTGGAAACAAGAATAACAGAACATAAAATGGACATAAATAAATTGAAGGAAAGTACGGCTTTGGCCCAACACATAAAAAATAGAAATCATACAGCAGATTTTGACAAAGTACGAATATTGGATCAAAAAAAATCGAAAGGAAAAGATTCACAATAGAGACGTTAAGGATACAACAGAAAATAAAAAATACAATGAACTTAAAAGAAGACACACAAAACATTAATACTCCAGTTGCTGTGTTGCAATAACTAAAAATAATTAACCTGTGATATAATTTTTAAGTTTGTGTTTAAATTAATTTTTCATGTTTAATGTTTTTATGTTTGCCTACAACAAATTATTGTTCAATGTAATAAAACATTAATTTTTCTTTTTGTAAGTAATAATTAATTGTTGAAATATGTTTGTTGTAATATTATGAATAAATATATTTCCATTAATTTAAATAGACGAATCCCTTGATAAAGTGAACATAACATTCACGAAACGTTGGGAAAATATGGATTAAATGCATTTTTAATTACATATAGAACTTTAGGCCGTATTAGCTAAAATAAAATCTAGTTCACTGTCATTTTCTTTCACAACCAAATATCTGATTTCCAATAGGTCCGGAATATTCCAAAGGTCCCGAATACAACCGTCTAAGGTCAAGAAAAAATTACGTGGTTCAAGCTTGTTTTTTCATGATGACTTTTCAGAGTATACTGATCGTAAAATTTATAAAGTAAGCATAGTATAACAGTTCGTTTCATAGCTAAGCTTTCCGTTAAAGATGGCTCGTTGTTATCAAATTTTACTTTACTTGGCTGTTAAGCGTTTTGTTTACGGGAAACATAGTTTGATTCTAATTCTTCAATATTTTCGTTACTAAATTGTTTTTCTTGTAAATTCGTCGCTAAAATCCAATTTTAAATGAAAACATACATAAATGATCACAAATATTCATTATTTTAGCTGCAGCGTCTTTTATTTCCGAGAATAATAGACTTAACATGTTCGATATGGAAGTGTAAACGTTTGAAAAACTCTTTACATTTGTTAAATTATATAAAACTAAAAATTTAACAAAATTCTTACAAAAATAATAATAATGTTTATGTTTTTAAACACCCACCAAAATATTTCTAAAACAACAAGACAATTTTTATTAAACACTATGCAAGACGTGAGTGAATGAAAAACGTTTGTTTTACTACTCCAGGCACGTTTTCGCAATGAGAAAAACTTTTGGAAAACTAAAAAATGAAGCACATAAAAATGTGCAAAGCAACTTTTACACAACAGTTTAGACAACCTGATAAATCTAAAGTTTAAATTTTACAAAATATTGTCAAATGTTAGTTTCTAGTGTAATTTAATAAATTGTTACAATTGTCAGACTTAAGTTTATTGAAAGTCCGGTGTTGAACCAGCAATTTACGTGCAAAATAAAGTTTTTCTAATCTACAACTATAGCGATGGGTTTGAGTTTTCAGATTTCTTAGGAGTGTAGCGGGAGGTTATAAAATTAGGCATAGTGTCGTCATTTCATATTACGAGTAGACATAAATCGAAAAAAGTTTTTGCACATAAAAAAAATTTTGAAAAATTAACTACATTCATAAAAGATAAGAACACACAGCTTCTGTTCACATATGTAGGTGTTAAGCGCACTTCTAAACGGGTATATACTCCAGCATCCCTTCTGCTTAAGCGAGCAAGGCCGCTTTTTCGAGCTTTTTTTAATATTGCATACTTCGCAATCATAGTTTTAACTAATGGCACTGTGACATCACCATCCCATATACTTTATGATAAAACTTTCTATTACTTTTTTACATAATCATTTTATTACTATTTTTAAATGAACAATATATAACCTAAAAGTGCAACCCTGAATTGTAAGATGCACAAGTTGTGTTTTGTGTTGGTGATAAAGTTAGTTTTATTAAAACCATGTTACAGCATACTCCATACCACATTGAGATCCTAGTGAATATTTAAGTTTTTAACATAACAGGGGACAGCTGAGATAATCAGAGAGAAGTTTATTTTGACGCCTCTGAATGTTTTAGATATTACAGGCCGAGGCAGTGCCTCATAACTGAATACCATAGTGCCAGATTGGCTTCAAGATAGAGTTGTAAAGTAGAAGCATGCAATCGAGACTAAGAACAGAATTTCTTCCAATAAGCACTTTGAATTGCTTTAAGTTTCATTTGAGATAATTTTGCTTATATATGCCATTTTCACGTTACACGATCTAGATGTATAGCGAGATATTTTACATGCTCGTATTGAGGTATTATTTGATTATTGATTATAATGGGAGGCATGTTTTCCGACGCAAAGTGAATTTTTTATGCAGGCATTTTTGCTCATTGACCTTTATCCTCCATTGTTTTAACCACTTTTCCAGTGCCGTTAATCGGTTAACCGATTAATTACTACCCGATCAACTGATCGGTTAATTCTAAATTGGCTTTTTTCGATTAACGATTAAACCGGTTAATTTCAGTCGGTTAACCGATTAACCGATGTAACAAAATTTCTAGTTGTTTGTAGTATTAAACCATATTTTTGTCAAAGTTATTTTTGGGAATACAAAATTTATTATTAATAAGATTGCTTTATGACGTGCTAAATTCCCAATTTTAAATTTTTGTGTTTTTAATTATGGTTTTTTTAAATAGTCTGTGTTCATACGGCTCATGATTTAATGACATGATTGCTACTTTATAAGCGAGAGGGACGAGGGGAAAAGAAACGAGTACACATATGCATGTCTGTCAGTTCGCTTTGCTCTTTCATTCGTTGTTTAATTTTTTTTTTTGTTTTCAATATCAAAAATCATACATGCATACGCACGTCGTCAACATGACATGAATCACTTGACTCAGACAAACATTCTAAAATACAAAAATGTAGAATTTTTGAAAGAATGTTATCTGTACCAAAGTGCACCAAAAAAGTTGTGCTTGGAAATATTTTTTTATACATAATATTTCCTTCAAACAATACATTCTTAAAATGCAGTACAAAAACAGAGATTAAGAATTTCGGAAATGAACTTCTTTTGCAGAATGTTCGATGCTGAGCTTTGCCAGGATGATTCAGATAGTGACCTGACAATAGAAGAAACTCGCGATAAAAGTGTTTTAAAAAATTAAAGCAGGTCTCTAATGGCATAATGGAAGATTTTATATCCTTAGAGAAATCGAGCAAAGGGAAATTTTATTTTAAAGATCTCCCTTAACTATTGAAATTGCTCTTTTATGTTATTGTTATGTTATTGTTATCATAAATAAAAACAAAATTAACTGATTATTAACCGATTAAACCAAAACCTCGATTAATTAATCGAGCGATTAACCGATTAAAGCAAAAGCCCGGTTAAATGAATACCCTAATATATATGCTCATGTTGGTAACGAGATGCTTCTGGACGGTTTTTGTGTACGCTAAAAAGAGCTGTATTCTATAGTATAGTTCAGGGTTGATAAAGTTGGTATAATTGTACTTTTTCGGTACAATTCAAAACTAAAAAGTACGCTGGTACCCCCGTGACTCATTTGGTACTATTTCCAAATTTTTCAAACCTACATATTTATAATTGATATTAATTAAATGGCAACTCGTTTTTACTGTCCAATGAATATAAGCGCAGTTTTGTGTTTGGTGCAAAAAGTCTTGCGAAAATGCAAAATGTCGTAGCTTTTTTATGAAATCTACGGGAAACTCTATTTTTTGTTGTTGGATTTTTTATTTTTTTTTTTATTTTATTATTTTATTCATTTATTTAATTTAAAATAAATTAAATTATAATTAATTAAGATAGTTATATTAATTGATAACCTTGCGAAGCTATTGAGGCTTGTCTGCAGGTATGGGCTAAAAATTAATTTCATTTCATAATTCATTGCTGATGAAAAGAAAATAAATTAAAGTTTAATAAATAATAAAAAGATAATAAATTAAAGTTTTTCTTTCCTTTTTTTTTTAACGTTAAATTTAAAGCATTCATTGCTGATTAATAAAAAAGTTCTTAAATATTTTGTTTCTGTTCTTATAATTGGCAGTATTAAGAATTTTAAGGGGCAGTTTGTTGAATATTGTTGGTAGCATTACGGAAAGAGTGTTTTTCCCATAGTTGTTTTTGTATCTTTTTACACAAAATCTACCCTCAGCATTTATACGAGTCTGATGATTATGTTCTATACTTTTTAGAAACCTGGAGTCATTATAAAATTCTGTTGCTATTGTAGTAAAAAAGATGCTTCTTACGTTTAATATGTTTAGATCCTTAGCAATGTTGATATTTGATGTGTTGTTGTTGGTATTTGCAGAGCTGTTGGTAGATGTGGTGTTGCTGTTGGTAATACTAGGGATGGTATCAGAAAATGTTGTTCTGTTTGCGTTCGTTGTTTGATGATAGTCGTTGGAACTAGTTGTTGTATGGTTGATTGTGTTGCCATTTTGTGTGTCGTTGAAGTTGTTTGTTGGGTTGTTATTATTGTTGACAATGTCAAGAGCCATATTGCTGTTTTGGGTATGGTTTATATACCGATTTTTTTTAGAATTTTAGGCAGTTGGTTTTGAGTTTGTTGTAACTTATTACAAAAAGTTGAGTTTCCCCAGGCTGTTATGCCATGGCGAAGATGTGATTCCACTAATGAAAAATATGCTTGTCTTAGCACCATATTGTTGGAGCTGTTACTTAAATGATGTAGCATAAATGAAGCTTTTCTTAGTTTTTTTCGGAGTTCATCTACATGTACCATCCATTTAAAATTATGGTCTACGTAAACGCCTAGGTATTTGTATGTGTTGACAATTTCAATTGTAGTAGAACATAGGTCCTCACTGTAGTCAAAATCTGTCATTTTTCTTCTGTGCAGACATTCTGTTGAGTGGAACCTTATATTAATTTCCCTATAAAGTATATTTGTAGGCTTTATATGTATAAGCTTAGTTTTTGATGCATTGATTATCAAACCATGATCGTGACACCATCGTGCAGCAGTATCTAGCTGGTGTTGCATTATTATTGTTGCGGTATCTATGTTTTTATGAGCCACTACTATAGCAGTGTCGTCCGCATATGCGAACGTTTTGCATGTTTTAAGTTTATTAATAAGTTCGTTGGAATATGGGCATTTCCGTCAAAAGGTCCACCGTGACCGAAAATTTAAAAGTTATTAAAAGCTGATTATTTTACGATATTGTTATAGAGAAATATTTAGATTTTACTAATTTTATAAATTTACTCATAAATTTGTTCACTTAAATGAACAATCAGGCTGCAAATTTGTGCAAACGTAATTTCTTATATGTGAGAATGTTTTATTGTATGTTTTCTTTAATATTGATCGTTCTTAAAAGAGGTGATATTTGATAAAAATTATTCCAAACAAATTTTCTTACATGGTCTGTAATCTAAGGAAGAGTTCAAAGAGAAATATGTTATTCGGATTAAAGGTAAATTTTTATTTTATTTGAATCATTATGCAGTTGAATTATTACGGAAAAAATTTCACGTTCGAAATGTCACGTATCGGCCCAGATTTTGGCTTAAAAAAAAGAAAGTACAGAAGATTTTGGAATCAAACCAAGATCTTTTAATGTTACATTGCTACGTAAAATTCTGAAAGTAGTTTGACTAAAAAATTGTGCCAGGTTTCGCTGAATTACGCCTTTTTATACATGGCCAAAAAAACTACTTCTGTTTTTTTCACGTTCGAACCGCAAATTTTTTGCCATTATCTTTGACCTAGAATCGCGCCCTCCATAAACTTTAGCATAGATAACAGTGCTTTCTTAGTTCTATAATTTAAGGGTTAAGAAAACGGAAAAATATTTTTTGCTTAAAATGTTATTGCATTTTTGATGCGTACGACTGTCACGTTCAACATTTTGGAATTACCCATATATTAAGTAGAGTATGGGGCCTAATTTTGAGCCTTGTGGTACACCAAAATCCGAATTTGTTTTATTACTTAAAATGTTTTTTACTTTTACGTAATATGTTCTTAGTGTTAGATAGTTTTTAAACCAATCTAAACATCTGTCACGTATTCCAATTTTTTCTAACATTATTGAAAGGGTATCGAATGCTTTGCTAAAATCGATAAATATTGTAAGGCATTGATTTTTTTACTTAGCTGTTCATTTATATAGTTTGCAAAGTTACCAAGAAGTTTTTTTTTTTTTTTGTTTTTTCCTTTTTGGAACCCAAATTGGTTTGATGAAATTATTTGGTATTTTTTTATATAGTCTGTCAATCTGCTGCACACGACTTCTTCAATTATTTTTTCAATAACGGATAAGATAGCTATTGGCCGATAATTATTAACATCTGATTTTTACCGCTTTTATAAATAGGACGAACAAAAGATACTTTAAGTACTTCCGGTATTGTTGCATTGTGAAGTATTGTACTTATTAGTTTGGTAATTATTGGTGTCACTACAACGGCATTGTTTTTAAGATCAACTGGTCTGATTCCATCGTATCCCGCACTTTTTTTTGTGTTAAAAGAAACTAAAATATTAAAGATTTCCTCTTCATTTGTATAGGAAAGATATAATGAATTTTGTAGTAATTGGGTTGAGTGATTAATTGTTTGAATATCGCAATTGTGTAAAATATTTGAGACATTTTGCTTAAAATTTGTTGCAAAGTTGTTGCAAATATCGGTTATGTTCATGTTTGTTTAGTATTATTTCATCTAAATTATTTGATTTTTTACCAATTATTTCGTTTATTATATGCCATGTTACACGAATATTGTATCTATTTTCCAAAAACTTAATTTTGTAATACAAATTTTTTGAGTAATTTAGTTTTTTATTCAGCATATTTCTGTATTTTTTGTATTCAGTTTCATTACTTTTATTGTTTTTATTTAATAGCCATTTTTTATAAAGTTTATGCCTAATTTCACAGCTTTTTATTAAGTTTTGATTCATCCAAGGATTTGGAACACTATTTTTCTTTTTTTGCGTTATTATTTTTGACTTTTCATATATTTGATTAAATTTTTCATATATTGAGTTAAACATTGGATCCGGATTGGAATGATTTCCTACTTCGTGCCAGTTGGTTGTGCAGATCTGGTGATTGACTTTGTGTTGACATATTTTTATATATTGAGTATTACTTATTATCTCTTCATTAACGGCTTCTTTCTCTTGGAGACAGCATATTAAAGAATAATGGTCAGAGATGTTTGTTTTAATTATCGATGCATAAATTTGTGTATTTATATGTTTGTGTCTTACAAAGAGATGGTCAATGCAAGATCTTGTATTTCTATTTAGGTCTTCTCTTGTACATTCGTTGATCATACATTGTAAACCATTGGATGGCATCATATCGAGATAAAGAGACATTGTCATGTCATCTTTAAAGAGATTTATATTCATGTCCCCGATATGAAACGATACTGTTTTGTTGTTTGTTTACTGTGTTTACTAAATTATCTAGTTCAATGGTAAAAAACGGGTGAGGGTGGATGGTGGACGATAAATTGCGAAGAGCGAAATGTTTTCATGTGTATGTAGTTTTATTTGTAGGCATTCAAATAAAACTGATTTTATTGGTATATGAGTGTAAGTGTTTTCATTAAAAATCGGTGCTTATTTTGACACTTATAATTTCTTAAATAGTTTTTTTTTATATTAGGCAATATGCTAATAGGCCTATATGACTTAACTTTTGATATTTTCCTGACTTTGGTATCAAGGTAACCAAGGAAACCTTCCACAGCAAAATAGCAAAATAAAAAGAATAATTTTCTTTGCTATGCTTTAAACACTAAATCCTGAAATTCAATTTATTTGAGTTAACCAGACGCTTCAAATACATTAACACAACAACATTATGAAGTTATATTTGATTACTGCTATAATTTACTCTACAAATACACAAACGCATGTAATTCAATAGAATGTGGTTTTGTGCATAATAAGTGTGTTTCATGTAAACTTTGCTGTGGTACACAAATTTGATTTGTATTTGTGGTCATAAATTATGAATGATGGTGTCATTAACGCGATTGTTTATGTAACTGTGCCTGTGCTTGTGCCCCGAGAGGGTGAAAATAAACATGCACCAACTATAAAAAATTAACATTTAAAGTAGTGATAACCACTCCATAGACTCGCGAGCCAGTCAATAATCGTATTTTTCACACAGACACAGTCGGCAATTTACATGTATATTACAACTTTGTTCGTTTCAAAACATCAGACTATCATCAGTATCTGCGACCGCACACAAGCACATAATATCTTTGTGTGCGTGCGTTCGGGGTTTCCTTAGTTCGGGGCTTGGTTATCACTGATTTAAAGTCAAATCCAGTTAATGTACTACCAACAAATTGAAAAGGAATTAAATAAAAGAAAGAATTACTGATATTTTTAGTTAGGCTTGCGTTTATCAAATTTAAGTTTTATTAAATTATTTTTACAGAAGGAAGGAATTTTTACAACATAGAATTTTATTAAAATGTATTAATAATTTTCATGGCTGAGCTGGGGCTCGAACCTGGGTTGAATTTTCACGTTTCAAGAATCACCACATTCTTTCATCAGAATTGTTTGAGTTCCAACCTCTGCACCACTGCGGTGCCTGTCAGCCAACAGTCAAACACCAATCTTTAACCAGTGGTAGTGGTGGTTCGAAATTTGCTGTTATTATAACTTTTAAATTTATTTACATGTTGCCTCCATTTCTACTTTGTCAAGACTTTGTCTTGAAAACCTGAATACATTTGTTTACTGTGTTTTTTGTTTACTTTCGTGGCCAAAATTTAATTGAACAACTTGAAGTACAAATGGAAAAATATCAAAAATTAACAGTTCAAATAAAAATCTTAATTGTTCTTATAAGAAAGAACTTTAAAATTTGTATCTAAAATTTAAAGTGTTTGCTAAATTGATTTAAAATATCTTTTAGCGGGATGTTATTTTAAATGTGAAACAAATAACACTTATTCGGTAAGATGTTATCTTCCTAGCTCATTTGCCTTTTGCAGCCGAAAGCAAAATAATCTTAGAATAAAAATCTTGTTCAAGGAAAAACCGATATGGCACAGTTTTAAAATCGGATAAACCTGTTATCTTAAAATAATTTTTTCCACATTTCATCTCTTTGGATTTTCTGATACAACACAGTCCTTGAAACTCAGGCCGATATCTTTCCATTTCGCAGCATACTTGCACCAGGCGTCATGTTTCTGATAGTGTCCCCACGTTCCAAGACCAAAATCTTGTCCTTGTTCGATAGAAAATTTATCATGCCGTATTATCCAGTTCGTTTTTTGTTGCTTGTATCGTTTCATTGATCATGTTTTTTCCGCTTGGACTTATTAAGCCTGCAAGCAACATCCAATAACACTGGAGGAACGCAGTAGATGATTTTACTCAGGATAGGGATACTCCATTACCTGAAACCCTGCATCTTCATCTGGGCTTGTGAGCATTACGCTTAACCAGGCAGTCCCATTATGTTTTTCATATACCAGGTTCATAACTGCAACAAAACTACTTCCTTTCTTTTTGAGAAAGCAACAACTAAATACAATTCAAAAGCGACATGATTTTCTTTAAGCTATGAAAATCGATTAACATCATTGCAAAAGGCGTACAATACTTCGTTCTGATTTTGCTATAATCTTCCTAAATTGTGATAGACAAAAATAACAATCCATGCCAAGATTTGTTGGCTACATCCATACCATTGGCATACTAAATTTAATTTGTTTTTTTTTTTCTTTATTCTCTTATACGAATCACTCAGATTTATATTACAAATCCTAACACAGAACTTATCTTGATTTCTTACGTCAGGATAAAAATAATCTTGACAAGACAGTTGAATTAAGTCAAAAGCTGGCTCTTTTTTAGATTTTGGTGTGTAAACTTGTCACAAATATAGCAAAATATACCGGGGAAGGTATGTTAAAGATTTGTAAGGAGTGTAAAAAACACAAAACAAAAAAAAGTTTTAATATCAAAATAATTTGCCAAAATTTAAAAGTCAATATGTAAATGTAAATGTTAAATTTCAAGGGCTGATGTTGATTTTGAATAAAACACAAACTATTTAAGAAATTATTGTAATTTTATTTTATTATGATATATTGGTATTACTCAATTATGTATGGAACAAAATATCGGCCAAATGGGCGCCGCGACCACGGCGGCACACCTCCATCCGATGGTCCGAATTTTCGATGACCCTGAGGCATAATGGAGGTTCTATGCCGTTAATGTGCCGAATTATCTCATCCTTTAGCTCTTGAATTGTTGCTGGCTTATCGACGTACACCTTTTCTTTCAAATAACCCCAAAGAAAAAAGTCCAACGGTGTCAAATCACATGATCTTGGCGGCCAATTGACATCGCCATTACGTGAGATAACACGGCCATTGAATTTGTTGCGCAAAAGAGCCATTGTTTCGTTAGCTGTGTGGCAAGTGGCACCGTCCTGCTGAAACCACATATCGTCCACATCCATATCTTCCAATTCGGGCCATAAAAAGTTCGTTATCATTTCACGATAGCGAACACCATTCACAGTAACTGCCTGACCGGCCTCATTTTGGAAAAAATACGGCCCGATGATGCCGCCAGTCCATAAACCGCACCAAACAGTCACTCTTTGTGGGTGCATTGGTTTTTCGACAATCACTCTTGGATTCTCATTCGCCCAAATGCGGCAATTCTGTTTATTGACGAATCCACTGAGGTGAAAATGTGCCTCATCACTGAATCACGAAGTGCACGATATGCATTTTGATTTGAACGCACATTTTCATAATAAGTCTGGGTAACTTTAACACGTTGTTGGATTGTGTATCTCTCCATGGTTCAAATTGACTAAGTCTGAAATAGAGAAATGTCAAATAAAATTCGGAAAAAAACTTGGCGTTTAGGTGTGGTTCACATTTAACATCGGCCCTTACAATTTAACCACCCTTTATAAACCTGGTCATATATTTTTTTAGTATCTATTTAGTAGCGATATTTTTCAACAATTTATATGTACGTATAAGTAATATTTTAATATTTTCATATGTCAACATTGCTTATTCGCTATCGTGGTAAGACCTCAAAATATAAATTGCCGATTTACATTAAGGTTATGTCGCCACATGACGCACATTGGTTGAAGTTCAAAGAACGAGCGGCAAAAAATAGAAGAAGTTGTCGAAGGATAATGAAACTTGGCACATAGGCATTTTTTGTTTGAATCAAGAAAAATTGGAGAAATCAAAATGATCCGCCCACTTTTACGCCCACCTCCCACACAAAGTAAAAATGAAACTTGACCTACGGCATTGTTTTTGGACAAAGCATTCTCAAACACTCATAATCATTTGTGTGAAATTTGAAAAATACCCGCCTACTTTTACGCCCACTTCCCATACAACTTGTATTGAAAAAGTGGCATAACTCCCATGATTTTTATTGCATCAACTCAATTTTTACAAAAAATAAATATTTTTTTTGTAGAATGGGCTCCTGAAACAATATACGTGATCCGCCCACTATTACGCACACCTACCATAGAAAAAACATTAATAAGTTATTTAAGCATTCTTTTAATATTTTTTTTAACATCATTATCGTACTCCAATTTTTTGATTTGCAACTTTAAGCGAAATCTATTTATAAATGGGTCTGAAGACAATAAAAGATTATGCATTACGTCTTTATTAGTGGCTACACGTCCAATTCTTCGCGAATCATGTAATCTATACGCTCAATAGTCTTTATACCTCGCTTCCTGAGCTTCCTGATACAAATAATCAATTAAAATGTAATAAATAAAAATGAAATTAGTAAATAAAACAAAATCTCCGCAAAATTTAACTCAATCCAGTTCTGTAATGGGGTAAATCAAAAACCGTTTCGTTCCTAAGGTAAGAGTAATAAACCCAAGTCAGTCGCTCCACTAAATAATGGCAATTTACTTACTCAAGTTCAATATATTTTCGAATTTTCTTTTTTTACTTGGTTCGCTTCAGCTCTGAGCCCTCCAATTAGACTAAAAATCATTAAATTTAATTTTCATTAAATTATATTTATGAAGAAAGGAATTTTACAACATGAAATTAAATAAAATTTATTGATAATTTTTCATTCTTTACGGGCAGGTTACCCTTACATGTTTCAATCGCAACCACTCGGTATCTTCAGGGATGAATTTAGATGAAAACACATGAACTTTAGCCTAATTAAAATATCAAAATTTGGATTAACAAGTAAGAGTGCTATTTTCGGCTATGCCGAATCTTATATACCCTTCACCATGGTGCAATAAGAACAAAAAGTTATGTAAACGCCCACATTATGTCGGATGTTGTGTTTTAATAACCAAGATGCTTGTACCTAATTTGGAAATTTTTCTCTTTCTATATATTTTTTATTTATTTTTATTTATTTAATATATATAATTAGGTCTATGGATAAATCCTTACAGCCTAATACAAATGAGTATTCAACTTAAGTATAATATTATGTTTAACAATATTTAAATCCAGAGAAAAATCAATAAATTCAAACATTTCATTGAAGCAACAACACAGTTTTCTAAATGGGTCTGCCATAGCATAGTTAGTTCGGAAAGTTTTTATAAATAAGGGATTATAGTACCGTACCGTACGTCGTGGAATGTTAAATGATAAACTACTTAATAAAAAATTCGAGCATACTTTTCCATTTATTAAGTTAATTACAAATGAGACATTTAGCATAACTCTGCGACTTTTCAGTGTTGGCAAACGTATTAAAGATAATCTTGTAGAATATGAGGGGAGATTATCATATCCTCGATATGTATCTCTCAGGCAAAAAAGCAAGAATTGTTTTTGAATGGATTCAATATGATCACTATGAACCATATAATGTGGATCCCATACAATCGAGCCGTATTCCAAGATTGGACTAACGAGAGATGTGTAAAGTTGTTTAGTGACGAAAGTATCATGGAATTCCTTCGCCCAACGTTTAATAAAAGCCAGAGTACAACGAGCCCTGTTGACAGTCATTGTTATGTGTTGAATAAAATCCAATTTTACATACAGTAAGATGCCAAGATCCATAATTGTGTCAACTATCTCGATTTTATAGTCACCGAGTTTATAGTTATTTAAAATACTACGTTTTCTAGAAAAGCGCATATGTTTACATTTCATTAGGTTTAACTCCATTAGGTTATGTTTACACCAATTATAAAAAATATCCAAGTCTTCTTGAAGATAAATATGGTCTAAAGAGTTCGTGAAGTTTAAAAAAATTTTTACATCATCTGCGAACATTAGTATATGTGAATATTTAATAATATCAGGCATGTCGTTGATGAAGAGCAGAAACAAAAGTGGGCCAAGGTAACTACCTTGCGGAACACCGGATTTTACCAATATAGGTTTAGAAGTTGAAAACCCAAATTTTACGCATTGTATTATGCCGAGAAGATATGACCTTAGCCAGCTTAAATAAGTTTTGTCGAAACCCATAATATCAATTTTTCTCAAAAGAAGGTTGTGATTTACCTTATCAAATGCCTTACTGAAGTCGGTGTATATAACGTCGGTATGCTGGTTGTTGACGAATCCCTCATTTACCAAAGTTGTCAGTTCTAAAATATTTGTCATAGTTGATGATTCTTTACGAAATCCGTGTTGAAAAGGTGTTAATAACGGTGAAACTTGATGAACCAATGAATCTAAAATGCATTTTTCAAAAAGTTTTGGAATTGCGCTAAGTTTGGCTATACCTCTGTAATTAATTATATTTGATTTATTTCCAGATTTGAACAAAGGAATTAAATATGACTCTTTCCATATTTTTGGAAAATATCCATTTTTCAAAGAAATATTAAAAATAATTGACAACGGCATTGCTAAAGCTTCCATACAGTTGATTAAAATACTGCTTGGTATACCATCAGGACCCATTGAGTTTGAATATTTAAAAGATTTTAAGCAATTGATAATATTAAGTGTGGTTATTGGTGAAAATGAAATAGTTTGACCAGTAACTATATTAAATGGATAATTGACATTTTCAGCACAATGTGCATCAGAATATGTGGACGAAAAAAAGTCGGCGAATAAATCACTGATTTCCTTTTCATCGTGTGTTTCAGTACCCATATATTTCATGACCTTCGGTGCGCCAGAGATCTTTCTTTTCGAATTTACAAAATTTATAGAATGATCTTGGATCGTATTTTAAGTTGTTTTTTATTTTAATCAAATAATCGTTATATAATTTAGCATTTAGCAAATTGTATTTTGCACGAAGGACGGAATACTTGCTGTAATCGCAGTGGGATCCAGATTTCTTATATTTTCTGTAATTCTTGTTTTTTAAGTTTTTTAACGAAGAAAGTTGTTTATTACCCCATGGTGGTCCTGATTTTGAGCTCAGTGAAAATTTTGGTATACATTCATTCATATATTGTTTTATTGTACTGTAGAAATTATTAATCATTTTATCGATTGTTTCTGGTGCGCCAATGCGAATGGATAACAATTGAATCCAATTTGTGTTAATTAAAAGGTTGTGTAGGTCGTTGTAATTTGAACTTTTAAAACAAAACACCTTTTCTTTTTTATGGAAATTTTGAACACGATGACAACTAAAAATGTTGCAGCTAATTTCAATTGTAGGGTGGTAACGATCTTCTGGGAGTGTTATAGGATCAACACGATTTATTGTACATTCCTTAGGCTCATTAACAAATACCAGGTCAAGTAATTTACCATACATATTGTAGACGCCATTTATCTGATGTAGACATAAATTTGTAATGTTACCGAATATATCATCACTGATGTTATCAGAACGATTAGGAATGTAAGTTTTACTTTCTGTGGAGAAATGCCAGGTAATCTGAGGTATATTAAAATCGCCAAGGACTAACATGAAGTCACCCAAACTGATTTTTGAAGCCACTTGTTCCATTGCCAAAATGTGTTGTTGATAAGCAATTATATCAGATTGAGGTGGGATATAAGAACATGTAATAAATATTTTAATGTTGTTTACTTTTACTACCACTGAAATAAATTCAATTTTACTTGCTAAGTTTAATATTAGCTCTTCAGCAGGAAATGTATTTAAGACAGCTATTAAAACTCCACCGCCAGTAGTAACTGTAGTTCTATCGCGCCGGAATACATGAAAATTATTGCAAACAATTTCGGTATTTAAGAAAGTATTATTTAGCCAAGTCTCAGTTAGACAAATTATGTGGTGATTGAAATTAAAACTATCGACATAAAATTTGGAGCATTTAGTCCTCATTCCACGTACGTTTTGGTATATAATAATGAGTTGATCGTCGGGAGCATCAGTTAGTTTTTTGAATGTAATAATTGTTGTTTCGGCAAATAAGCAACATTCGTTGGACGCCGGTTTATATTTTGTTCATATTCTCGAACTAAGACATGTTCAGGCCAAAAAGATGGGTCGAGAATGGAGTTAAAAATTTCAAATGGAACAGTAAGCTTAAATGATGTGATAATCCGCGCTTGCGAGTAAGTAAACTTATGAACATTCAAATCAAAATTTTTGCCGATCTTAGATTTAATATACGCATCAATGTCGTCAACAGATGTATCAGATGCAAAACGAGATACAAAGATTTGTTTTTTTGGTGGGATCACTCTCAGATCTTTTATAGCAGCACAGTTATGTTCACTATTTATCAAATTAACAGGATTTGTTGCATTTTGATGATTTATTGGGACAGTATTAGTTGGAACGGATGTTTTGCTTAGAAGAGTTGGCCCACGATCATTAACAGATGAAGAAGCGGGTTCGGGATTCTGAGGCAAAGATGACAAAGAAGAAGGTTCAGTCAACTTTACTTTATTGTTTAACCTTGCAGATTTCCTTTTCGGTGATGTTTGAACAGGAGATTTTATAGATTCTAAAGCATTAAAATCATTAAAAATTTTAGCATATTGTGATATTTTATCAAAAAGTTCATTTGCTTCTTCTTGAATTTCCAAAAAACGGGATTTATTTGATTGGAAAAAACGATAGAATGTAATGCTTATTTTCTTGCAATCATTACAGCGCCAAGCAAGTCCATTATCTTTCGACAATGATCCAGCAACAAGACCGGAAAGACCACTGCATTTAATATGGCAAAGACCATTACATAACCAACAAGAAATCATCATCTCTTCATCGTTGGTAATGGGACATTTTTTCATAATACACGCCATTATATGATCCAATTTATAAGTGTTTATATATATTTTAAAATAAAATTGTTTTAAAAGAAAATTGTTTGTTGGGTATACAATCCTACTATCCAATAGATGGCGCTTAGCGATTAAAATAGCAAATACACAAACCAGTTAGAGTTGTAATTACAAATATATGGAACAAATTAGATCAGCTGACAGTAGATGCAGAATGTTATCCACAGAAAGGAAAAATACGATCCACTACAAGAACAGGTCACAAGTAACAAAATACGTACAATTTTATCCTTTGATTATCACAAAAACCGCACTCCCAGATGCACACTCTCCAATGACACCGACAGCACAAAGGGATATGTTGTTAAAAATATGTTTATTAGCTTTACAGCGAATCACAAAACAATTGAATTTAAAAAAGTAAACAGAGCGACTTATATACACATCTAAATGACACCAATGTTGCCAATGTAAAAATACAAAACGCAAAAGTCACATAAATCGTTACTTATTGTGATAGGTATAGAAAAAGAAAATAGTAACATGGAATTTAATGAAAAAAACTAAAGGCTGTCGATCTTAACGGAGCCGATGTGACAGAACTATATAACAACAACGCCCCCGTCTTCGAAAACCCAATTTCAACAAACAGATTTTTTTGTGGAAAAATTTAGAGGTAGTCGTCGTTTTTTGCTCATATCTCCGTCATTTTTGGACCGATCTGGCTGAATTTCAATAGCAAACTTAAACGGAGTATATGTGACATAAATATACATCAACCTAGTCCACATCATTTCTGGGGTTTTCGGAAAACCCATTTCAACATACACACGGACAGACGGAGAACCGGATTTGAACTTCGCTTTTCATAAGAACCCAGAATATATATACTTTATAGGGTGTAGGATCAATATTGTGGAACATACAAACGGAATGACAAAGTTATATCTATATATTACCTTCGGTGAAGGGTATAAAAAGAAAAAAGAGAAATTTTTTGGATTTCAGTACTTTGGACATAACTCAGCCTTTTACCGATGTCTTTAGGAATAAATTTACCATTTACTTTGGTGATAAAACGTTGACTCAGAAAGACCTATGGCTCCCGTAAATGGGTATAACTTTTTTGTATCTGAACCGATTTTTCCGAAATTTTCAGAAAGATTTTCGATCTTTTGATGTATAAGGCGTAACCATAGGTCATATGACAGTCCAAAAATTCAGGTTTTTCTACAATTTTTAATATTTTTTGTACGGGAGGTACCACGAACACTTCACAATCCCGCCCACATTTTGTGGGATGCTGTATATGGATAATCTTAATGTTTGTACCTAATTTGGAAACTTTGGCTCTTGCCGTTCTCCAGATATACAGAAATAAAAAAAATACAAGAACAACAAGGGATTTTTGGAAAAAATTTAGAGGTAGTCGTGGTTTTTTGCTCATATCTCCGTCATTTTCGGACCGATCTGGCTGAATTCCAATAGCAAACTTAAACGGAGTATATGTGACACAAATATACATCAACCTAGTCCACATCATTTCTGGGGTTTCGGAAAACCCATTTCAAAATACACATGGACAGACGGACACAAGGACAACCGGATTTGAACTTCGCTTTTCATAAGGACCCAGAATATATATACTTTATAGGGTGTAGGATCAATATTGTGGAACATACAAACGGAATGACAAAGTTATATATACCCTCTTACCTTGGGTGAAGGGTATAAAAAAAGAGTAATTTTTGGGGATTCAGTATTTCGGGTATAATTCAACCATTTTTTAACCGATTTGACAGGATTATATACCGACATGTTTAAGAAAAAATTTGCCATTTACTTGAGTTATAAAGCTTGGACTCGGGGAGATCTATGGCTCCCGAAAGTGGGTATTTAAAAAAAATTAATTTTGGTCATAACTTGTTTGTATCTGAACCGATTTTTCCGAGTTTTTTATAAAATATGTTCTTCTAAAAATTTTCGATATTTTGGTTTACAAGTCATATCCATAGGACATATAGCAGCCCTAAAATTTAGGTTTTTATACAATTTTTAATTTTTTTTGTACGGGAGGTACCACGCCCACTTATAAAATCCCGCCCACATTTTGTAGGATGGTGTGTATTGGCAACTTAAATGTGTTTACCTAATTTGGAAACTTTGGCTTTTGCCGTTCTCCAGATATACAGAAATAAAAAAAATCCAACAACAAGGGATTTTTGGAAAAATTTAGAGGTAGTCGTGGTTTTTTGCTCATATCTCCGTCATTTTTGGACCGATCTGGCTGAATTTCAATAGCAAACTTAAACGGAGTATATGTGACATAAATATACATCAACCTAGTCCACATCATTTCTGGGGTTTTCGGAAAACCCATTTCAACATACACACGGACAGACGGACAGACGGACAACCGGATTTGAACTTCGCTTTTCATAAGGACCCAGAATATATATACTTTATAGTGTGTAGGATCAATATTGTGGAACATACAAATGCAAAGTTATTTATACCCTCTTACCTTCGGTGAAGGGTATAAAAACAATAAACAGTTCAACAAAATAACCACAATACTATTGTTAACAATTTTACTATAAATCGAACATTATGTTCTCGCCTTAAATTCAAATTAAATTTCTCCCGAAATTATAAGTTTTTTCTTTCTTTTTCCATAATTATATAAATAAATAAATACAAAGTTTAGCTCTCCAAATTACAGTAAGATGCATTATCATTTACGTTAGTCGATTGTAAAACTAGCAGTTGCTTGCAGTCATAAAATCCCCCAAAACTTTAAAGTTAAGTTTAAAATAATACTCGGGAACTTCAAAATAAATCTTGGGAAATCCCGGAAATTCGTCCGGAATCGAAACCCTATTCAACGCATTGAGAGATAAAATCAACCCGTCTGTAATAAAATCAAAGCGGTGTCTTTAGTACGGTAAGTATGGATTTTCTTAAATCAAGTCCAGAATGCTTTATTCAAGAGTTTCTATGCTGGTTTAATTCCGAACTCGAACTTAAAATAGTACGAAAGTGAGAATGATTCTAACCTAAACACTTACCTCAAAAAGCCAGAGCTAGAGAAAATATTATTATTTACTTTACTTACCCGTTTTAAATATTTCTTTTACTTTGGTTGTACTCCGCACTCTCAATTTTAAAACACCAGCAATATGTCCGATATGGTTTTTGTAATCATTCTTTTTTGAAATTTAAAGTATTTAACTGAATAATTTTAACAAATAGAATTTGGGAATTTTTTGCTTAGTTTTTACTTTCAAAACGTGGGAATAATGCATGGGCTTATTCTTGTTATGCTGTTGTTGTATCTACAAAAAACATGCAAACTATTTTTAACTTCTACAACAAAAAACTTTTAAAAATGGTTTTCAAAAGTTGTCCCATTTTGGATTGTACCGGCTGATTTTTTAGCTATTATCTTTTTGGCAACACTGGTTTAAACAGCTGACGCACGTTTCGTGTTTTGTTTCACTGTCAAACATCTTCAGTTTGGTCTATAATTTAACCATACAAATGAACAACGCTTGCAAATTATTGAATTTTATTATCAAAATGCGTGCTCTGTTAAGAAAGTTCATCGCGGGCTTCTTCCATTTTATGGGCAGTTTAATCGACCCACTGAAGCGGCTATACGGTACGTTAATAAGCAGAATTGTCGATTTTGGAGTGAAGATCAGCCAGAAGCTTTGCAAGAGCCACCAATGCATCCAGAAAAAGTCACAATTGGGTGCGTTTTATGGGCTGGTGGCATCATTGGACCGTACTTATTCAAAGATGATGCGAATCGTAACGTAACTGTGAATGGTGAGCGCTACCGTGAGATGATATCCAACTTTTGTTTGCCCAAAATGCAAGAGCTTGACTTGCATGACATGTGGTTTCAAAAAGACGGTGCCACATGCCACACAGCACGCTTAACAATGGATATATTAAGAGGCGAGTTCGGTGAACATTTTATTTCACGTTCGGAACTGGTCAGTTGGCCGCCTAGATCGTGCGATTTAACGCCTTTAGACTATTTTTTGTGGGGGTATGTTAAAGCTTATGTCTATACTTACATGCCCGCTTCAATTGACTCATTGGAAGACAACATTGAAGCATTTATTCATGAAATACCGGCCGAAATGTTGGAAAGAGTATGCCAAAATTGGACTAAGCGGATAGACCATTTGAGGCGCAGTCACGGTCAACATTTGCATGAAAGAATCTTCAAACATTAAATTATATGGACCGTACTATCGATTCAAATAAAGATTTTATGCATTTTTCTGGATTTTATATGTTTTTTTACAAAAACTTTCCTTTAGCTCTTAAAAAATCAACCATTATTTAACTCTTTTTTGTGTTATTCGTACTTAAACTTTAGAGTGCCACGAGTTCTTCTTTCTGTGTACATTTCTTGTACAAACACACAGGTAATCCAGGAAACCCAAGCATTGTGAACTCGTATTTGGATCTACATTTGATGGATCTATATTTGGGTAATAGCAAATACAAACAAAAAGGATCTTATTTTATTTCATTACGCAATTTGATATTATTTTTAAATGAATATTTAAGGTTGTGCAGATCTTTATTAATGCTGTCATTAATTTTTGATTGCTTTTGTACTACAATGAAATAAATTTTATTAATTATATTTTTAATATTTTTTTTTCGTGCAAATCACTTATTCATCCACATAACGAGTTTTTATTAAGGTAAAAAATTGGTAAGAAATACTGACCAGCTGAAAGCAAAAAATTATTATTAAAAAACTTTTCACAACTACCAAAATTCCTACCGATTTAAATGTTTCCATAGATATAATGAAAAATTTAAAAGCATTTAAATGGACCGGCTTATGAGATTGTGCTATGGGCAAGATTAAAGCACGTCGATAATCCTTATGGGCATTATACCAGCGATGATTCATGAACGCTTCACTAATTTCCGAACTCTATTAGAGGATATTTTCCAAATAAAAGTTACAAAATCGTTTAAAAATAATTCTTTAAACCTTACCGAAGTCATCATTTCTGTGCCAAAAATTGAAATAAAGTAGACATGTGTTAGCACCGATATGAGAAAAGATAAAAATTTAATCAAATCCAAGAAATCTGTACCAATTACTAGCTGAAAGCCAATGAGGCATATTATAGTAACAGTACCCACATAATTTAGAAGAATAGAAACATTAAAGGTTTCATCAATGAGTTTTACCGTACTGAAGTTAAAGTAAAATGGATTAGAAGAGACTTAAACGCTATAAAGTTCTCTATAGAGCTTTAATTTGCTTTGTAGCACTCACCTTAATATATCACTATGATAGATAATAAAGCTCTTCAACTTCTTAACATCACTCAAAGTTCCATTTGGCTTAAAATCGAGAATACTTTTAGCCAAATACTTAAAGTTCATATTTATTAAATGAACACAGGTAATTAGTAGCAAGTCGGAGCCCAAAAAAAGACAAGAAGCCGAATAGGATCCACTTATTTGTGTCAAATAGGCAAATGAGTAACCAAACATTGTCTTGCTGTCAAAGGTATAGACCATGGGATAGGGCAACTCATAGAGAAAAATTTTCTTACTGCTGTAAAAAGTTATAGACGTTATTAAAGGAAAAATATTAAACAATGTTGTCACAAAAAAATGATAGATTGTTAAGCCTTTGTTATATTTTCGTATCATATTTAAATGATAGTCCAATTTATAGTCCCTCCTTTCCTGAACTGTACGTGGATAATATTTGCTCAAATTCTTTAATACTTGGCGTAGCTTCTTTAAATTGTACAAACAGCAGACCAGTTTCATTAAACAGTTGCCAACAAAGGTGGTGTAAATAATATACGCGGTTTTTTCAAAAGAGCTCTCCAGAGATTCGAACACTAAATAAGCCAACATTCCAGAGCAATCGAATATTATATGAAATAATAGAATTGCTAAAAGAAACATTTGCAAATTTTTAGGTTTTTCCGTAGCCCTCCAGCGTATTATACAAAATCCAGTCGCAAAGAAAAGATTCAAGGGGATTTTCGTAAATTCCCCAATATCTGGTATAGTTTTATCACTTATCATCTTTGAAAATTCGATACTTGTTTGCACAACTTATATTTTAAATGTTAAGACTTTTTTTAAATTATTTTCACTTTTATAATGTTTTAAATAACAGAAATTCAAATGTGTTACACTCAATCGTCCACTCTTCATTAAAACATTTGTAAATATCGCATTATTTGCATTGACATTTGCGGTTTTCATAATTATAAAATTGAATTTTAAAACCCATTAAATATAATTACAAAAATAGTTTAACTATTATTGATATATGTACATTAGGGTGTCCCAAAATTTTTTTTTTGTAAGATGCTCAAGCATAATTTGAAAGCTTATAGGGTAAAGTATTTTTGATTTTTTGTTAAGAATTTTCGGAATAGGTTTAGAGGTCGCGCAAATGGAGTTTTCATAAAAAAAACGGAGTTTTCGGCCATTTATTTAACTTTACTCATAACTTGGTTAATACCACAAGTTTTGGTGATGAGTGTACTCATTTAGATACCCTTAATTACAATTTTTCGTAATTTTTTAACAAATTCTGTAAATAACGGTTTATTACTTTTCAAATTTATATGGAAGGTATTAAAACTAGGGACGCGATTTTGAAAACCGATAAGTTCTAAACAATTAAGAAAAACAAAAATGGAATTTTGTCCTACAGTTTCCGAGTTACACTATTTTTATAGTTTGTATCTTAAAAATGGTGATACTTTTTTCGTTATAATTATTGTATATTTCCATAAATTTTTTTAGTTAGGTTTTAACTGTCATTAACTTCTGACATTTATTGATCTGAATGGTTACACGCTGTCATTTTCACTTTCTATTTTATGTGTGCTCCAGGGGCTATCAATCGGGCTCGCTGAATGATGAAAATTATCTATTCTTTGAAAATATGCATTTTCCGAAACCAATCTTATATAGACAAATCAACAGTTGATGCCTTGCTTGAATTAAGTTCATTTATTTTAAGAATATGTATCAAATATTGGTACCGTATCAAGGGCCAGTGCCCTTGATACGCTCCTCTCAATGATCTGAGCCTATTAAAGGAATTGGATAGTTATAAAATTATTAATAAAGCCGTTGAAAAAGCCACGCTTAAAACTATTCTATAGGTCATCAGTGGTACTTAACTCCGAAATTGGCTGCCTAAGCGTTTTTTGATGAACGTATCGACACCAAAACTTTGCACTTAATGACAAAAAAAACTTGCAGATACTCCATGGGGCGATTACGAAGTAGCAAATGTAACTTTAACAGAAGAAAAATCTAGAAATAAAGAAACTCAACAATTTATTTCAAAAGCCAGTCTAACTTTTTTTTAAAGTTTGCAATATTTCAATCGATTTTTTAAAAATAAATCCAGAGAATTGGAAAGCTAACAATCAATTTCAAGAGGCAAAGAAAAAAGTTCAACAATTACAATGGTAAATGATGTGGTAGAACGAGGTGTGGCTTTGGCTAATACTTATATTAATGTCACAATTTCTGAAACTGATTACCAGAACTTGTTGCAAGGTATAGAACTACATCGCAAGAACCTCAATAAATAATTTTTCACAGAGCTGGCAAACAGCTTATAATAACATATAATGGGTATAAAGATAAAAACGGGTATAACTCAGGAATGGAAGGAACAAATTTAAAAATTGTTTATTCGTAATAATTAGAATTAATTTGTCTTTCAAACTGCATCATTAGTTTTAATACCTTTCATATAAATTTTTATATTTTATATTATTTACAGAATTTGTTAAAAAATTACGAAAAATTGTAATTAAGGGTATCTAAATGAGAACACTCATCACCAAAACTTATAATTTTTTCACACAAGAATAAAGCTTGGATACTTTTCTTTAAAACTGTTTCCTCAAAAGTGAAGAAACTCGTGGTATTAACCAAGTTATGAGTAAAGTTAAATAAATGGCCGAAAACTCCGTTTTTTTTATGAAAACTCCATTTGCGCGACCTCTAAACCTATTCCGAAAATTCTTAAAAAAAAATCAAAAATACTTCGCCCTATAAGCTTTTAAATTTTAGTTGAGCACCTATGAAAATCACAAAAAAAAAATTTTGGGACACCCTAATGTACATTCATTCGGAAGGCTTTATTACATTATTGTACATAGCGCTAATTTTCTGCCAAACTGTCATAATTCAGAAATATTAGTTTGATATAAAACGATTTTAAAGTTAAAATATTTATACACAATATAATGGAAAAGAAAATTTATTTCTCCCTCAAGATGGCTTAACGTTTCAAAAAATGGGATTTTAGCTTACCTTGCAGCCACACGATCAAGTTGTTCTTGATAGTCTTTTACATATACTGCTTGTCAAAATTTACATAAAGCTGTGACGTAGGCTGCACTCAGTTTGTAAGCAATTTACTTCCAAGATGTCAACAACAACACAATTTATAAAGACAAACTTTCACTCAGCTGTTAAATTGAAAGTAAAATTGCCAAATAAATGAAACGGTGAAATTAAAAGCCATCTCGTGGTCAATTTAAAAAGTGTGAGTGTGTTAATAAAAAAGTAAAAGTGTATTGCAAATTGAAAGGCAAAACTTGATCGTGTGGCCGCCAAGTTATGCACTTGTGAATAGATAAATTTGTTGTATCCCTTTTTTGTCGTATTGCTAAATGTCAAAAATGGAAAATATCAATTCAACAAACAGAAAGACCATAATATGGTCAAAATTTAACATAATTCGTAGAAATTAACAATATGTTGGTCAATATTTACCATATCAAGTTAGAGTGCTATATTGGCTGTGCCGAATCTTTGATACCCTCCACCGACAGTCCGAATGTTTAAGGAGTATCTGTTTGATGTTATTATTATCTTAAAACTGTGACGATTTGTTATTAACTATGGTTTTAGGCGACTAAACTGTTTTCCGGTCTAGGCCTAGGGTAAATTATAGACCGATCATCACGAAATTTCACAGCGTCATTTCTAGTCCTTTGAAACAGTGACGTACCAATTTCTGTTATGAAAGCATTAATAATTATGGTTTTGGGTGTACTAAACTGTTTTCCGGGAGTAGGGTTTCTATGGGCCCTAGGGTAGATTATGTACCGATCTTCACGAAATTTCACAGTACAATTATGGTCCAATAAAACTGTGACGAGCCAAAATTTGTTATGATTGCATTATTTTTTACGGTTTTAGGCGTACTAAACTGTTTTCCAGTAGTAGGGTTTATATGGGGCCTAAGGTAAATTATGGACCGATCATCACGAAATTTCACAGTGTTATTTTTAGTCCTAAAAAACTGTGACGTACCAAATTTTATTACGCTAGAATTATTTTTTACGGTTTTAGGCGTACTAAACTGTTTTCCGGGAGAAGTGTTTATATGGGGCTTAGAGTAAATTATGAACGGATCTTCACGAAATTTAACAGCGTGATTTCCAGTCAAATAAAACAAATTTTTGCAAAATCTTATCTTATTCCGTGGCTTGTTCCAGCATTTATGTTATTTTTTGTAACAAAATTATAAATTTTTTGAGGTGGTGGTTCCACATTTTGATTCATAGCTCTGGTCCTACTGAACCGATTTTGCTGGATTTCAATCCCAAACTGCTTGGGATAACTACAAGCAATTTGGCACCAAGTTTGTTAATTTCTTTTAAATTGTTCGAAAGTGAGCGTGTTTTCAACAGACGGACAGACGGACAGACAGACGGACATGGCTAAATCGATTTAGAATCACTCAAGGACCCAGAATACAGTGCGCTCGCGGTAACGTGAACTAATTAAAACCTAGGGAGTTCATGTTAGCGAAATTGTTCACGTTAGCGATTGTCGAATTTCATAAAAAATATGTCTGTTTTACACGCTTGAACGTGAAATTTTTTCTGATTATTTTCATTATTAAAATATAAATGTATCTATTTATGTGTTTTATTATTTTTTCCATTACTAAAATATAAAAATAAAATTATTAATTAGAATTCATTACAAACCAAAATGAGATCAGAATATATCTATTGAATTAAAATTACCTTGCAAATAAAATTACTTATAACATTTAGGCATTAAAAAAATCGGTTATCTTTTTCTGCTGCTTTTTCTTTTCTAATAAGTAGTTGAAATACTGCTTTCTCCCTTAAGCGTCCAATTACACTCTTGTCACTTTGATCCACTATTGCATCTTCTGCCCATTGCAATGCATTGTTAAAAATTTAAATTGCCTCACTTGCAGCAATATTTTTAACAGGATCATCGGGAATGGAAACTTTATAGGGTGTAGGATCAATATTGTAGAAATTACAAACGGAATGACAAAGTTATTAATACCCTTTTACCTTCGGTGAAGGGTACAAAAAATTGTTCACGTTATAGAGCTTTCGGAGTTTGTTCACGTTACAGAGTAGTCAATGTAAAAAAAATCTTGTTCAAGTTAGGCGGTGTTCACGTAAGACGGTGTTCAAGTTACCGCGAGTGCACTGTATATATACTTTATGGGGTCTGAGATGAATTATAAAAAAGTTTCACACGGAATGACAAACTTAATATACCCTCTTCACAACTAATTGTGGTGGAGGGTATAAAAATGGTCAAAAATAACCTTATTATGTTTATAATTAACCACAATATAGTCAAAATTTCTGAAAATTCCATAATTTTAACAAAAGTATCCATATTATCGTCAGAATTAACATAATTATGGTCAATGTTAACTATATTATGGTAATTTATTTCAGCAATTTTATTAAATTTGCTTATTAAGTGTCAAGTTATAATTTAATTTCGTATTTTATTCCTGTTACGTGTTATGTTACACTTTTATAAAACCCTTTAATTCATTTTCCAGCCTGTGACGACCTTAATGAGCATTCTTTCTGTACTACGTAAATTTATGTATTTTAAACAAAATTAAAATAAAATGATTGAGAATTTTAAGCAAACCAAGCAATTATTTAATTGAAAAGCATTCAACTGTTGCACAGAGGAGTATTTGGTCTGAAAAGCTGGCCAAAAAGGCAAAACTGAATTTTAAGAAATCTTAAGAACTAAGTACGCAGCTCGACAGACAACAATATTCTACATTATATTGTAAATTTTGAAGACTTTTAGTTGCGATTTGTAGCTCTGAGACCCTGCTAAAGTCAGGAAAGTGAAGAAAATTATATGATATTTACATAAATGTTTTTTTCGGTTTCTGGATGTTTATATGATATTTTTTTGCGGCTAAACGAATAAAGGTTTAACAAAGATTATTTTTTTCGCTGAAAAATTTGATCAAAAGTTATTTAAAACAGCAAAAACAATTTAAAATATGTTGAATATTCGGCGGCATGAAATAGCCCCCCACGAAATAAGTCCCCAAAACGGAAATGAAATAACTCCCCAAAAAAATATATGAGAGGCAACAAATCTGAAATGAAATAAGTCCCTAAAAATATTTTGGGGACTTTTTTCATTTTCAAATTTATTAAAAGTCGTCAAAAATGCAGATTATGTCGCGTTATAATACGTAAACAAAACTTGTTTTAATGAATGGTCAAGACCACTCATTCATTAAAAATAATACTTACAGTTTTGAAGAACTTTTCCATTTTACATTAATTAATAGTTTTCTTATTTTTATAATTAAGAGGTTATGATTTTCCCTTTTACTAAAGTTAAGTATTGAAATCTGGCTTCGCATACTAAAGTTTTCCATCTTGGCGGCCTGCGGCCGCGCTTAGGGGTTTTTTCCTATAGTAGGACGCGGCAGGTGGCTTCGCTGAATGAGTTTTTCTGCGTGCGTCACAAGAATAAAAAAATGTTTTTCAATGATAACTAAGGATTTTTCCTTTTACAGAATGTTTACACCATGCGTAACAATATTCTGGAAAAATATGGCTTTGCCTCTCATTTGGGAAAAAAATATGGCTATATCTCTCACTTCGCAAAATTGAGCAATAAAGCCATCATGGGCTTACCTCCCATGGTAAAAAAGCACCCCCCCTATTTTGAATTGATTGGATGTTTTGAATACTTTTTGGGGATTTATTTCATTTCAGGAAATGGGGACTTATTTCCAATGAAATAACTCCCCAATTTTTGGGAATTTATTTCATTTTGATTTGGGGAGTTATTTCATTTCGTTGGGGTTTCATTTCGTTTTAAAATTGGGGGTTTATTTCATATGAAATAAGACCCCAAAAATTGGTGAATTATTTCATAATTTTGTTGGGGGCTGTAGGAAATATCGTCCAAAGAAAAATGGCCCAAAAAAAAAATGAAAAATCACCCAAAAAAATTCCATGTAAAATTGGGCCTTAATTCATATGAAAAGTGACCCAACATTTTTGGGCTTTTTTCGTTATTATTGGGTGATTTTTCATAACGAAAAAATATTATATGAAAAATAGCCCATTTTTTTGGGCCATCTTTATTTAATATAATTGTAATTTATTTAAAAATAAGTTTGTTGTTTTTTCTCTGGGTGTTTATATTAAATATATAACGAAAACACTTTTGGTCGCAAGGATTTTCTCCTCAAGGATATAATATATACCGGCTGCGCTAACTAAAGCTTCTCTGCAAAGCCGGCCTTCGGCCGGGCGCATGGATTTTCTCCTCTATGGTATAACAAACACCGGCTTCGCTAACTAAAGCTTCTCTGTATAGCCGGCCTTCGGCCGGGCGCAAGGATTTCCCCTCTATGGTATAACAAACACCGGCTTCGCTAACTAAAGCTTCTCTGCGTATATGGCCTTCGTTCGAAAACAAGGCAGATTTTAGAAGCTTTACTTAGCGAAACCGGTACTTTTTCTACCATAGAGGAGAAAATCCTTGCGCCCGGCCGAAGGCCGGCTATACAGAGAAGCTTTAGTTAGCGAAGCCGGTGTTTGCTATACCATAGAGGAGAAAATCCTTGCGCCCGGCCGAAGGCCGGCTATGCAGAGAAGCTTAGCGAAGTTTGCGCAGCCGGTATTACTGTCCTTACTTACACTTGTATGGAACTAAATTTATATGAATAATAACCACTTTTTTGCAAATTGGGTAATTTTTAATTTTTTTTTCGGAAAAATTCGTTTTTGCTTTTTGGGTCATTTTTCATTTTTTTTTTGGGCCCTTTTTCGTTTTTGTTGGGCAAAATTTCATATATAACTTTTTGGGTAATTTTTCATGTTCTTTTGGGCGATTCTTCATTTGGGCGATTTTTAATTTTTTTTTTTGGGCCATTTTTCTTTGGGCGATATTTCCTACAGCCTTTGTTGGGGACTTATTTCGTGGGGGACTATTTCATGCCGCCGAATATTCATGTTGAAACAATTCGTTCAAAAGCTAAAAAAAAACAAATTATACACTTTTTTTTGCAAAAAAAGGAAAAGAAGAGGTTTTAAAGGTGAGGTTAGCATGTCTACGAATTATGTTTGATACCACAATAAAATTTGGAATCTCTCATTTTAGAAACCAAAAAAAAAGTGTGCGCAAGTTTGCGCCATTATTTTTGACGAGTTTTTTAAATTTTCACATTTCTTATATTTTTGCTCATCGGGCACTTTTTCTTATACCTTTATTTCGTCATAAACTTTTATGTATTTTTAATTATTAATTTCAACTGTTATTCACATCACTTTTAACACTTCACACTATTAATACCTGCTTATATGTAATTATAAATTGCAAAAATTCTTAATTATCCATAATAGTTTTAAGGGAATGTCCCACACATCTCCATAAAAGATATTTTAAAGAAGCTGCCGAGGCCAGAAATAAGCACTTACGATTATATCGTACGAATTATTCCAGGAAATTCAGCAGAAGCGATACAAATCGAGATGTATGGAATAGGTTATTTCTGAGCAGTGACCCTTTTATAAGCTGCAGTACGCAAAGAGAACGGAATAATAAAAAAGCTTTTTCATCAGAAACCATCACACTTCTTCTTCCTGACACCGATGATGCAGCTAATGAGGATACACATACGACATAATAATTAGTAAGGAATTTTTATTAGTTTAACTTTTCCGTTTATAAAGTATTAAATAATATAAAATAAATATAATAAAGCCTTTTTCATACAAAAAATACTGTTTTATAAGAGCCTTACAATTTTCCAAAATTTTTTTTTAATTAGACTGTAAATCATGGGTCTATGAAATAACTCCCACGAAATAAGTCCCACTTTTAAAAACGAAATAAGTCCCACAAAAAATTGCTGTTTTGAAAGTGGGAGTTATTTCGTTTTTAAAAGTGGGACTTATTTCGTCAATTGATGGGACTTATTTCGTTACGCGTTTTTATTTTAAGTGGGACTTATTTCGTTTTGAGTGGGAATAAATTCGTTTTGTAAAGTGGGAGTTATTTCATACAGATGCAAGAATTTGAAAAAGTAAGAAAATTTGAACTATTGATGAATACCAATGGTAGTGTGGGAAAAAAGCGTATTAAAAAGTCCTGTGTTTTGAAAGCAGATATGATTTCGAAATTCAAGAATGATCCCTTGCAAGGTACTATAACTCCTTCTAAATTCCTTGACCAACTGGTGTTATCAAAAAATAATTTAATTGTACAAATGGAGCCTGATGAAGATCTTTTTGAAGAATTATCATATTTGGAAGAGGACATTGAAGACGAGTCGTTAAACCATATTGAAACCAACCAGAATACAATTAATAATAATATGTGCGTGGTTTGTTTCATAAAGCAGCCAAATATCTTATTTTTTTCTTGTAAGCACTTGAAAATTTGCAGTGAATGCTGTCTTACAATGCAAACTCACAAAATTGATCAAACCAGTAAACTAGTATGTCCATTCTGTCGTGCAGAAGTTCATGAAACCCTTCAAATATTTATCTGATAAATAAATGATTTTTTTATGGAGGAGTGCGATAGAGCCATGAAATATAAGGACATTATGGCTTTATTTCTCATTTTTTTCTTATGCAAAAAGTTATATGTTGGACATTTCGTAAAAGGGACAACCATAATTTTTTTGTCCTTATCTCTCATGGCTCTCCTTTTTTTTGTTATTAATTACTTTATTCTTACTATAATAAAAAAACTTTAAAGAAATGTGTACAAATAGGTACCGAACTTAACAACTGGAAAAACAATATTAAAAAAAATTGTTGACGTAATTACATATGTATGTGTTTTATTATATTTTTAGTAGGAAATTGGAATTCGTGTTCCATGTTTTCTAATACCACCATTACAAAATACAACTAACCCCAATGCCACGTTAAAACTATAATACCGTCTACCATGCACTGGATCTTCAAGCCATTTATAAAGGTCGATAATTTTAATCTGATAGTCCTTCCGAAACGGTTTCCATCTTAATAATAAGAACAATTGATCTATACTTAATCCACTTACGAATCCAAACGTTGTTACTAGTAGGCGTTCTCTATACGTTCCTTGACCGAAAAAAGAATTAATAATAAATTCTGGAACTCTATCAAAATTCATAATATCCATTCCATTAAGAAGCCTTCTGCAAGCTTGCATACGATTTTTCTTTATTATTCCTCTGCTTTGATTATTCATATTATTCGACGTGTTTTTTTCGAAGAGCCAAATACTTCTTATTTGAAATCGCATTAAACAGTGAAAAAGTGGGACTTATTTCGTTTATGAAAGTGGGACTTAATTCATTTAAGAAATATATTATTCAAGGGGGAGTTTTTTCATTTTGAGTGGGAGTTATTTCATTTCAAGTAAATTTTTTAATCATTTCATTTTGGTGGGACTTATTTCGCTTTCAAAAGTGGGACTTATTTCGTGGGAGTTATTTCATTTTTTTAAGCAATTTTTGGTGGGACTTATTTCGTTTTTAAAAGTGGGACTTATTTCGTGGGAGTTATTTCATAGACCCTCATATGTATGTATGTACAATGTACATACCCAGCGGTAAAGAGGCCTAATAGAAGGCCTTATTTAGCAGTCACAAGCAGTCAGAAGCCCTTCTCGCCGCATTCCATACTTATTTATTTTTTATACAGGTTGTCATTGGGCGCAAGGCCTTCCACACTTTCTTTAAAAACAACTTCGATCCCTTCCCAAAGAAGGGAGTAAGGCAGGTCACTAAAAATAAAAAGTAAATAAAACTGAACACCTTTCTTTCACCCTTCTCAAAGAGGGGAGTAGCGAATGTGTACTGAATATTTCAGAAGGTCTTTTAAAAAAAGTTTATACCTTTTAGAAGGCATACTTCTGAAGGCAGGATATCATGCGAAGCGAATCTTTAAGAAAGGAGTATAGAGGCCTTCAAAAAGGCCTGCCACTTGCGGCCCTTTCAATATTTACCGCTGAGTACAGTCTGTCAAGAATGAGTTTAAACCTTTAAAATCAACATTTGTTAATTGAGTTTTGCGATTTATACCAACTTTTATTCATTAGGAATATGGCTTTTAGAAAAATCTTAAAAATTTAAACTTTTTGGTTCTTAAATTTTCTTATTGCATTTTGAAAACAAAAAATTTGACGCATTTTGCATGTAAATTTTTTTTTTCGCTATTAAATTTTTAATTACTCCAAAATAGTAATAGATATAAAATAAATGTGTATGGTAAGTTTAAGCAGAATTTTCCGGTGCATCTTCTGATCCTCCTGTTATTAAAATCGGAGAACACGTTTTCAAGTTATGGCAAAATATATAAGGCAACCCAACGATTTAGGGGGTGAAGTATGCCACGCCTTTAAAAGAAAATCCTTACGTACTAGAGACAAACGGCAAACAGATTTGAATTAAGGGCATCAAAATCCATATAGTCCACATACTTTTATTTCTAGGGTAGAGAAAATTTTTTTTGTTGCGCAGTGTACTTTTGTTGCGCAGTGTAATTTTTTCAAAATCTGCCACTAGACTTTTTATATCATACTACACCTAAAACTATCAAAAAACTAAAACTTTTAATTCAAAAAACACTTTTAATAATTTTGGCCAGCTTTTCAGGCCAAATACTCCTCTGTGTGTTGTATAGAGCAAAACAACCAAAATGTTGTTGCTTTAAAACATATAATTTTATGATAAAAATTTAACATACAATGTTTTAAAATATTATAATTTCAAACATATTATTACTAACCATAATATGATTGGAGACAACCGTAATATGGTTATTGCTTTTTGATGGAATAATTCAAGCATATTTTGGTTGCCATTGAGAATAATACGGTGAAAGTAACCCTAATATGTTTTAGTGTATGGTTGTAGCTTTATTTAATAAAAATATTATATTGTTAAATTTAACAATATTTGAAGTTTAAATAGAGGTAAGCACTTTATTGTAAAAAAGAATCAAAAGATTATAAATCGCGAAAAAAAAACTGTTAAAACAACAATAGCTTGTTTGTTGCCATTACGGGGCTTTTATCCTTAACATTAAAACCAAATTACTTTTCTAAAAGATTATTTTATAAGATCTCCTTTAACTGTTGGAATAACTAATAAAATTATCTCAGTTTATTTTTCTATAAAAACATATTTGGGGGATTCACAAGGTAGTCACAAAAGCTTATGTCTTAAAATAATTAAAAGGAATATATATCGTCGGCTTCATATGCAAACCAGCTAGATCCATTTTTTATTCAAATTGGGATTTTGATGCCGTGTGGTAGAGAAAGATACGCCTCGTCGACCAGCATGAAGTTTTTCTTCTATTTAAGTCTTGAAATGTGTAAAACTAATTTTCTATCAAGCTGCAAATAGGAAAAATAAAAAGTTTTTTGTCTCTCCTGTAAAATGTGCTGAAAGTGAGTTAACAGGTTTGCATATTAAGCCGAAGATATGATTGTTTTTTTTATCGTTCTTGGGTGTGTGAGCCAAACGTTTTTTTAGCTCTCCATGATTAAAACTATTTTTTTTTTTATCAAAAATATTAGTTTTCAATAAAAAAAAAAATAATTATAAAAAAATACAATGGTCAATGAATTATGGCCCACCTTGTATTTATATAGTCATATTTTATGAGAACAGTTGGAAAGTAACTACACTTAAACCAATTATTTAGTAATGTATTGACGAATTTGGTAATTAATATGATTTGATATTGATTTGTCATAATGTTTTTCTGTGCGATACGCTTGAGGGCAGAAATAAAATCCACAATTTTTTAATAATGGCAATGCCTTCTCAAAATGCGGCAGCGAATCGGACAAAATGTTTGTACCTACAGGCATCCTCTTAAACGTATACAGTCATAGCCCGGTATAACGAATACGCAGTTTAACGAATATCCGATATAACGAAAGGCCAAAATTTTACATTAACTACCTTACGAATGACGAATGACAAAGCAAAATAAAAAAATCTTTACAGAACCGTTTGATTTTTGTGTGATGGGTTGCCCTTTTCGTTAAAGTTTCAGTAATTTTGTTTAGTTCATTGTGAAACCGAGATGTCAAATCGAAAAATAATCCTTCAGTAATATTTAAAAGTATGGAATACCAAGATGTTCAATATGTACCTCAAAAAAGAACGAACATAAAATTGTGAAAAATTTTAAAATTACAAACAATGGGACAAAAATAACAGATTTCTTAAGAAATGAATAGTAAATGATATGTAATAATAAACCTACATATCGACCCATTTGCGCGAAATTATCGTATATGCCAATTTTTTTGTAATTGAATGTATATTTTCATATTTTTATTGCAAGTGATAGCAGAGAAAAGTATAAAAATGGCTCTCCTATAAAATTTGGTTTTTGTAACATACGATAATTTCGCGCAAAGGGGTAGATATGTTCATAGCATCCAAATATAATTATGTATGAATTTTTAATGAAATTACATATTAGAAATAAAAAAATTCTTAAATAAACGTCAAAATATCAATTAAGGTTTTATGTCTACATTAAATTGTAAATGCAATTAAATTTTTATGTTTTTCAAATTGTGGTCCACTGTTTTTATAAAATTTTAAGGTAAAAAATTACTGATCGATATAACGAATATCTCGGTTTAACGAAAGGTCTGAACATTATATCATTCGTTAAACCGGGCTTCGACTGTATTCGCTTCCAACTAATTTCAAAGCTTATGAAAAACTATGGCCCGTATCTATGATTATAGGGGGAACTTTTTCCTTGATAGTATAATTCTCTTCTTTCTAATCAACGGATAAAAAATTAAATTTGTTAGTACTAGTGCTAGGCCCGTCTGGGATTGTTTCCCCAATGCTTCCCCTTCTTTTGATTAGACATTGTTCAAAAAGAACTGGTCACAACAAATTGTATAGCTTTTATCAATATAAATAGTAAACACGCTACACTGAAAGAATTTTCTTCGCAATACCAATGAATTTTGACATTAATCCCATGAAAAATTGCAATAAAAAGGAACCTATGCAGCGCTTCGTTGGATCAATAAAACGTGTTTCATTAAAAGGATTTAATGAAACAAGACATTAGATCTATGAATATTATTCATTGGATGAATACTTTCAATAAAGAAAAAAAAAAATTTTTTTTATTTTTTTTAATTATTTTTTTTTTTTTTTTTCTTATTTTATTTTACTTTAATTTTTTATTTTTTTCTGTCTCTGGTGGGATTCGATAGCGCAACCTCGGTGCTGATAGACTAACTCACTACCAGCTAGTCTACTGGGTCAGTGCAGTTTTTATATTAAAAAACTATGTTTTTTACTCAATTAAGAGCGTAAATATGAGATTAAATTGTCAATAATTTCAGCGCCAACTGGCTGCTTACAACTGTTTATTTTTATATAATTATTACTATGTATTTGCATGCGATTTTTAACCTAAAATTCAGTTTTTCGCGTAAATAATATTGCCCCCCTGTATCCTATTGCAATACTTATTATTATAATAAATATTAAGTAAACGCCCCATTTTACTTCAGTTATTATGAATTTAATTAATCATACATAAAATAGAAGCATACATTTCAGCATATTCACTCAATATACGAACGTATGATTGATGTTTAATTGTGGTATTAAGCATATGTCATTATTAATGCACAAGGTGTTACATACTAAAATCTTAGCATATTTTAGGGGTGCAATTTTATGATAGCATGTGGCGTATAAGTAATATTTGTTTTAAATACAAATAGCACGTTCCGCTTAAAGGAGCTAAATATTTAAATTATTAATAAAAATTTATACAGTGGCTCTCATTAATATTCGGTTTTATATTCCGAGTTATTAAAAGTCAACAAAATTAATAGAAAATAATAAATAATAATAATAGATATATTAAGAGATCAAAAAAAAACTTATTTCAGAATTCTGAATATTGAACAAACAATAATAATAAAAACAAAAACCTAAAGTAATTTATACCTCATTAATATTCGGTATTTTAGGTCCACCACAAAATGCAACGCTATGAGTCTACATGTTTTCATAAATTATTTGTAAAATGGGAAAACCCACATTAACATCAAACAAATAATGTTAGCTGAATAAACATGCCATTCTCAAGTTTGTTTTTTATAAAATGCGCGATTAATTGTAAGGGGAAAAAAATCCGTTAAAGTAAAGAAAATTAGTCAATTTTTCATTACTAAAAAGGAAAAAAATATAAAAATATTGCTGAAATATTGAATATGAAGCCAAAAAACCTCGGTGACATTATCCGAACGATAATCGAATTGATTTTAAAAAAACAAATTGCGATGCCAAAAAAGCTTACCGAGATGAAAGAGCGCCGTATTGTTAAAAAAATCAAGGCTAATTCACGCTTAAGTGCCCCCAAAATCGTTACTGAAGTTGCTGCGGAATTTGGAAAGACAGTTTCAGAAGCAACCATACATCGCACAGCTAAAAAAGAAGCTGTTCACGAAGGGTTCACGGCCGTAAAAAACAGAAATCATCGGTCAAAATTTGCTAAGGACCATATAAAAAAGTTGTAAATTGATGGGATGACGTAATTTTTCCGGTAAAAGCAAATTTAACTTATTTGGAAGTGATAGAAATACTATGGTGTGGCGGAAGCCGAATAAAGAGTTAAAAGTTGTGAGGCTGCATATCAGGGAAAGGGGTTGGGAAACTTGTATTTACCGAAGGCATTATGAACAACGATGTTTATTTGAACATTTAGAGTGACAAATCGAAACAATCTGCAGAAAAAATGGGAATTGCAAGAACTTTTAAATTGTATCGTGCCAACGACCCTAAACATAAAGCCCACGTACATGCCCAAAAGTTATTAAGACGCCTGCTCAATCCCCAGGCATGAATCCTTTAGAAAATTTATGGGACCATTAAGATCGCCGAGTGCGCGAAAATCCCGTTTTTTCGAAAAACTAACTCAAAAAAACTGCTGCAGGAAGAATGGGATAAAATCAGTATGGATTACTTGCAAAAAAATATTTTTTAAAAGCCAAATCTTCTTTCTGAGGTTATAAAAAATAATGGTTATCCAACCATATATTAGTTTATTTCTTTTTTATTTTGATTTAAACAATAATGTCATATGTGCCGAATATTAATGAGGTGTCAATTACTAAAGTTTTTTTATTTTTGTTTTTATCATTATTGTTTGTTAAATATTCAGAATTCTGAAATAAGTTTTTTTGTTCTCTTAATATATCTTATGAATACAAAAATATAATATCCCCGTTTTTTTATTATTTTCTATTAATTTTGTTGACTTTTAATAACTTGGAATAAAAAACCGAATATTAATGAGAACCACTGTATAAGAATAAAGATATAAAATTGGAAATTTTTAAGGAAATAAATTAAAATCATATATGTTTTTCTGAAATTTTATAGCACATATCAAAATAAATAGACACAAACAAAATTTTCTCTGGGACTATCTAAAGTGCCTGGTCAATGCAGATAAACTAGGAATAGTCGAGCAATTGGAACTGAATATTCAGTGCGTTATTTTGATTAATTGCAAAAGAGATTTTTCAAATAAAACATCAAGATAAAGCTTGGAGGCGCTAACCGCGGCGGCCTAGTTCTCAACGTTTAATACTAACATATTTTTTCCCATAAAATGATCCAAATAAAGGGTGGTTAAATTTCAAGGGCCGATTTTGATTTTGAATAAAACACAAACTATTTAGGAAATTATTGTAATTTTACTTTATTATGATATATTGGTATTATTCAACTATGTATGGAACAAAATATCGGCCAAATGGGCGCCGCGACCACGGCGGCACACCTCCATCCGGTGGTCCAAATTTTCGATGACCCTGAGGCATAATGGAGGTTCTATGCCGTTAATGTGCCGAATTATCTCATCCTTTAGCTCTTGAATTGTTGCTGGCTTATCGACGTACACCTTTTCTTTCAAATAACCCCAAAGAAAAAAGTCCAACGGTGTCAAATCACATGATCTTGGCGGCCAATTGACATCGTCATTACGTGAGATAACACGGCCATTGAATTTGTTGCGCAAAAGAGCCATTGTTTCGTTTGCTGTGTTGCAAGTGGCACCGTTCTGCTGAAACCACATATCGTCCACATTAATATCTTCCAATTCGGGCTATAAAAAGTTCGTTATCATCTCACGATAGCGAACACCATTCACAGTAACTGCCTGACCGGCCTCATTTTGGAAAAAATACGGCCCGATGATGCCGCCAGCCCATAAACCGCCCCAAACAGTCACTCTTTGTGGGTGCATTGGTTTTTCGACAATCACTCTTGGATTACCATTCGCCCAAATGCGGCAATTCTGCTTATTGACGAATTCACTGAGGTGAAAATGTGCATCATCACTTAATCACGAAGTGCACGATATGCATTTTGATTTGAACGCCCATTTTCATAATAAGTCTGGATAACTTTAACACGTTGTTGGATTGTGTATCTCTCCATGGTTCAAATTGAGTAAGTCTGAAATAGAGAAATCTCAAATAAAATTCGGAAAAAAACTTGGCGTTTAGGTGTGGTTTACATTCAACATCGGCCCTTACAATTTAACCACCCTTTACTAAAGCCAATTGAATTTAATGGAGCGTTTTCTTCTCTTTAACTCCAAAATTAAATTATTTTTTCAATTATGTTTCATAATAAAATCGGTCAAATCGGCAGTTTCTATATAGGTCAGAATCTACTACGTAGTCCTAACATTTACATAATTGCTTTAGCCTGAAATAGTCGCTTCCAAACTTCACTTTGTTTCTTAAAGCTTTTTAAATAGTTTTCACATGTTTTAAGGTTCCAAAGTTTGTAGGCATCTGCTAATTATTTTACTGCTTTTAATTGATTTTTTTTTTTTTTTTTGTTTAAAAAAAGACTTCCTATACATATTATCTGCCCAAAATATTTTCCATAGTGGAAACATCTGTATTTTATATCATTGCGATGTAATTTGACTACTTTTTTAATGATTGCGTAGAAAGGAGTTTGGCAAAATATCCCACATCTGTAGCAACATAAAGACCTTCCGTTTAGAAACACCACCATCACAGCCAAAAATGTTCCCTTTGTTATTTGTTTATAAATTTTTACATTATTTACATACTTTATTAGAGTTCCTATTTGGATCAAAAAAAATCCTTGAATTTTGGTATAAAAGGCAAGCACAACAACTTTTTGACTACAAACTATTCCATATGTTTATTCCATTTACCACAAGTGGAAAGTGTTTATGTGTTTAAGCTTGTCATGCCGTTTTAATAATAAATATGGCATAAAAAGATATGAAATTTTTTATGCATTTTTTAATTCAAAAATTTTATAAAAAAACAAAAAAAAATATTTTTTTGCCACTTCGGCTCAATAACTCCAAAAATAATGGCTAAAGCAAACAATTATATTTGAAAGACTCAAATTTAGTGTAATTTAAATTTTCTTGTCGTATTGCATAACAAAATCGAGGACGTCGTTCCAAAGTTACGATAAGGTGTATGAAGCAGCCTCTTCAAAAATCTCAAATTTAAAAAAAAAAAAATTTTTTTAAAAAAACCTTACCAAAAAATCAAAATCAAAAAATATAGTGGTTATTTAGGGAACTTTTGCTTGTTGCACAGTGTAATTGGTTCAAGCATAATATTAAAATGCCCAAAATACAGTAATGGTATGATATTAATGATATGATTAACAAAAACATTAACCAAGCAACCATAATATCTGTGGTCTTTGACAAAACATCTTAAGCGTAATTTATAAAATTTTCGGGAAAATGAAAAAACTATTTTGGTATTGTTTCCCAATTTTTTTTAAATTTTGGTTTATGTTTAAATTCTTATTAAACTTCAGCTTCCACTACAATTTTTCCAAAGTATATACGATGTTTTCTCAAATGGGATTCTGAAAATATGAATAGCTTAATTTGAGCCGAGTGCTTTTATAAAAAGTATTTTAACTAAGAAAATTTTGACTTTTCAATCATATGTACTCATATGAGCTTTTGTGAAATGTATTATGGAATATAAATTTTAATAATTTGATTCTTCGGAGGCATATAAATTTTATTCAAAAAAAGAAAATAGGAATAAAAATTCTTACTAAATTTCACTAAAATGATCATAAGTTGATATAATGAAAAAAATTATAATTACATTCATACAAAATGGATGATTTTTTAAGAGCTTTAGGAAAGTTTAAAAAAAAACACATAAAATTCAGAAAAATGCATGAAATCTTTATTTGAATCGATAGAATAATTTAATGTTTGAAGATTATTTCATGCAACTGTTAACCGTGACTGCGCCTCAAATAGTCCATCCGCTTAGTCCAATTTTGGCATAATCTTTCCAACATTTCGGCCGGTATCTCATGAATAAATGCTTCAATGTTGTCTTCCAATGCGTCAATTGAAGCGGGCATGTGTGTTTAGACATCAGCTTTAACGTAGCCCCACGAAAAATAGTCTATATGCGTTAAAACGCACGATCTAGGCGGCCAATTGACCGGTCCCGAACGTGAAATAAAATGTTCACCGAACTCGCCTCTAAATACGTCCATTGTTAAGCGTGCTGTGTGGCATGTGGCACCGTCTTGTTGAAACCATATGTCATGCAAGTCAAGCTTTTGCATTTTGGGCAAAAAAAAGTTGGATATCATCTCACGGTAGCGCTCACCATTCACAGTTACGTTACGATACGCATCATCTTTGAAGAAGAACGGTCTAATGATGCCACCAGCCCCTAAACCGCAAAAAACTGTGACTGTTTCTGAATGTATTGGTAGCTCTTGCAATGCTTTTGGCTGATCTTAACTGCAAAATCGACAATTCTGCTTGTTAACGTATCCATTGAGTCAAAAATGAGCTTCGTCTAAAATGGAAGAAGCGCGCGATGAACTTTTTGAACAGAGCACGTATTTTGATAATAAAATTCAATAGTTTGCAAGCGTTGTTCGTTTGTAAGACGATTCATGGTTAAATTATACACCAAACTGAAGATGTTTGACAGTGAAACAAAACACGAAAACACGTGCGTCAGCTGTTTAAACCAGTGTTGCCAAAAAGATAATAGCTAAAAAATCACCCATATAAGGCATAAATGAGGATATTTCATTGTAAATTGAAATTATAATAGATAATATATAATGTTTGCGTATATACATGATAGCCACGTAAACCAATAATTACAATTTCAATTTCATCTAAATCTGAGTCCAACTTCACACTCCCCTTCAGCTTTTAAATTCGTGTAAAAGTTATGAAAACTTGAATTTATAAGTGGAAGCATTTCAATCAAATCACGCTTTTTGCTTGCAGAAATGGATTTATCAGCATTAAAACATTTGGATACGGATTTGTTTTGATTTATTCGTCAGCATTGGTTGATATAGAGCTCTTTAAAAGCTTCGTCCATTATATGAGATAATCTATATTGTTGTCCTCCTGTTTTGCCTCTTACAAATCCAACAAATATTCTTCCATTCAAACTTTTCATCTGCACAGATATAAATATGTTATTAATCAATAAAATAAAATTCTTCTTTTTTTCAATTTGAGCGTGTACTAGGGATGCCAAACGGGAAATCCCGAATCCCGATTTGTCAATCCCGAAAAATCCCGGGATTTATTTTTATTAATCCCGGGATTTTTAATATATCAACTTTTGTGTACAAAAATATTCGTTTTTATTGAATTTTTATTCTCTACTAGCTTAACCCGGTGCGCTTCGCCCCACTGCTTTAACAACTTCTTCAGTTGAGAGATACTTAATATATGCATCCTATGGATGGTTTTCCCCCTGTGCCTTCCCGCTTTATTTTTTTTTTTTCAAAAGTGTAGTATACCATAGGAGTGACTTCTACTAAATTTGAACATTCCTACTATAACAGTTCTAAAGATATGCGATATTAAACATTTCCCCGCTGATATTTTATTTAAATTTTGGGGTTCAGAAGACCATCCTACAAAAAGTTCAACAAAATGAGTGCAGCGGCTCTAAATTATATTTCTATCCATGAGGGGCACTGCTCCTCCTCTGGCTCCCCCGCCCATTTCTATATTGAAATTTATAGTTTACCATAATAGTAGCTTTAACCACGTTTGACGACTATCCCTTTAATAGTTCTTCAGTTGAGCGATATTTAGAATATGCATCCTATGGAAGGTATTTCCCCCCAGCGCCTACCCGCTTTATTTTTATTTTCAAAAGTGTAGTATACCATAAGTGTGACTTCTACAAAGTTTGAACATTTTCACTTTAATAGTTTTTAAGATATGCGATATTAAACATTGGCGTTTTTTGGGGGTTAACACTTCCCCCGTTGCTATTTTGTTTCCATTTTGGGGCTCAGAAGATCCTACTACCAAAAGTTCAACAAAATGCGTGCAGCGGCTCTTATTTATATTTATATCTATGAGTATATCTAGTTCTTCAGTTGAGCGATATTTAATATATGCATCCTATGAGAGGTATTTTCTCCCCTGCGCCTACCCGCTTTATTTTTATTTTCAATAGTGTTGTATACCATAAGATTGACTTCTACAAAGTTTGAACATTCTCACTATAACAGTTCTTAAGATATGCGATATTAAACATTGGCGTCCTATGGGGGAAACCACTTCCCCCGCTGCTACTTTATTTCAATTTTGGGGCTCAGAAAATTTTACTACCAAAAGTTCAACAAAATACGTGAAGCGGCTCTTAAGATATGCGATATTTAATATTGGCATTCCAATGAGGGGTACCAATTCCCCTGCCCCTATCGAAAAAATAAGTAGCCTATTTTATGTTTAGGGCTCACGTGATGCTACTGTAAAAATTTCAGGAAAATCGGTTCAGTAGTTTAGGAGTCTATAAGCCAACATACGAACAAACAAACAAACATACAAACATTTTTCATTTTTATATAAGTATAGATGTAGATAGATACAAAAAAAATATTAAAAATTAATTTCTGGATCGCGATTTCAAAATCTCGAATCCCGCGATTTTCTTAAACCAATCCCGATTGGCATCCCTAGCGTGTACCGTATCACATTCAAGATGAGTGTGACCTACCACAAGAAATTTATGACCAATTGTCTCAATACTTGGGTGATCCTGTAGAGCTTTCGAAAACATTGCACTGCCATAAGAATTCCGGTTTTGGCCGGGACACGAATCACTATATAAAATTCTATGCTTTGTCGAACCTGGTAAATCCAGGAGACAATTACATATACAAGACCCAATATAATTTGCTCCGCGCTTTGCAATAGATTCGTGACACACATATATAACAGTAGGCTTTGTTCGTCGCGCCATCGTGTATCGTAAGGTTAAAAGTCCACAAAGGCCGCTTGTAAAAAAATATGGATGCATTTAAAAAAGGCGTTGGTAGGCATTGCTGCAAGTCAAATTTTAACATTTTACAGATGTATCCCGAACGGCATGCTCTTTGTTATATTTTCTGCTTTTATAAGCAAAATCTGCTTCGTTATGATGATTAGTTAATTGCAACAATGAATCGGATTTTGCAACGGAGTCCTCAGAGTTTTAAAGTTTCACACTGCGTGCATAAATCTAGTTAAGGTTTCTTAAACTTAATTTTTAAGGAGAAAAATATTTCTTGAAATTTAGTTTCTGACACTGGTTCCATAGATTTATTTTTATACATTGTATACAAAATTGTTAGATTCAGAACACGTTCAAAATGTATTCTCTTGCCGATCTAGATTGATTTTTGTATGTTACATATTGTAATCCTAAATATTTGCTAGTTTTATTCATTTTCTTCCTTGAAGTAGTGCTTAGGTAAAAATAAGCCAAGTTGGGCGTTAAGGTACTATTCCCAGCCATTATGCTCTCTAATGTAGAAGTTAAACCTGATTCGGAATAAATCTCTGAAGGTATGTAATCGGTTTCATCGAAATCACTTTTATGAAAAATATACTCCTCAGATTCGTTCGGGCTATTAACTACGTTTCTGTTACAACCGATTATTAAATTTTCATTTTGGTGAATTTTTGATAAAGCTACATCAATCATACCTACGTCATGTGATGTAAAAGTTTCATTCGTCTGGAGCCCAAGCGCGCTGCTTTTGAAGATCTTGCTTTACAACGTATTTGTTGCTATCAATATTGATTTTAGCTGAAAAGCTGTTTTTCATACCTCATATAATATTTTCCATAGTTGAAAAAATTATGTTTCATGTTTTTTCTAATATACTTCCGACAAACCCTCTTACGTGGAAATAAAAACTAGTATTTTTATACCCTCCACCACAATTAGTTTTGAAGAGGGTAAACAAAGTTTTTAACTCCGTGTGAAACTTTTTTATCATTCATCTCAGAACCCAAAAAGTACACTGAAAAAATTTTCTTCACAGATCCAATGAAATTTACATTAAAATTCAACCTATGTAACCTTTCATTAGATTAATGAAGGATTAATAAAATCAATGACAAAATTTTCATTGATTTTATGAATCCTCATTGAAAAATGGATAGAATAAACGTTTGTCATTAAACTAATGCAAAATTTTCATTGATTTTATGAAACATTTCATTAATCCAATGAAAGGTAACATAGGTTGAATTTTAATGTAAATTTTATTGGATCTGTGAAGAAAATTTTTTCAGTGTATATATATTCTGGGTCCTTGAGTAATTCTAAGTCGATTTAGCCATGTCCGTCTGTCTGTCTGTCTGTCCGTATGTTGGAAAGACGCTCACTTTAGAAAAACTCAAAAGAAATAAACAAACTTGGTGTCAAATTGCTTGTAGTTGTACGGATTGACAACCAGCAAAATTGGTTAAGTAGGATCAGAGCTATGAATCAAAATGTGGAACCACCACCAAAAAAAAATTGGTAATTTTGTTACAAAAACTAGCATAAATGGTTGAAAATTTCACGGAATGATATACGATTTTGAAAAAGTTCGTTTTACTCGACTGAAAATTACGATGTGAAATTTCGTAAAGATCTGTCCATAATTTACTCTAGGTCCCATATAAACCCTACTCCCGGAAAAAAGTTTAGTACGCCTTAAACCATAATTAATAATGCTATCATAACAAAGTTTGATACATCACAGTTTCATAGGACTATAAATTAGACTATAAAATTTTGTGAAGATCTGTCCATTTTTTACCATAGGCCCCACATAATCCCTACTCCCGGAAAAGAGTTTAGTACGCCTTAAATCATAATTAATAATGATATCATAACAAAATTTACTACATCACAGTTCTATAGGACAAGAAACAAGTCTGTGAAATTTCGTGAAGATCGGTCCATAATTTACCCTAGGCCCCATATAAACCCTACTACCGGAAACAGTTTAGTATGCCTAAAACCGTACAGTTTATATGACTAGAAATCACACTAATAAATTTCGTGTATTTACCTTGTTGTTTTGTCAAAAGCAAATCAACAACAACTCTAATTAAGTGGTTTACTTTTTGTGGGAGATCTCAAAAACTAAAATACCTATAAATGGAAAGATTTCTTTATAATTAAAAAACTAAGAAATTTTCTTATTTCGACTTAAGATGTTTTGTCAAAGGTCCACAGATATGTTTTTCTATAAAGCGGTAAAAAACTTTCTAATCAATCATTATCAGTCGTTTATAAATCTCTTAAATAAGTACGCCTTAAAATGTTTAACCATAAAAATTTACCATTATTTGTTTAAAATGTTCCGTTAAAAATAGTTTTTTTTTTAAGAAAAAAATTAATAAATAAAAATAATTAAATAACAAGCATTTTTAAATACATCTTCTTTGTTCAGCTAACAATATAAAATAATATTTTTGTACTTTAAGAAATTTAAAATTAAACTCTAAATAATTGTTCATTTAGGAATTCTGTAGAGATCTTCGTCTCCTTGCGTCACAATATAAAAATAATCATTTTACTTTCGGTACATGTTTGTCCAATTGCTTCTAAGGAAGTTTTATTTTTTCTAGTTTTTACACAAAACTTTTAAGCAATTTCTATTCTATTGTCGTGTTTGGGAAACTTTCGAAAATTGCAATTTGTCACTTCCTGCACACACCTACACAAAAAAAAAACAAAATTACTCAGTTGAATACAAAAAATTTTTTGTACAAGAACAAACAAAAACGGATGCGAAAATCCACAAACCTGTACAACAATAAGAAAAATTCTGGCCAAAAGTATTTTTGTGTATTTAAGGTGTAAAACGAACACAACTACGGCTTTGGAAGTTTTTAGTTTTCTATTTTTTTTGTTAAGTACTCCACATGGAAACATTAAAGTTTTTTTTTTCTTTTTTAGCTACAATTTAATAGAACATTACTGAACGAAAGGAAAACGTATTTTAAAATAAAATTTATATAGAACTATCGTTAGTAGATAAAATTGTAAATTATTAAATGAAATTAAAAATTTATAAAGAAACACACAAAGAAAAGTAACACACTTTAAAACATTTTGTACATAAAAACCAAAAGTTTTTAAAAATCTTTAGAAAAAAAAGCTTAAGTTATCACATCCTTACAGTCAGCCGCAAAACCAGCTTCAATTTTCAAAAAAAAAAAAAAATAAATATAAATTTGAAAGTGTTAACGAATTAAACGCAATGCAAATACCAGCAGCTAAACTGAAATGCTTGTTTTGATAAAAACATATCCTGCAGGATTCTGTTCGTTGCTATCATCCTCAACTACACTGTGCGACACAAGAAAAATGCTGTTGTTCTCAAGCAGTGTTGCCAATTTAGCCATTTAGTGGCTAGATTTAGCTATTTTTCACCCTGTTTAGCCATTAAAAAATGAATTTAGCCATTAGCCATTTATTTAGCCATTTTTCAACTTGTTTAACCATAAAATTTTTTTGCCGTTTTTCTTATAAAAGAATAATTTTTATTTTATTATAAAAATTTATAAAAGTAAAATAAACATTTTGAACAATTAAAACGCCTTAAATTTAAAGCTACGTTCACAATCAAAAAAACAATTTCGTTTTTTTTCTATCTTTTTTCTTCCTGAAGTATTTCATATAATTTCCTTTAATTTTTAGAACAAAAATGTAACTAAAATTTTTTTAAAAATGTAACTAAAGTTGAGTCAACTAGAACTTCAGCAACAATTTGTATGAAATTGTTTCTCACGTTTAAAATAGGTTTATTAATGTGTAGTTTATAGAACACGAGCGCCTTACTCGTCCGTTCAACTTACATTTAAAACAAAAACAAAATTTCGAAATTTGTTTTTGTTTTAAATGTAAGTTGAACCGACGAGAAAGGCGCTCGTGTTCTATAAACACCACATAAGTTTTGAATGAAAATTTTAACAAAATGTTTACAAAAATAAAGATAAATGCATAATATTGTTGTGGCTAAAATTTTCGAACGGTTTCTTGATGCAAAATGTGTGTGGTTGCAAAAGAAATTGTTGCTCTATTATGAACACCAAATGAAAATGTTATTTGATTGTGAACGTAGCTTAAATCACAACTTTTGCAAATATTGAAAATCGCTATAAACTATGACGCTGAAAAATCTTTCAAAATAAAGGAACAGTATTCCACCATTAAATTTATAAATTGGATCAACACAAACATCGCTGTTTCTTTCTGGTTGCAAGTATTTCAATAAAGGGATGCAGGCGGTAACAATTGTTTTATAAATTTCAGAATAGACCATAAAGTTGCTCTCACTTCCATGGTGTAATGTTGAAGTAGAGCGGGGTTTAGCCAAGTAAACATCGTTAAAAGTAATTTGAGAAATAGGTTACATTAAGCAACCGTTAATTTGATTTTTTCAATTAGGTAAATATTTTTACCATAACAATACAATATTTATACCACCACCACAATAGTGGAGATGGTACCATGCGTTTGTGCTGATGTCTGTAACACCTTAAAATATTGGTCCTTAGCCCACGTTTACGTATACCGATTGACTTGCAATCACTTTCTGAGTCGGCTGGCTGGCTGTCCATGTAAAACTTGTGCGCAAAGTACAGGTCGCAATTTAGAGATTATTTGATAAAATTTGGTACAAAGGTTCTAATGTGTTATAGGGCATCATAAAGTCGGGTTTAACCGACTATACTTTCTAACTTGTTTTTTATTGTAGATCTGGACTGAAAAGGTTGGGTAAATGTTGTCTTGATAATGATTTACCTTCAAATTATTTAAAACTTATGATTATTTGAAACTAATGAGTGATTCCTATGAGATGAACAATAACGACATCGAATTTTTAATTTAATTTACGTTTATTCTTATTTAACAAATTAATCTAAACTTAATAATTAAATTTTTTTTTGTTATTGAATTTTAATGTGTTTTTATTTAAAAAAGCTCTTAGGCATTTTTTAGCCCATTTTTAGCCATTTTTTAGCCATTTTTTCCGTAAATTTAGCCATTTTTGGTCACCAAGTTTTGGCAACACTGTTCTCCAGTACCAAATCTGTGTTGGTGGAGTCCACAAATTTGTGAATATACCAAACATTTTTTTAACACTTTATTTAATCAAAGTTACGACTGGTGCAATAAGGATAATATTTGATTTACAAATTCAATAAATCTAATAGTTTTTGCTTTAATACATATCGAGTGATTACCGCAAAAAAAGCTTAAGTGACAAAACAAAATTTTACAGGAGAAGGTTTTTATTATTTTATTTCATAAAATTTTTTTATGAATATTGTCGCTTGAGATAAAATTGTTTTTGCTATAAAATTGTAACGGTTTCTTATGTGACCATGACATTTTAGGAGATGATGCAAGTGTTGCCAGTAAAGTCGTTTATTAAAAAAAAAGAAAATAAATAGTGTTACTTAAGTTTTTTTGCGGTTATGCCGCGATATCTATGAAATCAAACAAAAATATAAATATTTTCTTAATTTTGTATCACCGTGTTGTTATACAAACAAAATTGTCGGGGCAGTTAACAATGACAAGTATGTATGTATGACGTTGATGGTTGTGATATTAAAAAAATAAATGTTTTTTTACCCTCCAACACCAGGGTTGTCAGATCAATTTTGACCTTTTTCGCCAAATTCAATATCAAATATCGAAGAAGTGAAACATGTACTATTCCCATTCATATAACTTATCAGGCATGCTCTGAAAATCACTTTTTGTGAAAGTGATTTGAAATCACAAAAAATGTGTTATAAACAAAAAGGTTTTTTCATAATTCTGATTTTAAACCAGTCAGCTAAGTGGCCGCCGATTTAAAAAAAAACTTGCTTATTTGTTTCCATAATTTTTAACTAAGTTAAAACTTTTGTGGTTTTCAAAACACCCATTTATCACAATTGTGATTTTAAAATCACAAGTGATTTGAAATCTGGTGATTTACAGAACATGCCTGCATAACTCCTAATAACGCGTCTAGAATTCGAAGGCGAGTTTTAGTGGAGTTCATAGTTTCAACACAGGATTTACTAGTTGTAATAACCGCATATAAAGGACAGCCAAAATAAAGTCCTTAAAAGTTTACGTACCTGCCGTATCCTTTTAGCTTTAAAATGTTGGCCTTACTAATTTAGTTATCTTTCCAATTAACCAACGCTTATTATTTCCATTGTCTTTCATAAACGTTCAAAGATATGATAGGATTCATAAAAATCTTTAAAATATCACTAACAACAACATATTTTATCTGTGATAATAAATTGTCACACACATATAACTATAATGTGAAAATGTTTATAGACTTATGCTAAGTTCACATTTAGGTTTTTAAACGCGTTTAAGCAAAATGTTGATTTAGCTAATCAAAGCCATTCACATTACATTTGAGATGATTAAGATGACAGATGATTAAGAAAAAAAACACACAAAAAAAAATCAAACAAGTTTATATTTCCTTAAAGTATTAAAAATGGATAAAAACACTTTTATAAAGTTATCAGAAGATTATTTTAATCATTTTAATGATGAAATTCTGAAAATTTATGAATTATTTAAGGAAAAAAATAAAAACATTAAGCAGAAATCTTGGCCGGTTGTACACGACATGTTGACGATTCTACATTTGAGGTATGTTCAGTGGATTCTATGTGGTTTATGAAGTGATTTAGTTGTAATCATGTCGATTTGAAGTGATTAACAAATCACTTCAATGTATGGGTAATCATCTCGATTTTGAAGTGATTAGAGCTTAATCACGTTCGAGCTGCTTAAACGCGTTTAAGAACTCAACTGTGAACATAGTTTTACAGCCTAATTCATAAACGCATCATTGCAGATTTAAAAGACATTAATAAGCAAAAGTCGAAAAAATAGTATTTATAAATGTTTAATAGCCTATTAAACGTTTAATAAACGTTTCATAAATTTGAAATATTTATTGTAGCCTTTACCCTACTTTAAGCGTTCAATAAAGTGATATTTCCATGTTTGTTAAAATAAAATTTTAATAATTGCATGAAAAATTAAAAATTTTTGTCTTCTTATTTATTTTAATAAAAAAAGTTTAATACGCATAAAATTTATTTTTTCTAGAAAAACGATAACTTATGTTTGAATTAATTTTAAATATAAGCTGCTCGATAGATTTGTTTTTTGTTAAAAATAACGTGGGTCGCGAGATACTTATGTATGTTCTCTGTTGAAACTTAAAGTCGTTATAACTTTTTGCATAAAATATAAAAAGCTATTAAGATTTATTTCAAATAATGTAAACCTCTTTTTTACCATTCATTACACTTATATTCAATATATGGGCTAACCCGAAAATGTTTAAACCAAAGGCAGAAATTTAAAGTTGCCCAAATTCCAAATGTTTGTTAATGGAATAATAGGATACATATTCAAGCTTCAACATATATAAGCAATAAGGTTTTACGGTGGTTTTTTTGTTCTTGGCAGAGGCTAACCTAAACTTACCTCTTGCTTTCATTTATTCTTGTAAAAAAAAGGGTATTTTCCATGGTCAAAAAAGTGGGCAGAAAAATCGGTACACTTTGTGTAACGTCCGTAACGGCAAATGGGGTCTTTTAAATTTAACAGAATGAATTTTAATAATTTTGTTTTCCAAACTAGCTTTATAAACAGAGTTTTTTATGCACTTTAATCTGATGAAAAAAAGAAATACCTTTATTACGCTTTTTTTCTTAAAATAAATGACAAAGTGTGTAACGTCCGTAACGGCATGAAAATACCCAAAAGTTTTATTTTAATATTATGAGGTGGAAGTAAGTGTTTATAACTTATTTTCACCTGCTGAATCTGAATCTGGACTTAAAATTGCTCTAGGTTGCCGAGAATCCGAAAAACTTCACCTCAAAGTAACAAAAAGTGTGTTTTAATAACCTAAAATAATTCCTGAATATCAATAATTAGTAATTAATAACCATGTTGTAAACCGCAACCTCCATGCACCCCTTTAAATATTTGGTGGTACGCCCATGCTTGCAATGTTTACGTACTGGATTTTCCGTTAGAAATCTTTAAGCAATTCTTGCTTTGATCTCAAAATTTTGCCAAAATTTTGCGCGTGGTGACAAATATATTTGTATTAATTAAAATGTGTTCAAATGCAGACAGAGCAAAAAAATTTTGTGCAAATTTGAAAATAATACTGAAAAACTGTTGGTGTTTAAAACTAAAAAGGCAGAAAGAAAGCGAGCATATCTTGAGAAAATCAAATAAAAGTAAAAAAATAGTGTGTCACAGGCAAAAAGAATAAAAAGAGATAATAGACAACGAGTGGCCAAATTAAGAGAGGCACATAAATACATTCTGAGAAACATTACACAATTCGTAAAAGAATGGAATGTGAGTTGTTTCGAACGGAATTTTTTTGCTACTTCGCATGGAAAAGGAGCGGTGGACGGTGTTGGCGCTGTTGTTAAGCGAAAAGTTTGGCAACTAGTAAAAACCCAAAATCTCATCTTAAAAAACTTTCGAGATTTTCACAAATTAGCAAAAAAAAAATATATATATAAATGGCGTTTTCCTAATTTACGTTGGTAAAAATTTTGTCAAAACTACATCTGACAAAATATCAAAAACATGGATAAATGTAAAAAATATTCCAGCTCTTAAATCATATCATTATTTTTTTGGGCTTTTCCAATGACAATACTATAAGAGTAGCTCGAACAGCTGGGTCTATTAAGCATAAGATACAATGTTAAACGGCTAAATAAACAAATTAATAAATGAATATAAGTAATATAAGAGTAATGAAATATTCTATAATTTTTTTGTAACTAATAAATTTATAATTACAAGGTTAAAAAGATTTTTAAATACATGAATGTTTTTTATATACACAATTTGGTTTAATGGAAAAAGTGTAACGTCCGTAACGTAACGTCCGTAACAGACAAAAATTAAGATTTTTGTTTAACAGGACTACTTAGCCTTCTTTTCTAAGATGGATTGATATGGTCATATATTCCACTTAATTTCTTGTATTTGGACTTTTTTTGTTTATTATGCAAAATTAGCTAAAAAATGTGCAAATGCACATAAGCCTCAAAGTCGACTTCCATTTTTTGTAACGTCCGTAACGGAACTTTAAGCTAGCATAACTTTTTTTCAAAAACAGTTAACCTTTAAGTTTAAAACACGTTTTAAAGTACTCCCAAAGAATTGCATTTTGCAAAAAATTTCATGAAAATATTCCAATGCTAACGCCAGCTTAGTCAATCTTAACAAGAAAATTTGCGTGCGAATGTAACGTCCGTAACGCAGGATTGGCCCATATGTCTTTCAAATAGTTATAGTATTTTTTAAAGCAAACACAAAGTAGAAACCGCATAGTATATCGTCTGTTGGTTATTGGTTTGCCGCACGGAACAAAAATGTTTTGTTCTACATGCTTTAAATATTTCAACTTTTGCATCGAAAATTTGTTTCATAGCACAAAATGTGACAAATGAAGCCAAATAATGAGAACTGTAAAATTAAGGATATCAGTAGTGCGATTCACTATGCTTTTTAAACCACAATTGTTTCGTTTAAAAATGTTAACCACAAAATTAACCATTTTGCTATTCACTTACACTTTTAACGACATCTGCTGGTGTTTAAAGCCAGCTGTTTGCGTCAGCTGTTATTTTTAACAAAACGAATTGTGGTTTATTAACACCAGCATTTTTGGTGTGGTTAAATCCGCTTAGAAAAGTGTTTGTTTATAGTCCCATAAATAACATGGATTTGAGGTATTTAGCCTACAACTTATCCACTTCTTGCCACACATCAAATAAAATTAAAAAATTTAAAAAAAATTAATTTAATTAAAATTAAATTTATAAAATAATAAAATAAAATAATTAAAAAAATAATAAGAATAAGTAATGCTTTACGCACTTTGCATAATATCATTTAAAATCTATAAATTAAAAGGTTTTTGTTTTGTTTTTTTTATTATTCTTTGTTATTTTATCCTATTTTGATATTTCTCTTGACAGAGTTGCCACGATATATCAATTTGAATAGAGAGAAATAAAAAACTTTTTACCGTGGTTATAAATAAGTTAGTGAATCACATAGTGGTTAGTGCAAACATCAAAATGTGTGGTTAAAGTAAACACTTCTTAAAGTGTTAAAAGTTAGTGAATTGCACTACAGGCAATGCTAGAGCTAGATATCTTTAAATATATTCGAGACATCAAAAAAGGTATTAAATGTTAAAAAAACGGTGTCATTATTATTATATAGAATTGATTTAAAACTAAATTTTTGTAAAAATGTGCCTGCCAGAAATTTAAAAACTAATTTTGATATTGAAATATGATTTACATATTTCGCTTCTATTTCAATATTATGTATTTTATTAACAAAAAAAACATAAAATTAATAAAAATATTACGTTTTAAAAAACAGAAATTCATTTTAAATTGAAAACAAAACAGAAATTCACTTAAAATTCGTTCGTTGTATGATATTTTTATTTATTCGTATCGTTTCATCCCTAGTTGTATGCATCACTGTTACAAAAATTACAATTAAAATAACATGTTGTTGCCAACATAATAATACAAAAGTAATATAAACGTTTGATTGTTAATCCACTCCTATTAAGCGTTTATAAATTAGACTTTTTATTAATGGTTTATAAAATAAAAAGTGTTTGATAACTATTGTATTCATTAAAGCTGAAACAAGAAATTTTTATGAATTAGACCGTTAAAATATATTAGTGTTTTAAGGAATTCTATTTATTGATTTTTGCAAGAGCAATTTTATATATAAAAAACCCTTTCTGGAAGTTTTTCATTAACTTCATCAGCCATTTGAACATACCTTCAAATACCTATCATACATATGGTTGCCTGACATTTCATTCATAAAAATACGAGAATTAAAATAATATTATTTCTAAGTATTGAATTTTACGAATTTCCAAACAAATTCATAGGTCATCAAAAATAGCCAGTTGGCGATTTTAACTATTTTATAAATCGCCAAAAAATCGCCATGTCGCCAAATCAAAAATGAGGTCGCCAAACATGTTTGAAAATCGCCACGTTTGGCGAGAAATCGCCACATCTGACAACCCTGTCAAACACTAGTAACCTGCCCACATGGTGAAATAAACAGGTGGCAGCACAACGCCAGATGACGATATTTGCTCTTGCATTATTTGTCTAGGTTTATGTCAAAGTTTTGTTTATGTTTACAAAAAGTCAACGTTTTGTGCTGTGATTATTGTTTTTTATTAAAGTTTTTGAAAATTTTAAATTAAAATAATTTAGATATTGACCATAATTAAGCAAAAATTGGCTAAAAAATTTATTTATTTCATCACGTTCAGCTGCACGCTTTGATTTTCGCTTAAAGAATTTTATTTTATTTTATAATTTCCATTTTTGTTGTAATATTGCATTTGTTACCGTAACGATGCCACCTGCTCATTCCACCATGCCTGCCCGGGCACCCGAATATATAGATGGGTGGTTAAATTGTAACGGCCGATGTTGAATGTGAACCACACCTAAACGTCATGGTTTTTTCTGCATTTCATTTGACATTTCTGAATCTCAGACCAACTCAATTTGAACCATGGGAATATACACAATCGAGCAACGCGTTAAAGTTATTCAGGATGATTATTATGAAAATGAGCGTTCAAATCAAAATGCATATCGTGTACTTCGTGATTTTTGATGAGGCACATTTTCACCTCAGTGGATTCGTCAATAAGCAGCATTATCGCATTTGGGCGAATGATAATCCTAGAGTGGTTGTCGAAAAACCAATGCACCCACAAACAGTGACTGTTTGGTGCAGTTTATGGGCTGGCGGCATCATCGGGCCGTATTTTTTCCAAAATGAGGCCGGTCAGGCAGTTACTGTGAATGGTGTTCGCTATAGTGAGATTATAACGAACTTTTTATGGCCCGAATTGGAAGATATGGATGTGGACGATATGTGGTTTCAACCGGACGGTGCCACTTGCCACACAGCTAACAAAACAATGGCTCTTTTGCGGGACAAATTTAATGGCCATGTTATCTCACGAGGTGGCGATGTCAATTAGCCGCCAAACTCATGTGATTTGACACCGTTTGGGGAAATATGTACGTCGATAAGCCAGCAACAATTCAAGAGCTAAAGTATGAGTTAATTCGGCACATTAACGGCACAGAACCTCAATTATGCCTCAGCGTCATCGAAAATTTAGTCCATCGGATGGAGGTGTGCCGCCGTTATTTTGCTCCAAACATAATTAAACCATACCTATCATCATAACAAAATGACAAAAATTTAAAATCAACTTTGGGCCTTCAAATTTAACCACACAAGTATTTATAGAATGGAAGCAATATTTTTTTATTTTTTTTTTTTAAACAAAATTCTTATGCATAAAAAGTTTTTTTTGTTTTTTTTGTACTGGTTGAAGGTATAAAAACATAAAATATTAACAATTAATTTTAAACACACATACATGAACGTGAACCATTTAAAAAAATAGTTCAGCTTTGATAAATGTGTCTCTGTTGTTTCCTGCCGCTATTCACATGCGAATTGTGCAAATAGTTTATACGTTATCTATTGCAAAGAGAAATGAAATAATTTAAAATAAACGAAATGCGCTTTGTTCAAATAAAAAAAATTGTTTGCAACTTGTTAGAATACTTTGAGTTTTGTTGTCCTGTGGGACAATAATATGAATTTGGTACATTAACGTCATTCTTAAATGTACGTAATTTTTTCTAAAACCAAATTAATATGAAGGAAGCACTTGGGTTATTTTGCTCAGAGACTAAATAAAGTATTTGTTTTTTTGCTGTATATTTTTAATATTTGCACACTCCACAAAACGAATATTGTATAGGGTGTTTTAAGCTGCATGAGAATTATTATTGAAATGAAATTTGTTTCTTATAATTTGGTAGATAATTTAATGGCATTTATTTTTTTTAATATGATTTCCATTTGATCAATAATTTTGACTACGTTTTCCAATAAATCTTGGCGTATGGCGGCTTGAATATTAGCTTTCAATGCTTCGATAGTTGCTAGTTTGTCGGCATAAACCAATGGCTAATCATAGCCCATTAGTTATTCCTTTAAATTGGACAACTTCCATTGTTGAGCGCGCTGTATGGCAAGTTGCACCATCTTGCTGGAATGTATAAATAATTTTTGGGAAACAAAAATTCAGGCAGGATGACGCAGTAGCGCTCGTTATTCGCCGTAACGGCAGCTGCTTGCTCATTTTGAAAAAAGTAAGGACCGATGTTGCCGCCAGCGTGTTGAACGCATCAAACAGTAAATCTTAATGTACGGTAGTTCGTTAACGGCATGAGGATTGTCTTCGCTCCAAATACGGAAATTTAGCTTGTAGTCGTAACCATTTAACCATATCACTAACAACAATACTTTGACAAAAGGACTCATCTTCCGATAGTTCAAAATGAGCCCAATCAGCAAAAATGAGACGCAGGCGATGGTTATTTGGCTTAAATTGTTTCACGAGCTGTCCAACAATTTATGAACGACGACGACTTCGCTCTATACTCTCTTTGCTTCCCACATTATTTTCTTGTTAATGGCCGATTTTATTAACCATAAAATGAACGAAATTTTCTATGAACTTCGCTAACAGCCATATGGCTGTATTACCACCATCCAAGTGCAATAACGCCATCATCGTTTAGTAACCAAAGCGGAAATAGCGCCATAACAGTGTAATTGTTATGGTTACAAATTGGCAAAAGAATGAGGTGTCATTGTCAAGTGTTGAAAATAAATGGTAAATTAGGCCCTGCCGGCCTTCGGCAGGGCGAAAGAATTTTCTCCTTTATGGTATAACAAAGACCGGCTTCGCTAACTAAAGCTTCTCTGTATAGCCGGCCTTCGGCCGGGAGCAAAGATTTTCTCCCCTATAGTATAACAAAGACCGGCTTCGCTAACTTCTATGTATAGCCGGCCTTCGGCAGGGCGCAAGACTATTCTCCTTTATGTTATAACAAGTACCGAATTCGCTAAGTAAAGCTTCTACAATCTGCCTTGTTTCCGAACGAAAGCCGAATACACAGAGAAGCTTTAGTTAGCGAAACCGGTCTTTCTTATGCTATAGAGGAGAAAATCCTTGCGTCATAGCCCGAAGGCCGGCTATACACAGAAGCTTTAGTTAGCGAAGACGGTTTTTGTTGTACCATAGAAGAGAAAATCCTTGCGCCCAAAAGTTTTTTCGTTATATTTTTTTAATAAGAAGGCCATGTATGTATTTATTTCCTATGGATTTATTGCACGGCACCATTAAAGATACGGCACTGAATAGAGCACTCTTTTTTTGTTTTTTTGTTAATCTTTTGTTACCTTAAATTCAATCGGCCCTTTATCTTATTGCTTATACAACATAAGATTTAATTAAATGAATGTTATTTCCTTCTTTTTGCATTAAATTTTTAATTCCAACATTTGGCTTGTAAATCACTTCATTTCCTCGTACAAAACTCCAACCTACTGATGCCATTTGCTAGTTTCTTGTGCTTGTCTACATCAATAAAATCACTACAAATTAATGACAAACTACTTCCCGAAACGAATGATGTTATTAGCAACTACTACTTGCTTTGTAACGCTTGTTGTTTTTTTTTTCTCATTCCAATGCAGATGATTGCATTCACACTGTGACAGAAGTGATTGATTTTCAAACGCTGAAAGATGAAAATCCTGTGGTGAGTGGTTAGAATTGTCGGTCTTGCTGTGTGAACAATTGCAATTCAATGTTAAAGTTGAAAAATGTGAATGAATGTCTCTTTCAAACAATACGTCTGAGTAAATTAAAACAAGTAGGTGTGACTTCAGTTGTATAGGGAATTGCGTTTAGACTTAATGTTTTGCTTGAACTTCTTATACATCTTTTTTTAAAGGTTGCAATAGCAAACTTAGGAAGACCCTTAATCACTCATCATAGGTAAAATATATTTATAGGCAACCAATGAGTCATGGTACTCTAAACAAGGTTAAAGTATTCGCCCAGCTAATCGTAGTTTATATACAAACTTTGGTATATTAAATGTCGAAGTTTCTGCTCACCAAATTGACAGCGTAGCGTAAGTTGGTTGAAAAAGGTTAACGGAAGATCCCAGATACGATGGGGACCAAGTTGAGATACATATTTATAGCTGCATATTGTATTATTATTATTGGTTGCTTTTACGCCAGATCGTGGGCGCATAGCAAAAATATCGCATATAGTCCGGAAATGCAGTAAATTTTAATTACAAATGGCTTATACATGAAATAAGAACAAAAAGAAAGCAAAAGTCTTGTGCATAATCATGTTACAGTCATTCTGAAAGAACTCCTTATGAAAACTCTTTACTGTTGTTTGGTTTTTAATTTCTTTAATCAAAATCACTATGAAAGTTAAAAAGTTAAAACGAAATGCGAAATGAAACAGAGCCTCGTCAACTTTAAACTTTTAAATCGTAGTCGGTTCAATACGGCTATCTGAATATTATGGTTCCGTAATATAAGCCTGATATACATATTTATTACTTGTTTGGACCGACTCGCTCAAAGTTCATATATGTTCGCTTGTTTCAAATGGCATGCAAATTGACAGTATATTCAATATTTTGGTACACTCACAGTAAACTTATCATTTGACTTTGTTGTTTATTTTCGTAAATAACATTAAAAAAGTTGGAAAAAGTGCCATATAAAAATTTTTCGTAGAACAAAATATAAACAACATCAAAATTTCAATGTTCATCAACTTCAGTGGACTGAAAGCTAAAGTTACAAAAAAATACAGCTGGGCACTTCCAAGATTGTAAACGGGACATTCGCACACGTTTATATTGACAAAACTGTAAAAAACAACCTGATTTTCATTTTTTAAATTAATGATTCTTTTAACTCTCAATTAGCTCTTTAATTTCCGCAAATGAAATTTTTCGCTTACTGTCGTGGTTTCCGAGATAATTGCAAAGAACCAGTGATTGTAAACGGGACAAAAAACGGAAGTGGGTTTTAAGGGGTAACCGTTTAAACAGTGATTTCTGCGAAACCTGACACAATATTTTATTGCGATTAATTTTAAAATGTTGCGTACTAATGTGCCCTAAAAATGGTTTCGATTTCAAAATAAAATATGAATTACATTTTTTTAAAGAAATTGTAAACGGGACATTGTAAACGGGACAATTTTTCCACCATGATTTAAAATGTTGCTATTTATAATCCTTTATATAAGAAACTTAATAAAAAATGTTTTTCAGATCATAAATATGCCTTAGATTAGAGCAGTGATAACCAAGCCCCGAACTAACCAAGCCCCGAACGCACTCCCACAAAGATATTATGTACTTGTGTGCGGTCGCAGAGACTGATGATAGTCTGATGTTTTGAAACGAACAAAGTTGACGTATACATGTGAATTGCCGACCGTGTCTGTGTTAAAAATACGATTATTGACTTACTCGCGAGCCTATGGAGTGGCTATCACTGGATTAAAGTATTGTTGTTCCAAATACATATTTTCTAATATACACAAGTATGTGCTAAAAGTTGTAGTACTTCGTTTACCATTTATCTTTTTTTTCGAATCAATTAATTTATACGCATACATATATTAAAAAATAAATAAATAAATCTTGAAAAGAAAAAAATTTTTTTTTCCATTTTTTGTGGTTGACGTTTTTTTGGAAATAGCCAGCTGCTCCTACCTGTTCCTTTCCAAAAAAAAAAAAAAAACAGTGGGCGGATCAGGTATATATTTTCAGGAGTCCATTCTACAGAAATAATTACAATATTTATTTTCTGTGAAAATTGAGTTAATGCACTAAAAATCAAGGCAGTTATGCTAATTTTTCAATGCAAGTTATATATGAAGTAGGCGTAAAAGTGGGCGGATATTTTTCAACTTTCACATAAATGATTATGAGTGTTTAGAAATGCTATGTGCCAAAAAAGAATGCCGTAGGTCAAAGTTTAATTTTCACTTTGTATGGGAGGCGGGCGTAAAAGTGGGCGGATATTTTTGATTTTTCCATTTTATTCTTGATCCAAACAAAAAATGCATATGTGCCAAGTTTCATTATCCTTCGAAAACTTCTTCTATTTTTTGCCGCTCGTTCTATGAACTTCTACCAATGTGCGGCGTGGCCAAATCAACCATATCACGCATTCCAATGGGCCTGATAGGTCCTTTATTTTACTTTGCTCCTATACAAATCCCAAAACCAAAGTTTTCAATAAATCGACTTTCAGGAGTTTCTATATAACTTACTAATGTATTTTATATACGATTGGATGCAAGATCTTTCCTTTTTGATTTTGCAATACCGAAGGTGTCTTACTTTGGGAACTTATAGCGGTCCAACTGATATGCTAAGAGCACCGAAGTTCACAACTTGAACTCAAATACAAGTCTTAATTACCACCGGAACGTTAATTAAAATCAGAGTAACTCTTTAGAAAATACAGAATTTTTTTCATTTTTTTTTTAATTCTCCCATTGTGCACCGTGAGGTAAGGCTTTAATGGCAGGTCTTCTCGTTAATTCCATCCGATAAATAAAAGGAGATTATCAGGGGTGTCATGGATACAGGGGTGTCATGGAAATCGAAAACGTAAAACGAAAGAATTTTAAGAGTCGTTTTTCAATAAGATTTCTGCAATAAAAAAATTTTATGACAATTACTATACAAATAATGCTCTATTAAACAGAAGTTTTTAACAAAAATTGTAAAAATTAGATTAAAAGTTCATTAAAAACAACTGACAAATTCTTTCGTTTTACGTTTTCGATTTCCATGACACCCCTGTATATTTCCCCGGGAAAAAAAACGTTGTAAATATAACTGGGTGAGGATAAAGTACATGGAAAGAAAAATTTACTTATTATGGCTTGAACCAAAAAAAATTTGCATAATTCTCATCTAAGCCAAAAAGTACTTATTCTAAATATGGGTAATTCCAAAGTGTTGAACGTGACAGCCGTACGCATCAAAAATTCAATAACATTTTAAACAACTAATATTTTTCCGTTCTCTTAACCCTTAAATTATAGTACTAAGAAAGCCCTGTTATCTATGCTACAGTTTATGGAGGGCGCGATTCTTGGTCGAAGATAATGACAAAAGAAGTAGCGGTTCGAACGTGAAAAAATAGAAGTAGTTTTTGTGGCCATGTGTAAAAAGGCCCAATTCAGCGAAACCTGGTACAATTTTATAGTCAACCTACTTTCAGAATTTAATTTACATAACAATGTAACATTAACATGTCTTTGGTTTGATTCTAAAGGTTAAAATACAATTTGGTTTAAGTATTGATGTTTGACTATTGACGTCAGCAGTCGTCGATGGCTGCGAGTGTAAGACGGCAAATCCATTTCAGGAGATCGAGTGGTTGCGATCGAAACATGTCATGGTAACCTGCCGGCCAGGGTTCGAGCCCCAGCCATGGTCAAGAATGAAAGTTTATCAATAACAATTTTAATTAATTTTCATGTTGTAAAATTCCTTTCTTCATAAAAATAATTTAATGAAAATTTAATTTGATGAACTTAAGCCTGATTAAAATAATATTAAAAATTTGGATTAAAAATCATAAAATTGTTCAACAAAATAACCACAATACTGATTAATCTTCTGTATTTTTTTTTTTATTAAGCCAAAATCTGTGCCGATACGTTATATTTCGAAAGTGAAATGTTGCTTATAATAATTTAACAGAATAATGATTAAAACAAAATTAAAATTTAACGTAAATCCGAAAAACATATTTTTTTATTCTTCAAACTGTTCCTTAGATTACAGACCATGTAAGAAATTTTTTTTGGAATAATTTTTATCAAATATCACCTATTTTCAGGAAGATAAATATTAAAGAAAACATACAACTAATCATTCTCAAAAATAAGAAATTACGTTTGCACAACTTTGCAGTGTGATTGCTCATCTAAGTGAACAAATTTTTGGGAAAATGTATAAAATAAGTAAAATCTAAATATTTCTCTATAACAATATCGTAAAATAATCAGCTTTTAATAACTTTTAAATTTTCGGTCACGGTGAACCTTTTGACGGAAATGTTCATATATATGTGGCTTGGTTTAAGCAAAATGTTTCTTTATTTGAGAAATTTTTTCTAAATTAGAACAAAACAAGTTTAAATCATAAAATGTTTAGCTTGGACTAGAATTATGCCAAATTTAGTAAATATTTCTTTCCGTGTATGAAAATTAAAAACCTTTTCTGCTAAGTAAACAATCAACCAGCTTTACTGCGCTCGTCGTGCTAAAAAGTTGTTTAAGAAACATTAATTTTGTGCTTAACTTTTAAAGCAATTGTTTTTGAATTCAGGAGAAATAAAAATAAATGCTCATACGTAATATTTTGACAACAAATGAAACACCCTAATAACACACATCGCAGATATTAGATCAATTTACATTAAGCACAAATAAAAGTTTTCACGAATATCAAAAATAAGACAACACAATATTTCTAAACAGATAAACCATACATTTGCATAATACAATCTGAGTAAACAAAACAAAATAAGTTTTTCTTAGCAATATAAAGTTTTTGAGCAAATATTTATGGATATTTCGAAAGCTGTTACCTAAAGGATACTGTTTTGATAAGAAAACTTTTTGAAAGATAGTTTTCTAAAAAGAGTTTTTTTGAAATCATATATTTGAATATCAAAAAATGCGTTCGTAACTAATGTTAAAATGGAGTTGCATATATTTCATATCGCTCCTTTATTGCAACATAGTCATGTCTTAAAAAAAAATCGAACTTGGCAAAATGCGATTAAAGTTTTCACAATGCACCTTTATGTACATATTTACAAATATGCAGTTTAACAAAATATTTTTTATTAAGGGAAATCACGATGGGTAGTCCAAAGTGCGCAAACGATACAAATACGTGCAAAAATACACACATTTGCACAATACAACAACAAAATGTACGAATTTGCTCAATTTTACTTCTTTTGCACTAAAAAAAAACCATAAGCAAGATTAGTAGTGCATATTTGCTCCTTTGCAAACAAATGTACACAATAAAGGTAGAAGTACATGACACGCGTTAGTGCGCGCGCGCTCTGTAGACATCTGTCAAAAAAAGTTAAACTAGTGTGTTTTTATAGAACAAGCTACATGCAAAATATTTTGACGCGTCTGCGCCAGAAAGTTTGTTAACTTTGAACTTTTTAACGCGTTGTGTATTTTTGACAAGTAATCAGCTGACAATAAAACGAATAATTTAACAAATTTGTGAATCATGAAAGAAAAACTTATTGAAGAGCTTAAAAAACATACAATATTTATATAAAAAGAATAAATTCAATAAAATAATAAAATTTTGATATACTTTCGAACCCGTTTTCAATGCAAAAATAAGTAAACAAATAAAAAACAGCTGGCTAAAGTTTTTAAACGCACGATACTCGTCGACGAACTAACGCGTGTTATGTACTTCCACCTTAAAGGCCCAGTTAGGCGAACGTTGCTGTACCCGTAATGTACCGAACCGTACTATAAGCACGTTGGTGCACTTATATAATATTTAAAAACGTATCATATGTTTTCCTATACATAAACAAAAAGCAATAGTATACATAAAACAATACACGCAGTGATGGGAATCAAAAATGGTGACCGGTGTGCACTAAAACCCTGTAGTAAATAAAATAGTCAGTTGCAAAAAACACTAACTATAAATTAACTATTTTTCAAATGACTACAAATTGGTTTAAATCTCAAGCAGATATCAACCAAAAATATGCATAGAGGCAAACGTAAAACACAAATAAAAGCAAAATAATGGTGTTTTCTTTTCTACAAAAAAATGTGACATTTTATTTAAAAACAATGCAATTTGGTGGCTGTTTCTTAAAAATTTTACTCCCGAAAAGGGTGAGTTTTTTAGAATAAAGCAAGCCACCCTTTACGGGAGCAAAATTTTTAAGAAACATATACCAAATTGCATTTTTTTTTAAATAAAATGTCACATTTTTTGTAGAAAAGAAAACACCATAAGTAAAACAAGCATGCCATGAAGTCAAATGAAAAAAAAATTATATTTTTATTAAACATCATCATTTGAAGCAATTTGATGCAAAATTTGCTTAAATAATTATTTCTATATAAATATGTATATATGTATACATACATATGTATATAGATGTACATACATATGTATGTTTATATTTACATTTATTTTTTTGACAAAAAATTTTTTAAATTTAAATAATTTCTTATAAGTCGACTATACTATTAATTGACTACAAATTGGTTGAAAAATAAGTAGTTAGTAGTCAATTTAAAATTCATGCAGAGATAACCAATTGACTACACCCTATGACATGCCTATGTTAAAATAATGAGTCGTCGACAAGGGAAAAAGTCACTTAATCAACTAAATGTGGTTATAAAAAAACCAGTTTGAAGTTACTTAAAAATGTGTTTGACTGTATGTAAAAAACGTAAATAATTTAATATTTATATTTATATTAAAGATTTACAATAAACAAATTTGTATTTAAGCATATGTATATACTAGGGTATTCATTTAATCGGGCTTTTGCTTTAATCGGCTAATCGCTCGATTAATTAACCGTGGTTTTGGTTTAATCGGTAAATAATCGGTTAATATTGCTATTGATCGGTTAACCGATTAATAAATTAAGTAATTTCAATGAATAAAAATGCAAAAATTATTTATTATTTGGAGTTTATTATTGAAAAAAAAAACAATAACAAAACAATTCTTGGACTAAAATGAGCAAACAAAGAAAATTCAATACTAATTAATACATATGGGCATTCCCACAGAATGTTCTACCAGGATGAAAGAATAGAATGTTGTTTATTATTATAAAAAAAAAGTCTATGTTTTAATAAAAGAATGGTTTTTATAGCATATCTCAGCTGTTTTACTTGAGGAAATTGGGCTGGAAACTGGAAAACTTTATATTTTTTAAAGACATTTTTATATAATTATTTAACATGCATTACAATCTCTCCATTACAATCAATTGTAAATTGAGTATTAGGTTTTTGTTAAGGAAATTTTAAGATATTTTTGGGACAATTCATGGTGATAATAATAAAAAAACATATGGAAAAATCGTAAGTTCGCGACCCCGTACGTTCGATAAATAATTTGGTTTAAATGTTTAGCATTTAAGCGATTATTTTCTTTAGATTTGTTAGAGAAATCCAAAGCAATCCATAATACAGAATATCTAATTTCTCAGTATTTTTGCTGGATTTCTCTAAACATATAAAATCTTCCATTATGCCATTATAGTACTGTTTTAATTTTTTAAAATTTTGATCACTTCTAATTGTTTCGGTTACTATCGAGAGTTTCTTCTGTTGTCAGGCCATCATCTGGCATAGCTCAGCACCGCACATTCTGCAAAAAAGTTTATTTCCGAATCCCTTAGTTTCTGTTTGTGTACTGTATCTTAAGAATGTATTGTTAGAAGAAAATATATTGTATAAAAAAATATTTTCTGAACACATACATTTTGAATATGAGACGAAACAAATAATAAAAAACACAAACAAATTTGTTATAATACTACAAAAAATTCAAAATTTTGTTATATCGGTTAATCGGTTAATCGACTGAAATTAACCGGTTTAACCGTTAATCGAAAAAACGCAATTTTAAATTAACCGATCAGTTAATCGGGTAGTAATTAATCCCTAGTATATACCAAACAAGGTTTTGATACCATTTAAAGCCTTTTATTTGTTTCACATTTCCAGAGCAAAAATACCCGCATTCAATTTAACATACAAAAGGCCGATCACTGGTTTACAACTGTCACGTAACAACGGCATAAAAATCTGATTTATGCAGATCGAGACGTTCCGTCAAATGACATTTAAATTCAGTAAGCATTTGCATTGTTTGCAAATAACTAAAGGAACCAGACGTTCTGTTAGGGGACGTGGACGTTCGGCTAACTCTGCCTTAACATTTGACATATTTAGCGCCATATTGTTTTTAAGGAAACTTATAAATTGAACATTTTCGTGGGTTTTAATATAAAACAGACGATTAAATTCAAGTTAATTTAACAGAAAAAATTTATATAAATTTATTTAATTTTAAACAACTGAGGAGGTCCATAACAAAACGCAATAATTACATTTTTCAAGTTTTTTGATTTTTTGATTGAATCCCATTCTACACATTGAAATCTATATTACCTTCATTATAAAGCATTCCAAAACTCAATAACTACACTGCAGATTAATATCAAATATACTGGCCCAGAGCAAAAGGCAATAGTTACACATCTTTGCAATAAATATTCACAAGAAATTTTAAAAAAGTCAACTTGATAAATAAATTATGCTCTGTGGTAACTCTGAGATAACTGTAAAACGTAAGGAATTTTTGTTTAGTTAATATCTTTTGCTTTTGTTATGTTGAATGTGAGTAATATTTTCGTACAATTCACAGCAAAATGAAATAAATACTATGGATTCGGACCAAAACGCAATAATTCCAAATTTGTTATCTAAATAACTTTAAAACAAACTGTCAGATAAAATAATTAATTTGTGATTAATATTATTTTTTGTAGACAATAATACTTCTATAATAGTTTTTTAAAAAAATTATGTGCTACTTGCTTAAATTACATTTTGTCGTTTATCCAAAAAAATGTTATGGTGTAATTATTGCGTTTTGTTATGGACCTCCTCAACTTCAGATTTTTAACAGTGCTGCCAGAAGTTTTTAGTGTTGCCAGAATAAATTTTTAGAAAAATAGCACATTTGCACAAAAAATAAAAGTAGTGTGCTCACGATCAATCATAATATGCTCTGCAAATTTACAAATAGCAAATTTGCACAATGACCATCGTAATTATCCTTTTTATAACTCCGATACAGTTTGAGATTTAATACCGATTTTTTTTAACATATAAAGAAGGTATGAATAAACATTTTTGCTTAAGTTACTACAAATTTTAGATTTTTTGAGAAATGACTATGTTGCAATAAAGGAGCGTTATGACCAATTATATTAACTTTAATTTTACATTCCTCTTTTTAATTAGTATTGTGGTTATTTTGTTGAACTATTTATGGTTTTTAATCCAAATTTTTAATATTTTTAATTAGGCTTAAGTTCATGAAATTTAATTTTTCATTAAATTATTTTTATGAAGAAAGGAATTTTACAACATGAAAATTAATTAAAATTGTTATTGATAATCTTTCATTCTTGACGTGGCTGGGGCTCGAACCCCGGCCGGCAGGTTACCATGACATGTTTCGATCGCAACCACTCGATCTTTTTATTTACTTAAATTTACGCTATTAACGGAGGAATGTTGCGCCTTTTAAAGGGCGTAGCTCAAGCACTGGGGAAAACTGGCATTGCATACCAAGATTGCGGTAAACAATCGAATGATAAGGCTCTTAAAGTTTTCAAAATTCATGAGTCTGAGGAAGTCTCCGAACTGCGCGATATAATTTGGTACCACAGAAATCAGTAGCCCCCGGTGACTCGCCACCGGTCTGACTATTTGTTGATGGCCCCTTTGCATACTCTCTTTTGTAAAAAGATGGCTTTTTCGGAGTCAGTATTTTTCTTAAGTTAAGATGTCTTTAAGTTAATTACTGTAATAAATACATTATTTTTAGAGTTAGAGTGCTGTGCGTTGGACTTATTAGTTTTCTTAGTAGAGAGTAGAGTCAATGCTGTTGATAGCGTTCAAGTAAGTTGGCGGAAGCACGAAAGTATCGCCTTAATCAAAAGGTTGGTGAAAAAACTGATCGACAAGGACATAGTAGTCTTCTTAGTAGTGAGTAGAGACGATGCTGTTGCTGCGCTCACAACAGTAACGTCTTAACATCAAAAGGTTGGTGAAAAGACTGATCTCCTGGACGTGCGTTAATATTATGCGTGGGTGTTGCATAAATGTATGTAGTGAGGACTAAGTGTCTTCTTAATAGTGAGTAGAGTCGATGCTGTTGTTGCGCTCACAACAGTATCGTCTTAAAATTGAAATGTTGGTGAAAAGTCTGATCTACTAGATCCCAGCTAGCATTTGGCTGATTATTTTTTGTAAAAATCACACAAATGAATCTTTTCATATACGTTTTGATGATTAAAAACTGATTTATCACCTGAGTTATTAAAAAATGATTCATATATGATTCATTTATATGTTTAAATAATGATTTTTAAATATTTTGAAGTTTTGTTGTTGCCAAATGAAAAAATAAAAAAAAAAAACTTTCATGTCAGCCAAACAAGTAAAAAGCTTGACTAAAAAAGAAGCCCGAAATTTATTGACAATTTATAAGCTTAAATGTTAGTGCAAATTGTTTCTTATCTTCTTTGTGAAAAACCAATTACGTTTGTTTGATTTCAAAGCCATAATGGTGCTGATTTTTCGGAGAAAAAAAAAAACATGACAATTAAAAAGTAAAATGATATTTATTTATTTATTTATTTAAGAATTTCTTGCTTATCCTACACAACAAGATATAAATCTAATAGTTAAAGTGCAGGAATTATATAAGTTTAAAACATAAAAGGGTAATCACACTCAAACGATTGCGTTTGAAAAGAAAGAAAAAGAAAAAAACAAAATAGAGTACGTTATAACAAAATGGAAAGGCAATAAACATTTAATTTAAAGAAAGATTAAATTTTAAATTGTAAGTTGGCTGAGTGTAACATATAAATTATAGATTCAAATAAACTAAATTAAATAAATAAAAAGCTTTGATGGCAAAAATTAATTGGTTTAGTTTTATGGGGTTACGCTTATTAAATAATTAACTAATTGATTTCTAAAATTGTTCACATTGTTGTTTGTTTGGACATGATTGGGCAGTAGGTTCCAAAGACGGACAGAATGAATAAAAAATTGATATTCAGATATCAGGCTGCGGTGTGTAAAGGGAATTATCTTATTTCCCCTGTTAGACCTTGCAAAGGTTAATCTGTTGTACAGATATGGAGGATTCTTCGTATATATTATTTTATGTAGCATGTGCAATACCCTCATATCTAAAAGGTTTTTAAATGTCATGCCATAAAGTTTATTTGTGAACTGGGATATACTATCGTATTTTCCCAAACCAAAAACATATCTGATTATATTGTTATATGTTTTCTGTAACACATTTTTGCTACGAAAGTCGCAACTTGAGAACAACTCGTAACCATATAAAAGTCGAGGCATTAAGTAAGTTTTAGCGATAAGTATTTTAATTTTTAAAGGCGTAAAGTATTGGGTAGGCCAAAGTTCACGTAACCGTAGGTAGATGTTTGATGCAGCTTTATTAATATGGTCAGACCAATCTAATTTATTATTGAATATAACACGAAGATTTTTTGCCGAGCGTACACATTAAATTTTTTCATTATTAAGCGTAATGTCAATGTTTATATTAAAACGGATCGTTTTACGGTGAATGATAAGGCATTTGGATTTGTGGGGATTTATTAGAAGTCTATTAGCGGTTGCCCATCTATAGACACTTTCTAAGTCCTTATTTAATTTATGTACGTTGTCTGCAATATTTTCCACAGAACTGCCAATGTAAATTTGTACATCATCGGCATATAAGTGTAACTTAGAATATGATAAAGTTCGGGGAAGATCATTAACATACAACGAGAACAAAAGTGGTCCCAAAATTGATCCCTGTGGAACACCTTTGGTGACAGGGAGTGCAGACGAGTAACTACCGTTAATAAATACAGATTGGTAACGACTACCAAGATATGATTTAACTAGATTATTTGAGGTCCCTGATATACCAAATAGCTTTTTAAGTTTGAGGCAAAGCAGAGAATGGTCAATAGCATCGAAAGCTTTGGAGTGATCCAAAAGCACTAGTATATTAAATTTCCCGATATCTATATCATATCGAATATCCTCACTCAGATTTAATAATGCTGTAACACAGCTATGCTTAGCTCGAAAGCCAGATTGGTGTGGCGTGAGCAAATTATGCCGATCAATAAATTCATTTATTTGTGTATACATAAGTTTTTCCATTATTTTGGAAAGATAAGGCAGAATTGCAATAGGCCTAAACTCCGAGTTATTTTTAGGGACCGGAATAATCTTAGCATGTTTCTAGCTACTTGAAAAGACATTAGTAGTAAATATTGTGTTAAAAATGTGGGTTAAATAAGGTAGTAATCTTGGCAACAATATTCTTACAAATCGAGGGTCTAAGTTGTCATATCCGATTGCATTTGATTTTACAGACTTTAAGCAAGTTAAGACTTCATTATTATAGACACATCGAAAATTAAATTGGATATTTGTTATACTATCTTCTAATGATAAATTGCTGTCAATATTTTTGGTATGATTACCGATTCCAATATCGCGTATAGTTCGCCACGTTGCTTTACTGTCAATAGCACTTTTAAATGGTTCAGCATAGAAAGTCGTTTTTGTTTTTTTTTTTATTTCCCGATTGACTTCCATTCTAATTCTACGAAATTCATCGTATAAAATAGGGATTTTGAAACGCTTCCAGCGAGAATGCGCAACATATCTTTTCTTAATTAAATTTTTTATGACTGGATTGAACCAGGGCCTAGTATTATCTTTGACAGTTTTTGTTTTGAATGGAACAAGGCGTTCATATAAATCAGAAATGTTATTCTCAAGAAAAGTGGTTTGCTGATTTGAAGATATCATATAAAATATGTTATCCCAATTTATGGCTGCGACATGCTCATCTAACATTTCAAAGTTAATGTTTCTGAAGTCACGATATGAAAAGGTTTGGTCTAAACGTTTTAAATCAAAATCATATGAAGTGAAAATTAGGTCATGTTTGGAAAAACAAGGGACGGAAAGTTGCTCATAAACTTGAACTTTTGAGATGTTACAAACTAGAAATAGATCAAGGAGAGTGTTGCATGTAGTAGTATAATGGGATGGTGTATAGCGGTTGATAGATTTAATGCCAATTGAGAATAGGTTATCTGAGAGTGTGGTTTCAGTTAATTAATTTGAGTTAAAATCTCAAGCAATGACACAGTCCGCGTATAATAACGAAAGTTGTTCGAGATAATTGAAAAAGGTGTCCGTGGAAATATTTCGATTATGCCGATACACATAACCAACAAGCAATTTTCTGTTAGAGGATACAATTTCAACGAACAGGTATTCAATGTTTGTTTTTACATTGGTGTTTGAAAGGTTTGAGGATATAAAATTACATTTTATATTATTTTTTATAAAAATTGCTACACCGCCACCACGAGTCTCACGATCAGCTCTAAAAATTTTATAACCATTAAGATTTATTAAAGTTATACATACATACATATAATCAAAAACTATAAAAGCTCTGTTCCACATGCATAACGAAACAGTCCGAACTTGCACAAAGTTACCCAAAAGCGTTCCACATAACAATTTTTGTGCAATTAAGAGCGTAACTGAGAGATTAATATTTTTCATTTCCTGTACAAATTTGCACGAACTTTTTCTTTGGGTAAGTTCGGACAAGAAAAAACAATCAGCTGGTTTGTGTTTACATATGAACTGATTAATAATTTAGGAAATTTACAAGCAAAAGAAAAAGTTTAGTATTAATTAAAAAACATATTAAAAAACCAAATTTAAGGTTTTTGGAAAAAAATTAAAGTGGTACAAACGTTATTGCGTACATATTTCCCTTAATCTTTAATATACAAAAAACAAAATATTAAAAATTACAATGATGCAAATGTTTTGGTTTTATACTGTTATTCATTTAAAGCGTCTAAAATCACTTAAATAGATCTTAATTTGAAAAGTAAGCAGCATTAGTATTTGAAGAAGTGCGAAAATGGTTTTTTGCGTTCCAGCAGTTTTGGGTAATTTGGCAAATTTAGAGAGTAATTTTCATTTTTCTCTCATTAGTCCGAACTTGCCCGAGATCTTGTGGAACACACCTATAATTTACGATTAAAATATGTGACAAAAACGAATCAGTAATGATTAGAAAAACTAGCATTTAAATGATCAAAAAGGAATCAGAAAATTTTATCACAAATGATTCTTTCAGGTAATTCATCGGTAGGGTACCATTTTCTCACAACGAGAGTATCATTTATGATTAAAAAATGTGCTCATAAACGGGTATTTTTCCCTTGAAGCTGATTCTTAAATGATTAGATTATGATACAAAATGCTAGCTGGGGAGTGTGTTTTGAATAGAATGATGGTTATTGATATAGAGTGCTTTTCCCAAAATTTTGCAGAAGGGATACTAGTGGCGCTGTGTTTAAAACTTTGCCAGACTATGCAATTAATTTCGAATGGTGTGTGTGTTAGCCAAGCACACATAGGGGCATTTGGTAAGTGCTTAATATTAACAGATTGTGCCACAGAGATTGGGCTATTGTGCAGGTGCTCATGGGAAATCTATACCACATTTAAAAAAAATAATTTACCAGCGGAAGCATAAAACAAACAAACAAAAACTTAATCTTAATCAACTTTATGTTTTCTTTAATACTTTGTGACAATTAAAATAACATTTTCATGCTGACTTAATCGCAAGCAATATTTCATCTCTGTTAGTTTTTTTCCATATTTCTTGCTCTTTTATTTAGTCATTAAATTTTTTTTTTTCTCTATTCATTTATTAAGTCATTCTTATGGAGCAACAATTCCACAAGGTTTTTTGTGGCAAAATCATTTATTTTTTGCATTCTATTGTTATTTAAATGAACATACATATATTTTTTTATTTAATAAATGTTTGTTGCTCTGTAACAATTTAAGTATTGTATTGCATGTTCTGTTAGCCATACACCCGGACCGCGTAAAGTAAATGCATTTTTTCTTAAACCTTTAAGATGACGCAAAGTGAAGACATATCATTTTGAAAAAAGAAAAAGTTAAAAATAATTTCGTTAATAAAGCAATGGTCTTAAAATTCTTGGGTGGGATTTACATATTTATACCAACACCACAACAGGGTGCACCGATAGGGTAGCTGGTAGTGAGGTAGTCTGTCAGTGCTCTGGTTGCGAGTTTGATATCCCCAAGAGACTCTGGTCTCCTGCAAACAAGCTCAGAGCTTCGCGGGATTAGCATAAGAAAAAAACGTTAAGAGGGTATTATTCGTTTGTGCTCCGCTCGCCTGAGTCGATCTTACAATGACCGTCCATTAGGTTGGTTAGTTGTCTATCACTGTTAACCTTGTGAAATTGATTAAATCGGTCCATAAACCATATCATGGCTAAATATCTGATCCATCAATAAGCCACAGCCATATTATGGTTACCTCTAAGCATGTTATGGTTAATTATGATAATAATTTGTTTTAAATTTACTTTATTATCTCTTTTCTAAGAGCAACCATGCTATTAGTAGTGTTATTTTATTTATATTCGACCATAACATGTTCGGAGGCAACCATAATATAGTTGTGGCTTCTTGTTGGAGGACTTATTTAACCATAATATGGTTTTCTGTGGCAATAATATGGTAAAAAAATAACATGACAATAACAAAAAATAACATTTTGGAGGCGACCATATCGAAACTTTTTTTCGCTGTGTGCAGTAATGTAACCAAATAGAATTTTGAATTGATCGATGCACAATTTGTCATAGCTTCAACAAAAAACTAGCAATCATTCAATATTTCTTGGTATTTCATAATTTTTTTATGCCTCCACTTATTACCTTTGGTGGTAAACAATATAAAAATCCCCTCTCAAAAAGGGTTAATAATTTTTACATATTATTAAATGGTTCTAAGTTTTTTGTATGCAAGCAAAAAAAAGGCTAATGTTATTTTTGTTTGTTTAACATTTTACTGCATCTCACAATAACACAACTGGAAAAACAGCAAAAAAAACAAGAAAAGCACCAACATAAAGTTGAATTAATTAACATAGCAAGGTTTACAATAAATAACCACATTACGGAGAAAGGAAAAAAATAATATTTATATTAAGGCTATATAGTGCAGTGCTGAATGTTTAGTGCCCGCTACCATAAGCTTAAAGAAAGACGACGAAAAGTTACTAAACACAAATGAAATCTTTTAAAAAAACAATTAAAGCGGATCGGATCATACACTTGCAATACAATTTTTGAATTTTTGGTATTGTATGTGATATTCAAATGTGGCACAATATATTGGCAACAATCAAAAGACTTTTGATTTTCATTGCACAATGAAAAGAAAGTGAAATGTGTTGGCAACATTATTTAATGCTATGTTATTCCTATAGGTTATTTTCACTTCTTTATTGAATGAAATTTGAGCAATATTTAAATTGAATCCACTGTGCGACTTATTGCATAATATAGGACAAAATGGTAATTATCAGCGGCTCCGTGCAATAACTCCCAGGTGCAATAAGTCCCAAGAAAAAAATGAAATTAGACCCAACAATTTTTCATACAAATGTGGGAGTAATTTCATTATGAAATAGCTCCCAGCCCTTTCGGTTTTATTTCATTTTTTTGGAAGTTATTTCATTTTTTGCCTGGGAGTTATTTCATAATGAAATAAAATCCAAATTAAATAAGTCCCCGAAAAAATTAACGTGGAAGTTATTTCATTTTATTTTGGTTTTCGGTGTTATTTCATTTGCTGTGGGAGTTATTTCATTTTTTGTGGGAGTTTTTTCATTTTCAGTTATTTGCAATTTCTTAAAATTGTTTAAAATTTAAATTAAACGGTATTTATAACGGGATATTTCAAACTATTTGAATACAATGACTTAACCCTTTCAGTGTTTTTGATTGACTTTCTTTTCTTAATATTGATGGCATTGTCGTACACTAGTCAGAAAATTCGTAAAAAGGTTATATTTAGGACGAAAAAAAAATAATTGTTTCGGTGATCGGGCGATATTAAAAACAATTTGTAAGTATTTATACATGCGTAAATAAATATTTACTTGAAAAAAAATATGAGAAAAATTAATTTTAGGTTCTTTTGTGGACCTTTGAAGGTCAATTTTGAAAATATTTGACATGCCCTAACAACCAAGGGAGCTACATGAAACAAAAACTACTATTTTTCCCGGCTTCAGCGCCATCACATTACCTTGAATACAAATTTTCAGATCTATATCTCGCCAAAAATTATTTTTGACCCTGAAAGGGTTAAGTTTATCAAAGAAACAATTTTTGCTAATTGCAATTGCAGTGTCTTATGGTTACCGGCTATGCAGTGAAGCTTTAGTTAGCGAAGCCGGTGTTTGTTATACCATAGAGGAGAAAATCCTTGCGCCCGGCCGAGGGCCGGCTATGCAGAGAAGCTTTAGTTAGCGAAGCCGGTGTTTGTTATACCATAGAGTATAAAATCCTTGCGCCTGGCCAAAGGCCGGCTATGCAGAGAAGCTTTAGTTAGCGAAGCCGGTGTTTGCTTTAGTTAGCGAAGCCGATGTTTGTTATACCATAGAGGAGGTAATCCTTGTACCCGGCGTGTTTAAACTGCAGGCAGTTGCCATTGCAGGAGGTCAGGATATAATAAAATGCCCCATTTGTTGTCAAAATGTCGAGGACTCAATGTTAGTTTTTTGGTAACCTAATATGTAAATATTCAAGTAAAACGAATACATATATAATAAATTTCTTTGGAAGTTGTTTCATTTTTTTTTTTTTGGGTCTTATTTCATTTCTTTTCGATTGACTGTTTTTGGAAGTTATTTCATTAATGTCTTTAGGAGTTATTTCATTATGAAATAACTCCCAAAAGTTGGGGTTTGTTTCATTTAAGACTTGGAAATTATTTCATTTTTTTTTTTGGGATTTATTTCTTTTTTCCAGCTTGGGACTTATTTCATTTATTTTGGGATTTAATTCATTGGGAGTTATTGCACTGGGACTTATTGCACCTTGGAGTTATTGCCCGGAGCCATTATATATGGCGAATATCATATACAATAATATTGCAAGTGTATGGGCCGCTTAATAATTAAAAATGCGCTTATGCAGTTTACCTGTACGTATGAGTAATATTAGCAAATTTATATATTACTCATTCATGGCTTCCTGGCGGCAACAATAGTGCTAAAACCGAATTCCGGTTGATCATTAATTTATTTGTTATTTTATTTATTTATTTATTTGTCGTTCCATACACAAGACTAAGAATCTCATAATGCAGTACAGAACTAAGTATTAGCAAAATGTTGTAATGTTAAATCTTAAAACAAGTTACAAAAATCAACAATTTATATGTAAAGAAATAAATTAAAAAGACAAAAATTTATAACATTAATCAAAAAAGCAGTAAATTGTATATTTTTGTATAAAGGCCTCGTTAGTCTTACGTAAACGTATACGTCGCGGATCAGCTGTTCCGTTTTCCTTACCAAGCTTATGTGTAAATAGGTACTCACACGTAAACGTAACGTTGCGTTGCGGATGAACCTGATAAAATTAAAATTTCTCTCCGTTTTTACGTATCAGCTGTCAAGAATTTTATTTTTGTTTTCAAGCAGTGTTGCAAACAAAACTTATTATCCAGCGGTTTACTTCAAAATTTTTGTTCGAACTGAAATTAGTGTCAGCCTCAGGTGTCACAGAAACCAATGTTATCGTGTTTTTATTGAAAAAAAGCCAAACAGCTTACAGCTCTTGTTTTTTATTGGAAAAAAAATATTGTTGTTAAACGAATATTTTTTTATTTTATTTAACAGTTAGATTATTTGAATAGATGGAAGTAAATTAAATTGATAAATAGTTAAAATAGTATTTTTTGCATGTTTCCGGCAGCGAGCCTTTTTCTCACTTTTTATTTATTTATAATTTTAAACAACAAATATTTTTTTATATTTGTAATAAATTTCCTTTTTAATATTTACATAACAATAAAATAACACAAGTATTAACAACAAATGGAAGTAATAAAACGATGGCATTTATTTCATATGCACATTTGTACACAGAGAAAACAGATTCGTGATCACAACCGAATTTGGCGCCAATCGAATTTCGTCGGTTGCATGTACTATCACAAAATTCGGTTACAATAACTGAAAATTTCGATTCTTAGCATACAATTTTTGATAGCAACATTTGAATTTTAGTTCACTATCAGTTATAGCCACAGATATTGTTGGTTGTTAGTATTGTTTTTAGAAAACAAAAATATGCAAATACCCGAATATATGATAGATGCAACTGAATTAACACATAATTGGTGTTCATAACAAAAGATTTGATTGACTTACCTAAAATCTTTTTCCCTTCGGTTGCATTAACCATTTTCCCGATTTATAAATAAAAAAATCAAAGCAATTCCAATAACCTCCATTTTTTGTTTCCCCTTTATCGTGTTTGGCGAACTTTTGGTAATAGATTAAAGAGAACGTGAACTTGCTTCTTTGAATCTATTACCAAACAGTCGCAAGCGTATTTTAAACTCGCCAACCACGAAAAGGGTGATTATTTAGTGTTATAAAATACATACATACATTATTTATCCGACCAACACAGGCAATGTTGAGAACATCGTGGACCTACTCCCTTAAGCGGAAAGAATTCTTATCGCATCTAGAAGAGTTCCAATTAGGGCAAGCGGGCAGTGTTGAGGAACTGAGAAAGCATTGGGCTAAATTCTTAAGTGGTGAACATGACGAGCTTGAAGCGCCTTTAAGAAATCAAAATGAAACAGGAAGCAATAGGTGGCCTATCCTCGCCCAAATTCCAAGTGACCCCGGAGCTGAATATAGTGGTAAAATCACCGATAGAGGAGTCATAAGATGACTCACCCCTCGGTAGCATCTATAGCCGCCGAGTCCAAAATATATTTGATGGATAAGCTCAGAAGGTGGAATATAGACTTTGACGGGACTACTGATCTATTGGAGTATATAGAGCGTGCTGGAGAGTTAGCCCATATGTACGATGTTGATCGGACCAAATATTTTTTAAATATGATATTAAAACTTATATTATTAAATAATTTGTTTTTTACTTTTGACAGAAAATTCAGCTTATAATTAGTTTAGTACTAACAATAAACAATTGGGACATATAGCTTTTTTTTGGTTGCGAATACCAAATAAATATATTTTCATTTGTTGTACATGAATTTAAACCATACAAACAATCAATAATTAGCTGCAATAAATGAATAAGCAATTATATTATAAAATTTATTGACAAAAGCAAATAATTAATTGTAATAACCAATATTCAGTATTGCGCTTCAATAAATTATGTTGTGATTGACACTATTCGTACTAATTTTTAGTATTAAATAAAATTAGTTTTCATAACTAATAAAAGAATTGAAGGTCTCATATTTCAGTTAGAATTACGCTTTAATAACACGGTGCTACAAAATTTCCTTTTTTGCAAGCACTTTCAAAGTGACCTAGTGTATGTTATAGGTCTAGATGAGTGTATTACAAAAGCGGTTTTAAAAGTTTCAATATACCTCCAAATTCCCGAGTTATGGACCAAAGGAATTTTTTTGAGGCTGCTACTTTAAAACTTTTATAACTTTATTATTTATTAACCGATTTTTGAAATTCAAACGGTTTTGAAAAGCAAAATAATTGTTATTTTTAAATATATATACTTCTCAGTCAATATTAGCACAAATATGAATAGATTTTTTCAATTATATGGAAAATTTTTAATTTTTTTTAAACTTTTTAAATTTCAACGAGACTTTTTTCCGAATTTAGTTTAAAGGCAACAAATATATTAAAGACAGTATTTTTCTGAGTAAAATGAGACGTCATTTGTTAAAATCGGTTGAGATATGAGGAAGTTATAGTACTTTTGCGAACAAAAGAGTGGCAACCTGTTTCGATTAGATTGGCATGATTTAATAAAATAACTTTAATCTTAAATAGCTCCTCATAAAAAGTACTATAACTTCCTCATTTCTCAACCGATATTAATAAATGACGTCTCATTTTACTCAGAAAAATACTGTCTTTAATATATTTGTTGCCTTTAAACTAAATTCGGAAAAAAGTCTCGTAGAAATTTTAAAAGTTTAAAAAAAATTAAAAATTTTCCATATAATTGAATCAATCTATTCATATTTGTGCTAATATTGACTGAGAAGTATATATATTTAAAAATAACAATTATTTTTCTTTTCAAGACCGTTTGAATTTCAAAAATCGGTTAATAAATAAAAAAGTTATAAATGTTTAAAAGTAGCAGCCTCAAAAAAATTTCTTTGGTCCATAACTCGGGAATTTGGAGGTATATTGAAACTTTTAAGCCCGGATTCGTAACATGCTCACCAACACCTTTAACGCACACTAGGTCATTTCAGAAGTGCTTTTCGAGTGTAGCACAGTGTAATCATTAGTATCAAAAATCAGTTAGAGTTACACATTTTTAATAGTTGCAATAATAAATTATATTTCCTGATCAATATTTTATTACTGCAACCGTTTTCCAACAAATTTGTTTTCTGTGTGTATGTTTACTATATTTCCACTTACAATCTTTTCTATAATTTTAATTTATTAAAAACACGAGTTTTATCAATATTTGAAAGCAAAAATCATAATTTACAAAATTATTAAACAAAAATTGCATTTAAGGCTGTAAACATGTGCGTTAAGTCATAAAACAGCTGATTCGATTATCGGTTTTATTATTAAATAAAAGTTTGCATACATTTTAGAGAATGCAAATAAGAAAAAATCAGCGCATAGTTCCGAATATTCGCCTTAACATCATTATATTGACCACTATTCTGCGTTTCGATTCGGATCGAAATTTTCTCCGTTTTTGGCAACCATGTTTTGTAACTCCCGCGTTCAGAAACTTTTCGATTGAAATGTGAGAACTTAAACAAAAATACCATAAATTGAAACAAACATGTTTTTCTCACTTAACTGTAAGGTACTGTAACATTTTTGGTGTGTAATAGCTGTAACGTAAGGAAATAACTGGTCAAAAATGTTACAGTAACAGTTAAGTGAGGAAAACATGTTTGTTTCAATTTATAGTATTTTTGTTCCTTTTCTCACATTTCAATCGAAAAGTTTCTCAACGCGGGAGTTACAGAACATGGGCACAAAATACAAAAGTTGCCAAAAACGGAGGAAATTTCGAGCCGAATCGAAACGCAGAATAGGGGTGATTAAATATATATAAATACACATATTATTTAGTTTTATTTGGCCTTTCTATTTTTATAATTATTTTGAATTGTTTAAATTTAAATATTATTCAAATGTGTATTCTAAGTCAAATTACGATCCTCAAAAGCTTTTATACTTTAGATGATGTCTATTTATTATTATAATCTTTGTAAAAACAGACATCTGCATTAAAATTTGTTGCGGTTTAGACCTACTTATATAAAATTATTGATCGACAATCAGAATCAATTTTAAAAAGTTTGAGTAGAATATCAGTTTAAGATGAACTTAAATGATTTTCAAGAGAACAAATTATATAAAAGCCATGGTAAGCTATGAACCAATCATCCCAAATTCTGCAGAACGATTTCTGGTATTAAAAAACATAAATTTCAATACAGCGGTGCAATTAGTTTAAGCGTTTGCAGTAAATTTCAAAAGGCTGCTAAAATGGAATATAAGGAAAATTAGGACCGTATATCACAAAATTGCATAACATTTTTTCTGGCCATATGAAGCTAAACTGGAAGAAAGTTTACCGCGTATTTAATTATTTTACCAGAGTGGGCTTTATATGAGGCCTATGGTAAGCTATGCACCGATCTTCACCAAATTTCACAGCGTCATTTCTAGTTCTATAAAACTGTGATGTATCAAATTTTGTTATGATAGCGTTATTTTTTACGTTTTTAGGCGTACTAAGCTGTTTTCCGGGAGTAAAGTTTATATGGGGCCTAGGGTAAATTATGAACTGATCTTCACGAAATTTCACAGTCTTATTTCTAGTCCTGTAAAACTTATATGTTCCAAATTTTGTTAAGATAGCATTATTTTTTACGTATTTAGGTTTACTAAGCTGTTTTCCGGGAGTAAGGTTTATATGGGGCCTATGGTAAATGATGGACCGTTCTTCACAAAATTTTAAAGTCTAAGTTCTCGTTCAATAAAACTGTGATGTACCAATTTTGTTATGATAGCATTATTTTTTACGTTTTTAGGCGTACTAATCTGTTTTCCGGGAGTAAGGTTTATATGGGGCCTATGGTAAATTATGGACCGATCTTCACGAAACTTAACAGTTTCATTTCTAGTCCTATTTAACTGTGACGTGCCAAAATTTGTTATGATAGCATTGTTAGTTAGGGTTTAGGCTTACAGTATTTTCCGGGAGTAGGGCTTATATGGGGCCTAGGGTAAATCATGGACGGATCTTCAAGATATTTTACAGCGTGATTTCCAGTTAAATAAAACGAACTGTTGCGAAATCTTATATCATTCTGTGCATTTTCCACCATTTATGTTAGTTTTTGTAACAAAATTATCAATTTTTTTTAGGTGGTGGTTCCACATTTTGATTCATAGCTCAGATCCTATTGAACCGATTTTGCTGGATTTCAATCTCAAACTGCTTAGGATAACTACAAGCAATTTGACATCAAGTTTGTTTATTTCTTTTGAGTTTTTCGAAAGTGAGCGTGTTTTCAACAGACGGACAGACGGACAGACAGGCGGACATGGCTAAATCGACTTAAAATTACTCAAGGACCCAGAATATATATACTTTATAGGGTCTGAGATGAATAATAAAAAAAGTTTCACACGGAATGACAAACTTAATATACCCTCTTCACAACTAATGATGGTGGAGGGTATAAAAATGTTACTCACCATGAGAAATAAATTCCCACATTCTTATTGTTATATTATTTTTATTTTCCTCCATATTTCGCTAACTTTTGGTAAGCATCTGTAAAGAGATGTTAATAATGACTTAAAATATTTTAAGTTCCATAACTCTCAAGCCTAAAGATAAAAAATTGTTATTTTCAAAGCAATTTTAGTGCTGTATATGTATGTAAATATTTATGTATAAAATGTTTTACTTTTTTGTACAAAAGCGCAGATATTGTTATGTATTGGCGTTTTTTAAAAATGATGTTAACAACATGTTTTGGAACAAGACATAAGCGAAATGATAACAAATAATAATTTACATACAAACATATGTACGAGTACACACATACACTTCAACACCATATGACACGTTTACCTATTTTTAGTAACTACCAACGTTTCAAGTCGACAACAACGTTTACGTATCTGCATCATTTACGTAAGGGTAACGAGGCCTTAAAGAATATGAGAAATGTTGTACCGATACAATTGATCAATTAAGCCCATTTGCAATACCTAACAAAATGTTTATATATAAAAAGTGTTTATATATTTAATTTTCTTTCTTTTGTAATAAATGAATTTAATGGGAACAGTTGCATAATTTCCTAAAATGTTATGGTCACATAAGGTATCGTTGCGATTTGTTAGCAAAATTTAGGTAAAGCGCCAACTTTGATGCAAAATTTTAATGAAATCTATATACATATGTACATAAGAGTGAATGTATGTATGAATATTTGTATATATATATATATATATATATATATATATATATATTTGTGCCTTATAGGAGGCCAAACCACTTGAAATTTTCACATCATGTTACTGTGACCCTGGAAGAGACATTAAGCTATATAAAATTGTGACTGGGCAAAGGAGCGATGCCACGCCCATACAACCCAAAATTTTAAATCGTGTTATCTATGATATTTTTTCACCTACGTCGATAATATTTGGTATATATGTTGCTGGCATGAATAGAAATACGTTTAATTAAAAAAGTGTCCGTGTCCACCCCTTTATAGAAAAAGTTAAAAACGTTATACCTAATAAACTACTGAACCGATCGTCATCAAATTTTCTGAATTAATGTGTCGTAGGGTTCAAAAAGGTGTGATTGGACAAAGGGCCGGTGCTATATTTTTTCGTGGATGCCAATATTTAATATCGCATACTTTAAAAGCCGCTGCAAGCATTCTGTTGAACTTTTGGTAGTTCGATCTTCTGAGGCGCAAAATTGTTATAAAATAGCAGCGGGGGAAGTGGTACCGCCCATAGGACGCCAATGTTTAATATCGCATATCTGAAGAACTGTTATAGTGAGAATATTCAAACTTTGTAGAAGTCATTCTAATGGTATACTACACTTTTGAAAATAAAAATTAATTGGGTAGGCGCAGGGGGAGCATTACCTCCCATAAGATGCAAATATAAATTATCGCGTTACTGAAGAACTATGATAGTTAGAGTCTTCAGACGTGGTAAAATCCACTATTATGGTAAATTTTAAAAGAAAAATGGGCGGGGTTGACAGAAGAAGAGCAATACCCCCCATAAAACGAAACTACTGAATGCCACGGAATTACTACGAAGCAGTTAATAATCTAATAAATAAATTTTTGTTAATATATATTGTAAATACTTATATATTTTATAACGATGGGGGTTATAAAATACCCTTAACCTCGTTGGTAATAGTTATAAACACAAGCAAATACGAAAAGACGAATATCTAATGTAAGAGAGAAAAAGTGAACTATAAGTTCATTGTTTTAGTAGAGTAGAAACAAGTAAAAAAAAACGAAAAATAGTAGAGTAAATATATGTAGTTTAAACGTTCTTTTAAATGAAACTATAAACATTTGAACATATTTAAATGTTTGTTTTTCCTACTATGAGACTTTGATGGAGAGATAATAAAGGATCTCTTGTTTAAATTGTTTCAGAGATAATAATACGCGTTTTCCTCGATATTTGTACCTGCACTTTTTTCATGCTAAATTAAAAATTTAAGGGTCGCTGTTGAATGTGAACCACACCTAAACGTCAAGTTTTATTCTGCATTTCATTTGGCATTTCTCAATTTGAACCATGGAAAGATACTCGTTAAAGTTACTTAGGCATAGCGTGCACTTCGTGATTTTTTCGGTCAATTTAATCGTCCAAATGTGCGTATAATCGGAAAAATCATGCAAAAATTTGAGCAAACTGGGTCTGGAGGAGATATGAAAATACGAGTGATGCTCCAACAGCTCGTACTGCAGAAAACATTGCTGCTGTTCGCGATAGTGTGGCTGAAAAGCCGTCCACCTCAACTCGTAGTCGTCGTCAACAATTGCACCTCTCACACTCGTCGTTGATGAATATTATGCATAAAGACTTGCATTTACACGCTTACAAGGTGCAATTGACTCAAGAACAAAAGCCTCTTGACCATTCCAAGCGCCGTCAATGGTCAGAATGGTGGCAAGAAATGGCAACAGTGGATGATCAATTTTCGAAGAAAATCATCTTCAGTGATGAGGCCCATTTTCACCCCAGTGGATTCGTCAATAAACAGAATTGCCGCATTTGGGCGAATGAGAATCCAAGAGTGATTGTCGAAAAACCAATGCACACTCAAAGAGTGACTGTTTGGCTCGGTTTATGGGCCGGATGCATCATCGGGCCGTTTTTTTTTTCCAAAATGAGGCCGGTCAGACAGTTACTGTGAATGATGTTCGCTCTCGAGAGAAGGTAACGACCTTTTTATGGCCCGAATTGGAAGATATGGATGTGGACGATATGTGGTTTCAACGGGACGATGCCACTTGCCACACAGATAACAAAACAATGGCTCTTTTTCGCGACAAATTCAATGGCCATATTATCTCACGTGATGGCGATGTCAATTGGCCGTCAAGATCATATGATTTAACACCGTTGGACTTTTTTCTTTGGGGTCATTTGAAGGAAAAGGTGTACGTCAATAGGATGAGATAATTCGGCACATAAAAACGGCATTGAACATCAATTACGCCTCAGCGTCATCGAAAATTTGGACCATCGGATTTCGCCGATATTGTGTTCCATACATAATTGAACCATACCAGTATTATCATATTAAAAGAAATGACAATAATGTCCTAAATAATTTGTGTTTTATTTAAAATCAACATCGGCCCTTAAAATTTAACCACCCAATATTAGAATGCGAAAAAACTTTAGACGACTTGGGTTTCCAAAAAAAAAACCCCCCCATAATAAAGACAAAATATCCAAAATGGACCCTTTTTAGGACTTGTGTGCTATCATTCACTCGCAAACAAAATAATGTTATGAGGTTAAGTTTCATTTAAAAGTTAAATGGACAGACATCGTTCGATCGACTTTGAAAGTGTTTTTTAGTCGATAATTCGGCATACTTAAATGTGTTACAAACATCAGCAAAAACTCATATGCGAAATATTGAAAAATTACCGAAATTGCTTTATCAATGGAAGAGATTAAACAATTAAAAAAACCAATTAATTTCTTATTAATGAAATTTATCTATGAATCAATCATGCCAGTAAAAATCACTTAAAAAATATCTTTATTTTAGCTTATGTTAAGCAGAGTTTTCTTTAAATACTCACCATCGGATGTATATATTAATTGCATTTTCGACTTACATATTTTACCTACAATCAATAAACTTTACTATCAATTTTAAGCTTAACTCTGTTTAAGACATAATATTTATATCTTTATTTTTTCAATGTCCCTAACACCTGTTTCTGAGATAAAGTTATTGTTTTATTTTTGCAAAGATAAATTAAGGCAATGGCCACATGCTTGTATATAAGGAGAAGTACATACAAATGTATGTATTGATCTGCCTAATATTCGAAGGGACTAGTAAAATGTATATATATAAAATAGGATGTATGTATGTATGTGTGTATGTATGTATGTATGTAACGTATGGACTCCAAAACGGCTGGGCCGATTTTGATGAAATTTTCAGGGAATCTTCAGAATATTCAGGCGGGTGACACTGAGAAGTCTGATTTTTGATTTTCGGTCTGCGTGCGGAGGGGCGTGGCAAAATCCAATAAAATCTATATATATAAAATAGGATGTATGTATGTATGTGTGTATGTATGTATGTATGTAACGTATGGACTCCAAAACGGCTGGGCCGATTTTGATGAAATTTTCAGGGAATCTTCAGAATATTCAGGCGGGTGGCACTGAGAAGTCTGATTCTTGATTTTCGGTCTGCGTGCGGAGGGGCGTGGCAAAATCCAATTTTCATATTGCACCACCAATGACTTCTAAATAATTTGGACGATTTTTTCTTTAAAATGATCGCCATGGTCCAACTTAGATTTATACAAAAAGAACATTTTGCCCCGCCCACTTTTACGCCCACTTTTTTCGAATTACCTAAAATCAGAAAACGGCTCCATCGATTTGACAAATTTTTCTTTCAAATGTTCGTATTAATTCATTTTAAGTTTTCATCGAAAGAAAAATTTACCACGCCTACTTTTACGCCCACTTTTTCTATTAACCCATTTAAGCCCAAACAAAAAACACCGGAAAAAAAAACAAATTTTTTTTATTTTATTATTAAATTCATTACAAATAAACAAAAAAACAAAAAATATTTAAAAAAATATATTTTTTTTGGAAATTAAAGGGGTGTACCCAAATTGGAACAATGGTCACTTATGTGTGAAAATTTTTAAAACAACATTTTTCAATGCAAAGTGTTTTTTTGCATTTTTTGCAGCTCCAACGACTTCTGTTGTGGCAAACAACACAGCGCACACGATTTGGCAGTTTCTCGGGCACGTGATCAGTTCCGTCTAGTCGTAAACCACTAATGCTTGATGATGTTGGGCGGGCAGAGTATTTTTGGGGCAATTGGCTTAGATAGAATCTAGCTATATTTCTTCGGAATAGTAATTGATCCATGCCATTTTCTCTAGATTCTACATGTAACCGCCATGCATTTGATATAGCCATATCAATCATGTATGTGAATAAAACCCACCACCATTTTTTTCCATGTATACCGATTCTATAAACTGAAATAGACTGGTCCATCTCATCAACTCCCCCCATGCCCTTATTATAGTTTTGAAACAGATATGGAATTTTCATGTCGGTCTTTTGCTTTTTTTCTGAGTTCAATCTTTTGATGGTTCCTACTGGATCAAATGAGTCATGGTTTGTTGCCATTGTGCAAATACTGTTGTCCTTCCAGCGGACAAGCAGTATCTCATTATTTTTATCGAATCTGAAATCAAACTCACTTCTGGACTTCTTCATCATCTTTTTTACTGTTGGAAGAGGGCACTTCTTTGTACGATTTTCACGTATAGTTCCCGTGGCAAGATATCTCAAATCACGTAAGTCGCGAAGAAGATCATAACTTGTAAAAAAATTGTCACAAAATATTTTATGGTTGGCAGGATTTGTGTTCAATTTGTTCAGCAGCATTTTAACAACTTTTGTACCTAATGGTTCATTAGAATTACTGCTTTGTCACAATAAATGTCAAAGGCATAGCATTTACATTGCTACATACATGCATGGAATTTTAAAATGATTCAACGTGTTGCTTTGTTATTGTTGTCTGTTTTCAGAATTCTAAGATTTAGTGCACTTGTGCCCGTTGTACCAAAATTGGCACATCAACATTTGAAGTGCTATAAAATCATATAAAATAAATTTATCAGATTGAAAAGACTTGGTAATATTTTGTTATTTACTGGATTTATTAAACAATATATAACCATGGCGATTTTCACTTTGCATAAAAAATAATACTCAGAAAACCATACCCACCTCCTTAGGTGCCTTTATTGTGAAAATTATAAGATCTATGCCACATAATCACTTAATGCAATAAAATTTTTTGATGTTATACATAACGTCTGAACTTTCAGTTGATCAATAATGCAAATATATATTGAATAATGTCAAAAACTTTGTCGTATGGCGCCAATATTGAAGTGTTCCCAAATTGGCACAGCGGGCGTAAATGGGTTAAGCGCATAACTTGAGAACGGCTTAACCGATTCAAACGATTTTTTCTTTAAAACGATTGCTATGGTCCAACTTAGGTTTTTACGGAAAGAAAATTTTGCCCCGCCCACTTTTTTCGATTTACCTAAAATCAAAAAACGGCTCCATCGATTTGACTAATTTTTCTTTTAAATGTCCGTATTAATCCATTTTACGTTTTCATCGAAAGCAAAATGTATCACGCCTACTTTTACGCCCACTTTTTCTTTTAAGCGCATAACTTGAGAAGGGCTTGACCGATTTGGAGGATTTTTTCTTTAAAATCATCGCCACGGTCAACTTAGGTTTGTACGGAAGGAAAATTTTGCCCCGACCACTTTAGCGCCCACTTTTTTCGATTTATGGATTTTTATTTAAAGGCCGTAAATTTCGTTTAAAGCTCAATTTAAATCGTCTGGTAATACAACACTAATGTTTGCTTAGGGCCAGCAACGCGGACCGGGTCAGCTAGTAGTTTTCTAAAAAAACAAAACTTGGTCAACACATTTTTTAAGGCGAAAGACTAGTTCGGCGCCAAAGACAAGTCAAATGGTACATAAATTAACTTAAATTTGTAAAAGTTAACTTTCGAAATTAAACGTTTAAGCACTATAGATATAAAATTAGAATAATTAGTCTACATTGAAATATTGTCCCAGGCAGTTTTATAAGAATATTGTTGACTCATAGGTCTTTATGAAGAATATTGTTATATTTAAAATAAAATCGGTCTCTTGAGAAGGGATAACAAATTTGAATACTATTTTTTGAAAATAAAGTCATTTTTCGGTTGAAAAAAACGAGAGATCACAACGAATGAAAATTATTCTATAGTTTACTAAACAAAAAAATCAATTTCTTTTTTTTAAGAAAATAAATATTTATGCCAACAACACCATAGTGAAGAAGATATTAAGCTTTTATGCTAATGTTTGCTGGATTGTTTGTAAGTGGAATAATCTTCTTGCGGACGTCTTCCCTCTCACTGTAAACATTAATAAGTTCAAATCGAGTGTCCACATGTACTACTCCCTCTATCCTCCTTCCCATAACATAATTTCGTAGTTCCAACTCAATGCAATGCATTAGTAGGGGTTAACCCCGAATGCTGGTCATAACAATAAAAAAACAAATAAGAGTGCTATATTCGGCTATGCCGAATCTTTTATACCATTCACCATGATAAGATAAGAACAAAAAGTTATATACATAAATAACGTTCTTTAGATAGGTATAAATAAATATTAATTGAGCCACGCCAACTTTTCATTTCGTCATGCCGAAGAATATAAAAAAACAAAAAAATTTATATATGTACCTAAGCCCGTTTCCTCTTTTGCCAAAGTTGATGTTTGAAATTCGTTTTATAATCTTAAAATCGTTTTTTAGCACATAAAAAAATTAAATAAAATAAATGAAAAAAAATTATTTTTGGGACTTGAACTGGCAATATCATCAGTCTCAGGAGAGAACTTAACAGCTCGGCTACGAATGCTTTTACTGAAGAAGCGTTAAATTAAAATATATTGAGTATATGAGTTTGTTTCTTTATTTGAGCGGCATATCATATACATGCATTAATGTGTATGTGTATGCGTATGCGTAAAATTAAACACATTACAAATAAAATCCACTACTTGTAGTGAAGAGTATAAAAAAACAACAAAAAAACCACATTAGTATTACCATAGCCCCTGTATGACCGTAGAAACCAAAATTGAATTGGTTTGTATGGTATGTTTATGTCCTTTTGGTAATACAGTGTTGGTATGGTATGGTAATGTCATGTCAAAATTTGAGACAGTCGTGGTTTTTTACTCATATCTCAGCCATTTGTGGGCCGATCTTGCTGAATTGCAATAGCAAAGGACCTTTTGTGACATAAATGTATAATAACCTGGCCCCCATCATATATGGGGTCTTTGAAAAATCCATTTCAACGGACAGACGGACATCGTTAAATCAACTTCGCTCCTCGTAAGGACCCAGAATATATATACTTTATAGGGTCTAACATCAATATTATAGAAATTACAAACGGAATGACAAACTTATGTATACCCTTTGCACCTTCTGTGGTGAAGGGTATAATAACTAATTCCCCGAGTTGTCTTCACCAAATGCTAAAAAAAGAATAAAAAAATAATAATTGAAAAAGTTAGAAAGAATTCAAACCAAAGTATTTTCCTCTTTTCTAAGAACAACATATTATGGTTGAAAACCAACCATGCTTTTATAATTTTTACACATATTTCAGTTATTATTAACCATAACATGTTCGGAGGAAACCATAATATGGTTGTGGCTTCCTGATGGATGACTTATTTAACCATAATATGTTTTTTGGTAAAATAAAACACATTAATTTTTCTTTAAAAATAGTTTTGTTGGAGGTGACCATTAGTGTGTCCCAAAATGGGGCTCAAGCATAATTTAAAAGCTCATAGGGTATAGTATTTTTGAGATTTTTTTTCATATTTTTCGGAAGAGGTTTAGAGGTCGCTCAAGTCTTATTTTTTAAGTTTTCTTCATAACAATGTCAAAATCTTCGATTTTCTTCACTTTTAAGGAAATAATTTAAAAGAAAAATGTCCCAGCTTTATTTTGGTGTACAAAGCCTATAAGTTTTTGCAATGCTTTTGCTCATTTATGCACCCTACATTAAAATTTTTCGTAATTATTCCATAAATTTTGTAAATTACGCTTTATAACTTTTAAAATTTTTATGGAAATGAAACAAACCAACAATTCAGTTTGAAAGATCGATTCATTCTAAATAATTTAGGAACAAATATTTTTGAATTTTCTCTTACAGTTCCTGAGTTATACCGGTTTTCAGCTTTGTACCCAGTTTATAATACTATGAATTTTGGGACAGTTAAATAAAGTAAAAATATTCAAATAAAGGTAGCCAAGAATAAAGTCTTAATATTTATTATTGTAAGCGTGGTATGCTGATTTTAAATTTCTCAACAACTGCTAAACCGATTTGAGTAAAAATAAAACTAAAAAAAATATTCAACAACACATCTCTCCATCAAAGTTTTGTATTATATCTCTATCGGTTCGAAAGTTAAAGACTGTTGGCCGATAACAAACGCTACTGTGCGGCGTATGGAATGGAATTATGTGATTTTTTGTACTTATGCATTTTGACGTACGCTTTTACGTTTTCGTCAGATATTGTGTGCCTTTACCCTGCGGCCATGCGATCAAGATTTTCTTGAGAGTCTTTTACATATGCTGTTTGTTAAAATTTACACCACGCAATTTTTAAGCAATTTACTTTCAAGATGCCATCAAGAAAACGAAAATTTGCTAAACAAATGGAAAAGTGAAATTGAAAGCAATCTCGTGATCAATTTAAAAAGTGTAAGTTTTTAGTAAAAAAGTGAGAGTGCATTGCAAATTGAAAGGAATTGAAGGGCAAAAGTTGATCGTGTGGCCTCCAAGTAAGAAAAAATATTTAACGCTTTATTGATTTTAACAACGCATCTGCGTCGAACGTTAATTCGTTCATACGGTGCAATTGTGTTCCTACAGTAATAAAATATTTATCAAAAAAACCATTGGTTCGCAAATTTAATGTTTTATTTAGGTTCGTTTTATATTCCCATCGTTTAAATAAAAGAATGTAAATAAAAGAAAGTTTAAATACCCAAAATTCAATTCAACACACATAAAAATAAATTCCTAAAAAATTTAGAAGTAATTAAAAACACTTTTGACTTATGATGGCAAACATTCAAGATTGACAATAGTACATAAATAGAGTAGGTGTGTTTACTGGCGTACACAAATGTTTAATTGGTATGTCAATTAGTTTTAAGCAAGGAAAAGACAAGGGCGTAGTAAAGTTTTAAGAGGTATATTCTTACATTACAGATTATTTTAATTATAAGGATACATATGTAGAAGTATTTATAATTGTTTTTTTTTTTTTATTTAACAAACAATCGTACCCCTTTAACAAAATGTTTCGCATACGCTCCATTGCCTGGATATCATATCTTCATTGCAATTTTTGCAATTCATCACGTTTCCTCATATTCGATTACATTGAAGTATGTAAACTCAATATGTCAACACAAAAACTTAGAACATGAGACACACATTATGCATATAATTACTCGCATATGGCATCCCGAAAACGTGCCACAAAAATTTTGCATAAAAAGTGTTATTTCGCCCCCATCCCTTCCTAAATATTTCATGCAAATTTGTTTGTACACAACCATATTCGCTTCACCTTAAATATCGAATAAGAATTATGGTAATCCAGTTTTTTTTTTTTTTTCTTTTGCTTAACTTAAAATCTTAATTTCTTAGAACACGAAATCAAAATAAAATTTCGCGCAGTAGCGCTGAAAAGAGCGCTCATATAGAAATTTTGCAGGAAATGGTGTTAATTGTTGTTTTTAATGGTTTGCTTGCTTTTTTGTAAAATTCATTTGCATACACGCAAAGAAAAAACATGGTTGTGGTAAACATACTCTAAGAGCAACATATTATGATAAGATTCATGATTGTTGTCACCATATTACGATTATTATTGAATCATATTTGAACTAAAAATATTCGTAATATTTCTTCATTCTATTTTTCACTTACTCATATTCTTAGCATGTTAATCATAATAATTTTAGAAGTAATCAAATTATTGTCATGCTAATCATTATAAATTAAGAAGCAATCATATTATTGTCATGTTTATCACAATAAGATAAGATATTCATAGTCATATTATTATCATGTTAAGTTAAAAAGTTATCATTTAATTGTCATGTTAATCATAACAAAATAAGAAGTAAACATTCAGTGGAGCTGCCACAACAATTAAAAAAAAATTGAATATTTTTGCATCTATTTTTTATTTTGTAGCACTTTACAATTTTTTTAATGCTAATACAATTTCTTTATTTATTTTTTAATTTTTTTAAATTTGTTTTAATTATTGAACCACTTACTAACAAATAATTCGATAGACATATTTTAAACAAACGTCACAACTGATAGAAAACTATTTTACAAATTGCGCTTTCAATATATTATAAGAGTCAAATTATTTTGATTACATCTTAAACATATTATGATAAATGTATAGAAATTTATCATGTTAATGCTATTAAATATCATGAAATGGTTGTGGGTAATATGTTTTGAAAGTTATCATTATTTAGTTGCTAGAAAAATAATTATTTTTCAGTCAGGTTAGGTGAGGTTCCATTGGCAGCCGTAATCAAGCACAGCTCACGTAGGTCCATTAACTAGTTCCCGTTGTGTTTCCATGTCACACCGTCTTCCAGCGCTCCTATGTTATCTGGCTGCTAGTATTACCATGAAGCCATGCGGTCGATTCAATAAAGGAGTGGATCCTGTTTACACCAACATCAGAGAGACAAGTTTTGTCCCCAAGGGCTCCTCGACCAAACATTTCGAGTATTAAATCTTCGAATGCCGGGCAATTACAGAGAAGATGTTCCGTTGACTCTTCCTCCTCCTCATCGCCGCAACTTCTACATAGTCATTATAAGGAAGCCCCAGCCTCTGGGCGTGGCTCGCGACTGTGTGGATGGCCATTATCTTGGCCTGGATGGCACTGCAGTGGGCCGGCAGCCTTATAGGAATGCTCCAGTTCAACTGTTTGGAATATATGCCAGAACCGACACCATACAGTGTTATAGACCCGTCCGTGAAAATTCGAATCGCATTCGCGGGAATTTGTAGGTCATCATAGTGGACCACGTTATCCAAAATGCTTACCGTGAAGCTATGAACAAAGATTGGCTCGGATGTGACATCATCAGCATCCATGTGCAAATTAATTTCGTTCAGAATATTAGCATGTCCGATATTGTAATCCCTCCATGCTCCGGTGGCCCTTAGCCTTACCGTCGCGTTCGCAGCTAGGCTTTTCGCCAAAATGTCTGGTGGTAACCAGTTTGAAATCGTAACCAATGCCTTAGAGGGGGTTGTTCTAATGGCACCTGTTACCGCTATCGCCACCATTCTTATTGTACGTTTAAACCTAGTTTGATGACTTCACCTTGAGCGCCGGCCACCAAACAGCTGCCCCGTAGAAAAGAATGGGTTTAAAGGCACATTCGTATAGCCAGTATACATTCCTCGGGTTAATTTCCCAGTTTAGGCAAATGGCTCTTTTGCAGCAATATAATGAAGTAGCCGCCTTATTAGTCCTGGAAATGGTGTTCATCCTCTAGTTCAGTTTGCTGTCCGATATAAGCCCAATATACTTGGCGCTATCAGTCAGTTCCAGTGAGACCCCTTTATCCTCGGGGTATCAAATTTGGGAATTTTGTATCTCCTTGTGAAAAGTACCAGTTTTTTTTAATGTGAATAATTAGTTAAGCTCAAGGTCAGTTTTTTTATTTTTTTATTTATTTAAAAAATGTTTTCAATATATCGAAATCCACTACATCTTATCTTCAGGATACTACAATTATAGTTAACAAGCAATAAAAATAAAATAAAAAAGAAACAGAAACAGAAGTAGGGAGAAAATATGTAAAATCAATTAAAATGGATAATCATTCAGGGAAAGCAAATTTCGATCTACCAAATGCTAAAAATGCAATTTGGTTTAAGGATTGATGTTGGACTATTGACGTCAACAGTCGTCGATGGCTGCGGGTGTAAGACGGCAAATCCATCTGAAGAGATCGGGTGGTTGCGATCGAAACATGTTATGGTAACCTGCAGGCCAGGGTTCGAGCCCTGGCCACGGTCAAGAATGAAAGATTATCAATAACAATTTTAATTAATTCTCATGTTGTAAAATTCCTTTCTTCATAAAAATAATTTAATGAAAATTAAATTTAATGAACTTGAGCGTAATTAAGAATATTAAAAAAATTTTGATTAAAAACCACAAATAGTTCAACAAAATAACCACAAAACTAATTATAAAAAAAAAAACTTTTTTAACACATATGTCAGGGCAAAATTTTGCTTAAGGGGACCCAGAGTTAACTATAGATAAAGGCGCCAACCGAATATTTCATTGAATTATGGTGAATAGTCAAGTAAAGAACATGTGACAACAGATGTGATTAACGCTACTGTGAAATAGCTTTCAAATGATCTGCTTTATTTTCATTAAACATTTTTAGCTTAGACTTTTTATATATGGTACCTTGACTCGTGTACTTCAATATAATTTTTATTTGTTTTCAATCCGGTAATCTTTTCGATGTGTTACAAACTGTATGACGAAATCATTATACATACACAACATCTTTTTGATGCATTTGAAGTTTTTTTTTTTTTTTGTAAAATTTACGATTTATAAGTGCCAATATACCTTTAATAGAATCAAAATTATTTTTGGAAAATATTTAAATACAAATCATGGGAAACAATACAGATTTGCAAGAAAAGGTAAGGAATTTTTTTTCTTTAGAGAGCTACAAATGTCACAATTATGCCATTTTTTGCATCACCGGGTGAGGGGAATAAAGTGTCAGTAAAAGGTGTTATCAGCTTAAACGAATTATTGATTTTTTGAATGCATTACGAGTGTTTATAAGTAAATTTTATATATTTCTCACAAATTTCATCGTTAATCTTAATTTCTTTTCTGGAAATTTACTAAAATTATCATTCAATGTAGATAGTTAATCATACTCTTAATCGAATTCTAAAATACAACTTTATGAATAAAGAGAGAGATAGAGAGACTGATTGAAAATTAATACGGAAAAATATTAATTTAAATCTCTCAATATTTTTTTTCTCGTCGCATTTATCGCATTTAAAAAAAAAATCAACAAATCGAAATTTGTAAGCCCACAGTAAGTTAATTAGTTCAGTAAGATTATCATGCAGTTGCGAAAATATTTAAATGTTATCATCGCTCTTCAATTGTTGTTGATGTTTAACAAATCCACCGGTGTTGATGGCTACAATATTAATCAACTTGAATTTGATTCGATTTTTGAAGACATTATGGAGAAATTAGTTATTTTGAAGGATAATATTGGACAAGTTAATTCCGATTTAGATGCATTACATAGCAAGTAAGTACTCGTTTATGTGCGCCAGAGAATAATATTTTCTGTTCAAGTTCTTTCAAATATATCTGACGACCAAAGAACATATCATAAATAAAATATTCATGCAAAGTGCATATTTAAGCGATGGCTGTTTAAATAGCCATTCATTATTGTATGTAGTGTAACTCTTTCTAAGAAAAAGTCGCAACATTACTTTTAAGTACGAAGTAAGCATAAAATATATATGTATGTTAAAATCAATATAAAAGACGAACGAAGAGCAAAGCAGCTTTGAGAGTACACCACATAATTTTTTCTCTTCTCTTCAACAAACTCGAGACTTTGCAAAGTAAACTTCGGGTGTGAGAAAGGGGTATAATAATAATATGTTGTGTTGAGGCTTTGTCAGCTAAAAAATATTGAGCATACCCATTTGTGTTTCTCTGCACATGAGTAAAAATGTGTAGTCTCTCTATATATACAAGTATATATGGGTATTTCCACAGAAAAATCTACTTTTTGCCAACGAATAATGAAAATATTATTTACTTTTTTGCATTTTGGTGTAAAGCGCAACTAGGTTTTCATTAAGTGAAAGAGAGGAAAAATTTTAACAACGTGGTTCTAAAATACAAGAATAATTGCTTATAACCAAAAATATTCAGTTATTATTTAAGTAAAAAATTCTTATAAAACATACTTATTGGCATTCTCTGTTGTTTGCTTAAACGCTAATAAATCTAATTTCTATTATAGATTACACTTGCATTCGGATGTGGTCAATGCCATACGAACTAAGATTTTTCATGAGGATAAAAACGATGATCAGTGCGTTAATGGTGATTTATTCAATGAAATTGACACTAAACTTAACAAAATGAAACAAAATTTGGTGAAAATAATAAACGATAACGATGACAAACACTTGGACAAATTAGACGCCATTTTGCATAACGTAAAAGTGGCTAGAACTTGCGAAGCTGAAACCAATCCCGAACAAATAAATGAACTTAAAATACAAATTGGCCGAAAATTACAAAAATTGGATCATTACAATGAACGTTTAGAGATATTGGAAAATAAGTTACAAAATAAAACGAAAACTAATAAAAATAAAAGTGATAAATTGTTAAATTTAGATAATTTAATAAGTGCGATAAACTTAAAATTATCTAAACAAGAAAATAATTTACTTGAATTTGGGGAACATTTTAGTGATATGAAAAATGTTTCAAGCATAGTAGAAAATCATTTAACTAGAAAGAGGAAAATGTCCAGATGTCAAAGAGGAAAATGTATGCTGTATCGTTTAATTGAAATTGATAAAGCCTTAAATATTACAAGAATAGATTAAGAACTACATCAAGTTTAATAAAATAATATGTGAATAGTGTTAAACTTTTAAGTCTTTTTATTTAAATAAGTTTGTCTACAATTAATAACTTCAGGGTAGTTGCTAAAGATGAATATAGTTAAGGAATATAAATCGTCTTGTTTCAAATTTTTGGCCCGTTTTTATGACTCCCTCATCCTAATTCCTAAAGGGTTTTTAAAATATATAAAGATCACAAATTTGATCAACGTCTAACCGATCGTATGGTTATTTATGTCTAAAAATCAATTCTACACGCAGAGAAAACACACTTTTCAGTATGGTCACCTCTAACAAAACTATTTATTTTTAATAATAACAATAATATAATATTTAAACTATTGTTGTTGGAAAATGTCAAGACCTGAGCTTAATTTTATTAAATCAATTAACGCATTATTTGAATCCAGAAAGTTTTTTTAATTAAAATTCAAAATATCATTTATTGAAAAAAATATATTTATAATTTAAAATTTTTTACAATTTTTAGTAATCTTTATTATCATTTAGGTGCAAAATCAACAAATTGTTTGCTTGGTTCTATGAATTTGGTTATAAGAGACAATTTTTGGTTTTATATTAACAATAACGATTTCCTTTTCCAATAGCCACATGTTAAAGTTAGGTTAGGTTCAGCTCACTTGGGTCCTTTAGTGGTCCCTTTGTGATATGCAGCGCCAATGCCCATCCAACAGAGCAGTTACTCAACAGGCATTACTGAAGAATTCAACCATTTCGTCTTCCTAATAAAGAGAAGAAACATAATTAATTATATTATCAAGGTTTCGTTATAATGTGATAAATTCCCATTTCATACTATTGACAAACTGAAGTTTATTGTTGAAGGGATAAGCTATTCCTATGCGCATTTCACTGGTTGCTTAGGGCAGATCGTCTGGAAGCTTCATCCAAAGATTTTAGAAAAACTAAAGATATTATACAAATAAAACTGTTAAGCGAATAAGAATTATAAGCCCCTGTTTTACTTGTAACAATATCAAAGTTTGAACAAAAACAACAACAATAAACAGTGAGTTTATCTTTTCTTACAATCCCGACCACAATTGGTCGATTTTTTGTCAACTCTAAAAGTAGTTGTAAGTGGGTAAAGAAAAATTAAAAATAAAACAAATATCTTTATTTTATTTTGCCAGTTCAGTTTTATTTACACTGCCACATGTATATTAGTTATCAAAGTTTTTCTTGGGATTCAAAAATTAATTATCAAGGTTTCGTTATAATGTGCTCAATTCCCATTTTATACTATTTTGATGAGATAGAATTCTTAAATTTTAAATAAATCATCTTAAATATATTTTACAGAAAATGTGTAAATAAGAAAGCGGTTACTGGCTTCCGATTTGGATGAAATTTGCACCAAGGTTAGTCCTATTGGATAGTAGCTTATATATATGTAATATTTATTTCCTTTTTGTTGTTATGACTTGCACTTGTATTTGCAACAAAAAGTTTTGTATTCACAACAGGCGCGGATTCAGGGGGGGGGGGGGGGATTTCCTTATTTATAAACCTATGTTTTATTTATTTCGTCGATAATACAAGAATTCCCAATAATAATATATTTTTATACCCTCCACCACAATTAGTTGTGAAGAGGGTATATTAAGTTTGTCATTCCGTGTGAAACTTTTTTATTATTCATTTCAGACCCCGTAAAGTATATATATTCTGGGTGCTTGAGTCATTCTAAGTCGATTTAGCCATGTCCGTCTGTCTGTCCGTCTGTCCGTCTGTTGAAAACACGCTCACTTTCGAACAACTCAATAGAATTGAGCAATCTTGGTGCCAAATTGCTTGTAGTTATCCTAAGCAGTTTTAGATTGAAATCCATCAAAAGCGGTTCAGTAGGACCAGAGCTATGAATCAAAATGTGGAACCACCACCTAAAAAAATTTATAATTTTGTTACAAAAAATAACATAAATGCTGGAACAAGGCACGGAATGAGATAAGATTTTGAAAAAATTTGTTTTATTTGACTGGAAATCATGCTGTTAAATTTGGTGAAGATCCGTCCATTATTTACCCTAAGCCCCATATAAACACTACTCCCGGAAAACAGTTTAGTACGCCTAAAACCGTAAAAAATAACGCTAGCGTAACAAAATTTTGTACGTCACAGTTTTTTAGGACTAGAAATAACACTGTGAAATTTCGTGACGATCGGTTCATAATTTACCTTAGGCCCCATATAAACCCTACTACCGGAAAACAGTTTAGTACGCCTAAAACCATTAAAAATAATGCAATCATAACAAATTTTGGCTCGTCACAGTTTTAAAGGACTATAAATGATACTGTGAAATTTCGTGAAGATCGGTACATAATTTACCCTAGGCCCCATAGAAACCCTACTCCCGGAAAACAGATTAGTACACCTAAAACCATAATTAATAATGCTATCATAACAGAAATTGGTACGTCACAGTTTGAAAGGACTAGAAATAACGCTGTGAAATTTCGTGATGATCGGTCCATAATTTACCCTAGGCCCCATATAAACCCTACTATCGGAAAACAGTTAAATCGCCTAAGACCATAATTAATAACAAATCGTCACAGTTTAAGATAATAATAATATCATACAGATATTACTCCTTAAACATTCGAACTGTCGGTGGAGGGTATCAAAGATTCGGCAAAGCCGAATATAGCACTCTAACTTGTTTTTTTTTTATTGAATCTCTAACGAAATTTTCAATAAGTATCCAAATCTTAATCTAATAGTTAATTAATAGATATTTCCATTGAAACATCTAGTTGACCGTATTCAAATACTTATTATTCTACATTCAATCCCAGCAGGTGCCATCTATATCCAAAGATTAAACGTTTGACTTGATAATGCGTGCGGTTGAATAAGTAATAAGCCTTAGTATATGCAATATTTTTGTATATATGTGTTACGGTATTTTCGCTTAATTGAGTTTCTCAAAATGCACGACTTTTGACGCAATTAAAGGGGAACTCAATTAAACAGTACTCGGTTAGTTGAATCGCCGACTCAATTAAAACGAAAATCGCAAGATGTGCAATAAACGAAAATATCAAGATGTGCAATAAACGAAAATTTCAAAATGTGCAATAAAGCGAAACACCTATGTGTAGATCGAAAATAAAACTCATTTCTTTTATTAAAGTTTAGGTTTTTTAAAACAAAATAAAAATCAGGTACGCTCGTCGTACAATCTTGTTTTCCGCAAAATAATTTTTTTAAGTTTGTGGAGACGGAAACAATTAACCGAAACATTTTCTCTTGTTTTTCGCAATGCGGTTTTTTTGGAACTCAACTAAACGGGTATTTTTACATAGACAGTTATACTGAATGATTTCGTTCCATGATTTTTAGTGCAATAAAACGAAATACTCAAATAAGCGGTGCTTAATTAACCGAAAACAACTGTATATGAATTAAAATTCCATTCAATAATTTTTGACGAAAGCACGGATTTGTCGTGGAAAAGCCAGATTTCCTTATCTTTAAGATATTTCAACATACAACAAAAAGTTGTTAGGGAAGAATTTATTGGCTTTGTTTTAAACGCTTTTGAAGAGGCTTCAAAGGATATTGAGGGCGTTGCTGTGTCAATTGATGCGATGGCACTATCATCAATAGTTCTTAAAGCTTTTACAGGTCTTGACCTAAAAAAATTGTGTAGGATTTGTAGCAGATGGGTGTCCTCTGAAGTCAGCAGAAAATGGAGCTGTTAAACAATTCTGGGAACAGCGACAAATGCGAAACAAACGCCTCGCTATTCCCATAAATTCAACAACTCAATTTCTAAAAGCAATAAAGATATATCATATGATTAAGAAACACCAAAATTTTTTTAATATAATCATCCCAAGCGAAACGCAGTTTTAGGAAAGTATTTTAGAGCCAAGTTGTCTACATTATGCGAGACAAGATGGATGGACAAGTGTACAGCATATAGTAGAAGCTTTAGAAAAAGTATCTGAGTACAAAGGTAGTATCTCTACCTTTATATTAATTAACTAACTAAGTACTTTTGAATTTATTTGCGGAATATAAGTGTGATACTTATTGTAACACAGCCGATTAGTATCATCAAAGTATAAAAAAGAATCAAGCCTTATCAAAACTTTAATCATGTGCCTTGAAGAGAAAAGAAATAAAGCCGAAGAACTCTTCAAAGCGATTTTTGAAAAAGTTACAGTTATTTGCGTTCAAATCAAGGTTCCAATCGAAAAAACAGGATTTGAAAGAAATAATCACATCCAAAATAATGAAGATTACTACCGAGTTGAAGGTTACATTCCTCTTAGAGAATTTATTTTAGAAGATTTTAAAATACCATTCCCAATAGATATCCTAAAAGTATAGAACATACCTAAACTTCTACCTCAAAGTATAATCAAGTCATATACAGCTACAAAACTTTTAAAACCACAACTACTTGATGAGCTGATTATATTTGATAAAAGAGATAAACACCTACTAACATCTAAACTTGAGCCTGAACTGTTGCATTGGCAACAAGCATGGAAAGTATCTGAAAATCTATCAGATAACGTTGCAGATGCTTTAATAAACTGGTATGAAGATATCTGCCCAAATCTAAGAAAAATATTTCAAATTTTCGTTTCAATGCTCGTCAGTAATGCTACGAGCGAGAGTTCATTTCCTACCCTTCGTTGAATAAAAACATGGCTGAGATCAGAGAACGGCTTTGTGCAATTGCAAAAAAATCGCATTAAATGAACAGCAACAAATACACTCGCATGCGGTCATACAATCAAACTTGCGCAACCGCAAACATTCGCTGCTGGTTTGCAGTCATTTAAATTGTGCTTTGTTATTTATACCATCGTTAGCTTCGTTTTTTAATAAAGATGTTTGTGTGTTCGGTGCGACCATGAAGCCAGAAATCACACAATCATTACTCATGTATTCATTCAGCAGTTGCAGAAAAAAAAATGAAATGAAACTTAACGCACATATGTAGGTACAAACAATTTCCATAGAAACAGCAGACTTTTTTTTATCATCTTAAAAAGTACAGTAGTTCTATATGTACAATGTATTCTTGTTATTGTTGTTTTTATTGTTGTTAATTTTAACAAAGCGTCTCATCGAGTGGTTTATTGTTGTTAATGTTAACAAAGCGTATCATCGAGTGGACAATGACTACTTGAATGCAAAAGTATAAGAATGTGTTCCTTTTGAATTTACACAGTTGTGTTATATTGCGTGCGCAACAAAAGTGCAAACAAAGCACTTTCAATAAAAAACGAATACATGCAAAAATCAAATGTGTACGAAACGATGTAAAAATTACCAACGTTGAACTTTGTTTTGCAAGCAAAGAGTGAATGTAAATTTGAGCGTATGAATAAAACAATAAAAATAGTGATTTTGCAGTTCTCTGGCTCAGATCAACAATGACAGAAGATAGACTGTACTATCTTAATTTCCCTCACAAGGAAATCATAAATTGCTTATTTAAAAAAGTAATTTATTTTAATTTATATTGAAGTGATCTTATATTTTATTTAACCTTATTGTTGAGATTTTTTAATATAATATACACTTATGGTGTTTTCTTTTCTACAAAAAAATGTGACATTTTATTTTAAAAAACAGACGCCAAGTTTCTTAAAAATTTTGCTCCCGAAAAGGGTGGCTTGTTTTATTCAAAAAAAACTCAACCTTTTCGGGAGCGAAACAGAAACAGACACCAAATTGCATTTTTTTTAATAAAATGTCACATTTTTTTGTAGAAAATATAGTTTTTTTATAGTTTTAATAAACTTTTAAAAATAATTTTTTTACTTTTTCGTATCATACAAAATTCCCCTCCCCCCCCCCCCCCTCCCTAAGACTCAAGCTGGATCCGCGCCATATGTACCATCCGGGTCGAAAGGGTTAACATTTGTTATTATTGTTACTATTTGCGAACAATTTTGACTTCCTTACTCGTTCTGCGTGGCCACTATCCCGGTAAAACTATTATTCTGGGTCATTTGTGTCTAAATATTTGGAATTCCCCCGAGATTTAAAATAATAATCACATAAACAAATTAATAAGTATTCTTTAAAGTTTGTTGTCAATAGCTTCTGGATGAATAATTTTTTAACATAAAAATAATTTTTCTTGATAAGAAAAATAATCTGTAAATTTTTTTACGTCTCTTTTAATATAAACAAGTAGTACTAATATAAACAAGTAGTACTACCAAGCCGATCACAATTCACTTTGAGGGGAAAAAATAAAATATTTAAATATACAATAAAAAAATGTGTTTGTAACATGTGTTATGTGAAACAAAATAAGCTTCAATTAATGTAGATGTATTTACTTGTTAGATTATTTCCGAGCAAACTATAAAGCTAAATAAAATCGCACAGTTTAATTGTCCCATAGAAAGATGCATACTAAAATACAAATTTCTCTAATTATTCTAATAATTCTTTATTTTCCTAAATTGGCAAGAACGGATAAAATTGAAAATCTCATTGAAACAGAGAAGACAAATGATCTCTTAGATCAACTAGTTATGCTTAAAGATATCGTTACACTTCTGGAGACAGATATTGAAAAGCTTTACAAGGGGTAAATCAATGAAAAAAAAATATATATTGTAATTTAAAAAAATCATAATATTCTCCCTTTTAGCATAGATCAACAATCCGAAATTCTTTATAATAATAATAATAGTCCTACAGACTTTAAAGAAACAATTGAAGTTACACGTGAAAATTCATTTAATTGTAGTGAAAACATTCAAATATTCTACAATGACTTGAATAAAAAATTATTATATTTAAACAAAAACGCAGAAAATTCCCTCCAAACACATTATAATGCACTGAGTAATAAAAGCCAGGAAGTTGCCTTACAAATCCTTGAATCCTTAAACAAATGCTTGGTAAATGTAACTCCTACTGGTGAAGTAAAATTAAGTGAAGTTTTAGCAAAGTTTGGCAAGCAGATTGAAAGATTTGATGCAATAAAGCAGAAAATAGACAATCTAAATAAAAAAGAACAAGAGCTGGAAGAAAACTCTGAAAGCATATCAAAAATGATGACCGAAATTAATACAATGTTGGACTCCCAAAATCAGAATTTCGAATTTTTTGAAAAGCAACTGCCTGTTCTACAAAGCGCTAGTAGAACTTTAGATGAATACATAATTCGGAGAAATCAACGTTTAAATTATCATCATAATCATCCTAATTGCTTAGATGGAAAACGTCATAAGTTTGGATAGTCTTGTCATCATTAAATAGATATACTTAAATGCATACATACAGTGTATCACAAAACTAAGTATGCAGAGATTTTATAGCGGGTTTTGCAACAAGAACTTTATTTTCTAAAACAAAATAAAACAAAAAATTTAGATGTAGATGATTCAAATTTTTATTGTTTTACGAAGAGAAAAGATCGGCAATTATGAACAAAAAACGATATCTCGCAAATGTCCACCGCGAGCCCGCTGACAGATGTCGATTTTTTCATTAAAGTTTTTAATCACTTTTGAGCAAAATGGCGGGTCTATTTCGTTAATCACATCACGGCTTTTGAGTTTAAAGGCTGCAATCAATTCGATTTGGCTCCGTATAGACTCTGTCCTTAACATAGCCTAACAAAAAATAATCCAGTTGTGTTAAATCACACGATCTGGCTGGCGACTTAACAGCAGATGTTCGTGAAATTATGCGATCGGGAAATTTATTTGCAATAAATTGATCGTTTCATTAGCTGTGTGAATGTAACTTCAACAGGACCACCATTTTCATAGTGGATTTAAATTTTATTAAGGCGATTTGCGAGCTATCGTTCGCATAGAAAATTTGTATGAAAAACACTGTCTTAAAAATATTTTCCATTCAAAATACTATGCGAACGTTTGAAATCGTTAAACAGGCAGTAAGTGCCGGTTCACAAGTTTGACTCGTCAAGTCTTGAGTTTTTAGGAGAGAGGAGAAAATAAATGCCATTCTCTTTTCACTTTTGTCCTAAAAGCTCAAGACTTGACGAGTCAAACTTGATGTGTGTGAACCGCCACCAAATGTCAGTTGGTGTTGCCACAATTAAAAAACAAAGTTCTTGTTGAAAACCCCGAAACCCTGAAATGATTGAAAAATGGCTTAAGGTTTTAAATAAAAACACAAAAATAATATTTTTTCATTTATTTTATATGAAAACTTTAAAAAAATAATGAAAAAAAGCAAAATTTTATTAATTTATTACAGGGTAATAACTAGAGTTGTCAATTATTCGCCTTTTAGCTTTGTTCGAATAATTCAAATAATTGTTTTTGTTCGTCCGATCTAACGATTAAATCTGAAAAATTATTCGATTACTCGATGAGAATAACGAATAAAAAAAAATACATATTTTAAATAAGATACATCCGTCCGTTAATTTACAACTATGGAAAATCTTCCATTTTCTTCTTTATTTTTTCTCAAATCCACTATGACTTCTTTTTTTGATGCGTACAACTTTTCATCTAAGCTCCATATCGTTGTATTACTTAAAGGAATCATTAATTCCTTAATTCTTAAAGAATCCGATACAACTTTGGATATTCGAAAGGCGTTTGCAGACCTTCCATCTTCAGCCAAACTTCTGCGTACAACTTCTTCTATAAAACAACCGCTGTCTCTCTGTATGTATTTTTCCATTGGAAGAAGTTCGGCATATTTTGATGTCGTTGGATTATCTTCTACTACGTCGTTTTCTATTGTAATATTGTGACACTTATGCTATGTTCACACTTTAAACGCGTTTAAGCAACTCGAGCGTGATTAAGCTCTACTCATATCAAAATCGAGATGATTAACCATATATTGACGTTATGTGTTAATCACTTCAAATTGACATGATTACAACTTAATCACTTAATAAACCACATCGAATCCTCTGAACATACCTCAAACTGAGTATAATATAGAATCGGTCACCATGTAAGTACCCCTCGCGTGTACAACCGACCATGATTTCTTCTTAATGTTTTTATTTGACTTTAAATAATTCGTAAATTTTCACAATTCCATAATTAATATGTTTAAAATGATGTTCTGATCGCTTTATTAAAGTATTTTTATCCATTTTTAATAATTTAAAGAAATTTAAATTTGTTTGTTGCATGTTTTTTTTCTTTATCATCTGTCATCTAAATCATCTCAAATGTAATGTGAAGGGCTCTGATTAACTTGATCAACATTTCATGAAAATTGTTTAACGTTTGATTTAAAAAGAAAACAGCTTTTACAATTGCTTGACAAAGATTTGTTTAATACGAACATAAGACACATTTTTGAAATACAATGAATACTTAACACGGTTTTTGCCTACTAAACATTGAGATTAATTACAATGAGGGCTATAGCAACAATATTTTTTACTTTTTCTACATTTTGTATAAAATCGCTAAAAACGTATGAGAATAAATCAAATTCTAAGCTTTTATTTCTTATTAGTCTTTTATTAATTTATTTTTTAAAAAAAAAAATTGTTCGATTAATCGACATAATTTAATCGATTTATTCGTTATTCGAAAATCGCCATTTTAAAATTATTCGAACAAGAGTTTGTTTTTGTTTGATCGATTAATCGAATTATTCTTAATCGGTTGACAACTCTAGTTATAACAATATAATTAATAAAATGGTTGGAATTCAGGTCACAAAAATAAGTATGCAGTTCACAAAAATCGGCACTATGTTTGAATTTATAAATTATTTAATATTTTGTTGGATAACCCTTGGCCGTTTTGACTGATTTCAATCTTAATGGCATGGATGCGATAAGATTTTGGGTATCCGAAGGTAGAATATTATTCCACTCATCAATTAGTGCAGCTACTTTGCTTGTGATATTATGACTTCTGATTTTTTTCGTTATAATCCTACAAATGCTCTTTTGGGTTAAGGTCAATTAAGGGGGAGTTTTTAATTGTCTTGGCGTTTTATATAAAACCATTCTCTGACAATACAGGCTGTATGCCTAGGACCATTTTCCTGTTGGAATGCAAATGATCTTGTTATTCACAGAAAAAATTATCAGTAGTTTTTTATCAATTAAAAAATTTGTTTAAAAAGGATTTCAATTTAATTAATGTAATAATTGAATCAATTTTTTTTTTTTTTTTTTTTCGTTGAAAGAAAATTAAAAATATAATTTGGATTTAATTAACATTTTAGTTGTTTTCAAATAAATTATTAATTAAAATATAAATAAAATAACAAAATATCTTAATTGATTTTTTCGCTTCAAATAAAATATTTTAAGCTTGTAGAACTGTTGTTGAAAAGGGCAAAAATATGGTTGGGCATGGTTACGGCAACTACACTCTGTTTATTGTAACAATATATTTGGGGTATTCACAAGGTGTGCTATCATGTTATATCGTCATAATGTTCTAACATTTTACAATGGTTTAAAAATATTGTTGTTGCTTTGTAAACAAAAAGTGTCTTAAATTAATAGAACGTTGCTTGCTATGTTTATTGTGCTGTCGTAATTAATCAGAAGAGACCAGAGCTGAGCGGCTGAGCCGTATCGCGTTAGTTCTTGTAGCCGTCGCCGTTGATGGTATAATTTTATCCGGTTAACATCAAAATTTGACCTGCGGCTAGCAATTTTTGCAAGAAATCACTTGCGGCGTCAAATAAGATCGGCTTATGACTCTGCTGTTAGGTAAACAAACAAAAACAAATTTATTTTTTATTTGCGTCTGCAAAATGGAAAATAGTCAGGTAAGATTAAATTTAATTTATTAATTCATGGAAAAGAATTAAAAAATATTTTTATGTTAGACGTTTTAAATCAGCTGCTTTAAATTCAAAATAAGCACGCTAAATTATGAGGGGTTGTTCACAACAGTCGTATTTTTTCATGTTATTATTTTAAGACATATGACTTTAGGACACCTTGTGAATCCCCCAATTGTTTTCGCACACAAATAATTGTTATTTTTATTTAATATCAGCAATATTATAGTTACTGTAAACATATCAATGTTTATCGCAACTATAAATTTAAGTATTGTTGACTGAAAAGTAATTATTTTTCAAACAACTAAATAATGATAGCATTCAAAACATATTACATTACTCACAACCATATCATGATATTTATAGCCTTAACATGATAATTTTCTATGCATTTATCATAATAAGTTTAAGATGCAATCAAAATATTTTTGCTCTAATTATATTTTGTTAGCGCCATTTGTGAAATAATTTTCCATCAGTTGTGTCGTTAGTTTTACATATGCCTTTTAAATTATTTGTTAGTGAGTGGTTTAACAATTAAAAAAAATTGAAAAAAAACAAGTAAGAGTGCTTTATTCGGCTATGCCGAATCTTATATGCCCTTCACCATGATGAGATAAAAACAAAAAGTTATATACATAAATAACGTTCTTTAGATAGGTATAAATGATTGAGCCACGCCAACTTTTCGTTTCGTCATGCCGAAGAATATAAAAAAACAAAAAATTTATATATGTACCTAAGCCTGTTTCCTCTTTTGACAAAGTTGATGTTTGAAATTCGTTTTATAATCTTAAAATCGTTTTTAAGAACATAAAAAAATTAAATAAAAAAATTAAAAAAAATCTTTTTGGGATTCGAAATGGCAATATCATCAGTTTCAGGAGAGAACTTAACAACTCGGCTACGAATGCTTTTACTCAAGAAGCGTTAAATTAATATAAATTGACAGACGGACATCGTTAAATCAACTTCGCTCCTCATAAGGACCCAGCATATATATAGTTTATGGGGTCTAACATCAATATAATAGGAATTACAAACGGAATGAAAAACTTATATATACCCTATTCGCCACCTGTGGTGAAGGGTATAATAACAAATTGTATTGACATTAACAAATATTGTAAAGTGCCACAAAATAAAAAATCGATCCAAGAAAATTTAATTTTTTTTATTGTTGTGACAGCACCACTGTATCATAATATGATTACTTTTAATTTTGTTATCATTAACATGACAATAATACGATTACTTCTTTACTTAGTATGATTAACAGGAAAATATATGATTAAGGGAAAAATATTATGATGTAATAGTAGGAATATATTTGGTCTTAATATGATTCAATAACAATCGTAAAATAGTGGCTACAATCATGAATCTTATCATAAAATCTTGCTTTTAGAATATGTTCTCCACAACCATGTTTTCTTTGTTGACTTTCAGAAATGTTCATCCTTATTTTCGGACTCCTCGACGAAGTCCAACCGTTTTTTCTATTGGTGCTATTCATAAATGCCATTTTGTGGATGTTGCTGTTTCCTAGCGATAATTCGTTTCTCCCTGTCATTGAAGGTTTTACTATGTACATTAGGGCCACAACAAAATTTTTGCCAAAGTACCACGAGGTGGCCAAGAATGTTTAAGTAATGAAAACACCTGTCTCCCGTCGTTTTGCGAAAAAAAAAAACTTACGCAGGGAATCAAATTTCTAAAATTTTCAATTTTGAGTCGCGATGGATTGTTAACCGTGGGAAAATTTTTAAATCTAAAGCAGTGGATAAATTCCAAAATAGCATTTAAGAGATACATATAGGAATATGTACAAATAAATGGCGTATATTTTTGGTGGCATGTCATAACGTCCATCAGAGAAATGTCATAGCGTCCGCGGACGTTATGACACTTTGCAAAGTGTCATAATGTCCGCAACTTAACTTATAATGAAAAATATTAAAATGTGTAAAATTTGTTTTGAAATATCAAAATAAGTAAGTATAATGCCAAAAATTCTTACAAGCAAGAATGTTAACAAATTTGGGATCATAGCCGGCCTTTGGCCGGGCGCAAGGATTTTCTTCGCTATGGTATAACAAATACCGGCTTCGCTAACTAAAGCTTCTCTGCACAGCCGGCCTTCGGCCGGGCGCAAGGATTTTCTCCTCTATGGTATAACAAACACCGGCTTCGCTAGGTAAAGCTTCTAAAATCTGCCTTTTTCCGAACGAAAGCCGACTATGCAGAGAAGCTTTAGTTAGCGAAGCCAGTGTTTGTTATACCATAGAGGAGAAAATCCTTGCGCCCGGCCGAAGGCCGGCTGTGCAGAGAAGCTTTAGTTAGCGAAGCCGGTGTTTGTTACACCATAGAGGAGAAAATCCTTGCGCCCGGTCAAAGGCCGGCTGTGCAGAGAAGCTTTAGTTATCGAAGCCGGTATTTGTTATACCATAGAGGAGAATATCCTTGCGCCCAAAAGTGTTTTCGTTATATATTTAATATATACACGCAGAGAAAAAGCAGCAAAACCATTTTTAAAATTTTTTTTACCATATTATGTTTCATTTAACCAAATCATTGTCACCGACAACCATATTATGGTTAATTTAGTTTCTTTAAAAATAGCTTTGTTGGTTGGGACCATAATGAAACACGTTTTTCTCTGCGTGTATGCAGATCATTTTTTTGTATTTAACTTCTTTAGTAATTATGGACCTAATGACACTTTTGAAAGTGTCATAATGTCCATTTGCAAAGTGTCATAGTGTCATAACGTCCATGGACACTATGACATTGGACGTTATGACATGCCACCATATTTTTTAAATTTCCGTGAGATAAAAATTGTTGTTTTCAAACTTCAACACTATCCCTGCGTGAACTTTTTTAACAATCCGAAAAAATTATCACATTTTTTATTAATAACTTTTAATGTTCTACACGACTTTACTATGCCGTTTTTTGATATTCGCAGAAAGTCTGAAAAAGTTATAGCCCTAATGTACATATGTTGTTTAAATAAAATTTGAGCATGATAAAAAGTTAATAATTTTAAATACTTATTTACTGACAATTTATGTACATATTTAAATGTGTCTTATTTTAAAAATTTCAAGTTAGAGATCTTTTTAAATAACATTCTCTTCTAAAAATCAAATATTTTTTTTTAATTCCCTAAGCTAATCCCGCGAATGTGTAAAAAAATTATAAAAGTTAAAACGTGGAACAAGCTCAGTTTATTTATGGAATTAACGGCAAAGAGCTATCAGGTAAATTTTTTTTTTAAATTTTCAGTTCGCCATTAACTGCTTGTTTTTAGAACGCAAACGCAAAAGTGACTCGTTTAACTAACATTTCAAAAAAAAAAAACTTCAAAATTTTAAATTTGGTTTTTTTCAAATGTTAGTTAAACGATTAATATTTGGTACGCACCATCCCAGCGGCAAACATTGAAAGGACCGCAAGTGGCAGGCCTTTTTGAAGGCCTCTATACTCCTTTCTAAAAGATTCGCTTCGCATGATATCCTGCCTTCAGAAGTATGCCTTCTAGAAGGTATAAACTTCTTTTTAAAAGACCTTCTGAAATATTCTGTACACATTCGCTACTCCCTTCTTTGAGAAGGGAGAAAGGCAGGTGTTCAGTTTTATTAACTTTTTATTTTTAGTGACCTTCCTTACTCCCTTCTTTGGGTAGGGATCGAAGTTGTTTTTAAAGGAAGTGTGGAAGGACTTGCGCCAAATGACAACCTGTGTAAAAAATAATTAAGTATGAAATGCGGCGAGAAGGGCTTCTCACTGCTTGTGACTGCTAAATAAGGCCTTCTATTAGGCCTCTTTACTCATTCTAGTTACCGCTGGGATGTGGTTTATCAATTTGATATTTTCTTTGACTATTTTTTAAGACACATGCAACGCATGGAAAACTAAAAACTAAGTCTACTTTATGCTGATTGAGGCGTATACGCATTATTTCTCACTGGTCAATACAGTTTACATTTATAACAGATGCAACAGCGGACTAAAGGTGTGTTGGGAACCTTCAACTTAAAAAATATTAATTTGGGTCTCGCTTACTAAAAATATTTGTGACTAAGCGACTAATAATAAGTTCCTTATAAATTTGCTCCTTCAAACTTGAGTAGCCACTTAATAAAAATACTCAAATACTTTCTTCTGTGCACACAAATTTTTACGTGTCAATATTTTTTATCTGTTTATATCGCAATTGTTAAAGCAAAAGACAAAAATTTGCACGTTTTTTCAAAAGGGTTAAAGATATAGCGAACATTTACACCATATAGCATCATAACGTAATAAAAACAAAAAAACCCACGAAAAGGGAAAATAATAATTTTCAATACGTGTATACCCAAATGAGTATACGTGTGCTGCTGTCACGTAATGTCAATAGGATTAAAATTATTAGAAGAAAATGTATGTAAAAATAAACAACTTAGAATATCATAAATATTCGGCAATACCGAATTTTGATACCCTTTATATTGAATAAAAATATAGTGACAAGAAAAATCGGATTTTCCTAAACTTTTTCATATCCACCACAATAAGTTGTGAAGAGGGTATATTAAGTTTGTCATTCCGTGTGAAACTTTTTTATTATTCATCTCAGACCCCATAAAGTATATATATTCTGGGTCCTTGAGTAGTTCTAAGTCGATTTAGCCATGTCCGTCTGTCTGTCCGTCTGTCCGTCTGTTGAAAACACGCTCACTTTCGAACAACTCAAAAGAAATGAACAAACTTGGTGCCAAATTGCTTGTAGTTATCCTAAGCAATTTGGGATTGAAATCCAGCAAAATCGGTTTAGTAGGACAAGAGCTATGAATCAAAATGTGGAACCACCACCTAAAAAAATTGATAATTTTGTTACAAAAAATAACATAAATGCTGGAACAAGGCATAGAATGAGATAAGATTTTGCAAAAATTTGTTTTATTTGACTGGAAATCACGCTGTTAAATTTCGTGAATATCCGTCCATAATTTACCCGAAGCCCCATATAAACACTACTCCCTGAAAACAGCTTAGGACGCCTAAAACCGTAAAAAATAACGCTAGCGTAACAAAATTTGGTACGTCACAGTTTTATAGGACTATAAATGACGCTGTGAAATTTCGTGATGATCGGTCCTTAATTTACCCTAGGCCCCATATAAACCCTACTACCGGAAAACAGTTTAGTACGCCTAAAACCGTAAAAAAGAATGCAATCATAACAGAAATTGGTACGTCACAGTTTTAAAGAACTAGAAATGACGCTGTGAAATTTCGTGATGATCGGTCCATAATTTACCCTAGACCCCATATAAACCCTTCTACCGGAAAACAGTTTAGTCGCCTTAAACCATAATTAATAACAAATCGTCACAGTTTAAGATAATAATAACATCATACATATATTACTCCTTAAACATTCGAACTGTCGGTGGAGGGTATCAAAGATTCGGCATAGCCGAATATAGCACTCTAACTTGTTTAAAATAAAATTTTCTATGGGAACGTTGACGTTGGAAATCGTTAAAAAGGCAGTAAGTGTTTGTGTCAACGAAAACAACCCTTAATACCGTTCGTAACTATTTTCAAGAAAAAGACGAACATTATATCGATACCTTAAGAATGTTTTAAGCGACACTTTTTTCAAAAATAACTTTTTGATGTGGAACTATACTAGAAGTTAAGCGCCACATTTTGGACTGGGTTTCGCTGTCCTATCATGGATGCAAAGCAAACTAGAGAGAAAATAAAATTGTATCAACCGTCAAGTTTACTCACTGGAATAATGTTGCTCCCTGAAATTTGTATTAACCGCCAAAGAAATTATGCTAAGCCAAATTTTTCAAAATGTAATTGTCGCTTAGTTTAACTGAAATTGTCGCTTAGCACACTCATCCAAGCAGAACTTGATCAATTTTTGTCGCTTATAACACTCCATATTATGATTGTCTCTAAATAATTTTTCTATGAAGTACGCTACTGCTTTTCCCCATTAATTTTGTGTTTTTTTTTTTTTTCTTTTTGTCTCGTCGGTTGTAAGCGTATTGGCAGAGACAGACGAAGAAGATTATTTGTCTGACAATCAAAATGATTATTAATAATCTTAAAATTTCCGTTTTGATCTCTTAGTGTAATTTTTGTTTTGAAATAAATGTTTTGTTACTTTTTATATAGATTTCTATTTATTTTATTGTTTAACAGAAAAAAAAATTAAAAATGAATTAAACGACACAATTTATTTAAAACCTTTATTTTTTGTGTCCATGTCAATGTGTTAAGCGCCATTTACCATTGTATCGAGCGCCAATGTCTTGACCACGAAAATGTACTAAGCGACAAAAACTTTTTATCTGATAAAAATTTTGGTTTTGCAATGATGTCAAGTTTTGTATTCTGAAAATCGCTTTCCAAATATGTTCCTTTCAATAAAATACACAAATAAATAACTAAATGAGACGTTTTTTTGTTTCCTACACAATTTTAGAAATGTCGCTTAATACATTCTTATGGGAAGGTATCGATATAGTGTTCTTTTCTTCATTAAAAAACAGAACAATTGAAGTGATACTGTAGACGAACATTATATTTTAATGTTCTGTAATGTTACTTTTTTACAATGATGAAGAAATAAATCAAACAAAAAATTTTAGCAACGTCCACAGCACGAATAACTTGTGTGTGCATGTGTTTTGTTTGTGTAGCTGGCTTTTTGTTTTTTTTTTCGTATATCCAGCCAAAAGGGCCCTAAGCACAACTGAAATGAACGAACACTAATAAGCTGAACCGAACACAATGAAGTTTGTGATTTTTTTTTAAATAACCGAACGGAATGAAATGCTCTCATCTTTTTGTTGAGTTGGTTAAGAACAGTATTAATTTTGTGCTCGAAGATGACAAATAGGAAACGTTTTTGTTAATGATTTACTACACAAACACTTTTAACGTTTGTGTTTTTTACAACTCTACCGAACCGAACACTAGGGAGCCATATTGAATGTTTATTTTCGAACACTGATCTTAATATCAATTTCCAAAAACGGCTCGTTTTCCAATACGACAACGACCGTCATTATAAGACCCATTATATACTATGTCGTGAAAAAATTTTGTGCCGGTAGGTCTACAGCAGACCATAGGTTCCATATAAATGCCCTTTTATAAGAACAATATTGGGCACACAGAATTTTTGTATGAATTTTAGCCTTACAATATTTTGCCGGGGCATGATTGCCCAACAGTCCCAACTCTCAAAACTTTTTCTATGTATACTGTGGTACCCTACATCACGTGGTCGTGCTTGGCACTTGTTGTTGTAGTGTTGTTGTTTTAAGTAAATCGTTTTTTAAACTCAATAGGCGAGAGTGCGTTCAGTTTAAGGAGAGCGTCGCTAAAGCAGTGCAGTTGATATTTTACCATTTGCCTATTGTTATGCTTATGTTCTAAAACGAATCTAGTTCTTTTGCAGCTAGTGTCGTTACAACTACTATTGCGATTGTCCCAAAACGTAACTAGTTTGGAATTTATTTTATACTGTTTTACTTGTTTTCAAAATAAAAATTTTCATTTGGGAATTTTTATGAAAACAGAAACAAATTTGAGTTTATTTTATTGTTGTTGCAATGTAAATTCGCAAACGAAAATATTTTTTTGTTATAAATGTATTTTAGGTATCAACGGTCAATGGAATCGCTTCAGGGAGATGATCCGAAGCCTTTTGTGGCAAAAAATTTATGATTTAGACGTAGAGAATATACGGTTTCAAGAGGATGGTGTTAAGGCGCCCGTACACGACATGTATTTGTCATCTGACATGTCAAATTTTCAAGTCACATGTAATTGTTCATGTCTGTCAAAATTGCTGTTTTACATAAGGTTTATAATATTCGGTCCCAAACGTACATGTAATTTGCTTTTGACATTGTCTCTGTTTTTTTTCGCATTGTTATTGCAGAAACCAAAGTAGTTCTCGGTTTCAAAATAGCTTTCTGCCGCCACGAAAATATTTATTTGCGCCGTAAAATAATTTAGCCATCCTAACATTTTTTTCTTTTATTTTAAAGATACCAATTTAGAATTTTATAATGAAACGGTTTTTATATATATATTTACATAAATTCTATTCAATGGTAAGATGAGCATACATAAATTGGTATTGTAAAATTTTAACTTCAGCCGGCTAATGATTCCGTCAATAGTTGACGCCGCTGCCAGTTTCTTCCCGGCATAGATTTCTGATGTCAGATGGTTTGTCAGAAGAAAATAGAGCACGCTCTAATTGAAATTTTGTCAGATGACTTTGCGTCTGACTTTTACAGAAGCAAAGTAAAAAGGTAACACACGACATGTATGTGTTTTGCAGTGGAAAAATTGACATGTCAGATGACAAAAACATGTCGTCTATACGCTCCTTTACTAGCCACACAGCAAGATAAACATAATCGCATTTTTTCTCGTAGAAGAAGAGTGAATTAGCCACCAAGATCATGCGATTTGAGCTTAAAAACAACATTATCGAGCAGATATTAACCATTCACAACAGTTTATTGAAAAACGTGATTGAGAATTTTGGTAAAATATTGGGAGCCTGCCGAACCAGTAGGGGGAACCTATTTGTAATAAGCTAATATAAAAATATTTTTAAAATTTAAAAAAAAAACTCTTTTTTTATTAAAATTAAAACGATACCTCAATTCTTGGACACCCTTTATTTTAAAGGAATACATATTTAAAAATCACGTTCGGAATATTAAAGATATAAACCGAGGAAAAGTGATAAATAATGTAAAAACATGGTTATGTTTTTTAGAAAACTGTATGTTTTTAGAAACATTTAATTCTTATATAATTAACTTGGAAATTTACTATTGTCTAGGACCACTTCTATGTCTCCAGTGTCTCCAGTTTGCCATATTGCTTATCTTATTAGAGAAATTATTCAAATCAGGCATTTCTTTCAGAAATTTTGCAAACTTTTGTTCATTTTCTGCTAACTTATGTTTAATTTGCTGCAAGATTTTAATTTGATTTTTATTAAATTCTTCAGATTTTTTTTGTTCCAAGTTAAGTTTTTCTTCTAAAGCTTCAAATTCGCTTAATTTCTGTTCAAACTTTTCCACTTTATCTTCAATAGCAGTCAGCAATTGATCTTTAACATTTGCCATTGAATTTTGTTTAACATATGGGCATTTTGCATTCAAAGCTCTTTCCTTTAGAAGTTCTTCCAAGCTTTGTGTTTGATTTTTATTAATTTCTATTAAATTCAGTATTGAACTTTCATGGAATGCGTTATATTTTGTGAGAGTTTCATTGGAGCAAAAAATCAACTGTTCACAAGCGTCTTCGTTGTAATGAGCTGTTTGTGGCCCATTTTCACCCATATGGCAGGTGGACACCAATTCTTTTAAATCATTTAGTTGGTGTAATTGTCTAAAAGAATTAGCGTAAGTACAATTAGGAAATATGAATAATAAAAAACTTAATTTTCGACACAAACCTTTTGTTTAAAATTTCCACAGATATTTGAACACGACTAAGTCCTTCGTTTAACTCAAACATATCGGCGGATAATTGATTTTGAATGGAAATAAAATCTTTTGGAAAAACTTCATTACAATAAAAAAAACCTGCATTTAAAATTAATGTCAAATATATAATTTGATACAAAACTCTCATATTTATTAGTTTATAAAATAGGCAAAGTTTAAAAGTAGAATGTGAAATTTATACTAATCGCTTTAATGCAAATATTTGCAAAATATAATTGAATAGGGTATTAGTTTTCACTCTCTCGAGAGAAATACTTTAGTAATAAAATTATTTATTTGTAAACATATGTATGTGTGTTCTACGAGAGGCTAGAACATTAACATTCAGATGGACTTATTACAATAATATTGATAACAAAATAATGAAGAAATTAAAACTAAACCAAAAAATAAATTAGGGTAACATCATTTTTGTCATTCCGTTTGTAATATATCAAGAGTTCCTCACTTGGGAAAAAACGCTCCGGTTGATACAGGTGTGGCTAAGTCGACAATTTGGTCTACTCAGGTCTTTGCAGGGCGCAAACCAAATTTTCGTGGGAACTAGGATAATTAAGTCACTTCCGTCCCCTGATAATACAGAAGAGCTCATAATAGAAGGCATGTCAAGTAATTTGTTTTTATTTTTGTTTTTTTTTACCCACTTACAACTACATTAAGAGTTGACAAAAAATCAACCAATTGTAGTCGGGACTGTAAGAAAAGATAAACTCACTGTTTTATTGTTTTTGTTTAAGTTACAAGTTAAACTTGGGTTTATAATTCTTATTCGCTTAACAGTTCTATTAGTATAATATCTTCAGTTTTTTTAAATCTTTGGATGAAGTTTCCTGACGATCTGGCCTCAGCAACCAGTGAAATGTGTATAGGAATAGCTTATTCCATCAACATTAAATTTCAGTTTATCAATAGTGTGAAATGGGAATTTAGCACATTTAAACGAACTTTTAAAATTTAGTGTGTTTTTATACCCACACCACAATAGTGGAGAGGGTATTATGCATTTGTGCTGACGTGTGTAACGCCTTAAAATATTGGTCCCAGACCCACCTTAAAGTATACCGATCGACTCAGAATCACTTTCTAAGTCGAACTATAGATGTCCGTCCGGCTGGATGGCCGGCTGGCTGGCTGGCTGCTGTCCATGTAACCTTGTGCGCAAAGTACAGGTCGCAATTTTGGAGATAATTTGATAAAATTTGGGTCATAGGTTCTTATTGGCACAAATACCAAGCCTTTTGAAAATGGGCCAAATCGTAGGACCACGGGGGAAGATAGGGGGAAATTTCTTCCGTTCTGAAACTATCAAACCGATTTTAATCAAATTTAAAACATAGACAGAACCATATCTTTATGGACACAAAAGGGATGCATTTTTTAAAAAATAGGACCACGATTGGAGAAAGGGGCAATTTATGCCTCTCAAACCGATTTTAATGAAACTTAAAACATAGATAGATCCATATCTATATGGACACATAAGCTATATAGTTTTTCAAAAATAGGAGCAAAAGGGGAGATAGGGGCAATTTCTGCCTCTCACAAACTTTCAAACCGATTCTTATGAAATTTATAAGCATAGATAAATCCATATTTACATGGACATAGAAGCATGATGTGTTTTTAATACTGTGGTGTAGGGTATCATATGGTCGGGCTTGACCGACTATACTTTCTTACTTGCTATAAATTGAAAATGTGGAAAAATTATATTGAAGGGAAAAAGCAATAGCAAGAATTCTTACGTTTTTATTTTGCTTTTAATAGGTTTCACTGATTTTCATTAAAATTAAATTTAATTTTACAAAATTAAACGTATTTGTTTTTTTTCTTTTCACTCATATCAGGGATGGAAACTATGGTGCAGTTGCAGAACTATTGCAAAAAAAATTGGAAAAAGTCAGAAAGTTGTTAGCTATTTTATATGAAAATAGTCTGATTACCGAAAAAACATGAAAGAACGAATGCATAGAGTCACAACAAAAATTAAACAAAAACAGATGTTACAGCAAGCGTTGCAACGGTAAAACGTATTAAACGAAGTTCCAAGAATTAAAAGTGGTTAAAAATAAAAAAAAAACATCTCTATATGCTACTCGTAAAGCAAAATGACTTGAGTTTTCCCGTGAACACATGTGTTATAAGAAGACATGGCAGCATATTGTTTTTTCTAATGAAAAAAAGTTTCATTTGGGAGGCCCATTTGTTTATAATTATTATTTCCATGATTTAAGAAAAGAAGAGCTTTACCTGAGTCGTCTGCATAGCTGGGATGGTGTGGGGAGCAATTTTATACTATAGTTACCTTCAATTTCTTTCATCTAGAATGAACGCGGATAATTACAAAAATGTAGTTGAGAAAGATTTTCCACACATTTATAATGTTTTTTAAGCTTTTCTTAGGATATTTCAACATGATAATGCCTCGATCCATAGAGGAAAAGTTGTAATAGAATTGACTCGAAGCAACGAATATGCAACAAAAGAAGCTTTAATTGAAGGAATTAAAAAGACTTTGGCCGTAATTTCCTTGACATTATTTGAGAATCCTTACAACTTCCTCCCAAATAGTATTTCTGAAGCTAAATCCTATAAAGGATGATACACTCATTATTCAGGGTTGTGCTGGAAATCGAAAACGTAAAACGCAAGAATTTTAAAAGTCGTTTTTTATTTAGATTTCTGTAATAAAAGAATTTTATGACAAATATTATACAAATATTTCTCTATCAAACAGAATTTTATAACAAAAATTAAAAAAATTAGATTAAAACAATTTCCAAATTCTTGCGTTTCGAATTCTTTTATTGCAATTCAAATAAAACAAATAAACACAACACTTTAATGTATAACACTTATTTATTAAGAACTTAGTCACCTTAACAACCGAAATTTACAGCTTTTATTTACAACTCACTATTGTACTCAATACACTTCAAACGTTTATAGTTTTCTCCGCGCTCTTAACTTGACAAAGTCTGAACTAATACTGTTTTTTGATGCTAGCCGTCGCAAGTATTTATTCTGTAATTCAGCCATCTAGAACATTCGAAATTTTTCTCGAAGGTTCGAGGCTTTACTTATTCACAACTCTATCGTCTATTATGATTTATGGCGGCACTTATGTTGACATAATTTCACCACCTATATTAAAGCTTTTTTAACGGTCATTTGTAGGGCTTTCTGCCCATTGGGATTGAAGTGTACTAAATTATAACAAATTGTAATAACAATGTAAACTAATAAAATTACTTATGAATACATAAATTCATCTAATTCTTAACCAATAATTCTCAACTAAAGTTACTTTCGTAACAATATTTTAAAAATTCTTTAAAAATAAAAAAATAAAATTTATGAAAAAAATATTTTCTTGTTTGTTTTTATACCCTCCACCACAATTAGTTGTGAAGAGGGTATACTAAGTTTGTCATTCCGTGTGAAACTATTTTATAGGACTAGAAACAAGACTGTAATATCTCGTGAAGATCGGTCCATTATTTACCATAGGCCCCATATAAACCCTACTCCCGGAAAACAGTTTAGTACGCCTAAACCCGTACAAAATAATGCTATCAGAATAAAATTCCCTTCCTTAAAATCATTTAAGTTCGGCTTAAACTGTTACGAATCATGATTGCAAAAAAAAAAGTCATAAAACTTTCTGATTGTCAGTCAATTATTTAATATATCAAGCCCTTATAGCAAAAATTATGTAACCAAGGCGAATTTACACCAGGTGAACTTATCTTGCTACGTAAGCAACAGCTGATTACTAGCCTTGTGTCAAAATGGCATACCGTCCTGTTGGTTCTGGGGAATCTTAACTAAATTCTATAATTTTCGATTAAAATTGTGAAATTTAAAACTTTTTTAAGTTATAACATTTCAAAAAAACACAATTTATTAAAAAAACAAAATCAAATATTTGTTTGAATTTTTGACACAACGTTAAAATATTTTACAGTGTTGTAAAACGTTTTCAAAATAAGACCACCTTGTATGAATTCGCCTTGGATGTAACCAAAAAAAATAAAATTTTACAGGAGAAGTTTTTTTTTAAATATTTTTGCTTCAAGTCTAGGGTTTCGTTTGAAATTGCTTTTGCTCTTATTTCGTAACGGTACTTCGCAGAGATATGGGTTTTTTAGAGAAGATGCAAATGATCACAAATGATCGATTTTCATAAAAAAAAAACAAAAATCTAAAATGTTGTTGGTTACATCATTTTTGCTATTAGGGCTCAATATGTCTAAACCGAAACCAATTTTAATGCAGATTAATAACAAATAGACATCATATACATAGATATTACTCCTAAAACATTCGAACTGTCGGTGGATGGTATCAAAGATTCGGCACAGCCGAATAAAGCACTCTTACTTGGTTTTTAATTTATATTATTAAACCTATTCAAATGAGCCAAGAAATTGTGTTCCAAAACCATAGCTGGGGAATTTCGATTAGAATTAGAAATCATTACGATTAGAGAAATAAAATAATCTAATCATTAGAATTGAATTTTGATAAAAATTTCAGATTACTAATTGATTTGATTAGAAATAATCAAAAATCGAATCACAATTAGTGACGATTAGCATTTCTAATCAAATCTAATCAAACTAATCCAGAAAATAATTGATTAGATTTCTTGATTATTTTTGATTAGATTTGATTAGATCAACTATTTTTAACTATTTTGGTGAAAAGAAAATATTTATTTATCACATTTGTTGCTATATTTACATAATGTAACAGTTTTTGAATAAATTTTAAATCAATATATGAATTGTTTCTTCTCAAGGTGTTGCCATTGCATTTTTCGGATGCCCTAAAATAGAATAAATCTAATACTGTGTGCAATAAAGTGAAACAGATGTTTTGACAACAAGTGCTACAATAAGTCGCTCAGATCTTCTCTGAATTCACGCACTCAGTCCATGTGAAAAATTAATTTCAATATTTGCTTAAATTAAAAGGGATTTAAGTGCTCATGTACTCTTTGTGCTCCAAGCAAAACAGGTATTTTAATGCCAAGTGTTAAAATTGGTCGTCATACCTCGCTTCCGGAGTTAATCCCACATTCACCTCATGTATTTAAGCTTAATTTTAGAAAAAAAAGTCACTTAAACCTGTTGTGCTTTGAAATCGGAACATGTGTATGTATTTATTTAAATGTTGTTACATTGGATGAAGTCAAACCTAAAATAACATTCATTGGCAATTTAGGACGTGGTGTTGTTAGAACCTGATTAAAATAATTTTGTTGATCTTTCAGTTTAGTCAAATCGTTACCAAATTTTTCAAATTGCTCTTGATTTTTTGTTAATTTTTCATTGATTTCCTGCAAAATTTTTAATTGTTTTTCAACAAAACTGTCCAAATTCTTTTGTTGTAAATTTAATTTTTCCTCCAGTGTTTCAAATTTCGCAAATTTTCCCTCAAATCGTTCGATTTTTGTAACAAGGCGATTCTCTAGTTCATTGTATTTTCTCAAGGTGGCATTAAACATTCTATTACAGATGCCAACTTCCTTCTTGCTATCACCATCGTTATTTAATAGATCCGACTTTAGAGCCTTTAGAGTTTCCATTTGATTGATGTATCTGAGAAATTGAAAACGCATCTTATTTATGAACTTTTTAATGTTATTCAAATATAATACGTTTTATTTAAAACTTCCACAGAAGTTTGTAGTTTATGTACTCCTTCCTTTATGTCTAAAATGTCGTCAAATAATTGATTTCGCAGGGTCAAATCATCTTTTTGGTTGACATCTGCTTCAGCCGTATTTAAATTTTGGATTATAATTATACAAAAAATTGTAGTTGAAATGATTTTCATTTTGTATTTATGTGCTTATTCTTTTTTCTTCACTTTTTTTAATGCTTTCCAGTCTCCATTTAACTATCAAGTGTTCAAAAAAATGTTTAAATAAATTGGACAATGCTTTGAATAAATATCTATTGCTTATTTATTGCTCACTTCAATGCTTATTTAAATTTCTTGATATGCATGGTTCTTCAATGAACTTGCTACAGAATAGTCTTAGAAGAATAGAAAATATTACTGAGATTAAACTTAATAATTTAAATTATCTTTCAGGGAATTTGTTTTAATCAAACTTGTTCAATTATTTATTGCTGCTGCAGATAACACCAACAACATGAGCTAGTTTTTGATACGATTATCTTTCTTTGAAACAACGCAAATTAAATGTCAGCATTTGACAGTTCTATTGAGCTTAAATTATTCATTGGGCTCACTTATCTCCCCAAATAAATAAAGCACATTGAAGTCTTTGTAGCCTTACAAAAGCATTGGGGAACTTTTAAATGATCTACTGATCATTTCAGAAATTTGTTATCAGAATGCACAACATGTTTGTTTTAAAACAAAATTTAAATTGTTAGTATTATTTTATCTGTTGTATGGTTAAGCCTGGTACTCTGTTCAGTATTTCGTGCGAAATGTTTTAAAAATCAATATAAAAAAACTTTCTGTGAAATACAAACGAAAAAATGTTGATTGAGTTGTACTCTGTTTATATTACGAAAAACATGCAAAATGTTTCTAGCAACATTTTTATTTTCCGTGCGAAACAAGTGCAGCTCATATTATTTCGCACGGAATTTTAAGCAACAGCTACTCATTTTTTGTAATTTTTTATTTTGTATTTGAGAAGTGGGATTTGTAACAAGCGTTTAAAAAGGAAAATGTAGAAAAATGCAAAAATTAATAATAAAATTAAATTTTTTGTTTTTTACTATAGAAAATTATAAAATAAAATTGTTTTACTTTTTTTAATGACAATTATCAAAACACATGGTTTTTGTCATAGATGGGGGTAGTGCACTAGTTCAAAATGATTGCAAAAATTTGGTTGATGTTGAGTGATGAATTGAAAATTAGCAATCTCACAACACATAAGTGATTGTAATTTTAAAACATTTTGCGCTTCACTTATTTGACTAAAAATTTTGCACACAATTTAAAAATACAAAACTTTTGTTTTCGTGATTAAATCCAAGAATTATACCGTTATTGACAGAATTTCATTGAATTTAATTTCCTTTGCTTATGCCTATCGTCGGAAAAATCAAAAACCATGCACGTTCAACATTAAATTTTTTTTAAATTTTAGTGCTAGTAAAAAAATACCAATCATCACTAAAGCTGGTAAAAAATTTTATAAACTAATTTTTTTGCAGTTTTATTTAGTGAGAGTGCAATGTTGATTTAAATTTAGTGCACTACCCCCAACTATGGTTTTTTGTTTACCTTTAAAAATAATGTTGTATACTTGTAACTAATAAAAAAGTTTTTTAAAACCACGAGATAGATAATATTGATACATGACAAAATTTTCGTGTGAAATAACACAGCCCGACAAAATTAAAAAAGATTTTTGCTTCTTTAAATTTATCAACTGATTCTATCTAATTTGTGTGCGCTGAATTCAAAACTGTAATCAGTTTGTCTCTATCAGCTCTAGTTTTCATGATATAGCTTTTCTATACCCTCCACTTATGACCTCCAATTACCAATTACCCAAAAATTTTTTCTTCCAATTTTTTTTTTTATCAAAATTTTTTTATTTTCTGTTTTAGTTATTGCCAAAAAAAAATAAAATTCCCAAATTTTTTTAAGAAGCAAATTGAGTGTTGGCCTGTGTAATCAATGTTGCTCAACATTTTTCGCAAGTTCGAACAGAGTACTAGGCTTTAGTTTGAAAATTATTCAGATGCATCGAATCTTTTAAGCACTCTAACAAGAGTCCGAATAATATTCATTAAAGCACTCTAACAAGTGTCACAATAATGTTCAACACCATGATGATATTTTACATTGGACCCTATTTTGAACCTATTAGCAACCCTGGACCTTTTAGATCAAAATTTTGTTATGAGGTTATTTTTTGGAATCCTAACTGGATGCAGTTTTGCGCAGGAGAGCTATATGCTTTAAATGGATAAGTGATGTCCATTTTCTGCTTGGAAAATACGTACTCTTGTTTTCATATCTTTCATTACTTTTCGTAAAATTTCAGGTGTTATTATTTTTGTTCGATTGTATAGTTATTAATAATTAATTCCCCGAGAAGAATAAATAATAATTAAACAAGTAATGACCGTATTCTCATTACGCGATTATCTTTTTTTTTCAACGAAAAACTGCACATTTAAGAAATTTGGTTTTCTAAATGTTCTATTCTGTTTCTATTCTGTCGCAAAGCTAACCAGCACTCATCTGCCAATTATTTATTTTCCTTTTATTTGCCAAACAGATTAATTCAATCAGCTGACTCCCAACTATTAAATGTATTTTGAGAGGTTTATCGGTCAAATAAATTTTATTTTGACATTAAGTAACAGACAGTTTGTCAATACATTGAGAAAATGGCCATAAGAGTGCTATCAAGGTGAATTCATTTTTCAGGTGGCGTTGAAAGCACAGCTGTGCTACTTTTTTTCTAAATTAGAGAGAGAGGAATGTCAAAAGTTACTTGTGTTTTTGACATATCGACCAACGAAAGCATAAAATTTAATACAATGTTGTGTTTACGCCTTGAGTGCTATATAGAGGTCTGCTTTGAATAATTCAGTTGTTTGCCTTTACTCAAATTGCACAACATTTACTCAAATATAAAACATTAAAAAATATAAAAGAGTAAATCATATACAAAAATAAGACAGAATGAATTGAATACAAAACTTGTTTACTGTAAATGAATTTGAGATACATTCAAAAATAACAAAACATTGGAATGACCCGTTAGAGAGAGCAAGTTAACAAAAAACATTCGAATAATGTTTGAATAATTTGAATGTGCATACATTTATTTGAATACATTGGCATAATATGTGTGTAATGCTGGGTACACACTATGCAACTCATTTACGCAATCTAGTGAATTAAATTCATTTTCATTCATTCCAGATTGCATCAACATCAAAACGCTTTGATGTTTTGAGCTTGCATTGAAACAGATTGCATGTAGATTGCACTGTGTGTACCCAGCATAAGCTTGTGGCTTGTTTTATTTGTAAGAGTTAAGCTTACACAAACTTACGTAATGTGTAGGTACAGAAATTTTACATTCAAATAATATTTGAATATTTCACTCATTTGACTTGAGTTGACTGAATTAAATGAGTTTTTATTTGTTTTGTCTTTGGTTATTCTTTCATTTGTTTTGTTATTATAAGGTGCTCGACACATTGTAGTTAAAAAACAAATGAGTGTGTTGAAATTGGTTTTTATTTATTCTTGCAGACCTCTAGTGCTATATTCGGCTTAAGCTGACCACACACTAGTGATTTGTGCGTGTGATTTGTTAGCGTTCCATTTATCCACACAAGGCGCATAAACCTAATGCTGGGTACACACTATGCAATACATTAACGCAATCTAGTGAATTAAATTCATTTTCATTCATTCCAGATTGCATCAACATCAAAACGTTTTGATATTTGCGGTTGCATTGAAACAGATTGCATGTAGATTGCACTGTATGTACCCAGCATACAACGTCAAAACGAAAACATGAATTTTGCAGCGGATGATGCAATTGCACTTTTGAAAATTTTTTGGGTGAACACAACAAAAAAAAAAATAGTTTAAAAAAAAGAAAAATACGAAAAAAATTTGTACGCTAAACAACTCCGTAAAAGATACAATTTGATGTTTCGTTGCACAAGTCACAAGCACAAATCACTAGTGTGTGGCCAGCTTTAAAATATTTCAGGCATGGACCCCATGTGGAAACTATAAATAATTAATTAATCTTTATAAAAACGGACGTCAGTTTTAAAATTGGTTGCGGTTTAGACCTGTTCCATTATTGACCGACAATAAGAAGTTTAAGCTTTAATTTCTAGTCATTTTAAACTTAGTTTGAGCAAATTTTAGTAAAATATCATGATTCGTATCAGTTTAAGCCGAACTAAAATTATTTTCAAGAGGGGAATTTATATTGGACCCATGGTAAATTATAGTCCAATCATCGCAAAAATTTGTAGAGTGATTTCTTGTATTAAAAAAAACCTAAATTTAAAAAAATTTCGATAAAGAAGTGAAATTTGTCTGGTGGCAAGTTAATATTTCCAAAACGATTATTTCAAACAATTATAAACGGTGCGGAGGGAGTTTGGCACCCTGGGAATTATCGATTGTATGGAGTTGTCTGTCACGATGTCGCAGTGGTCGAGTGAGCGTCGCCAGTTCGCTGTGGAGACATTTTTAAGAGTAATAATTTCTACGTAATTGCTCGTTGAAAATTTTCAAAGTTCGGTATTCAGCGAATACGTGATGAACCGAGTGTAAATTTAATTCGTTCGTGGGTATAGAGATTCTGCGCAACTGCTTCGGCTATGAATATCCCAAGGCCAGGGCCCCATCGATCTTCGAGGACTCCCGAAAACATTGAACTGGTTGAAGGCATTTAACGTGAAATCCGCGACTTTCAATACGGAAAAGAGCAGCCTCACTGGGACTTCCAAGAGCGATTATTCTTGAAATTTTAAAAAAGGATCTGAAGTTTCATCCTTTTAAAATTCAAATCGTTCAAAACTGAAAGAAAGTGACTTTGATTTACGCAAACATTTTTGTAAAACGATGTTGGGGCGTTTTCTCACTGTAAATCCCATTTTTTGGAGCGACGAGGCTCATTTTCACTTGAACAAAAACATTATTCGTTACGACTTTAGGTGTACTAAACCATTTTTTGACAGTAGACTTAATATGGGGCCTATAGTCAATTATAATAGTGTGATTTCTTTTCCTTTAAAACTGTTACGTACAAAATTTTATTACAAAAGCCGGTGTACTAAACTGTTTTTCGAGAGGAGGTTTTATATGGGGCCTGACCGATCTTCATGCAATTTACCTATATGATTTATAGTCGTATAAAACGCATTTTCGCATAATCCGTTATCAATCCGTGCATTATGCCATCGTTTATGTTAGTTTTTGATACAAAATTATTAATTTTTTAAGAGGGTGGTTCTACATTTGGATTTAAGACTCTTACCCTGCTGGGTTTAAATCCCAAACTGCTTAGGATAACTACAAGCAATTTGACACCAACGTTGTTTTTTTTTTTTTGCTTTTTAGTTTTTCGAAAGTGAGCTCGTTTTCAACAGACGGGCAGACGGATAGACAGACAGACATGGCAATATCGACTTAGAATTACTCAAGGAGCCAGAATGTATATACCTTATGGAGTCTGAGATGAATAATAGAAAAGCTTCACACAGAATGACAAACTAAGTATACCCTCATTCACCCCTAGCGGTGTTGCGGCGAATAAAAAAGCAGATTACTTTGATTCAATGATATGTATGCAAATACAATGATTTAATTTATATAACAGTTGATTCCTTTTGAAATATGTACATGTGTATGTATGTGTTTTTTTACTTATAAATTTTACTCGTAAATTTATTTAAAGGTTGTTACATTGGATGACGTTAAACCTAAAATAACTTCCATTGGCAATTTGGGGCGTGGATTTGTTACGAGCTGATTAACATTATTTTTAAGATCTTTCAGTTTTGTCAAATCGCTGCCAAACTTTTCAAATTGCTCTTGATTTTTTGATAGTTTTTCATTGATTTCCTGCAATATTTTGAAATGCTTTTCAACAAAATTGTCTAAATTCTTTTGCTGGGAATTTAATTTTTCCTCCAATGTTTCCAATTTCACAAACTTTCCCTCCAATTGTTCGATTTTCACATTCATTTCCGACAGTGTATCTGACATTACCAATAAAGCTCCGGCCGACGGACCCTGAGTGCCACAATTCTTATTAAGTACACACTATGCAACTCATTTACGCAATCTAGTGAATTAAATTAATTTGCAATCATTCCAGATTGCATCAACATCAAAACGCTTTGATATTTTGAGGTTGCATTGAAACAGATTGCATGTAGATTGCACTGTGTGTACCCAGCATAAGCTTGTGGCTTGTTTTATTTGTAAGAGTTAAGCTTACACATACTTACGTAATGTGTAGGTACAGAAATTTTACATTCAAATAATATTTGAATATTTCACTCATTTGACTTGAGTTGACTGAATTAAATGAGTTTTTATTTGTTTTGTCTTTGGTTATTCTTTCATTTGTTTCGTTATTATTGGGTGCTCCACACATTGTAGTTAAAAAACAAATGAGTGTGTTGAAATTGGTTTTTATTTATTCTTGCAGACCTCTAGTGCTATATTCGGCTTAAGCTGACCACACACTAGTGATTTGTGCGTGTGATTTGTTAGCGTTCCATTTATCCACACAAGGCGCATAAACCTAATGCTGGGTACACACTATGCAATACATTTACGCAATCTAGTGAATTAAATTCATTTTCATTCATTCCAGATTGCATCAACATCAAAACTTTTTGATATTTGCGGTTGCATTGAAACAGATTGCATGTAGATTGCACTGTGTGTACCCAGCATACAATGTCAAAACGAAAACATGAATTTTGCAGCGGATGATGCAATTGCACTTTTGAAAATTTTTTGGTGAACACAACAAAAAAAATAGTTTAAAAAAAAGAAAAATACGAAAAAAATTTGTACGCTAAACAACTCCGTAAAAGATACAATTTGATGTTTCGTTGCACAAGTCACAAGCACAAATCACTAGTGTGTGGCCAGCTTTAAAATATTTCAGGCATGGGCCCCATGTGGAAACTATAAATAATTAATTAATCTTTATAAAAACGGACGTCAGTTTTAAAATTGGTTGCGGTTTAGACCTGTTCCATTATTGACCGACAATAAGAAGTTTAAGCTTTAATTTCTAGTCATTTTAAACTTAGTTTGAGCAAATTTTAGTAAAATATCATGATTCGTATCAGTTTAAGCCGAACTAAAATTATTTTCAAGAGGGGAATTTATATTGGACCCATGGTAAATTATAGTCCAATCATCGCAAAAATTTGTAGAGTGATTTCTTGTATTAAAAAAAACCTAAATTTAAAAAAATTTCGATAAAGAAGTGAAATTTGTCTGGTGGCAAGTTAATATTTCCAAAACGATTATTTCAAACAATTATAAACGGTGCGGAGGGAGTTTGGCACCCTGGGAATTATCGATTGTATGGAGTTGTCTGTCACGATGTCGCAGTGGTCGAGTGAGCGTCGCCAGTTCGCTGTGGAGACATTTTTAAGAGTAATAATTTCTACGTAATTGCTCGTTGAAAATTTTCAAAGTTCGGTATTCAGCGAATACGTGATGAACCGAGTGTAAATTTAATTCGTTCGTGGGTGTAGAGATTCTGCGCAACTGCTTCGGCTATGAATATCCCAAGGCCAGGGCCCCATCGATCTTCGAGGACTCCCGAAAACATTGAACTGGTTGAAGGCATTTAACGTGAAATCCGCGACTTTCAATACGGAAAAGAGCAGCCTCACTGGGACTTCCAAGAGCGATTATTCTTGAAATTTTAAAAAAGGATCTGAAGTTTCATCCTTTTAAAATTCAAATCGTTCAAAACTGAAAGAAAGTGACTTTGATTTACGCAAACATTTTTGTAAAACGATGTTGGGGCGTTTTCTCACTGTAAATCCCATTTTTTGGAGCGACGAGGCTCATTTTCACTTGAACAAAAACATTATTCGTTACGACTTTAGGTGTACTAAACCATTTTTTGACAGTAGACTTAATATGGGGCCTATAGTCAATTATAATAGTGTGATTTCTTTTCCTTTAAAACTGTTACGTACAAAATTTTATTACAAAAGCCGGTGTACTAAACTGTTTTTCGAGAGGAGGTTTTATATGGGGCCTGACCGATCTTCATGAAATTTACCTATATGATTTATAGTCGTATAAAACGCATTTTCGCATAATCCGTTATCAATCCGTGCATTATGCCATCGTTTATGTTAGTTTTTGATACAAAATTATTAATTTTTTAAGAGGGTGGTTCCACATTTGGATTTAAGACTCTTACCCTGCTGGATTTAAATCCCAAACTGCTTAGGATAACTACAAGCAATTTGACACCAACGTTGTTTTTTTTTTTTTGCTTTTTAGTTTTTCGAAAGTGAGCTCGTTTTCAACAGACGGGCAGACGGATAGACAGACAGACATGGCAATATCGACTTAGAATTACTCAAGGAGCCAGAATGTATATACCTTATGGAGTCTGAGATGAATAATAGAAAAGCTTCACACAGAATGACAAACTAAGTATACCCTCATTCACCCCTAGCGGTGTTGCGGCGAATAAAAAAGCAGATTACTTTGAATCACTGATATGTATGCAAATACAATGATTTAATTTATATAACAGTTGATTCCTTTTGAAATATGTACATGTGTATGTATGTGTTTTTTTACTTATAAATTTTACTCGTAAATTTATTTAAAGGTTGTTACATTGGATGACGTTAAACCTAAAATAACTTCCATTGGCAATTTGGGGCGTGGATTTGTTACGAGCTGATTAACATTATTTTTAAGATCTTTCAGTTTTGTCAAATCGCTGCCAAACTTTTCAAATTGCTCTTGATTTTTTGATAGTTTTTCATTGATTTCCTGCAAAATTTTGAAATGCTTTTCAACAAAATTGTCTAAATTCTTTTGCTGGGAATTTAATTTTTCCTCCAATGTTTCCAATTTCACAAACTTTCCCTCCAATTGTTCGATTTTCACATTCATTTCCGACAGTGTATCTGACATTACCAATAAAGCTCCGGCCGACGGACCCTGAGTGCCACAATTCTTATTAAGTTTTTGCTTTAACAATATTTCATCTAAACGAATTGTTTGATCTTCTTGGACTTCGTCTAATTTTGTAAAAAGACGATTCTCTAGGACATTGTATTTTCTTAAGGTGGCATTAAACATTCCGGTGATTCTATTACAAACACCATCTTCTTCTTTACTATCATCATCGTTATTTAATAGATCCGATTGTATGGCCTTTAAAGTTTCCATTTGATTGTTGTATCTGAGAAATTGAGAACGCATATTATTTATGAACTTTTTTATGTATTTCAAATATTTTTTACCTTTTATTTAAGACTTCCACAGAAATTTGTAGCTTATCTACTCCTTCCTTTAAGAGAAAAATATCGGCAAATAATTGATTGCGCAGTGTCAATTCATCTGGTAGGGTGACATCTGCTTCAGCCGTATTTGAATTTAGGATTATAATTATACAAAATATTGTAGTTGAAATGAATTTCATTTTGTATTTTTGCTTATTTATTTTTCTTCACTTGCTTAATGCGTTTCAGTCTCCGTTCAATTATCAAGTGATCAAAAATTTTTTAAATAAATTGGACGATGCTTTAAATAAATATTTATTGCTTTACTTTCTCACTTTAATGCTTATTTAAATTTCTTGATACGCATGGTTCTTTAATGGATTTGCTAAAGAATAGAAGAATTGAATAGATTACTAAAATTAAAAAAAAATCTTTAAGGGAAATTGTTGGTTTGAATAAAATTGTTTCATTATTTATTAAGAATTTTTCTTGGCAAAAAAAAAAAACACAAAATAAGAAATACCATCTTAAGGCTGTTGCAGATAACACCTACAACATGAGCTAGTTTTTGATACGATTGTCTTTCTTCGAAACAACGCAAATTAGACGGCAACATTTGGCAGTTCTGTTGAGCTAAAATTGTTAATTTAGTTCACTTATCTCCCCAAATAAATAAAGCACATTGAAGTCGTTGTAGCCTTACAAAAGAATTGGGGAACTTTTACATCATCTGCTGATAATTTCAGAAATTTGTTATCAGAATAAAACAATAATATCACTTTCTCAGAATGCACATCAGGTTTGTTTTTAAATAGAATTTAAAATGTTAGTGTATTTTTCTTTGTTGTATTTTAAGAGCAGAAGAAATGATTCAAGACGAGATGAGATTATCGTCGGCTTAGAGTAAAAATTAGTCAGTTGCATCGACTCTTTAAAGAACTTTAACAAGATTATTTTTATTTTTTTCTTAAATTTTCGCCAATCATATTATTTATTATGATTTCATATACAATCACAAAAAAAAATTAAAATTAATTTTAATTACTAAATTCGTAGAATTAAGCAAACAATTTGTTGATTTTGCACCTATCACAAAAAGGGTTATATTGATTACCAAAAGTTGTACTTTAACGACTTATAATAAATAGTAGACTTTGCTATCATGCCGCTGTTAGCAAAATTTCCGCTAATTTTTCAAGTTTAACCGAATTTTTGCCATTCCTTTTGACTTTTAATCAATTTTATGGGTTGTTTGAAATTTTAAAAATTTTCGAGAATTTTCGCTATTTTTGCAAATTTTTTTTTTGTGTTATTTTACGACACTTTGGTTTTTTTTTTAACCCGATTAGCGATTTCGAATAAATTTTAGGGTTTGTTTACAAGTTTGCAATTTTTGGCGAATTTAAGCCAAGTTCGCGATAGAAGCGACTTTTCCCGTTATTCTTCACAGATTGAACGATTTTTAATAAATAGTAGACTTTGCCATCATGCTGATGTTTGCAAATTTTTGCGAATGTCTGTTCATTTAACAATTTTTACCGCAGTTTTGCCATTCCTTATAGTTTTAGGAACTTTCAATCAATGTTGTTGGTTGTTTGAAAGGTGGCATGTCATAACGTCCAGTGTCATAACGTCCATCAAAGAAATGTCATAGCGTCCGCGGACGTTATGACACTTTGAAAAATATTAAAATGTGTAAAATTTGTTTTGAAATATAAAAATAAGTAAGTACAATGCCGAAAATTCTTACAAGCAAGAATGTAAAGAAATTTGGGATCATAGCCGGCCTTCGGCCGGGCGCAAGAATTTTGTCCTCTATGGTATAACAAACACCGGCTTCGCTAAGTAAAGCTTCTAAAATCTGCCTTGTTTCCGAACGAAAGCCGACTATGCAGAGAAGCTTTAGTTAGCGAAGCCGGTGCGCCCGGCCGAAGGCCGGCTGTGCAGAGAAGCTTTAGTTAGCGAAGCCGGTGTTTGTTTTACCATAGAGGAGAAAATCCTTGCGCCCGGCCAAAGGCCGGCTGTGCAGAGAAGCTTTAGTTAGCGAAGCCGGTATTTGTTATACCATAGAGAAGAAAATCCTTGCGCCCGGCCAAAGGCCGGCTGTGCAAAGAAGCTTTAGTTAGCGAAACCGGTATTTGTTATACCATAGAGGAGAAAATCCTTGCGCCCAAAAGTGTTTTCGTTATATATTTAATATATACACCCAGAGAAAAAGCAGCAAAACCTTTTTTAAAATTTTATTTGCCATATTATGTTTCATTTCACCAAATCATTGTCACCGACAACCATATTATGGTTAAATTAGTTTCTTTAAAAATAGTTTTGTTGGTTGGGACCATAATGAAACATGTTTTTCTCTGCGTGTATGCAGATCATTTTTTTTGTATTTAACTTCTTTAGTAATTATGGGCCTAATGACACTTTTGAAAGTGTTATAATGTCCATTTGCAAAGTGTCATAGTGCCCATGGACGTAATGACACTTTTGAAAGTGTCACAATGTCCATGGACACTATGACACTTTTTGGAGTGTCATAACGTCCATGGACACTATGACACTGGACGTTATGACATGCCACCGTTTGAAATTAAAATTTTTTTTTTTGCGAATTTTTGCTATTTTTGCAAATTTGTTTTTTTTTTGTTATTTTCCGACAATTTTTTTAGTGTTTGTTTAAAACTGAGGTATGCCGACGATGTTAAAATGTTTATTACATTCAACAACATTGATCAACAAATACTTCTGCAAGTGATATTAATTACTTGACATCTTGGTGTAGTGATAACTTAAAGGAACTAAATGTAAAAAAATGTAAATATGTAAATGATATTCTCAAGAACGTCACCAAATAATGGCCTATATACTACGAATGCTTCTTTACTTGAATTGGTTGATTCCATCAATGTACATTTTGACAGAAAGTTGGATTTCAAGAATCACATCACATTAACTACTAACAAAGCTACTGGTGTCCTTGGATTTATAAAAAGGTGTTCTAAAGAGTTTTCAAATCCTTAACTGTTCACGACTTTGGTTCGACCGATTCTTGAATATGGATCGGTGATATGGGATCCAGAGTACTCAGTTCACTCTAACAAAATCGAGTCAGTTCAAATCCAGTTTTTATTATTCTGTCCTCGCGGATTGGGTTGGGATCCTCACATAAGGTTACCATCCTATGTTAACCGTCTGGCACTTATTAGGTTACCAACTTTAAGAAGTCGTCGGAAAATGTTAAATGCTCTTTTTCTACTTAAGCTAATAAACGGACCGCGTCAATTATCAGTACCTTCTGGGAAAAATTAACCTTAACGTACCTGTTCGTCTATCAAGATATTATAGCATTCTGAGTATTAAATATTATACTACAAACTTTGCTCAGTTTGATCCATTTCGTAGAGTCTGTGATGATTTCAATAAGTTATATAAATATATTGACATTAACAAAAACATTAAAATCATAAAGAGTGATATAATACCATATTTAAATTCGTTAAACTAATCGTTTGATTAAATGAAATTGCTAAAGCTTGTATTTTTATATTTACAAAATTTTTCAATTTGTAATAGTCTGTAAGTATTTTTCCATAGACTTAAGAAAATAAATAAATAAAATAAATCCCTGTGATTCTTTACAGCTTTTACGATTTTTAATAAATATTAGACTTTGCTGTCCCTGCCCCAATTTATTCGTCGTTCGTCTGCGTAGGAAATATAAATAAACCTATCGAAGAGTTCGTTACGCACGACGAATTTTGTGTATTTTCATACATGCCAATGTGTTCTATTTCTGACGGCGAATATTCTTTGCGAAGAATTCGTCGTTCGTTCCAGTTGTGTTTCTAGCATTAGTCTATTGACTTCATAAACTAAAATTTTTGGATATTCATTTTATTCGCAAACATGTCATATACAAACTTTGGAATGCTTCACTGTCAGGGGAGTTGTTAAATATCAAACATAATTCTAAACTTTGAAATTTTAAAAATTGTACCCATCAACGTTTTAGTAATAACCGCTGACATTTGATGGTCAATCTTTTTACCCTACACTATTATAGATGGGAAGGTTGTTATACATTTACATATATGCTTGTAACGCGTAAAAATAAAAAAATTTTCTTTTTGCAAAAAATTTGCTAATTATCTCGATATTCAGGTAAAACTCTTTATAAACTGTCTTGTGAAAATAAAAATTGTGATTAAAAATTTTGTAAGATTCGGTCCATATTGAGATATATCCTGTGATTTTTCAGCTATTATCTTTTTGGCAACACTGGTTTAAACAGCTGACGCACGTTTCGTGTTTTATTTCACTGTCAAACATCTTCAGTTTGGTCTATAATTTAACCATGAATCGTTTTTCAAACGAACAACGCTTGCAAATTATTGAATTTTATTATCAAAATGCGTGCTCTGTTAAGAAAGTTCATCGCGCGCTTCTTGTATTCAGCGACGAAGCTGAATTGGAGCGCCAAAAGTATTGCAAGAGCAACCAATGCATCCAGAAAAAGTCACAGTTTGGTGCGGTTTATAGGCTGGTGGCATCATTGGACCGTACTTCTTCAAAGATGATGCGAATCGTAACGTAACTGTGAATGGTGAGCGCTACCGTGAGATGATATCCAACTTTTTTTTGCCAAAAATGCAAGAGCTTGACTTGCATGACATGTGGTTTCAACAAGACGGTGCCACATGCCACACAGCACGCTTAACAATGGACTTATTGAGAGGCGAGTTCGGTGAACATTTTATTTCACGTTCGGGACCGGTCAATTGGCCGCCTAGATCGTGCCATTCAACGCCTTTAGACTATTTTTTGTGGGGCTATGTTAAAGCTCATGTCTATACACACATGCCCGCTTCAATTGACGCATTGGAAGACAACATTGAAGCATTTATTCATGAGATACCGGCCGAAATGTTGGAAAGAGTATGCCAAAATTGGACTAAGCGGATTTGAGGCGCAGTCACGGTCAACATTTGCATGAAATAATCTTCAAACAATAAATTATATGGATCGTACTATCGATTCAAATAAAGATTTAATGCATTTTTCTGAATTTTATGTGTTTTTTTTTTACTTTCCTATAGCTCTTAAAAAATCACCCGATAGTTGCCATATACGAATCACTTTCCAAAATCATTTCGACCTAACCTGTCTACGACTTAACCGCATATCAGAGAAAGCTGGGTTGAAAATCAATATAAAAAACACCAAGAGTATTCGAATTAATTCCGAAAACTTGAATCCCTTCTTAATAAATAATCAAATATAAGACGAAGTTGAAACATTCTGCTACCTTGGAGCTAGTGTATACAGTCAAATCCCGATAATTCGTACCCCGATAAATCGTTATTCCCGATAATTCGTAATAAACTGTCGGTCCCTTGAAAAAATCTCGTAAATTCGTAAAATTTCCATACATTTTGGTCCCCTCGATAATTCGTAATTTTTTTTTCAATCAAAGTCTTCTTTACCTCTTATAAATCGTAATTGTTTGCTAACTACCACTTATAATTCGTAATAAAAACTACAAAAACATGGAAAGAATGATTTTTGTTTACCACTATTTTATTTTTGCGTGGGTTTTTGCTTGTGTGTGGATTTATTTTTTAAGATCAGTTTGTTACATGAATATATTTTAGTATAATTTTTATAGGTTTTATTTTTAACAATTGTTTTTTATGTTTTTTTTTTATCGTTTTTGTAAATAAATTGGAAAACCCCGCTTATTCGTATTTATTTTATTTTAACCCCGTTAAATCGAAACCCCACTAAATCGAAAACCCCTATAATTCGTAAGAAATGGCCGGACCCTTGCGATTACGAATTATCGGGATTCTACTGTACATATATAGTATTTTAGTCACCTGACTAAGATGTAGAAATCTTCCTCAATACCCCGCAGTGTTAACATTAACATTAACATTAATATTGACATTAACATTAACATTAACATTAACATTAATATTAACATTAACATTAACATTAACATTAACATTAACATTAACATTAACATTAACATTGACATTAACATTAACATTAACATTAACATTAACACTAACATTAACATTAACATTAACACTAGCATTAACATTAACATTAACATTAACATTAACATTAACATTAACATTAAAATTTAAATTTAAATTAAAATTAAAATTAAAATTAAAATTAACATTAACATTAACATTAAAATTAACATTTACATTAAAATTAACATTAACATTAAAATTTACATTAACATTCTCAGAGATTAACGCTTTGCCAGTTTTCGCAAATAAGTACACTCCGCAAACCATCATCTGATATTGCCAGAAGTTCTATCAAAAGTAATCCTCAGGCATGTCGCAGGAGAGGTCAACCAGCGCACATTAAGAAAATTGAGAGCAAGGCGAGTAAAATAATTACATTCTGGATTCAAGTCAAAAATATTGCGATGGACAGATCTGAGTCGAAGAACGAAGCCTATCTACACTAGTTTTTAGGTTTATACTTTTCTGTAGCTCAAATACATATATGGCACACTTCACAAGAATCACTTTTACAGCTTTTGTCTGAAATTACTTTTGTATATGAAGGTTAAAATATGAACACTTATTTCACTAATTAGCAAGTCCACAATTAACTATAAATACAATAAGAATTACTTGAGCTGTAGAGTAACATATAGTCCAACTGACCCAAAAACATACTTTGTTCCTTTGTTTTGTGTAAACAATACCCACCCCCACCCCTTTTACTAAAATATTCCCCCAAAATATTCGCCTCAGTGAGTGCAGTCAAAATTGTTACATGCACATTTTTGGTTGCCTTTAGTGACTTCACGTATGTTTGTTAACGCCAACGCCAGGCGTTTAAACATGCCCAACAAACACAACTAAAGACGTTTTTAAATGTTGAAGTTATTTAAATCAGAGTATGACAACAATCAAAACATTTCGCAAACGTTTGCAAAATGCACAAAACTATTCAAAATTCTTAAATTGTATTGTACATGAGCAAAAACAAAACAAAAACTTTTCAAGTATCAAAGAGAGAAAACGAAACAATTGGCTTTCCACTCATCTGCATTATTTAATTTACCGTTACAATCGTACATCTGAGTACAAAACAGATAGAGAAACGTTTTGTTTTGAGTAATTGATTTAGTTCTTGTTTGGTTTTTGTAGTGGCATAACAAGAGTAAAATCCACAATGTCTTTGATTTGTTACGTTATTTTTTATTCTTTTTTCTTTGAATTACTTTTTATTTAATTTAATTTGTTTTTTTTTTTAATTACTATGGTAGTCAAAATAAGCATTAATAAAAACAAAAAACCTAAAAACTTCTCTTTTTATTGCACTTAGAAACAATAGTAGTGAGTAAATCAATTACCAAACGTTTGTCAAACGTTTTTTCTCTGAATGTTTCTATATTGTTCTGACTCTTTTCTTTTCCAGCTGTGTACGTTGATATTAAAGTACAATTTGCGCTCAGGAGCAAAAACAATACAAAACAAAATGGCACAATCATTCTCATTGTTTTGGTTTTGTTTTTGTTTTACTCACTGCAAAGAACAAAACAAAACGAAAGCAAACGTTTCGTTTTGTTTGTTTTCGTACTCTGATTTAAATATAAGGAACAATTATGCCCGACCATATTTTTATAAGTAGTTAAAGATAAAAACATTTATCGAAAAGATTTTTGAGAGATGCGGTCAATTATGGATCCATTCTTATTAAATTTAGATATAGTATATTGAATACTTACATAAAAGTTAGTAATATTTAATGTATTTGCATTAAAGAGTTTTATGTGGCAAATGTAGGTTTTTTGGATTTTTTTTTTTTTTTGTCTAAACTAATCTCGCGAAGCTCTACTCTTTTCTGCAGGAGACCAAAGTCTCTGGCGAGAATCGAACCCGCAACCCCGGCACTGATAGACTAGCTCGCTACAAGCTAGCCTACCCGGACTTCTGGGAAACGTTTGAATATTGGAGCTGTGGTAAAATATAGAGATTTCCGAAAAAAAAATTGATACAGGTCTTATACCCTCCACCACCACTTCATCTCAGACCCCATCTTTTTGGATCCTTGAGTAATGCTCAGTCGATTAAGCCATGCCTGTCAGTCTGTCCGTCTATCCGTCTGTTGCAAAAACACTCATTTTACAAAAAAAAAAAACTCAAAAGAAATGAACAATGCTTGTGTAAAATTGCTTCTAGTTATCCTCAGCAGTATAAGATTGAAATATATATTTTGATATTTTGTTACAATTACTGAAATAGACGATGGTATAATGCAGATTGATATAAGATTTTGCAAAAATTCGTCCCATATGATTATAAATTATATTGTTGAATTTCGTGAAGATCATACACAGAAAAAAATATCAATGTTAAATTAACATTGCGCAATGTTGATTGAAAATCATAGTAAATTTCTGCAAAGTATGGACTTTATTTAAAATTATCTATGTTTCATATTAATTTTAAATGAAAAATGTTAAAATAACATTGTTCAATATTGAATCCATAAAAAACCTGTTTTACTTGTTTTGTGATGAAAAAACAACAACACAATAAAAAGAAAAACATGAATTTTTTTATCAAGGTTTCGTTATAATGTGCTAAATTTCATACTATTGACAAACTGAAGTTTTTTTTTTGATGATAAGACCCATATCGGGCTATTCTCCTGCTGTCTTTTAATTGTAAGTGCTTCTGTAAACAAAGGGGAATATAAAAAAAAAAATTAAACATGTGTTACAGGAAAATAAATAATTATATCCTCTCCTTATCTGGCACCGCGGGTAAGTGTTTTGAATTATTCTTAAATAAATGCATACGTTGCCTCTGAAGATTCTTCTCACTGTTATTTCACACTAAAACTAACGTAATTTACATGAAATTCACGTTTTTTCAACTTGAAATAACTTTTATTCAATGTGATTCGGATTGTTATTTCAATATATGTAAATCACATTTTGGTCTAACTTTACTGCAATGTTAAATTAACATGAATTATAGTTATTTTAAAAGAAAAATGTTGATCTCAAGTTATTGTAAAATCATGTTAAAATAACATGAAATAACTATGAAGCAAAATCACTACCGAAAACTGTAGAATAAACCTTGTTTTCAACGATTTTACATTGATTTTTTTTCTGTTTGCGGTCCATAATTAACGGAAAAGAGTTTAGTACGCCTAAGACCGTTATAAACAATGCTGGTGTGATAAAATTTTGGAGGTCACAGTTTCATAAGACTAAAAATCACACTGTTAAATATGGTTGAGATCGGTCAATCATTTACTATAGGCCCCATATAAATTCTACTCTCGGGAAACAGTTTAGTACGCCTAAAGCTACGGTCACACTTGTCAAATATTTGACCAAAAAAACGGGACCAATAAGCAAACTAAATAATCATTTCCGTTTATTCCACTATTTTTTTCTTTTGATTATACACACCACATCTTATAAAAAAAACAGTTTTTTGCTATGTCCAGTAGTAAATGAGTTCATTTTGGGATATAAACACCATGTTAAATCTCTCTAACAATTAGCAAAAGTATTGGTTACGCTTATTTGGTCAAATATTAAATAAGTGTTACCGTACCTTAAACCCGTTACGAATAATTTTTTTATAGCAGAATGTGGTCCTTCACTGTTTTATATGGCGTTATATCTCAGCAGAAAATGTTGTTAAGATCGGTACATAATTTACCATATTCCCCGAATAATTCCGACTCTGGGGAATTTGTTTAATACTCCTTAAACCGTAGCAGATATTGATAGATGTTGTGATAGATGTAGATGTAGAGAAATTTGGTCCAATTTAGCTACATGAGGCCAGAAAAAATACCCTGCAAGCTTGTTATAATCGGTCAATAATTTACCCTTGGTCCCAAAAAAGCAGTCTTTTGAAAACCACTTTAAAACTATAAATTACTATAACAAATTTCACTTCTTTACCGAAATTTGTTTAAATTGAGGTTTTTAATACAATAAATCACTCTACAGAATTTTGTGACGATTGGTCCATAATTTACCATGTGTCCAACATAAATTCCACTCTCGAAAATAATTTTAATTTGGCCTAAACTGTTTTTGGATCATGGTAATTCCTAAAATTTTTTAAAATTAAGTTTTATATGACAAGAAATTAAAGCTTTCTGATTGTCGGTCAAAAATGGGGCATTTGTAGCTCTTTAACACAACCAATTTTAATACTGGCGTCCGTTTTTATAAAGATTAATTAATAATTCATAGACTTGTAATGGGCCCACGCCTGGAATGCCAGTTATTTTGCTAGGTAAGAGAGCCTTAATTACGGTTGATACCATATAAGGTTCCCCCAAAAGTTTCTGTCTATGAGTTCTTAAGGCGGAACAGCAAAAGGGTAGTTGTTAGTCGTACAATTGAGATGAATATACCAGTTGATTGAAAATCAAATTCTTTTGACCGAAGACCAATCACACATACAATGTAACAATTAGTTGTAAAACTTGATTAAATCGTACAAAAAGTCGCAACGTGTAGGGGCCCCATTAAATAACAAATTGACAATAAATACAGAATTTAGATGAAAGAACGAAGTTCTAATCAGAAAAAGGTTAAATAAGATGAATTCAAATTAAGCGCAGTGCACTCTAGTAGTTAAATTAATCTATGGAGACTTGGCATCACGCACACTAGATCAGGGATGGGTAACTACTCTTTTTCAGGCATGGACATATGTGTTAAAACTGTTTTCAGTAATGAATATGAAATTTATTGGAGTTTTCTAGAATTAGTTAAAAGGTATTTCTGCCAGTATTTGTTATGATTTAAAAGATTAGTGTTGGCTTAAAAACTCTAGAATAAAATTTGTATGGGGGGAAAGGTGGATCTGACGTCGGTCTGACTTTCACAAATTTCGATTTTCGTAAAAATTTATTTGAAAATTCGTATCTTTACCTTGCACTATTTAAGACTTTTTGAAGTTTCGTTTGCTAAAATGGTTGGGTTTTCTAAAATTTTTTGGGAGAATGTTTCCAGTGAAATGCCCATTGAAACTATCCCCCCCCCACCCCACCAAAATAAATTTCAGTGTTTTTATCAAGTATAAAAATTGGGGATTAAGCACAACAAACAAAATCTTATTAATTACACTGGTTTACAGCCAAAAATACCAAGAACGCCACATGCCTAGATAAGTTAATTGGGACCTCTCGCACACGAAAAACGCTGTAATTTTTTTCCTAAGTACCGTTTTTTAGATAACGGTACTTTTGTGTTTTTCGGTGTATGGTCCCACTCAAACCCTTGTGGAGCCCAACCGAATCGGATCGAAACAAGTGACACATTGTTGGAAAGGTAATTGAATGCCTTTTCCGTCGATATGCTGAAAATTTCTATCTGATAAGAAATGGCTGAGTTATTTTTTTATTACCTTTCCAACAATGTGTCACTTGTTTCGATCGGAGTTTTCGGTTGGGCTCCACAAGGGTTTGAGTGGGACCATACACCGAAAAACACAAAAGTGCCGTTATCTAAAAAACGGTACTTGGGAAAAAAATTATAGCGTTTTTCGTTTTCAGGAGGTCCCAATTAACTTATCTAGGCATGTGGCATTCTTGGTACTTTTCCAAATTAAAAATTTGTAAAGCAGTGTTACCTAGCACTTTTAAAAATCATGGACTAAAAATAATTATGTTTGTATCCTACATCCCCTATCCCCTATTTGACAAAGAAAACTTTTATTCTTAAATCATTTGAAATTCCTTTTTTAAACAATTCACATTTAAAGTTGGGCTTTTCGTTTTAATACATCTTTCGTAATTTGATATCAATCATATGTATGAGTGCATGCTGGGTATGGGTAAATTCACAGGCACATGCTATACACACAATTATTCATACATGACATTTCAATTACGTGCTTACATTTTATCGAACATGGATTTGTTTGCAACATGTATGAACTTGTATAATGAAGTTTAGCTAGTAGGTACTTGAAACAACAAGCAACTGCACTAATTCCAATTGGATATGACTAAAATTTATCTTCCGCATCTAAAAATTGTCTAGCATTTTATTTTTTACAATGCAACTGGAAATGGTGTACTCGATTCTTGTTTTATTTTTTGTGAATGTCATCTGAATAAAATTGCTTACTTTGTTAAGTTTTTTTTCAATTTTTTTTTTTTTTTTTTTTTTTGTAGCTCGCAAAGTTCAATTTATGTTAGACACGTTCATGGTCTTTAGTAAGTTTTTGGTCTTTATGTTTCAGGTGATTTTTCAAAATATGATACATATTGGCTGTTGTTTACAAACTAAATTTGCATTGTGCTACTGGTATAAATGAAAGTTTTCCATAAAGAAATAAACCTTACAGTCGCTTAAGAAAATTCATTTTAGGTGAAAGGAATTATTAAATCTGGAATTTTTAGGTATTTTAAAGCAAAACTAAAATAATTTCGTTGATAAATATATTTATTGGTAACATTTATTGATATAAAAAAATGTACTACAATTGCAAATATTCTAACTTAATAAAGCGTCGCCGCATTTCTCCACACACGATGAACAAATCACAATAGCCTAAAACGTCAAAACGAAAACATGAATTGTGAAGCGGATGATACAATTGCACTTTTGATAATTTATTTGTGTACACAACAAAAAATAAATTAAAAAAAAAGAAAAAAATGGACGAAGAATACAAAAAATTGTTGTACGCTTAACAACTCCGCAATAGATACAATTTATTGTTTCGTTGTACGCTAAAATGCAAAAATTTTAAAATGTTTGCGCACAAGCCCAATAAATTTAAAATTTTCAATTACTTGTGATTTGTGCGCGAACAGCCCCATTAACAAGTAACAAGACGTAGAACTTGCACAAATCACAAGTGTGTGCCCAGCTTTAGCCGAGCAATAGTAACTTAGACATGCAGCCCGTTGTGGTGAAACATACCAGAGTCTCTGACGGGAATCCAACCCGCAACCTTCGCACAGATAGACTAGCTTACTACCTACTACACTGATAGAAAAGGCATCATAACGCTGTTGTATTTTGACACCAGTACTATGACAAGTGTCTTCGTTTTTGACCCCATGACACTTTTCATCATGGTGATGTCAACCTTAATATCACTTGGCCAAAGTGTCATCAATGGGATGACACATCGGCATCACACAAATGACGAACATTTCCTTAGTGCGATGACGCAGTAACATCGGAGAAACGACACATTAGCATCAATTTAATGACAGTTTGTCATTAAGTCAAAGTTATTGCAATTGACTGAAGTCAAAGTGAGAGAATATTATTATTTACTTACCCGTTACATATAGACCCCTTTGCGGGAAATCATCGTATATGCCAATTTTTTTGAAACTGAGTTTTTGATGCAATCTTGTTCTACATTCAAAGAGACGTCACTCAGTGCTTTGGCCCATAGACATAAATCAAAAAAAAACAAGTCTTATATTGTACTTAAAAATGTACAGATCGATAGATAACAAAATAATTAAAATGAATTTTGAAGAATTTTTAAGATTTAACTCTTTTTGGCGGCGCTAGATGGCGCCAAAGTTTGAGCATTTATAGTAAAAATGGCCAAACAACTACTTGAGTTTTACATGCTTTAGGAAAACTATTGTAAAACTGTTGTTTTTTAAAGCACGAGATTGAAATTTTTTTCTGTAGTAGTTTACTATATTTAGAATTAACTGTAAAAAAATTTTATTGAATTATTTTCTCGTAAGTATTTTTTTATTGGTTTGAAAAATGCTTATTATTTACTTAAGCTCTAAAAATTTTCTAATTTTGATGGAATATTAAAAAAAAAAAAGAAAAATACCGTCTATGGGTTTTTTCTGATTTCGAATATTTAGACTGTTTTCTAATAACTCCAAGAAAAACAATTGAAAAAATTTTACCACAACTTGAAAAAAAAAAATTTTTTTTTAAATGAAATTTTCATAGATTGAATTAGTTTTAAAAAAAAAAACTAGGAACATAATACGAAATATTAGGTATTAAAGTGGTTTTATGTAATTATAATGAAACGTAACTTATAACGACAATAAATTTCAGGGTGATTGTCCGAAGAAGCATTGGAAACCAACCACAAAATCGTGAGAAAAACCAGACTGTCCCACGACGACACTCATAAAGATTTAATGACTCATTTAATTATTTCCTTAGATCCGTTGTTATCTTCAAAAAGGAATCCAAAGACTTAAAAAAAATATATTTTTTGAAGAAATTGAGAAATATATACTGAGAACAAATGTTTCGTTGAGCGGCAATATTTTTTTGGAAGAATACAGTACTGAAGATGATTTATTGTAATTAAAAAAATGACCATATGTATGTAAATGTAATAAATAAATTAGTTTAAAGAAAATTAATTAGGAATATAATAAGAAATAATTCCAAATAATTCGTAATATCGGCTCAGAATCACTTTCATTAAATGATGTTCTTGTATTTTTCACATTAATAATCCGATTCTACCAAAATTTGGCATACATATATATCTAACAAATATCAATTTTCATAACAAATTTTAATACGATTGGAAAGTTCTTGTAAATTTTATAGCATTTTTAAGAAAAAGGATATATGGCAGGACCTTGAGTCCTTGTTCAGATTTAAATGAAAATTTGCACACACGTTGCTAGTTGTGTGTGTATTAGCATGACCTTTTTTTGTAGTTTTGTGGGCATTATTGAAGCTAAAATTACATTTTTCCATTTCAGGACACATGGGAGGTAGGCGTGTCCTTGGACCGATTTGTCCAAAAATTCATATTTCTCTTAACTATTTTATGCTAGTGTACCAAATTTCAAAAAAATTTCTGACAACTCCTTCTATTTATGTCCCTTCGTTATATGGGGACAAAGCACTGTGCGTCACCTGACAAAATATTGAAGGTGAATTGCACTTCGTTGTTCCAAAATTTGAATGTATATTTTTATTTTGATATTGCAAGCGAAAGCAGAGAAAAGTAGAAAAATGGTTGTCCTGTAAAATTTGGTTTTTGTAACATACGATCATTTCGCGCAAAGGGGTCGATATGTTTGTTTCACGTTTGTTGAATCACGACATTTGTTAACAGCAGAACTCTCAATAATAAAACACCAGCACCCTGCCCCATATGGTTTTCGTAATCATTCTACTTTAAAAATTTGATGCATTTAACTGAATAATTTAAAAAAAATAGAATATAGGAATTTTTGCTTCTTATAATACCTTGTAATCATAAAATAATGTTAATAATAGTCATAAAATAGATGACACGTAAAAAATTTATCACCAATTTATTTAAATATGAATTTACATATATTTAAAATTTGTTTTTCATCTCACATAAAACTAAAATCATATGAAAAACTATATTTAAATATGAATTGATATTTAAATAGAATTAGTAGAACTGGCCATTACTATTTAAAGGGGTTAAACAAATATAAAAAATAGAACAAAGCAGGGTTTAAAAACTGCAGTCGATAACAAAAACTGTCGAACAAAAAAACCAAATTTGTTTAAAAATTTTCGCTTTTTGAATTAAAATGACAGCGACTGTTTACATTTAATGAATCAGAAGTAAAAGCGACAGTTTTTTTTTTGCCAATATCAAATGTAGAAGTGGAAGAAATGGCAGTTTTTCTACTTTAGCTGCTGTTTTTAAAACGCTGGAACAAAGCATTTTTGAGCAAAAATCAAAAATTTTTAATATTCACTTAAACATCTTGTTGTTGCTGTCAAACTGCTTATGTAGTTAATGTGCCTTTAAATCTCCTAACTATTAACTAAAAATTTCTTCAAATCGAACTTCTGGTATATATCAATTAATGTCATTGGTCTAAAAAGGATTCTATTTAAAATATTTTGGAACCGATTCATGGTTTAAACATATTACATTGTGCTCGAATATGATAAATTTTTTTGGCGACAAGCGGAACTCTAAATACTTTATTAAATTAAATTTATGTTTAATATCATAATGTTTTTATTTTAAATGAATTTTTAATGTTACCCTTTGAACCTAAAAGGAGCCAAAGGAACCAATATATATATAGTGGAACGTGCATTCGTCGTCTAATGAACGACCAACAATTTGAAACTTCATTGAATGATATCGAGCAATGAGCAATTGTGTGGAATTGGTACTACAAAAATTTGCACCACAGGATTCAGCGTACTTGAATTTACCTACCGGGTGAGCTGCTTGTCGGTTTTTTAATCTAGCACAGTGTTATTGGTACAGATGACCACCCAGAATAGAGTATTGGGATCCGACACGAATTTCTAACACTATGTGAAAATTATTTGAAAATTATTCTCGGTTACTCGGAATTAGCCTCTTAACCAGTATTTTAAAGTCTAGTTTCTATTTAAATAAACAGATACATACTTCTTAAACTAACGTTAGTTCCTCTCTTTATAGTTCTAACCGAACACAGCATCTAGCAAAGCCCCTGTGTGAGGTAATGCAAGTGGCAATTATTGAGTAAATATTTGCCTGGACTATGTACACAACCCTTGCCTCGGGGCTGAAACTATCCAAAGCTATGTAGCTTCTATTTTAAACCTAGAGCACACAGGGGGATCCGCCAGCAGACCAACCTGACCCCTTGGTTATGTGCAAAAATTAACTCCTAAGCCGGGATCCGAAAGGGGCCTCACCTACAATCAGTCCAAGGGTATCTTATTGCCTAAGGGCAACTGGTTCTTGTTGTACCTAGAGTATAAAGCCAAGAGGAAGGTGCTCTCAGCGTCTTCTAGAGGATATTTGAAAGTGATCAAACGTCCTGGGAGCTTGTGGTACCTGTTAGGATTCTATACGTCCGCAATATATTCAATCTTTATAAGTATGGAAAAGTTCAAGGATATTGGCTGCGCCTTTAACTTCCGGGAGCTCATAACCCAGGACGAAAATTTGTTATCCTCAGTAATGTTTCATCGCTTTTAATCACTTGTTCAAGTGGCATTGCAATAATAAATTTGATAGCAAATAATAAATCATTTTAGGTTCACGTTCTATTATACTATGCAACATATTTGAAGTTTTTTTCAAAACTCTTTTCAAAAACCGCAAGTTTAAAAACAAACAAAAATGAAAAAAAAAAATTGTTTTCATAGAACTTTAAATTTCGACTGTTTTTGTAGTTAGGTGACCATAAAACATCAAAAAAATCTAGTTTAAATCCTTTTAATTTTTGCATAGTGTTATTGTCGATAACTCATATTTACAGTTCGTTTATTTTAAAAAAGTTGCATATTAGAAAGGTATAAAGGTTGCTTTGAAGTTAATCCCCCCAACTTCACCCAGAGACCAGTATGATTCATTGTGATAACTAAGAAAAAATAGGAAAGAAAAAGAAAAGCATAATAGAATATTTAAGAAAGAAGGAAATCAACAAGCCTAATAGACCTATAAAAGCCTACGTCCTAATTCCCAACCATCTGTCATGGAGCCAGATCATGCCCATAAGGAATCAATAAGATTATCGAGTCCACCGCTCGAGATATCTCCCAATTCGATCATGAACACACTACACTGAAAAAATTTTCTTCACAGATCCAATGAAATTTACATTAAAATTCAACCTATGTAACCTTTCATTGGATTAATGAAGGATTAATAAAATCAATGACAAAATTTTCATTGATTTTATGAATCCTCATTGAAAAAATGGATAAAATAAACGTTTGTCATTAAACTAATGCAAAATTTACATTGATTTTATGAAACATTTCATTAATCCAATGAAAGGTTACATAGGTTGAATTTTAATGTAAATTTCATTGGATCTGTGAAGAAATTTTTTTCAGTGTACCCAGCTATCTCAGCCATCTGCTCTGCAAGCTAGACAGTGGTACAGAATGTGCTCAACTGTCTCTGTCTCACATATGTATAAGATCCCATTCTGCTATTCGTACAGTGGTCTGTTATAAAAAAAGCCACTAACTTAGTCTGGGTTCACACTATGAAAGTTTTCTTTCAGAAAGTCTGAGTTTATGGGTGAGAGAGTAGTGAATAAAAGCATGTTCTCTTCCCCTCTCACCAATAAACTCAGACTTTCTGAAAGAAAACTTTCATAGTGTGATCCCAGACTTACTAATACACATGTGATATCCGACAAACAACAAAACCGTTAAACGGACGGTAATCGCTTTAAATGCGCTTTACAGTTGCCGGATACAGTTTATATTTTTATTTACCGAGGTATTTTATAGCACATTTCACTACTTCGTCATATTTTGTAGTCAAACAGAAGATTTTGTAAGATTCTTAAACAAAAAAATACTAAAATCGAATAATGGTCTTGTAATCTATACAAGATTATTTAGGACATTTGACAACATTTCCATATAAAACTGACTTCTTACCAACGATTAAGTGTTAAATAGTGGATAGTAAAAAAGCAAAGTATTTTAAAGCCATTTAAATTAATTTATAATTCTGTGAATTTTTTAATATTTTTTCTTTTTTCTTTTATTTTTGAAAGTATTTTTTAAATAAGATCTAATTTTTTTATAAAAAGTAAAGCTAAATTGTGAGTTATTTACTTCATCGTCATTAAACAGTGATCAGCAGACAATTTTTCTTTTAAAGATAAGTAAATTGATACTAAACTACCAAGACACTCTCTTATTCCTCATACAACATAAACACATAGTAGATTCTCTTTTTGCATAACGTAACCACGTAGATAAGAACAAGATAAGCGATTCATTTTTGCTCAATTTTTCTTCGTTCACATTATGAAAGTGATTTAAATTTTTTTTTTTTTTTTAATTCTATTTTAAGCTTTTATTCGTGTTTATACCTCAATGATTAGTTTAACATAATTTTTCTCTTTCTTAATTTTTATACAAAGTGGAATAATAAAAAATTTAGTAATAAAAATATAAGTATATAAAAAGTTAAAGAAAACGTGTTAAAAATACAGCTAACTTAAGTTTTACGAATCAAAGATACAAAAGAATTTTCAAGAACATGAAAGTCTGTAACTCAATGTAGTCTTTAATGAACTCAGATTTGCAAAAAGAAAATATTTGTAGTGTGGACCGAGACTAAGGTTACCATCGGGGTTTGCACCACTATGTATATTGGCAATAATTTTTATTTTAAGAGAACAATTTGGAAGATAACCAAACACTCCAAAACCATTTCTTAAAATGAAATGAGTCGGTTTGAAGACATTTTATTATTTGTATACTGCATTATTTGTTTCTGCTTTATTTAGTCGACTGTTTACTGTCTAATGATTTAAATGGGCTTGCATTAAGTACCTTTCGAAACGCCTGAGAAACGCTAATAAATTAAACATTAAAATTAGTGAAATTCCAAACAAAAGACATGTCCGATGCTGTGCAAAATACGAATAATCTGCCCGAGTGGCTTGAGGCAAAATTGTTTGAAAATGTTTTAACAGAAAACATAGACAATTTCAAACAAATCAAAGAATTTAAGGCATATGCTGGTCTACCACCCGGTGAAAATTATTCAACCATTATGACAAGAGTTGAAATTTTAATCGAATTGCAAGGTGATTCATTGTTTACTTAAGTGTTTACTTAGCTCTTTTTTTATTAAAAAAAAAATGTTCGTTATCATTTAATGTTTTGTAAGTAAAATTAAAGATAATTAATCATATAAAGAAGATAACTCATTGCGAAGGTTTGATATGTTGTTGGTGGTTTATGACTTGCACTGAAACATAAATCTTATACAGTTTGGTCTTTTGTACGTCATTTTAACGTCATGCACAAAAGAAAAAAAATTTTGAAGAGAGGAATGCATAATAAGTGTTTTTTGCTTCATGATTAAATATGAACTCAGTTAAAAAACGGAGTAAAAAGTAAAGTCGTCCGGCCAGCCAGCCTCGTTAATTCGACTCAGAACGTGATTCTTAAAATAAAATGACATATAACCCTTTAGTCATCGTCCAGACTTACAATTTTTGCTGGTACAATTTTTAAAAATTCTGTTTTGAATTTGAATTCAAGTTTTGCAATTGTTGTATTTTGATCTTGTCTTTGGAGAACTCTTTAAATTTTATATATAAATGCAATACACACACAGCCAACTTCATGTTAAAAAGTGAAGAATTACAAAATACATGAAACTAAGTACTGATGCTCAAACTTCTCACTCCTCTCACCATAAACTCAATAATTTCTGCAACAAAAATTGCAAGTCTGGACGATGACATATTTAGGGTAATTCTTCTTTATGAAAAACCACCTTAAATTTTTGGAAAAAAAAATTTCCCAAAAAAAGTTAATATAAGAAATAAACACACAAAGAAAGTTATATTAGAAACTAGCATATATATACCAGTTTTACTGTCAAAAATTCAACGCCATATTCCGTAATATCAAATAAATATTCAGTTATTTTGTAAAATTTTACTGTCAAAAATTCAACACCATATTCAGTAAAAACAATTAAATATTCAATTATTTTTTAAAATTTTACTGTCAAAAAATTGACCCCATATTCAGTAAAAACAATAAAATATTCAGTTATTTCATTAAATTTTCGTTTACTCCACAAAAGAGCCAAATTTCTAAAAAATACCAGACAGACACCTGTCCGCTTTTTTTTCTTATAAGCGAGAGAGGGAGAATATTATTATCTACTTACCCTGTAACACACGTTTGTTTTACTTTTGTTGTACTGACCACGTTGTTTACAGAAGAACTCTGAATTATAAGACACCAGCAGCATGACCGATATGGCTTCGCAATTATTTTACTTTTAAAATTTGATGTATTTAACTAAATTATTTAAACAAATAGAAAATGGGAATTGCTTACACAAAACAAGCAATTCATTTTTTATACATAAGTAAAAATTTATTTTTGGTAGTAAAATTATACAAAATAACTGAATATTAAATTGTTTTAACTGAATATGGCGTTGAATTTTTGACAGTTAAATTTTATAAAATAACTGCAATTTATTTGTTTTTACGGAATATGTAGTTAATTTTTTACAATTAATTTATATAAGATAACTGAATATTCATTTGTTTTTACGGAATTCGCGGTTGAATTTTTGACAGTAAAAATTAATAAAACTTTTCGTTGCTTTAAATTACATTTTTATTTAATTTATAATAAAGAAGAATTTAACTCAATCAACGGACAATATTAACTGCAACTGAAAATCCGTATTAATATGCACTTAGTTTTTTGAATAACTGTTAGAATCAGTTAAAAGTACATTTGCTTGGAATTTTAAACGGAATATTTCTTAAATAAACCACAGTCCGTTACTGTAATAATATTGTGAGTGCGCGTCTCCTTTTTCTTCGTGGACATATTTTTATGCCAAAGTTTATTTTTCTAGGTTTAAACTTGTTTAAATTCTAGCATTTAACCCGATACTTTAGTAGAACCAAAAAGCTAAAGAAAAATATCAAATTTCCCGTATTTCCTTTTTTTGGTACTACATATATTTTTTCCCCTCATTAAAGTATCAAAAATTTCAGTATTGTAGTGGCAGCCCATAATTTAGTACGAATATGTTAATGAATGGAGAAAAATGTTTTGAAAAAAAATTACCAAAAGTAGTAACGATTTTCACCCCTTAAATGTTCGAATTTCGAAAAAGAACCAAATTCGCATTCGTTTTTTTTTTTTTTTTTTTTATAAGTTTCGAATGTGGTATAAACTTTGATTCTATGTTTATTGGTTCAAAAGATAGATGGGGTGTCAAAAAAGTACCAAAATTCAGGTTTTTCCCGTTTACTCCATAAAAGGGCCGAATTTCAAAAAAGTACCAGACACCTGTCCGCTTATTTTTCTAAAGAACAACGATAAGTGTTACATTTTTTTTGTATCTCTTTTAGTTTTGGAGATATAAGGTTACCGTATTTTCCCGTTTTTACCCTTTTTCACCCCCTAAACATTTGAATTTCCGAAAATCCCGTCTTAGTGGATCGATTTGGCTGTGCGATGATGAATCAGTCAGTGAGTCAGTCAGTAACGTTACAATTTTATATATATAGATATACAAGGGTATCATGGAAATCGAAAACGTAAAACGAAAGAATTTTAAGAGTCGTTTTTCAATAAGATTTATGTAATAAAAAAATTGTATGACAATTATTACACAAATAAAGTTCTATTAAATAGAATTGTTTAACAAAAATTGTAAAAATTAGATTCAAAGTATTATAAAAAGAACTGCTAAATTCTTTCGTTTAACGTTTTCGATTTCCATGACACCCCTGATAGATAGATAGATAGATAGATAGATAGATTTAGGTTGCGGTCATATTCCCGAGCCATAAAATACCGATTTTCAAAATCCTGAATTTGAATATCCCGAATAAGATATGATGGTTGGACCTTCGGTCGTATGCCTGGATTTTATCCTCTATGGTATAACGAAAACTGGCTTCGCTAACTAAGGCTTCTCTGCATAGCCGGCCTTTTTAATTCGAGATTTGATACCGAGATATTTTAATTTAGGATTTCAAAATTCCGAATTTTTAAGTCCGGCATTTTGTATCCAAGTTCTTTTAATATCTGGTTATAGCCGAATAAATAGTACGATTTTTTTAACTGTTTATTAGTTATCCTAAACATATATAGTGCAAGTCACTCATTGTAAGCCAGAACCTAATTTTGGGAAAATTTTCCGAACCCTCTCATTGTTTTTGTTTTAAATTATGGGCTTATCTCCTTAAAAAACTTTAATTTACAAATAAATATATTTTCTGTTTTTAGATGGCTCAACTGAAACCAAATTATTTATGTTAAAAACTGAACATGAATCGGAACTCTACAAGGAGTTGATCGATGGCATCGATCATTTTGCTCAAGAGCCCAAAGTTTACGAGCAACTTATACCAGCATTTGAAAAACTTTATAAAGATGCTGGCAAAGATGTTTCATTTGGAGCAAAATATTATAAATTGAAAACACCAATGAGCCATTTGTTGCTAGAAGATTTGTGTAGGCGTGGCTTCAAAAATGCCAACCGCCTGGAATGTTTGGATATGAAACATGCAACAATGGTGCTAAAGAAAATGGCACAATGGCATGCAGCCTCAGCAGTGCATAAGGAAGATATTGGTTCATATGAAGAAATTTATAAAACAGCTTTATATCATGATAAAGGACGTAAATCGATGGGTGTATTTTTTGAGGGCATGATAAGATATCTTTTGAAATGTTTGCATTTATATGATAATCCAGAACTGTATAGAGAGAAAATCGTAAGGTGTTATTTAAGGAAGTTATTTATTTTATTTTTGCTTAAAATCCTTTTCATTCATTCAGGAAAAACTTTTGATCACTATCATGGACGAACTTTTCAAAGCCGTCAAAGTTGACGAAAATGAGTTTAATGTTTTGAATCATGCCGATTTGTGGACTAACAATATTATGTTTCAATATGACAATAAGGGACAATTAACGGATACATATTTTGTTGACTATGCTTTACCTAAATATGGTTCCCCAGCCCAGGATTTAATATATTTTATAATTTCATCACTGCAAGTTGATATTAAAGTTAAACAAGTTGATCATTTGATACAATATTATCATGAAAATCTAGAGGAATATCTTCATTTGTTGAAATATCCCAAGAAAATGCCTACACTTAAAGATATTAATATATTATTGCATAAACATAGCATATGGGGTAAATACAATGATCAAACACTAATAAATATTTGTAATAAACATTCAATATGATCTCGATTTTAGGTTTTTGTACTGCTGTAGGTGTTATGGCTGTCGGTTTGGTTGACTCATCTGAACTGTCTACATTCGATAATTGTTTGAGTGAAAGTGATGATGGGGACAGTTTCAAGTTGCTCATGTTCACCAATAAACGTTATATTCAACATATGAATGCTGTTTTGCCATGGTTGCTGAATAGAGGAGCTTTGGATTTTTAAATATCTAATACTAGAAAATAATCTAGCAATATTATTATAAACTGAAAAATGTATATATATATATGTATAAAAATGTTTAGGATTATAGTTGGACCTCTCATGGCCGGACACCACAGAGACCACTAAAATGTGTCCGTACAAGAGAGATGCAACCTCAAAAGAACTTAGTTAAAACGCTGCCAGCATCATATAAACGTCTTTCCGGAATTAAGTATTTGTATCTTTGTATAAGCCATCTTTGTATTATTGCAACTTTAATCATCTTAACTAATAGGAATCGGTTTAATACTTGCTTGTACTTTTAAAGGGTCAAATGGGTTATTTTGGTACTTTTTACCTTATTTACTTTCTTAAGTATTAATGGTAGGAAGTAAAGTTAAAATAGAAGAGGGGGTGCTTTAATATTATGTGAGATAAGGCCATGATGGCTTTATATCTCATTCAATACGGAGATAAAGCCTTTTTTTTTTTTTTTATTTGAATGGGAGATAAGGCCATCATGGTCTTAGCTCACAATAGCAATATTAGAAAATGGCTTTATCTCTCATTACAGTTCCGGGGACACTAAAGTTAAGTATTGAAATCTGGCTTCGCATACTAAAGTGCTTAGGGGTTTTTTCCTCCAGTAGGACGCGGCAGGTGGCATCGCTGAATAAAGTTTTCCTGTGTGCGTCACAAGAGTAAAAAAATGTTTTTCAATGCTGACTAAGGATTTTTCCTTTTACAGAATGTTAACACCATGAATAACAATATTCTGGAAAAATATGGCTTTATCTCTCATTTGCGAAAAAAATATGACTATATCACTCATTTCGCAAAATTTTAAATATGACCTTTCCTCTCAATAAGACCATTATTAATGAGCAATAAAGCCATCATGGCCTTATCTCACAAGGTTTTAAAGCACCCCCCAAATAGAATTGTTCTCTTCTTAAAAACATCTTGAATGATTTTTGGTACTTTTTTGAAATTCGAACTGATAAAGAGGCAACAAATTTTAACTTATTTTTGATACTTATTTTAAACAAATAGTTTTTTTAATTCACAATTTAACTACCAAAGTCTTTTAAATAGGAATACAATAGAAATCGAATGAGGTTAGATACTTTTTTAAAAACGTCTTTAATGAATTTAAAAATTTTTTGAAATTCTTACTGATAAGGGGACTGAGTTCTTATTCCTGAAAAAATCAGTTTTCAGCGTTTATATGCACATTTTGAAAAAAGAACATGTTCTGAAAGAGTCTAAAGTATGTAAGGAATGTTACCACCAGCTAGCCTACCAGGACGCATCATATCTACGGTCTTCATAAAACTTTTTTCAACATACTGACGGACGGATATACAGAAATCCTTAAATCAATTCTGCTTATCATAAGGATCCATAATACAGTAATTTTGACTTAGCTGCACAATCTCCTTTGCACGATTTTTTGTGCAGATAAATCAAAAATGCAGCTATCTTAAATGTATTTAGCTGCCTTAATGTGCAGGTACGCAATTGTGCTTACCTGCATAAAAGTGCAGCTAAAGTAAAGTGTTTGAAAGAAGAATAACAACGTTTGTATTAATAAATTGATAATAACAATGACGTTCAAACAACCTGTAGTCATTTGTTATGCATTTTTTATAATGAATGAGATAGCCAAATTGGTAACAATAAAGTGGGGAACAGAATAGTCGCAGTAGCACAACGTTAAGAATAGCGCTGCAAGCTGTCAAAAATTAAAAACGGCAGTTTTGAAGTAGTGTCAACAGAATACGTAGTTGTATTAGTCGTTGCATCCGTCAGCAGAACGACTTTGTTCTGTTCCAGGCCTAAGATTTGCTATTCCTTTCATATAATCGTGGTAAAGTTGCTGTAACCATATACATACATGAATGTAGGTACATGTTATCAAAATAAATTTATTTCAGGTATAGAAAATTTACTTAAAAAAGGATTTTGTATGGGATTTTAAACAATAATTACAAAAATTATTAATCAAAAAGTAATTTCTTTGGGAATACAAAATTTTAATTTCAAAAGATTTTGTTATTCGTGCTTAATTCCCAGTTTTTATTCTTGATAAAAACACTTTTATTATTAATTTTGTGCAGTTAAGTCAAAAATACACTTAAAAAAAGGCAGTTAAGTTAAAACTACTGTATAAAAAATTACTAATATTGCATAAATTCAAGCGGAATTACAAACGTAAACAACCTATTATCTAATATTTTCTAGTTCTTCTAAGCTCGAATCAATATGCATAATAGGAAAATAATTAAGGACCCATGTGTAGTATTTACTATTTTTTCCAACATTTATTACTTCTTCCAATACTTCGTAGCGATACAGGTTATCTGCCAAAGATCCTACATAAACTTCACTCTAGCTACATCCCATAAGTTTTCGCTATTTGCCAACAGATGGCTCAACTAGACATAAATCTTTGAGGATGCCATGAATTTTTTTCTTTCAAAAGTTTCGGTATCTGGCAACAATATTTAGCACAGAACGGATGGTATTGCTTTTAAGATACCTTGTTGGCCATTAACAGCAACACATGAGGGTCTTTGGCCGAACTAAAAATGGAGCCTCGGTCTTCTGGGCTTCTTCTCTAACTTTTAACTTTGAGTTTAGAAAGGTTTTCCCGTACCTAGTCTTCCAACGGAGTTTCAGTCGTCCTCTTTTGCGTCTTCCCTAGGGATTATATTCAAACGGCCACTTAAGGTGAAGGATGACGAAGAATGGCACCGGACTTTGCCACGTTAAAGCCGAGCAGAGCCGTTGCTTGGAATCCAACACCCCCTACACCACCCAAGGATCGTTTTTAACCTGACCAATTTTAGTAGATGTTCAGAGCGAGAGGCTTTTAACACACCTTTTTATAGAGATCGAAATTTTCATATGAAAGAAAAAGAACGTCCTTGAAGGTCACAAGCTGTACATAGAAAAAGTGAAAGAATTATTAGAGTACCGTAACCAGTGTTGCCATTAGGATACGAAAGATACATTTTTCGTATCTTTTTATGGCTTCATGTACCATGTATAATCGGTGTTGCTGACTTAACTTTACAAAAGACTAAAGATTAGAAATCAATCTTTAATGAGAATCTTAAACGTTGGTTTTAAACGACAAAGTCGAAAACTGCGCTGATACAAAAATAGTGTAAAATATTCAAAATCTAAGGCATAATAATATTAAACATTTAAGAAAAACAGACAAATTAAATTTTAGAGACACATACACATATACCAAAGGATTTGTTTATAGACATTCTAAGGTTTTGTATTAAGGATAGTAGATATGTTATGCATGATGACAAAATCTATGAACAAAGAATAGGAATGCCAATGGGCTCTCCAGCCTCACCAGTGGTAGCTGACATTATTATGGAACAACTTCAGGAGATATCACAGATAAAATGGACGAAAAACCGAGGATAATGATGAAATACGTAGATGACTTATTTGCAATATTAAAAAAGGACAGAATAAATGACACCATCAAAAATCTAAATTCAGTTAATGGACAAATACAATTTACCATGGAGGAGGAAAGCCATAACCAACTACCATACTTAGACGCGATAACCATAAGAAAAAGGGAACAATTTAAAAGTAAACTGGTATCAAAAACCAACAGCCTCGGGACGATTGATCAATTTTTATTCCAAGCACCCTAGAAGAATAATTATAAATACAGCACCAAATTTCATACGACGAGTTTTTAAAATAACGTGTCACTTATTCCATAAAAATAACATAATGAATTCCCAATTAAGATAATTAAAAATCTTATAAAACATGCAAAAAACAACAGGCAGCATATCATATATTTCTGGACTTTCTGAAAGATGGAAAAACTCAGATATTTATGACGAAGAAAATTTTGAACTAGCATTTAGAACGGACAACACTGTTAATCAGTTGTTTAGTAATACAAAATCTAAAATTAAAAAGGAAGAGAAGTCAAATGTGGTGTTTAAAATTCCGTGTAGTGGTGACGGGCCCGATATATGCAATAAAGTATACGTTGGGACGACAAAAACAAAACTTAAGACAAGAATATATTCACATAAATTTGACCAAAAAGCTAGTGACAAACCTATTGAGCAAAAAACTGCGCTAGCAGCCCACTGTACGCTGACAAATCATAAGCCACCCTACAAGAAGACTACCGGTAATTTTACTAGTTATATGTCCGGTTCTGTTGACCAATATATTGGTTAAAGTTTCTATTAGTTTATTAAGAGCAAAATGAAAAAACTAACCGAAACTCTTGTGTACACTGTACATTTGATTTTGCCTCTCTTTCTAACTAATGAATTCCACTCGACTACGGAACATATATCTGTACTGCTTACTCTGCTGCTTTTTATTAGTCAATGCTAACCAAAATAGCGGTTAATGCTAACTAGTTATTCATAACGTAAATATTGGTTAGCTCTAACTAGTTATTTATAACGTAAAAATTGGTTAATACTAACCTTTATAAAAAAATACTTTTTTTAAATTTTCATTTTAAATTAAATATTTTTATTAAAAAAATTAAATGGAATTTCATTAATACATTACAGTCAGTAAAGTAAATACCACGTACCATTGTTTCTGTGGCTGCTCTTTGAGGTTCCACTTCTTGCATGAGTCTGGAAATGTAGGTAAACATTAGTATTTCCAATCAATTAATCGTAGATCTTAAAAAGACATTTTATTTTGTTAACAATTTGTGGCAAAAAATTATATAATACTTGAAAAGCCAACAGGATGTTTAATAATTCTTTTTGTACCTTTATTGTCATCACCAAATTTTAAGCGATTATCCTGGCCAAAGCCGCAAACCTAATGACCGCTACCGTTTCGCACATGACCTCTGTTGTTTCCTGATAAACCAGCACCACGTTCTCTGAAGCCGCTATCAATACGCCCTCCTTTATTACTAGCATTCTGCTGACAGCTTTTTTTTCGGTGTCACTTTTTTATAGTAATTTTTTATCTCACTACTTTAGTCACAAATTATATATTTAATTTAATTGATTTTTTCTTTTATACCAATCGCAAATATTTAATTTAAGAAATTCACAAATTTTTACATGCGTATGACAAAAATATATTAAAATATTGGCATTATTTGGGAAATGTTAGTTGTACCATTCTAACATATATGTTAGAGTGGAACAACTAATCTAAAATTGTTGCAAGTGTGTTAGTAATTCTTTTAGTTTTGGTTATGCATTTCTTGTAGGGCACATTTTGAAGGAGTACAAATATTACAAGAAGAGAGAAATTACTCAAGACCCAGAACTTCGTCTCAATTACCGACAAGATCAGTAATACCATCTTAGTGCTTTTGGCACTATTTTTGGTGCTTTTTGATGCCTCAAAACGCCAAAATTTTACCCATAGTACCAAACTAAAAAAAAGCACTAACTTTTGCTTTTTCAAATTTTCGTTAGTGCCTTTAGTGCTTTTTACAATTTTAATTGTGCGCTACGATTATATAGATGATGATTTAGTTGAACTTTGCTATTTGGGGATGATTTAGTTGAACTTTGCTATTTGGGGTACAATTTTGAGAAGGCTTGTAAAGATTTTAAGATTTCAAATGAAATAAAAGTGGTAAAAGAAAGTTACATACGTTTTACCAAAAACTTTATTTACGAGGTTAAAGCCTTAAAACCAGCTGACAGATTGCTACCAATTTTTAAAACTACGATTATATAGATGATGATTTAGTTGAACTTTGCTATTTGGGGATGATTTAGTTGAACTTTGCTATTTGGGGTACAATTTTGAGAAGGCTTGTAAAGATTTTAAGATTTCAAATGAAATAAAAGTGGTAAAAGAAAGTTACATACGTTTTACCAAAAACTTTATTTACGAGGTTAAAGCCTTAAAACCAGCTGACAGAAAATACTTTTATAAAGAGCGTTGTGTAACCTGCCATTTTTCATGCGCTTTAGTTTTCGACGTGTTTTTTTTCTGAGAAAAATGTTGCATTAAAATACAACTGTGGGTAAGATTTTCAACTTCTTTTGTGAATATGTTGATGAAAAACATGCAAAACATGTTGCATATTTTACCCTTACTTTTACTTAATGTATTCATACTGCCCTGTTTTACAGCTTTGGTACTTACTACTTTGTTTGTACAACAATTGTTTTATTTTGTTTGTCATAATTCATATCGCTCATAATTTTGTAAAAAAATTGTTTTAAAACAAAATATAAAAATATTTACACATTAAAATCACAAAAAGTATACATATTTAAATTAAAAAAAGTTTTAATTTTTATAAGCCATTAGTGATGTTAATATTTGTTTCCAACCCGAAATTGCGTGCAGAAACTGCTTAAATAGCTTTAAAAATCGCTCATTAATAGTTGTAAATAAAAGCACTAATTGTGTTATATTGCAATTGCACAACATGTAACACTTCGAGTGATTATATGTTACATTAGAAAATGTTACATGTATATACTGTAACAAATTTTTCTCAGAAAAGAAATCGCCATAAGTATCAGAATGCAAACATATGTACATGTTTTTTCTATTTTACACCTTATGAGCGTTCTATATTCAGAAGCGTACATATGCTATTATAATTTGATAATAACATAAGCCAATTGTTTTATTAAACTTTGCACGATTTTAATTTAGATTTATTTAAACGATAAAATATAAGGATGTTTATTAAAATATATGCTGTCATTAATTTTATAAACAAAGGTTGCAATTTTTCGGTAATTGCAACAGGCCAGATATTTTTGAGTTACGAATATCGAGTTCGCTTTGTATTACTTTAAAACTGTTTTATGGCCAATTTAAACTCCAAATGATTTGGATGATATTATTTTTATTAAAGATAATAATAATGCATTTAAAAATGTTTATATGCAAATGTAAATATATATATTATTTAATCTTAAATGAAAATGGTCCAAATCAACGCCGTCGCCTTCTTTTTTTAAATTTTGGAGGTATATAATATTCGGCACAGCCGAATGCAACTTGTTTTGTGTTTAATTAAATTGTAAAAATGGCTTAGTGCTTTTTTACGGTTTTTTTCGAAATAGTGCTTTTTAGTGCTTTTTTAAAATTTTAAAGTGCTTTTTGCTCTCAAAAAGTTGGCATCACTGGACAAGATACAGAAAATTGTGCTCACATATACAGACAAATAATAAACAAAAACAGCCCTGCAAACAAATGGAAGATATCCCCTAAGGCAATAGTTTAGCAATATCTCCAAACTGTCATCTAAAAGAAAATAATCAAATTTAATACATACGTCATAAATAAAAAATAAAAATTAATCCAATTGTTAAAACTTAAAAATTATTTCCCAAAATATTCTGCAAAAGGTAAATATTTAAATTAAATAAATCGGTTAAATATTGATCTGTTTCCTTTTAAATTTAGTCAAGTATTTCTCAACCCTGGATGCAATTTTAAAGAAGTGGTAGGGTTTTTTTCAAGAATTTGGAGGAAACTAAATATTTATGTATATTTTTTACTTTATTTTAATTATAAATTATATTATGTTTAGTTAAATTTATACCTATTCAATTACCTATTTAATTTTAAATAAAAAGCTGTGCTTCTTTGTACACAAATGACAATTTTTTTAAATGCAAAATCTTCTTTTTATCATCCCAATGATATTTTGGTGATATCCTCCTATTTTCTTAAAAGTGGTTATCTGGCGATATTGCTAGTTTATCATCTAGAAGTATCGCTTTCGTATTGCTTAGAAGTATTTCCATCGAGACACGTTTCTTCCCGAAGGAAGTATCTTCCGCAATACGAAATTGATTATTGCCGCAATAACATTTTTCATCCAGGCAATACGTTTGGCAATACATTAGGTGTATTTCTGTGTTTGCTGGGAGACGATCGAAAAACTAGATTTACCCAACAAACACGGAGGTTTGATTTCAAATTGAAAATGATTTGAAATCAAACGTTTTCTCAAACGACAAACGTTTGATAATGATTTGAAAATCATTTGAAAATCATAGCGTTCTCAACAAAAAGGGGAAATTATTTTCAAATTGAAAAATGCCTTTATTTTCAACTTGCTTTCAAACGTAATTCTCAAATGTTTTTCAAATGTGGATTATAATACAATGTGGAATATAAATAAAAATATTTTATTTATTTTAATATAAATTTATTATTTATTTAAATGAACTGTGAGATAACCATTCGGCACCATAGCTTAAAGATTAAATAATGTCCTCTAATTCTTGGAAAGACAAACTGCTTGGCTCCCTTTTATTTTGAGGATTGTAGCACCGCGATCGTTCAACAAACTTTCTTCACTTTCCCGTTTTATTTTCCTTTTTTTCGTATTTTTAATCATTGAAATTACTCAAAAATAATTTTTATTTTTCACAAGAAATAAGCTGTTCACTTTATAATAAAATTTATTTTTAATAGTAAAACACATGTAACCGCAAAGTAAAAAATGTAACTTTAATCGCCATTTTTAATGTTTACATTTATTTTTCGCGTTAGTATTGCCAAGTTTATTTTTGATTTGATTTAACATTTGACAAACATTTGACATCAAATTGATAAAACATTTGATATCAAATGTTTATTTTCAAATCATTATCAATTTGAATTTAAATGTTAAATCAAACAATTGAAAAACGTTTGAGAATTGTGTTTGATGTCAAATGACAAAGTCATTTCATATCAAAGGTTTGACTTCGTGTTTGTTGGGTAGCTAAGAAAATCTTATAGCAAGGAAAACAAGTGTTTTTTGTGAAGTTTTGTTATATATTTTTTAATTGTTTACATGTTATTATCTTTGTTAAATTATGCTTTGTTTTTTGTTTAATATTAATAATAATTTTATGTATTTAAATATTTAGACCCCTGAAGATGGTTAGCGACGCTAGCCGAAATATTGGGAATACAAATAAAAATATTAAAACAAAAATCACGAGTTTTTAGTTTTTAATTTTTTTTATTTACTTGGACCTACAGCCAAACAAAAACAACTAATAATTAATATATTTGAACAAGGTCAACTATAAAAACATACTTAAATTCTTGATAAAATCAAAACAAAAATAAAATTTAACGTACAACATTAAATTCTGTGGCATTTTGATAAAACATCTTAATTCGATATAAAGCTTAGTCTACACGATATGTTGAATCAGCAAATTTATGTTGCAAAATTTGCTTTCAGCGCCAACATATCGTGTAGACACCAAATTTTTTCAGCAAACGTATGCTTACCAACATATGACAGGCATTTGTTAACGAAGTCAGCAAACGTTTGTTCACAATTTTAGCATATCGTCTAGACACAATATTTTTACTTTTAAACAAATTTTCTACGTATGTTGACAAATATGTTATTTGTTGAAAGTCGTATGCAAGCTTTTCAGCATACGGCAAATTTGGTAGCATATGAAATATATAAAAATTGGTATTCTTTCAATTACTTGTTTAATTTTGTATACAACCCCGGAACTTATCAAGATTTTTAACTCATCGGCAAACAAAAAATTGCATTTAGAAGTGCTTTGAAAATAAAGTGTTGGTCAACGAACTTTGTTTTAGAGATATAGATAATAAAAGTTGAAAATTCTTAACCAATATCTCTTGAAGTATAAATTTGATCTCAGCAATATGGGCAGCGCTGAAGCGTGTTTCCAAATACCTTTCACGTGGTATATAAAACAGGCCGAATTATTATCCCATTAAGAACCAATTTCAAAAATATTTTTAGCTACTAATGTAATTTGTCAAAATGGCTCTTATTTAAAAATTTTGTCGATATTAAGGTATTTTTATTTACATATAATATTTTCTAGAGAAATCTTCAAGCTTTCATATAATATAATGTATGGTACAGTAGCGTATAAAATTCTGAAGCTATTAAAGTTAACCATTTATATTTCCGACATATGCATCGTCTGTGTCTGTAAATGTCTCTAACAAAACTACACAAATGGAACAAAACAACCAAACGTTAGAAACCTCCATATATCCAAACAACCAAATGTCCGAAATCATAAATAACGTTGAATCTCAATCTATGCGTAGAGAATTGCGCGTTATACCTCCAAAGAAGTCCGTATTTGTATCCCGATTCGCCTCTGACACAACCAGTGATGATATGGAATATTACTTAAAATCAAAATTGCCCGCAAGTACTGGTATTATAATTCACAAGTTTTCTTATTCTGAACCCAGAAGTATTGCGTCCTTTAAAATTACAGTACCGAATGACATTTTTGATCGAGTTGTTGATCCCTGTTTCTGGCCAAATAATGCACTCGTTCGCGAATTTTTATATAGAGAAAATCGTAGAACAAACAACGTTGCACGACTTTCATCAAATGAGTCTACAAACCAAAAAAACTTTGCATGAAAACTGAAAAACACTTAAATATTATTTATCAAAATGTTCGTGGTATAAACACTAAACTGGCTAACCTCTATATTGAAAGTTTTAATTTAAATC